>WOVY01000213.1:0-1275965 GCA_013436015.1 Rhipicephalus annulatus | reverse complement strand
AATAAGGGTACTAACTAGAGTTCCAGATTTCATCAGCAACACATCATCATGGCTTCATCAGATGCTGCATTATATACATTCTATCCTTTGTTTTTAAATAGGTTACCGATGGTCCACTGTTACAGGAAACAAGCGAGCTCATGGACAGTGAGCCATGTGGTGCTAACTGGCAGCGAGGCTTGTGAATGGGACGCATGCGCATAGAATCGGGGTGCGCCCAGTTTTGTCTGCCATTCTCTGCCACTCTTTCCGCTGTACGACAGCATTGGAAAGCGCATCCGTATTTTAGCTGCGCAATTTATCTAGCCCAGTGCCTCCTGCTTCAGGGATTTCCTGTGAGCACAAAATGCATGATTTTAATCGTTGCTGCAGTGTTTGCAAGTTTCACCGTAAAGCACATCATATTTTTCGCATAATGCTCGCTGCAACTAGCAAGTTTCGATGACTCAAAATGCTGTTCAGGTCTGATGTAGCAAACATTTTAAGCTCGTCCTCGTGACCATGAAATATTGGTTAATAAATAATGGAAGGCAGAGTTGGTATCAGTTGATTTACAGTGTGAAATGAAAAGTGCGAAGGACCGTGCCTCGCAAGTAAGCTCCGAGAGCATGAGCAGAGAAGTAGCAGATGAGGATGCTCATGCGCTGCATTTCCAAATCTCACCAGCACTAATGCTTGACGGACTGCTGGCCACGCACTAGCGTGTTCTTTCTGAAACAGGACTTTGGCCCTGTAAGCAAGTTCTTGAAGGGCATAAGTAAAACGTCAAATGGGCCCCCTAAATGCACCCATCCTTGAACCATTGGGCTTATGAATTAGTGCCCTTTTCAAAATACAACTATTCTTTTCAAATACAACTATTCAAAATACATCTATTCTAAATACAACAGTGCACGAAGTTTAAAAATGGGAAAAAGTCTTTAAATTCCCCTTTGTACATAGTGTTCTTGTGATGTCACTTCTGCCGTTGTCTCCTCCCTCTCCGCCATGCCCCTGTAAGTACTCCTGGGTACCTACGGCAGTTCACGTGCTGCAGTGCGGTTTGTTGGGGGCTCGTCATCTGTTGCTGTGAACGATGTGGAAGCATTGTGGTTTTTTGTTGTCTTACTTTAACGAGCTCATTGGATTAGGAAGGCCTGCGCTCGTTCACCTCGAGTACAAGACCAGATAATCATGATGTGCCACACATACCACCAGCCACGGCGTACACCGGCTGCCCGCCACAACCTATGAGGGCCTATTATCTTGCTTTCACTACGAATTGCCTGGCCCAAAAACGGCTTTCACTACGAATTGCCTGGCCCAAAAACAAATGAAAGCTCAAAATCTCTCGAGCCGCAATTTTAAGAGTGGATGTGCGAGCGCAGCTGCTCCCATCGAAAACTAGTCGTGCAGAGCTAGGCAAGTTTACAAGAGATATAATATTATAAATATATTGTCACGGCCTACGCCACCAAGTAGCAATGCCCCCCCCCCCCCCCCCCCCCAAGTGTTTTAAACAATGCTGATGTTGAGCTTGAGCCTCTTTGATTGCAATTTGTGGAAATAGTCGAGGAAAATATTATACAAGGCAGATAGCGACTTTGCGTGGTGTGTGCCGCAGTAATGCCAGTCATCACTTTATTTTCGCGTATGCTTTAACACACTTTTCACTTTGTATTTTGCTTTTGTTGTACGCTATTGTACAGTGGAGTCACTGAACATGATAGAGACCGTGTATAGAAGTAATTGACTAATTAAAAAAAATTCTGACGCCCAACTTGAACCGATAGGCTATACTTCAAAGTGAACTAATATTGTTTTCTCATTGTTTATAGTTTGTTTCAATGCAATACCAAATCTCCGCGATCGCCCATCACGATTTTAACCGCCTTCCTCGCCATCATGGTTTTAACTGCAGACAAGTTTGTATGTACAGTATCTTGGTAAGCTATATCTGTTTGCAGGTAAATACTTGGCTATGCACTTATACCCTTAATGAAGTTGCACCTGAAGATGCAAATATTGCAAAGTTTCTTCAAGTAGCTTTTGTTAATCTGCACCAGCCAAATACGCTGGTACTTTTAGGAAAATCAGAATGTGCGTTCTCAATTTTAGGTTATAACTTTCAGCGAAGAAACACCCTAAGCTCTGCTCCCTCTGCGTGGACTACTAAATCAACTTGCCTCACTAGCAGCTCATAATTTCTCAAACTTGCATCGTGAGGCAAAACTAAACGGTTGGCAAGCACGAGGAGACAACATGGCAGTTTGTAGGCGATAGATTCGGTCGGTGCCCAGGCATGGTGGTGGCGCATTTCGGAAGTGACGAAAAGGTGCTGCGAGATGCACGTGCACACTTTGTATAGTTGCTGTATTGGACAGCAAACTTTTTTTCTTATCTGGGCAGTTTTACCAAAGGAAGCTTCATCATATGGCGTGATAAATGAAGCGAATCCACAGGTTGAACCACATCATAGCCTCGCTGTGCTTTTGTACTTTTTTGCTCAAAATTTATTTGTACATATAAGTGACAACTTGCCAGTAATAAGGCAGCACTCGTTTCTTTACCATATGATCATCTCCGGTGTGCTGCTACCTCAATATTTCAAATTCTAAGCATTTACACCATTGTATGTTAACTTTTGCTTTAAAGTGAGACAAGCCACATGTGTATCGTAGATCAAGAAGCATGCCAGTTTTACGTACTTGCAAGGTAAACATCAGAAATCTACAGTTGATCAAAAATACTAGTTTATTGGTGCATCTACATAGCAGAGCACCTGTGGCACCTCGGGAACAAGATAATGCCACATATGTTACAACAGATAATTAAAAAAGACAGGGGACGTGCCGTGAACAAGTAGAAAACAAAAATAAAATGGCATGTGGCAGCGAGCGAAGGCGGCAAAGGGGGGGAGCCCGTGGGACTGCAGTGGATGAACGTAGGGTGTGTGTTTAATATGTGGAAGAAAAAAAATTCAAAATTTTGGCGATTGAAATGAGGGTGACTTAGTGAGTGCGCTCATGACAAGAGTAAACACGGTTATTATTTTTTTTTCAAATCTCTTTTGAAAGCCACGAAAAATCTGTATGTGGTGCAGCCTAACAGAAGGTCCGTGAAGGCAAATTATGAATTTGTCGTTGTACAAAGGCCTTTTTTTTTTTTTTTCATGCGCACCATCCCCGCCGCGGTGGTCTAGTGGCTAAGGTACTCGGCTGCTGACCCACAGGGGGCGGGTTCGAATCCCGGCTGCGGCGGCTGCATTTCCAATGGAAGCGGAAATGTTGTAGGCCCGTGTGCTCAGATTTAGGTGCACGTTAAAGAACCCTAGGTGGTCTAAATTTCCAGAGCCTTCTATTACGGCGTCTCTCATAATCATATAGTGATTTTGGGACGTTAAACCCCACATATCAATCAATCATGCGCACCATAAATAGTGCTCAAAATTTAATTGCATATGTTGTTTTCATCCTCGCTGTATTCCGTGCTGTTTATGATGTAAAAAAAAAAAGCACGCTGAAGTGGTGCTGCTTTTGGGCAACAGTTGAAAATGGCGGGGTGCATGAATGCGGAATACTGCCGCTTACACTCAAATCACTCTTGTGGTCACCTCCCACTGTTTGCAGCATGTGTTGTGTATACACAGCTGCATATTTCCTAGCTAGAAAAATTTGATTTTAGGTGTTTCACGCCATTTTTCATGTAACTATTCCACAATTACACACACTGATCAGCAGACTTTCAATTGTGCTGAAGGACACAGGTGCCATAAAATTAATAGTAGATACTTTCAAGAAACCGTATGTAAAGGCCGAAGCTTCATGCGTACATACATACACACACACCATATTGTTTTTTGTACTTTATGAAAGCTGCGAACGTCTCATGTGCCTCCAAGCGTAACCTGTCTTATTTATTCTCCATCACCGCAAAAGTTTTGTGAGTTTCAATTAAAAGTACTTTGCGCATGGCCACGTTTGGGTAATTTTTTGTGTAGGTGTTATTTGAGCAGCCTACAGTGTTTACTTTATAAGCCTGTATGTATATGTTGCATTATAAGGATGCAGAATGTGTGTGGCTGTACAATATAGATGAAGTGTAAAAATTGTGTCTATTGTAGTGTTCTTGCAACCAATCTTACCCCCGTATTCTAGAACGTCGCTCCACTCAACGCTTCACCTTCACTTGAGATGGCTGGTGGGAGCGCCGTCTCTAAGCAGAGAAAGTCGCTGCATGTCAGCAATAATCTGCTGTGATTCTCAAGTAGCGCAGCGTCGCTTTCAAACGAGCAGCGGCACAGTGCTCAACTCTGTCTAGTGAAGGGTGAAAGTCGAGTCGGGGAGCGTTTATGAATATGGGGGTTAGTTTTGTTGTCTTGTTAACCTGCCATTAACACTGGATTGATGCTACTTTGCTCTAGCTGTACAGTGCTCTCCAAGGCTCAAGGAGGCACCGCACGGGGAAGGCTCGGAGCAAACCATGCGTGAGTTTCCTTTCATTGTTACACTATGCACGTATTAAGTGATAGACTTTAATGTATGCTATTTGTATTGTGCAAGTTTTTGGGGACATACAACTTCCAACACTTATATGTTCTGACGAAAATCACGCAAGAATGAGAGAAGCTTGTGCAACAATTATGCAAGACTGTAAGAAGCTTTTGCAGAAGTCTGTGAAATGAAGTTTTGAAAATTTGTGGCAATGTGTCATTGTACAGTGGTCAACAGTCTTGCTCAGCATGCTTGACTGCAGGGCTCCCGTCTGCACAGGCGCATCTACGGAGTGCCTGATGCATGATGGGCCAAATGTCAGCCTGCACACTGGTGCCTCTTATCCCTGTTTGTCTGTTACATCAGTGTCTCTTGTAAAGGGGATCAACTGTGCTACCTTTTTTTTTTTTCGAATGTAATGAGTTCTTTTTCCAGATTATTGTTGTTTTAAGGTAGAGCCTCACATTTCTATCAAATACTGAAGATTCTATTTTTCCTTCTAGATGCTATGAAGTCACTCCTTGTGTTACAATAGAGTGAACACTGTTATGAGAAAAGCTACTTTATGGAGTTAACTCACTCCATATTGACTTAACACACAGAGTTGGTGAAAACTACACTCCATTCCAGCTGCATTAGGAATAATATTCATTTGCACATTTCTGTTTCTTTTGTTTGTTTGTTGGCTGGAGGTTTGGAGTATAGGGTGGCCAGAGGGCACTGTGTAGTCTTTCTTCATCTTCCCAATTTTGTGAACATCAATTGATAGCCGTATGGGAAGCAGCCATCATGCTGAAACAGCGGTGCAAGCAAAGAAGATGTTCACCATTGCATGCAGTCAGTTGCTGTGAGCAACCCACTGCATACAATTAACTCGAGTGGTGAACTAACGCTGCACTATGTGTGCCTCCTGGAAAGCTGCAATGGTAAAGTGCCACAATCGTATAGTAACATGGATAAAATCGCAATTTGTTTGTTGAATAATTTTGCAATAGAATCAATGGAGCTTTGGATAAATTTGTGTATCTGCCTGGTTCATCAAAGCTACAGAGCCAAATGCGGTATGTACTCGCGTATTATGTGTACTTTTTTTGTCGATCCAGTTATGTGTGAAGCTAGTAGGAATCGCTGGCCTAAAAGCCCAACTGGGAATGGGAATATATGTTGCAGGCGCTGTCACAGCTGTCTCAAAGCGGATTGTCATTTGTTTGCGAAGCCTGTTCAAATGCCCCCATTTTCCTGAAGTTCTTCCGAACATTGCTCACAAAAACCAGTTCCCACGACAAGGTTATACCAGAGAACATAAGTACTCTCCAATAATTGTCGGGAACCCAACGCAAAGTAAGATGCAGACAAGGAAGCGCGATGCCAACACAGTGCTCTGTGTGTCGCCCTTCATGTGTGTGTGTCCCCATTCCTTGTCCCAGTCTTCTATTGCGTTGTGTTCCCTCCGATATCTAACCAACACACCCAAGCTTCTATGCTAAGTCTTATTCAACGCACTCTTCTGCTGGCTCCAATACTGAATATTGCATGTCGAAGAACTCCACGCTGATGTGCTTAGCGGTAGCACGGTTTCAGTTTTCTTCGGTAAGCTTTATAACAGCAATCTGCCTCGTATATAATTATTGTAGCCTATTACAAGGAACGGTAAAAACGCAATGGCCAGATGGCGAAACAAAAAAAAAAGAAAATGAGTGCGAAAACCTGCCTCATCTAGTTGATGTGACAGGTCCTTGCACGCGTTCAACATCTGTGCTGTGTCTCGGGAATACATTCTTGCCGTGGAAGAGGTGGGAAGATAGGAGGCAAACCTTTAGGCATTTCGGACTACACATAAACAGGTTACGGTTTTCAAGTTCGATATTCTAGGGAAAGCATAAAAGTTCATGGAAGAAGGAACCTTGCACTCAGCCCATTTTGTGTAAGACTGCACTCGCCTGCTCGACAAGAGATGTGCCTGACCAGAGCATCATGAAGTCAAATGTGTCTGTGTGTGTGCTGGCAAGGTGGCTCGGGCTGGTTGGGGAGGGCAAAGTATGCGAGCAAAAAGTTTCTTGTAGTAAAGCAGGCTGGCTAATTATACTGGTGAGCAAATTATGTGAGGATGCAAATTGTGCGAGTAAATATAGTATGTACTCTTGTATGTTTCAGCTCTGTTGCTACGGATCCTGCGGATCGAACTTGGCATCCGGCAGCAACAAAGAGAGGTTCTGCAGGAGGTGTGACAGCTGAAGCTCGAAGTACGGCTCTTGTCCGTGCCTCAGCACGCCCAGCCAGCACAGCCCCCTTCTGACCTTCCCCGGCTGCCTGCTGGTACAATTGGAATTGTGGAGGCAGCAGAGGCAGCTGTGCAGAGTGAAGCTGTGGCTGCGGCTTTGGTGTGTATTTCTTGATTTTTAATATGCCTATGTAACATGCAGAAATTTAGTACTGCTTTAAGATACCGTGTTTCGTGAAACAAGCTAGCCAGGTAATCTCATTAGCCACTGTATTACAGTCGAATATGAATAATTCGTACTCAAAGAGGCCAGAAAATTTGTTCAAATTAAAAGAAGTTCAAAATAATGAAAGTTACCGTAATTACTTGAATCTAACACGCACCTTTTTTCCGGTTAAGAGAGTTCATGAATCGCATGCGCGTTAGAATCGAGTACGAAAAAAAAAATGAATATGGTCATTCTATTGCCATCGCCACTTACAAAATGGCCGCCCCCTACGTGCGTCGGCATGGCGCGTCGATCATTTCTCCCTATGTGTTTCCCATGTGCGGTACTTCATACGTGTGCTGAGGAGTTCGTCATCTTGTAGTACATTAGCATCGACGGCATGGTAGGGCCGACTCCAAAAATTCGACGAGTGCACCACAATGCCGCTTCTAAAAGAAAAGTCATCGCGTGTGCCGGAACGGACAGAAATCGGGCCGCATCGCGGTCATTCGAAGTTCCCGAAACGTGCGTGCGGGACTGGCGGAAACAAAAGCAGGATATTGTCAACAGCAAAGATTCACGCAAAGGCTTCAGTGGACCACAGCAGGGTCGGTTTCCACAAATTGAAGAGCTGCTCGGTGAGTATGTGATTAAGCAGTGACCGGCACAGCGGCCCGTGACGACAGAACTGCTCCAAGTGCAGGCTATGCAGTTAGCCTTAGAAAAAGGGCTAATGCAGAGCCATTTTAAAGCGAGCAGGTGCTGGCTAACGAACTTTATGAAGAGAAAAGGCTTTTCCCTCCGAAGGCGAACGGGCATATGCCGGAAGTTGCCGGAGGAGTACGAAGAAAAGCTTCAGAGTCTTCAGCGGTTCCTCCTAAACTTGCGGCACAACAACGGCTACCTGCTTGGGCAAATCGGGAATGCCGATCACACGCCTCTTTACTTCAACATGCCTGGCACCACAACCGTCTAGGAGAAAGGGGCGAAGCAAGTTTGTGTACTGACATCGGGCGACGGTAAAACTACAGTGACAGCAATGCTCCGTTGCACGTCAGATAGACATAAGCTTCCCCCGTACTTCATATTTAAACGGAAGACGCTCTCAAAAATTGTCGTTTTCCCGAGTGGTGTGATCAAGCGGGCCAACGTGAAAAAAGGGTGCGCGTTGCTACCGATGTCTTGTTTTTTTTGTTTTTTTTTTTTGTCGTGGAAACCGGGCGCGCAATACAATCGAGGGGGCGGTAGAATAGAGTAAATACGGTAATTGAGCGGAGGGCTCACCATGCAGTGATGCATGTGCATGGAGAAGTTTTATTCACAAATTACAGGACATCCGTCATTAATTAAAGTAGTCAATACATGTCTGTACACATTGGCCTTGC
This sequence comes from Rhipicephalus annulatus, assembly GCA_013436015.1. Classification (NCBI taxonomy): domain Eukaryota; kingdom Metazoa; phylum Arthropoda; class Arachnida; order Ixodida; family Ixodidae; genus Rhipicephalus; species Rhipicephalus annulatus. The sequence continues at coordinate 1,267,679 of WOVY01000213.1, read as the reverse complement.
AACGAGTCAACAAGTTTTGCGTGCAGTTTGCAAAGCATTTGTACTTCGGCTTCAGTATTCTCCTGGCAATAGAAGTTGCGCGCGGCAATGTCCAGTGCTGACACTCTTTGAAGACAACTGTGTTTCCACTGTTACCATCTGCGCTGCAGCCGGAGCGTGGCCAGCACATGATGAGAAAGGAGGAGCGTCTTCACCTGGAGAAAAGCAGATAGGCATTCGAGAGACAAACACTCCGCGGCAGCTTTTTTTTTTTTCTCTTCATGCGCGGTGTTGAAAGGAGAAGAGTCTCTACATAGCAGGAACGAAAAACAGGGAAGCGTGACACCGGCGCGTTGCAGATCGGCATGAGAGAGAGCCCACTCTCTGCGACAGCTTTTTTTCCCCTCTTTCTCTTCGTGCGCAGTGTTAAGAGGAGAAGGGTCTCTACGTGGCAGGGACGGAAAAAGCCGAAGCGTGGCACAGGAATGTCGCAGATTGGCATTTGGCAAACATTCCACCGCAGTCTTTTCTTTCCTTTTCTTCATTTTCTTCTTTAAGCACAGCGATGAGGTGTCTGAAGTGCCACCGCAGGATTGGGAGGGGTGCTGAGAGCATTTTCGGAGCGCGGTATAGCTTTGATAGGACCACAGCATCAGTTCGAATTAAGTGTGTTGGAATTAATGAGATTTGACTGTATTTACTATAGTCTGTGAAGTCCGAGTGAACTGTCCTAAGCTAGCAGACGATGTAGGCGGCATCGTGTGTTTGATGGGCAGTGACTAGCAATAGCCTGCTTAAAACAGACATTCAGTAATTTTGTTCATTTATCACCCTATTTCGTGTCCGCTGCGGCTCTCTCTACTTTGAGCTACAGTTCACCCTGCCTTGTGTTAGCCGATTTTTTACTTTTTTAAAAATCTAACATGCACCCCATTTCGCAGGGTGAAGAAAAATGCACCTTTGTTTATTGTGATGAGATTTCTAAAGCGACATGCCTCTTTGTTGGCTATCACAGAAAAATATAAACAGCAAATGGTGCGACCATCTAGTGCGACCTTTATTTTTCTATCAGTTTCATCTATGACCAAGATTTGGTCGCTCTAAGGTTGCCTCTTAGTACGCCTTGATCATGTTCATTTATCTTGTTGTGCTCTGCTTACAATGCATTGATTAAAAACATGTCCTAGCTTCTTTTTGAATTCCACATACTTTATCGTTTTTCACCTGTAGAAGCTACTCCTGGTCAACATTCAGGCAAAGACATTGTAACCTCAAAGAAACGTGTATTGGAATTTGAGCACTGTACAAAGTAATTATACTATTTCATAGCTAGAATCAATATTTATTAAGGGTTATAACAGTGTTGTATTTGATTTCATAACAGCAAAACTGCATTCAGAGAAGGACTCTGAAAGGTTCTCACACTGAGTGTGAGAGGGCTGATGTGGAAACCATTTTAGGTCAAGTGAGTTGAAGTTAGCATAAAAAAACAATGAAATGTTGTGATGCCCGAAAATTCAAGTTGTTGTTTTCAGTGTCCTCTTGCAGATTTTTATCATGAAAACCTTTCGATGTGCTGTTGCGTTTACCCCATCTATGCTTCTTGCATTTTTTTACAGCGCAAGCACCTCCTGCAGATTGGGGGACGTGGCCTCCGAGAAATTGGTGTGAATGCCATGAAGGCTGTATTGGCACATGACGTGCAAGTGCTGTACAGCCTTCATGGCAGAAAAGGGAAAAGGGCCTTTGTGAACCTGAGGCTCTGTAGATTAGTGACAGGTTTAACTTGTTCATTGTTTTATGTGTGTGTACCCATGTGTATTCTCTGTACTGCAGTGCTTCATGTGTACTATGGTATTTCTGTTCTTGTATGCAGATGTCATCTGCCAAAAAGCAGGGTGCGACCAGGCGGAGGCCCTCAACTTTATTAAGAGGTGGCTGCCAGGGTCTGGTGATCGCTGTGGGGGCATGAAGTGGCGCTTCAGAGAAGCATTTGTTGTGGAGCAGCCCGATGATCCCTACTCTCAGAGTGCAAATTATCGGCTGCTCGCGGCAGCTGGCTTCCTGCCCAGCCACAGCAGCCAGGGCCTTGACAGCACCACTGCCACTGTGCCCCCAACGCAACCTGACCTGCAGTAGAGCGGGCCTTTTTTAGTTGTGTATATATATTTTTCAATGTATACATTTTTTGTTGTACCAAATAAATAAAAAAAGCAAAGAATAAATGGTCTGCAGACTGTCGGTGGTGCACTGTTCGGCTAGCTTATGCTGATTCGGAAGCACCATCACCATGTTTTAGTTACAAAAAAATGCTCTAAACTGTATGAATATTCTCGATTATCATGTGAGGGACATATGTGGGCATTGCAAGTGGGGGACATACGCTTTCAGCATTTACTTCCTAACGACTTTTTTCGATCTGCTGTACCAAATACCAGTACCAAATAAAGCACTCCCTATTGCAAAAAATAAATTGGTAAAAAAAATAAACCACTTCTAGTGTTAGCAAAGGGAATGACGTATAAAAGATGAAATAGATCGAGTAACTGTTTTCAGTTCTCAGCATTCAATTTTCTGTTGCCCCAAGTATACAGGGCTGCAAAACTACAAGAGCGGGTCATCGAGGCATATTGTTTAAATCTTCCCGTAAGAAAAATTCTCTACTAATAATGGTTACATAATGGCAAGCCAATCAGTAGCCAATATTCGTCGTGCAGGAAACATCGGTGTAATAACGGCCTTTCATTGGCTGCAATGTGGCCCTGGATTGGTCCAATGTTGGCCGTACATCCGTAGCCAATATTCGTCGTGCAGCGAACATCGGCGTAAAAATGGCATGTGATTGGCTGAAATATGGCCCAATGTTGGCCGAACATTGGCAGCTTTGTCGGCAATACGATGGGCCTTCGTCGGCCCAATGTTGGTTGCATACTGGCTAAAACATCGGCAAAACGTCGGCCCATCATTGGCTTGAACGTCGGCCCGACATTGGAAGAAGTTGCACTTCCGACGTCGGCCCGACGTCGGTGCCGATGTTAGCCGATGTTGGTCCAAGATTGGTCCGACGGCGGCGTGCTGCCTGGGCACAGGGAGAGCGGCGGTTTCGGCGTATCGCGTTAAATGATCTACGGCGACGATGGCCCAGCGGTTGCCAGTGGACGTCAGAGGGAGTGGTCCATACAAATCGATACCTATGCGCCCAAACGGACGGTCAGGGCAAGGTAACGGTTGCAGACCGGCTGGTGACATGTGTGCGAATGGTTTGCGGCGTTGGCAAGTGCGACAAGAGCGAACAAACTGCTGGACGTAGCGGTACATCCCGCGCCAGAAGTAGTGTTGTCTAATGCGATAGTAGGTTTTGAATACCCCAGAGTGTGTGCACTGTGGAACAGAATAGAATTATTCACATATCTCCGACCGCAGACTGCGGGGTATCACGAGCAGCCACTGCCGGCCATCGGCGTCGTAATTGCGCCGGTGTAGGAGGCCGTCCCGAATGGCGAAATGGTGAGCTCGACGACGCAAGGCAAGCGTGGATGGCGTAGCGGACGGATCATAGAGCAAGTCGATCAGTTGGGCGATCTAATTATCCTTTCGCTGTTCGGTAGCGTTGATGTCAACATCAATGGCAGAATCAGCAACCGAGGATACTGAGCAGACCACGTCAGCTTCAGCCAGAGGGGACCGCGAGAGGGCGTCGGCATCAGCAAGCTGGCGTCCATTGCGGAAGAGTACGCGGATGTCGTAGTCTTGTAAGCGAAAAGCCAACGGGCGAGGTGGCCTGAGGAATCCTTCAATGAAGACAGCCAGCATAGTGCATGATGGTCGGTGACGACATCGAATGGGCGACCATACAAATAAGGTCCAAACTTTGTAAGAGCCCAGACGATCGCCAGGCCGTCTTTTTCCGTGACGGTGTAGTTTGTCTCGGCTCTCGTGAGCGTACGGCTTGCATTTGCCACAACATAATCAGGGATTCCGGGTTTGCGCTGCGCCAGGACAGCGCCGAGGCCTACACCACTGGCGTCCGTGTGCACCTCTGTTGGGGCCGTAGGGTCCTAGTGGCGGAGAATGAGAGGAGACGTCAACAAATGGCGGAGCTTCAAGAACGCGTTGTAGCACTCTGAAGACCACGAATTGAGGGGCCCGTTACTTCCAAGGAGCTTCGTCAGTGGTGATATAATCGTGGCGAAGTTCCGTATGAAGCGTCGGAAGTATGAGCACAGGCCCACGAAACTACGCAGTTCTTTGATGGACGCAGGTTTTGGGAATTCGGCCACGGCCCGAAGCTTGGCTGGGTCAGGAAGAATGCCATCCTTGGACAAGACGTACCCTAGGATGGTGAGTTGGCGTGCTGCAAAGCGGCACTTCTTCAGATTTAGTTGCAAGCCGTCATTGCTCACACGTGCGAAAACTTCTTTTAAACATTGGAGATGGGTGGAGAAATCTGGAGCGAAGACAACAACGTCTTCGAGGTAACACAAGCACGTGTCCCATTTCAAGTTGCGCAGAACGGTGTCCATCATGCGCTCAAATGCCGCAGGTGCATTACACAGACCAAACGGCATGACGTTGAATTCGTACAAGCCGTCGGGTGTGATGAAGGTAGTCTTCGGTCGAGCGTCATCAGCCAGGGGTACTTGCCAGTACCCCGAGCGCAGATCGAGAGAAGAAAAACTTTGGGCTCCCTAAAGTCTGTCCATTGCGTCGTCGATGCGCGGCAGTGGGTAGACATCCTTGCGAGTAATCTTATTGAGCCGTCTGTAGTCCACACAGAACCGCACAGAACCATCTTTTTTCGCAACAAGAACAACAGGAGACGCCCATGGACTGTCCGAGGGCCGAATGACGTCGCGTCGGAGCATATCGTCAACCTGCTCGTTAATTTCCCGGCGTTCAGCAGGCGACACGCGGTATGGACGTTGCCGTAATGGTGGATGGGCACCAGTGTCGATACGATGCGTAACAGTGGACGCGCGACCGAGACAACTTCGCCCGACGTCGAAAGAAGAACGGTATTCTTGCATCAGGTCTAGAAGCATCAGGGAACGCTGTACTGACGCTAGGTCGTCATCAATGTATGGGCCAAATACATCAGGAGATGATGGGTCAGAAGTACAAAGAGCACTGATGGTACGCGAATCGGGACAACGCGAGTCTTCGGGTGCGTCCAGGACTTGTGCGTCGTCGACTGGTTTCACTCTGCCGAGACATTCCTCTCGAACCAAGGTAACAGTGTACGGGGATGGGTTGGGCACGAAAATAGCGGCGTTGCCCTGGGTGATTTGCATGGTCGCGAAAGGTACTAGCAACCTTCTGGAAGCACGGTAGGATGGCGAAACGAGTGCAATTGTGTCGGAGAGACCGGTGCAGTAGAGCTTGGAGGCACTATAGTATCGTCTTTCAAAATAATCTTGTCCAGTGTCGAGGGACCGTCTTCTGGCGTCAAATGCGAGAAGAGCGAGAGTTCCATTTCGGCGGCGGCACAATGAATGACGGCGTCGTTGCGGAAGAAAAAATCTCATCCCAGGACGACGTCATGAGAGCATGCAGGAATGATGATGAATCGGGCGACATACAGAACGTCCTGAACGACAATGCGAGCTGTGCAGCCTGCCGTAGGATTATTACGATGTGAGCTAGCGGTACGGAGGGACAGTCCAGAAATCGGCGTCGTCACTTTTCGAAGCAAGCGGGAAAGGTTTTCGCTCATAACTGATACCGCAGCTCCAGTGTCAATAAGAGCAGATGCATGAACACCGTCCACAAGCACGTCAATGACAATAAATGGGCGGCTCTGAGGGCTTTCACAATGCGATAGCGTCGCAGTCCTTGCCTCTGAGACTGTGAGACTAGTTTTTCCGCTCATGAGCAGAAGAGCTTGGTCGCATGGGGGAGAGAGACCGCAGCGTGGAGACGGCGACCTTCGAGCAGACGGACCTAGGCGAGATGAATGTGGCACAGACGGCAGTTCGTCGTTACACGAACGGCTAAGGTGGCCCGCAACACGAGAAGAAATGGGAGCCGGCTGTAGTTGACTTGACCGGCGTAACCGCAAGCAAAGCAGATGGGCCGGTTGTCGGGTGTGCGCCATCGGTTTGCAGGGGGGGGGGTCTCGCCCGGAACGGTGGCTGGAAAGGCTGCATGGTGGGCTGAAAATGAGGCTAAGGGGTTGCGCCAACATACGCAGCCGGCATACCCGCTGCAAAGGACGGAGGCCGTGCGGCAGCTTCGGCGTAAGTCAGTGGTGCAGGCGCTTGAACGACTGGAGGCGGCCTTGCGACCACTTAGGCGTAACTTGGGGGCGCAGGGGCCGGAACTTATTGTGGGTGGTACGCAGACATGACTTCCGCTATTTCCTGCTCAATCACTTGGTGGATGGGCGGAAGAATAGTAGTTGCCGAATTTGAACAGCCGGTGGGTGGGCAAAGGGAAGGAGGGAGAACTGGCGCACGATTTCCTCACGGATGAAGGACTTTAGGCCTGCCAGCAGCGCCGCCTGATCACATCTCGCCTCCAAGCCAGCAAACCCTGCTTCTCGTGGTGTAGAGCGACGGGTCATCGAACGCTGCCGGCGGAGCTCCTCGTAGCTCTGGCACAGCGTGATGACCTCAGCTACTGTGCCCTCAGCTACTGTGCCTGGGTTTTTGGCTAGCAGCATCGTAAAGTCATCATCGTCAATGCCCTTCATGACGTTCCGGATCTTGTCTGATTCGGAAATGCTCTCGTTAGATTTCTTGCACAGGTCCAGGACATCTTCAATGTAACTGGTGAATGATTCACTGGCCTGCTGAGCACGTTCGCGTAAGCGCTGCTCGGCTTGCAGCTTGCGAACGGCAGGGCGGCCAAAAACGTTGGTGATAGCAGTCTTGAAATCGGACCAGGTTGCGAACTCGGACGCGTGGTTGGTGTACCACAAACTTGCAATGCCCGCAAGATAGAACACCAAGTTTGTCAACTTGCCGTCCTGGTCCCATTTGTTGGGGACGCTCACGTGCTCGTAAATGGCGAGCCAGTCCTCCACGTCAGTGCCATCGGTGCCCGTGAAGATGGGTGGATTGTGGATCCCGGGGACACCGGGACAAGGGGGTGGCATGGGAGGAGGCGTTTGCTGAGAGGCATCGTGGGACATGGTAGATTTCAGGGTGCGTGAGCGTAGATCCAAGGGCATCGAAGGGGATCGTAGCCCTCTCGACCAATTTGTTATAGCGTTTATTAGCCGGCACACAGCGAGTCTACACAATGGTGACAGTAACAGCTAAGCATGGACTCTCTGCGCGAGCGGCGTTCTTTTTGGGCAGACCCACTAGAAAGCACTTGAGAGTTCGACTCATTTCAGTGTTTGGTGGCTTCTCTACAATATATATATATATATATATATATACTACGCCGTAATATATATATATATATATATATATATATATATATATATATATATATATATATATATATATATATATATATATATATATATATATATATATATACCACTGGTGTTACATTCACGTGCTACCTGACGCCACACAGGCTCATAAAAGGGTGCTTTACATTCGCCGCTGGGGCTACAGAAGGCGCTGACTGACGCTCCCACTTCTAAATTCACATATAAACACAAAAAAGTGGATGAAGGGAAGGCCGCTGTGATGGCTCAGTGATCAGAGCATAGAACGCGTTATTCGAAGGTCGTAGGTTTCATTCCTGCTCATGGCTGGCTATTTTTCACCTACCTTACTTTTTTCTTATTTACATTCCATTGGTTCTAATAACTTTTCCTGTACATTCCTTGGCATTACTGTCTGTTAGATCTCATTTATATTGTGTCAAAAACACGGAAAACGAGCCCTTCGGTATACACTTCTTTCCCTTATTCATTAACAAGGGTCTAGTACTGGCAGACTTGGTGTCATTAGGTTGTATACGACGGACTATTAATCAGCTGCCCGCACGTAATAAGTTTACGTGCTACGTGACGCCCCATATGCGTATAAGAGAGTGTTTTCGCAGCCCCGCCGCGGTGGTCTCGTGGCTAAGGTACTCGCCTGCTGACCCGCAGGTCGCCGGTTCGAATCCCGGCTGCGGCGGCTGCATTTAGATGGAGGAAGAAATGTTGTAGGCCCGTGTGCTCAGATTTGGGTGCACGTTAAAGAACCCCAGGTGGTCGAAATTTCCGGAGCCCTCCACTACGGCGTCTCTCATAATCAAATGGTGGTTTTGGGACGTTAAACCCCACATATCAATCGAGAGTGTTTTCGCACTCGTCGCTTGACTTAGAGATGGCGCTGACTGACACTCCTACTTCTAAATTCACATGTAAACCCAAAAAGAGCGGATAGAGGGAAGGCCGCTCTGGTAGCTCAGGGGTTAGAGCATCGAACGCGTTATTCGAAGGTCATAGGTTCTATTCCTGCTCATGGCTGGTTATTTTTTCACCCACTTTTCTTTCTTAATACATCCAATTGGTTCTAATAAATTTCCCTGTGCATTCCTTGGCATTACTGTCTGTTCGATCTCGTAATTATTGTTTCAAAAAAACAGAAGAACAAGCCCTTTGGTATACACTTCTTTTCGTTATATATATATATCATCATCATCATCAGCCTGATTACGTCCACTGCAGGACAAAGGCCTCTCCCATGTTCCGCCAGTAAACCCGGTCCTGTGCTTGCTGCTGCCAATTTATACCCGCAAACTTCTTAATCTCGTCTGCCCACCTAACCTTCTGTCTCCCCCTAACTCGCCTCCCTTCTCTGGGAATCCACTCAGTTACCCTTAATGACCAGCGGTTATCCTGCCTACGCGCTACATGCCCTGCCCATGTCCATTTCTTCTTCTTGATTTCAGCTATGATATCCTTAACCCTCGTTTGTTGCCTAATCCACTCTGCTCTCTTCTTGTCTCTTAAGGTTACACCTACCATTTTCCTTTCCATTGCTCGCTGCGTCGTCCTCAATTTGAGCTGAACCCTCTTTGTAAGTCTCCAGGTTTCTGCTCCGTAGCTAAGTACCGGCAAGATACAGCTGTTATATACCTTCCTGTTGAGGGATAGTGGCAATCTACCTGTCATAATTTGAGAGTGCCTGCCGAATGTGCTCCACCCCATTCTTATTCTTCTAGTTACTTCAATCTCGTGGTTCGGCTCTGCGGTTATTACCTGCCCTAAGTAGACATACTCTTTTACAACTTCAAGTGCACTATTACCTATATCAAAGCGCTGTTTCTTGCCGAGGTTGTTGTACATTACTTTCGTTTTCTGCAGATTAATTTTAAGACCTACCCTTCTGCTCACCTTGTCTAACTCCGTAATCATGAGTTGCAATTCGTCCCCCGAGTTACTCAGCAATGCAATGTCATCGGCGAAGCGCAGGTTACTAAGGTATTCTCCATTGACTCTTATCCCTAACTGTTCCCATTCTAGGCTTCTGAAAACCTCCTGTAAGCACGCGGTAAATAGCATTGGGGAAATTGTGTCCCCCTGTCTTACACCCTTCTTGATTGGTATTCTGTTGCTTTCTTTATGAAGCACTATGGTAGCAGTTGATCCCCTGTAGATTTCTTCCAGAATATTTATATATACTTCGTCTACGCCCTGATTCCGCAGTGTTTGCATGACGGCTGATATTTCTACTGAATCAAACACCTTCTCGTAATCTATGAAGGCTATGTATAGTGGTTGGTTATACTCTGAGCATTTCTCTATTACCTGATTGATAGTATGAATGTGGTCAATTGTTGAGTAGCCTGTTCGAAATCCTGCTTGTTCCTTTGGTTGATTGAATTCTAATGTTTTCTTTACTCTGTTAGCAATTACCTTTGTATATAGCTTGTATACTACAGAGAGCAAGCTGATCGGCCTGTAATTCTCCAAGTCTTTGTCATCTCCTTTCTTATGAATTAAGATGATGTTAGCGTTCTTCCAAGATTCTGGTACTCTTCCTGTCAGGAGACACCTCGTAAACAGGGTGGCTAGTTTTTCTAACACAATCTGTCCTCCATCTTTCAGCAGATCTGATGTTACCTGATCCTCACCAGCAGCTTTGCCCCTTTGCATGCTCTCCAAAGCTTTTCTGACTTCTTCTATCATTACTGGTGGGGTGTAATCTGGGTTACTGCTAGTTCTTATGGTATTAAGGTCGTGTTTGTCTCGGCTACTGTACAAATCTCTGTAAAACTCCTCCGCTATTTTAACTATCCTATCCATATTGGTAGTTATTTTGCCTTCTTTGTCCCTTAGTGCATACATCCGACTTTTGCCTATCCCAAGTTTCCTCTTCAATGCTTTGACACTTCCTCCGTTTTTCAGAGCGTGTTCAATTCTCTCCATGTTATACCTTCTTACATCGCATACCTTACGTCTATTAATCAACTTCGAAAGCTCTGCCAGTTCTATTTTGTCTGTTGTAGTTGACACTTTCATAATTTGACGCTTCTTAATTAGGTTCTTCGTTTCCTGGGAAAGCTTGCCAGTGTCCTGTCTAACTACCCTGCCTCCAACTTCCACTGCACACTCCGTAATGATACTCGTCAGATTATCATTCATTGTATTTACGCTAAGGTTGGTTTCCTCACTAAGAGCCGAGTACCTGTTCTGCAGCGACACTCTGAATTCCTGTACTTTCCCTCTCAGTGCTAGCTGATTGATTGGCTTCTTGCGTATCAGTTTCTGTCGTTCCTTCTTCAAGTCTAGGCGAATTCGAGACTGTACCATTCTATGGTCACTGCATCGTACCTTGCCAATTACTTCCACATCATGCACGACTCTAGGGTGTGCACTCATTATAAAGTCTATTTCGTTCTTATTTTCGCCATTAGGGCTCCTCCATGTCCACTTGCGGTTTTCTCGTTTTCGGTAGAAGGTATTCAAAATCCGTAAATTATTGCGTTCTGCGAATTCTACTAGTAGCTCTCCTCTGGCGTTTCTAGTACCGATGCCATAATCTCCTACTGCCTGGTCTCCAGCCTGCTTCTTCCCTACCTTTGCATTAAAGTCGCCCATCACTATAGTATACTGTGTTTTTACCTTACTCATTGCCGATTCCACGTCTTCATAGAAGCTTTCAACTGAAGCGTCATCATGGCTGGATGTAGGCGCGTAAGCCTGTACTACCTTCATCTTGTATCTTTTATTCAGTTTAACTACGATACCTGCCACCCTTTCATTAATGCTATAGTATTCCTCTATGTTGCCAGCTATGTTTCTGTGAATTAGGAACGCCACTCCCAGTTCTCTTCTGTCTGCCAAGCCCCTGTAGCAAAGGACGTGCCCATTCTGTAGCACCGTATAGGCCTCATCTGTCCTCCTAACCTCACTGAGCCCGATTATATCCCATTTAACACCCTCTAGCTCCTCGAATAGTACAGCTAGACTTCCCTCACTAGATAAGGTTCTAGCGTTAAACGTTGCCATGTTCAGGTTCCAATGGCGGCCTGTCCGGATCCAGAGATTCTTAGCACCCTCTGCCGCGTTGCAGATCTGACCGCCGCCGTGGTCAGTTGCTTCGCAGCTGCTGGGGACTGAGGGCCGTGAGTTATTTGACGTAAGCATGTGGGAGGTAGTGGCCAGATACTGCACTAGGGTGGCCAATCTTTCTCTGGTGAGGGAGTGCGTTCTCGGCGGTGTTTGCCGGTGAGGCCGCACCCCAGACCTCTTAATGCAGTTCCATCAACACGCGGATTTCTTTTTTAATCCGGTTGGGAACTGCGCGGTACCGGGATTTGAACCACGGACCTCTTGCATGCGAGGCGGATGCTCTAACCACTACGCCATCGCCGCAGAGTTACTGTATATGGCACCTTTAGCTAGCTACCTAAAGGTAGCATATGCAGTAACTCTAGCGCTCGCGTAATGGTCCTTCTAATCAAAGGTATACGCGCACTGCGTTTACAGAGACACCCTTTGTCCAGAAGTCATTGTGCCACAGTGAATAACACACTTGTTTTGCGCATACCTTTAAATACAATGCCAGAATTCCGATTTATCATATATAACCACAACGACAACATGGCAGCTACGGTTCTCGGGTCGCGGTTGAGATTCTGGCCGCAGCGGTAGATTTTCGATGGAGGCGCCATTTTGGAGACGCACATATGTAATGCAAAGTCAGCGCACAAAAAAAAAGAAAAAAAAAACGGGTTGTCAATTTGTTTTACCCCTCTAAACGACATCTAAAATAATCATATCGCGGTTTTCGCACGCAAAACTTCAGATATCGTCGATAATTACCATTCAGTAGGGGAGAGAGGATTTTCTATTTCCATTTATTTTGTTCTATCATCGGCCGGGAAAGTTCACTTATGAACCAGCACGTCATTGCGGGCCAACTATGTTTGCACGAAGAGTGACCATTATGAAGTCAGTCAGCACACGAAGATGCCTCGCGAAGACGACTAGAAAATCCGAAGTTCAACAACCGCGTGATGCGTAACAGATGCGTACAATAGGCGCGCAATGTTTTCAAATCGGCGTGCAGACGCTATAAAAGGGAACAACGGCGCCCGCTTCGTAGCACCTCGGCATTCCAAAAAAAATTTCAAACGACGTTGCTCCCTAACGTTAGCCTTCTTTAAAAATTTTTTTTTACCCATTCCCACCTTGCTGCCGGAATGACGAATAAATACACGATCTATCACAAACCTGCATTTCCGAAAGATAAGTTGCAATTTTCGTTTCGCATAATGATTTTTTTTTCGTTTTTCCGCAAGAAGTAAAAATAAAGCGTGCCCCATAACTCTGTTTCTCGAGGTGAACACCTCGACAGCACGGCCGAGGGGGTGGAGGAATTACAAACTTAGGGGGGCAAAGAACACATCTGTACGACCACGCACGCTCCTACAATGTCACCTAAATATTGTCGAAGCGAGTTGGTAAGGAAACAACAATAGTTTTGTTACCTTGTATCCACATCGCTGTAACCGGCTCTGCCGGGCCTAGTCGCACAAGTCCTGGGGACAAGCCCGTTTCTTTGTATTTCTTATGGAAGTGTACAATAGGATATTATTATTATTATTATTATTATTATTAGTATTATTATTATTGGGTTTTCTACGTCGCAAAGCCACAATACTATAGAGGGACGCCGTTGTAGAGGGCTTCAGATATTTCTACCACTGGTGCATTTTTAACACTTTCATATACATGCTCCGTACAGGAAACGGGTGTCTACACCATCACGCCTCAACCAAAATACGACCGCTGCAGCCGGGATCGAACCCGCGACCTTCTGGTCGCACCACAGCCACTGATCCACCATGGCGGACATCTCCCAGTTCAGGGAAGCAGATATCTGCTGCGACCTGGTGAGCCTATATACTCCATGATGACGTATATCATCTCCCAAAGAAGAGAGTGATAGATTGGTTCGCTTAGACGTGAAGGTTATGGGTATTGAGTCGGTATACTCCACTGCTGAAGACAGCGCTGTGTCACCTCGTCGCTTCAGCCTTAGTATAATTTTTTTTTAATCATCAATGTCTTATCAGGAACGCCGCGCTCTGTAGCTGTAGAACGGAAAATCAACACTTAAAAAAATGATATCGAGTGAGAAGGGTGTCTTTTTATCCCACAACAATAATCATCATCCGGCTTCCTTACGCTTCCTTTCTTGAAAACTGCACTCTTAAAAAAAAAAAGAGAAGGGGCACTGCTACTTACTAACTTTTGAGGTGGCAAAGCGCTGTCACAACACTCAACCAAGTACCAACTGCAGGTAATAGACCACAGAACTTACAACCTGCGGTTACTACTTAGAGAGTGAATGCTGCGACAGCACTTCACTACCTCAAAGGTTAATATCACTACCTTTTTTTTAAGAGTGTGGGCGATGGACACTTTCCCGTCAAGAGGCCTAAGTCCCGCTGATAACACGCATGTCGTTATCGGCATCCGCGATTAACTCCGTGAATAACTCCTGCAGTGTGTGGATAGTTTGATAACTGGCGATCCAACACACGAGGTCCCTAAGCTGCGTTGCGTAGGTTGCCCTTGCGCTCGGAGAATCAGCGGAATTCGAGACTTATGTCAAACGTAGGCTGCGTTCAACCCAACTTACGTCCCTCCCTTCTTTCTATCATTCTCGCCTATCGTGCCGCCAAGGCCGACCAGATGAGAATAAAAACAGTCCCAACCCCGCCCAGGACACGCAGCGCTGTCTGGCGGTAACGTTCATACGTTTCTGCAACACTGCCACTTCTCTATTTGCCTTCTAGACACACCCGCTTGTGTAAGTGAGATTGCCGGTGCGGCTGAAGTCAGCGCCGTCTATCCGAATAGGAAAACGCCCTGTTATACCGCGCGTGGGCGTTGGATAGAGGTAGAGAGGGCCCGAGGACTGTTGTATTGAGTGAGACAGTTTTAGCAAAAACTAGGAACCAGACAAAGAGCAAGGACCTTTGCTTTCAATGGTGCTGTTTTACTGCGAGTGCAAACGAACTATAGCACAAAAATACGCCTTGAGAAGCATTTACGTGGCAGTACTGAGCGTATAGCCATACGCATGTCGCCTCCATCGTTCGTGCCTCGTCAGTGTGAATGCATGCGGCGGTGACGGCGCCATCTGTCTGCAAGGCAAGCACGTAACCATGCAGGCGAAACAACGCCCGGTTACTCTCGCGCCATGGACCGGATGCCACCGGTCTGAATGCCTTCAGCGCGGATTCGAGAAAAAGCAGTACGCGTCGAAGTTCCTGACCCTCGCTGAATCCGGTGGTCGAGCACCTCGAGCGCACTGGAGGATCGGGAGTCTAGAAACGAGTCATTGCAGTACAAACACAGCGGGAGAAATTCGTGTGAATCATCCTCAAAACGTCGCTGAATGTAAAGTAGACGCTACCTGCCGTCTGCGCTGAGGCAGAGGCTGCAGATAAAGCACGCATATGGGATTTCATCGAAGGTTTCAAAACAAAAGGATTGAAGTCTCAATGACTTTTGGTCACAAGCGCAATGATTCACAGTGATAGAAAGTCACCGTTGACATTTTTGTTGTTGTTCTTATGTATTTCCCAGCATCACAGTTAGCTGTGTTTTTATAGCTAGCTGTATTGCAAAAAATACTAATGAGACAGCCGTTTATCTGAATCCGAGACAACGCATGCATGGCTACCACATCGTGAAAAATACCAACACACACTCAGCGAAACCGGATACACATCCTGAACCTCTACGTTCAGGTTCGCAAGAAAATACTATCGAAGTGCGCGCCTTATTTTTCAAATGCTTTAGTATACCGTCTGCTGTAATGAACAAGAAAAAAGTGTATAGATAAAAATAATGACTAATTATTTCTTGAAAAAAGAAGTAGACCATCAAAACGCTCTTTCCTTTGGCGCGATGTTGAAAAGAGAAAAACTGCTCCGCATGGTAGTGGCAACAAGCTCAGATGAGAACCAGTACACGACCATGTGAATCATACGGAGCTCAGGGCTAGTTTTACCCGATAGGTCTCACAGTAGAGCATTTGGTGCGAGAAAACATGGGCCAATGCTAAGACTGAGAATATTAATCGCCAAGGCAGCTGCTGCACGACAAAGTAAACTTATACGAACCACAGACTCTGCCTCATGAGCGTTGGAGGGTCTTGCCGTCACTATAGCGAGGGAGATGGTTGAAACTTTTCTATTGCGTTAAGCTGCAGAAGTACGAGAGGAGGTAGGACGGCGAGTCCCCCTCATTAGTAAAGATCCATTAGAACACGCTTGCCAAGGGCTTCACGCTTAATGACGCGTGAGGGCGATACAAACAGCGGGGGAAAGCCCGTATCAGTTCCCCGGATTGCGAGGTTGCCGCACATTCATACTCCCCCCCCCCCCTTTCACCGGTAACTTTCTAGTGGCAGGGCGCGACCTGGCGACGCGGCTAATGGAAAACAACTTCTGGACACGTAGCAGCGCCCCCCCCCCGCAACACACACACACACACACACACACACACTCACACATACACACAGAGAAAGAGAGAGTTTTATCTTGCCAACTCCATGCAGCGTTATTGGCGTATGCCGGTCACGTGGTTTGATATATAGAGTATTGAAGAAAGCCTTTAGCCTCCTGCTCTTAAGACAGAGATCTATTGTAAGGACTTCGTGCTGATCAGCAGCACGTCCCGATGGGACAAGTGCTTCTCGCTGTTTTTTTTTTCTCAGTTCGGAGACAGGTGGCCCCAGTTTCACTTCACACTCAAGACTTCCGAAGCATCATGTGTCGTAGCCTTTGCAGCTGTGCACAGCAGTGTAGCGGCAAAGCATGCACGATGGCCGGGGAGTCGTTAATGGAGAACGGCACAAGAGGGGCGGGATTGTGTGAATATTGAGGAAACCCGGAAACATCGCGGATGCAGGAACAAAGAGGCAAACGGTGCCACAAGGCACTTTCTGTTCCCCAGGCACGCTAGCTTGGAGCATGAATGTACCGTACTCAATCGATCGTAACGCGACAGTGACTGTAACGCCAGGGTTAACTTCCCATTACGTCCAGGAAGAAACAAAAGAAAGTTATTTCGGTATTCGATTGTAAAGCTTAGGCCAACTTGACCCAGCGAAAATCTGGAGGCGGAGCGTCGTGTTACATTCGAGTACAAACGATATTCGCCACGTGACGTGGAAAAGCACGCAACGTGCCATTAAAAGAGAACGCGCCAGCGAAGAGACGAGAGGAAAGGAAAACGGGTGGGAGGTAGAGAGGAAGAGAGGGGTTGTTCTGGGTTAGAATTGCGGGAACATTCACAGCCCCGGGGGCTTTTCCCGTCGGGTGCCGTCGTCGATGCTGCGTTTGGTTTGTGTGCCGTAATCTTAAGAGAGAAACAGCATAGCTTCGGCGCGCCCGGACGTTCACTATGTGCGCACGGGACCTGCATTGTGTGTGCATAGCAAGGCTCGCACGAGAAACCTCCGCGGAATAAGGTTTCCCTTCGATCTGTCTCGGTCGCTGCTCCACCGCACCAAATACTTTGGCTTTCTAAGAGAAAAGCGAAGAGGCGACGAAATGATGTTTGCCCTGCGCCTTTATTTCCGTAACGTCCCGTATCGATTTCCCCGAACTCCCTACAAGTTGCGCTGCCCCAGATTTGATTTGTTTCCGCTCTATCTGTAGAGGTACTACGGGGATCGTCGGTGCTTCCCGAAGAAAGCTTCCGGAACTAAACAAACAAACACTTCAGTTTGATTGAAAGCTTCTGGCTTAGAAAACCTTCGTTATATTCAATCGAACAATCGTCTGCCGCACATTCATCAAGAAAGGATACTATATTCCTTGAAAAAGGCATATACAACGCATCGAATTTAGAGTTATATTTGAATGTCCAAGATTCGACTCATATATTAAATCAGTGCAACTAAACATCATTCTCCTGTTGGAAGGAAGATGAAAATGCCATCATTGTGTTTTTTTTCGCACCAGCATTACACCCGCACTATTACACCTAAAACGACTTATCTCAACGAATGCTGGGATAAGCCGTCGCAAACGTGCTAGGACGACTACAAACACAACGAAAGAATGGAATTCCCTTACAATGGAAATTTCAATGATTGATAAGTTTACTACATAAGTTACTTATTTATTTATTAGCGCTGCAGTCTCAATCAGAGACTATGTATAGCAGGTGTGATACACTGATACATGCTACAAAAAAGGCACAATAGTTTTCAAAGAAAACACATGAAGTGAAAAATACAATGTAAACAGATTTGCACTTTATTTCCTTAGTATAGTGTTCAAATATATATTGGTCTCCTTGTTACTGTTCCTGTTCAACAAAATTCCTAATGTTCTTTTGATATACTGATAAGTGTTCAGTGTATTTTACACTAGTTTACACGCATGTTTCATTTTCCTTGCTAGCTTTTTTTATTCGTGCTGTTACTGTCCCTCTTGATTGGACCAAAGTGCTGGTTCTCCGTCTGTTTCAATCATTTTTTTAATAAGCCCTTTTTTCACGTACCAATCATGATTTCGCTCTTGTTGCGGCCACACAGACCTATAACGTATTGACCGAGAATAGGCGTTGGTGCCCCGTACGTGGCAAGAAGTACCGCTGCGATTTGGACACAACGGGGGAATCTCGTAACACTCACCGACAAGACAGCCGAGGACGAACGCCGCCGTAGCCACCAAAGCCGGAAGAGCGTTGCCGTAGCTTGCCATGTATGGAATCCTCGGTCAAGCAAAACAAAACTTACACATCGACGTAGAAGGTTCCAGTGTTAAATAAAACACGTTTCTGTGCATTGGCAAAACATCAATAGCTTATTACGTGCTTTTTTTAGTAAGAAGTGAATCATTTTAACGTGACGCCGAGGAGGAGGAGGAGGAAGGGAAGAAATGAAAGGCAGGGAGGTCAACCAGACGCACGTCCGGTTTGCTACCCTGCACTGGGGGAAGGGGTGAGGGGATTAAAGGAGAAGAGAGAGAGAAGTGAAGGGCAACGTGTATGTTGGTGGGACCTTGTTCATTGCACGCTTATAAGCGGTCGCGTAGTCCGGTCGTCTTCAGAAAACTTAGCAGTGCCCGCGTCGCTTTGCTGGCCAGCGACGCGTAGAGCCATGAGCCAAGTATCTTCTCTTCGGAAAAAGGTCTACTGTCTAGTGTCTCCAACGTTTCGCGTAGCAAATTGCGTTCGCTCGCAAAACGTTCACATGAACACAGTAGATGTTCTATTGTCTCGTCAGTGTCGCACGATTCACATCGGCAGCTATCCGCCATTCCTATGCGAAAGGAGTACGCCTTTGTAAAAGCTACTCCTAACCACAGGCGGCACAGTAAAGTTGCATCCTGGCGGGAGAGGTCCGATGGAACTTGAAGCTTTCTCGATGGGTCCAATTTGTGTAGGCGGCGGTTCCTGACACTGGGGTCACTCAGCCAAGTTTCCGACATGGTGTTAGCGAACGAGTGAAGGCCCCTTGCAGCGTCGGTTCTCGACAATGGAATTGGGGTTGTCTGGGCGTCCGCGTGGGCGGATCGGGCAGCATTATCAGCAAGGTCATTACCGACAATACCACAATGTCCCGGTAACCACTGGAACACCAAGTCATGTCCTTTCGATAAAACTTCGTGAATCACTTCTCTTATTTCATTCACTAGTTGTTGGTGCTCCCACTGTCGTAAAGCTGATTGCAAGCTCTGAAGGGATGCCTTGGAGTCACAGAACACAGCCCATTTTTGAGGTCGGGCCTCCGCAATATAAAGTATAGCAGCACGTAAGGCGGCAAGCTCCGCTGCTGTGGATGTTGTCCTATGCGACAGTTTGAGCTTTATAGTGACCTGGTACGCCGGGATGACAACAGCACCTGTGGAGCTGTCAGCCGAGACCGATCCATCGGTGTAAATGTGGGTCCTCTGGCCGTATTTTTCGTTGAAACGTGACGCCGAGAAAGTCTTAGAGGTATACAAATCCGAGTCAAGTTCGAAGATCACATATTCTGGCATTCCTTTGCATCCAGTAGTTCAATAATTCCAGATTTTCCTCTAGGTAATTTTCTGAGAAACTCTATGCGTTCAGTAAAAATCGGCTTACCACATTACCACCTACAAGTGTGCGTGTCGTGTGTGTGTTTGTGAGCAACAGAAAAGAGAGAGACAAAACATGCCCTTTCAAACACTAAACTGAAATGAAAAAAAAGTATATATATGTTCTGTGTGGTAAAAATATGGCACCAGATTACAAGGAGTCTCACTGGCCTCCGCAGCATTCCACCTGATATCCCACCTGATGTGTGAAACGGAGTATAGATAATCACGATACACTTCCATACCTGCCAAGTTCAAGGATTCTGAATCCGGAAAATTTCCACAACGGGAGGGGAGGGGGGCTTTAAAAAAAGTAAAAGAATAAACAAACAAAAAACATTGCGAAAAACAAAAGGGGGTGGAAGGGGGGGTCTCAATCACAAGCGCCAACATCAGCATTCCGCAGCACTCCGGTGTCATAGTGCCTAGAAGTGGCCGAACACACGAGGGTAGAGTTTTTCACTAAGGTGAGTGTCTCAAAGGATGAACACAACTAGCAGAATCTATTTCAGTCAAAACAACTCGCGTGCGTCTTTCTGGGACACACGTGAACGGACGGGACAGCGCAGCTGGCTGCCGCAAAAGCGCGAGTTAAAGCTCTCGTCACTACTAGACTCTTTCAACAGGAATGCCTAAACGCCTCTGGCCCATTATTATTGGGATAGCAATTATACGGACAGTCCAGGCTTTTTTTTTTTTGCCGTCGCCACCGCCGTCGTCCTTCGCCGTATATGTACATACCTATATACATGAACACTCAAAGAAAAAAAGCCACCCACGCTCGGCGACAAGCTCATCGCGATGCGCCGACGCGTGCTTATCTCTTGATGCGTACTTTGCCCCATAAATGAATGCCTGTGTGCATGCGCTTATCCTTTAGTAGGGGAATCGTGTGCCTTCGGCTTTCTCTGAAACGAAAGCGTTAGTTGCCGGACCCACAAAGGTCACTTCGGTTCTGCGCAGGCCCTTTTTACGAAAACAGCGCGCTTTTCATACACAGCGAGGTATAACAACTGGGACACTTGTTAGTTTGTAATCATCTATACCTGTGATTACCTATCGTGCATCGTTTTGTTTAAACAGCGCGTTACGTGTCGAGCAGTAAACGGCGTTAGTTTGTTCTCGTCCTGCGAGTATCGTTTTCGTGCGTCCTTTGTGTGTGAGCAGGGCGCTGCACATTTTGATCTGCTTGCCATTCTCAGCATTACATTCCAAGTTGTTGCTGTCGCATTTATTGCTTCGCCCTTGCGGCGAAACTGTACCTCTGCATGCCTTTGGAGCTCAGAGATTGCTATCGCGTCGCCACGGCCGCAGTTTTGTGTGCGGTAGTTGCTGCAAACGGTGGTTTATTTTACAATCCCCATGCACTTGGCTGCGCACGCCCGTTCAAAACTAAGTCGTTTTATGCTATCTACGATAGCATCTGCCGCAAGTTTGTCAGCAGAGTTTGAGGAAAGCAGCGTTGCTTTGACTGGTTGAGCGCATACTTTGGAGGTTCTCTCAGTTACGTCGTCACCATACATGATCGTGTCAAGAGCGACCGCTGTTTCGTCGTCAGCGGTTGTAGCAACGACAATCACACGCACTGTAGTGCGCCGGTCGCACGCGTACTTCCGAAGCTTCGAGTACGCTGCTCTCAACCTTCGTTCGACGGTTTCTGTACTAAAGTTTATATCAACCGCCGTGATTAGAATATGTGTTCGGAACATTCGAAATGAGGCCCAATGAAGATAGTAAAATTTGGCTGGGGAATTTAAAAATTCGTATCTGCCGCGGTTTCGCTTCACTGAGATTATACTGTACGTTTACATGAACGCCTCTTAAACTCGTTCACAATGAAATGGGGTGGGTTCGAAAAGCCTGGGGCAGATTAAGCTGCTTTTTTTGTCAATGCTGCCAGATCAGGCACAGAAATTTAGATTTCCTGGAGATTTTTATGACAACCGTACATCGGACAAAATCCGATGCGGGAAACTTGGCAGGTACGCACTTCACTTGGCAGAAGTTTGCTACCCTTGGCCAGGCGTGTAGCCAGAAATTTGGGAGGGGGAGGGGGGAGGGCACCCATTTAAAATGGCCATTTCTTGCTCTCTGTGCCATGGCGAAAAAAATTTCAGGGGGGGGGGGGGAGAAGGCACGTGCCCGGTGTGCCACCCGCTTGCTAGTCCCTGCCCCACGCTAATTAAACACGCTACTCTGCTCATCTGAGCTCAATCCAGAGCGAAGTGGGGACGAGCAATTCGGGCAGCAAATCCACGCATACAGTACAGCAAGCCGCCCGGTCGAGACTGCGTCGGCAGCATAGGTGCCGCGCTGCACGCAACTAGCCAGGGGACGATCAGAGTCCACGTGACCCCTTTACGTTTCAATGAAACTATCAGTTCTTGCTTAGTATCAGATCACGTTGGAAAAGCCCATATAAGTACTGCAGAAATCTTATAGCATCCATTTCATTGCAGAAAGCTGATAGCGTCCATTTCATTGTTATTTCAGTCGCTGCATATCCGGGACCCTGTAATACTTTTGGACATCTGCTGTGGTACTGTATTTCTTTATTGGTGGGGATGGGGCACGTCAAGAAACGCATATTTGCACTTGTAAACACGCACTGTCATTTAGTGCACGATCGTGCTATGTTCCCGGCTGGTACAAATTATCGAGGTTTCACTCTATTACTAAATAATGAACAAATACTTATGCCCATGAATGAATTGAATTACGTAATTGAACTCCACTGGATATGGATACAGTCGCGTCTTTAGTGTAGCTAACACTCAGTGTTGCTCGGTCGAGAATAATATTCAGCTAGATTTGGCAGTTTACACTTCTACTTACCAATTATCGCAAAAATTGCAGTGTATGCACAGCGTGGTGCAGAATTGTGCAATTGGCGCAGCACTTCTACCTCTGCATATGGATACTCAGCAGGTTTATGTTCAAATCGTTAACATGACAACACGCATGATAACATCTCTCCACGCATTGTATGTTTTACCTGCAAGTAAAAGCTATATATATATATATATATATATATATATATATATATATATATATATATATATATATATATATATATGCACTGTACGCATATACTATGTGCACTGTACAAACACTTGAAGGCTGAATTGGGACTCCATCTGCGCAACGAAGGGAAGGGTCAATGTATGGCGTCCTAAATTTTTTTAAACGCGCACAAAAACCTGCGCGAATCAGGAACGTGATGCGCCTGCGTCTACCAGTGCCTGTGTTTGTTACCTTCAACATACACGAATAAAACATTTGATGGGCGGTGTAGAAGGGTTTGACGCAGTTCGAAAGATGCAGCTTTCCCTCCCGAAGCTGCACTGTTTAGTTTTCCAGTTGGCGGTCAGAAATTAAGTAGAAGGTCGGAGTGGAGAAGAAGAACGCAGGATCGGTGAAGGTGAACAATGACGTGAGAAACGAGACCTGCCAACTGAGCCGAAGTTCTACGGAGACAGCGACCGACGGGTGCTGTTCTGATACAGTTGGTGATAAGGTGGTCCAGTGGAGTAGAAAGCGTCCCGTTCAAAGTCATCGTAGCTTCGTCTTTCGTCTTGCTGACTGCGTCAATAAAACCTTGAAATATGGCCACGGATGCCGCATAAGAAGCAAGTCCGCCGCGTAGTGCGCCAGGCGTTGTAAGGCTCGAAAGATGGTCGCGGTGCGAGTGTGTTGAGTGACCCATGCACTCCGAGCGCTGGAAACTGCATTAGACTATGCTGACGTGCAGGTGTTCTAGCAGCGACCTGAGCATAAGTTGGCATTGCCACAGGATATAGGCTCTGAGCAGGTGTGACAGTCATCAAGGCCAGGCTTTGGTGGGGTGCAGGTGTCGTTGCAGCAACGTGAGCGTAACTTGGTATGGGCCCGGGATGTGAGCTCAGAACTGGTGTGCCAGTCATATACGCGCGTTCCTTCCTCACGATGTCACGTGGACTAGTAGCAGGAGGCGTCGTTCGAATATCAAGGTGGCGAGGTGAAGCCTCTGCATAGAGCGCATCAATGCACGCAGCTCTGTTGTGTCATGACTCGAGCTCAAATGAGACTTTTCAGGTTGCACCCGAGTGGTCTGAAGTCCTCAAGGCGCTGACAGGTAGCCACAACATCGGCTGTGGTATGAGGATTCTGCACCACAAGCGCATTAAAAGCGACAGTCGCAATGCCTTTTAGTAGGTGGCGCACGTGGTCTTTTTCCGCCATATAATTGTCGATGCGGCGGGAGAAGGCGTAAACATCTTCAATGTAGGAAGTGTGAGACTTCCCGGGGCGTTGAACACGTGCACCAAGCCTCTTGGCGATATCCAAGCGCACTTATGGGTTGGCGAAGATCTGGCGGAGCTGATGTGTAAAGGCTGGCCATGTCGGAAAATCTGCAGCGTGGTTGAAAAGCCCCGTTTCTGTGACGCCGCTCAAATAGAACGCACCGTGGGTGAGTTTTGCTGGCTCATCCCAGTTGTTGATGCACTCAGGCGGTCATACTCGTCTAGCCAGTCTTCAGCGTTCTCACTCTGAAGCCCTGCGAACAGCGGAGGATCCTTTTGGGGGCTGGTAACAAGGTGAGAAGGGTTACTTGGCGGTGGGAGTGGTGGCAAAGCTGGCGCGCTGGGCTGGTCGGATTGCGATATTACCGAACACAGCTCGTTTAAGCGGCGCCCTGAATGGAGCTCGAGGTATGTGCGTTCTAAAAGACTCTGGGGGTGTCCGAGAGCGCCAAAGGACGCTGGAACTTGGCAGCGCTGTCAACCACTTGTGAGGTGGCGTCCATGACCCTCAAGACTCTTTCCAAATGACCGCCGATAATCCGGCCGTCAAGGGAAATCTAGGAGGCTGTGGTGGTGCGCCTATTTGCTGCCAAACATGGCTGGTTTGTCTAGACTTTCGTGCCCTGTGACAACGCTGTTCTCCATAACATTCTTTACAAGAGCCACAACTGCCTCCACCGAGGTGAACCTCCTGCGGAGCCGTTCAGCGACGCGTGTGCGTAAACGTTTGAGAAATCAAAAGATCCTCTCGTGGCCCACGAACTACCTGCCGTTTGAGTGGTCCTACCCAGCACCTCCACCACTTGTAAGATGGCGTCCAGGATGTTTGTTTGTTTGTTTGTATCCTCTAATCCATGGCTCGTACCCACTCTGCGGGATATGCCAATAGAACTTATAGTCTCATATGGACGATAACTGCATTATTGCTTACAACGAAAAAAAGGGGGGGCGCAGTTGTATAGTGAAGACAGTATGTTAAAAAAAGAGAGAAACCAAAGATTTAGATAGTGAGAAAAAAGAATCAACAACAAAGTAGACACTAATAGCTACAACTTGATTTTGGGAGCCGACCAGACAACTGGTTTTGCCAAACCCGATAAATTTGGTATGTCACGGATTTATCCATAATTGAAAATTACTTTTCGACCCGGTTTTTTGAGTATCTGTTAACGTGAGCTTTATGTTGAAAAACGTTTAGAGCCTTGAATAAAATTACACACCGCATCGAATGCATCTCTGTGGCAATTTCCCAAAACAGAAGCACCAAAACTTAGAACACTTTCAGTGGTTAAATTTAAACCTAGCTTCGGAAATGGAATATCTAAAAGTCATTTCCTATTTATGCATAGTTACGACAGGAGCCAAAATAATGTTCAAGGATGCTCAAGACTCTTCTTTCTTTTTCGAGTATGTGCCGCACAACCTAAACTTGAGTGATGATGATGAGTATGTATCTATGAAGAGATGGAATGCATAAAACAAAGCTCACAATATATATATATATATATATATATATATATATATATATATATACATACATATATATGTGACGCATTCACAAGGTGATTCTAGGAGAAGCCGACGAAGAGGAAGTGCGCGTGCATTAGAATAAACGCATGGCATCTGGACCACGACGTGTCTCCATTTTGTAGCGTCACACAAGTCGACAGGATCGACCTCATCAACGTGCCATGGCTAAGCCAAAGCCCCCGCTCAACATAGAGAAGTTCAAGGGAACACCAGAAGACGTACCCATCGACAAGTGGCTTCTTCTTTTCGACATGAAGGCAGCCGAAGCATCATGGACTCACCGCGATCGGGTCACTCACTTCAACGAATACATTGAAGGGGAAGCGTTCAAGTGGTACCTGACAGAGATTTTCGGCAACGGCGAGACAACTTGGGGCGATATCAAGCGTGACATGCAAGCCCGCTTTGCATCGACTGACGGAGATGCCTTCCGTCTCTTCATTCACTACCGACTGAAAGGAGGGCAGACCATCAAGGACTACTACGACGAGAAAAAGCGACTGGGTTCCTTGGCTGACCTGAAAGAGTGCCACATCATTTCTGGGCTGACTGATGGTGTTCCTCCTGATGTGGAACTGGCGCTCGCTGGACTGTCTTTCAACTCGTCATTAGAGTGGCTCACCGCTGCTCAACGGGTCGAGACATCTTTAAAACGGGTGAAAGGAGTTTCCTTTACTCGTAACGCTAGTATCGCATCAAGAGCTCCACGTCTCTTCAGCAGATCGCAGCAACCGACAATAACTCTTCAACCGCGTGCCCCGCAAAACGAATGTAGATACTGCTCAGATGCTGGTTGCCCACGACAGTTTCACTGGCACAACGAATGTCCGCGTCGCGGCAATGTGTTCGCTATTGATACTGAACAGGGAAACGAGGAAGGCGACCCAGAGTTTCATTAATACACTTCAGTGCTCTCATCAACGGAAAGCCAGTAAATGCAATTCTCGATACAGGAGCAACAATTACTTGTATCAGCGAGGATGTGTACAAACAGCTAAAGCTTCAGTTGATGAGAGACTCCAGCATCATGGTCCAGCAAGTTGCATCAAGCATTCGTACTTTGGGTCGCGTAAACATTCAGTTACAAATTGGGAACGTCATCAAGAAAGTTTATGCACATGTGCTGCGAGGCATGAGAACGCAATGAATTCTTTGCCTAGACAGCGCTTCATACTTCAATCTTTTTGTAAATCTGGAAAGCAAGTCAGTGACACAAGCACGTGAGAATATGAACCTTGCGCATCACAATGAAAAGAAAACCATTCAAGCCACGGTGATGCAAACTCTGACTTCAGATAATTTATCAGAGCATGAGTCTGTGGCGCTCGACTCTCTTTTAAGCAAGTATGACGAGATATTTTCGAAATCTCAGACAGATATTGGGTGCATCACTACTGAGAAACACAGGATCGTACTTACCAATGCTGTCCCTATTCGTCGAGCACCATACCGATGTTCACAGGCAGACAAAGTGGAGATCAACAAACAGGTTAACGCTCTCCTCAAGCAAGGTGTTGTGAGGCCTTCATTATCGCCCTACGCCGCACCTGTCATTTTAGCAGAAAAGAAAGGTGAAGGACGCACTCGTCTATGTATTGACTACCGGAAACTCAATGCCATAACGGTACCCGACTTTCAACCAATTCCACGTATAGATGATATTCTTGACCACTTAGGAAAGGCGGAGTTTTTCACTACGTTGGACGTAACGTCGGGATACTGGCATGTGCAAATGCATCCTGACGATGTTCAGAAAACTGCATTTGTCACGCCTGATGGTCATTTTGAGTGGTTGGTAATGCCGTTTGGGTTGAAGAACGCTCCAGCTACATTTGAAAGAGCCATGAAATCAATAATAGCGAAACATCAGCTCACTAATGTTATTAATTACTTTGACGATGTGGTCGTATACTCAAAGACGTTTAATGATCATATACGACACCTTGAGGCGCTATTGAAAGCTCTCAAAACCGAGAACGTAAAACTCAAACGAAAAAAGTGCCAATTTGCACGCTGCAGCATTGAATACTTGGGCCACAAAATTTCACAAGGAACAGTGACACCTAAGCAAAGTAATGTGGCTGCCATACTCAAATTTCCTACACCAAAACGAGAAAAAGATCTCCAGCGTTTTCTGGGCACTGTAAACACCTACCGTCAGTACATCCCCCACTTCAGCGATATTGCTCTTCCACTCACAAAACTACTCCACAAAGGCAGCAAGTGGGTGTGGACAGAAGCATGCGAGCAAGCCTTTCGTGAACTGAAGGAGCGGATAACTGAAGAACCGGTGCTTCGCATATACGACCCTTCGAGACCATGTACTGTGTACTGTGACGCATCTGGCGAAGGCATCGGTGCAGTGCTGAAACAACCTGATGACAAAGGCAAAGAACATCCTGTTGCTTACTATTCCCGCAAACTACTTAAGCATGAGGTGAACTATGCTATTACAGAAAGAGAATGTCTTGCCATTGTAGATGCCATTGATAAATGGCATTGCTACCTTCATGGAAAGTCATTCACTGTTGTAACAGATCACTCTGCACTCCAGTGGCTGAAGAATGTTAAAAATCCTCAAGGTCGTCTCTTCCGGTGGTCTTTGAAACTGTCAATGTATGATGTGAACATCAAACATCAAAAGGGCACAAGTAATGTCGAAGCAGATGCGCTCTCCAGAGCCCCAATAGTTAATCTTCTATCACACGACGACCTTCAGCAATGCAACAATGAGCGTCCAAAAGGAACGCACTCATTGGAAAATAACATCATCATCGTTAAAAGAAAAGGACTACGGAAAATATACGTGCCCCATGAACTACGCCCAACCATTCTGAAGAATGCACATCAACATTTTGGGCATGTCGGAGTGAAGAAGACGCTATCACTCCTGTCTCCGCAATATTATTGGCCGCATATGGTAACCGATGTTTCCACTTACATTCGGCATTGTGATACATGCCAGAGATGCAAGAAGACGAAAAGAAAAAAGTTTGGGACGCTTGAATCACTGCCTCCAGCTGAAGAGCCCTTCGACCTCTTTGCAATAGACACCATAGGAGGATTTTCTGGATATGGCTCGTCAAAAAGGTTTATACACTTGGTTATTGATCATGCGACTCGCTACGTATGGGCGTTTGCTCATAAAAGTGAGAACAGCGACGCCTACAATTCATGCTTAAAAACAATTTTTTCTTCTGGAAAACCACGGAAGCTCCTTTCAGACCGTGGAACAGGATTTACCGCAGGAAAATTCAAGCAGTTTTTAAAACATAATCGTATACACCAACTGTTCACCTCATCTCATCATCCACAATGCAACGGCATGAACGAGCGGACAAACCAGACTATCGTAACGAGACTTAAATGTAAGATCAATGACGAACCACAGAAGTCTTGGACTAAGCTGCTTCCGGAGGTAATTGACGAATACAACAGAACACCCCACGAAGTGACCGGCTACGCACCTTCCTTCCTGATGTATGGAATTCCATCTTATCCTACTGTACTGGAACAACGAGAAGAAACCGTCGAAGAAGTGCGAAAAACTGCAGTTACCAATTCTATCGCCTACCATAATAAGAACAAAGTCATTTATGATAGAAAATTTCTTCCGATTGAGTTCCAAGTCGGTGACTTTGTCCTTTACGAGACACCATGGCATCCCAACAACGGCAAACTGAGTTGTGTCATGGAAGGACCCTACAAGATTCTACGCAAGGTCTCAACAGTGAACTATGAAATCAACCGCTCCGTGCTACCCTTACGTAGAAACTCTGACATTGTGCATGTTAGCAAACTGCGGCGTTATTTTGAACCTTCTGAACTGAGACTTTCTCGAGGGGAGGGGGAAGTGTGACGCATTCACAAGGTGATTCTAGGAGAAGCCGACGAAGAGGAAGTGCGCGTGCATTAGAATAAACGCATTCACAAGGTGATTCTAGGAGAAGCCGACGAAGAGGAAGTGCGCGTGCATTAGAATAAACGCATGGCATCTGGACCACGACGTGTCTCCATTTTGTAGCGTCACATATATATACATATATCTATATATATATATAGGATATGGCACAACGGGAGCGTTGTCAACAAGGATAATTATATTTATTTCCCAACAGTTTCGGGAGGGGATATATATATATATATATATATATATATATATATATATATATATATATAAACGACAAATTGTGGAGCACCACAACACCGCCACCTTCTTTATGGCGTGGTGACGGTAGTGGCTTGCCCGCTTTGAAAATTTTGGCGGTGGTGGCAGCGCGGCGCACAGCTGTAGAGTTCCGTGGTACCACGGTGCGGCCACGGTAGCAGACGCCTTTGAGCCATTTTAAAATGTGTTTGACTGCACGTAAAACTCGCCTCTTTTTGAAAGGAAATGTCGGTAGTGCTGTAACATTGTGCCATGAAAATCGAAAAACCATAATTTCAGTCGTCTTTGCCCTCCAATCCCTCCTATTGAGGTGTTCATCTTTAAAAAATTCCGTGCACAATAGGCTTTAAAGAACATTTCCTCTTTTTCCGAACTTGCATAGCATATATGTATACGAGCCTTCCAATGATTGTGCAATACTTATATAATTGTTGTTGCTGAGTGAAGTACGAAACAACTGTTGTTATAAATTCAATTTTCGAAAAATATATACTTTCCTAGTGCGCAGAAAGCGTTTTCAGAAGGAAGATAGAGCCGAGAGTTAGGACAGAGCGCACACCTACAACCAATTTTATTGCACAAATGGCGAGAGTATATATGCACTAGAGGGCGATGAGATCGTACACAGATGAAAGGACAAATAAAGGCGCATGCGCCAGACCACCTTATTCCAACTTCGAAATGACAACATAACTGAGAAGATACTTGTATTCATTATCCGACAAATTGACGGAAGGCGCACCTACTCACTTAGTTTCTGCTTTGCGAATCAAAAAAGGTTCATATATTTCACGTGCCCTCTTGTCCTTATACCTTGCCAATACTTGGCATTCATCAAAGTTCGGTGTGCACCCACAATTTATACAGTGACTTGCGAAGTGGCTGCCCAGTGATCCGCACATCAGATTTGCGTTCTCCCTAAGGCGATCGTTTAGACAGCGCCCCGTCTTACCAATGTAGAATCGACCACATGATAAATAAATCAAATACACAACGCCTGTAATAAATACATTCTACTAACATCTTTGCATGCTTCGTATCGCACCTTATAATTAAAGATCCTTCATAGTAAACTCTTTTACAAAGAGAGTTTGGCTTGTTTTTTTTTTGCCGTGAAGACAACCTTTACCCCAGTTTTCTCAACGGTTGTTTTTAAGTGGTGTGAAAATTTGTGCACATAAGGAATGGCAGATGTTTTCGGCTTTTGCTGGTCCTGAGATGCGTGCCGTGCATTCTTGCCCTACCTAAATACATCAAGAAGTGACTCTGATATGCAGGAGAGAAGGTGATTAGGAAAGCCTGCTGTCCTAAATCTGTTAAATTGGTTGCCAGAATGGTACTGAACCTGTTGATGACAAGACCTTGACAATGATGTCCTCATATATGCTTTAGTAATTCCTCGATTAACAAGCTTGGAGTGTGCTGAACTGAAGGGTAGAAGCTGAGAAGCTGCGCGAAATAGCGGGACTCACCAGATTGGCCCTGTCGGTGAGGACGTGCATAGGTACAAGCCTCTTTGTTTTCTTCACTGTCAAGACCCACAAGAAACTGTGTCCTTTTCGGGGTCATCGTATCGAAGCATGACTCTTGGCAAAAACTTGTTAGAAAGTATCCATTATAGCATATTACATTCTCGATCAATGAAGATCGGTTCATCACAAGAAAATACCAGGACCTCTCAGACTTTCTACGTGATAGGTGTCCCCAAAATTCCTGTGCGTTTTCCATGGACATTAAAAATTTACTTTATTCTCTACCTGAGGACATTCTGTGCGCGTGGGTGAAAGAGTGCATACAGCGATATGGTGAGGATGTTGTTTGTGAACTTGGTGCATGGATGAAAGTGACGTAGATACATTT
Source organism: Rhipicephalus annulatus (assembly GCA_013436015.1). Classification (NCBI taxonomy): domain Eukaryota; kingdom Metazoa; phylum Arthropoda; class Arachnida; order Ixodida; family Ixodidae; genus Rhipicephalus; species Rhipicephalus annulatus. The sequence goes on along the minus strand of WOVY01000213.1, from coordinate 1,236,365 downwards.
CTTGAAATTCTGAGCTTTTATTTTCAGTCGACGTTCGTCACGACAAATGATAAATGGTACTTTAAAGACAGTGCTTGTGTTTTGGTTCTTCTTTAGCTTCAGTCCTCGGTGACATTTTATTGGCTTATGACAAACGCATACAAGCGAGGCTTGTTGAGACACATACCGTTAAGGTATTCCGCTACGTTGATGATTTTTTAGTCTTTTATAGTGCAGAACAGTATGACACAAGACAGCACGCTGAAGAGATTTTTATCATTTTTTTCTGGGAACATAACCAATCTCAACTGACGACGGAGTTCCCTGACAATAACTGACTTAGATTTTTAGACATAGAGCTTAAGTTTTTGGCAGAACAAGTTTGCTGGCAATACGCTCCCCGCACCAAAATGGTCATGTTACTCTTCAGTTCAGCACACTTGAAGCTTGTTAGGCGAGGAACTGCCAAAGCATGTATGATGGCATCATTGTCAAGGTCTTGCCATCACCAGGTTCACAGCAGTTTTGGCAACCAAGTTAGCAGGCTTAGGAAAGCAGGCTCTCCTGATCACCTTCTCTCACGCATATCAGAATAAATTCTGAATGTTTTTAAGCGTGTCTAGAATGCACGGCACGCATTTCAGGACCAGCAAAAGCAAAAAGTTTCTGCCATTCCTTATGTGCACAATCTTTCGCACCACTTAAAAAGAATCGTTGAAAAAACTGGTGTAAAGGTTGTATTCACAGCAAAAAAAATCAAGCTGAGCTCCCTTTGTAAAAGAGTTTACCACGAAAGATCTTTAAATGTCAGGTGCAATACTAAGCACGCAAAGATGTTTGTAAGTGTATTATAAGGTATGTATCTGGTTTATTTATCTTGTGGTTGATACTACATCAGACAGATGGGTCGCTATCTGAATGATCGCCTTAGGGAGCACGCAAATCTTATGCGTGGATCAATGGGCAGTCACTTGCCAAGTCACTGTGCAAATTGTGGGTGCACACCGAAGTGTGATGAATGCAAAGTAATAGCAAGGTATAAGGGCAAGGAGCACGTGAAACATATCAAGCTTTTCTTTCGCAAAGCAGGAACTGAGTGGGTAAGTGACTTGTCCGTCAATCTGTCGGATAATGAATACGAGTATCCTCTCAGTCAGGTTGTCATTTCAATGTTGGAATAAGGTGGTCTGGCGCATGTGGCAGCATTTGTCCTTTCATCTGCGTGTGATCTCTTCGCCCTCTTGAATGAATATATATTCCCGCCATGTGTGCAACAAAATTGGTTGTGAGTGTGTGCTCTGTCCTATCTCTCGGCTGTATCTTCCTTCTGAAACCGTTTCCTGCGCACTAAGAAAGAATTTTTTTTTTCAGAAAGGCAATACCAACCTGCCCAAGCAACCACTCTTAGGCAGTATAATTTTGAACACGAAATAAAATGAATATCAAGAAAGGAAACAACAGCACAGGCACGGTTCTGCGGCAGAATACCGAGTTGGCACGCAGGAGGCCCAGGTTTAAATCCCGTTGTGCCGTTTGCGGTTTTTATTCACTCGGTTTTTTTCCTTATTTTTGCTCGCTAGGAGTTACGCACAATGGTGACGGCGGCGGCCAACTACGGCGCACGCGACCATTGTGGTCTCATATTAGCTTCCACTGTAAAACAATCGCTGTTTTGACGTTGCCAAGTGGTACCTTTTAGTATTCGTGATGTTGAGGGTCCCTTTAGAGCTTTATGCGAGTGGAGTGGCACCGAATGTCGACATCTTCTGCAGAAGGTAGACGCCACGCAAAGGACCGCAAGAATTGCAGTGGTGGACAGGCAAGCCGCCATCATTTCGACTCGAAAGCATCTTCCTGAAGAGAGAAGAAAGATAGTTTTCAATAAAAAATCTTTATCACGGAGTTTGTTCATGATGACGAAGGAGAGTGCATTGTACAAACCCCCGTATATGCACAACAATTTGACAAGGTGAGTGCACGGCATTCAGTGTTGTACACGTTTCTCTGGACAAAAACGGTAACATTCCTTTCTTATTTCTGAATAAGTTCGAATTAAAAGTTCCCTAAGTGCAAAAAGATCTCCATAGAGTTGAATTTCCACAATGCGAATGTGTCAATACAATAGCGTTAAAATTGTGCTTTTGGAAAAAAGTAGTGCAGCATAATCTTGAAGCAAAATCACGTAACAAATTCAATATGGTTTTGGGCTATGTATATTTTAGAAACTTAGCATCGGTGGTGGCAGGTATTATGTACATAGTGAAGCGAAAGGGAACGAATAGAGACAAACTTTCTAGAGGTCACTGGCTACACTACAAAAATATGGGTAATCAATAAACGCTTCTTCACGTCTCTACACTATCATGATCATCATCATCATCTGTCTAGTACTCATTCCTCGTTTTCCCTGCATGTCACTAGCAATTTTATGGTGTGTGCGCGCACTCTCAATCGACGCCGTCGAAACCCAGACGTCGTACGTGGTAAAGGTGGATTTTGGCTCACCATTCCCTTCCAGCTCATTCTACCCCCTGGAGTGTTGTTCAAACCGACCTTTGCGCCCACTGTCGGGCAACATGTGACAGAACGAGCCTGCCGGTGCTGTTGCCATCTCTGCACCACAGTCGCCATCCGCGTTTCCTGTTTAGGCACACGACCACCAGCGTGAATCCACCCTTTTTGCTGGTCTTCGCGGAGAAGACATGGATGACTGCCTCGACGAATAAAGCCGCGTGAGTGTTCCTAATAAATAGGACGATATCGCCAAGCCCCGTTACGTCTCTTTCTATTTAACCGGTGCTGCGAAGACATGATACTTCAACCACATCATCGACATACCCGAGTGGGCGACCTTCGAGCAGCAGCTCCACCACGTTTTTGGCACACTGACCACTCGGTCTGCAGCTGTGAAGAGAACACTCTATACTCGCCAACGACTTTCCAGTGAGTCGTACACGTCGTTCATCAAGAACGTTCTTCCAATGCACCATGAATGCACGGAAAACTTAGAATTAGTCGCTTTAGTGCCCCATCGAACGCTGGCTGTGGTCAAAAGAACGAGGCAGAGCCGATGCTTGATAACAATAGAAAAACACGAATAAAATATAAGGTAAGGCACAGCCAAGAACACACAAACATGCACACTCGCGAATTGTCCAATACAATGCGTTACCAATTGCAAGACACTCAAACAACGGGTTACAAAACGCAAAAAAATTACACTCAAAAGTGCAGGCGCGAGCAGCAACAAGCGCCACAAAGCAACGTAATGCATTAAGTAACCAAGATACTTAAATACTAAGCTGCCCGTTGGCTACCACTCTCCGGAAGCGCGAGCTCTGTGTTGTTCCCGCTGACAAAGAAGGAGGTTTCACCATCTTCAGGCAAAACGTGTGCCGCGCTAAAGCATCTGTTGAAGTGCAGGCTGCCTTCAACTGAATTTGTCAAACGTCACTCAAGAAAGTAAGGGCTTGGTCAAAACAGTTGTGTAATGAGCTAAACTTGGTGCCTGTTAGAAAAATAAAGGGTACTGAAGGGGACTGTCTTGATATGTTCTTTTCAGTTAAAACACATAAGGAAGGTATCCCTCTTTGTGTAATTGTTTATAAAAGTGGTACATGGCAAAAAAGCGTTGCGGAATTATTGCAAAGCAAGCTTAAGCTGCTTCAAGTGGTGGATTGATTTCTTACCATAAATTTTGCAGTGTTCATTGATTTTGTTAGAACTGTAGGCTAACGTTAGTTAACCACCTTTTCTGTAGATATTAAGGATTTGTTTTATTCTTTGCCACACGAATGTCTGCTGTCTTGCGTCGAGCAGGCAGTAGGTGAGTAAAGTGCTTACCAATTTTCAAATGCTTGCGAAATGGCTGAGGCTGGTTTTCTAGAACTCTTATATTTTTACCTAAAGTCAACATATGTTGCTTGCGACAATGATATTTACCCGAAGAAGAAGGGTGTTTGCATCAGATTGTGCATATAGCACCTACTTTAGGTGATTTGTTCCTCGCTCCATGTGATCAGACTCTCGTCGGTCTGCTGGGTGTTTCTGGAATGGTAAAAATTTTCAGGTACGTAGGCAATTTTTCGGTGTTTTAGATAGATCACTTTTTGATACTCTGGAGGGTAGTTCTCGCGTAAATGTGTAAACTGCAGCACCTCTGTCGTTATGCAAATTCTTGCATCGTTTATTCAGTGTTTCACGTGACTCAGATTTAGCGACGAAATTTACCGAATGACTCAGCATTAGGTGTTTGGATCAGAGGTTGCATTTTAAAGACGACCACTTGTGTTGGGTATACGAAACAAGAGCCTACAAGCCGCCCTTAAAGTACTTTTCTGCGCGCTCTAAAAGGAACATTGTGCTTTCTTTTTTTGTCAAATGTCGTCGGCAAGTCGTTATTTCACTTGGTGAATGAAATTCTCAAGAAAAATGTGGCAAGTCTGGAAGCAGTGAGCTACCCTAGGCATGTCGTTGTCTCAGTCGCTGAAGGCCTGCATCGAAGAAGAAAGTTTGTCTTCTGTCTCAGTAAACAGCAGAGAGCGGTACTTGAGAGAACCGCTAAACAAAAACGAGTAAAAAATAGGTAGATGTAGTCGCATACCTTTACAAATTGTCTCGCACTTTAAAGAAGGTCTGACAGCATACTGGACTAAAAGTTGTGTTTTCAGCACCTACCAGGCTTTTAAGCTTGTGTGTGTTGAGCTGTGCGATAACGAAGCGGAAACCTGTTTGCTCCATCAGATACAAATATGCCTACGTTTTCTGTACAAGAGGCGTAGTGTAAAGAATTTTTCTTTCAGGTGGTAGGTAAAACAATAAACAGACTTGCAAGTGCCTCAACGTTTGCCTCTGGTAGCACAAAAAGAAAGTCACAAACACTGCAATTGATGGACACTTTGTCGGCCATTGTAATAGGTGTGACGCAAGGCCACAGTGCGTTCGACTGTTCAGTCAGACAGTTGTACTGTACTGGCACTGAAAAAAAAAAACTAGAGAAATCGTAAAGGCGGCAGCGGTAGCAAGGGCGGGTGAAACGTGTGTTAGTATCCCGTCTATCATGTTAGCTGTTGAAGAGCATGAATTCTAGACGTCTACACGTGTCCTTTTTTCGCTATGGTTTCTTTTCTTCTTTCTTTTCTTCATTGCGGCTTCAATGAGTGCGTATTTGCTCTGATTCTGCACCAAAACTTCAAACGACAGTGAACGCTTGTCCTGATCTCTTTCTGTCCGTGTTTTGTGCGCTCTGTTTTATGAAAAATTATATTTTTACGGCGGCCTGCTTGACGAATCTTGTGTGTGCGTGTGTTGTGACACTTCAAGTTGTCTCCTCCAACAACCGCCCTACTCGTGAGCCTGTTCTTCTTCTGCCTTTACTGCAGCCATTAGCAACGACCTTAAAGCTTCGCTGACGTAAGAGCTGCTTGCTTTGTTAAAGGAACACCCAAGTTATTCTGAAGTTAATTTCTCGATGTTGGGCCGCACTGTCCCTACAACACAACCAATCTACACATACGGAACATCCGTTGTACGCCACCGGCCCTACCGCGTGTCTTTTGCTGAGAGAAAAACTATCGAAGAAAACGTAGCCCCTCAGTGAGCCTTCTGTCACCGCCTGTTGTTCTGGTTCACATGAAGGATGGCTCCATGCGCTTTCTCGTCGATTAGCAGGCGCTCAACGATATCACTCGCAGGGACCTGTGCCCAATGCCACGCATTGACGATGCGCTTGATTCCCTACAAGGCGCGAAATACTTTTCAAAGCTCGACCTCCGTTCAGGATACTGACTGATTTCTTTGCATCAAGAAAACAAACATAAAACGGTATTCGCAACCACCAAAGCGCATACAAATTTAGCATTATGGTTTTCGGGCTGTGGAAAGCGCCCGCTAATTTTGAACACAAGATTGAAACCATGCCTTGACTAAAAGACCTCCCTGGGCTACCTGAGCGACATTGTTATTTTTGTCAACGTTTCCTCTCACCTGCAACGCTTCGATGAAGTTTTGACTTGCTTTGTCGCTGCTAGTCTCCAACACAACACCAAAAATGCCATTTCGCAACAAAAGCTATAAGGCCTTGGGCCACGTTTTGAGCAACGACAAAATTTGGCCAGATTTTGACAAAACTACTGTGGTCCTTCGCTTTTCGTGCCCTAAGTGGGCGAAGGAGTTTCGAATTTTCGCTAAGCGTCACCACCTATTTTCACCGTTTTGTGAAGAACTTTGCATCAATAGCGGCTCCACAGCACCAGCTGCTTTTTTCTGTAATGCCCTTTTTATGGTCTGAAGAATGTAAAATGAGTTGGACCTCTTAAATTGTGCCCTCACGTCGGAACCTCTACTCTGCTACTTTGATGAGGCTGCATCAACCATCATACATACGGACGCGAGTGGCCGTGTTATAGGTGTCGTTTTTCTCCAACTCCAGATCTCTCAAGAAGAGAGTAGTTGCATATGCCAGCAGAGTACCAACCATGAACTAGAAGAAGTAAATCATCCCTGAAAAGGAGTGCTTGGTGGCGGTCTGGTCTGTGCAAAAGTTTCCTACCTATCTCCACGGAGGTCATTTCACGATCGTTACGGGCTACCACAATGTATGCTAGCTTTTCACGCTGAAAAACTTGTCTGGACGCTTGGGACTGGTGAATTTTACATCTACAAAAGTATGACCTCGACATCCACTACATTCCCGGTAAAAAACACCAAAACGCCAACATCTCGTCGCACTGCCCATTTCCACCAAGCCAACCTATCATCGGTAAGATCTCGACCACTACTTCTACCGTAGGCCCCTCACTCGTCTCAATAGGCGAGCTCTTCTAGTACGACCAGCACCTATTTCACGGCTGCCAGTTGTTTGATCCATACTGTAAGAATATGACGAACCATTTCTCAGGTGCTTGCCATCCATGCACGGCTTCGTCTTCTACTCCTACGACTTAAGCTGTAGAATGGTGTTCTGTACTATAAAATCCGCCACCCTAGTGACTAACGCTGGGTACCCATGCTACCACGTTTCTTCCACTTGACGTGCCTAAAGCCTTCAACAACGACTTGACTGCTGGCATTCTTCTTTTTCAAAAAACACCCAACCGTACTGGAAGTCGCTTCTGCTGGCCTGGTATTTCTACTAGCACAGCACGGTAAGTCAGTCCCTGTTTATCAAGCCAGCGTCGTAAAATCCAGACATTGGGTACCAGCGTCCAGCGCCATGCCTCAATATGGGCCCAATATGGCGCTGGTACCAGCGCCTCCGAGTGCAGGTACTAGGACGCTGGAGCGGCAGCGTTCCAGTACTCTGCGCAAAATGGCTTCACAGGACTTCAATGGGGTGCCCATTCGCCATAAATAAATAAATAAATAAATAAATATATACGTAAAATAGCTCGATTTCCTAACAAAAGAAACAAAAATCAATACACCTTTTGGCAGGATTTGCACTCGCCACTTTGTGATTTTGAACCGAGTACGCTACCGACTACGCCACGCCAGGACACGTGTGTAAGGGTTGTAAAATGACTATTCATCCAAAAAACGTTCTGTTCATCTTCATGTTTACAAATTGCACAGTCAAGACTGACACGATATTCTTTTCCAAATAATATTTGCGTCCTGATTCGTCAGTGACGAACGGCTTCCGGGCACCGATTGACGAGCGGATATCAGCAAGAGTGCAAAGTTTTTTGAAGCATCCACATCTAAACTCTGAAAAATGTCAAATTGACTGGAGGAGCAGCCACAGGATGTCAGCTGTCGCCGCCGATAGTTTTTTAATTTGATAGTCGGTTCTAGCACTTGCTACTGCTCAACATGTACAGATGATTTAAATGTCTTGTTCGGTAGATATCCACGCACACGAGTGACTATTGAGTATTTTTTTTCGCGCAAGCGACGATGGAGCAGTACACAACCGGCGTGCCAGATTAAGTATTTGCAGTTATATTGATACCTGCAACTAAGAAACTGCCGAAGAAATGACTAATGCAACCTGCTGAAAAAGTATGCCAGTACGTTAGTTCATTAACGCTTATCAAAATACTGACTCAAAATTGCGTCTTTTCAAATACGAGTCAGAAAAGTACCGGCTTCTGCGCTCAGAAGGAAGCTTTTGGTGACAGCCTACGTTGCTGAAAGCACGACACATCGATCGCCGCCGCTCCTTGTGTGGTCACCGTAAACGCAAATAAATGGTCGATTTAGGCTCAGGGATGTCTAAACTGAACTTTACAGTCATTCTTACCCATTCGAATTTTGCCTACCTAAAGTAAAAAGCGCCGGCAGCATGTACACCGACGCAGCCGGCACGATAGGCCTCACTAGGAGGGGCACTGGGTAAGGCTGCTCTCGAAGCAGCTGAACTGTGATGCTTGAAGTTTCTGCATTTCAGCTTTGCAACATTTCTAACTGTTACCTAAACTGTACCTGCAGTAAGTGGAAGGTCAATCAATGCCAGAAATCTATTTACGAAGCGGCGATGCCGAGCGACAGCCGTTTCTTTAGCCTCCACTGGCAGTATACAGCGGGCGTGCAAGTGTAATGATGTATGCAGTTTTATATCGATACCAACAATGAAAAAAAAACCCATAGAAATAATAATGCAATCCATAGAAAACGTATGCCAAGGAGTCAGTTTACGAAGGCATACCAAATTACCAACTGAAAATTTCGTGTTGTTACATATCAGTCAGAAAAGTGCTGGCTAAGTGCGGCCAGCAGCTTTCGAGGTCAGCCTGCGTAACTGAAAGTGCAACGTTCGATCGTCAGCGCTCCTTGTGCGAACAGTGACCCAAGATAAAATAGCTGATTTAGGTTCATGGATGTCTCAACTATACTCTACAGTTATTCTCACACTTAAAGTTGTGTGCTACACAAAGCAAGAAGCGCTGGTAACATTTATACCAACGCGGCCGGCCTGACAGGTTTAAAGCTTGCTGGGCCGGGCACTGGGTGAGACCGCTCTCGACGCGATGAGTTGGCATGGTTGAAGATTCTGCATTTGAGCTTCGGAACATTTCTAACTCTTACCTGAAGTAAGTAGAAGGATAAGCATAGCCAGGCATACATTTATGCAGTGTGGTGAACTCGAACGACAGCTTTTTTTTCTTGCCTCCACTGGGAAACGTTGCAAAGCGATCGAGAGAGCTCATTTACGTTTTGTCAACTTTGCGGCAAAAACAGTTTCCTGTTACTGTTATGAGTGGCGTGCAGCTCCAGGCTTACAAGCACTGCAACTTGCAATAGTTAGATAAATACATGGATAGTGCGAACATGGCCGGTATACGTGGGGAAGTATGTGAAAAGGGTGCATTATAATTGCTGAGGTACGTACGTGCGCTGCAAAAATTACGTATGCTCGGTATCTGTTAGGGTAGCATCTCTCCGTGCCGTCGAATCAAGCTTTTTATGTTCAAAAACATCGAAACATACCACGGTACTCGCTACAATAACGTTCACGCTGCGCTGGTAGAAACAGTGCGTGCTCCAGTATTCATCAGCGCTTGCCAGTGAAAATTTCAGCGCTTTCAGCGCTTCGCAGTGCGCACCAGAATTACAGTGGTTGAGCCAGCGCCCTTACCAGTGCGACACAGCTTTTTCCCGGTGCGCCTAGTGAAGTGCCAGTGGTTACAAGCGTGTACCAGTGGCTAAACACGTACTAGCATCAAGCTGTTTTTTCAATAAATTTTCGAGCCTCCACAGCCAATTTCGTGCCCCACAACACCATTTGAGGTTGTAGGCGTCGACCTTTATGGCCTTTTTTCCGTCACATCTACTGGGAAACGATGGATAGTGACCGCTATAGGCCTCCTGACACGCTACGCTGAGACAACCTCTGTCTCAGCTTCCTCACGTTCGAAAGTTGCCGACTTTGTTCTTCTCGCATCATTCTCCCCCTTGGGAATTCTCGTACATTGCTGAGTGACTGCGGAAGGGTGTTTTTGCCCAAAGTGCTAAGTAAAGGATTGCGCGATCATGGAAAAGCGCACAAGAAAACTTCAAGCTGCCCCCCCGCAGACCAACGGTCTCACCGAGATATTTCACCTTACTCCTGTACATAAGATAGCCATCTATATCAGTCCAGACCACAACAACTGGGATACCCTTCCCCCATTTTTCACCTTCGCCTGAAACACGGCCGTTCAGTTCAGCACCAGACATTCACCATGCTCCCTTTTTTATGGAAGTTCTCCTACGTTCTTCAACGTTTCCTTTTTCTGTCACGACGTCAACTCGTCTGCGTCTTCCAGTGACGAATATATTGCAAATCTAGCCCGGCGCGGCGATGTGCTCGCATCAACACGCAAGTGAGACAGCAAGATCGAAGAGTCACCCAGGATGCTTTCCATCACGTTGTATTCTTCCGACCTGGTAATGAAGCGCTCCTATTCAGACCTACTCGCGCACTTAGTCAATGTGACAATATTTATCCACACTTTAGCGGGCCTTAGTTATCGAGCAGACTTCGTCCTTTACTTACCGTGTGACACCACATGTCATCGTAACCAACCACCGTCATTACAGTGCAGAGGCAACAAATCAGAAACCAACACACACTAAACAAAAATAGCCTGAAATAACCTCAAAATCGGGGTAAATCACATGTCCTCTAGCGAACTTTCGCTCCTGTTTTTTGTTTTTTTACCACCTAGCAGTCGACGTACAAATTTACTCTCGTGGTAACTGAGTTTTTGAATGCCGTAATTATTCACCCCACTGAGAATTCGAGCGAGTATAGATAGAGTAAATTTTTACTGCCTTCACAAGGATTTTGAGCTGATTTTTCGAACTTATTTCAGGTGGTAAAAAAAGTTAACAGGTGCAATTGTCCGAAGAGTTGACAAATTTATTATCAAATGACAGCAGACTTGATGACCCAAAGGAAACTATATACAAAAACACACGTATACAACAAATGTAGAATAAAACACCACTTTAACAGAGCGCACGCGTTACTTTACTGTACTTTGACAATTCAGTATATATAGGCATGCCTTTTTGACATGCAATGTAGTGCGACTAGGAGAGCTGTTTTTTGCATCGATTAACAAAAACAGTTAAACGTGCATGTACATACTTCAGGTGGGCTGCAGTTCGCTAGGTGTCACACCAACCTTTTATTGTAAACTTACCCAATCTCACGTTTTTGAATATGCAATAGTTAGCTCGCGCACCAGCCTGTTGGCCCCACCCGTGTTAACACTGCTGATTCACAAGTCCATAACATATACCCATGTACACACAGACCACAGTAGCTCAATGATTTTTATTGAGCGGTGGTGCACGAACACAGTAGCAGCACGTATTCACGACAACGGGTGTAGAATAGTGGTGCGCGCCTGTATACAAGCTTCTTACTGTCGGCATACTTGGCCTTTTCGAGGAGCATGGCTACGGGATAATTGACAGCTGGCGATCACACAATATATATCTATTGTGATTTTTGTCGCCATTTCGGGCTGCACAGTTCGGGCTGCACTTTACTCCAGCAGACATCATCTCCTGTTGAACAAAATATATTCGATGGTTGTTTAACCTGCCCCGGCGACGCACTCATACTGGGCGGCTTCGTGTCGAAGACATAGCGAAGCCTTTCGCTTATCGCTTCAGTAACCGGTCACTCTTCAGAAAACAGCCACGGATGATGACACCAGTTTGATATTGTTACCGCTGGCAGCTCTTCGCCAATCAGCACAAAAGCGAGGTATCCACGACGTACAGGTTCGAAGGCTCGCGCTCGGAAGTGCACGGTCGCTCGATGCAGTGAGAAGCACGTGAGATTCATCAGCTCAACGAGACACACATATTCTTCTCGTTCTTCTCTTTGACAACCTTGCGCCACGTAATTCAGCCTAATATGTACCAACTAGCCCAACATAACGTACTGTTATTCTTCCAACGTCTGTCTCCAGAGACGCCGCACAGCAAAAGCCAACCATTAGCGAAAGTATGCACAACGATTTTCCAGTAAGTTTTTTTTTCCTCGGGGTCCCCCCCCCCCTATTTTTTTTGTATGCAGAATGCTTTCCTCGCTCGTTGTGCTCATGCTACTCCCAGTTCCAGTGAAAGTGCGCTGACTCGAGGTCAGTCATGAGGCGCGACGATGCTGTACCAAACTTTAAAAAAAACATTTGTTGTCCTCGCGTACAATCACGTTTCAGTGAGAGCGTCCGACCGGGAGTTTTGGGCCAAAAGCTGCCGAAGCAGCTGCAGCTTGCAGTCACTTGGTAATAAACTCTGAAACGCACGTTCAAAATCAGGTGATACAAAGCTCCCCACGAGGCAAAACTGGATTGCGACACCCTTTTTCTACGTACCTCAGAGCTGGTGGTAAAACTATATCAAGTACCACCTTTTACTCCAGCACTAGGTAGCAATATTAAACACGAGAGAGTTTTTAGGGGTCATGAGCCGTGAAAACCCTAAACTCGGATAGTTTTGCTTAAAGTGCACGATAGCGTTAAAGAGCTTTTATGGCTGGAATTATTGTGTAGGCATGGGCGTTGTTGGTATTGGGCCTTCAAAATAAGGTATTCTATAGGAGATAGTTTGAGAGAACTACAAATATATAAATATTAAAAAGCAGTTCGTCTATGAATTGAACTCAAGCCTTTTGCGGAGCAAGCAGGCGTTCTTCCAAACAGTTAGGTAATTGCTTAAAGTGCTTAAGAAAAATATACAATTAGGAAGTAGTTAGAGGAATCTTTTCAACGCTTATGGTGTTGTGTGGGACAAGAGAAGAATCATGTTATGCATCAAGACATAGGGATTGCGCAATGAGTGGGCGTATTCCGGCCCACCAATCCACTACAAAGTGCTAGGACAAAGTCAGCAGCTGCGAAGGTTTGCGTCTGCTTTACCGACGCGTAGTGGACTGTTCTCTAATTCACCAAGAAAACAAGTATAGTGTAGTTGATAATTCGCAACTATACCTGCACTAGGCTTTCTAAATAGCTTGAAACAGCGAATGTTAGGCATGCACTTGTGTCTTGCGGCATAATAGAAGTATCCACAGAGTACCGAATTCTCGCTATCAACAAATGAGGCCTCACACATGTAACGCGGTTACGCTATCGCATTCTACTCTTGAACGCGAAGCGCAATCATTATGCAAGTTTTTTTGAAATAGAAATAGAAACATGCAGCAGTATAAATAGGTTTCATGCACATGAAATGGCACTGCAAGGGAGAACAGTTAGGCATTTCATGAGTGGTGATTCAATATAGCAGTGCCAGCAGTGTATAAAAATTATTCACTATAAAAGTTTGTTTTTCGCACTTGTCAAGCGTTCCACCTTGATGTTGGTATTCCACAGAAAAGCTTTGTTTTGTCGTTATCTCTTCGTTGGAAAATATCCGCTTCGTGAAGCGCTTGTGGGTTCTGCCTTGTTGTACACAAATGAGAACAAACTCAATTGAAGAAGTTGGGGTGAGGGTTGGCTTTACGGGGAGGGGGGGATATATCGCTGGATATGCGTGTATTTTTTATTGCATGACAGTCCTTATTGGTGCAGTGGCTGATTTAGTGAATGACAAATAAAATATTTGGCCAATAGTGGCAGATACAACTGGCATGATAAATAGATGCCTGGTGAAACGCAACCGTTGGAAGCACCGAACAGGCGCCACTACGGCATCCGCTTCCATTATGTTGCGGTCCTCTTCTCTACCATCCGCGAAGCCAGGTGTTAAAATACAGATTTTCTTATAGGATTGGCTGATATGTAGGGTTAAACCTCCAAAAATCACCGTATGATTATTAGATACGCCGTAGAGGAGGGCTCCGGAAGTTCCGACCTTCTTGGGTTTTTTAACTTGCACCCTACTCTGAGCACATGGGCCTACAGCATTCCGCCTTCCATAGAAAATGAAACCGCCGAGGCCTGATCCCGCAACCTGCGAGTCAGCAGCCGAGTACCTTAGCCTATACACCATCGCATCAGGGAGATGCACTGATAGGTCAGGCGGCGTTGCATGTAGGTGATACTTAAGTGATGATTGAGACATAGAGCTGCTAAAGTACACGCGGCAAGAAAACACTTCTGGGAACTAAGCCAGAGCTTTGAAATCCTTGAGCGCGTATACATAAAAGATATTGCCATGGTTGTTCGTTAGTTTCACTTTTGTGTGATTCGTTTTTCGCCCACAAAGCCTGTTTGAAATGCTCAGTGCAAACTGTGCCACATTGTTTGAGATTGTTCGCCATCCCTGCAGATTGTTCTGTTAATATTGCGTGCAAGACGCGAACACTCGAGATTATTCCAGAGCTCGCGCGATGCCCAGTGATAAGACTAGAATAATGCCACGTTCCTTCTTTTAGGTTTTGTTTCATCCCGTTACACTATGTTCCGCATAAACCGAGCCTATGGTGTTCTAAAAGCCTCGTGGCTGCAGTAGATTGTTTTGTTGTGATTACGCCTACCATGTGAACGTTACAAATTATTCTGAAACCTACGTCACCGATAGCGATAACTCTAGAACATTTGATGGCAAGCGTATAAATGCTGACATGCTTTGCCGCTTGTCAGTTGATCGGCGGCCAACGCTCAGATCGCCGCTATCTGTGCCAGCGTCTTGCAGTATTTTGACTTTCCTTTCACGTGGCCCCAAGTCAGGCCGTAATAAACAGTTTATTATCTGACCTGCAGTCTGCTACCTTCGACCACGTCACAACCCCGTGACATCTGGTGGAGATGCTTCTTCTTCTATGTAACGGACGCCCCCGTCAAGCCTTGAAGCCAGCGCCAGTCATGAAGACATTGACAACAACCCCGGGAAGTGAACAAGCCGCAGGCAACAAGGTCTACCGCAAGAGTTCGGACCTCTACCTGAGAACACCCGGAAAACAAAGAGCCTCACCATGGCCGCAGACCATGTGCCATCTCCATCGACCGTGCTCCAACACAAGGAGCCGCCTACTTTCTCGGCTCAGCCCTTGAAGACCCGGAAAGGTCGCTTGAGGCATACGACCAAGCGGCCATTTTCAACGCTTGAAGAAGCGAAAATAAGCTTCCTCGTACGAGAAGTTCGCTTCCTCATGAGAGAAGTAAAGCAAGAGGTGACCCCGCCGCGGTGGTCTAGTGGCTAAGGTACTCGGCTGCTGACCCGCAGGTCGCGGGATCGAATCTCGGCTGTGGCGGCTGCATTTTCGATGGAGGCGGAAATGTTGTAGGCCCGTGTGCTCAGATTTGGGTGCACGTTAAAGAACCCCAGGTGGTCGAAATTTCCGGAGCCCTCCACTTCGGCGTCTCTCATAATCATAGCGTGGTTTTGGGACGTTAAGTCCCACAAATCAATCAATCAAAGCAAGAGCTGCAGCTGGTGTGATACAAAACCCACTGTGCGCTATCGAGGCATTCATCTACGAAGTGACAACGATTGAAATTATGCTGGAGATGCGCACCCGGCAGGTCAACCGCCACTCGACGACAAAGTGCACAGAAACGCAACCACTCTGCTCAGACTAGCTGTGGGAGACTATCCGAGAGATTGTGCGAGAGGAGCTGCACAAACTGTAACCCTCAGCGCAGCCTCAAGTAGAATCGACCGATGACGTTGTCCGCGAAGAAACTCGGCATTCGCTATGAGTATTCGAAGCACCGTTGTCTGAGCCACAAGCGAAGAGCTATGCTGCTGCAGCAAGACGCTACGCTACCCCTTAACGCCAACGTCAAGAGACCAGACCGTCGCAGTTCCGCCTCCAGCCACCGCCGCCATTGACACCATACCGCCCACCTGCTGGTCAGCGTAACGTTCCGAAGGAAACCTACGTGTGGCGTGCCCCCGACCACCGAACTCTTCGCAACCACTGCGGAAAAGCTGGCCACACTTACCGCCGCTGCCAGTACCGTCAGATGGGACTGCGAAATTTTGCTGTAGACGTGCCGCGTCCACAGGGGGATGAAAAACCCCGCGACATTGCCGACTATCTTGCAGCATCACAGAGGACATCCAGAGAATCTCGTTCGTCGTCATCCGGCCACTACATGCGGCCTCACCACCAGCTGTACACTTGCTTAACTCGGGACTGGTCTCCTAGCCCTTATCCGGAAAACTAAGAGTTCGTCGCACAGCAACCAAACCTCGAACGGTGTAATTGCTGAGCGACGAACTACCGATGATCCTTTTCCGACGCCACCGCGACGGTACTTTCCGAACACGATGCGAACCAGGGAAAGCTTGGACGACGATACCCCACGTACTGACGGCTACCTGACGACGGAACTTGGAGCAGTGGAACAAACTGATATAGCCGTGACCCAATGCTACGACCAAACCGAAACGCACGACGACGAACTTGCGACATTAACGTAAGGTTCGACGGCCACAACGTCACCACTCTTTTCGACACTGGGGCTGGCTATTCCGTCGTCAGTGGGCCTTTCCTGAAGAAGTAAAGAAAGTGAAGACTGATTGGCAAGGCCCTGAAATTTGGACCACGGGGGGTCTTGTTATAACGTCGGCTGATGTTTGTACAGCAAGAATCACCATCAATAACTGGACTTATCCCACAGCTTTCTAATTTACAGTTCTGCTCCAGGGACATCATACTTGACTGGATTTGTAAATTCAACACGGCGCCGTCATCGACCTAAAGTCAGAGCCAATTCCACTATCCACAGAAAAAGCACCGCCGTCGCACACCTTGTCAGCAATGCACGCTTTAAATGTGCTGAAAGAGCAAGTCACCGTTCCTCCTCGCTGCAGCGTCAGCATTTTCGTCGTCACTGAAGAACCAACAGACATGCAAGGTTTCGTTTAAGGTGACTAGCACCTGTCGATCAACTGCAAAATTTACGTCACCAGAGGAATAGCTGACCTGCGGGGAGGTAACGTAAAGGTGATGCCTACGAACTTCAGCAATGAGTACAAACACGTGAGCGAATGTATTATGGTTGCTTACATTTAAAGCCAGCAACGTTTCCACCGTCATTGATTCCGCCGAATGCACCATGACGACTCAAATGCTTCGACCGGCTTTCCACATTATTCTGAGTCTTACGACGTATGAACAAGAACAGCTCAAATCTTGTTCCTAAAATACAAGAACTCTCTTTCATTATCGTCAACAATTCGACAGACTCCCGTCGCAAAACATGGAATCTTAACAGAAGAAAGTACTAGACTGCTCCGTCAGAGGTCGTACAAAGTATCGACGCGAAGCCATAAAGAAACAAGTCGACGAAATGCTACGCGGCGACATAATTCAGCCTTCTAAGAGTCCATGGGCGTCACTGGTGGTGTTAGTAAGGAAGAACGACGGAACCCTACGCTTCTTAGAAGTGCGGCAGCTTGGGCTAGTTGGTATGGCATGACGATAGTGTCTTTCGTGTCCTTCTTGTCTCTGTATCGTCGTTTTGTTCTCGCGCTATAACTACACTTCTACGTCGGCTATCGCCGTCTGAACAAAATCACGGCAAAGAACGTGTACCCTCTCCCAAGGATAGACGACACCTTAGACCGCCACACAATGCGAGGTATTTTTCTTCGGTGGTCCTGGCCAGCTGAAGTCCATGAGAAAAATAAAGTTCATTAAAAAGACAGAAAGACAGAAAAATAACTGCGTACATAACGCTGGACAGCCTGTTAGAGTTCAAAGTGATCCCCTTTGGTCTTTGCACGACATGTGGCACTTTCCAATGAGCCATGGATACTGTCCTGGCGGGTTTGGAGTGCCAGACTAGCCTTGTTTACTTGGACGACGTCGTTGTGTTTTTGTTGAGCTTCGACGAACACGTCCAGCGCCTCAAATTTTTACTTCAAGCAATCGGGAGCTCTGAACCTGCACTAAAGCCATAAAAATGTCGCTTCGCGTACAACGAGCTCCTGTTTTTGCGTCACATGATCTGCAAAACTGGAGTGCACCCAGACCTGCAGAAAACAGCTGCCATTGCTGCCTTCCCGCCACTTACCAAGAAGGCCGTGTGCGAATTTCTCGGCTTGTGCGCCTATTACAGACGCTTGACAAAATGTTTTCAAAGATCGCCGCGTCACTAGCTCAACTCATGAAGACCGATGTCAATTTTAAATTAGAAACAGCGCGAATTTGAGCATTTTAAAAACAAACAGCGTTGGCAGACATCCCCGGTACTTGCGCATTTAGACAAATATGCCGCAACAGAAGTGCACGTCGACGCAAGCAGCGTAAGATTCGGCGCCGTCCTTGTAAAAAAGACCGACGGCCCGAAAAGTTCATCAGTTACGCTAGCCAGTCGCTGTTAATGGCCGAGGCCAACTATTCTACAACAGAAAAGGAGTGCCCTGTCATCATCCGGGCAGCGTCAAAATTTCACCCTCATTTCTGTGGCAGATCTTTCTAGTTTGTGAGTGACAACCACGGCCTGTGTGTGATAGCTAACTTGAACGACCCTTCACATGGCCTCGCATGATGGAGCATAAGACTTCAAGAATTCGACATTACCGTCGTGTACAAGTCTGGAAGGAAACACTCTGACGCCGAACGCCTGCCTCGTGCCCCAGTCGATTCACCACCGCAGAACGACCAGATTGATGTGTACTGCTTAGGAATTATAGGGGCGACGACGTCACCGAGCGACAGCAAGGCGACTTCGAACTGAGAAGGCTAGTAGAATACATCGAGGGCCGACCCAGCGTCGTTCCAAAAGTCTTCAGGTGAAGACCTACGTCATTCTTCTTTGAATAGCAACGTCCTCGTGAAAAAGAACTTGTCTCCTGCCCGAGCCCGCCGCCTTATTACCTTCCCTTCGGCAGTGCGACCAGAACAAATGCAGGCCCTGCATGATGACCCGACGGCTGGTCACCTTTGGTTTTCCCACACACTCACGAGTATACTAAGAACCTACTACTGGCCACGCCTTGCCACTGACGTCCTCATTACGTGAATACATGCCCGCACAGCCAGTGACGAAAGTCACCGCCGATAACGCCAGCAGGACATCTGCGGCCCATTGAATTACCTCACCGTCCGTTCCAGCAAATCGGTATGAACTTAATTAGGTCGTTCTCGGCATTGGAAATCGTCGTAGCTACCGACTACCTTACCTGCTACGCCTAGACAAAAGCCCTGCCGAAAGGTAGTGCATCTGAGGTAGCCAAATTCTTCGTCGAAAACATCGTTTTGCGTAATGGCGTCCCGGACATTCTCATCACCGACAGAGGTACGGCATTTACTGCTAATATCTTCCATCACCTAACTTAAGGAAATGGGTGACCACAAAGTAATTCAGGCCACTTTTGCTCTAACCCAGCCCGTGCGTCAGTCACATAAGAAAATCATCTGTCTCTATATTAAAGGGAATCACTTAGCGATCAATAAAGAATTTAAACTATTTTACGAAAAATACGAAGCAATTTTTATGAGCGCGACATTTATAAAAAATAGTCTCTTTTCAAAGAAAAAATAGCCTATTTAACAGGTAAATACATTCCAACATTATCAATCAACGCTAAACTGCATAAACCATGTTTAACAAAAAACCTTAAAAAACCTGAAAACAAGAAAAAGCGGCTTTTTTCGCCAGGCTAAGCAAATCCAACCGCACGATTCATTGGAACAGTACTACGAAGCTGAACGTACATATCTCACCGCTATCCGGGAAAGCAAGTGCACCTTCTTTGACTACGACCTGGCTAAGATCATCAGTGAAAACGCAAAGAATATTCGGCAAACCATCAACCCACAGTCAACCTGGACTGTATCTTTACCAAATGAACAGGGTGAAATTCTTTCGGGTAAAGATACCACTAACATGTTTAACACAGCGTTTTCTTTTGTGTTCACCAAAGACCCTGATGAAACGTTACCTACATTTCTTGCACCATTAGAGGCTACAATGCCTCCTGTCACCTTCTCGATATACGGTATTTCAAACCTAATTGCCAACATTAAACTGTCATCATCCGCTGGTTTCGATGAAATCACATCAAAGTTTTTGAAGAACAAATAAATTCATTTCCGCGGCTTATCTAACGCTGCTGTTTTCCCAGTCACTGTCATCTAGGAACCTACCTAAAGAGTTTAAAATGACCAAGGTCGTTCCAGTCTCCAAATCAGGCAGCAAGAGTTCACCCTTAAACTACCGCCCCATTTCCATCACATGAGTGCCTTGTAAGATCATGGAGCATGTCATATACACTCATATAATTAGCTTCCTTAATTCTAAAGATTTTTTTCTTTATTCTCAGCATGGGTTTCGCAAGGGAATATCCTGCGAAACACAATTAGTGGCCTTTCTCCATGACCTGCACCTCAATCTAAACGGTAACACTCAAACTGATGCATTTTTTCTTGATTTCTGGAAAGCATTTGACAAAGTTGCTCATCAACGCGTACTACTGAAACTCTCCCGACTGAATCTAAACCCTGCTGTTCCAACATAGATTGAGCAGTTCCTCGCTAACCACCTACAGTCAGTGTGCGTCGGTAACAACAACTCTGAGTCTCTTTCAGTAGAATCCAGCGTCCCTCAGGGTTCGCTATTGGGCCCCCTATTCTTTCTAATATATATATATATATATATATATATATATATATATATATATATATATATATATATATATATATATATATAATGACGTACCATTGCATGTTACTAGCAAAATCCGAATGTTTCTTGATGATTGCGTTATTTATCATTCAGTTGTTAACATTACTCACCAGTGTGCCCTTCAACAGGAATTGCACAACATTAAAGACTGCTGTCCACGCTGGTTAATGATTTTAAATACTGGTAAACGCAAAACAATGCCGTTTTATCGCAGTCTTAAGGCGTTAAAATTCAAATACGAAATATCAAACCAGCAACGACCGTATGCCAATATAAATACTAAGGTCTGACGATATCGAATAGTCTCGACTGGTGTGCGCTTGTGAACAACGTTATTGCATTCTCTAACAAAACCTTTGGGTTTTTACAACTTCATTTACAAAGCGCTTCACAGCATATCAAGTGACAAGCGCAACACAGCATGTCATACAGCATACGTTCAGCGCAAACCTCGCCTACAATGTCCGAAAGCCCCGAGGCTGTAGTAAATTGTTTTGTTGGGATTACAGCCACCTCGTGAACATTACAGATTATTCTGGAACCTACGTCGCTGAGAGTGATAACGCTAGAACTTTCGATGACAAGTGTATAAATGCTAACGCGCTTTACCGCCTGTCAATTTATCGACGAGCAACGCTCTGCTCACCGCTATCAGTGCGAGCGTCTTGCTTTAGTCTGACTTTGCTTTTGTGTGGCCCCAAGTTAAGCCAAAATAAAAAGTTTATTATCGGACCTGCAGTCTGCTTTCTTCGTTCACGTCACGACTCCATCAGAATATTTGACAGCATCTGTATAAATGCCGACGCGCTTCAATGCTCCTCAATATATCGCTGTACGACGCTCTGTTCGCCGCTATTTGCACGCATGTGCCTGTAATCTGGCCTTCAGTTTCATGGCCACATGTTCAGCTGAATAAGCAGTTTCATCTTAACATGGAGTCTGCTACCGTAGTCCACGTCACGACACTGTGACATCTGTTGGCGGGGCTGCTTCTTTGATGTTCCGGACGCGCCCGTCATGCCGCCAACCCTGCGCGAGCGGCAAGGAAGGCTCTAACGCCAACGCCGAACAGCGAGCAAGCCGCAGACAGAGGGCATTGCGGCCAGAGTACGGGTCTTTTCCCGAAAAAACCAGACAGCAGGGATCCCGACATCGACAGCCACAATTACGACCACACGTTCCTTCTCCTCCTTAAACGCCCCGTAACCCGGACATAAAATAACGTATAATAAAGGTGGTGTAAACCCGCTCCTACCTGTAGCAATAGCAGGTGTGAAGCCAATAAAGATAAATAAAAAGAGGTACCAAAACTCTTCAAAGCACAAAATTTTCTTTGAAAAACACCAATTAAAAAATAAAGAATGGGTGCGGCAACGTGTGTGTTCCAAAGCATTGGCTCAGCGAGCACACAAGGCACTCGCAGAGGCCATTTATCGAAATATAAGAGAGAGAGAGAGAAAGCTTTTGCGTCGAAAGCTGTGCTGAAGTGCCCAGGAAAAGATGTGCCTTGACCCACTGCGAAAAGCGAAGCTTGCATTTTACATCGAGAGCAGGATTGGACCGGAACAAGGAAAACTCGGAGATATTTAGGCACATATGGCATGAGGCCTCTCTAGCCCTCATGCGTGTGGCGGCACGAGCTAGCCGCAGCATCAGGCCTGTCTAGTTCTCGCTCAGCAGCAGTGATACTTTTATTAACGTGGTCAGCATTAATTCACACTAGAAATCTGAAGAATATTTAAATGAAGTAAAACAAAATAATAAAGAAAAGTAAAAGCAATCAATTGAAACATTATAAGGGTAAGACAAGTACTAGTCACAATTTTAACTAGTAAGAAACGTGGAAAGAGCAGCAGAAGAGTAATTTTTTCAGACATTTAGAAAAAGAAGATTATATTTAGATGATATTTATAGTGGGCTTGGTGGCACCGACCTGGGACACACGCTCATGCGGTTATTTTTTGTAACGCAGATCGCTTTACAGCTGGTAGCCTTCGTTACCGGAACAACCACGCAAGCGCCGTCCGAAGACATCGAATCAGCATTCCTGGCTGCCCCGCCCCCCTTCCTTGGGAATTCATGGATGAAGCAAAATATGCAACCAGGCGGGTATCTTTATCATCTTCCGGCAACGGTGACGTCGACGGAACTACCACTGCGCAAGGATAAAACTTGGAGACGACCGGCCAGGCACTTCAGTGGGCTTGGTGGCACCAACCTGGGACACACGCGCATGCGCTTCTTTTTTGTAACGCAGGTTAGTGAGAAAAATTCAATACCTTCAATTCGAGATGATGATGTAACCCTTACGGTGCTGCCGAGCCCACTGTGTCTTATTTCCACTATGTCTGATTGTTGTCATGTTACTAGGCTGTCATTGATAACATCTGGGAACATGGAACAGTAACTGGGTTCAACTTTTGGCTCAGAGTCGGAATCCACTTTAACCAGCGGTATGTTGAAGAAAATCTTTGAAGAACAAAAGAAAACAACCAAAAGCTTAAAGAACTTAAAGCCAACTTTAGACAAATTAAGGGTGTGGTATCTACTATCGAGGAAAAAATTACTGCCGTGAAAAACGAAATCTGTCAACCAAAACAATGCAAGGAAAAACTAGCAGAGTATGAAAAAAAGTGCCTAGACATGACTCAGCAAATACTAGAACTGACAACTAAGGTTGATGATCTGGAAAACAGAAGTCATTGCAACAATCTCTTAATAATTGGGGTGACTGAAGAGCCGGATGAAGATTCGAAATCGCTGAAAGGAAAGGTTCAACGAACTATTTTTACTGATATACTTGGTATTGCCGTAAAATCTGTAGAAAGGATTCACAGAGTAGGCCATCTTTGTACCAAACGCCCACGACCAGTGGTTCTACGTCTCTTCAATTCCTCTGAGAAGTCTAAAATTCTCTCTTGCTGTACCAAATTAAAAGACACAGAAATATTGATTTTGGAGTATTTTACAAAAAGAGGGAGAGATATGCGCAGTTAGTTGAGGTGCTCTGCCGCAGACGAGAAAGCACAGGGAGCGAAGGTGTCCCTCGTGTTTGACGAGCTAAATGTCGTTGGCAAAATGTTTGTCTGGGACCCCGTAAAGAATGCCAGAGTAGAAGCTGCTGCAGGGTACTCTCGACCGAAAGTAGCTACAAGGGCAAGACCTGACGACCAGAAGGCGGATTGAGAAGGGAAGACAAAAAGCTTGAGAACCTTGTCCTTCAATGCCCGCAGCGTAATAAACAAGCTCAGCGAAATCGAAAATTTAATTCTGTGCCATCACCCACACGTGTTGGTAATTACCGAAACTTGGCTACATGCTGGTGTGTTGGACTGTGAAGTGATTCTGGCATCATATAAACTACTCCGTAACGACAGGACTTCCAGAGATGGTGGCGTACCGATAGCCATCAAAAACATCAAGTTTTCGGTTCTTGAAGGAATTCCCGAACACGAAAGGTTAGGGTGCAAACTGTTTTATTCTGGCAAGACGATATCAATTGCTGGCGTATACCGCCCACCCAATGCTACGCGCCAGTATCTGGAAGCTGTTCATTACTATCTTTCGCATCAAACAAATTCAAGGTCAAACATGATAATAACGCGGAATTTTAATCTCCGGGGGTAAACTGGACTGACATGTGTTACGACAGCAGAGATGCCAGAAGTGCGGAATCGCTGCTTTTCACTGCGTTCATTTTTTCGCTGAACCAACTAGTGTCCGAACATACAAGAATTGGGGCGCTGTCCTTCTCTTTTCTCGACCTGATGTTCGTAGGAAATACGTTTGAAAACAGCACAGTTGGT
Source organism: Rhipicephalus annulatus (assembly GCA_013436015.1). Taxonomy (NCBI): domain Eukaryota; kingdom Metazoa; phylum Arthropoda; class Arachnida; order Ixodida; family Ixodidae; genus Rhipicephalus; species Rhipicephalus annulatus. The sequence goes on along the minus strand of WOVY01000213.1, from coordinate 1,212,055 downwards.
GTAGAAGAAGGTATTTCAGTCCATAAGTTGCTAGTCCTGACATTCTCTATCAGTTTTTCGCTCATTTAACAAACGACTTTGCCTTAACATAAAAGGTTATGCGCACGCAGACGATGACTAAATATCAGACCTATTAGAACGCAACTTCAACGAATTAAGTGCTCTGAATCGTGTTCCGGAAATGTGGACGCTCTAAAGAAATAATATATCTTTGCGAATACAACTTCATCGCCTAAAGAAAGAAACGGGTCAACAAAGATTACCTATGGCTAACACGTGAGATAATTCAGATGAAACGAAACCTGAAACGGTGACGTCGCACAAAAAGAGATACAAACGAAATTGTTGGTATCGTTGGCACTATGCGTGATTAAGTACGCAAAGTGAAATCACGATTTCACAGAGCAACTTTGCCAAATTTTATGAAGGATGACCCTCAAATTTTTGGCGCTACTTGTCAGAAGATAGACCAACCATCGCGCAAATCAAAACTTGGAATAAAACATTGACTGAATCTAAAGACATTGCGAATCAGCTTAACAACTACTTCCAGTCAGTTTTCACACACAAAGCTTCACAAGAGCCACTGGCGGCCTATACTGTTGAGCAGCGTATAAAAAAATTATTTATAAATGAAGAAGGAATATTAAATTTATTTAATAACATAGCCACAAGGAAGCCACGGGTGCCGACTCTATATCTAATGCATTCTTGAAGCGGTATGCTGCCTGGATTTCGAAATATTTGCCTATAATATTTAAAGTGTCTTTGGATACCTAGAGTATTCCTGATGACTGGCGCAGGGCAAAAATAATTCCAGTACTAAAATCTGGCTACAAATTTGAACCAAGGAACTACAGACCTGTAATAATAACAAGCACGTGGTGTAAAGTTATGAAACACATCATTTTTAAATTGATTATCACTCATCTAGAAAGGAATAACCTTATTTATAACCAACAACATGAATTCAGATCTGGGCTGTCAACACTAACACAGCTAGCCGAATAAATAATGACCTCGCCAACGCTGTTAATACCAACGGTCAGGTTGATGCCATATTTTTAGACTTTTCAAACGCATTTGACGTGGTCCCATATGAAGATTTAATCACAAAACTTCAGGCTTTTGGTATTGATGACACCATAATCTCATGGATTTCAAGCTTCTTAATAAACAGAATACAACGTGTAGCCGTAAACAAGCATATCTTCGATAGCCTTCATGTGTACTTGGGAGTACTGCAGGGTTCAGACCTTGCACCTCTACTATTTTTAATTATATCAATGATATCCATTTTTGTATCCAGTCTCCATTCCAGATGTGGCTGTTCGCAGATGATGGTTTCATGTATACAGTTGTAGGACACTAAGACGACGCAATCGGCTTGAACAACTCTCTGAAAAATATTTGCGCTTGGTGCCGGAAAAGGAACATGAGACCGAACGTATCTAAAACCAAATGCCTCACATTCACTAACAAAAAGAATTCGCCTAATTTTTCGTACAGTTTATTAAATATTGAACTCTCTAAAAGTGATCAGGTGGAATACCTTGTTGTCACACTTGCAGCAAAGTTAAGTTGGGAACCTCATATTGAAACCTTCTGCAAAAAAGCGGTAGGGAAGCTATCCTTTCTTATAAGAAGGTGGCTAAATAATCCGGCCCAATTCAAATCGAATGCATACCAAACTCTTATTCAGCCTGCCTTAGAATATGCTGACATAATATGGAGTCCCCGCAAACAACATATAAGACAAAATTGAACGCATTCAGAAATTAGCAGCACGGTTCATCTACTCTAATTATTCGTGGCATTCAAGCGTCACCGAACTAATTAATAGATCGAATCTTCAGCCTGTTTCAAAACGAAAAATAATTTCTAGGTTAGAATTCCTGTACTTACTCTATCACGGTCATTTTAAGATACCAGGCAATCTGTACTTACAGGACCCATTTAAACACTCACTCAGGACAAACCATAACAAGGTCATTTTTCAACCTGCTAGTCATGTCAATTCACATAAGTATTTTTTATTCGCAGTGGCCATTTGTTTTTGGATTAGGTTGCCAGTCGATGCAGTGAATTATTCTACGCTGGAATCTTTTGTCAGCTGTTTAGAAGAGATAGATTTTTCTAAAAATGTAGGCATGTGAATCATTGAAGTATCCTATGTGTATCAATACTTTCTTTTTGCTTTTGTGGAGCTTTATTGTGTTTCATCTTACCTCTATGTACCCACTCTTGCATGGGCCTGGTTAGCGCCGGCAGTATGTACAAATAAATAAATAAAAGACCGGGAAGAATGCATGCGCCAAAAAGCTACACATGGGCGAATTTTGTCGCCCAAGCGACAATATACAGCCAACGACAATGTACAGCCTGCTCGAGCAAGATTGTGTTGATGAGAAGCTTACAGATACAGAAACAATAAAAGCTTCGGAAATAATGAGAAAAAAAAACGATGAAAATTGAAGTGACGTCCAGATAACGGACCAGCATAACACCTATTTCTCAATATGGAGATCTATTATTTGCTGCAACTACACGTACATGTTAAAGGAATGCCCGTTGGCGTGATAACGAGATGCAGCGTCAATGCATGTCATTCATAGAAAGCAAGATTATATACAGAATTGGCCAGACGCCAAAGCTTTCTGCATGCTGTTAATATAGGCTGGTGTATAAACACTAGTGAGTGTTTAAACAGTGGGCTATGTAGGTAGTGGACGTAATTGCACTAACCCATAAGAGAGAAATGCATTCATTCGAGGTTGTGTTTTAATGAAAATTGTCTCCCCAGTTGCGGGGCCAGAGCCAGGCATGGTTCGAACGCCTGTTTACGATCTGTTGGGCTTCCAGACAACCTTCGATTGGGCCCGTTCAAGTCACTGGACTAAGGCTGCCAGGCCCTGAACGTAATTTTGTGCCGCCAATGTCACAGGAATAATGTCAAACATTTTTGAGTGATTAGTGCACTCGTTTCAAAGCAAGGTTAAATGAAAACCGCTTTCCATGTCACTGAAAAAACAGCCAGCCACGACCCTAAAAGTAAAATTGGGAGCTTTAAAAGTGCCCCCATTTGAGCCCTTTCAAGTACCTGGACTATAGAAACGCTACGCCCTAAACGGTTTCAACTGTATCGAACGATGCTTGCAAGTTTCCTTGTTGAGTTATGTGCCATCTGGACTAACATGTGGCCGAACAATGTCTAGCTGCAATTCATCAATCACTTTTTCTATTTTGTTAAAATAGTGCTGTTGCTGCGCATGCGAGGATATCTAGAAATCTGTCCACTGTTAAGGCGGAAGAATCTCTGGAGTGGGTTAGAGTGGCTGCTAGTGAAACGGTGACAACGCATTCATTGAAGTAGTGCAGTATGGAGTGATATTCTTCACCACAGGGACACCGTGAGTTAGGGGCCAGTTTGGAACGATGTAAATAAAAAGGAAAACGACCATGTGTGGTTAAAATATGAATAAGAGACTATGTGTTGGGAAGTATACCAGTATGTTCTCAATGCTTGGAACCCAATTGAATAGAGCGGTACCGGAATGATTTTGTGACCAATATCTATATCAGAAGGTTTGATTTGATTATAAAATTTCGTCCTAATAAGTTTAAAGTATAGTTTTGAAAACCACGTGAGGCCTCACTTAGTAGTCGAGGCAGCGGCAGCATCGGCAAAGTCATTAGCGTACACATTGCTGTGTCCCCGTACATGATGGAGATGCACTGGGACGTGCGTCTTAAGCGATGTAAGGCCCTTCTTTATCTAAGATATTCGTGCGTCCAATAACTTAGGGATCGCTAGTGCTGTCACTAGCAATCCCGAAGTTATCGCTATAAGCTATCAGTATATATGCGCACAAGTATCGTATATATGTGCACAGTTATCGCTATAATAAGCTCTCAGTATATATGTGCACAATTATAGTATATATGTGCACAGTTATCGCTATAATAAGCTATCAGTATATATGTGCACAAGTAAGGCTGTTCAAAGCATCAAGTGACTAGCAGCTTCTTAGAGCGCCACAACTCTTGTGCAGTATGCACTCCTTGCATTGAGCACAATGAATCTTCCGGCTTCGAGGGTTTTTTTTTTGCGATTGAAAATTACAAAGGCAGCTCCGGCTCTTCAAGACGTCGATGACCCATCGGTGTAAACGTGCAATGCACGAGAGCCGGTTACGTCTTTTATCTCGTGATGAGTTTTCAGGGTATATGAGCGACAGCATGCCCAATCTGCGAGCTGGTCGTCCCACATAGTTCTGGCGTATTGTATTGTCATTGGAAGTTAATAGATTGGGCCGCAGGAAGTGGGTCACCTGCAAATGAATAATGAGACTTTGACGCAAAGGCGATCATCTCTCATTCAATTGGAGGTGACTTTGCCAGTACCTGTAATACTGCCGCTATAGTAGTACGCTAATGGCGTTCGATAATGCCGTTATTGTTATGTGATGTGCCGAGATAATCTTTGCCTTGGGGATAAAATTAGGGGGACCGTTTCACAACACTGGAGCAGCATAGGTGATGGACGGTATCACGACTTGTATGTATTCATTTTTGCCGGTTTGCCTGATCTTGTGTATTAAGTTTGGAAAAATGTCATACTTTTCGGAACCAAACTCTCATTTGTTCCGCATGTAATCTACGTGTTCTTTGAAACCTAATCGAGAATCAGATACCACCCATAGTATGTGAAGTGATTCATTGCGTTTTAACAGTCCATCACCAATGATAATAATACATGTGGCACTTTGAAGTGCGAACTCTTATTTCGACACAGTGACCACTAACTTTGCGAAGTTCACCCAACAACCCACTCTCTGTAATGCCTCAGCTTCCATGTGTTCTAAAGCTAACTTTGTTGGGGACAACACTGTAAGTATAGTGTTGTGGTGTCGTCCGCATACGCCTGGATGGACACATTGGGCAACAAAGGTGTCTGTAATATTCCGCTGATTACGACATTCCACAGCAGCGACGATGACTACCGCCCCCCCCCCCCCGGCAACTAGCCCCGATCGTTTCCCGGCAGCCTTGCTGCCGACCTTTCAGAGATTGCCAATTATGAATCCGAAAAGCTGGCTTGAAGCATTCAATAGAGTCGCCGCTTTCAATGCCTGAACCACCAAAGATAAACTTTGACAAGTGTACTTTGCCTTGGAGGCTGTAGCTAGTACCTCGTTTGAAAACCAAAAGCAAAAGCTAACAACTGCGAGATAATTTACTGGTGCGAAATATCTAGAGACTGGTGGCTCCTCGCCACATTCGCGAGTGTCGTCCGTAAAGAGAGGGCTGAGACAGTTCTCAAAACCGGCATCCAGCTCTCAAACGAAAGAATCGTGCTATTCACAGAAAAAAATGACCAAACTGTTTTGCCATGGAGATGCAGGTATGTCCGAGGACAAAAAAGTCAGCTTCCTCATGCGAGCAGTAAAGTAACAGCGCTTAGCTGGTGTAATGCAAAACCCAGCCTCGACATTCTAAGAAGTCATCTCGGAAGTCACGACATTGAAAATTAAGACAAATTGTCGGCCTGATTGTTACTGGATAATTGACATACCTCAGTCGCGATATATCACGAACACAGAGCAAAGTACCACACAATAAGCACAAGCGGCACTTCCAACTAAAGTAGACTGAGCGCAAACCCAGGATAAAGTATACAACATAGACATGCGCAGTCTTCACAGAGTCTTACGCTATTCAGTTGTTCAGTTTGCGCTCAGTCCATTTTAGGTAGAAATGCCTCTGTGCTTGTTGTGTGTTCGTTTACACTGTTATATGATATTTTGTGGCTCAAGTATTTTGATAAACTACTTGTGTAACAGTAGTGGCCGCCACCAGTGGGAGCGTGGTGGCCGACGTCGAAAGCAATCTGTCTGAGCTTCTCCAGATGTGTGTGCTTTACTCAATGCAATGCTGAAGCCGTGCTGCTGGATAGTTTCCTGTCCTCAAGCGGTCAGTGTTGTTCACATTTATGATGATTAAGGAGACGCTATAAATGCACACGAGACAGTATAATCGGCGCCTGACTAAAAGCTGCGCAGATGTTCAAGCCCCTGGCTCCGAAGATCTGCGCGAAACTATCTGAGTCGTAGTGTGAGAGGAGCTCCAAAAGCTCTCTTTGCCACATCAAGGGGTGACGTATATTGCTGAAGTAGTACGTGAAGAGATTCAGCAGTCACTGGGTGTTCCTCAGTGAGCACAGCCGCAGCCACTGGCTATCAGTTATGATGTTGCCGCCCGCCGGCACACGACCCTACCCCACCCACGGGAAGACAACCCACCACCACAGTTCCGCTGCTAGACAGTACAGCCACCACCACCACTAGACAGCCAGTGCTACACCCTGAGGAAAACCGACGTTTGACGCGCGCCTGCTCACCGACCATTGCGCCACTACTGCTGAGGAGCAGGCCACACCTACCGTCACTGCCAGTACCGGCAAATGGGACTGCGTGGTTTCGCTATGGACGGGCCGGCTCCACAGTGAGAAGAAAAACCACGCGACATTGCCGACTATCTCGCCAGATTGCAGCGGACACCCCTAGGATTGTCTAGTTTGTGATCACCCGGCCACTACATGCAGACACTAAGTACACCAGCCCTGTTCCAGGCCGACCTAAGAGCCCTTACCAAGAAAAATAACAATAGCAACCGATGCACCTATGATTAATGTATGACGAGCTACGGACGATCCTCCAGCGACACCAAAAACGCGACGAAACACGAAGAGCACGCCGCAAGAAACACAAAAACGTGAGCTTCGTGGGCAGAAGACCAGTCGTAACCACATAAAAATAGCGCAGCAAACAAACGTAACCGTGATCCTACGCCACGAACAAACTAGCACCCTCGATGCGAACAACTAGCACCCTCGACGTTCTCATCGGCAACCACAACGTCACCACTGTCATCGATGATGAAGCCAACTATTGTGTCATCACTGGGTAGTTTGCCGCGAAGTTGACAAAACTACTTTATTTAACTGATATGTGGAGTTTAACGTCCCAAAACCACCATATGCTTATGAGAGACGCCATAGTGGAGGGCTTCGGAAATTTCAACCACCTGAGGATCTGGAAGTGCACCCAAATCAGACCGCACGGGCCTACAACATTTCCGCCTCCATCGTTGATGAAAGTTAGAACAGATTTGGAAGGCCCCAAAATTTGCAGAGCTTGAGGTCATCTAATAATGCCGGCAGGAATCTGCACAGTGAGAGCAACCAATACCATCTGTATTTACCCCACAAACTTCGTAGTCCTACATCTTGCTCGAGAGATGTCATCGGCATGGGCTTCTTATGTCTCCATGGTGCAGGCATCGACCTGAGAACAAACTTGATAACATTGTTCACAGAAGAAGCACTACCACCGCGCATGCCGTCAGGAAACTACGCCTTGAATGTGCTAGAAGAACAATTAAGTCATCTCTCCGCCTCGCTCCAGCGTCATCATATCTGTTGGCACTTTGATATTAGCATACCTAAAAGGCGTCATTAAAGTCCGTCAGAATTTGTTCACTTGCATCACTCACGATAGTAGCGTCGTCACTTGCGATACTAGCGTCACTCGCAATATTAGAGTCGCATGGTGGAATCGCCGAGCCACGGCGAGGCAAAGCAATTGTTACACTCATATATTTCAGCAACGAACTCAAACACGTGAAAAAAGGCATGACTGTCGGATACATCGAAGATATTATGAAAGCCACCAGTGCTTTCGCCCTCACCGATTCTAGAAAACCTGGTCTGAAAAGTCAAGCAGCTCTTTCAGCACTCAAGATCACTCCGAGCCTTTTTAACCATAAGCAAGAACAGCTCAAGATACTGCTCCTGAAATACAAAAATTGTTTTTCGTCGTTGTCAAGAGTTCATCACACTCCAATCGCGAAACATCGCATATTAGAGAGTTTTAGTACTGCGTACGCTGCGTACGTGGCGGCGTTGCGTACGTAAGGACGCCACGTTCTGAGTAGTGCGCATGCGCAGACCGCAACGCGCACGTATCGCGTTACGTACGCATCCGCTACGTACGCGCGCATGAGATGCGTGCGTGCGTACGTATGAGGTGATCGCGCCGCTGTCGAACAAGTTCGCGACAGCGCGAGGCTTCGTTTCGCAAAATGGCGGCATCGAAGGCAAGCACAGACCGGCTCTGTGGCTTAAAATATGGCCATAAACTGGCTATAGCACTTGGGTTGGCTCACATTGGCTGTCAACAACACGTACTTCTATTTTGATCTACCAGATGACGCAACACGCTTCACGCTCGTTACGTACGCGGGTATACTACGGCGTACTAAAAGCTGATTAGTGGCAAAGAACGCCACGTAACGCAAGGCGCTTGCGTGATGCGTACGTAGCGCCATTCCGCAGTACTAAAACTCTCTATTAACAAAGGAAAATGCCAGACCACTCCAACCGAGTCCGAAGCGGGTTTTGACGCGGAAACGTTAGTGCGTATAGAGACAAAGCAACGAAATGCTACGCAGCCTTCAAAGACCTTTTGCTCGTCCGCTGTGGTGTTATGAAGAAAACTCTGCGTGTTTGCATCGAATATCGCCACCTGAACAAATCGACACATCAGAGACAGGAGTCGTGTTTTCCGGGTTTGAGCGTCTCTGTCGACGAGTCCATGGACCCAGGAGGGTGGCCTCCATCACCTGTGTGGCCAGTTGACAGCAATGAATGGTCTCGATTGGCTGTATTGTGGAAGGCATCCTGGAAGGTGATGAGCAAGGTACTGCGTAGTGTCATTTTTGGTGATAAAATCATGCCTGATGCCATACAACTAGAGCATGGGATCTCGCTGATCATCGTAAGCGTGAGGGCTCCAAAAGAAATATGTAGGGCAGCGTGTGGGGTAATGCAGGAGATGACATTTCAATACCTCGTGCATGAACTATTGACTTCGGAAGTTGCGATCCAAGTTCACCGCTATCTCCTCGAACCATGACTCTAGACGAGAGGTCCGGAATGGTGGCAGTGAAGGGTCAAACCAGGGCGGCCCGGCTCGCGCTGGCTAGAACTTGGCCGCGGAGTTTTGTGGCAGTTGTGTAGCGCCGGTCACTTGTACGTGTGTCTATGGTTATCAATCGGTAGCTATGAGACGGCGTCCGACGTGGACGTGCCGTCGTTACTGGTTTAATGAGAGGCTGAGACGTACAGGAAGCGAGATGTCGAAGTTGAACGAAGTCGGGGCGTGCAGCCAGCCAGAATCATACGAACGTTCAAAGCGCTTCACGTCTTGAGTCACAGGCGCACGCCAACTTTTTCTCTTGCTGGCTGGCTGCCACAAGCACCGCACTACACAAACACAAAATGGCCTCTTCGCGTTTCAGGTTATGCGCTTTTGTATTTCTCGGCACCTGGCACTTTTCAACGCGTTATGAATACCGTACTAGAAGGATAAAATTGGCCGATTCGCCTTGTGTACTTGGACGATATTGTCGTGCTTTTCTAGAGCTTCGACGATCATATCCGGTGCCCTAAAGCTGTATTTCAAGCTATCAAGACCCCCGGACTAACTCTGAAGCCAGCAAAAAAGAGAGCGATAGGTTTATTTACAGGAAGACAAAAAGGTCGGCCTGAGCGACAGCTTGCTGTAGGCTGCCACTCTACACTGGGGGAAGGAAGAAGAAAGACTAATGGATAACGATGGTGAGATAGAGAGGTGAGCACGTAGAATTCTCTCTATCCGAGACAAATTTTAAAGTCCCGCATTAAGTCTAATTGTTTCCAAAAATGTTATACCTGCTCTTACGACCGCAATTGCACTGTAGGTGTCTCGCTAAGGGCCAAACACGGTCTCATCGGTTTATAACCAACTGCGATATCGTTCAGTCGAAAATATCAGTGTGTGTAATTCACTTACCTATGCTGGGCAGACAAACCCAATTTTAAAGCCGTTATTTGAGCCGTCATTTGCATGACACGTGATTAGCAAGTTCAGAGCCGGTCCAGAACCAAGGCAAACAGACGTCTTCGCCGACTTCCCACCGTCCACTGACAAGAAGGTAGTGCGCCGATTTCTTGGGCTGTGCACCTATTACAGGCGGCTCGTCAAAAACTTCACCCACATCGCCAATGCAATCACTAACCTTATCAGGACCATTGTGGAGTTCATGTTGGAAACGGCTCAAAAGAAAGCATTTCGGGAACGAAAACGACGCCTGCAGACACCTCTATTACTTGTGCATTTCAACGAATTCGCCGAGACAGAATTAAAAACTTGCGCAAACAGCGTAGGACTCAAAGCCGTCCTAGTGCAGAAGCTTGACGGACTGGAAAGGGTCATTAGTTACGTTAGCTGATCGCTATCGAATGCAGAAGCAATTTCACAACAAAGGAGTGCCTCGCCATATTCTGGGCTATGCCGAAGTTTCGCCCTACCTCTACCGTAGGCTCTACAAAGTTGCGAACGACCATCATGGCTTGTGCTAGCTAGTGACCTTGAAGGACCCTTTAGATCGCCTCGCACGATAGAGCCTGACACTTCAAGAATACGACATTACCACCATTTACAAGCTCACCAAGAAACATATATTCCGACGCCGACTGCCTCTCTCGTGTGCCTGTCGACCTACCACCACCCGACGACCCGGATGACGACTACTTCTTGGGAATGATAACTGCCGACGACTTCGCTGAACGAAAGCGGGTGAACCCGAAATTTGGGGGCCTAATAGGATAACTCGAGGGGAGGACCACCGCTGTTCTGAAGGTATTTAAATGGGTACTTGCGCCGTTCTAGCTGTAAAATGGCCTTTTGCGAAATAAAACTTTCTCACCACTTCGAGCCAACTACCATCTTGTGGTGCCTTCATCTCCGCGACCAAACCTACTCCAGGCCTTGCACCACGATACGATGGCAGAACACATCGGTCTTTTCCGCACACTCGTGAGGATACAAGAAAGGTACTACTGGCCAATTTCTACCGCTGATGTCACTCGTTACGTGATGATATGGCGGGACAATCAGCAACGCATGACGCCGCCGACAAGGCCAGCGGCACTTCTGCAACACATTAAATCAACTTGGCGACCGTTCTAGGTCATCGGTACGAACTTACCGGGCCAGTTCCTGGCATCGGCTGTCGGAAACAAGTGGACCGCCAAAGCTACCGACTATTATACCCGCTTCGCCGAGACAAAAGCCGTGCTGAAAAGCAGTAGATCCGAGGTGGCCGATCAAAACAGTGGACATTGCGTGCACTAGAGGAACGAAAAAACGAGGAATGGCACGAGGCACGTGCGGGTGTTCTTGTATCTGCGCGGCAATAGACGGCAGTACCGAGATGCTCTGCTCTTCGTCTCCAGGCGCGTTTGTTCTTTAAACCCAGTTTTCTACGAACGAAATCTTCGGATTTACAGCAGCTGAGTTCGTCACCGAAAACATCGTTTTACGTCACCGCACACTAGTGGTCTTGTTGTTACATCGTACATAATGAAAGTCACAGTATATATGGAGACATCTTGTTTATTACACCTTCTTCTTCCCTGTGGTGGCCGCCGAGCGCGCGCCACCGCACAGCGCTGTAGTCTGTAGCAGCGCTTATATCACATATCCTCTCTTGCAAAAAATAAATAAAAATCAAAAAACAAACAAGAATTATTTTTTTCACTCTCTAAAGAAATTTTCTAATTTCTTCGGGGACTTCTTTTTACGCTTGCTTTTTTTACAGGCGCAACTATTCCTTCACTGGTTGAAGCTTGCGTGCCTTCTGGTGCGTATGATACGAGGTCTGCACTTGCATCACCATCCACGTTTGATGTGTCAGGTTGTGGCGCACTAGATGACCGATCAGATGCAGGTGATCAGTTCATTAGAGCGGAGAATTCAGGATGTGGTGCACCAGAAAACTGATTAAATGCAGGTGTCAGTTTATAACAACAGAGGTGCCTGATTTCATATTGTTGACTGCACTGGGGTGAAGTGCAGCTAACTTGGATGCGTTCCATACAGGCCTGTTGTCCAAGAAGTACGAGGCCGGTCAACGTTTTCCAATGATCTTTTTGGGCACGCAGATTTGTGGAGACAGCTTGCCATGAACTACAGGTGTCTTAACGCTCACGTAATCACCAACGACGAAACTGGACTTCTTGGCTCTAGGTTTTTCATCAGTGTGGCTCTTCGAGATCATTTGATTGTTTTTTACTCACTCTCGCAACTGCTGAATGGCCCTTGACGGGTCCATGCTGAAGCATCTGTCAGGCATTCCTATTATGTAAAGTCTTGTGCGAGGCTGGTTTCGATGAAGGGGAACTGCGGGTGCCGCACCAGTAGTCACGGAGGTGTACAGTGATATACTTGCAGGTAATCAAGCATGGCTGTTCGTATATCGAGATGTTAGATAGGGCTAGTTGAATATATGACTTCAGCACCCTATTGAATCTTTAGACGAAGCCATTAGCTTGTGGGTTGTAGTGCGTTATTCTGTGCTCTGTGCGAAATTCGTCAAAGCTTGCTGAAGAAATCTGTGGTTCATGATCAAATACAATACCGCGAGGGTATACTTCTCACGCGAAATATTCAAGTAAAAACTTGTTCACTGTAGACACGGTCGCCTCTCGCACGAAAGCCACTTCCGGCCACTTGCTATAATATTCAATAACCGCAATTTCAAAACGATAGTCGGCCGAAGCTTGCGTGAAAGATCCCACTATATCGATGACATTTTGTTCTCACGCCACGTCAGGAAGAGGAATAGGTTGCAGTGGCGCTGCAAAGTTACATGCGGTCTAGTCCCAAGACTAGCAAATCACTCATGTGTGCACCAGTTCTTCAATGTGGCTATCCATGCATGGCCACCAGTAAGACTCTCTCAGGTGAGCTTGGGTACGACTAATGCCTGGATGTAACATGTGGGCCAAATTCATAGGACGGCGAGTCAATAGGGTTTTCTTTTGGGATGAACAGAAAAACTCGAGAATCCCTATTCAAGTTGACCAGTGAACTTCGAGGAATTACTGACGCGCGCCCTTGCACCTAAAGAATTGCGTGTCCTAAATATGAATGCTCAAAGCATTGTTAACAAGTCTGAGAATCTTGAATCACTTATCTTGAGGTACTGTCCTCACGTAGTTGTTTTAAGTGAAACGAGGCTGCATGAAGATATTGATGACACAGTTGTTTGTATAAAAAAACATATCTGCTCTTCTCCTACGTCAAGTGAATAACTTAGAAACTGCATCCTTGAAACTTACTTGCTGGGGTAAATCATTTTTTTGTTTGCTGTGTACCGAGCCCCTAACTCACCTTCCCAATTTCTTTCTGACCTTTGCGAACATATTGCATCTTTTAAAGTACCAGTGTGACGCTTATAGATGATTTTATTCTCCCAGGCTTTGATTGGGAGAACTCGTCCTTCTTTGTCGAATGCGTCTTGCACGTGAACTACTTACGCAACATTATGCTTTATCATAACTTTTAGCAAGTTGTCAAACAACTGACACTTATTCACGATGCGTCAGCAATGATTCTCGATCTTGGTTTGGTAAGTCGATCAATTGAAAAATTTTCGGTCTCTGTTGAACTTGACATTTCGGACCATCAACTCATGTGTTTCACGTGCTTATTGAAAGTGTGAAGTCATTAAAACAACAAAATCAGCACTAAAGAATATTCTAGAGCCAATGGTGAAAGTTTTTTAGATTATCTTGAAATGTCTTGACATTTTCCAAGGTCATGATGTCCCTGCACTTTGGAACAGTTTCAAAAAAATTATCGATCATTGCCTAAACAATTTCATTCCGAGCAAAACTAAACGTACATCTAAAGCTACTCCCTGGATGGCAAGAGATATCTTGAAGCCTAAAGGGAGAGCTAAGCACTTAAGACGGTGGCGTCTTCACGTGAAGCTTTTCAACAAATGCAAGATAACTTAAATCTAAAATTGACCCATGCTAAGCGTTGGTACTTCTAGAATACGCTACCAGAGTTTATTCGCTCTACACCACAAACATTTGTGGGGCTTTTTTAAGAAAACTAACCGGGAAATTAGCCATATTGTACACAAGGGAATCATCGTGAACGGAATGCACAACATTGCGCAATAATTTATTGAATACTTCCACAGTGTATTTTTGAGTTTTTATGCTGCTACACTTCATAACCGTAGACGATCTTTCCGTGCTTCCGATGTTGTATCAATGCCAGGTGTCGTTTCTATGCTACTTAACCTTAAACCTAAATCTTCCTCAGGTCCAGATGATGTTGTTATTGTTTTTCTGCAAAGATTTGCAGAAGCGTTACCACCTTTCATAGCTCGTATATTTCAAATGTCGCTGTCTTCAGCTACACTTCCAAATGATTGGCTTTCGGCACGTGTTGTACCCATACTATAAAAAGGTGACCCCATACTAGTAACAGTTATCGTCCTATATCACTAACCTAGTCATGTTGCAAACAACTTGAACATATCACAGCTAAAGAAATAATAAGTTTTTAAAGGAAAAAGTCGTACTGTCGTCCTGTCAACGTGGCTTTCGCAAAGGTTTCTCTACTACGACACAGTTAACAGTTGATCATGATTTTGACAGTGTTCTTGATGGGTCAGGCCAGGTTGATGTAATATTTCGAAACACAAAGAAAGTGTTAGATCTTGTATTATTTAGCAAGCTTATTTCTAAACTAAAATGAATTATTCTTCCTGCTTTTTTAGTTATTTGGGTGGCTGCCTATCTTACCAACCGCAGTCAGGTCGTTTCTATTTATGGCCACTAATCTGAGAAGCTACAAGTCTCATCTGGTGCGCTTCAGGACAGTGTTTTTGACCCCTTATTATTCTTGATATACATTATTTACACAACCAACAAAATTCGTTCCCCTCTTCAAATTAGATTATTTGCGCATAATTGTATACTTTGTAATAAAATAAAAGCCATGAAGATCAAGTATTGCTCAACAATAATTTCCAAAGTATTATTTCCTAGTGTGATCGGTCGAGTATGCAGGTAAATGTCAGTAAAACAGTGTATATGTCAATACCTAGAAAGAAATCTAAAAAACTTTTTTGGGTACAAGCTGGGTTCCGAAATGCTTGCAGAAGTGAAGGAGTACAAATACCTGGAAATCACAATAACTTACAACCTTAATTGGAATAAGCACATTACCAAGATATGCAACTCTTCGTTCAAAAAGCTTCGTTTTTCAGGCATAAACTAAAGGATGCGCCTTCTAGTACAATGTTAAAAGCTTGTATATCACTCATTCTTCCTAAGCTCGAACACAAGAGCATTGTCTAAGATCCGCACTCAAAAATAATATCGAAAGACTGCAAATCATTCAACGTAAAGCTGTCAGGTTCATTTATTCTAAATATCGTAATAGTGACTCTCCCTCTAGTTTAATGATGCAAATGATTATTTAAACACTAAACTTGCGCAGAAAAATACGTAGAGGAAAATTCCTATTTGCACTGAAAAATAAACTATTTGCCATACACACAAGTCCTTATTTATTGTCGCTTACTGCTCAAAGGACACGGCATCATCAGGCTGACTCTCCAACACCCTATCGAACACGCACTAATCTTTTCAAATATTCTTCTTCCCACGAACTATCACCGACTGAAACAACCTTCCATTTCTCCCCTCACATAACGACGATTTCTTAGAACATGCTACTAATTGATCTTCTGACCATGATGTACCAAGTTTTATAGCTTCATTAAAAGTTATCCTTGTGTTCTTTGATCCTTTGTTTAAAAGGCAATGTCACTTGCCTTATTTCATCCCTCTTTGTGTATATTTGTCTGACATGCTTTTACCACATGGTCTTATTTCGGTGTGTAAAAGCTTTTTGTTTGATTTGTCTGCTTTTGTTGCTTCACATTGACTTACCAGTTTTAAAGAAATTATATAGTTTTGCTTTATTTTATGCTGAAGTCTCTTTTGTACTCATGCTCATGTTATTTTTTGCTGAGTATGCAATTTCTCTGCCTTTATTTGCTTTATTTGTGTCCTTTTGCCCTGTCAGTTTTGTCAACTGACAACGACAGTCCTGTCACCCCGGCATAAGATGGCACGACAGAGAGTGCAGCTTTCACGTGAAAGTGAAGCAGCATCTCTTTTGACAGAGATTTCTCCTCAGGCCAAGAAACAGTCCTACAGTACTTAAGTTTACAGATAACCGGATCATTGGCACTTGCCTCTCGAAGTTCTTGCATGGTCACAACTGGAAACAAAAGGCACGTGAATTTTTTCTGAAGTGCACCGCTGTGTAAACTCCGTACGGGCCGCCAGGGGCGAGCGTCAGTCACGACGTTTTCACTGCCCGTTCTGTATTCCATGCTGTAACTGTAGCGAAGCAACCGTGAAGACCAGTGCGCTATCCCGAACGGACGGTAACCTGTACCTTGCATCGAGAGGAGCATAACCAACGCCGCATGGTCAGTTCTTAGAATAAATGGCCTTCTCCACAGGTAAACGTGCCAATGCTTGCAAGCCCAGACGCAAGCAAGAGCTTTGCATTTGCCGACTGAGTACTGTCGTTCATGTGGTTGCAGAGTACGATAGGCTAATGTGACAGTTTGCAGTGAGGTTCTCTCATCTTGCTGAAGCGCCGCACCTTGTCCATATCCTGAGGCATCTGTCGTAATTACACAGGTAGATGAAGATCGAAGATACCAAGAACTTCGCAAGATGTTAGCCGGACTTTCAGTTGCTTTACACTGCTTCGTAAACGAACGGCGCATTTTCTCGAAGCAACGCACACAATGACTCCACAACGTCAGAAAAGTGTGGAATAAATCTGGAGTAAAAACCTGCAAGTCGCATCATAGAACTCAATTTGCTGATGTTTTTAAGTGATGGTGCCTTGTTTAATTTCGTTAACGGATGACATTTAAGGACATGATCCTCTGGCGCTGACAACTTGACCAAGAAAAGTCAACTCTGCGATGTCAAAAAGACACTTGTGACCGAGCCTGAGGCCCACATCAGAGAGGCACTTCAAAACAGCGCGCGATTTGCACAGACGAGCCTTTTGGGAAGTTCCATACACGAATATATCGTCATTTTAAAATAAGATGCGTTCGCACCCTTTTAAGATATTATGCATCATTTTTATGACGGGGGCACCGAGGCCAGTCCGAAGCAAACTCTCTTTAAACAAAATAGTGCATCGTGAATGATGAATGTGGTAAAATCACGGCTTTCTGGAATGAGTGGTAACTGGTGGTACGCAGATGCTAGGTAAACCTTGGAGAATCACTGTGCCTCAGCCAAAATGCTCAATAATTTTTCAGTTTGTGGCACAAGAAAACTGTCCACAACCACACATTTGTTTGGCTCCCGTAAGTGAACACACATGCAAATCAATTCATCTTTTTTTCTAGCCACCGCAATAGGCGACGCCCACTCTGACGAGTCAACACGCTCAATAAAGCCCTGTGCTTCCGATTTGTGTATTTCTACCGAAACGTGCTCACAAATGACAAGTGGTAGCTGTCTCAGCTTGCTGGCCACTGGCTGCACTGAAGCGCGGACCCTGACCTTGTGGCAGAAACCTTTAACTGTTCCGAGTTCTTTCGAAAGTAAGTGCTTCAATTCAGAACGTAACTCTGGAGGTAGTGCAGGTGCTTGTTGTGACAGGACAGCAAACGACACTTGAGGGGTGAGCCTTGAATTTTCCTTTCCAGAGCCGCGATGTCGTCTAATACAGAATTGTTGGCTTCTCCAGGCACAACGTACAGTAATATAACAGTATGTATACCATGAAAAGAGGCCGCATCAATGAAACATCCTTGAACACGAAATGAGGACATGGAGTAATCGAGAAGTTGGACGGAAGTAGACGTCAGAGGGTACAGTTCAAAAGTGGCGCTGGTAAAGAATTGCAGAATTGAAACCGACGATCCAGTCTCAAAAAAATCACGCAGAAATTTCCTTAATTACTAATACTGCGTAGGTTCCCTTTTTGCGGCTCAAGATTTCACAGACATTTAAGTTGTGATCGTGGTCAATACACGTGATCATCCACGACATGCAGAACATTTCTCGCAAACTTTCGTAGCGACTTGCACAGCTTTTCGAAATTGCTGATTTTCTGACATTTTCAACAGTTATGTGCCTTGACCTTCCACACAGAGCTAATTGCAAGGTGCGCGTAGAACCACAACGATAACATTCTTGCTGTCTTAGAGATTTGGGCCTTTGATTTTGCAAGGTACAGCAAGTACACATGCTACAATGTCATTCTCTGTGATTCGACTCATCCTTGATACGATGAACTTGCCAGTCACTTTGTAGTAGTTCTCTTGCTTCATTAGTTGCTTGATCCTTCTGTTTTGCAATGGTAAGTGCCCTAGAAAACGCAAAAGACTCTCCCATCTGAAGATGTTCAAGTAAGTGTGCACTTTTTTTTCTATTCGCTGGTTGCGTATCATGTCGTCCGTTATGTCCCTGAAATTGCATGCTCTTGCTAGACTTCTCAGTGCGGTGACGTACTCTGCCGCAGTATCACCTGGGGGGTGCGTACGTCGACAAAAACAGTGACATGCTGCAGTGCCGTTCAACGTGCTCTTGAAGTGACCCTCCAGCGTCATGATGACACGGTCAAGCTCATTAGGGCTTCAAGACGTCAGTGCATCTCCCACAGCGCACGCAGTCATAAGGAACGTGTCGTCCGTAACCAGTCTGGAAAATACGTTGTCCTTCCAAGCCCAAGCAGTTCAGGAGGATCGCCTTCCAACGAATTGCAGGTGGGACGGAGGCACCCGAAGTCTTCATGTAGTCTTTGAAAATCAGGATTCATTTCTCCCATGGGATGTCTGAGGGTCCTGGTGACGACAGGATCGGAGGTGTCAGTAGTTGCCCAAAAATACTCATCGTACATGATGTCAGGCAGCAAACGAAGTTAATGATGAAGTTCAAGTTAGTAGCACATGGGTAGGCAAATCCTCGTCGCGAAAATATGTTAAATCATACATAATGAAAGTCACAGCATGAAAGGGCACATCTTGTTTATTTCATCTCCTTCCTCTCTGTGGCGGCCGCCGAGTGCATGTCATCCCACAGCGCTGTAGTCAGTAGCGAAGCGTTATTTCACATTGTTCACCGACAGAAGAACGGCAATTATTGCTTACCTAACTCAGGTGACGTTGGCATATAGGCAGACAAGGCACCACTAGACGACAGAGTATCACGCACAGACCAAAGGCCTCACCGAGCGGCTAAACAAGACCATCATCGACATTCTGGCCATGTATATCAACGTCAAGCCCCAGACGTGGGACGCCATGGTTCTTACTACCTTCGCGTAAAACGCGGCGGTGCAGAAAACTTTGCAGATGTCTCCATACAAATTTATCTGTGGGAGGAACCTGGGAATGACGCTCGATGCCATGCTCCCAAGCGTCATTGTTGAAGAAAGCCTCGACGTGACCTCGTGCCTTCAGCAAACTGAAGAAGCTAGTGAACTTGCCCACCGGCGCGTTAAGAATCAACAGGTCAGCGATAGCCGCCAATAAACTTTTTCACGAAGCTTCGTGAAATAGCAGCCCGGCGAACGCATTGTCGTATGAACGCCGATACGCCGACGTGGACTGAGTGAAAAACTTGTAACCGTACTTCGTACGTACAAGGTAGTCCCACGTGTCGGTGCACTCGACTATGAGGTTTTCCCCGACGGCAACACTAACTCTCAAAGATGCCGTGCACCGCCTGAAGTCATCCATATTATACATCTGAAGGTGTTTCATGCGTGTTGAAAAACGTAATGAGTCTATTATTTGATGTTTCTCTATTTTGCTTTATTGCTTGTACTTACTGATTTTACTTTCTTGCTTCATTGTTCATTTTTGTTGCACAGATCTTTCTCCGGTATCTTTTTTAAGCATTGGGATGATGTTTTTTAGCAAAGGGGCAATGCCATGGTCACTTGTTGTCTTTACTTTTGTTTCCTTCTGTTTTCGCCCACAATGCCTGTCAGGAATGCTCAGTGCAGACAACGCCTTGTTGTTAGAGAGGGTTCGTGAGCATTGTGGATCGTTATGTTATGATTGCGCACAAGACGCGAACACTCGAGGTTATTCCAGAGCTGGCGCGATGCCTAATGATTAGACTGGAACATTCGCCGTAAATGACGATGCGTTTTACAGCTCGTCAGTTGATCGCCGGCCGATGCTCCTGTAGCGGGCGATGACGCCGGTGATCGCGATAATTTTATTTGTGTGCGCATACCAATTTGAATGCCAAGGCACACGGCGCAGACGCGCCCAACATGCCTCACGTTATCTCCGGAGGGCCGCGAAAGATACTCAGCCACGCCCCCTTTTGGTGGTCGCTTTCGAAGCCTGTTTTTCTTAAAAACAAACTAGTCTTGTCCGAAACTTCAAGGGGTGTAGGTGCCTTCTTTTCGCGCCTTTGTGGGGCGAGTACGCTACAAAGGGGTGACCCGGACGTTTGGAAAAACAGCAGCCATGTCAGACAAGGAAGGCACTTTAAGCTCACCCACAACCAACGCCTCGGAGTTAAACCTTCCTGATTTCTAGTCCGCCAGCCCCAGAGTGTGGTTTAGCCAAATCGAGGCCCGCTTTGAGCTTGATTGATTGATATGTGGGGTTTAACGTCCCAAAACCACTATATGATTATGAGAGACGCCGTAGTGGAGGGCTCCGGAAATTCAGACCACCTGGGGTTCTTTAACGTGCACCCAAATCTGAGCACACGGGCCTACAACATTTCCGCCTCCATCGGAAATGCAGCCGCCGCAGCCGGGATTCGAACCCGCGCCCTGCGGGTCAGCAGCCGAGTACCTTAGCCACTAGACCACCGCGGCGGGGCCCGCTTTGAGCTTCGACGCATCTTGTCGCAGCAGTCGAAATACCTGCACGTCGTTTCAACACTGCCACCTGACTTCGCTGACGCCGTAGACGATGTGCTCACCTCCACTTCATCAGAGAAGCCCTACGACGAACTAAAAAGCACCGTCCTGAAACGTCTTGAGGTGTCCGAACAGAGCAGGCTGCAACAGCTCCTGTCCACGAAGAGCTCCGTGACCAGCGTCCTTCACAACTACTCCACCGAATGCGTCAGCGGCTGGGCCAACAAGCATCAAAGGATCGTCAACATCCATCACTTCGCGAGTTGTTTTTGCAGAGACTGCCACAGTCAACACGGATGATACTCGCTGGCTCGGATGACGTGACTCTCGAACGTCTGGCTCAATCGTCGACCGCATCATCAACTGCACTGAGCCACCAAAATTGTCTATTGCTGCAACGGCAAGACCCAATCATGCAGACCGGTTAGGTCGCTTGGAGGACAGAGTTGACCGACTGGCTGCAGCAGTTGAAAACCTCGCCCTATCCAACAAACACCAGCTTGCACGGCATCAGGCCCGTGTGCTCAGATTTGGGTGCACGTTAAAGAACCCCAGGTGGTCGAAATTTCCGGAGCCCTCCACTACGGCGTCTCTCATAATCATGAAGTGGTTTTGGGACGTTAAACCCCACATATCGATCGATTGCACGGCATCGTTCGCCGTCCCGTGCTGGAAACCCGCAGCACCGTGGACACTCAAGCGAGGCAGAGCAGAACATCTGCTAGTACCACCGTCGTTTTAGAGAGCAAGCCATTCGCTGCACCCATCCATGCTCTTGGACGGGAAACGCACCAGCCAGTCGCTAACGGCGGAAAACGACACAGGCCATCGTTCAAGCCGCCTCTTTTTCGTTGTCGACCGCATCACTGGCACACGCCTCCTTGTCGATACCGTAGCGGATCTATCTATTCTACCAGCAGCAGCTCAACATCGGTGGGGCACAAAATCCATTTCGAGCCTAATTGCAGGCAATAATACTGATATTGCATCATATGGAGTCCAGTCAATGATGATAGACATCAAACTCAGGCGTACATATCGACGGCTCTTCGTTGTGGCCGACGTCAGAATTGCCATCCTGGGAGCGGACTTTCTGAGCCACTTCAATCTTGACGTCAGCGTTCGCGATTGTCGTCTCAAGAATAACGTCACTTCGCTCGCTGTTATCGGACAGAAGTCTGACCTGTCTTCATGCGGCATTTGCACTTTTAACCCAGAGTCAAACTTTCGAAAGATTCTGGCTGAATTCCCTGAAATCACCAGAGCTCGGAACACCGAACTTCCAATCAAACACAAGATGACGCATCACGTTGTCACCACCAGACCGCCCGTCACCAATAGACCTAGGAGACTCGCTGGACAAAGACACGAAGTCGCCCGCCGTGAGTTCGATCACATGCTCCAACTCGGCATTATTGGACCTTCTTCCACCAACCGGTCTTCCGCGCTGCACATGGTGCCACAACAGGAGTCTGGTGACTGGCAGCCTTGTGGTGATTATCAGGCACTCAATGCTGTGACTACAACAGACCGATATCCTCTCCCCCACATCCATAATTTCAGCGCTCGCCTCGCGGGAACGACCATCTTCACTAAGCTGAATTTGATGGCTGCTTATCACCAGACTCTAGTAGAACCAAGCGACATCGCAAAGACGGCCTTGACAACGCCTTTCGGCCTGTTTGAACTTGTTCGTATGCCGTACGGACTGAAGAAGGCGGTACAAACTTTCCAGCGTTTCATGAATGAGGTTACTTGCGGACTGCTCTTTGTATTTGTCTACTTAGACGACATTTTGGTCGCCAGCAAAACGCCGAAGGAGCATGAAAATCACCTGCGCCTCCTTTTCATGCGCCTTGATGCTCGAATCACGGGTGCAAGCAGTCAGGGAATTCCCCACGCCTACCTCGTCCCGCAAGTTGCGCGAGTTTCTCGGGCTAATCAACTTTTATAGGCGCTTCATCCCATCCTGTGCACAGACTCTACAGCCGCTAACTGACTCGCTGCGCCGGGACGACAAGAAAACACCTGAGTTTAACTGGTCAGGGCAGCACGAAAACGTCTTCCAGGACGCGAAACTCAGCTTGCCTCCGCAACACTTCTGATGCATCCGTTTTCCGACGCGCCAATGCGGCTCGTGGTTGACGCTTACACGACAGCAGTGGGAGCAGTGTTGCAGAAATACGACGGCAAGGACTGGAAACCGATAGGTTTCTTTTCTAAACGTCTGAAACAGGTGTAAGTGCGCTACAGCACCTTTGGAAGAAAGCTGCTTGCCATTTATTCCTCCGTAAAGCATTCCCGTTTCTTCCTAGAAGGCCGCCTTTTCCACATTTTAACGGACCGCAAGCCGCTGACGTATGCGTTCAAGAACAACAGTTGCTCCTATTTGGAAAGAGAACTGCGCCAACTTTCTTTCATTTCCAAATTTTTAGGGACATCGGCCGCATAGCGGGGAGCAAAAACAAAGCAGCCGACGCACCATCCCGTATCGACACCGTTTCAGCGTCCGTCGACTTTAAGATATTAGCCGCCGCCCAGCGGGAAGACCCAGAGCTAACCGAGATGAGGCAGAATCCACTGTCACTGAGACGCCGTAGTGGAGGGCTCCGGAAATTTAGACTACCTGGGGTTCTTTAACGTGCACCCAAATCTGAGCACACGGGCCTACAACATTTCCGCCTCCATCGGAAATGCAGCCGCCGCAGCCGGGATGCTTGTACCACACAATAATACTTCAATATTTGATGTATTGTGAAATATGACTACATGAAGCGTGTGTTTATTTGCGTGTGTTCTACTACACAGCGACGCCTCAGCTTGTGAATACAATAAAAATAACTTCGTCTGTTCAGTAATGCGGTGAAAGTAACCTTCATGCTTTACAAACACATGCGTCTTGTATACATGCTGAGCCATACAATATGAAAGGTTACCGTACAGGCATAATACAAGCTTACATTGCTACCAGGCGTCAGAGCATGAAATTATCATAATGACTTCTTAGTTTAAAGCCAGTCACAAAATCCAAAAGACACCCACGTTGCTGCGGCCTTAAAACCAAGCAGTGGCTGCACAGCAAGTTAGAAAATATTTCATATGCTAAGTGCTTGTAGTACGCACTAGAAACAGAGCATCACCATCGCGTTCAACTCTTATGACCTGGCCGCATGCACACAAATTCCTCCTGACAGCGACAAACGACAGCGGCGAGCAACAAGATTCGCTGTCACGGAGGTGCATCCGGTGCTTCCGCTTTTCGCGTCACGCGTTTCTGGAAAACTAGAAAAGATTGCTGGTCGCGCGGTAGCCTGCGTGGAAATTTCCGGCAACAAGACTGCACCCCTGGTATCCGATTCCATTGCAGTTTGCTCTCAATTCTTGTTATCTGCGCGTACTTCAAGAAAAGCAAGGGATTGACTACCTTATTTACATTTTCATCTCACGCGGAGAGTGAGAGAGCGGCTGTGTTTCGTCTTTAATCTCGATATCGAAGGCTTGTTTTGATGTCTCGACAGTAGCTTGTGACAATTTGGTCATTTGCAACAATGCGAAATGATCGTGTGAGTTGCGACGTGGCTGCCCTAACGTACGATTCATGTACAGCCTGTCGTGGTTAAACCAGAGATTGCGAAAAAAAGAGAACGTTAAATGCGTTTTGCCTTCCTTATGTCACATAAACTTGCCAAGTTGTCATCGGCCATTTTTTTAAAGTTCTGGTCGCAATTATTGGATATGCACGTGATAGTTTGAACTGCAGCAACATTGTAAATTAGTCGTTGAGATGCGGTTGCAGCCGCCGCGACGTGACGGCGTGACAGAGCAAGTTTGCCGCCGTCGCTAGGAAATCGCGTGCATGCGGTTAAGTCTTTATAAGTAAAACTTGAGGGTACCCCAATTGTGCATTTAGGGGGACAAAAACTATAACTATCACTGCCAGTAGGCCATTATTCAATATTTATTATTCGCATTTTAGAGACTGCAACAAAGAGACATGTTTGTATTGAACTGTTGGGGGTAGTCTTCTTTCTAAGCAGTTCTGTTTTGACGCCGGCAAAGGCTGGCCACACAAGGCAATGACCGCTCATCACATTAGAGAGGAACAAGTCGTAGTTATTCACCGCCTGGCATATATATTTTTGGTGGAGGCGAATATACATTTGTGTACGTTAAAAAACCCAGGTGGTTGAAATTTCCGGAGCGGCGTCTCTCATAATCATTTGGTGGACTTGGGATGCTAAACTTCACCTCACGTATGCATAAGTGAGTGCATATATATATATATATATATATATATATATATATATATATATATATATATATATATATATATATATATGGAAAAGAGGTGTATACATAAGGGCTTGTTCTCCCGTGTTTTGACGCAGTAATAATGAGATCTAACAGACAGTAACGCCTATGACTGTATAGGGGAAGTTAGAAGAACCAATATAATGTAAATAGGGAGAAAGAAGAGTTCGTTCAAATTTCTCCTGGAAAAAATTGCTTCCTGCTCATGGGAAATTATTTTTTCACACACATTTCTTTCTTCTTATTTAATTACTATTCGTTCGAACAACGTCCCGTATTTAATCCTTGATACTGATATGGGGATTACAAGCACACGGAAGAAAGAAATGAGTGTACTACCAAAATTTACAAGTAGGTGAGAACCACCAGGTCTGCCAGCCTTTGGCGCCCTGAGTCCGTTTCTTCTTCTTTGATTAGTCTACGATGATGGGGTCATGCCCACGTCCTCCTAACATCACCTCCGGAGGACGAGTCGCCGTCACGGCGCCGCTAAGTCAATCAGGACTGGCAGTATAGTATCGTTTTAGTCGTGACACATGAACAACATCAGTACGTAGTGTGTCAGAAGGCGAGTGTGATTGAATGGGAGTGATGAGGTAGTCGACGTCGGTGACCTTGCGGAGAACTTTTTAGGGCCCTGTGTATCGTGGGCGAAGCTTCTCGCACAAGCCTTCACGTCGATTTGGCGTCCAAAGTAGGACGAGAGAGTCAGCGGGTTAGTCAAAGTCACGATGCCAGTCATCGTAGCGGACTTTTTGTGAGGCCTGAGAAGCAGTGAGCCTGATGTGCGTGATTTGGCGAGTGACGCGGGCTCGAGGAGCAACGTCCTGAGCATACGCCGTTGGTTTGGTGGTATCAGAAGGAAGGAGTGTGTCGAATGACAACTTAAGGTTGCGGCCGTACA
Source organism: Rhipicephalus annulatus (assembly GCA_013436015.1). NCBI lineage: Eukaryota > Metazoa > Arthropoda > Arachnida > Ixodida > Ixodidae > Rhipicephalus > Rhipicephalus annulatus. The sequence continues at coordinate 1,185,994 of WOVY01000213.1, read as the reverse complement.
AAAGAAAGAACGGAGAATAGCCGGCGGTGTCATGACTTGACGAATTGCATGCAAACGTAACGTAGGGGAGCGTTGCGTCCCAGTCACGATGGTCAGAAGAGACGTACATGGACAACATGTCTGTAAGAGTTCTGTTGAGGCGCTGCGTGAGAGAGTTTGTCTGTGGATGGGCAGTAGTAATATGATGTTCGGTAGAGCAGCTACGGAGAATTTCGTCAATAACATTTGCGAGGAAGCAGCGGCCACGATCCGTCAGAAGCTGGCGCGGAGCCCCATACCGCAGAATGACATCATTCAGTAGAAAGTCTGCGACGTCTGTAGCGCAGCTACTTGGCAAGGCACGAGTTATTGCGTATCTGGTTGCATAGTCAGTTGCGACAGCAATCCATTTGTTGTCTGACACGGACGTCGGGAAAAGACCGAGCAAGTCGAGACTGACGCGGAAGAATGGTTCCGGGGGAATGTCGATAGGTTGGAAGAGGCCAGCCGTACGAAGAGCAGGACGTTTGCGACGCTGGCAGCGCTCACAAGCAGCGAAATTGCGGCGCACAAATTTATACAGGCCAGGCTAAGAGAACCGTTGCCGCACGTGGTGATAGGTGCGTGAAAACCCCTGGTGTCTTGCCATCGGAGCATCATGCAGATCTTGAAGAATGGTCACACGTAGGTGTCAGGGATTAACTAGCAAAACTTCCGGGCCACCAGGCTCCATGTTGCGGCGATACCGAATTTTGTTGCGGAGGACATATTGACGAAGCGAGGGGTTGACATGTCTTGATGATATTCGCTCAATGACCATCTTAAGGGTTGCGTCTCGGCGCTTCTCTGTACCGATGTCGAGCAAATCAGATATGGCGAGCACACAAGAATCGCTCTTATGCACAGCGAGGCTAGCAGGGTCCACCAGATAGCGCGAGAGACAATCAGCATCTTGGTGCAACCTGCCAGACTTGTAAATTACGTCGAAGTTATACTCCTGAAGACGTAGAAACAAGCTACCTAGGTGGCCAGTTCGGCCCTCGAGCGACGACAACCACTACAGAGCGTCTTGGTCCGTAATAACTGAAAACTCCCGGCCATACAAATAGGGCGAAATTTTGCTGTAGCCCAGACCAGTGCAATATCCCCGCGCTCCGTTGTAGAATAGTTTCGCTCAGATTTGCAGAGAAGGCGGCTGGCATACGCAATAACACGCGTTTGGCCTCCGTGGTGTTGAGCGAGGACGGCGCCGATGCGCCGGACGGGTCGAAGCGAGCCAGTATTGGTGAAGTGAGCTGGTCAATCAGCGTGGCAAACGCAGCTGCTTAGTCTTGGCCCCACGAGAATGGCGCGCTATTTTTGAGAAGATCAGTTAGCGTTCGTGCTATTGTAGCGTAATTGCGTATAAAACGTCTGAAGTACGACCATAAGCCCACAAAACAACGAACATCTTTGGTCGAAGAAGGCAGAGGAAAGTTTTTCACAGCGCTAATCTTGTCAGGGTCTGGTTGGACTCCTGTAGCACTTACGCGTGAGACCGAGGACCATGATTTATTGTCGGCCGATATTGCGTTTTTAGAGTTCAGCTGGAGTCCCTCTCGACGGAAAACAGCTAGAATTGCCGACAAACGAGTTAGGTTGCTTTCAAATGTTGGAAAAAAACTATCACATCGTCGAGGCAGCAAAGGCAGATGGATCACTTATAACCACAGAGGAGAGTGTCCATTATGCGTTCGAACGTTGCCGGGGCGTTGCACAGCCCAAGAGGCATAACCTTGAACTGATAAAGGCCATCCGGTGTGACGAAGACAGTTTTTTCTCGGTTTAAGTCGTCGACAGAAGTTTGCCAATAGTCAAAACGCAAATCTATAGATGAAAAGTATCGCGCGCCAAAAAGGCAGTCAAGGGCGTTATCGATTCGTTGCAGCGGATATACGTCTCTGCGGGTTATCTTTTTCAAGACACGGTAGCCAACGCAAAATTTCCGACTGCCATCCTTCTTTTTGACTAAAACAACAGGTAACGCCCCTGGACTTGAAGAGGCCTTTATGACTCTTTTGGAGAGCATCTTCTCGACTTCTCGTTGCATGACCTGGCGTTCGGACTGGGAAACGCGATATGGTCGCCGTCTAACAGGACTAGCATCGCCGGTATGTATTTGATGGCACACGATGGACGTTTGACCTAAAGGGTTATCGTCGATGTCGAAAATATCTCGGTAGGTGGTCAGAACGTGGTGGAGTTGTGCAGCCTGACAAGGCAAAAGATCAGGGGCAATCATCATCGTGATTTTGTCGGTAGGTGCGTTTGCATGGCTGACAGCAATAGGGGACGAGGAGTCTTCAGGGTCTAACGCCACGATTTTACATGCATAAAGTGGGGAAGCACGGGCTAACGGAATACCTTGCGGGAGAACTTGGCTCGAACTACTAAACATGAGGAGCAGAAGCTGAACGTAGTTGTCCACGATAGTCACAATGGTATGAGGCACAGCATCACTTCGGGCCAAGAGTACATCTACTATTGGAGACACTATGTAGTCACCGTCAGGAAGAGCTGGTGATATCGTTAAGGCCACAAACGTGGTGGCTTGCGGTGACAGCCGAACATAATCAACAGCGCACAAGTGGTGTGACGCTGAGGATGGCACAGTCTCAAGTAGAGGCATTTCAAGTTGGAGAATGCCGGTTGCACAGACGATGAGAGTGGCATGAGTAGAAAAGAAATGCAATCCGAGAATCAGGTCATTGGGACACTGCTCATTCTCTGCAAAGAGAACAGATGTGGGGTGATCGGCGATTATGATACGTGCGTTGCACATTCCTGTGATGGCAAGACTTCTTCCGTCGGCGACATGTATGATGTCAGGAGCAGCCGGTGTAAGCACTTTCTTCAGGTGGCGACGAAGTCGGGCACTCTTCACAGAAATATGCGCCCCGGTATCAATGAGTACAGAAACAGTCAGGCCGTTAACGTCAACATCGATCGAATTTCGTCGTGTCGGCAGTACGAGTAGAGGAATTGAGTTCGGTATCGAGGATGCAGCTTCACCTGTACGAGCTGCACCGCTTAGTTTCCCTGGTGGGAATTCAGCGGGGAGGTCGGGCGTTGTCGTATAGGAGAAGGGGACGACGGGCGACGTCCAGGCAGCGAACGAGACTGATGTCGTCGAGGCGACAGTGAGCGGCTGCGCTGCGTATCAGGGGCATCGAAGGCGTAGGGTGCAAGGCGGCGGTAGTTGTCGGTGACTGGCGCAGGGGGCTGAAAAAGGTGGTAGCTGTTGGCGCTGCGAGCAGTGTTATGCTTGGTTCGGAACGAACACTAATAATTGTAGCAATACCATGCGACATGACCTATGCGACGGCAGTTAAAGCAGATCGGATGATCATCCACAGTTCTCCGTTCGGCCGAATTGCGAGAGCGTGGATAACACCGTTCCTGGTACGTTGACCTGGGACGAGGTGGCCAGCTTGAACGGAAGCTATTTGGTCGAGACTGAGCAACCACACACACATCAAAGCCCTAATTGCTGAGTTCTTACCGCACAATCGACTGTACCAAGCAAACCTGAGGTACTTGCGAATCGATGTGGCCATTAGCGGGAAGAGCAGGTGTAGCTGCTTTGTTTTCCCGCTGGACATTTCGGGTGATTTCAGGCACCGGGGAAGACTGCCGACGAGAAGTCAATCCATCTTGGCAGGAGGATGTCGCAGCAGTGTTCGACAGCCGTGTGAATTATCTTGAAATGCGCCTGCTTTTATTCAGCTCAAAAACGCTGGCATTCCTGAATAATTTCCTCGACGGTCACACAGTTCTGGCACATTAGCAGGTTTAACGCATCGTCAGCTATCCCCTTGAGGACGTGGCCAACCTTATCAGACTCCGACATATCATTGTCGACTTTGCGACATAAAGCCAGCACGTCCAGTATGTACGAGATATACTGCTCTGTTGACGTCTGAGCGCGTATAGACACCTCCTTCTTCGCAGCCGCCTTTCGACCGATGGGCTTCCCAAATGAGTCACGAAGCTTCTCCTTGAAGGTGCCCCAACTGCCGATCTCCTCTTCATGGTTATCGTACCAGACTTTGGCCGTGCCTTTCAGGTAAAACAGCGCGTTGGCCAGCATGAGAGTCGGGTCATACTGGTTTAGCGCACTGGTACGTTCGTATTCGGCTATCTAGTCATCGACATCAACTTCGCCCGTTCCACAGATTGTTCCTGGATGCTTAGGATGCGTCAGCACATACGTGGGTGTGGTGGGGACGGTGGAGGCGTTGCCGTGGATAGTGCAGGTGCTGCCGAGGCCGATGGAAATGTGGCTGCGGGATCATTCCCATGTTCCATCACGGAAACTCCAATTTGATGACCACTGCGGAGCTCCGATGTATGGCGCTTTGAAACCCAGCACCTCCACTTGTTTATTACGGGGATTACAAGCACACGGAAGGAAGAAATGAGTGTATTACCAACATTTACAAGTAAGTGAGAACCACCAGGGCTGCCAGCCTTTCGCTCGCGCAGTCCGCTTGTTCTTCTTTGATTAGTCTACGACGGTGGGGTCATGTTCACTGCCTCGTAACAATAGTATTGTCTGTTAGGTCTCATTATATTCTGTCAAAACACGGAAAAACGAGCCCTTAGGTGTACACCTCCTCCTCTTATATATATATATATATTTAAATATATATATCTATCTATCTATCTATCTATCTATCTATATATATATATATATATATATATATATATATATATATATATATATATATATATATAGCCAGGCTCATTGGTTTAAGCGACTCTGCTCTACAGACGCCGACTTTGACACGAGCTCACAGAGGCTAAAACTTATGCTCGAGAAACAAAAATACCCCCCTCATGTACTTAATGACGCTGTTCAAAAAGCGAGAAAACTAAAGCGTGAAGACTTATTTATGAAGCGACCACCGCAAGAAGACCCACAACGAGCAAACCTCAGCTTGACTTACAGCACAAACTTCCCTAATGTAAACAAAATCCTTAAACGACATTACAACATTCTGGAACAAAGTGACTGTCTGAAACGCACATTCCCATCCACTCCAGGCGTCATTTACCGATGACCACTTAACCTCAAAGACACCCTTGTCCACTCCCAAATTAAACCATCACCCCCCAATAATTCATGCCAACCTTGTTTAAAGCCACGATGTCTTGTATATAAGGCGATGCGAGAAACACACAAAGAAACCAGCACACAATCCAAGTTTTTAATTAACATACGAGGAAACCTAACATGCGATTCCTATATTGTGGTATACCTACTCGAATGCAACGTGTGCGGTATGCAGTACAACGGACAAACAGAAACATCATTTAGGATTCGCTTCAATAATCACAGAGCTCATGTGAAATCAGCCCCAAGTGTACCTCTATCAAAGCATCTCAATCTTCCCGACCATGCATTCGACAAACTATCAGTAACGCTCTTAGAGAGGGGATTTAAATCAAACCGCGAACGTGAACAACGAGAGTCATACCTTATCCACCGATTCAACACCCTTGATAGAAGAATAAATGAGAATCCTGGTACATTTGCAGCAATTAAAGCATTAGAAAACAATAACGGCCATAATGAAACTTGTAACTGAGTTAACGACACTGCAGCTGCGAAGGGCGCTGGACAGCTCAAAACAAATCCAAGTGTAGCTACTCTTCCTAAGTGCAGCAGTTCTCTGTTTTCTGTTTTGTTTTACTACCCAATCAATTGTGCCATGCATGACATGCCCACCAGCAACCCTGTGCACAGCTGGGAGGCCCCTACTGCACGCTTAATCCAGAAGCGGGCAAGGAATTCGCATTGCGTCCGCTTACCAGCCTCTGCGGCAAGACGCGGCCCCCCTCTTTTTACGACGAAATGTTGACGAGACGCCGAGTAGTTAAAGGCTTAAAAATTCCTAAAAAAGCTATTTTTTGCCCCACACCGAACCGCCAGTGCCAGGAGGCGCCATCTGGCCGGGAAGAATGCGTTAGTGAAAGGAAGCATACACAGACCGCTGATATCAGAAAGGTGAAGAAGAGAAAGGGGAGAGCGATGAAACGGGAAGTGCAAGGAAGAGTGGCAACCGAGGAGAGTCCACCTTATATTCTTTTTCTTTCTTTTTGTCTTTTTTTTTCTTCTTTTCTTGTTCTTCTTTTTTTCTTTCTTTTCTTTTTTCTGTATTTTTCCCCTTTCCTTTCCCTCTGATTTGAGATTGCATAAAGCTGAGCACCAACAGACTGTACCTTTAATCCTGATTAAGGCAAGACTCTAGGCCGAAACGTCGAAATAAACCACGTTGTGACCGCTCACTGAGGATCTACTGGACTATATATATATATATATATATATATATATATATATATATATATATATATATATATATATATATCACACTAATAATGAGATATAACAGAGAGTAATGCCAAGGAATGTACAGGGGAAGTTATTAGAACCAATGGAATGTAAATAAGAAGATAAAAAAGTAGATGAAAAAATAACCAGCCGTGAGCAGGAGTCAAACCTTCGACTTTCGAATAACGCGTTTGATGCTCTAACCACTGAGCTACCACAGCGGCCTTCCCTCCATCCACTTTTGTGGGTTTATATGTGAATTTACCCTAATCGTTGTTGATTCACAAGTTCAACAGTCTTTTATCCGGCATTATTGAATGCGTAGGAAAAGTGTCATGCCTTTCTACGATGCCCTGACGTCCGAAATTTTGAGAAATATATAAAAAAGCATCCCTGCGTATAATATACTTCCTAAAGGTTATCACATATTTATTTTTTTCATGCGTGATCCTCGTCGTCAATGGTGAATGTTAAAAATGCCTTTTACATGCCCACAATCTTGTCTATTGTATTAGATTTTAATGGTTTGTAGTGTAGTCACGGCTGTTTAAAAGAATTTTTGTGACACTCACATGCTGATCGCACGTGTTTTGTACTCACGTGTTCATGCCTGCCCATAAAAGCGGCCACATACTCGAGTTTCTGTTAATCCTGACGAATTATATATATATATATATATATATATATATATATATATATATATATATATTGTTGAGACGTTTATTGGCGGACGCTTGTCGACGATGCTTGACAGCGACAGTCAATGCGGGTACCGACTCTCTGCACGAGCTGCTCTTCTTGCTAAAAAGGGCAACCCACTAGAAGGCGCTGGAGAGGACGACCCACTGTTCGAAGGCTTCACCACAACTACCCCGGGTACGAAGAGGGAGCCGCCTGGCGACCTAGCAGCTGGTTACTATGAGCGGGTCGTGGTAGGCTTTGAGGCGCTCCACGTTGACAATGTCGCGCCCTCGACGGCGCATGTCCATAGATGGTTCGATGGGTTCGATCAAGTAATTTACAAGGGAAGTGCGTGCGACGACACGGTAGGGGCCTTCGTATTTGGGCAATAGTTTTGAAGATAGGCCAATTGAAGTGGTAGGGATCGAGAGCCAGACGAGCGCTCCAGGGAGGAACATGGGCGCAGTAGTGCTGGTGTCAGTGCGAATGCCTTTTTGCCGCTCTTGATCATGCGCTGTAAAGGTTCTTGCAAGCTCTCGACACTCTTCAGCAAGCTTGGTTGTAGCAGAAATAGGCGCCCACTCTGACGGATCTGGCTTGTACGGAAGTATAGTGTCGATGGTGTGCGACGGGTGCCTTGCATATAATAAGAAGAAATGTGAAAAGCCAGTAGTGCTCTGAGGGGCGGTGTTATATGCGTAGGTGACGAAGGGTAGAATGGAATCCCAATTTGTGTGATCGGCGGCGACGTACTTGGAGAGCATGTCGCCGAGCGTAGGGTTGAAGCGTTCAGTGAGGCCATTCGTCTGCGGGTGGTAAGCAGCAGTTTTGCGGTGAACAACGTTGCACTCTTTGAGAATGGCTTCGACGACTTCAGACAGGAAGACGCGGCCTCGATCACTGAGCAGTTCCTGAGGGCGGAACGTGTCGCAGCATGAATCGTTGGAGCAGGAAGGAGGCCACATCGCTCGCTGTAGCCGCGGGGGAGCGGCAGTTTTGGCGGATCGCGTGAGGTGGTCCACAGCAACAATTACCCAGCGGTTACCGGCCGACGTTAGTAAAAGTGGCCCATACAAATCGATGCCAACGCGCCCAAACGGCCTGGCAGGGCAAGGTAGAGGTTGCAGACCTACCGGCGACAGGTGCGTTGAAGTTTTGCGGCGCTGACATTCTATGCAGGAGTGAACGAATTTCTGCACATAGCGCTACATGCCGCGCCAAAAGTACCGTTGGCGAATGCGCTGGTAAGTCTTCGATACGCCGGAGTGCGCACATTGCGGATCAGTATGAAAGAATTCGCATATGTCAGAGCGCAGACTGCGGGGTATGACTAGTAGCCACTGGCGGCCGTCACCGCTTTAATTGCGTCGGTGGAGAAGGTCGTCACGAATGGCGAGATGGTGGGCTTGACGACGCAACGCGCGAGTGGATGGAGTGGATGGATCAGTCAGCAAGTCTATCAGTGAGGCAATCCATTGATCCTTGCGCTGTTCAGTAGAAACGGCATGAATGCTAATGGAAGAAACGGCAAGGTGAGACGCTGAGTCGTGGGCATTGTCGTCAGGCAAGGGAGAGCGCGACAGGGCGTCGGCGTCAGCATGTTGCCTTCCGTTGCGGTACAGCACGCGGATGTCGTAGTCTTGCAGGCGAAGTGCCCACCGGGCGAGACGGCCTGAGGGATCTTTCAATGATGACAACTAGCATAGTGCGTGGTGGTCGGTGACTACATCAAATGGGCGACCATATAAATAAGGTCGGAACTTGGTAAGGGCCCAGACGATTGCCAGACATTCTTTCTCAGTGACGGCGTAATTAGTCTCGGCTTTTGTAAGCGTACGGCTTGCATACGCCACGACATATTCCGGGAACCCTGGTTTGCGCTGCGCAAGGACAGCGCCGAGACCGACACCACTGGCGTCCGTGTGTACCTCTGTAGGGGCAGTGGGGTCGTAGTGGCGGAGTATGGGAGGCGACGTCAGTAAACGACGGAGCGTTGTGAATGCGTCGTCACACTGCGATGACCACGAATGGAGAGGCCCGTTACTACCGAGGAGCTTTGTCAGCGGCGATACGATAGACGCGAAGTTTCGGATGAAGCGCCGAAAGTAGGAACACAGTCCTATGAAACTGCGCAGTTCCTTGATGGATGTCGGCTTGGGGAACTCGGTCACGGCCCGAAGCTTGGCTGGATCTGGGAGAATTCCGTCCTTGGACACGACATAGCCGAGTATTGTCAACTGCCGAGCTGCAAATCGGCACTTATTTAGGTTCAGTTGCAGACTGGCGTCACTCAGACGCGTTAAAACATGGCGCCGGCGTTGAAGGTGCGTGGAGAAGTCCGGAGCGAAAACGACGACGTCATCGAGGTAGCACAGGCACGTGTGCCATTTCAGGTCATGCAGAACGGTATCTATCATGCGCTCAAAGGTGGCAGGCGCATTGCACAGCCCAAACGGCATGACGTTGAATTCGTACAAGCCGTCGGGAGTGACGAAAGTGGTCTTCCGTAGAGCTTCCTCAGCCATAGGTACTTGCCAGTACCCTGAGCGCAAATCTAGAGATGAAAAGAATTCCTCCTTGCAGGCTGTCAATCGCGTCATCAACACGCGGTAGTGGGCACACGTCCTTACGAGTGATCTTGTTGAGACGTCGGTAGTCCACACAGAACCGCACAGAACCGTCCTTCTTCGCGACGAGAACGACAGGAGACGCCCAGGGGTTGTTAGAGGGTCGAATAACATCGCGGCGTAGCATGTCCTCCACTTGCTCGTTGATTACACGGCGTTCTGTGGGAGATACGCGATATGGACGTTGCCGTAGAGGTGGTTGTGCGCCTGTGTCAATGCGATGCGTAACAGTGGATGTGCGGCCGAGAGAAGGTTGAGAGACATCGAAAGAAGAGCGGAATTCTTCCAACAGGGCCAGAAGCTGGTAGCGCTGGACCGGCGTAAGGTAGTCGGCAATGGAAGGGCCAAATACATCAGCGGATGATGAAACAGATGCAGAAACAGCACTAAGCGTATTGGAACTTCGGCAGTGCGTGTAATCAGGTTGATCCATGACTTGTGCGTCTTCGATGGGTTCCACGCTGCCGAGACATTCCCCTCGCACCAACGTAACACTGTACGGGGATGAGTTCAGGACAAAAATAGTGGTGCTGCCTTGAGTGAGTTGCACGGTCGCGAAAGTAACTAGCAAGCTTTTTCTTATGAAAACACGATGAGATGGCGAGAGGAGTGCAGCGGTGTCAGAAAGGCTTGCGCAGTAGAGCGACACTGCAACGGACGAGTTTGCAGGCACTTGAGTGTCGTCTCTGACGAGTAACCTGCTTTCAGTAGATGGACTGTCGGCCGGCGTCAAAGAAGAGAATGGTGTCAGCTCTATTTCTGCTGGTGCGCAATAAATGACGGCGTCGTGGCGGGAGAGAAAATCCCATCCTAGGATGACGTCGTGAGAGCATGACGGAATTATGATGAATTCGACGACATACATCACGTCCTGAATCATGAGACGGGCTGCACACATCGCTGTAGGGTGAATGCTTTGGCGCTGGCTGTACGGAGGGAGAGCCCGGAAAGTGGCGTGGTCACTTTGCGCAGTAATCGGCTAAGCTTTGCGTCCATCACGGATACGGCGGCTCCAGTATCTACAAGGGCAGATGCACGAACACCATCCACAAGCACGTCTATCACGTTCGATGGTCTTTCCTGAGGGCTTCCGCAGTTCGACAGCGTCGCAGCCCTTGCCTCGTGGACTGCGACGACTAGTTTTCCTGGTCACCCTCTAGTGGACGTGGCCGCATCGGCGACAGTGAGCGACATCGCGGAGAATGTGAGCGGCGGGTAGATGGAGCGGGGCGGGACGACGGTGACGTTGGTGGCGGTTGGTCATAAAAGCGGCTCGATTGGCTGGAAAAATTAGAGGCGACCTGCGGTCGCTGCAAACGATTGCAGTAGCGTGCTACGTGCCCGACGCAACCACAAGCAAAGCAGATGGGGCGATTGTCCGCAGTGCGCCATCGGTTCGCGGGTCCCATCCATGTCGAAGAACGCGATGGGCGAGCCGGCTGCTGATATAACTGCATAGTGGGCGGCACACGGGGCACGTGGATGACGTCGGTATATGTAGGCGGCACAGTTTCTCCGAAGGCCTGGGGTCTGGCGATGGTTTCGGTGTAACCAAGAGGGCCAGTCACAGGAATCGGTGGAGGGTGGCCTGGCGACAACTTGGGCGTAACTGAGTGGTGTAGATACTGGAGGCGGCTGGTGATATTCTGGAACGACCTCCGCGATTTCCTGCTGAATGGCTCGGCGGAGGGGAGGCAGAAGTGTGCTTGACGACTGTTCAGCACGTTGCGGGGAAGCAAAGGCCAGTAAAGAAACCTGGCGGGCCACTTCCTCACGCACGAATGACTTGATTTCAGCAAGCAAGGCGGTGTGGTCAGGAAGTGTTGACAAGGCCGAGAGATCAGCGTCACGTGAGGGTGGTCGACGGGTCATCGAGCGCTGCCGTCGCAGCTCCTCGTAACTTTGGCAAAGTGTTATGATCTCTGCCACAGTGCGAGGATTCTTGGCCAGGAGCATGGTGAAGGCATCATCGGCGATGCTTTTTAAAACATGGGTAATTCTGTCGGCCTCTGACATGCTCGCGTCCACTTTCTTGCACAAGTCAAGGATGTCCTCTATGTAGCTTGTGAAGGACTCATTGGTCTGCTGTGCTCGTTCACGTAACCGCTGTTCGGCTTGGAGCTTAAGAAAGGCAGGACGGCCGAACACGTCGACAACGACGGTTTTAAAAGCGGACCAAGTGGGGAAATCGGATGCGTGGTTGTTGTACCAAATGCCGGCCACACCCGCGAGGTAGAAAACCAGGTTGCCGAGTTTACCTGCCTCGTCCCAATGATTGGGGACGCTGACGCGTTCGTACATAGCAAGCCAGTCCTCGACGTCGGTGCCATCCGCGCCGGTGAAGACAGGAGGGTCGCGGATGCGGGGAACACCGGAACATGGCGTCGGCGCAGGAGGAAGCGTTTGCTGTGCGGCGTCTTGGTGCATGGTAGAACGCACGGTGCGGGATCGAAGCTCCAGAGGCATCAAATGCTAACAGAAGGTGTTAGAAGGGCACAGCACTCTCCACCAAATTGTTGAGACGTTTATTGGCGGACGCTTGTCGACAATGCTTGACAGCGACAGTCAATGCGGGTACCGACTCTCTGCACGAGCTGCTCTTCTTCTTGCTAAAAAGGGCAACCCACTAGAAGGTGCTGGAGAGGACGACCCACTGTTCGAAGGCTTCACCACAATATATATATATATATATATATATATATATATATATACAAAGAAGGAAGCAGCGATGGCGTAGTGGTTAGAGCATCCGCCTCGCATGCAAAAGGTTCGTGGTTCGAATTCAGGTGCCACGCAGTTCCCAATCAGATAAAGAAATCCGCGTGGCAATGCAACTGCATTAAGAGGCCTGGGGTGTGGCCTCACTGGTAACTACACCGGTAACGCACTTCCGCATCAATAAGAATTGGCCATTGTGATGCAGTATCTGGCCACTACCTCCATCATGCATATGTCAATTACCTCACGACCCTCAGTCCCCAGCAGCTGCGAAGCAACTGATTACGGCAGTGGTCAGATCAACAACGCAACAGTGTGTGCTAAGAATCTCTGGATCCGAACAGGCCGCCATTGGAACGTTAACTTGTCTACGTTTAACGCTAGAACCTGATCTACTGAGGCAAGCCTAGATTCTCTATTCGAGGTGATAGCGAGTGTTAAAGGGGATATAACAGGGCTCAGTGAGGTTAGGAGGACAAATGAGGCCTATAGGATGCTACAGGATGGGCACATCGTCTGCTATCGAGGCTTGGCTGACAGAAGAGAACTTGGAGTGTGGTTTCTAATTAACAGAAACATGGCTGGCAACATAGAGGAATACTATAGGATTAATGAAAGGGCGGTAGGTATCGGAAATAAGCTCAATAGGAGATACAAGATGAAGGTGGTACAGGCTTACGCGCCTACATCCAGCCATGATGACGGTTCTGCTGATGTTCATTGTTTTGTGGCGCAAGCACCATTTCACGGCCAAAGAGCGCCAGTTCATCTTACTAAAAATATAAACAATGATTGTGATAAGCGGCTGTATAACGGCCATAAGTTTCCTCACGGTAAGGTGGGTAAAAACATACAAGTAATAAAATCCTGACCATGCTGTGAAAGGAGATGTGGTGTGAATAGGTGACAAAAGTTGGCGATAATAAAAAACGATGATAGACATGTATGGCATTAGCTCATGTACCTCACTCGTTCATACCCTATCGAAGGGCCGTGAGGGAAGTGCTTTCTTGTGTAGACACCGCAGCGAAAACCTCTCTGGAGAGGTCGTGCTACAGAATGCCCGGGTATATGATATGAAAACTACGAATTTCTTTTTGAAACGCTAAGAATGATTCATGACTAGAAAGCAGTTCCCTACCAATGAACATTGCAGGTTGTAAAGGTATATGTTCTCGGTAGGGAAATGGAAAATGTTGCTTTCTTAAAGTTTCTAAGTCTTTGCACTGTATTAACATGTGAAGGACTGTTAATGCTTCATCACATCTGTCACAAAATGGTGGATCGCTACCGGAATAAAGATATGTATGTGTCATGTATGTGTGTCCTATCCTGAGCCTTGTTAGTATTACCTCTGTATGACGCGATTTTGATAGTAGCAGCCAATGACCAAGGTGTGGCCTAATAATGTGTAGTTTGTTTTGTGTGTGTCTATCTCACTTGCTCTGCCAGTGATTACTGAGGTTTCGTTTGTGAGAAGGCTTAAGATAAAGGGCCGGGATTGACATGGGTGAAGGGGCAGTGCTTTTGTGGACGGATGCGGCGAGCTGATCCGCCCTCTTGTTGCCTTGGCACTCACGGTGCCCTGGCACCCAGAACACTACAACATGTTGTTTGAGTGTGTAGAGTGGGCACAAAATGGGGTAAAGTGAGACAAGAACTGGGTTTTTTTGTTTTTAAGAGTGTGTAGAGCCGTTACCACACTGAGGGAGTCCGTTAAAATTACTGCTTTTTGTATTTGTAATTGCTTGATTTGTTTAGCCGCCACAAGTATCGCATAAGCTTCCGCTATGAAGATACTTGTACCTGGATGTAGAGGGCCAGCATGCGAAAAGGATGGGCCGACAGCAGCGTATAACACAGAGGAGTTAGACTTTGAGGCATCTGTAAAGACCTCAGGACGTTTGTATTTGTGTTGAATTTCCAGAAAATACGTTCGGTTATGGGCAACAGGCGCATGTTTTGTAACTTCTAGAAAAGACACATCGCAGTCTATAGTCTGCCACTGCCACGGTGGCGGGTATGCTACTGGATTCATTAAACTGTGTTCAAGTGACTATCCGGTTTCCTCTGCTGGACCCTTCAGGCGAACTGAAAAGGGCTGCCTCATCGAGGGCCTGTTTTGAAACAGAATGGAGCTCTTCAAATTAATAATAGTAGAGTATAAGGGGTGCTTCTTGTCTGCTTTCATCTTAACAAAATAAAAAAGGACATGTAAGTTCTCTGCAGATGAAGTGACCACTCATTTGACTCAACGTAAAGGCTTTTTACGGGGCTGCTGCGAAAAGCATCCGTAGAAACGCGGATGCCCAAATAGTGCACGGGGTCCAGCATATTCAAAGCACCTTGAGTCGCAGACTGATAAACAACGGCCCCATAATCTAAGCGGGTGTGATTGAGGCTTCTATACAGATTCATGAGACATTGCCTGTCACTACCCCACGTAGTACGTGACAACACTTTTAAAACATTCATGGCATTTAAACATTTTGTGTTTAAATACTTGATGTGTGGTACGAAGGTCAACTTGTTGCCCTACATTAAGCCTAAGAATTTATGCTTCGCTATAAGCGACAGACGTTGACCGTTCAGTTCAATGTCTCGTTCTGAGTGCATGCCTGTCTTTTGAGAGAACAAGACACACGTGCTTTTTTGTGGGTTCAGTCGGAATCCGTTTTATTCTGCCCATTTGAAGACCTTGTTTAAACCTAACCGAACCTTCCGCTCACACATTGCCAGATTGCAAGATCTAAATCCAAGCTGGACGTCATCGACATACGTACAATAAAACAAATTGCGAGTGATGGACAAGCGCAAAGAATTCATTTTGATGGGAAAAAGTGTGCAGCTAAGTACACCACCTTGTGGCACGCCTGTTTTCTGGACAAATGTTTGGGAAAGAACCGTGCCAACTAGAGACGCAATGTCCGGTTTGACAGGTAACTTCCGATTATGTCAAACATTCTTCCGCGCACGCCAAGGTGGGACAGGTCTATTAGAATTCCAAAACGCCATTTGCATCATAAGCCTTTTCGATATCGAGGAATACAGAGAGGAAATATTGTTTATGGACGAAGGCGTCTTTGATCTGTGCCTCGATACGAACAAGGTGGTCTGTGGTGGATATACTCTCTCAAAAACCACACTGAAATGGATCGAGCAAATTGTTTGTTTCAAGAAAATGTACAAGTCTGCAGTTCATTATTTTATCGAAGACTTTGCACAAGCAGCTTGTAAGTGCAATAGGCCTATATCTCGAAGCTAAAGAAGGGTCCTTGCCCTCTTTCGAAATGGGAATAATATTAGCCTCTTTCCAGAAGGTAGGGATAGTGCCAGAAAACCAGATAGCATTGTACAAAGTAAGGTTTTTTGTGTTTCGATTGGTAGATTTTTTAGCATTTCATACACCACACGGTCGGAACCTGGGGCAAAAGTACTGCAGGAGTTTGGAGATGTTCGGAGCTCTGCTAGACTGAAAGCTTGGTAATATGCCTTGTATCCAGTTAATTTATGTTCGAGTTTCTGTTTTTCTATTCTTATTCTGTAGTTTTGGAAAGTGTCAGTATTGTGGGACGAGCTGAACACCTGTTCAAAGTGTGCACCGAGGAAGTTTGCCTGATCTTCCAAGGTATCACCCTGAGTGTTTACGAGTGTAAGTGTCTGTACTTGTTTTCCTGCTATCTTACTGACCTTGTTCTAGGCTTTAGCCTCCTGTGTGTGTGAATTGATCCCCGAGAAAAATTTCTGCCAGCTTTCTCTCCTGGCCTGCCGACGCGTTCTCCTGCCTTAAGACTTTAGTTTCTTGAAGGTGTCAAGATTTTCGGCTGTCGGTGAGTTCCGATGCAACCTCCAAGCTCTGTTTTGCTGTTTGCGCGCGTTTCGGCATTCAGAGTTCCACCAGGGCACACGCCGTTTTCCAGGATGTCCACTTGTTTGTGGGATGCATGTTGTTGCAGCATCAATCAAAAACGCTGTGAAGTAGTTGACAGCATCATCAATGTTCAAAGTACATATGTCACTGCCACCTAGACGAGCGATCGTATAAAACTGTGCCCAGTCTACTCTGTTTATGAGCCATTTGCGTAAAAGTGGTGGACACTCAGTTACTGTAGTCGTGCTCAAAACTACGGGAAAGTGGTCACTTCCGTACAGATTACTCACGACTTTCCTCGAGAGTAGAGGCACAAGAGACGGAGATACTATGCTTAGGTCTATGGAGGAGTAGGTGTTATTAGCGAGATTATATTAGGTTGGTTCTTTTCAATTTAGGAGACACGTGCTCGACGTGAGAAGGAACTGTTCAATCAGTCGACCTCGCGCGTCATGCCGAGAGTCACCCCATAGCCTGCTATGCGCATTGATGTCTCCAAGGAGAACATAAAGCTCCGGAAGTTTATTAACTAAAGAGTGCAAATCACGTTTTTGCTGCTAATAGCTAGGAGGAATGTAAGTAGTGCAGATTGGGATCAGTTTATCAAAAAGACCCGTTCGAACAGCCACTGCCTGAAGGGATGTTTGGAGTTGTAAGTGTGTGCAAGCAATTCCTTGATTCACTATGATGGCAACACCTCCGGATGATGTCATAGCAGCAGCATGGTCCGTTCGGAAAATAAAGTAATTACGAAGAAAATTTGTGTGTTTTGAAATATGGTGTGTTTCTTGTACACACAGCGCTTTTCGTGAGTGTTCGTGTAAAAGTTTTTGAATGTCTTCAAGGTTTCTGAGAAGGCCCCTGACGTTCCA
This sequence comes from Rhipicephalus annulatus, assembly GCA_013436015.1. NCBI lineage: Eukaryota > Metazoa > Arthropoda > Arachnida > Ixodida > Ixodidae > Rhipicephalus > Rhipicephalus annulatus. The sequence goes on along the minus strand of WOVY01000213.1, from coordinate 1,168,873 downwards.
TTGTATGATTTGAGTGTTCATGGTGAATGTAAAATCGTGCTGTGTGTACAAAAAGCGAGTGGCCGTTTAGACAGGGAGTTTGAGTTCACGTAACAGGGCCATCACCAGGCCCTGTTATCTGCTTTCTTGTTTTCTTGGCACGATCCAAGGAGTCACGCCGCTCTTTCGGCGCCAAGGGTACCGACTTATCCATTGCCTCCTCGGAGGCACTGGATGCCCGCACGTGCGGGCTATTAGTTCGAATGTTGGGCCTCGCCTGGTGAGGTAAGGCCTTGAGACCTGAGGACTCTGGAGTCTCCGGTCTCTGTTTGGGAATAGGCGGTTTAGCCTGGACTACAGCCGCCTTGGGGACAGATGCCACAGCCGCCGGCTTGGTATGCGCGGGCCGAAGGAGTTGCGAGGGCTGGTGCGCCGGTGCCCCCTGACAAGCTGCATCAGTGTATGTAGGTCCATAGAATGGTGCCACTCTTCGCGTGCTTCCATAAATGTAAAGTTCTCCTTCACCTTCAATGTAATTATTTCTTTTACTTTTTTCCAGTATCTGTAGGAGCGTGAATACGTGGCATGGTTTCCTTCGCAGTTTACACAGTGTGGCGGTTGTTTGCAGTTCTCAGACACGTGGCCTAGGACTCCACATTGTGCACAAGTCTGGCGACCACGACAGGTTTCAGAGCCATGGCCATACCTCTGGCATTGGAAGCAACGACGAGGGTTTGGAATGTACGGCCTGATAGATGTCTTCGTGTACCCTGTTCGATAGATTCTGGTAGTTAACTGGATGCAAACGTGAGTATTAAGTGTTTCATCAGTGTTACGTTATTATCTTTTCTGATGATACTTCCCGGCACATTAGTGACATTTTGGCTCTTCCACCCCTCCAAAATGTTCAGTTTCGGTCAGGTCAAGTAAGTCTGCGTCAGATACCACTCCACGAGTTATGTTCATAGATCTGTGTGGTGTTACGGTGATCAAAACGTCAGCAAACGTTCAGAGGCTGTCTAGCTTTACAAATTGTCCTTTATCCCGAATTTCGAGGAGAAGGTCTCCGCTAGCCATTTTTGTTACTTTGATCCAGCCCTGAAAGTTTCAGTAAGACGCCTGGCAACTATGAATGGTGATACAGTCCTGGCTTTCTTGCCAGGTTTCTCGCAGTGAATGACGTGGAAGTGGGGAAATGTTTCTTTTGGCTGGTTGAAAAAACTTGTCATCGGTGCGTACCAGCTTTAAGCCGGTACGATCAGAATGTAGGGGGAACGCTCCATGCATGCCCGCCTTATTTTCGTTCAGCAGCGTTGGCGGCAACCCAGCACGGAGCCCAACGAGGGGACGCTACAAGTTTTCGAATGCTGAAACCTGCAGACGCCAGCTGTACAACGCCACTATAACTCAATGCACCTAGGCCAAGGCAGGCTATTTGCACAGGGTTAACTCTAGGTGTCAGGAAGTTTGGAAGTAAACGGAAGAGACCAGAGGACAGGAGAGATAAAAAGTGAGAAATAAAGACGAAGATGTAGGGAGAGAGAGATAGGAAAAGGCGACTGCCGATTTCCCGTGGGTGGTTCAGCCCAGGGGTGCCGTCTACGTGAAGCCGGGGCCAAAGGAGTGTGTTGCCTCTGCCGGGGGGCCTTAAAGGTCCAATCACCCAGCGTTTACTGAAGCCCCAGAATCCCCCTCTCCCCGGACACGGCAAAGCCACGCACGGCTACGCATGGGAGGGAGTCAAAACTCCCCCGTTAGCTCGGGTCAGTGGTGTCGCTACACATGAAACGCCTACTTGCGCAGGCGTCCCTGCGGGGATGGTGACGGTTCTGTTGAAAGCTTCTATGAAGACGTGAAACTGGCAATGAGTAGGTTAAGGACACAGTATACTATACTAATGGGAGACATTATTGCAAAAGTAGGTAAGAAGCAGGCTGGAGACCAAGCAGTGAGAGATTATCGCATCGGTACTAGTAATGCCAGATAGCTACTGATAGAATTCGCAGAGCGCAGATATTTACGGATTTTGAATACCTTCTACCGAAAGCGAGGAAACCGTAAGTGAACACGTAGGAGCCCTAACGGGGAAAAAGAACAAAACACTCTTTTTGATGAGTGCACATCCAGGCATCGTGCAGGATGTGCAAATCTTGGCAAGGTACGATGCAGTGACCATAGAATGGTACGGTCTCAAATTCGCCTAGACTTGAAGAAGGAGCGAGAGCAACTCATACGCAAGAAGCCAGTCATTGAGCTAGTACTGAGAGGGAAAGTTCTGAAATTCAAAGTCTCACTTCAGAACAGGTACTCAGCTCTTACCGAGGAAAGCAGCCTTAGTGTTGACGCAATCAATCTGACGGTATCATCATTGAGTGTGTAGTGGAAGTTGGAGGTTAAGTACTTTGGCTGGACAATGAAAAAAATGGCTAAGGATACAGAGAACCACATTAAAAAGCGCCAAAGCATGAAAGTCTCTGGTACAACAGACAAAAAAGAACTGACAAAGCTTTCGAAGTTGATTAGTAAGCGTAAGGTATTCAATGTAAGAAGGTATAACAAGGAGAGAATTGAACACGATCTGAAAAAACGGAGGAAGCGTCAAAGCAGTGAAGAGGAGTATTGGGATAGGCAGAAATCGGATGTATGCAGTAAGGGGCAAATAAGCCAAAATAACTACCAATATGCATAGGATAGGTAAATAGCGAAGGAGTTTTCAGAGACCTGTACAGTAGGCGGGTTAACCCCAACCTTGATAATAATAAAACTAGCTGTAACCCCAATGACACCCCACCAGTAATGATAGACGAAGTCAGAAAAGCTTTGAGGAGCATGGGAAGAGGTAAAGCTGCTGGTGATGCTGTCCGTAATAGACAAGCTATTTACAAAGGTATTTGCTAGTACAGTTAAGAAAACATTAGAATTCAATCAACCAAAGGAACAAGCAGGATTTCGAACAGGCTACTCAACAATCGATCACATTCATACTAATAATCAGGTCATAGAGAATGCTCAGAATATAGCCAACCACTATACATAGCCTTCATAGATTTCGAGAAGGCGTTCGATTCAGTAGAACTATTACAGGCATGCAGACAGTTTGGATTCAGGGCGTCGATGAAGTATATATAAACATGCTCCAAGAAATCTACAAGGGATCAACTGCTACCATTTTGCTTCACAAAGAAAGCAACAGATTACCAATCAAGAAAGGATTTAAGGCAGGGGTATACAAACTCTTCAATGCTATTTAGTGCGTGCTAACAGAACGTTTTCATAGGCCTAGAATGGGAACAGCTGAAAATAAGAGTTAATAGAAAGTACCTTACTAACCTGCGCTTCGCTGATAACCTTGCATTGCTGAGTAATTCAGGGGATGAATTGCAACTCATGACTACAGAGTTAGACAAGCATCGCAGACATGTGGGTCTTAAAATATTCTGCTGAAAACGAAAGTAATGTACAACACCTTCGGGAGAGAGCAGCGCTTCGATATAGGTAACAGTGCACTTCAACTTGTAAAAGACTACGTCTACTTAGGGCAGGTAATAACAGCGTAGCCAAACCACGAGATTGAAGTAACTAGAAGAATAAGTATGGGGTGGAGCACATTTGGCAAGCACTCTCAAATCATGACAAGTAGATTGCCTCTAGCCCTCAAGAGGAAGGTATATAACAACTGCATTTTGCCGGTACTTAGCTATAGAACAGAAACCTGGAGACTTACCAAGAGGGTTCAGGTCACATCAAGACGACACAGCGAGCAACGGAAAGAAAATTGGTAGGTGCGACTTTAAGAGACAGAAAGAGAGTATAGTAGATTAGGAAACCAACGGGGGATAAGGATATCATAGTTGAAATTAAGAAGGGGAAATGAACATGGGCCAGGCATGTAACGCGTTGACAGGATAACCGCTGGGCATTAAGGGAATCTAACTGATTTCCCAGAGAGAGCAAGCGGGTAATGTGGAGACACAATGTTAGGTGGGCAGAGAGATAAAGAAAATTGCTGGTATATATGGGCAGCAGCAAGCACAGGACCGAGTTGACCGGCAGAACTTAGGAGAGGCTTTTGTACTGCAGTGGACGTATTGAGGGTGATGATCTAAATATATATATATATATATATATATATATATATATATATATATATATATATATATATTGAAAGCCGCAGTTCAACTTCCCAGCCACCTTTCTAGGAGCACAGACAAGCTCGAAGAATATTTTCAAATAAAGCTGTGTAAAATCACGGCTGCCCCGAACATTTCCAAACAATCATGCCTACTTACTGCAGTCAATGAAAAATATTAATGTTCAAACATTGTAATTTGCTGGCGGCCACTAGTACATACTGTCCCACTTTTTGTCTGCACTCCACACTAAGCATTGTATGTGTTGCATTCAAGGTGGGACAAAATTAAAATAAACTTTGGCAATGTGGTGAAATAGTTTTTATACTTCAAAACTTCACGCTTCTTTCCCCCTAGATACATGCTATACCTAGCCCCTTTTGATCGCTTTGACACATAACATCTGCAGAGGCGGTATTCATGTCATTTCCACTGCTGTATTTCAAGAAGGCCATAAAGCTTTACTTTTCAATGCTTTAGAGAAAACGCGCAAAGGCAGGATAACCGCTGGTAAGTAAAAAGTAAATGACTGGATCTCCAGAGAATGCAAGTGGGTGAAGGAGAGACAGATGGGCAGATGATCTTGGAAAGTTTCCGGGCAGAAAGTGGCGGCAGAAAGCACACAACGAAACTGGATGGTGGAACCTGCGAGAAGCCTCTGTCCAGCAGTGGGGTCTATTCAGGCTGGTGATGTCGCGGATGGTGAATTAATTACTTGCGGTGCGTGACAACGCTTATATATACGAGGTGCTTCAGCGATACGTGCAACTAGAGAACATTAGAGCACGGGAAAGGCAATGGCGTTATAAGGGTATCCCGAACAGATGTAAGCCGTACGCGAAGGATGATGTGTGCATATACCTATTTATTTCCGAAGTACTGCCAGCCTCACTCATGAGGCTGGTGATTTACGCGACTAATCTAAAAAATTGTGCATTAGCTCTAGGACAAGAGAGGAAATTGCGGAATTTAGGGAGCGTGCGAACGCTTGGTTTCAGTGCGAGTTTTTGTCGCCGTACATCCGAGCAGTTTATGTGCTGCCTGCAGTTTATTTCGTATCACTCTGGGCTGAAAAACGCAAGGTACAGAAAACTTGCCATCACCTTGCTGAAGCCTAGCAACAACCTAGAAGCCGTGTAGAAAGCAACCAGCACCTAGCTTATGGTTAGCAACAACCAAAAAGGAACAAGATTAGACTTGGTGTTGTCCAGCATCGCTGTTTCAAGCATTAGAATCTTGCTTCAAATGTGAGCGGCATACGTTCGTGAAGTGTAAATTTTGAAAGCTGAATGAAAGGTTTAAAATTCGTTTGCATATACCTACATACACTGTTTCTAATAGACATCTTGCTGTTCAATCAAGCAGAGAGTGTGCTTTTTTCAAACCTTGAGTCTACAGCGGCACAGCAAAACACTTTAGTGACGAGGGTTGTGGCACGGGCTTGTTGGCCTATGAAGTAGCCATGTTGGCCTTCTTGGTTGTGAACGCGAATTGACAAATCGACAATGACAGAGTAAAGAAGGTTCACATCCACGGGCATCATTGTGTGTGTGTGTGTGTTGTGTATTGTGTGTGTGTGTTTGTGTGCGCGCTTTTTTCCTCGACCCTTGTCTTTTCGCACCTATGTCTAAGACGTTTTCTCTAAAGCATTGAAAAAAAAGCTTTATGGCTTTCTTGAAATACAGCGGTGGGAATGACATAAAGCGATCAAAAGGGGGCTAGGTATAGTATGTATCAAGGGGGAAAGAAGCGTGAAGTTTTGAAGTATAAAAGCTATTTCACCACATTGTCAAAAATTATTTTATTTTTGTCGCACCTTGCATGCAACACATCCAATGCGTAGTGCGTAATGCAGAAAAAAGTGAGACAGTATGTATCAGTAACGGCCACCAAATTACAAAGTGTGAACAATAAAATTTTTCAATTACTGCAGTAAGTAGGCATGATTGTTTCGAAAAGTTTGGGGCAGTCGTGATTCTACACGGCTCTATTTGAAAATATTCTTCCAGCTTGTCTCTGCTCCTAGAAATGTGGCTGGAAAGTTGAACTACGGTTTTCATATACATATATATATATATATATATATATATATATATATATATATATATATATATATATATATATATATATTGTGATATAACGGTGAAGGAAACCTTTATTAGGCCTAGAAGACACGGTGAAGTGACCAGACCCAAGGCACAGAACTCAAGCAAGCCAAATTCCCACAGCAGATGAAGATGACGATCACTAATGATGATGAATACGTGTAAAGATAGTAGATGTGCCTAATTAAGGCCTACAGTAACTCCGCCCCCCACGTGAAAGCGGTTATCCTGACCGCAGTTCTTGGCCGCAGTTTAAAGCGAGGAGGAACGCCGTATGAAAGGCTTTATGCGGTATACGTGGACTACTTCTGCTGCCCTGTAGCGGCGGCCCGTCGAAAGTAGAACGGGTGCCACGCGATAATTCACAGGGGACGTTTGCAATGAAGTAGACGAGACACGTATTCTTCACTTGAAGATGATTATGGTTTGGCAGGCGCAGAGAAGAACGAAACATCGAGGAAAGAAGAGGGGAAGTGACCGTGGACGAGGTAGAACGGCGAATAACCGGTTGTGCGCTGTACAGAGGTATTATACGCAAAAGTGACAAATGGCAAAATGGTGTCCCAGTTTCTGTGGTCGGGTTTAATATACATCGCTATCATATCTGACAGTGTACGATGAAAGCGCTCAATCAGGCCTTTCGTCTGAGGATGGTAACTGGAGTTTGTTTTGTGTGTAGTGCCGGATGCCTTGAGTACTTCTACGACGAGTTCTGAAAGAAGTACTCTTCTACGGTCGCTCAGTATTACACGAGGAGCTCCGTGTCAAAGGATTATTGCTCTAAGCATGAACTCAGCCACTTCCGAAGGAGATGCAGAATGCACGGGAGCTGTTTCGGCGTAGCGGGTTAGCTGGTCGACAGCTCTAACTATTCATCGATTGCCCGTGACAGTCATAGGAAGCGGACCATACAAGTCAACGCCAACTACCTCGATTGGTTGCAGGGGACACGGGAGTAGTTATAATTGTCCACTTCGAAATGATGTAGGTAGCTTGCGACGCTGACAAAGGGCGCATGAGGCAATGTACTTCGCGACACAGGTGGACAAGCCCGGCCAGTAGTAGTGACATCTTATGCGGTCATACGTTTTCTGGAAGCCCTAGTGTCCAGCAGACATGTCGTCGTGATATGTCTTGAAGACTTGAGCCCAAAGAGAGCGAGGTAGAACAGGCACCCAGCGTTGACCATCAGGGTGGTAGGTATGATGGTACAGGACGTGGTTGTTGAGCTTGAATTGCGTCAGATGTCGGCCAAGACGGGCGTTAGGGGGCCGCCAAGTCCCGTCAAGACAGTTCATGATGCGGCGACAGTAAGGGTCAGCACGTTGGTGAGATAAGAACAAAACACACTCATTTGGAGAAGTTGGGTCCACAGTAGCTAAGGACGAAATATGTAGGGAAGAGATGGCCGAAAGCTTCTCGAGTGCGGCAGTGGCGGGTTTTTTAAGTGGCTCTGAAGAGAGCGGGTAACGCGAAACTGCGTCGGCGTATTGATGTTTGTATTCTTGTAAGCAAAGAATCTAGCGACTAAGGCGGCCGGACAAGTTTTTGATTGTCGAGAGCCAGCACAAGGTGTGATGGTCCGTAACCACAGTAAAGTGGCAGCCGTGGAGATAAGGTCGAAACTTTTGTATCGACCATACGACCACTAGGCACTCCTGTTGGGTGATGGTATAATTCTTTTCGGCAGCGGTCAGTGCACGGCTCGCGTATGCTACGACTTTCTCACGTGAAGATTTGTCTCGCTGTAGGAGAATTCTACCAATGCCTCGACCACTAGCGTCTGTATGCAGGAGCGTAGGCGCGGTTTCGTTGAAATGGCAGAGGACTGGTTTGTATGTGAGTGCACACTTGAGTTGGGCAAACGCTGCTTCATATTCAGGAGACCGCAGAAAGGCGACGCCTGATCAAAGTAACTTGTGCAATGGTGAAGCTATTAAGGCGAAGTCTCGAATGAATCGGCAAAAATAAGAAGCGAGGCCGAGGAAACTGCGCAAATCTTTGGCTTTTTCAGGACGCGAAAAGTGTTAGACAGCGGAAATATTGTCTGGATCAGGATGAATACCATCCTTGCTTACGATGTGGCCTAACACTTTATTCGTCTTGTTCGCAAAACGGCACTTCTTGGTGTTCAGCTGAAGGGCTGCGTTTAAAAGGCACGTAAGAATTTGTTCCAGTTGTTGCAAGTGCTGAGGGAAGGTTGACGAGAAAATAACCATATCGTCTAAATAGCACAAGCAAGTCTTCTATTTCAAGCCTCGTAAAACTGTGTCGATCATCCGCTCGAATGTTGCTGGAGCATTGCAAGGGCGCAATGACATGACGTTGAATTCGTACAGCCCATCTGGCGTTGAAAACTCTGTCTTTTTTATCATTCTCGTGCATGGATATTTGCCTGTAACCTGAACACAGGTCCAGGCTTGAGATGTAATCGGCACCTTGCACTGAATCCAAAGCATCGTCTATGCGTGGCATGGTGTAAACATCCTTGTGGGTAATCTTAATAAGTGCTCTGTAGTCCACACAAAATCACACGGAGCCATCTTTTTTTCTTACTAAAAGAACAGGGGATGACCAAGGACTCGCAGAGGGACGTATAATGTTCTGTTGCAGCATATGGCTACATTTTGTTCAATGATCTCACGCTCGGACGAAGAGGCGCGATGTGGTCGACGGCGTACGATGGAAGTGCCATCTGTCTGGATATGATGCCTGTCTGTAGGTGTCGAATTCACGACGCTCGTCCTGCTGGCGCTTCCGGCAGATGCGTGCAATGTGGCCCCGATAGCCGCAGTAATAACAGATCAGTCGAGGTGGCCGACATGGTGGGTGAAAGGGCTGGCTAGGCGCTCTCGGAGTTAACGAAGCCAGTGGGATAGGCGTCGAGTGTGCGGGCATAGGTTGTACTACGGGTAGCGAGCCAGCGAAGACTTGTGCGTATGTAGGCTGGAGTCGAGGTACTGGAGAGTCTACATACGCTGGCCTGGTCATGTACGCCAACTGCTCTTTGATAACGTCGCGAAAAACTGTGTTGGAGGGGGGAGGTGGACTCTGTGTCATTGAAAGGCCGAAAGATTGCAGCTCTTCCCGTATAATCGCCCAGATCATGGCACGCAATGAGGCATCAGTCGTGGTGGTGTTTTCAGCGCTGTCCGGCGGTAACCATTGAGATTCAAGTTTCTTTAGGCGTTGGCACGTGGCAACAACGTCAGCGACTGTGGTCGGGTTTTGTATGACCAAGACGATGAACGCGACCGTGCCGATTACTTTCAATACATGACGAACTCTCTCTGATTCAGACATGGACATGCTGAAACGGTGACAGAGAGCAAGCACATCCTCTATGTGTAATGTGTAAGACTCACCGCCTTGTTGCTTGCGAGCATCCAGTGTCTTCTTAGCGAAAGTTGAACGAACCACCGGGGTGCCGAAAATTTGGCGAAGCTGTTGCTTGAAACGTGTCCAGTCCGTAATATTCGTTTCAAGACTGAAAAACCATGTTTTCGCTACGCCTGTCAGATTCAAAGAAACACAGCGAAGCTTCGTAGGATCATCCCAGTTGTTAGTGGAACTAGCTCGATTGAACTGGTCCAACCAATCCTCCACATCTTCACCTCGAAGTCCGGCGAACGTGGGCGGCTCACGCTGGTGGGCGGTGATAATCCACGATGGATAGGCTGCAGTAGCCGGGGCCATGGAGGTAGACGCAGAATCGCCGGTTGGCTCGTCCTGAAGCATATTACCGGACACCTGGCACAAACGACGACCTGAGCATAGCTCCAAGAGGCAGATTGGCCTGAGAGAGGACGGAAGATCGTAGAGCACACTCCACCACTTGTGATATAGTGGTGAAGGCAACCTTTATTAGGCCCATAAGAAACGGTGAAGCGACCACACCCAAGGCACAGAACTCAAGCAAGCCAAATCCCCGCAGCAGAAGATGACGACCACCCTTGATGATGAATATGTGCAAAGATAGTAGATGTGTTAATAAAGGCCTACATTATATATATATATATATATATATATATATATATATATATATATATATATATATATATATATATATATATATATATATATATATATATATATGTGTGTGTGTGTGTGTGTGTATGTGTGTATATATTATAAGCTTGACTACGTCCACTGCAGGGCAAAGGCCTCTCCCACGTTCCGCAAGTCAACTTGGTCCTGTGCTTGCTGCTGAAAATTTACACCAGTAAACTTCTTAATCTCTCTGCCCACCTAACCTTCTGTGTCCCCATAGCCCGCTTGCTTTCTCTCGGAATTCACATAGTTACCCTTAATAACCAGCGGTTATCCTGTGTACGTGCTACATGCACGGGTCATGTTCAGTTTCCTTGTTGATTTCAACTATAATATCCTTATCTCCCGTTTGTTCCATAATATACTATGCTCTCTTCTTGCCTCAAGGTTACACCTACCATTTTTTTCCATTGCTCGCTGTGTCGTCCTTAATTTGATCTGAACCCTCTTTGTAAGTCTCCAGGTTTTTGTTCCATAGCAAAATACCGGCAAGATGCAGGTGTTATATGCCTGTCTCTTGAGGAATAGCGGCAATCTACCTGTTATGATTTGAGAGTGCTTGCCAAATGTACTCCACCTTAATCTTACTCTTCTAGTTACTTTGATCTCGTGGTTTGCTCCGCGGTTATTACCTGCCCTAAGTAGACATACTCTTTTACAGATGAAAGTGCACTATTCTATCGCTGTGCTCTCTTCCGAGGTTATTGTACTGAGAATTTCGTTTCTGCAGATTGAATTGAGGACACACCTTTCTTTTCTTTATGTCTAACCCCGTAATGTTGAGTTGCAATCCGTCCCCTCAGTCACTGAAGAATGCTATGTCAACGGCGAAGCGCAGGTTAGTAAGGTACTTTCTAATAACTCTTATCGCTAGCTGTTCCCATTCTAGGCCTATCAAAACCTCCTGTGAGCACGCGTTAAATCATCATCATCATCATCATCAGCCTGTCTACGTCCACTGCAGGACAAAGGCCTCTCCCATGTTCCGCCTGTTAACCCGGTCCTGTGCTTGCTGTTGCCAATTTATACCCGCAAACTTCTTAATTTCATCTGCCCACATAACCTTCTGTCTCCCCCTACCCCGCTTCCCTTCTCTGGGAATCCAGTTGGTGACCCTTAATGACCAGCGGTTATCCTGTCTACGTGCTACATGCCCGGCCCATGTCCATTTCCTCTTCTTTATTGCAGCTATGATATCCTTAACTCCCGTTTGTCCCCTAATTCACTCTGCTCTCTTCTTGTCTCTTAAGGTTACACCTACCATTTTTCTTTCCATTGCTCGCTGCGTCGTCCTCAATTTAAGTTGAACCCTCTTTGTGAGTCTCCAGGTTTCTGCTCCGTAGCTAAGTACCGGCAAGATACAGCTGTTATATACCTTCCTCTTGAGGGACAGTGGCAATCTACTTGTCATAATTTGAGAGTGCCTGCCGAATGTGCTCCACCCCATTCTTATTCTTCTAGTTACTTCAATCTCGTGGTTAGGCTCTGCGGTTATTACCGGCCCTAAGTAGACATAGTCTTTTACAACTTCAAGTGCACTATTACCTATCGCAAAGCGCTGCTCCTTTCCGAGGTTGTTGTACATTACTTTCGTTTTCTGCAGATTAATTTTAAGACCCACCTTTCTGCCCTCTTTGTCTAACTCCGTAATCATGAGTTGCAATTCGTCCCCTGAGTTACTCAGCAATGCAATGTCATCGGCGAAGCGCAGGTTACTGAAGTACTCTCCATTAACTCTTATCCCTAACTGTTCCCATTCTAGGCTTCTGAAAACGTCCTGTAAGCACGCAGTGAATAGCATTGGGGAGATTGTGTTCACCTGCCTTACACCTTTCTTTATTGGTATTCTGTTGCTTTTTTATGAAGCACTATGGTAGCAGTTGATCCCCTGTAGATTTCTTCCAGAATGTTTATATATATTTCATCTACGCCCTGATTCCGCAGTGTCTGCATGACGGCTGATATTTCTACTGAATCAAACGCCTTCTCGTAATCTATGAAGGCTATGTATAGTGGTTGGTTATACTCTGAGCATTTCTCTATTACGTGATTGATAGTATGAATGTGGTCAATTGTTGAGTAGCCTGTTCTAAATCCTGCTTGTTCTTTTAGTTGATTGAATTCTAATGTTTTCTTTACTCTGCTAGCAATTACCTTTGTAAATAGCTTGTATACTACAGAGAGCAAGCTGATCGGCCTGTAATTCTTCAAGTCCTTTTCATCTCCTTTCTTATGTATTAAGATGATGTTAGCGTTCTTCCAAGACTCTGGTACTTTTCCCGTCAGGAGACACCTCGTAAATAGAGTGGCTAGTTTTTCTAACACAATCTGTCCTCCCTCTTTCAGCAGATCTGATGTTACTTGATCCTCACCAGCAGCTTTGCCTCTGTGCATGCTCTCCAAAGCTTTTCTGACTTCTTCTATCATTACCGGTGGGGTGTCGTCTGGGTTACTGCTAGTTCTTATAGTATTAGGGTCGTGGTTGTCTCGGCTACTGTACAGATCTCTGTAAAACTCCTCCGCTATTTTAGCTATCCTATCCATATTGGTAGTTATTTTGCCTTCTTTGTCCCTTAGTGCATACATCCGCCTTTTGCCTATCCCAAGTTTCCTCTTCACTGCTTTGACGCTTCCTCCGTTTTTCAGAGCGTGCTCAATTCTCTCCATGTTATACCTTCTTACATCGCATACTTTACGTCTATTATTCAGCTTCGAGAGCTCTGCCAGTTCTATTTTGTCTGTTGTACTTGACACTTTCATGATTTGACGCTTCTTAATTAGGTTCTTCGTTTCCTGGAAAAACTTGCCGGTGTCCTGTCTAGCTACCCTGCCTCCAACTTCCACTGCACACTCCGTGATGATACTCGTCGGATTATCATTCATTGTATCTACACTAAGGTTGGTTTCCTCGCTAAGAGCAGAGTACCTGTTCTGCAGTGACACTCTGAATTCCTGTACTTTCCCTCTCTGTGCTAGCTCATTGATTTGCTTCTTGCGTATCAGTTTCTGTCGTTCCTTCTTCAAGTCTAGGCGGATTCGAGCCCGTACCATTCTATGGTCACTGCATCTTACCTTGCCAACCACTTCCACATCCTGCACGACTCCTGGGTGTGCAGTCATTATAAAGTCTATTTCGTTCTTATTTACGCCATTAGGGCTCCTCCATGTCCACTTGCGGTTTTCTCGTTTTCGGTAGAAGGTATTTAAAATACGCAGAATATTGCGTTCTGCGAATTCTACTAGTAGCTCTATCTGGCGTTTCTAGTGCTGATGCCATAATCTCCTACTGCCTGGTCTCCAGCCTGCTTCTTCCCTACCTTTGCATTAAAGTCGCCCATTACTATAGTATACTGTGTTTTCACCTTACTCATTGCCGATTCCACGTCTTCATAGAAGCTTTCAACTGAAGCGTCATCATGGCTGGATGTAGGCGCGTAAGGCTGTACTACCTTCATTTTGTATCTTTTATTCAGTTTAATTACAATGCCTACCACCCTTTCATTAATGCTATAGTAATCCTCTATGTTGCCAGCTATGTTTCTGTGAATTAGGAACCCTACTCCCAGTTCTCTTCTGTCTGCCAAGCCACGATAGCAAATGACGTGCCCATTCTGTAGCACAGTATAGGCCTCATCTGTCCTCCTAGCCTCACTCAGCCCTATTATATCCCATTCAATGCCTTCTAGCTCCTCGAATAATACAGCTGGACTTCCCTCACTAGATAACGTTCTGACGTTAAACGTTGCTAAGTTAAAGTTCCAATGGTGGCCTGTCCGTATCCAGAGATTCCTAGCACCCTCTGCTGCTTTGCAGATCTGACCACCGCCGTGGTCAGCTGCTCCGCAGCTGGTGGGGACTGAGGGCCGTGAGGTAATTGACGAATGCCTACGGGAGGGGGTGGCCAGATACTGCACCAGGGTGGCCAATCCTTCTCTGGTGAGATCATCGGTGCGTACCGGTTTAAAGCCGATACGATCAGACAGTAGTGGGAATGCTCCATGCATGTCTTCCTTATTCTTGTTCAGCAGCGTTGGCGGCCACCCACCACGGAGCCCAACGAGGGGACGCTACAAGGTTACAAATGCTGAAACTTACAGACGCCAGCCATACAACGCCACTATAACCCAACGCGTTAAATAGCATTGAGTAGATTGTATCCCGCTGCTTACACCCTTTCTTGATTGGTAATCTGTTGCTTTCTTTGTGAAGCAAAATGGTATCAGTGGATCCCCGGTAGATTTCTTCGAGGATGTTTATATTGCCACCATTGATGAACGAGCCGCTGTGGCTCATACCCGTTTTGGGCTACGAAGAAGAAGAGAACGTTTTCGTGCTCTGGTTCGGGTGAACTCCTGTCTGCAGGTCTTGTTTTTGCTCGCGACAATATATACTACATCGACGCCCTGAATCCACAGTGTCTGCATGACTGCTAATAGTTTTACTGAATTGAACGCCTTCTCGGAATCTATGAAGGCTATGTATAGTGGTTGGCTATAATCTGATCATTCTCTATGACCTGATTGATAGTATGAATGTGGTCGATTGTTGAGTAGCCTGTTAGAAATCCTGCTTGTTCCTTTGGTTGATTGAATTCTAATGTTTTCTTAACGGTATTAGCAAATACCTTTGTAAATAGTTTGTATACTATGTACAGCATGTTGATCAGCCTCTGATTCTCCAAGTTCCTGTCATCTTCTTTCTTATGTATTAAGATGAAGTTAGTATTCTTTAAAGACTCTGGTACTCTTTCCGTCTAAAAGCACCTCGTAAATAGGTGGCTAGTTTTTCTAACACAATCTGTTCCCCGTCTTTCAGCAGATCTGATGTTACCTGGTCCTCACCAGCAGCTTTACCTCTTCCCATGCTCTCCAAAGCTTTTCTGACTTCGTCTATCATTACTGGTGGGGTGTCATCGGTGTTACTGCTAGTTCTAATAATAATAAGGTTGGAGTTAACCCGGCTACTGTACGGGTCCCCGATAGCTCCTCCGCTATTTACCCATCCTATTTATATTGGTAGTTATTTGGCCTTCTTTGTCCCTTACTGCATAAATTCCATTTCTGCTTATCCCAAGATTCCTGTTCACTGCTTCGATGCTTCCTCCGTTTTTCAGAGCGTGTTCCATTCTCTCCATGTTATACCTTGTTACATCGGATACCTTACGCTTACTAATCAACTTAGAAAGCACTGCCAGTTCTATTTTGTTTGTTGTACTAGAGACTTTCATGCTTTGATGCTTTTTAATGAGGTTTTTTGTCTCCTTGGACAGCTTTCCAGTGTCCAGCCTAAGTACTCCACATCCAACTTCCACTGCACACTCCGTAATGATACCCGTCAGGTATCATTACGACAGATTCCGCCAGTTGGCAGAATCTCTCGTAATCTCGTACTCTCTCGAATTTCTCGTAATCTCGTAATCTCTCGTAACTTCGTCGTGTGCTTGCTGCTTCCACTTTCTACCCGCAAACTTTCGCAGCTCATCTGCCCCTCTGTCTCTCCTTCACCCACTTGCATTTTCTGGAAATTCAGTCATTTTTCGTTAATGACCGGCGGTTATCCTGCCTTTGCGCTACCTGCCAATCCCGTGCCCATTTCATCTTCTTTGTTTCAACGGAGATATTCTTGAACCCGGATTTTCCCTGGCTCACCCTGCGCTGTTATGTAATCATAAGGTTGCACGTCTCACTCTCCTCTTCATCACTCGCTGCGTCGTCCTCAATTTGAGCTGAACACTCTCTGTAAGCCACAAAATTTCTGTTCTTTAGGTAAGTACAAGCAAGGTGCAGCTGATACAAACCTTCATCTTGAGGGATAGGGGTGATGTACCAACCATGTCTTGAGAATCTTTGCCGAATGGGCTCCACCCATTTGTGTTCTTCTATTACTTCAATCTTGCTGTTAGTTCCTGTCCTAAGTAGACGTACTCTTTCGCAACCTAAAGGGCATTGCTACCTACATCGTAAATGCCACCGTTGAAACGTGTACTTGGCAACGTTAGACGCTAGATTTTTAACGAGTGCTCCAACCGGGTGGCCGATGGTTAAGGCTTTTTGCTACTGATCCGCAAGTCGTAGGATTGAGTCCCTGCTGCGCTTTTGATTAGTAAAAAAAGGCTGTAAGCCCGTGTTCTCTGATTTGGACGCACGTTTAAGAATCCCAGGCGGTCAAAATTTCCGTTGTTCTTCACTACGGCGTCTCTCATAGCGATATGACGATATTGGGACAGTAAACCCCACAAAGGAATCAATCAGAACCTTATCTAGTAAGGTAAATTTAGATGTGCTATTCCAGGAACTAGAGTGTCTTAAATGGAGTGTTAGTTGAACAAATGAGGCCTATGCAGTGCTGCAGAATGGGTACGTCCTGGGCTATCGTAGTATGGCCGACAAAAGAACTGGGGGCGGGGTGCCTTACTCAAAAAATTGCAGCTGGTAAAAAAGAGAAATACCACAGCAATAATGAAAGGGTGGTAGGTATTGTAAATAAACTAAATAAGAGATACAATTTGATAGTCGTACAAGTCTGCGCACCAGCATCTAGCTATGATGACGTACTAGTTGAAAGCTTCCATGAGGACATCAAACCGGTGATGAGTTAGGTAGAAAGAAGTGAGTCTTAAAAGAGAAAGGAAGGGAAAAGTGAGCCCCGTTACTGTCTGCTTCAGTGAGCGACACCTCCACAGTAGCTCACAAGGGATGGGGGTGAGGAGGGATAAAAAAGGGGTAGGAGTAAAGGTGTAGGAAAGCGGAAGAAAAAGAAGAGAGGAAGAGACGTGAGGTGGTAAGCCAGAGCGAGCGACAACAAACTGAGGGGATAGAAGAGATAGGAAAGATGGGAGCAGGGTCACTGGAGTCCGAGGACGCGGCACACCTGCGAGAGCTCCTTTCGGCGTCGGTAGATGGCGTAGAGCAAGTCCAGTCGGTCAGAGCTACACTGTCGTCAAAGGTCGTCGGCGGCAGGAGGTGACGTAGGGCGAGCCCAGTCGGCCAGAGCCGCGCTGACGCCGGAGATCGCAAGCGCGCGGGCCGCGCGAGCGCACAACCGATCGGCCCGGAATCCAGCAAGCGAGTGTGAGTTAGGTAAAATCACACTCTACTATCCTGATGGGTGACATGGATGCCAAATGGGAGAGAAACAGGCTGAAGACTTGGCATTCGGAGTTTATCGCACCGTTGCTAGAAATGCCCGAGGGAAGTTATAAAGAAGAATTAGCGGAACGCAATAATTTACGCATCTTGAATACCTTCTGCTGAGAATTAGTGAAACGTAAACGCACACTGAGGAGCCCTAATGGCAAAGTTAAAAGCGAAATGAACTTTATACTGAGTGTACACCCAAGTTCGTGCTGGATGTCAGGTGCCTAGGAAGGTACGACTAAATGACCATAGAATAGTAAGGTGTCAAATTTGCCTAGACTCGAAGAAGCAACTGCAGAAACTGCTACGCAAGACGCCAATCAATGAGCTAGTCCTAGGAGGAATTGAGAGTCTCGCTTCAGAACAGATACGCAGCTCTTGACAAGAAAACCGGCCTTAGCATTAACGCAATGAATGCAAGGTTACGAGAGTCATTACAGAGTGCGCAGTGAAAATTTAAGGTACGGTACTTAAACAGGACACTGGCAAGCTGCTCCCGGAGGCGAAAAACTGCAATTGGAAACGTAAAGCCATGAAAGAACCAAACACAACAGACGAGACAAAACTGGCCATTTTGAAAGTGAATATGAGGCGTGAAGTATGGACGTCAGAAGAAATAACATGAACAAAATTGAACATTCTCGCAAGAACGGAGGAAGCGTCAAAGCGGTGAAAAGTATATGTGGGATAGCTAAAAGCAAGATGTATGCACTAAGGAAGAAACTACTAATATAGATAGGATAGTAAAATTACTGGAAGATATTACAGAGATTTCTTTGTTTATTATTTATTTTATTAACCTTTCCTCCTGTTTGAGCTATAACAGAGGTGAAAAAACAAGCATACATACACAACTATTACGAACACCTTATAGGAAAAAGAAAATATAATAGTTATGGAACTTTACAAGAAAATATTCAAAGCACATTGCTTTAGAGCACGCAGAGAAAATTTATACATTTTGAAATAATAAGTCACTTAGCTTTATCAAAAAGCCAGGTACATATTTACACGAGACAACAGAATCAGGCAGTTTATGCCACTGACTGGTCGTCCACGGGATGAAGAAGAACTTAAAACAGTCGTTGTGTGATCTGGGGGGAGGAGGGAGAATGTTCATGCTATGCCGAGCTCTTCATGTTTGCTCAGTTCTTACACTTATATACTTTGAAGTGTAAATTTTTATTAGTTCTTTAATTAATTCAAAAAGTAATTTAAGTCTTTGGAACTCTCTTCTTTGTTCTAGTGGTTGGAGGTGTGCTTACTTTCAAAGCTGTGTTGCAGAGTGGCAATGCTGGTATTTGTTAAATATGAATCGTGACAAAAACCTTTGTAATCTATCTAGCTTGCTGCAATTATTTTGTATACGGTTCTCATACCACCTTTGCATACTGCATAAATGGCCACACGAGAGTCTTGTAGCTCAAACATTTGACTTTGTGCTGCCGTGGCACAGATTTGTTTGAAGCCTCCACAACGCTTTGTTGGCCTTAGCATAGACGGAGGCAGTGTGCAAGTTTCAACGTAGGTAAGAGCTTATGAATAAATCAGGTATTGGTAGTGTTTGACACTTCTGAGTTCAAGATAGTTTATGAAATACGTCGTCGTTGGCATGCGTTTTTTTAGTTACACTCATGGCTACTGAATTTGCGGCGTTTAGGTCCATCTGCCAAATTTTGCAGCAGCTCTGTATTTTTTGGAGTTTCAGATTTATTTCTGATTGATCTGAAGGAGAATTGACTGCTTTATACAATACACAGTAGCCTGCGTACAAACTAATTGGAACCGTACCTTCTTTGGGTAAGTCATTATTGAAAATAAAGAGCAAAAGTTGGCCCAATACGCTACCTTGGGGAACTCAAAAAGTTACATTATCAAGGGCAGATGTTTTCGTGTTAAGCTGAACGTACTGTGTAGGATTAGTAAAATAGGATTGAAACTATTACATTAAGCCAGCGTTTTTAAAGATAGCGTTTATTTTTAACAACAGTTTAGCGTGCGAGACCTTGTCAAAGGCTTTTGCAAAATCGAAATTTATTATGTCAACCTGACCTTGCGAGTTCATTTCAGAGGAGAGATCAAGAACAAGTTCAACGAGCTGCGTAATTCTAGATAGGTCTTTTCGGAATACATGTTGCTGTGGGTATATCGTGCTGTGAACATCTATATATGCTAACAGATGCTTAGAGACAATATGTTCAGAAGGCTTGGAACATGTACTCGGTGGTCTAGTGGCTAAGGTACTCGGCTGCTGACCCGCAGGTCGCGGGTTCGATTCCCGGCTGCGGCGGCTGCATTTCCGATGGAGGCGGAAATGTTGTAGGCTCGTGTACTCAGATTTGGGTGCACGTTAAAGAACCCCAGGTGGTCGAAATTTCCGGAGCCCTCCACAACGGCGTCTCTCATAATCAGAAGTGGTTTTGGGACGTTAAACCCCACAAATCAATCAATAAATCAATTGGAACATGTACTTGTGAGTGAGATGGGGCGGAAACTTTTGCAGTGATTTGTATTACCGTCTCTGGAAAGGAAACCACTACCTAAAGAAGACTGGAAAATATTTGTCAAGTAGTTTAAAACCTATACTTCGAACCTATATAATAATTCGTTAGGTATTCTGTCGGGTTTCGCACTTTTTTGTCAATGTTAAAAAGCAGGTTCAACACAGCTTGTTTTGGTGATTTCGGGACGTTAAACCTTACATATTAATCAATCAACACAGCTTCTTCACTAATCGTTATTTCATCTATTACAGGTGTGTCAGGAGACACATAAAAGGATGGCACTTGTCTATTATCTCGAGTGAATACTGACCAAAAGAAGGCATTAAAGCTTTTGGCCTGTGCTTGTATGTTTTTTGTCTGCGTCAATGTGAGTTTGCGTGCTTTGGAGTCACGTATCTCCAGAAATTTTGCGGTGCTTCGTACAAAAGTTTTTCAGCTTACGTATTAAGAATTATATTTAGATTTTTTAACTAAAAGTCTCAACTGATGGGTCATCTTGTAAATAAATGTCTTCCCATCAGGGCAAGGTTGCTTTAAGTGAGCTTTCCGTTTGCATTTGAGATGCCTTTTGGCAGGAATGACTTCACAGGTTATCCAAGAATTTTTCTTGGTCATCTTTTTTTGTAGTGCTGGAACAAACATGTGACGGCATTCATTAACCACTTGCGAGAAATAACCTCATAGTGTATCTGTACTTGACCTTGCACTTTGCAGGATAACAAAGCTATCGGAAGAGTTTTCAAGCTTTTTAAATCCAGAATAATTATTTGCAGCCGCAAAAATTAGAACTGTATTTTTATAGTCCCCATTTATATTCGCGGGCGGTATAACTAAGCAAAACATAACCATCTTGTAATCTGATATACCACCAAATACATAACAAGTTCAAACATTTGTTTCCAGAATCGATGATACAAAAAAAAGGCCAAGAACAGCGTATGCATTCTTAAATACATGTGTGTACCTACTTAGGCACAATTTGGCATAAGTTAAAACAAAAGGCAAGATCTCAAAGATGTTCACAATGTGCTACCTCTGTTCTTGTCATATTGTGCGAATCCCATTGAATACCGTATAAGTCGCAATCAC
Organism: Rhipicephalus annulatus; assembly: GCA_013436015.1. Taxonomy (NCBI): domain Eukaryota; kingdom Metazoa; phylum Arthropoda; class Arachnida; order Ixodida; family Ixodidae; genus Rhipicephalus; species Rhipicephalus annulatus. Next base: position 1,147,880 of record WOVY01000213.1, on the reverse strand, counting down.
CGAGCAAAGTTATTTTACCTTAATGGTGCTGATTAGAATTCATAAAACATCTTAAGTCAACCAGAATCTTGGCAGAAGAACTGGGGGGTCTGTACATAACTTCAATGTCCACAGGGCGATCATACATTTTTATCTTTACCCTTATGGCTTTATTATCAGCAGCATCTGGTAAAACTTGATATTATATGGCTGGTTTAACTATAGGTGCTACCTCCCCTCCTCTACCGTTTCGTTCTTTCCTTACTAATACGTCACCTGGTGGTGTACCTTCCACATTAAGTACATCACTATGCAATTATGTCTCTGCGATTGCAATATTTTCAGGGTTACCTTCCAAAGTTAAACTTTCAGTTAAATGACACTTTTTCAACGCACTTCGAGTGTTCAAATTTATGATTCTAAAGTAAGCTTGTTTGCGGATCTCTGGTCATCGGAGGCTGGGTTTAGCTGACGCTTGACATTTGACCTTTTATTTACTATTTTTTTAAAGCTGTACGGTACTTTGTGGATAAGCACTTTGTCATGAACCAGTTTAACTCTCAAACCTATCGTTCTTCCTTCTCGAAATCAAGCCTGCAATTTTCTCCGTATCTCGGTAACACGTTTTGAATGAACTTCACTAATAGTAATGCGAGTGCCTTTCAGATTGAAGCAACACTTCAATATAGTTACGTTGTCCTGGTAGTCTGAAATTCTAAAGACTACAGGGCGGTCTTTGCCAGGCAGTCTCTTTTCAATCTTATGTATCCTTTCTATATAATCCAGTTTCTGGTTCAGATTGGACACAAATATAACATCATTTACCTTGTTCAGTAAATCATCATTCTCAGGCCCATTCTCTTTTATGCCTCTGAGGTCAAGGTTGTTTCGTCTCGAGCGATTTTCTAGGTCATCAACTTTACTACTACATTGGGCACTCAGTTCGGTATCGATCCTGCCAACTGAAATCTCAACTGAAGGCGGGTACTTACATTTTTATGCACTCTACTTTTTTCTCGATGGTTAATAATTTGTTCTTAGCTTGAATCATAGTAGCCTCAGATAAGGTGTGTTGTTCTTGCGTTTGCGAACTTTTGAGCAGCAAGTTTTTTGTGTTTTTAGTAATTATTTAAGCACGCCATCCGCAGTAGGTCCACAGTTTGCCTCTGCATTTTCCGAGAGTGAAATCAGCAGACCCGCTAGTGCGAAAGAGTCACTTATGCAGTTTAAAGTAGTGTGTGGACAAGGAAACACAACTAAAACAGGATCATTTGAACAAAATACATATTTCCAGTCACCAACCTGCAAAAGTAGGAGTACATTACGTGACATTGCCGTGTCCACTACCACTCGAAGCAGAAGTTGACCCTTTTATAGCTGCTGGCGTGGCTCAGGCAGTGTAGATTGGTGAGGCCATTGTTCCGCGAGGACGTGCAACGTAGGGGTGGTGCTCGTACTGCAGATATGGTGATACCAGCATATCGAAGATATCGCCAGGATCAATGCTCGTGACGTGCTTGTGTGCGTCAACGGTGTGACGTAGCGGGTCAATTCGGTGCTTGCAAAACACCGATGAACACGTCAACGAAACAAGGCATCCCTTCAAATCCTGCACAAGTAAGGGGATATTAGCTGACATTGCCGCGGCCTGGTTGCGTGTACACTACCACTCGAAGCAAAAATTGTCCCTTTTACAGCTTCTGGAATGGCACTGGCAGCGTATGTTGATGACACCATCATTCCACGTGGATGTGCAAAGTAGGGGTGGTGCTCGTACTGCAGATACGGTGATATCGGCATATGCAAGATATCAACAGCATCGATGCCCGTGCCGTGCTTGAGTACTTTAATGGTGTGACGTAGAGGGTCAATTTGGTCTTTGCAAAACACCAATAAAATGGTCGACGAAAGAAGACATGCCGTGAAAACCTGCACAAGTAGGGGTACATTAGGTGATATCGTCGCGGCCTGGTTGCGTGTCCACTGGCGTCGGGACAATCACAACCATAATGTAAGAACTAGCAGTAACCCGGGTGACATCTCACCAGTAATGACTTAAGCAATCAGAAAGCCTTAGGGATATTGCAAAGAGGCAAAGCTGCTGGTGAAGATCACGTGATATCAAATCTGCTGAAAGACGGACGACAGATTGAGGTAGGAAGATCTTAGCATTCTTCCGAAATTCTTGCCACCTCCCCGTCAGAAGACACTCCGTGAACAGGGTGGCTGGTTTTTCTACCTCAATTCTTGAGAAAGGGGGCGACGAAAACTTGAAGCATCGTATAAAAGCTATTTACAAAGGTAACTGCTAACAAAGTTAAGACATTAGAATTCAATCAACCGAAGCATCAAGCAGGATTTCGACCAGGCTACACTACAGCCGACCACATTCGTGCAATCAGTGCGGTGATAGAAAAAATTCGGCAGATCCCACGTACCTGAGAATCGACCTTATGCGAAGCATGCGGAAAGAAGCTGACCGTGTTGCAATCTTTTATTGAGCGGCACTTCATAAAATGATACTAAATAGATGAACAATTGTTGCACTCACAGACATATAATGAAGAGTTGCACCAGTTGTTTTCACTTGAGCAACGATGCCAACTGTAACACGCGTATTAGCAATACCTGAAGCTGATACGAATTGCTGTGCTAGCGAGGACGCTGGCTCTAAACGCCACTACATAAATCAACTTCAGCCCTTGGCAACTAACCACAATTGACGTTAACCTAACGTGACGGCTGTATCAAAGGAGTAAATATTTAATGTTTATAAAGCTGTGTAGGCAACGCTGCAAATAATATTGGCTTTTCACGAAAATTATTGTCTATTTTGAAAGTAGTTCCGAGACGTGATGTTTCACTGAGGTACAGTGCTTCTTCACCACACAGAATGCATGCGTTTTATTCCAGCTGCGACCTTGACATTTATTCTTTGCATTCGTTGGGTCGACGCTACTGATGTCGGGTATTTTTTAACGCTCACGTTCGTTAAAATTCACCATAAGTGTTGTCGTCGTTCCTGGGTATATGCTAAAAGTCAATCAGTTGCCGCACATACCCGCATACCAGCGGCACCTACCCACCGGTGGGTATGTGCCACTGTCTGGTGGGAAGTGTTTGGCGATGTATGCAACGGAATTATGAAAGTATTCACGTCTTGACCAGTGCGTTATATTTACCAAACAATGGTACCCGCCCCGCCACGGTGGTCTAGCGGCAGAGGTACTCGGCTGCTGACCCGCAGGTCGCGGGATCAAATCGCGGCTGTGGCGGCTGCATTTCCGATGGAGGCGGAAATGTTGTAGGCCCGTGTACTCAGATTTGGGTGCACGGTAAAGAACCCCAGGTGGTCAAAATTTCCGGAGCCCTCCACTACGGCGTCTCTCATAATCAAATAGTGGTTTTGGGACGTTAAACCCCACAAATCAATCAAACAATCGTACCCTACCATGCTAATTTCGGTTCATGCCACTTTAGCCCACAAGCGTAAGCGGCTAGGTTGATAGACGGATAGATAGACAGATAACTACTTAGATATAAATATATATATATATATATATATATATTGATGCAAAACAGCCGCCAAACACGGCTGCATGAAAGAGAGGAGGACGAAGTCAGTTTTTGTTTATTATTTTATTTTTATTTATTCGAGTACCTACAGCGCCCAGTTTGGGCAATACAGTAGGGGGGAGGAGACATAAAACTTGAAATTGATACAGGGTATGAATACCGATAACAAAACAAGTAAGCATGCTCAGCTTATACAGTGTGTACACTGTATTTGTTGGATGCTGGTCTGGCGCCATCTTGCTCGTCGAGTTCTGTGCGCTGTAAATAGATCCTTGAACAAGTTACTCGTAACATTATTGGTGGAGGTGGACGACCCCCGTACCTCGATGGAGACGCGCAGCGGTCGCACCATCGGCGACCTTTCGACTGCTTCGACTACTGGTACTTCCTCTACGCCGCCCTCATCAGTCCAAGCCACCACCTACGTCACACTCCCGCATTTCCGGGATCCCGGCACTTTCTCCGTTGATGGTACGATCGATCTCGACACTTGGCTGAAGCGGTACGAGCGCGTCAGTGCAACTCACCGCTGGGATCCCACGCTCATGTTCGCCCACGTGCTTTTCTACCTGGACGGCACTCCCCGAACATGGATTGAAAGCCACGAAGCCGACATAACGAGCTGGGATCTCTTCAAAGAAAAGATACATGACCTGTTTGGCGATTCATCTGGTCGTCAGCTCGCTGCGAAGAAGACTCTTCCCACACGGGCCCAGTCTTCTACCGAATCGTACGTCTCCTACATTCTAGACGTTTTGGCCCTTTGTTCCAAGGCCGACCAGTCCATGTCGGAAGACGTAAAGGTCAACCACGTTTTGAAAGGCATTGCCGACGATGCGTTCAACCTGCTGGTTTTTAACAACGTCTCGAGCATCGACACCATCCTTAAAGAATGCCGACGTCTCGAACAAGCTAAAGCCCGCCGTGTAGCCCAAAACATCGTGCGCCTTCCGAACACAGCGGCCACTTCTTCGTGTGACGACGCCTTCCACCAGGCCCCTCTATGTGACAACCTCACACGCACCATTCGTCGAGAGGTCGAGGCAGCACAACCGGTAGCCATGCCACTACCGACGCCTGCGCCTTCCCCGACCACGATTTCTTTGATACAAGCAGTCGTTCGTCAAGAGCTATCGAATGTCGGCCTACATCCTGTTCCTGCCGTATACTCTGCTGCGCCTTCTTTTCGTCCCGCTTCTGCTCCTCACATACAACGCAATCCGTCCGAAGGGCGTACCCTTGATGACAGGCCCATATGTTTCAACTGTCGACGCGTTGGTCATATCGCACGTCACTGCCGCAGCCGCTGGGCTCCACCGTCCCATTATGCACCTTAGTATCACACCACTTCTGCTCGCCAGTCGTCCCCATCACTTTCTCCAACAACGCCGACCACATTTTCCGCTTCTACAGCACCTCTGAGCAGACCTCGCTACGACCGGTCACCATCCCCTGCTCATCGTCAGTCCCGGTCGCCCCCACAACGCCGTGCTGCCTCCCCGACCTATTCGCAGCATCTGCGACCGGAAAACTAGGCCGTGCAGCTTCTGGAGGTGGAGCTGCGTTGACGACCTTCGTAAGAAATCCTCGATTAACGTTAACAACGAACGGGAACTTTTTGGACGTTACTGTCGACAGTGTTCGTGTCAGTGCATTGATAGATACTGGCGCGCATGTGTTCATTATGAGTGCTAACCTTCGCCGCCGACTTAGAAAAGTTATCACGCCCGCCCTCAACCGAGCTGTACGAGTCACTAATGGAGGAACTGCCGCAATTCTTGGCATGTGCTCTGCGCGAGTATTTATTGGGGAGAGAAGCACTGTCGTTCTTTTCGCCGTTATTGAACATTGCGCTCATGAACTCATTTATTTATTAGAATACCCTCAGGGCCCGTAGGGCATTACAGAGGGGGTGGGTACAACATTTATAACACACAAGAAAAAAAGACAAAATAAAGAAACAAGTGTCAGATGCGCAAATCAGGAAGGCAACATAAGTCAACTAAAAATGTATAAGTAAGAATTCAAGCACATACAAGACAAAGATAGATAATGGAAACTGCGTATAGTTACAAGCATTGCTGAGAAATTGCAGTCTTGAATAACAAAGGGTCTGTTATTGTTACAACAGAAGAGGGAAGGTGGTTCCAATCGGCGGCTGTTTTCGGTAAGAAGGCTGCTGAAAAGAATTTGGTGCGGCAAAACGGAATGGCAACCTTATGCTGGTGATCAATGCGCGATGAGTGGTATGACGGTTGTGAAATGAGGTCTCGCTTCATTGATGGATTGTGAAAAAATATCTTATGAAGAAAATGCAGTCGCGCCAGTTTCCTCCGGACAGTTAAATTGGGCAGGTCAAGGTTAGATTTCATTTCTGATATGCTAGCAGTACGGGAATAATTAGAACAAATGAACCGAACTGAGCGGTTCTGAACAGATTTTAACGCGTTGATTCTAACTCATTATTGGTATGTATTTTCTAGCCACGCACTCGGCCCTCATAGACTGCTCAGCTGGCTCTCTCCATCTCGATTTACCCCTCTTTTCCGACCCAACCAGCCCACCGCAAACCAGCCTCTGCTGCATTGATTTCACGTGCCTCCCTCCTAACTCTGTCACACATGTCGACTTATCCTCCACGCCGCCAGTACCTGATGGTGATTACATGGTGGCCCCGATTCCTGCAGTGATGCTTACGCATGCGGTTGCTGTGCCGTATATGATTCTGATGATTAAGAGAAACTGCACCTTCCTTCCACTGGTTAACTTTTCACTCACCACCCAAGTTCTGCCACAGGGTATCTCCCTGGCCAAAATTACTGCTTTCCAAGATGACCATGTCGAGTCCTTCAGAGTTGACGATTGCTGCAGCTCAGTCAGTGGTTCCACTCCATCACGTTCTTGGGGCGCCGACATCGAGCAAATGGTGTCATCGGACCTCACGTCTGAGCAAGCTGCAGCGCTTTACCACGCTCTTGAGGGCTATCGTAGCATTTTCGACTTTGCCAGCAACTCTTTAGGCCAAACGACCATTGTCACCCATCGCATAAATACTGGCCATGCAACCCCCATTCATCGACGCCCCTACCGTGTGTCTGCGTCAAAGCGTGCAATATATGAAGTCGGCAAAATGCTTGCGAAAAACATTATCCAGCCTTCATGCAGCCCCTGGGCTTCTGCAGTCGTCCGTGTTAAAAAGGAAGATGGAACATGGCGCTTTTGTTTCGATTACCGCCACCTTAACAAAATTACAAAAACAGACGTTTATCCTTTACCTCGCATCGACGACGCCCTCGACTACCTGTACGGTGCCACTTATTTTTCAACTATTGACCTTCGGTCAGGGTACTGGCAGATAGCCGTCGACGAGATGGACCGCGAGAAGACCGCATTGATCACTCCTGATGGTCTTTATCAGTTTAAGGTGATGCCCTTTGGACTCTGCAATGCACCAGCCACATTTGAAAGAATGATGGACTCATTGCTCCAAGGGCTGAAATGGTCCTCCTGCTTGTGTTACTATGACAATGTTATTGTCTTTTCACCCACATTCGGCTCGCATCTTGATCGTCTGTCAGCTATTCTGGACGTTTTTCGTCGAGCCGGACTCCAGCTTAACGCCTCCAAGTGCCACTTCGCTCATCGTCAAATTTCCGTGCTCGATCACCTTGTCGATGCCCAAGGCGTGCGTCCAGACTCAGACAAAATTCGCGCAGTCACGTACTTTCCCGTTCCGAAGACCACAAAGGATGTCCGCAGTTTTGTGGGGTCGTGCTTCTATTTCAGACGCTTTGTTAAGGACTTTGCGACCATTGCGCGCTCACTCACAGACCTCTTGAAGAAAGACGCCTTGTTTACCTGGGGCCATGACCAATCGTCATCGTTTTCGCAACTTACGACACTGCTTACAACGCCACCAATCTTGGCTCACTTTGATCCATCAGCCCCAACCGAGGTTCACACGGACGCCAGTGGACACGGCATAGGAGCTGTGCTATTGCAGCAACATGGCGGACACGACCATGTTATAGCCTACGCAAGTCGACTGCTATCTCCAGCCGAGCGCAACTATTCCATTACAGAGCGCGAGTGCCTCGCCCTTGTATGAGCAGTCGCCAAGTTTCGCCCATACCTGTACGGGCGCTCATTCCGTGTTGCCACGGACCATCACGCGCTCTGCTGGTTAGCCTGAAGGACCCCACGGGACGTCTCGCTCGTTGGGCTCTACGCCTTCAAGAGTACACGTTCTCTGTAATGCACAAAACAGGGCGATTACATCAAGATGCGGATTGTTTATCCCGCTACTTTGTTGACGAAGCAACCGATACCGACGCTATCACGCACGTTTTTTCCGTGTCGCAGCTGTTAAACATTGGCGAAAAGCAACGTCGGGATGCTTCTTTACGAGCCATCATTCACAAACTGGAGTCAACGCCTCGCGACCCGTCCCTACGAATGTTTTTGATGAAAGATGGGATCCTATATCGCCGCAACCTTCATTCCTTTGGATCAGACTTACTTCCTGTCATCCCAGCGCACCTGCGTTCCACTGTCCTGCATCAACTTTATGACGCTCCCATGACGGGCCATTTGGGCGTTTCTCGCACATACGATCGGGTACGACGTCGGTTTTTTGGCCTAGACTTGCCCGCTCTCTTCGACGCTTTGTCGCCGCTTGTGAGCCCTGTCAGCGTCGCAAAACGCCGTATACCCCCCCAGCCGGCTACCTTCAGCCGATCGACGTTCCCAACGAGCCTTTCTTTCGAGTTGGTCTCGACCTGTTGGGCCCTTTTCCACTCTGCACAGCCGGAAATAAATGGATTGCTGTTGCCACGGACTACGCGACGCGGTACGCAATCACACAAGCACTCCCAACCAGCTGCGCTACTGACGTTGCGTACTTTTTACTGTACGACATAATATTAGTGCACGGTGCTCCTCGTCAACTTCTCACCGACCGTGGCCGCACGTTCTTATCAGCTGTCGTTCATGAAATCTTGAGGTCTTGCCATACCAAGCACAAATTTACTACATCGTACCATGCCCAGTCAAATGTCCTCACGGAGCGCTTCAACAGGACCCTAACCTATATGCTTGCCAAATACGTTGCACCAGACCACCATGATTGGGACATTCATTTGCCGTATGTGAGGTTCGCCTACAATTCATCTCGTCACAACACTGCCGGCTATTCGCCCTTCTACCTACTATATGGCCGGGACCCAACTCTACCCTTAGACACTTTACAACCTGCGGCCACTGAATATGCTGGGGAAGCTATTGCCCGTGCCGACCACGCACGTCAAGTCGTCCGTAACCGTCAACAGGCTTCACAGGAGCGCCAACAACAGCTCTACAATTCTCACCATGGGGACGTGCACTTTTCTCCGGGTTCTCTCGTGCTCCTCTGGTTACCTACTCGGCGTGTGGGACTGTCTGAAAAACTGTTGTCGCCCTACACTGGACCATTCCGTATCGTTCGCCAAGTGACAGACGTCACGTACGAGATTGTTCCAACTGAACCAACAAAGTCATCGTGAGCTCCGAGCGACACTGTTCACGTGTCTCGTCTAAAGCCCTATTACCCCCCTTCGACATCATCTGCGTAAATTTGCACCGGGACGGTGCTTCTACCGCCGGGGGTTATGATACAAAATAGCCGCTAAACACGGCTGCATGAAAGAGAGGAGGACGAAGTCAGTTTTTGTTGGATGCTGGTCTGGCGCCATCTTGCTCGTCGAGTTCTGTGCGCTGTAAATAGATCCTTGAACAAGTTACTCGTAACAATATATATATATATATATATATATATATATATATATAGAGAGAGAGAGAGAGAGAGAGAGAAAGAGAGAGAGATAGATAGATGAATAGATACGCTCAAAGTCGCCCAAGTTCTCTAAGATATGCTTTGCACTTGTAAATTTCCAGACTACACCCAATCACTATACACAACCTTCATAGATTACAAGAAGGCATTTGATTCAGTAGAGATAAAAGTGGTCATGCAGATACTTCAGAATGAGAACGTCCAGGAAGCTTTTAAACACCCAGGAAGAAATCTAAAGAGAGTCAACTGCCGCCATAGTGCTCCACAAAGCAGTGCGGGAATAAAATTAAAAAGTGTGTAAGACGATGGCATGCCATCTCCCTAATGTTAGTAACAACGTGTTTCCGGGAAAATTGATTGATTTATATGTGACGTTTAACGTGCCGGAATCATCATATGGTTATGAGAGACGCCGCAGTGGAGGGCTCCAGATTTTTTGACCACCTGGTTCTTTAACGTGCTCCCAAGTGTGAGCACACGGGCATACAACATTTCCGCCTCCATCAGAAATTCAGCAGCCGCAGCCTGAATTCTATCGAGCGACCTGCAGGTCAGCAGCCGAGTACCTTAGCCACTAGACCACAATGGCGGGGCAGCTTCCGGGAAGAGGTTTTGAGAGGCTTAGAATGAAAGAGTTCGGAATAAGTGTTAATGGAGAGTACGTTAGTATTCTGTGCTTCGCCGATTACATTGCGTTGCTCAGCAACTGAGGAAACAACCTGCAATTCATGATTACTGCATTAGACAAGGAGAGCAGAAAGATAGGTCTGAAAATAATCTGGAGAAAACGAAAGTAATGTGCTACCTCGGAAGCAATCGGTTTCTTGTAGTTGATTAGGTTTTATGCACTCTAATTCATTATTTCTATTAACCAATATATGCCCAAACTTCGGAGAATCAAGAAAACTAATTTATTTCCCCAAACTGATTCAATCTACGACCTAAGAAAACAGAATAAAGCTTTTATGAAAAAAACGCTTTCAAACAATGATTTTGAACCGTCTTGTATGTAGCACACCAATGTTTGACACACCGGGAACAAAAAAAAAAAACATTAGCGCCTATCACTGTCATATGAAAGTTACTGCACACCCAATAACTGAAGAACAATCGACACAAATATCAGCAGCATCGAGAACAATTTGACTCTATATAACTTTTTGTTCGCGGTGTGAAGCTCAGGTACGCATGCGTAATAGCCATTTTGTGAATGCAAACACGTGGCTATTTGTATATAGCCCAGCGATCACCTAGACTTGCATGTGACGAGGACAAGGCATCATAAATAGATTTTGGGTGGCGCTACCTTTTTGTAGAAAAAAAACGTTATAGTTACACTAAAAAGTTTCACTGTTCTACATGTAGGACACTGGGCATAAATGGGTTAAAATGTAAAGATCTGCGCCACTAACATTTTTACTTGAATACCGGAGTTCAGTAACTTTTTGTTTTCATATTAAAGTCGTTCCCCTGGGGTCTCTTATGTGGGTTCACTTCTCCCGAAATTCCCAGCCTGTCACGAAGTTAATCATAGGGCAAAGCGCCCGCCCGTTCGTCCGTGCATCCAGTTAGACGGATGGTTGGACAGAGGCATGGACAGACAAATGGACGTCAATTCGTCCCTGCTTCCATCCGTCCGTCCTTGTGTCTTTCCATGCGTCTGTCAGTCAGTCCGTGCTTCTTTCTGTTCATCTGCGCCGTTGTCCAATCCTTCATCCGTCCATCCGGGCACACGAAAGGGTAAGGATAGACACACGAAATAACGAACGGGTGCTTCGCCCCACTCGTGATTCACTCTGTGGAAATGCGGTGAAATTCACTAAGGGCACCTTGTTCACATATACACAAGACGACTTATACATATACACAAGCACATATACAAAATTTGCCATCTATTGAGCAAGTCGTAATCTAGATGTGGCTACATACTATATACGGAGGATGGAACGATCGACGGCCTAAAGATCTTGGCCGATGATATATCATTGCTCTGTAGAGATTCCTGTTTCTCCTGTGGGGTGGGGGCTTAAAGCTAAAGCTAAATGAGTGATCAGTGAAGGGCGACATCCGGAGGTTCGTCATCTCTTGATCGATTAAGAGAACCGGCCATGCTACGGCTACTTAGAAGGAGACGCGCCTGATGTACCGAAGAAATCACATTTTCCTGACTTTACTTGGAGCACCTTAGTCGAGCGTCAGCAGCAGCAGCGAAGTGAGACGCGCCTGATGTGCTGAAGAAATCACCTTTTCCTGACCGTGCGTAGAGCACCTTAGTCGAGCAACAGCAGCAGCAGCGCAGCGTGACGCTCTAAAGCCTCATAACCCTTCGGAGCTACGGGGTGGTGGGCAAAGTATTCGCTGCTTTATGATACTGCACTTACCTCCAGTGCATGCATTTAGACAGTGTTCAGTACAGCAGCTGGCCTTTTCATGAAGAAGCGTGGTAGAATGCGCGACAACTATGAAAAAAAATCACAGAATATCCACGCACTGAATGATGATAAGTGGGGCGAAGCATCCGTCGGTCGGTCCGTGCTTACGTCTGTCCTTGCGTCCATCCGTGTGTACGTGCGCCCATTCGTGCGTCCATGCGCGTCTACGTCTGTCTGTGTGTCCGTTCGTCTAACCGTCCGTTGTCCGTTTGCGCATCCTTGCGTCCGGCCATCTGTTCGTCCGTCTGTCTGTTCATCCATTCGTCCGCCTGTGATTCGTGCGATCATGCGTCAGTCCGCCAATCTGTACGTCCATCATGTGGGCACACCAAGTACCGCCATCTCGCATCTTTTCATCAGATATTCGTATAGAAGTATCGTATAGAAGTATATTCGTATAGAAGTATCGCCATCGAGCAGACATTTCAAGAACCAAACGAGAGGTGGCTACCTACAGCAAATAATAATAATAATAATGGTACTACTACTACTACTACTACTATTACTACTACTACTACTACTACTACTATGCTACTGCTGCTGTTACTTCTACTATACTACTACTACTACTATTACTACCACTACTACTATATACATCGTATACGCACAACCCACGGCATAAGCAACATCGCCCCTAAAATGAAAGCGCCCCCTAGCGTAAGGAACTACACGGATGTCATCGGTTTTATAACATCTGCATTGGAGTATTTCACCAACAAATATCACCTAGCAGTGAATTCTGGAAGGAGGTGGCTACGTACTACACAAACCGGGGACCAACCCAAGCCTTAAGGAGCTTCTCCCCTAAAACACATCGTGTTTAAAGCTCAAAACGTCGTAGAATATGTCACAGAAGCCAGCTGTGAATAAAACACCTAAGTCAGATCGTGAAGTAATCTCGGCGCTGCGTTCTGTCATGGGAGCCATCCGAATCATATTAAACAACATGTGGACAACGTCTGTTCGACGCGCACTTAGAAAGCGGAATGCTCTAAGCCCAATGCTTGAATCCCCCTAAGAAAAATATGGCAACCCATACCTCATCCTTCCTGACGAATCCAAGACAGCATTCGTCAATCAGTGGAAAACCAAAGGACTGATTCATACCTTTCAGATTTTTGTTAGTTTGTGTGTACCAATTTTTGATCGTTAACTCATATACGTTGCGCAAACAATTGCGCGTCACGATAGCACTCAATATGTAAGCAAATCTGTTTAAAAGTATGGAATAGAATAAACACATTTTATTTATATGGCAAACTGAGGTTTTCGTGGGTGGAGTCATTATTCAGAGCCCCACTGTACACCATCTCCAAGAAGGGAACCCTAATGTGATGCGAAGCAGCAGTGGTGCACACGATATGAACCTGGTTGAAGCAAGCGTCAACACGGGCGCTGGAAGAACGATGGAAGTTCGGGTAGGCGAGGCGGCTTACAGAAACCATGAGTGACGCTTGTCGTCGAAACGTCCCCGACGTCAGCGACCCGTTGCAATTGTCCCAGACCACGAAGTCGAACGATTTTGCGTAGCGTCGAATCACTTTTTTCGCCATATTCCGCGGCTTGCGGAGGCAGACGCAATCGATGTTTGACAGGTGTTTGTAGAACCGTAGACGGTCGCACGCGCAGCATCTTTGTCCTGAGCTACATTAATGGAAGAAGAACGGCTATTTGGGCTAGTTGGTTTGAATTATTGGTAATAAGGGCTGCAGCGCGAGCCCGAAGGTGCTAGAAGAAATAGACGAAAGGTGAGACAAAGAAAGCAAAGAGGACAACACGAGTGCTGTGTTGTCCTCTTTGCTTTCTTTGTCTCGCCTTTCATTTATTCCTTCTAGCACCTTCGTGCTCGCGCTGCAGCCCTTATTACCATGAACGTTAATGGAACTGTCGTCGGAAGCTGGTGATGGCCCCGGCATTGCTGGCAGCATCACAGATGGCTCTCGCCATGCGCCATGCGCGGATGCGTGAAGCGTAGCGGTGGCGAGGCACCTTCGAATAGGCCAGCGGAGCCTGGTGCTTGCGAGCGGGCGCTCGACGAAGGTGACGTCGAGGATTCGAAGGAGCTGGGAGGCTGCCCTGCTCGGCTGCTCGGCCTTGGAGGGTGAAGAGCTCTCCTGTACAGGGCGCGTGTCACCGCGGAAGCCACAGGGGTCCCCGACTAGGGACTCCTGCCAGAGTTTATACAGCGTAAGGCCTTAACCCCGCTCCTATCTTTTTTACTTCTACTTAGTCTTAATAATTGCTTTTCACTACCACCACTGAAGCATTCACCGGCGTGGGCCTTCCGCTGTAGGCATTTCCGCTCGGCGCCCTTGTCTCGCGTCTCATTGATGTGGCCGACGCGTTAAAGATGCTTGCGCTCGGCTTTGTAGGCTCGTTTCTCGTCGGTGTTACCCATAAGCCATCTATATTCTCGAATGCGATCGGCATGCTTGTCTGGCACCTCATCTAAATCGTTGGTCTTCCACTGCCGATGCTTGTTTTCGGATTCCCTGGTTCGCGCCTCGCCTTTTTTGCCGGCACAACATCGCCTTTCGCGAACGTGATCGACTCTGCTAACTTTCGCAACGCTGATGATGACCCCATTAGGCAAAATCACTTCAGCACATGTTCTGGCGGGTGAAACAGCTTGGCTTTTTGGCGTCCTTTCCTTCGCACATAAACGAGCCGAAAGGTGTGAGAGAGAGATAACATGTTATTGTCGTCAGACTTAAGGAGGTAGATGAACCGCCAGGCTGAACCTAAAGTCGAATAGTTGCGCCAACTGCACCCCTTTACCTTCACCTTCTCTCACAGCAACCACAGGATCGCCTCTAGTGTGTCGACCAGGGAACTAAGAAAGCAAAAGCACGCGGGCGCACTGGATGTGCCACACGCTTGGGCAGCTCGGGCACTGCTGCGCCGTTTGTTCATCAAGCGGTCGTGCCTTGAGTGTGCTGAAAGGGTGCGCCACTGGCACCTGTTCTAGGAGCGAGTGCTCGTGAAAGTGGACAAACAATATGGCGTTTGTGATTCCTTCCCTAAAGTTAGTGCGTCATGCTGGAGATTCTTAGCACTACAGAGTTTTCATGGACAGCAGTGGCACTGCCATTGGGAGCGTCACCGCTGAGCGCGTCAGGACGAAAACGATGCATTATCGCTCTCAGTATTGCGTGCTTGCGGTAATAGTTTGTGCCACTGCATGCCACTTGCTTACAAGCATGCCACATCGTCGTGTTTAACGTCACTTTTCATATTTTTTCCTTCTCAATCACTCTTTCGGCATATCGCTTTGAACCACAGCGCCCAACTGAGCTTTACCGGAAAGATGAGCACACGCCCGTCTTCGTGGCCAGGAGCCATAGGCCCCTCAGATAGCGTCGTTTACTCTTTGCTATGCACACGAGGGGAGAGGAGCTTGCACATCGACGCGAATGGCACTACTTTAGTTTATTTTTTTTAAGTGAGTTTATGTCAACATTTCGAGGCACGGCCACACGATGAACACAAGGCGCAACAGGTCCCTAGTTGCCCAAGTATCTGGCACATCCAGTGCGCCCGCGTGCTCTCGCACTAATAGGTACCTGGTGGACACTCTAGATTCACTGCTTTGGTTGCTGGGAGAGGAGGTATATGCGAAGAGGTGCGGTTGTCGCTACTTAAGTTTTTTTTAGGGACTTTAGCTAAACTTTGTGGCCACTTCCTCTGCCCTTCGTAGGGCCTGGAGCTGAACTGCCAGGCTGGTCGAAGTGAGAACTGCCTCCCACACCTCTGGTGAGGGAGTGACGAGGAGATCGAGATAGGGGTGACCTTCCCTGCAGGCCAGGAGAATGTAAGTGTCGCTATTGAGCCACAATGTGAGCAATGCGGATCAATTTTGTCGGAGTATATACGTGCATAATTATATGGGCACGGGAATGAATGTGTTTGTACCCGGCGCTAAACAACCTCCTTGCGCTTAGTTTATGATACGGGGGTGATTCTGACTGCCTCTAAAGACAGTAATACTGCGTAATGTCATGATAGGATGTCATGGCTTAACCAGGGTCATGCGAATCAGAGGCGGATGCCACCGCTCAGCTGACGAATCCACGAGGTTATTGGCAGGCCACTAATTTTCCGAGCTCCCCACGTTTGCCAGCACTCAGTTCTTCTTAATGGAGCCAAGTGCGTCTTCCTCAGTATCTGTAATAAGTTTGGGCTAGAGAACTGCACGGACAAATTTTTCCAGCCCGAGCTTGGCCCGGCCACAAAAACTTCATGCTCCGGCCGACCCGAGCCCGGCACGATGTTTTTATATGCGGCCCGCATTCAAGAGGTTTGAGCCCGGCCGCGACCAACCCTTTCAGCAAGCTACGCTTTGAACATAAACGAGGGAATGTCCACTCTTCAGATATTAAGATACCTGCCTCACACAAGTAGCACCAGCACCGAAAAACTGTTTCAACTGGGCTTAAATGATACTTTAAAGGAGCTGATAGAAGCGCAACAGATAGCCCAGTTGGAGAGACTAGCCAGTCCACGCACAGGACAGATTATCCTTGACAAGTCGGGAATAAATCACTATAGTCAACAAGTAAGTAAAGTGTCGGTTCCAAAGGTGATCAGGGAAAAGATGCAGGTCACCAATCTAACTAAAACATGACCCCGAACCTAATTAGAGCACGAGAGAATGCCGCGCGAGAATTCTACCTAAAGCCTACGGCACAGACAAGGAGGCATTGTTCGTAGACGCAGCGGAGTACCCTTGTCACAAATCCTACGTTGCGGCAGTAATAAACACCGACCGCAAATGCGTAAGCGCGTGCTCCATAAGCTCATATATTTCGGAAATCATGGAAGAGGTAGCCATAGCTGAGGCCATAACTTCCCCAAATTGTAGGTTTTTCATCAGTGACTCGCAGTCGGAAATCCTTAACTATGCACGAGGAATAATATCTCCCGAGGCAAGTAACATACTTCTCCACAAGGCAAATCTTATATCATCCTTGGAATTTGAAAAGAGTTATTTTATATGGTTTCCAGCCCACACCCTTTGTGCGTCCCCCATTCCCTACGTCAACGAGAAGCTCATTGCGTAAAGCGAGGTCTCGCTTACCGCACTCGCAACGGAGCTTCACATGCGGTACTAGGAGGAGAGGAGTGGTGGGAGAGGGGCAAAATGTTTAGCTTCTGCGACATTATCCAATTCTACCAAAAGTCTAGGCGCAGATTTCCACCACCTAGCTCCACATTAGACAGATCTCAGGAGGTTGACTGGAGGCGACTTCAAACAAGAACATTTCCCGACCCGAAGCACCTAAATCGCATCAACCCCAAGCTATACCCAGATAACCCGTGTAAGCTATGTAGCATGAGACACGCCACCCTAGAGCATATTTTATGGGAATGCGCACAGATACAGGACACCATTGCAGTCTCCCCAGAAGAGCTTGGGGTGCGGTGGAGAGCTGAACTGACCAGCTCAGGTGAGGCAGATGAAATATTGGCCATCAAGTGAGCACGGGAGGCGGCTGAGAAACAGGGTCTCTCCACCGCCCCTGGCGAGCTTAGGTCACGCCTCAATCCGCTGGTTAAATAAAGTTTGTTCACTCACTGACTGTCTCACACAAGATGTATTCAAGTTGGTGTTTTGAAACTCCTTTCAGTGTTACAACTCTGACTAGTATTTTATGTATAATTTTGCTTAATTACGCCCCTAGCACTCTCGCAAAATGAATATAGGATAATTAGATATAATTGTAGTCATAGCTGAAAGTTTCATGCACCCAGTGCTTACGACACATTCATATGTTCGCATTTTAAAGAATGACTACAAAATATATACTACCCCCATAACGTGATCAAATCAGTGGACCTTTAAAGTTTCAGTCTATACAAACAGAATGCGAGCCGATGCTGCTGAGTAGAAATAAAGAGTTTCCTGGAAACGTCATTTAATACGCCATGCAAATAAAAAATACGCCCTAGCTACTTCTGAGAGCAATACACAAGGCCTCGCAGCGTTACGTAAACTCAAGCTGTCGTGTCGACACCTCGGCTCTCGGTGTCGAGAGCCAAGGTGTCAACACGTCGGTGTCGACACCGCGCTCAAAACAGGATGTTACTTTCTCCACCCTTCCCCAATTTGCCGCCTCTGCATTTCCATAGATCTATGGAAGCGTCAATGCAACTCACACCCGTTAGCAAGCAAGCTACCACCCTCGTTGTTCACTGAAGATGCCTATCTCGTCTTCTTGAGACGGCCTTCACTCTCTAGAGGTGTTATGTCTCTGTGGAGCCTTTACTGGCGCTGAGCGCAGTGTCGTCCACAGCATAGCATGCAGTGTAACAGTTCAAGAAGGAGGAAGCCTCTATCCTTCTTTGCCTCCTCAGTCCGTGTCGCACACGATTTTTCACATCCTCCACCCCGACAAGTTCACTAACGTTTCCTTAACTTTTCCGCAGAGAGTCTTTTACAATCCGCATCATCATTCCACAAGTCCTCCTCATGTTGAATAATGGTCAGCTACAATTCTCACGCTATTTTGACTAGTGTAGAAAAGTTCTAAACTAATATGTATTAAAAGCCTCGACTTCAGTTGACGACAATCTGTCTGCCGCAATAGTTCCTTAACAGAATATAAAACTCTGTGCGATAAAATTACGGAACGCCTTCAAAGATGTGTTATTCTTTATGATAGTTTCCACATGTGCACTCATATAACTGGCACACGTTTAACGATGACAATATGCTCTTTCACGATACAGTCTCCCCGCAGACACTGGCGAAAACACTGTAGACACTGTCGACTTAAAGCAGCTTAGATCGGGACGCAATGTTTTTTTTCATAACTGAAAATTTTGTTGAAGCGCACTAAAAACGAATGGACAGAAGAGGCTGACAGGGACAGCACTGACAGAGAAAGCACTGTCCCTGTCAGCCTCTTCTTTCCGTCCATTCTTTAGTGCGCGTCAAAAAAATTTCCAAATATGAACGTAATCCAACTGGCTCAACTTACCATCATGCTGCACTGTTTTTTGTAAAGATGTATATTCGCAACCTCAACAATTCATGCGGCACCTAGTGGCAATATAGTGAAGCTGCGTACTGTGGTCCAAAACGTCCAAGCGCCAGTCGTATACGGTATGAGCACGGTAGAATTGTGCCACCCGGGAAGAAAAAATGAACGGCCAAGCAGATTTCTTCTTTCCAGGTGAGGCACTCTGATGCAGAGAGTTACAGGGCTGGGGGATGCTAGGTGGTGGAGTGACTTGTGGACGCGTCTGCATCGGCTCCGCCAACCGGCGTTGTTCAGCTGAGTCCGATGTGCTTTCCATCCGTGATTTCTACTGGAGAAACTCTGGGAACTTCCAAGAAACACCTTCATACCCCATTAATCACGGCAGCTCCACTGGAACCTCTTTTGTGGGTCCTTTCTCTGACACCAAGTGTTAAGCCTATATGTGCTTATACACAGCGTCGGGTGCCACAGCGTGGAAAGGCGGAACGCGTGGCCGCTTGTTCGGCTGACCCCCGAGGAGGCCATGCCTCATAAGGCCATGGTAAAAGGAAAGTAAATCTCCAAAGAGGAAGCCGAGTCCAACGGCTCGATTACCACGCACAGAAAGTGGAATGCGGATAAAACCCGCTTCAAGCACGAGACGTGCTCGGCTAGGTCCCACTCCAGCTGGCTTTAGCCCCGCTAAAGGCGCTAAAGACGTTGGTCCGCAATAGCCAGCCATCTGAGAAAGGTTTCCGCAGCCTTCAGGCTACCGCGCCGGCCCACATTACACTTTCGGGTGGTCGTCCGCCCGGAGGGCGGGGGGGGGGGGGGGCTGGACGTGCGATCTTGAAGTCAGTTAAAGATCACGCAAGCAATTTTAATGGCTGCCAGGCTGCCCCCAGCAGCAGTCGAGGAGAATATCGTGTGTGTGAATGCCATGCAGAATATCTTCGTTATAAGCACACCCTCCGAATCGAATGCCAATGCATACTGCAAAGTGCAGGAATTATTCTCGGCAGATAAAAAGCCCTACATCTTGCCTTACACTACACCTCCGGGAAATACCTGTAGAGGCGTGGTCAGAGGCATCGACAACGATCTGGCCGAAGCTGTGCTGCAAAGCTTTTTTATCACACCCAGAAACCTGACGGTGCTCGGAGCCAGGCGCATAAAAGAGACCCCTACCGTGATTGTACTGTTCAACGGCACCAAAGTACCCAACTTTGTTCACTACGGCTCCAACCTGCTGCGCTGTACCTTGTACAAGAGGCAAATTGACACTTGCCGCGGCTGCGGCCGAATCGGCCACAGGCACGATGTCTGCCCTAGACTGACTGAAAAAGTCTGTGAAAAGTGCGAGACTTCGATCACCGCAAACGGAAACGAATGTGTGCAATTGAAGTGCGCGCTATGCAGAGACGCTCATCTCACTGGTGACCGTACTTGCAAAAACAGATACCAAGTGCCCTACGTTGTAAGAAGAAGACGTAGAAAAAGAAGGAAAGGCAGTCACAAAACTAAAGAACGCCACGAGCAACGCCGGAAACCGGGAAATCACCCCTCCTACCAAGACACAAGTTGCGGCTTCTCCCAGGAACGCCGCCACGGAACGCTTTCGGATTTCCCGGGGTGACTTCAACTCGCTACCTATGTGGGCGGTCAAGGTAGCCGAAACAATTGAGGCCCATGCCCCCGTGAAACCAGGCCAGCTGTCACAGGAAACGCGAGACAAAATACAATCACTACAGCGTGAGATTTCGTCTCTTCAACAGGAATTATCTGATATTAGGTCAATCTTGCAAGAATGCCGCAGCGAGAGCGCACGTCTAGTGATCAAGCAACCGCAGCGACAGCGTCCGTCAACAGCGGCGCGAAACGCAGGGCGGGCCCCGAGCTTATTGACGAGGAGACGCTTAACGTCTCAGGCATTCAAATACTGCTTGAAAAGCTAAGAAATGACATTATTGCTAAAATTACCCTTATCCGGTTCCAACTGACCAAGCACACCGCGAGGCTTCAAATTTTAGAATAAGACAGGCAGCGCGCACTGCTTAGTACACCCCCTTCGAGTCAGTAAAATAGCTAACGCAAGCAATCTAGTAATCTGGCAATAAAATCGCGTCAGCTTCCGCAAACGTAAGGCAGTACTGCAACACTTTCCTAGCTCTGCAACCGAAAGGCCATCAGTAATCCTCCTCCAGGAAACGCTCACCGATGTCATCGCTCTTCGTCACTATCATGCTGAAGCGTATTTAAAGGAGAGCAAGAGGGGTGTAACGACACTCGTCTCTAAGCATCTCGCCTAGTTACGTCATGACGTTAGGCCGGACCTGAAAATTGAACACATCATGATTGAGCTCATCCCGAACACAAAACTTAAGCAATCTAATTTCATTTCAAACGTTTACAGGTCACCAAGCGACAAAAAAGAGACGTTTCATGCTGTTTTCCATAAAGCGTGTAAAATTGCAGGTGGTCGAACGCTCATCATAGCAGAGACTTTAACGCCCATCATCAAGATTTGAGCTATATCACGGATACATCAAAGGGCAAAGCCCTCACGGCACAGATCATCGCTTGTGGTCTCACATTGGTCACCGATCCACGATACCCCAGAAGAATAGGCAATTCGGTCAGCAGAGATACCATACCAGATTTGACCATGGTTAGGAATGCAAAGGAACCCGTATGGACTAACTTATAAGTGAATCTTAATAGCGATCACTATATTACCAGCCTCGCGATAAGAATCTCGTCACCACCACTCCGAAAAATTCACGTGACAGACAGGGACCTTTTTGGAGATGTCAGAAAAGAAGACTAGAATAAATACAACTCGTTTAAGGAATGGATCACTCTCATCAAAAAGATGTTGCTGCTTTCACAAAGGAAGTGGAGACAGAAAGAGAGATAGAGCGCATGAACAGTCGATTAGCCCACCTGCTTGAAGCAGAAAATGCGATGCAGGCTCAATGGAAAATGCAGAAACTAAACCGACGCCTACGCGAAAAAATTGCTTAACCTAATAGGCAGATAGATGAGCATAGCAAGCGCTAGCTCGACAGCAACGGGACGAAGTGTGCAATGCCGTCGACTGGCAAATGAGGAGTGGTGTGAAGTGGAACCTCCTCCTCTACTCGGATATAAGCACTTCAAAGCCAATCAGCAGCTGACTAATGACAGATTTATCCATAACCTGAAGAACTCTGGTCTGCCAGAGACACAAGTTATCGATAAGCTCGCCTCGAGATATCTTTGCACAGAACCCGCCTCACACAATGACTACCCTCCTGCTTTGCCAGAGAACGGAATGGACTTTCTTGGTTCCCCCTTCACGTTCGAGAGCTTCTATATGAGCTCAACTGCAGATCAGCTCCGGGTCCCGATGAGATCAGTAACAAACTCTTAAAGAATTTACCTGACGAGAATATTGAGCTCCTAACGAGTAAAATCAATGAGGCGTGGGAGACCGGCGAGGTTCCAATAGAGTGGCGCGACGCAATCGTCATCCACATTCTGAAGCCGGGGAAAGCCCTGAAGCTTGGCTCGCTCCAGCCGATATCTCTCACTTCATGTGTGGGGAAGGTCGCCGAGCACGTTATTCTCAAGCGGCCCACTAAGTTTGCCGAGGAAAGGAATCTCTTTCAATTTAATCTAATTTTATTCAGGCCGTCTATGTCAACGTAGGATGTAACGTTGCTTTTAAAACACAAGGTAATTGGCAGCTCTTTTAAAACACAAGAGCTGTTCCGGCACTTGACCTGTAATAGGCCTTCGATAATATCAAACTCTCTCACATACTTTATTTCATTAAAGAAGCGGGTCTAGTAGAACATTTTTACAACTACACTAGCTCATTTCCTAAGAATAGAAAAGCTACCAATTGCCTAGGATCTCTCGGCTCGAAGACTTTCGATCTTGGACCCAGAAGCGCTCCACAAGGGACGGTGTTATCGCCATTTCTATTTAACTTATCGCTGAGAGCACTTTGCCACTGTCTTGCCGAGAATGGAAGTCTCGGTCATGCCTTCTACGCCGAAGACATCACCATCTGGTGCAATGGAGGTAGTGATGGGCAAATGGAAGAGCGATTACAAACAGCGATAAGAGTTGTTGAAGATTTTCTTCACAAGGCAGGACTCTACTCGTCCGCTATTAAATTGGAACTGCTCCTTTACCGGCCAACACTCGGTGCGAAGAAAGGAAGTTTCCCAATATCTCGATCACCACGACGAATGGTTCTATTATTTCATTTGTAAAGAAAGTTAGAATCCTCAGGATGTTCCTGGAGGAGGATGGCAGTAACGCCTACACGTTAGAACGCATCGCAGCCAAAGCCGATTCCATGGCAAAATTAATCACGTCGGTGGCCAACAAACGAGGGGATTATCTGAAGAGAACCTTCGTAGACTATTTCACGCTTTCCTAATGAGCCCCATGAACTACGTCGCTCTGGCCCACTAGTGGAGCAGGAGGGATGAAGCCCGATTAGCATCAATCATTCGCAAGAAAATATAACGGTACTGGGTCTCCCACAGAGCACCAGTACAGAACCTAGATTGGCGCTGGGTGTCCACAACGCCTTTAGCGAAAATAGTAGAGGCACAACAAGATGCCCAAGTTGCAAGACTGGCGTCCGCGGAGGCTGACAGACAGTTACCAGCGCATATTGGTATACGGTCTCCCATTGCCAGACAGAGGGAGTGCGCGCTCCCTATCAAAGTCAGGGAAATGTATACTGTATCCCAAGTACCTAGGAACATGCACCCCAAATACAACTGCGGCAGAATCAAAGCAAGGGCCAGAGTCCTTCTTCGAACAGCGGCAACGATTGAGGACAATGTCGCCTTCGTTGACGCCGCTCAATACGCAGCTTCCAGTCACTTTGTTTCAGCAGCTACGTCGTTGTGGGGAGAGCTGCTTGCATCATTTAGCTAGAAAATTCGGATGCCGACAAAGCCGAACAGGTGGCAGTGGCCATCACCATGGCCCACAAAGAACCGTTCTACTATTTACACGGACTCACGAGCCACCACTAGAGTGTTTATGAAAGGCTCGGTGTGCAAAGAAGCCGCTCGCGTTCTCTCTACTGCATCTTGGACTGGAAAAAAGCATATAATTTGGTTGCCTGGTCATGTGGGCAGTGATTCTTACGAAACCATCCCCAATGCCAACGAAATTGCACACTCCCAGGCGCGAGGTCTCACACACCCCGCCGGAAGTTGCACTCGGAGGCTTAGGGAGGGCAGTGGCAAAGGGACCCTCTTCTCACTTTCAACGAGGTCTGTAAGCACTATCAGCTAGGGCGCAGGTAGTTTACGCTTTCACGCCCAATCCCTAACAGACTATAGGCAACCACCCTGCGAATGTTGCAAACAAACACGCATTCATGTCCATTTATTTTGGTCAAAATTCGTAGACGGAATAGACCCACGCTGTCCGCGCTGTGGTCATCCGAGGTGCACCCTCCAGCACATGCTGTGGCAGTGTCACGACTTGCACGGGGGCTCAAGGTCTCCCTCCACTGAGAAAGACTGGCTCCTGATTATCACCAGCTCCGCAAAGGACCAGCAGCTAAGGGCTGTCCAGCGAGCCCACGGAGTCGTCGAGAGCTTTAACCTCCCGGTGCCATTGTGGGTGGGGCTCCTGACGGATGCATTCTCGCCTTCTCAGGATCAAATAAAGTTCCTTGACAGACTGACTGAGTTACCGGGTTCACTCTTCTCTTGTGTTCTCTTTAGGAATCACATGATAGCCTGAAGGTAACCTCTTGTTTTTTTAGTTTTTTGTGTGGTGGTGGACTTTGCATCTGTTCAGTCTGTTGTGTTGGGTGATGTTTGTGAAAGCTGTTATGCAATCCCCCCACTTCTACACCCGCACTATTGTTGATGTCTGCGAGACATCGGGGCTGCCGACAGGCACCGCAGCTCGGGGTGCAAGGCCTCGAGCCGCGGCGTGGGCAGTAGCGTTGCCCGTGAGTAGAGCATCTGTGTGGGCGGGGATTCATACGAGAAAACTTTCGTTTTTGTGGCAAATATTGCCTTCGTGAATTTTGGGAAGGTGTGCGGCTTCGCGGGAGATCCGGCCGCTGGCGTAGTTGCGTAGGGCCGCCTGATAATCACCTATTATCACTTCGGCGTCCATGGTATCAATCGCGAGGGCTTTCACCGCTTATTCGGTCACCTTCGTTTGTTCCATGCGTATTGTAGCTTAGAAGTCTGGTAGTTTGGACTAGTTGGTAGGACATGACGAAAGTTATAGTGCGAGAAGAGAACGACGACACAGATACACGAAGTGTCCTTCTTGTCTTTCTTGTATCTGTGTCGTCGTCCTGTTCTCGCGCTGTAACTATCGTCAGGTGTTGTAGCGCTCACGATGGAAGTTCCTGCGTAATTCCCGATTGCTAAGGAAAAAGCGCGTTCCTGGTCGTAACGAGCTGAGTCTACGTAAACGGTGTCTTTACTGTTGCCAAATTTCTTTCCCGGATCTTGCGCCCGTCTGTTGCGCCAACCGATGTGGTGAGTGGGCTGCATATTCATGGGCAACGGCAGGGTGACAATGCGCTCGCGAATATGTCTTGGTATTCCAACCTTTTTGCCACGCTGCGTATACTAGTTTACGCCCAGTCTCTCAAGGATGTGTTGACCGGTTCTGTTTCTCGTCAAACGTTCGCACTGGACGAAGTTGTGCGCTTCGATTAGTTCATCTAGGGTATTGTGCAATGCCAGCTCGTTAATTTTTTCCGTGCTACTATTTATTGGTGAGCCTGGTCTAGCTTGGTTTGTTCAGTCGCCTGCTACTTAAGGTAGGAGGCGGCGTACGTTATGTAGCTCATCACGAAAGCATGTACCAGGCGGATGGTATTGCTTTCTTTCATTTCACTTTGGCGATTTGTCATTCGTTGCAGTAACACGAACGTTCCATTGACAGCACCATCTGCTCTGCGTATTGTTTCACCACTGTGGCCATTGGCAGACAGGCGCAAGTCCAGTACTCGTATGTTGTTAACTTGTGGAATGACAGCACCGTCCGATGTTACTACTTTAGTATCTCCGTAGGCACGCTTGCTAGAAGAATCGGCGTTCTTGCGTTTACGGCCCCTGCATGTGGGTCTGTAGAGAAGGAGTTCCGATTTAGCCATGGAGCATTCGAGGCCCTTGTCGTGAAGGTAGTCCTGTACCATGTCGACCACTTTCTGCAACGTTTGATCGATATGTCCGTCATTCCGCTCAGCAATCCTGAAGGTGATGTCGTCGACGTATAAGCTGTTGTGGAGGCCTTCTATGTCAGCCAATATTCGTGGTAACCTGACAAGGACGAAGTTAAAAAGCACGGGCGAAATTACGGAGCCCTGCGGTGTGCCTGTGAAACCTATGTTTTTATTTTGTGATTCTACAACGCCAATCTCTAAGTGGTTCCAGTGAGCTGTAAAGAAATCCTGTACGTAAAGGTACGTTCGTTAGCCCAGTCCCAACGCTCGTATTCTTTCAAGTATTGTGGCGTGTTTAACGTTGTCGAACGCTTTCTTCAAGTCGAGCCCGAGTATTGCTGTATGGAAACGTTACGACGTAGCCCCAGAATCGTGTGCGAGAGCATGTCTTGGTCTTCGAGGTAGTTGGTAAGACGAGCAAAAATCACGTGCGCCATGACCTTAACAACACAAGAAGTCAGCGATATCGGTCGAAGACTGTCAATGTTTACCTATTCGCCTGATTTGAGGATCATAAATTTGCGCGCAGTTTTCCACGAGCTCGGTAAAGCGCCCAATCTCCAGCAATCGTTCATTTAAATTGTCAATTTATCTATCGAGTTATCGTCCAAGTTACGCAGTGTTTTATTTTGTTATACCGTCCGGGCCTGGTGCAGATTTCGCGTTGAGCTTGCGCAGTACCGCCCTCACCTCTGCCACACGGAAGTCCTCGTCTAGCTGCGCATTACTCTTTCTATACTGTCCGTATGCCGGGTGCGCGATAGGGCTTGAGGACGTGAAAGAACGGCTATGCAAGTCATCCGAAAATTTTGCGGACGTGCCTTCGTACTCATGCAGTAACTTTTTCAGCTTATGTGCGTGCGCTGTATTGGTCTCCTCCACATCCAAGATGCCGGAGAAAATGCCAAGTCTTCAATAAGCCCAGATGGTTCTCCAACCCGTTACACGTCTCCTTCAGTTGCGCTCTGCATACTTGTAAGGCATGCTCTTCTCTATCCCTGCTTAGGCGTGCAATGCGACTGCGTAGCGTTCCATTGTGGCTTTGACGCTGCCATCTGTCTTGCAAGCTGCGTTTGGCTTTTCACATGTGTAGCAGATTGCTATCTATTACTTTTACACTGCTTGCAGTGGAACTTCTCGCGTTGCTGTTTTCACATCGTCCCTGAGCGTCGCGGTCCAGCTCTCGATATCCTCGATAGCTGCGCTGCCACGTTTCTGCTCTTTCTGGCCTCTGCGAAACGCGTCCCGATCCACTTTCTGGTGATGCTTGCCCTCAGTGGCGTACTGTTGAAGGTGGTGGTGAGGTTCAACGTTGACCTGAATCTCGATCACTGAGTGATCACTACCCAGGTCCTCCTGCGTATTTTTCTATTGCGCGCTAGCGACGTTTCTAATAAACGTGAGGTCGGGTGAAGTATCCGCACTTACGCTGTTTCCCCTGCGCGTAGGCACAGATTGGTCTGTTATAAGCTCAAGCCCCTCATTCTGCACGTCGTCCCAAAGGCGCTTACCTTGTGGCGTTTCGTATTCGTACACGCAAGCCGCGTGGGGCGCGTTAAAGTCACCCGCTATGAGCGAGGGCTCGTCACCAGCCACTTCGCGCGCTTTTCGCAGTAACGTGCTAAAACAATGTTTGGCTTTAGGTCGGCTATATAAGTTCAATTTAGGCATGCCAGAGCCACGCCTTTTGAACAACATGAATACGTGCGGTATGCTGACGTTTATAAGTTCGCGTTGCGCCACGGTGTGGTTGCGTCGCACTAGCGTTGCAGCAACCGGCAGTGCTCCTGTGAGCACAGCCTCACCTATAGCTTTGTAACCCACCAGCTTACCCGGGTCGTTTGTTTCCTGCAAAAGGCTTACATCCAGTTGTTTCCGGATTAGTAGAAATTGTTGGAGATGCGCTCGCTTTTTCCTAAACCCCCTGCAGTTCCACTGCCAAATCGTGAGCGTGTTCCGTATGTTATGCTGTCGTGAACGTTGTGTTTTTGAGGTTTCGTGTGGATCCATGGTGACTGTACATCTCTTTGCTTGCCGTCCAAGCGATCCTGCGCCTCGTGGTCACGTAACAGCCTAAAGTAAGGTTTCCCAGTATTCCGCACGGGGTGACCTTCTTTTCCTGGAAGACGCATTTCGATATTGTATATGCGTCCTTGCGGCGTCGCGAACATCTGTGTGAGCCGAGATACCACAACGCTCAACTATTAAGTTTGCGCGGTGTGTTGAGCTATTGCGCTGTTAAGGGGCGTGGTTTGCTGCATTTGTTGGGCCATTATTGCGTCTACCTTGTCGTCGCGTCCGTCAACTCGCTCGCATAATCTCTGCTCGCGTTTCTGTGATTTGACGAGCTCTGCCTGCTCTGGGTCTAGCGCATTACGTTTAGAGTGTGCGGGGTGCGCACCTTGCCCGTCCATTGGTTTCTGCGCGCTCTGGTCGGTGTTGGCAGCCGCGTTGGCGACAACGGGTCCAGGAAGAGGGGAAACTAAAGAGACAGTAGGGGCCTCTCCCTCTAACGTGGCAAATTCGTTTCTTAACTCATACTTTTCCTGGCGTAGTTTTTTTATGAAGGACTTGAATTCATCTTGTCGTTTTTGTATAGAGCTTTCGAATTCACTGTTGGTACTGTAAGTGGAATGGGGCGTATCCAGAAATATTTTTCGGGGGGTGGGTGGCGCAGGCAACACCAACCTGATGGTGGGGGCCGCAGACATCAGCTCTTCTCTATGACGTCACTATTGGTGGTAGTTTAAACGAATGGTGCACATATGTATTATTTCACAATATCCTCCCTCTCACCATGCTCATGGTGGTGAAGAGAGTAAGTAAAAGTACTGTAAGAACGATTAATTATATGCGTGGTTTATCGTCCCAAAACCATCATATGATTATGAGACGCTGTAGTGGAGGGCTCCAGAAAGTGAGGCCACCTGGAATTGTTTAACCTACACCCAAATCTGAGCTTAGGGTTTCACAGCATTTTCACCTCCAACGAAAATGCAGCCGCTGCCGCCAGGATTTGATCCCGAGACCTCTGGATTAGCAGCCGAGTACCTTAGCCACAGACCACGACAGCGGCGCAGTACTGTAAGAAGTATTCCAAATACAGTAACCGAAGGGTACAGTGACCAGATGAAGCAACGGCCTCTCGCTGCACCATTGTATGGACTAGTCTTGGAAAACGCATTATTGGGATTACCCAACTCATTGAAGAAGACATTGTTAATTGTTTATCTTTGATGGTGTAGTCCTCGTCGGTGCCAAGTGCGTTTCACAGGTCAAAGACGGTTCCGCTTACAATGAGGATTGAGAGGTAAACACTGCATGTTATGGATATTTAAAATCAATTTTAATTTTGCTTACATTGCTGAGCAAATTTTCTGCTTTCGATGTTTGTGACTTCATGTCTATGAGAACAACTTTTGTGTTAATCTTTATATGTCAAGCCGCAACACAGTGCGGCCATTCGTTCCAAGACCTCTCCAGTGTCGGAGCTGCTGTAAAAGGGGACACGTCAGCACTGTTTGCAGAATTTATGCTGTGTGCTCCAGATGCTCAAAGTCGCACAACACAGAAGCCGTATGTGTTATTGTATTGTAAGCGTGTATGTGTTATTGCTCCTGTGTCATGCCTCAGTGTGTTATTACAAATGCTGTTGGGCTTGTTTTTTATGTTCGCGTCTTGAGTTCACATTCGGCCGCATGTGTTGTTATCATTAGACGTATGTGCATTTGTTCTGTTTTTCGTTCTTTTTTTATTTCGGTTGTCGACTGAAACGATGCAATGTGATGTACCCACTCCTGCCATGGCTCCCAAAAGGCAGCCGGCAGTATCTGATAAATAATAAAAAAAAGCCTGCTAAGCGGAAAATCGCAAATGCGGCAGTTGCCAAGGTCCTCACGATGTGTTTTCAAAGGAGTAAAGAAGGAGATGCAAGTGCTGAGCAGATGGCCAGAGACTGTTGCACCCTTAGAGAGGCTGCTGCTAATGTGCGACGTCAGCGTTCTTGCCACATCAAAACTCCTAGAAAACCTTCAGCGAAGGCCAGGAATACACCGTTAGTCCATATCACGCACTCACCACCATAAGCACCAACAAGTGCAAACAACAAACATCCCCAGAAAGATGCAAGAATAATTGACCCTGGCTCGTGACCAGCACTGCTGTCGTGTCACTTCCAGTAGAGCCGCAGCATCGCCCGCTGAAAGCTACTTCAGAGTGAGTAAGTCGCGACAGTCACAATAACGAAGTAATAGCCATGATTAAGGCCCTCATGAAAACCATTCGAGTATTCCTGAATAATATTCAGACTCCGGATGCTCACAGCGCTGTTCAAATTTCGGATGCTTTGAATCTGGTGCCATTAGGTCTTGAAAAGCGCTTTGGCTTTTTTTCTGCAGTCTTTTCGTAAACAAGTGAAAGAGGCATCAATTCTCATATGGAATGCTCGAGACCTTAAAATGCGCATTTCGGATTTTTGGCCTTTTGTATTGAAGAATATTTGCCAAATATTGTTATTGGTGAGCGCATTAACAATGCTATACGACTATCCAATTACGAGGCTTTCAGATCTGAAACCTGTAACGAAAACAGTATGGTCATTGTTTACACCAGGTGTGATCTCGCATATATTGAGCATCCAGTAACGTCGGATGGCAGCAACCAATACGTGTGCTTGACAGCTAAGCGTAAGAGCACGAATTTCACTCTAGTGGCATTTTATATTTCGCTTTCAAGCTGATTTGACCCTGCAAGATTAAATGCCAACCTATCAGCGACACCTAAGCTAATAATTATTACTGGGGAATTTAACGCTCATCACCGGCTGTGGGAAAGCCAAAGACGGACCGTCGAGGAAGACATGTATGCGTCTTTGCATGTGACCTCCATTTATATAGTTTAAATGGCGGCATTCTTACGTTTTACGGGGTCTGACTTATAGTAGCTGTGTCGACCTGACTTTTGTGTCAAGTAGCCTCACTACAAAGGTGCAGTGGTTTGCGGACAATGAAACTCATGGCAGTAATCACATACCCACCTATATAAAGATCAAGGAACCAAGCAAGTCGCAGATAATTTCCTCTTCTCGGATCGACTGGTCAAAGTACAGGTCATCTACGAGGAAGTGGTGTGAGGGCAACCAAGAAGGTTCTCTTGAAAGCCTAGAACCTATAATGAAAGCCGCTATCCAAGAGGCAACGTTTAATTGTTGACCTTTGTCAGATTTTTGCAAATATAAAGTCATGTTGGAGCAACTTCGAGAAATTTGTTGTCGTGCTGAACGACGTTATAGGCGCTCGAACTCCATTTGAGACTTAAGGGAGGCGAGATGTCTACAAAAAAGATTCATCGCTGAATAAATGCACTATAGTCGCTACGATTGAAGCAATGATGCGAGTTATGCAATTACCCTTCGCTGCCACGCTTCGTGCGTCTGTCAATCAACGCAGACGACTTCTGAATCAAGGCATCGGTGTCACGTGTCTACACGTACAAGCCAGGCTGCAGAGAGTGGCTACACACACGTCAAAGTGCTCTAAAGGACAACAACTGAAAGTTTCATCTGGGAAACGCTCACTGGTTACGTGTACGCGCAAGGCAATGACCCCATACATCATCAGAATAATGGACACACGAACAGCTATCAAAACACGCAGAATTTTCTAGGAGTAGTAATAAATCCTGACTTGCCTGGGAGCCTTCACATCGCTCACATAAAAAAACATGAACACCGATGTCTTAAGGTTTCTTGCGGGAGAATCATGGGGTGCATCGGTACGACCCACGCTTCAGCAGTATACTGCACTGCATCTCGGCTTCATGCGCTACAGCCTACCTGTGCTCGGTCAGGCATGATTAAAAAACGAGCGCGTTCTCCTGTCAATACAAGCTCGAGCACTGAGAATATGCCCAAGGCTTCCGCGATGCGCATCCACAGAAGCGTCTGTAGGAATCACTTGAAAACAACCTATCACAACCTACATTTGTGTCGATACCTTAGAAACGTACAAAAGATATACCCCCCAGATTCATTCACATCACCTCGCCTCCCTTCCAACTTCCGGGCCACTCTCTGCGTTCTGCACTATTAGTGCTCCTCATCGCACGTTGATTCACACATACTTCACGCACGCAGCAAGACTGCCGTTATCATTGTGTTGTCTAGTTCCACTGGAAGCCCTGATAACTATGCCCGGAATGCAAGACAAAAAATTGTCAAGTTTAACCCTAAAGGAAACAACACTCCTGTTTTTGCATGAGAAGCACAGTGGATGCATTCACACTTACACGGATGGGTCCGTTCTTTCAGCAAGCTCACCAAGTGCAGTGGCAATTCTTAAGAAACCTGTCAAGATAAAGTTCAGGATATTACATCTGACATCATCTACGGCTGCAGACCTCACCGCTATTCGTGTCGCTCTGGAGTTCCTGGTTTAAAAACCGCAGTAGACACGGTCAATCTTCTCCGACTCCGAAGCAGCCATCCAGGGCATTGCCTCGCCATATCGTCATGGGCCAAACGAAAAGCTGGTCGCTGAAAAAAGACTGCTTCATCCCCAGGCTATACAGAAACAACATGACATAGCGTAGCAATAGATACCGGGCCACTGCAGTATCGATGAAAACGACCATACAGATGAAGCATCTCGATCTGCTCATGATGATGCCCCTTGTGCAGCTGTACCAATATCAAGAACGGACGCCGCAACAAGGGTTCGATTACTTGCCCATGAAGTGACACTCGCTCAGCGAATTCACCGGAATATACCAGAGTCCACCTGAAAAAATGGACCCACACCTACAGCTCCGTCTTCTATCAAGAATAACCAGAGCGGAGAAGACAATTTTGTGCCCTCTGTGGATTGGGGTGGCTTTTACGAATGCTGATTTGTTTCGAATCGGAATGGCCAGCAGCCTGACATGTGACAACTGTGGCTGCGCGCAGACAATATCCCATTTTCTCTGCGAGTGTCCTCACTTCAGTGCGCCAAGAAAAGAACTGTCGAAAGTTTCAGACAGACTAGACAATCGTCAATTGTTGGAATAAATGGTATTAGAACACTGGCCGATACAGTCCTCGGCACGTAAGGCATTGAGAGCGTTGTTGTATGTATGTATGTTGCATGTATGTGTATCGTACTGTTGTCTTTCTCCTTTTTTTCCTTGAACGTCTCTTTTGTCTCATCTTTTCTTCACATTACCCACTTCCCCAGCACAGGGTAGCCAACCAGTCTCAGAACTGGCTAACCACGCTCCCTGTCCTTCCTCCTTCAATCCTCCTTCTCCTCCTTTAGTCAATATTTTTTTACTTTACTGCGTGCCTCCAAGCAAGCTTGCTTAAAGCAATAAGTATTTTTGTAAGATATGCTGCATGTTGGAACCACCATTTTCAAAAGTGTTGTGACTCGGGCAAGTTGGTTATCCATGAACTTCGCTTGTGTGAGCGTGGCACATATACACGTCTCTGTCGTCTTTCCCCTTTCACTTCCATATGTGCTGTGCTCACACAAGCTAAGGGCACAGTTTCAGTGGCACTGTTACAATCAATAGCAATGAAGTACTCAAATCAAAGACTGCAATCTTGAAGGGCAAAGTAATCATATATAAAACATGTTGAATTGGTCTCAATCAAAAGTGCACGTGTTACGAGACTGTACCTATTCACATAAATCTAACTTGGTCGCTGCGTATATGCCCTAAAATAATTCAATACGCGCAAAAAAACGCGGTATATCCTTCCTTTTTCTGTGGCTTTTTCCACTCGACTCCCTAAAACGACAGCGTTGTGGCAAGGTGTCTTCCGTTGTACGCAAGCGTGTAGTCAGCTTTTCCTTGTACTTGACCATATTCACAACTGCGCAGAATATTTCACCATGCAGCATAGGTGCATTTATGTTTCCAGCAGTTACACCAGCGTGTGCAGGAACCACGCAAAATCTTCAATTATCCGTTCACAAGTGATAAATAAATGAACTCCGGCGTCACTCAGGGCATAGCGTCCTATAATCCATTTCTCAGAACGAGGGAATTTCACGAGAACTGCCAGCGCATGCAGAATGAGTTTACTTATGCTCTACTGTGCACCGTCCATGTCTGTGGGTTGTCTGTTTGTGATATTCTGAAGCAAGTCACTGGAATTTCTTTACTGCCATCACCTCTGTGTTCATTCACGTTCGTGGTATTTCATCACAACGCGAGAGAAACAACAGCATTCCACAAGGACGCAATCACAAACGTGATGCATCTCGCGCGCAGAAGAGCACACTCGGCAAGCGCAACCTTACTGGCACCTCAAAAGAAGTGAAGCAAATGTGTATTAGCGAATATTTCCGCCAGGTGAGCAACGAGTGCAATTGTTTAAGGCGGCACTTTACCAACCGACATGTATTGTCACTAAAGTTCTTGTTTCTCGCAGTCAAGTTCACTGCGTGAACATTGCTTAGCACGTTGCTTCCTAGCAATGTGAAGTCAGCCCATTGAAGTGGCCTGTTTACATTTATTGCTTTGTAGGTGGTTTTCCGGGTTAATCAGCGCCCTTCTATGAGACTCGATGGTCGCGCCGAAACACCGTGCGGTATAACGCTTGATGATTATTTCCAGAAAAGTGACGCTCCTCCCCGTGCACACTGGACAACTGGCGAGAATGAAAATGCCGCTAGTCACGGTCAAGCAGCTTCATCGAAGTAACTTGGCAGCTGCTGGCGTGGAAAATATTTTTTTTATTTACATACCCAGATACACAAGAACACAGAGGTAAGAGGGAGAGAGCAAGCTGACAACTGCTACCTGGAGGTGCACAACGCCTGCTCCCTCTTTCGGGAGGAGGAAAGAAACAGATGAAGAAATGCTTAGAGGTGAGTAACAAGAAAAAAGATGTGGAAGAAAAAATTGACAAATACTTCCTCAAGTATGAGTAAAAAATCAAAAATAATAATATTATTAAAAGAACTGCACATAAACGGGTGGCAAAGATCGTTTGGTTCATAAATGTAGGGAGAGCTCGGTGGGCCTGGTCACATAGGGAAGCTCGGTGGGCCTGGCCACGCGCAAATGTACCCACTGTGCCGCAAGGCATGCCCCACGTGATAGAATAGTGTAGATGGATTCAATGATGCTGCTTAGAATAGAGCTGTCGGTCTCCTTGTTGGTGAGTCTGCTTAGGACACCATGAGAGTCGGTGAGGAGGACAACCTTCAATGCTGCTAACTCCTCTTGTACGCACTTGAGGGCGACATCAACCGCTTCTATCTCGACCGTGAACGACGATGAGGGGTTCGGCATTTTAAACAACTCCCTTATATTGGTTGAAAGGGAGAAGAAAGCTGCATAAGCGCTCAGGTCATCGCTGCGTACAGAAGAGTCTCTAAACACTTTTGCATAGTCTTTGAAGTTTTCAAATAGGTGTGAATGGGCTAATTAGTATAGTTTTGGTATCGTACGCTTTTTGCGTATTCATAGAATTTCTAGATGGGTAGGGAAGGCACATGAGCTGTTCTCTGTCAATGTTGGTAACTCAATAGTTTCGGCAGAATCTCCAGTAATGTCACTGAACAAAGCTGCCATTTTACCCAATCGAAAAAAGTGGGCGCTGTGACAGTTTGTTAAGGAGTGTGTTGCCATCTGGGGCTCTGTTCATACGCTCAATATGACGTAGCGCTTTCTGGTCAGCTTGCAGTCTCAACGGCATGTGGTGTGCTTTAGTCAGTAGTGGGATAGATTGTGATTCATTAGGTGAGCCAAACAGTACCCAGATGGCAACACGATTATCCCGTTCGCGCTGAGACAATATAGCAGGCAGTACATTCAAGACTGGTAAGGCATAGATCACGCGAGAGAGTTTAGCTAATTACTAAACATGTAGTGCCTTCTTCTTATCAATGCCATCACCCCTAGCAGTCAAGGTGGCCACGTACTTGAACAGGGACATTGATTTTCACCTCACAGTTTTAACAGCAGTGCACCAAGACAGGAGATTATCGATGATTACATCCCGGTAGCGATGTTGGTGTACCCCTGTATTTGTGTGTCTCCGATGTAAAGCCTGCTAAGGCTTCGAGGAGTGCATTGCCTTGGATGATATGCGATCGCAGCTTACTTCGAAGAAGAAACTTGCATCCCAGCGGCGGCAGCTGCATTTCCGATGGAGGCGGAAATGTTGTAGGTCAATGTGCTCAGATTTGGGTGCACGTTAAAAAACCACAGGTGGTCGAAATTTCCGGAGCTCTCCACTAAGGCGTCTCTCATAATCAAATGGTGGTTTTGGGACGTTAAACCCCACATATCAATCAATCAATCAGTCAATCAATCAAGAAGAAACTTGCAGGCCAACTTCAACCAAGTTGCATTCAGAGCTCGCTGCAATATACCACGAAGATGTGACGGGCCACTGACCCCGAGTGCGATGTCATCAGCATGAATTGATATGCCTATAGAAAAGTAACATTCTTGCGGTAATCAGCCTGGAAATCCAGCAAGTACGCTGGCTAAGAGAAGCAGTGACAAGACGCTGCCTTGCTGCCTTGCGGGACGCCACAATTAACAGCGCGAGGTACACTCTCTACTTCTCCAATGCGCGCTTTCGTTTTGCGCTCACATAGAAAATCACGGATAAAGTGTAATAGACGACCCGAAATTCCTGCATTCATCAGTCAAACGCTTGCTGTATGCCAAGAAACAGAGCTTATGCTGCGCTTCTGCTTGCTTGAACAGATTTAAGTGATGATAAAGGATCTGCTATGCTGTCGAGGGCTGAACGGTGGTGAAGAAATCCGCTCATGACATCAAGGAAGAAAGTGAGATCCTGTAGTCTGGCGTCCAGACGAAGCTGCACCATACGTTTCATCAGCTTCATAATATTAGAAGTGATTGATATTGGCTGGTATGTCTTCAGGTGTTGTGCAGGACGACCAGGCTTTACATTGGTTTCACAACAGACAATTTTCAGCGAGCAGGAATCTGACTCGTTCGCAATGCTTTGTTTTCTTAGTCCCGAATACATTGACGAAATACTTCATCCACGTTTCGCAAGGCTTGGTACGTAACACTAACTTTGCCAGGGGCAGAGCGACGATAACAGAGGCTAAGTGCTGGATGCAGCTCGGCCAGCACATTAAATTTTCAGTATTTCTGGAATTTTCTAGACTATTTTTTAGACCGTACACATGAGTGCTTTAAAAAGCATCGGCACACCTTGAAGATGCTTTCTTCGCTTCTGCCACAAAATATTCCAGAATCTTCCACTCTTCGTACTGCCGAGAAGTTTACTGACGTGTACTCGAACATTATCTCAACTTCAGCATTGCAAGGGGAGTTAGCAGTGTAGGTTGCGAAATGAAAGTGAGACAAGCAAGAAACGCTGAGGGTGTTTGTGATGCAAGTGAATGCCGAATGCCCGGAGATAATTGACATATCTGTCGAAGCGCACTTAAAGAGACAGACAGAAGAGCCTGACAAGGACAGCGCTGTCCTTGTCAGCTTCCTCTGTCCATTCGTTTTTTCAGTGCAGTTCAACAAATATTTCAATTATGAACGCAATTCAACTGGCTCAACTTGCCATCTCGCCGCCCAGAGATAGTCTACCCAAACGGCCACAATATTTTAAAGATTCCGGCAACTATGCTGGTAAGCACAGCTGAATCAGAACGCCTTTTTTCATTGTTCAGACGCATAAAGTTGTACCTGAGAGCTACAACAACTGAAATATTGTTTGGCATCGGTCTCTGAACATCCATTATGAAATACAAGTCCACCCGGAAGACTTCTCTCCGTTCTATAACGGGAAGGTAGACGGCTTCAGCCAAATTTGTGTCAAATATCAATCATAGCCGCCAGCTCAGTCAGAGATGAAAGTTACCTGAAGTTATTCTTGGATTGAGATCTTCTGAGCCTGACCCGCAGGGCGCGGGTTCGAATCCCGGCTGCAGCGGCTGCATTTCCGATGGAGGCGGAAATGTTGTAGGCCCGTGTGCTCAGATTTGGGCGCACGTTAAAGAACCCCAGGTGGTCTAAATTTCCGGAGCCCTCCACTACGGCGTCTCTCATAATCATATAGTGGTTTTGGGACGTTAAACCCCACATATCAATCAATCAATCAAATCAGATCTTCTGAGCGGAAGTTGTAACAGCGTTGTTAATGATAAAATTATAGGATTTAACATTTAAAACCAAGAGATGACTACGAGAAACGCCGTAAGTTTTAGCACTTTCAATCTTTACCAAGCACCTAAATCAAAGCGCACAGGCGTCAAGCATTTTCACCTACGTCGAAAAATATGAGAGGCATTCCACCCCGCTACCTGCCGGACAGCAATAGAGCACCATAACCACTGGACCACCCTGCCGTGTAGTAAAGAAGACAGTTTTGGTAAAACCAGTATGCGCTGCACTTTTCGTCCAGCTCTAAGGAAGCAAGTTCAACTGTAAGAGACATATTGCTGGAAATCACTTTGACAGCATGGCAAAGTGGTTCCATTCACCCCGTTGCCTACTCTTTGCCTTTCAGTGGCACCTTTCTCACTTAGACGTGGTGAGCGGATACGGAAGGTGTGAACTGCAGTGGGAACACCCAAATTTGCGTGAGACAATTCTCGCAAATTTCAGATACCATATGGGAAATATAATTTGACAAGTAATGCGCAGGAATATCTTTGTGTCAAGTGAAAAATAATCTGAAATATTTCGCTATTCATCGTGTCTGTTGGCGGCGTGAGCCATTGTTTGCACAGAGTTTCTTACAGTTTTTGTAAAGAAATATGGGTAATATGTGTAGAAGAGGTTAGAAATGAAGAAGATAGCTGACACGCCAGCATACTACTGTGTATTATTACAACTAAGGTTGCACGGCAGGCTTGTTGGTTATTCATGTTGTTCGAGTTATAGAGCATCCAGGACGGGACAGAGAAGAAGACACAGAACGCCGTGTATGTGTGCTGTGTCTCCTTTGTCCCGTCCTGGATCCTCTATACCTCGAACAATATTATTACAAATAGGCGCAGCTGCGTATAGTTTCTGTGCGAACATTGAAGATGTGAGTAGACACCACCATCAGAGAAAATCAACGCGGTGGCATCCGGATCTTAACTGCAACGCCTCAAGATGAAGAGGAACTAGCACTTCCGGAAGCAGTGAGCACTGACGCATTTGTTTTCTTGATAAGCACTAAAATAAAGCTCACTCCATACCATTTACTTGCTAAAAGGACAGTGAGGTTAAACATGAAAGTTAAGATATATGAGAATTTTGTGCTGACTCAAGTAAGAAAAGGCGCGAATCCTGCTACCGCTGCTTCGCCTGACACTTTCGTCGAGCTGATTAACAAGTTTCTTGAACAGCACGAAGAACAAAATAGGCGGAAAAACAATTTATTGCGCTTGCTTGTAAACGCAACGGAAAGATTAAGCAGACCATGTCGCGAACACGTAAAGCCAGACATGGTTTACGGACAGTCTAGTAGTGCCGAGTCCTGGCGCACGTTTTATGAGTATGCAAGCAATAAAAACTACTGGCATAGCGACAAATATAAAGTGGAAAACTTGCGACTACTCCTATAATTCATAGCGAAGAGTTGATACGAATGGCGTCTCAACTCTCACAACAACAAACCATGGATATAGTGGAAAGCAAGCTTTCTGAGCTCCTTCAGTGCACCCACTTTGCGTATCGATAGACGTGCTGTGTAAGTACTACTTGCGCCAATAAATTCAGTTTCAGAGTGGTGGGGTGCTGGGTAACTCAACCTGGAACTCCGCAACAGGAAACTACCTGCCATCCAAGAAATGGCTGAAGAAAGCACCTAGCAAGGTACGACCCAGCCTTCGATGGTCATCGTGCCCACTGCGCTACACGTGCGCAATCCACCTTTTTTGACGGTACCATCGAGCAAGACGACAAAGATCGGTTGTCGAAATTTGAAAAGGTACGCGCAAGCAACACGTGGGACGACCCTTCGAAGATGCAATGTGTACCCTTCTACCTGAAGGAGGTAGTGAGTCTCTGGTTTAAAAACCATCACTCGTAAATCGCCACTGGGGGTGCTTTTAGGCTACGCATTACCAATGTGTTTCGGTCGCCCCGAGGTACGTAAGCTTCATTTCGAACAGCGCCTACGTAACGCGCACAGCTGCAGTGGGAAGGCTTCAGAAGCTACATCCTCGTTGTAGCTGTGAAGGCGACTTGTGCAAGCGCTTGACTTATCAATAACGGAAGCAGGCAACATCAAACGCATATTGAAGGCGATAGATGACGACGCCTTCCAGATTCTGCTGGCCCAGGGCCCGCGGACCGTGTCCGAATTCGCCACTTTTTGCCACTGGTCGAGGAGTTGCGCAAACACTGGGTCATGACACGGTGGCTAGCGGCTACCAACGAAACCCTCGCGGCTTTGGCCTTTGGTGGAGACCACAACACAATAATGTCGGAAATCAAGAGATATGTTTGTGAGGGGGTGGCTCGAAAACTTTCGTGCCTGTCGTATCTACCGGCAATGGAACTCTCTTCTGAGAGTCTCGCGCCAGCCATCAGCTAGGTAATACCGGCGCATGTCTCTGAGGCAGTGCCGTCTACCTCTCAGACAACACCTGTCACCGCACCATTCACTTACTCTGCAGTTACTGCTACTCCTCCGCGACCTCCGCTAGGGCCAACTCCCCATTCTGCACGACTACCAACGACGCCATTTCCAGCAACACAGCAGCGCTATAACGGAAAACTTTGGCGCACAGTTGATAATCGCCTGTCACCGGCACTTCGCAACGGGTCCGGCTGCACCTACAAAGCAGTCATTGATCACGAAGACCATGCGGCCTCAATACAAGGCTAAAAATACTGAGGTTAAGCAAGTACAAGAACCATGGAGTATGAGTAGATGGGTAAATGGAAGAGGTAGATATATGGAGTGAAAAGAAAATTGTCGGCAGCAAGGCACAAAAAGAAATTCTGCAATATAGAAGGGCAGAAGATAATGGCAATAGATTTCCTCGGCTAAATTGGTATGTTCGGAAATCTGGATTTTCATTACCTAATAGATGTGCAGTTTGAAATGAACTGAAAAAAATTGTTCTCTTTCCTCTCATATGCCGTCGCTTTGCCTCACTTGTCTGAACAATTCTCGAGGGGACGGTTGACATGCTGTGATTAGCATTCATTACATTCTCATTTTTATCCTTTGAAGTCAGTCGGGAGGCTCCTACCATGGCGAAGAGCTAGATGACGTAACAAAAAACTAAAGGAGAGGGTCTCGGCTTCCACCCGACGACATCAAGAGAAGCTGTTTGTCTCATGCAAGTCTATTGTACATATCTGTTTTTGTGGATCGAAAGGAATGGAGTGCGTTAGATGAAAGCGGAGCAAGCGTCATGGTTACTAACGCAAATATTGTTGAGAAGGCGAAAGTAAAAGAGGGAAGACCAGGAAAAGTACACGGATATGATGGAAGACGAGATATTCAGGATAATTGGACTTGTATAACCATATCGTGTCTCGGCAACACTGTCACTGCGCAAGCACTGGTACTCGACGGAGTTCTGTATAAACTACTGCTTTCACGTCCAGTCATAAGTGCACTTCGCCTTATATTACTGGAGAGGCGAAATTACCACAGAAGAAAAGCGCCACGCTATCAACGCTGCAGTTTCGCCTTCAAGAACTCCGCGGAAACCATCGCCAGGTGAAGATGTTAGGATGCCTTACCGGGAATCGCTGTGCCTAAAAGGATATCTTACAGCAACTACGAAGTTTGAGGTTCCATTCCAGCTCAGTGATACGACGGTGGGAAGAAAAAAACCCTATAATATGTCACGAGAGAAAAAACTGTGGCTTCAGAACGAGATTCAAAAGATGTTGGATGCGCAGAATACCCGTCCAACCATGCCTACGTTTGCTTCACCCATCACCATTGCACCAAAGGAAGATCTAAGTCTTCGAACCTGCACGCAATGCAGACAAATTTATAAGCAGACTGAGCTTTTTTTGTTTCCTATGCTACGTATAGACTCTATCAAAGATGACACAGGTGGCTGCAGAGTTTTCTCGCGCATTGACCTATGTAAAGGATTTCGGAAAGTTCCGATTTCTGAAAAGAGCAAGAAATATTCTGCCTTCATCACACCCTTTGACATCTATGTGTATAACCGACTTCCATTTCGATGAAAGAACTCGCCCGCTTGATTCCAGAAAAAGATGAACGACGTCTTGCGACCGTTTCTGGGGAAGTTTTGTGACGTCTATATAGACAATAAGATAGTATACTCCCGCAACGAGGAAGAGCACTCAAACCATCTGGCTAGTGCACTTCAAGCACTTTGTGATGCCAAGATCAAAATTAATGACAAGAAGAGTGAGTTTTTTCGAAGTAAAGTGGTGTTTCTCTGAAGAGTATTTGACGGCCAAACCAAGAGCCCAAAACAGGAATCAGTCGAAGGAATCGCAAAAATGCAGAAGCCGCATGACTTGCACTCTTTGTGGGTGTTTCTGGGTCTTGCAGGGCATTTTCGGCCATTCACTATAGATTATGTGACCAAAACCGAATGCCATACAGAAATGACAAAAAAGAATGTGCCATTTCAGTGGACAACAGAGTATGAATCTGTTTATCACAGCCTTGTGACCTATGTTTCATCAGATCCGGTACTGACTCTTCCAGACTTCAAGTTGCCCTTTGAGCTGAACACTTATGCTTCTTATTATGGCACAGGCGCGGTGCTTTACCAGAGAGGTACCGACTTTCCACGGAGCCGTCAACAGAGTGTTGTCGGGTAGTACTCGTAACTCTTTTCGAAAACATAACTGAACTACACGACTACAGAGAAGGAAGTTTTGGCAGTTTTAATGACCGGACGCTATTTTAGCGGGATAGCAGGAGCTTCAAGCTCTTTACGGATCACCAAGCCTTAGCGTATATCCTTAACCTCGCCGAGCCTCGAGGAAAAATTGCTAGGGGGGTGAGTGAACTCCAGCAGTCTAATTTCATGGTCCACCATAGGCTTGG
Organism: Rhipicephalus annulatus; assembly: GCA_013436015.1. Classification (NCBI taxonomy): domain Eukaryota; kingdom Metazoa; phylum Arthropoda; class Arachnida; order Ixodida; family Ixodidae; genus Rhipicephalus; species Rhipicephalus annulatus. The sequence continues at coordinate 1,104,907 of WOVY01000213.1, read as the reverse complement.
AGAACATCTCAAAGACACAGATGCGCTTTCAAAACTTGCGGTAGTTCCTGATCATAAAAATTCCAACGCAACAATGTTGTGGGAGGGAACTGAAGAACTTAAGTTCCATAATGGAATGTTCACAGTCCCAGAAACAATGATGCTTCGAATTTCGGAGCTCTATCACCACACCGCGCACTCAGGTGGACATGACGGCTTTTGGAGGACATATCACAAGATTCGTCAGCATTTCCAGTGGAAACAAATGAAAGAGGACGTTCAACGGTATGCTCAGTCTTGTCATCAATGTCAAGTTCACAAAGCCAAGTACCTTCAGAGAACAGACGAGATGGTTTTGACTCAACATTCCGACGTACCATTTGAAGTCATTCATATGGATTTCGCAGAGCTCAAGAAAAAAGCTGCAGGAGTAAGATGAACGCAGTATTTCCTAGTGGCAATACACCAGTGCACAAGAATAGTGGCTGCAAAGCCGGGAAGGGTAGACGCAAGTAGTGTGTTTGCTTTTTTGAGTCGAGAGATGCTCAAGAATACGAAATTATTATTATCAGACAATGGGCCAGCGTTTCTCAGTCAGCGTTTCCAAGAATGGGCGAAGAAATGAGGAGTTGAATTGCGATGCTGCGCTCCGTACCATCCTGCAGGAAATGACATGGCTGAAAGAATCATTTGGGATTTTAAGCAGTTTATTTCAATGTATTGAGGTTTTCAGGGTGGAGAGAAGTGCTGCTTGGAGGCAGCTGTCGCTCATCATAATCGGTCGCACCCTGCGAGCATCGGCTGTAGCCCATATTTTGCAGCTTTCGGAGAGGTATCAGTGCTTCCTGCTGATCGAGAACTTTGCATTGTAGACCGCCTGCAATTGTGCGAAAAACGAAAAATTTCGGAATCCTACCAGCGATACCAGGAAAGTATGAAGAGGTACTTTGACCGTCGCCACAACGTGCAAATACTTTAGATACAACTGAACGGTCTGGTGCATGTCAGAAAAGGCCTTCCCGGCACAAAGCAGGTGTACATGGGTCCTTATTGCGTGGTGCAGATCGCAACGCAACGTGGCGTTCTCAAAAGGGTCGGTTACACCAACAATGATGGTGTGCTGGAGTTTGACACCATTGAAAACGTTTTCATGTATCACCCCAGTAGAGATGGGCCTTCAAAGAGGGGGAGTGTACGTGGACGTTAGGCAGGGTCGGAGGGATACGAGGAGAAAGAAAAGGTTAGAAATAAAGAAGATGGCTGACGCCCCAGCCCAGTACTGTGTATTATTACATGTATATTGCTCGTAATTTTAGATAATAACACACCCGCCCATGTTCCTTCATTCTGTGCATTTGTTGTCCTGCATCGTGTCGCTAGTTGCAGAAATTGCTCGGTGTGTCCTTGTAGTCATATCAATGTAAAGAAATGAACTGGCGAAGTGAAGCAATATATAAAAATTGTCGGATATTTTAAAGCTTTATGTTTCTTATTTTTGAGCTGTTTGCCGCAGTGCTAAACAATAAAGCTTCTGCTCACTACAGCTTCCCACACTGAGTGTCTCATTGCGGTGCTTTCGATTCATCACCACAATCTTTTCAAATATGAAAGTAAGTTACATAATGAGTATTTTAGTAGGCCTTTGAAACGCTGTGATTAGCGTGCACGTCTGCCTGTGTAGCATTTTCGTCACTAGACAAGACTTCGGAGTGCCTCAGACGTTAAGGCACAATAAAGATCTGTAAATATTTTGTACAATCGCATACAAGCCGAGTTGGATGTATAGGCCGAATATTCTGTGGCACGCTTGCGCATAAGTATGTGTGTGTGTGTGCGTGTGCGTGTGTTTAGATGTTAGCAGAGCAGGCGAAAGTTCAATAGAAATGTTTTTCTCTGGCGTGAGTATATTTTTGCCCATGCTCAAAGAGTCACACTGTAATATGCTTGAACGTGGCCTATCAGACCTTGTAACTGTGTCTGGCTCTTTTAATAAATTGAACCTCTGCCTATTGAAAATTATCGTAGTGATCGCCTCTGGCGACATTTGTTCCGGCGGGTAGAAGTATAGGACCACCGCTTGAACATTATTCACGTCGCCGGGCCAACTTGAAGCACTCGTGGCCGAGATTCCTGCCCAAAACCACACAGAGTGCCAAGCCTTGAGAAACACCGCGGTACGTTTTTCTATATTTAAGCATTACTCACCGTAAAAGCGCCCAGCATTGAGATTATGATAAAAGATAGCAGTGCTTAGTTTTTAAATCAGGTCAGCGAGAAGCGACGAAAAAATTGAGTTGAGTAACTGAAAGGGGGGAGCAGGTGTTGTGCGTAAAATTTTGGGAAAAAGTTTCAACCCCCTAACACCCCCTCTCCATGGCTACGCCAGTGGGCGGCAGCCACCCACGACTTCGGCGCTGCGCGAAAATACGAGCACAAGCCGATGAAGCTCCTTACATTTTTGATTGAAGTTGGCTTTGGAAAGTCGGCAACGGCTCGAAGTTTGTCCGGGTCGGGGTACTGCATCCATTGACAGAACATGACCAAGTGTAGCAAGTTGTGAGCTCGAAGCGGCCCCTCTTCAGACTAAGCTGGAGGTTTGCCTCAGTAAGGCACTGAAGACTTGTGTGCAGACGGTCGACGTGCGTAGGAAAGTCAGGAGAGAAGACGATAACATCGTGAAGGTAGCATAAGCATATCTGCCTACTAAAGCCGCGTAAAATGCTGTCTTTTTTTAGTTCAAACGCTGCAGGTGCAATGCACACACCTAATGAATGACTGATTGATTGGTTAATGGATTTGTGAGGTTTAAGGTCTCAAAACCACGATATGATTATAAGAGACACCGTGGTGGAGGGCTCCAAAAATTCGACCACCTGGGTTTCTGTAACGTGCGCCCGAATCCGAGCAAATGGGTCTAAAGCATTCTCGCCTCCATCGTTAATGCAGCCGCCGCAGTGGGGATCCGATCCCGCCACCTGCAGGTTAGAAACCGAGTACCTTAGTCGAGACCACCGCGGTGGGGTATTGCACATACCGAATGGCATAACCTTGAATTCGTATAGGCCACCAGGCGCAACGAGCACTGTTTTCGTACGGTCACACTCTGCCATCGGAACCTGCCAGTAACCTGAACCAAAGTTAAGTGTAGAAAAGAATTCGGCACCTTGTAGGCAATCGATAGCGTCGTCAATGCGGCGAAGAAAGTATACATCTTCCCGTGTAATTTTGTTCAGTCACTGGTAATCCACACAAAGTTTAATTGAACCGTCTTTTTTTCACTAGCCCAACAGATGAAGACCAGTGGCTTGAAGCTGGCTTGATGACACCGCACTGAATCATATCGCGCACCTGCTCTGCAAGTACACTTCGTTCCTTGCATGACACGCGTAGCAGCGTTGCCACAAAGGATGGTGGGTTCCCCTCATCCGGCCTCATACAACGCGTAACGAGAGCTCCCCGTCAATGTGACCGACAATCAGTGGAACGCAACCCGTCACCAACCAAACTAGACCACTACCCCGCCGCTGACTACCGACCATTCGTTCCCCGTCGCTCTTCCTCATCACGCCACTACTGTTCTGCGTGCCTTCATCGTCACCGAACGAAGACCATGGAGACAGAAAACTTACTGCCGCCACTCTGGAGGCACAAGCTGCGAAGTCTTCACCTTGTAGAAGTCCTCGCCCGTTTCTCACAAACGTTCTGGAAGTGTTTGATGAAGGTCTAAGAACTGTTGCGTTTGTTGACACTGGTGCTGCTCTATCTGTGATGAGTCGTCGAAAACTCTGCTGTTCGATTCGAAAAGTAATGACGACGCCTTCCGAAGTTTTGCTGAATACCGCGAGCGTGCAACCAATTCCATCTGTCGGGGAATGTCTTGTACCACATTGAGTTTCTCATGTTCAGCACTTGTTTCCACGACGCGTTAACTAGAGGGGATTTTTGTCGTGCCTCCACGCCGTAATTGACTGCGCTTGCGTGCTTGTGTGAGCGATAGTGTTAGTTTGAGTAGGTGCTTTTTGAGGAAGGTCCAATGAATTTTGAAATTCATGCAGAAGGGTTATAAGCGGTTTTCGTTGATCCGGAAGGAAGTTTGCTGTCGATGAAGCGACTGAGGATAAACGAGGAGTAGTCACCCCGTGTAAAAAGCGGAGTAACAGCGTTCAGTTGAACTTGCTGCCCAAGGTCGTGGAGCTCAGTAGGAACAATAACGTTTTAATCAATGCAAAGATCATAGCCACGCGTTTTCTTAGCTCTTAAGGCAAGAGGGCATGAGTTAGGATTAGAAACGAAAACTCCGGAGGTATCTTAGTAAGCTAGCAGAACGGCATATGGTAGAGTCGTACCGTGGCTGCGACTGAAAAGGCCAGATAGCGAAAACACAATGGTAGAGCCGGACAATTCAGTGCGATTGACGGGGACAAGGCTCACACTAAAAGGAGGAACATTAATGTCGGAAGCAACAAGAAGCTTGCCAAGTGAGTGCGCTCTTTGCCCGTAGATGGGGCATCTCAAAAGACGGAAAATTCCACGTGGTGGCACGACAAAAAATCCCCTCTAGTTATCACGTCGTGGAAACAAGTGCTAAACATGAGAAACTCAATGCGGTACGAGACATTCCCCGTCAGGTGGAATTGGTTGCACGCTCGCGGTATTCAGCAAAACGACGGGAGGCGTCGTCCTTACTTTTCTTATCGAACGGCAGAGTTTTCGACTCATCACAGATACAGCAGCACCAGAGTCAACAAACGAAATAGTTCTTAGACTTTCAACAAACACTTCCAGAACGTTTGTGAGAAACGGGCGAGGACTTCTACAAGGTGACGACTTCGAAGCTTGTGCTTCCAGAGCGGCGGCAGTAAGTTTTCTGTCTCCATGATGTTTGTTCGGTGACGAGGAGGGGGCTGAGAACAGTAGTGGCGTGATGAGGATGAGCGACGGGGACCGAATGGTCGGTAGTCGGCGGCGGCGTAGTGGTGTAGTTTAGTTGGTGACGGGTCGCGTTCCACTGATTGTCGGTCACATTAACGAGGCAGCTCTCGTTGCGCATTGTACGAGGCCGGGTGAGAGTAGTCCCCACCATCCTTTGTGGCAACGCTGCTACGCGTGTCATCCAAGGAACAAAGTAGATCGAAGAAAAACTTTCTAAGCGCACTAGTCCGGGCTTAGAACGGGTTCCCGTCTACTTCATTAAAGAACTGGGACATAGTACAAAAAACGCCGCTGAAATCTATAGAGGATTGTTTACAGGCAAAGGAAATACCAGACACTTGGAGGAAAATAACGGTTAACCTAATATATGCAGGCAAAAAAGAAAATCGCAATATTTGGTCGTATGGACCGCTTGGAATTTCATAATTTAACGAGCTTATGGCGCATAAAAAAACACGAAAGAAAGAAAAGTGAAAGCACAACCATCACGTTTGTGCTAAACAGGTCGGTGATGCAGACAGTAAAATTGAATATAGATACGCCAGCAGAGCAAACTCATATTTTAGAAAAACTTCAGTGTGAATTACGAATCGACAGGCGGTTAGACGATAATCTGCCTGTTCTAACTCGGTGTTGGGAAATATCTAAATGAGAAAACAAGCCCTAATACGTAGCTTATCTCGACATCACTAGGGATTGTGACAACGTTAATCAGGAACATCTGAGGGAGGTATTGAAAGAAGTGTTCTTATGTGACGACTGCATACAGAATTTGAGACAAATATCTCGAGAAAAAACACTTTCCATATATTAGGAAGAAATAGATAGCGATGACAGCTTTGAAATCAGCAAGAGCCTGATGCAAGCATATCCTTTGGCCCCACGGTTATTGATGCTCTACATGGCGAGAAGGGAATATACGCTAGAGGTTAGCAAAGTTTGGTTTATTAGATCAGAGAAACAGGCTGGAGCATTAGTTTAGTAGCAGCTTCCAGGTGTATTTTATGCTGACGATTTTTTTCCTATTTGTGCACAGGTCTTTGAAGACATATGCGCAGACATATGGCGTCTAGCAAACATATGCGGAAGAGAAGCAGTACTCTAAGACCAAGACTTAGTACAACGAAATGTGATTGATTGATTGATTCAATGGCATGTGAAGTTTAACATCCCCAAACCACTATGTGAATATGAGACGCTGTGGTGGAGGGCTCCGGAAATTTCCACCAACTTGGGTTCTTTAACGCGCACCCAAATCTGAGCACACGCGCCTCAACCGAAAACGCAACCATCACAGCTGGGATTCAATCCCGCGACCTGCCAGTCAGCAGCCGAGTACCTTAGCCACTAGACTACCACGGCGAGGCCCAACAAAATGTGGATTGATAATTGAAATTCTCAAGTGGTACCTCTTCTGCGGTGGCACCCTTTTGCATACTTTTAATCATCAAAAAGTCCCCTAGCGACCTTTTTGAACGAATCTGCTGTCACCTTCCACATGACAACTAGTGCTTCGTACCGTTCCTATATATTTCACCCTTCATCTACCAAATGTTGCATTCTGAAAGGCTTCCTACATAGCGCTCTGAGTTGGCTGCATATATTCTACGTGCGACCTTTTTTTTTCGCAGATCTGTCATCCATTGTTCATTTTGATCTGTAGTTTCAGCCTCGACCAAGTTCTGCTCAATATTACTTTTTAGATGCGGAAGCATCTTATACTCGCGCCTTGTAGTGCGCCGTCCGCGCCGTCCGCACCGCTTCTCGAACATTCGACAGCTGACGCGCGCGCATGCGCCGTCGCGCCGTCGCCCACCATCTGTGCCGCGCGCGCTTCTCCTTCGAGAACATTCGAAAGCTGAAAGCGCATGCGCCGTCGCGCCGTCGCCATCTGTGCCGCGCGCGCGCTTCTCCTTCGAGAACATTCGACAGCTGACAGCGCATGCGCCGTCGCGCTGTATATATACTCAAGGTCGGCGCTCGCTCGCTCAGTTGCCGCTCGTCCGTTGGTTTGTACGGCGCGTCGACGTCCGAAGTCGCCGTGAAATGAATGCCAACGAATCCACAAACAGAATGATCGACGTCCCTTCGACCAGCACCGGCCAAACTGTTGGCGGTACCGCTTCCGCATCCTCCTCAGTGTTCCCCCGAGGGAAGCTGCGGGCAATTTTTTTTCTAAATATATTTCCCACGTTTAGTTGACTTCATTCTGTGGCCGCTTCTTCTTTAATGCATGTGTGTGCTACAGTAACTTATCGCGTTACTTCTGTATCGCTTCCCACATTTCTCTGTTTCATCAACATTCTGGTTTCTTCTTTTCCTTCACGAAAATACCTTTCTTGTTTCATCACCCTCCTCATTACATTTAACAGCTCACTAAGTCTCATTAGGTCTTTTCCCGGACGTTTTTGTACTTCTTTCTTTACTATCACATCTCAATTTTTCACTTGTGCATCATTTAAAGGCGGACTTTCGAGTTGGGCTAGATGTTCCTATTATCAGTTTTATATCTATTTTGTATTTTTATGAATTTCTGATGACTACCCAAATTGTTAATCATTTCGTAGTGTATTCTGATCTTTCTAAAATTCTCATAGATTCTCTATGTCATAGGAGAATAAGACAATAATGAATCCAAGCTCAACGGCCTATGTCTGACTTCCCACGTGATCTGCTCCTCACAAATAGGCCCCGCGTTAGCTAGCTCAAGGCTATGTTGCTCACAGAGATTCAGCAATAACTTGTTATTGTTCTCTGTATATTCGCCAAGGCCATTTATGATAGGAATATTGTCCTCTAAAAACCTATTTAGGCTCCACGACCAAATTCTTTTATACCGGTGGGTATGTGATTCACCACCTTCAAATTCTATTCTTTGCAGTTATTCCCCGTCCACAAGTAAGCTACACCTGTCCACAAATTGTTTCCCACAGCTTTGCCCGAAACATAGGGGTGCTCTGAACACATTTACTTCAACCTATCTTCTTTGGGTTTTCTTTACACTAGCATTCCAACACCCCCACCTTTTCTCTCTGGTATGATCCCGTTGCATCCTTTCCAAGTATTATTAAGAATCTATGGCGGCTCTTCCAAGACTCTAAGGTGGGTTTCTCTGTTATTTGTCGAAGTGCTCCTCAATCTCTAGTTATCTTGCCTTTATTTCTGCCGCACTGCTCATTGAGGTTACTAAAAGCAAAAAAAGCACCTTTTCTCTTTTTTACCATTGCTTTGGTTTTTTGATATACCACTCGTCAAAGAATTTCCCTGGTTTTTGTGTTACTAGGTATTGTGGGCACCGAGGGCTCTGTGTCCTCCCCCAAAAAGCTACTGCGCGCAATGCAAGTTGATGACCCACCTCAAGACCTATCTTCCTATCAAGGAGAATTCTGTCTCTTTGAAAACCACTTAACATATGCACGTCCCTGTTTATTTCCAATACCTCAAAGCCTTTCCCTTGACTCATCTGCCATATCTTTTTGTATCCGTCAACAACCGCTTTTCGAAGGTTGCTGTCGCGCACCCGTACCTCCAGGATCAGGCATATAACGTTGCCTCTACCTGAGGGGAAATGGGGAGCATGAAATGGAGTGGTTGTATCGTCAGCTGCTTTGTTCCCTCCTAGCTCAACAACTGCTTCGCGTAACCTAGATGTTGTGACCATAGAACCAGTTCAGCCAGTTGTTTTCCGAAACTAATTCCCCTTTTCCGAATTTCCCATTGCCCCTTTCTTTTCAGCCATTCAGCGGGCCGGGACCTTGCCGTTCTCGCCATTGGCTGCTCTTTTGTTCATCTTGCGCACCTTAGCTTGTCCCTCCTTGGCTGACCTGAGCCCTTTTTCATAGCCTTCGTTTTTTCTCGTTCTGTCGCCAGCGCAGTCTCAACCTACAATTTCCTCATCGTCAGTTGACTCCGGGCAACCATCATGCTTCCAATTTATCTTTCGATCTCACATTGTCAACATTTGGTGTCAGCAGCCTCTGCAATCACATCAGCACTAGCCTCTCATTTTTAAAGCCACCTAGCATGCTAAACATTACGGTCTTTATAACCATATTTTTATATGCGAAGCATTTCTTTGCGAACGTCGGCAAATTTTAGCGTATAGGTACAATTACCTCGTGTTCGTGTCTGGAGAAAGAATTTGCGGGAGGAGTAGCGCGCACAGACGCATTCCTGGAAGAAAATACGATGGCTTATTCATCTTGATCGAAGAACAATGCACGGCACATTGATTAACAGTGCAATGGAAGGCAGGCATCACTGCTAGGCAAGGATTGGGCTGTGCCTTTGTTCGCACATCGGGCGGAATGCGATGCCTCGCCGTCGGCTACAGACGACGGGATGCCTTTGCTTTCCACCCCATTGTTTCAATTCTACGAATTTCCTGTTGCTCAGCATCGGCATGGCTGGGGTCACAAGAGCTATGTCATCGGGCTTAACCGGGATATTCAAAGTAAAGTCAAATTTCTCAAACTCGCATGTGATCAAGAAGCCAGGCATCGAAGTGTTGTGGTGGTGTGAAACATGTTAGTGAGCCCCTTTGTGGACTTTCCCTCGTCTCCTGCCCGCGGAAAGGTGGTTTCGCCTTCATGAGTCGCTTGACCAGTCATCGAGCATTGTATTTGCTGACAGAGTGGACAACGCGATTAGGGTTGACTACACTGTTTTTAAAAGTGGGGGACGTGTATGTTCTCAGTATTCCTTCATAGAGCTTCGTCCAGAGAGAAACCTTTAGACGTAGTCTTTGAGCCTGAGTCCCCGGAGCTCTATTCTGAGCTCTTGAGCCAAGTAAATAAATTGTTGTCGTTAGTACGAGGGCCTCATCTGAATTGTTCGACTATAGTTCCCACGACGGGGGCGCGCTACCAAAACTTAGCCTCGCTGTCCCTTATGTCGCGACAACTGGACGGCAGCAGTGTGGTGGCACAAGCCCATCAACCTCGAGAGGCGACGGGATGACATTGGCCAGATGCTACGAGCACAGCGACTCGGCGAGGCGACAAAATGACGTTTTTTTAGATGACAAGAGATGATCGACTTCGAGAGACAAGAGAACAGCACTTCTTATATGCGTGATAGTGGACGCGTGACTGCGAGCTGTGTGAGTGCCGACTTTCTGTGTTAAACTTTAACAGGCAATTTCTACAGGTGTAAGTAAAAGTTGGGAGAGTGGTTAGTTGTTTTAGTCAATGGGTTAACAAATGTCTTGCGTGAGGCAGAAAATTGTGAGACAGCTTGTTTAGGTTATTTTCTGACGGTGGCGCTGAGGTTAACAGTGAGAAAACAGAATTTCGTGTAGCAGCCTAAAGAAGCTTCCGTAAACTAAGTTAACAGGTAACTTGAAGCAAGGCAGATAACTAGAGCTGTAGGTGTTGTCGAGGTTGATTAGTTGCTAGACAGGATTGAATTGTGAAATAGAGAGCGGTACCGGAAGCAGTCTACAATCTGAGAGCCCCGCGAAAATCCAGGCTGCTAACGATCACAGGGGAGTTAAATCTGCATGTGTCGGACTCTGAGACAAGAATCAGATTGCTGAGACAAGAATCAACGATGAGGAACATTGGGGAAAGGGAAACGTTCGAGGAGGCCGAGGCCCAGAGAAAAAAACTAGAACGCCACAGAGAAGAGGCAGAAGAAAGTATGAGCTTAATCTGAAGCGCATAGATTTCGAGCTGAGTTGCAATAGTAAGGCAGCCAGGCAGTAGGTATGGCAGAGCGTGTCAAGTTCAAATTGACGTACCTAATGAGGTCTTACAATATAGGGGAGGACATGGGTTTGTTCTTCGGCAACTTTGAGAAAACTTGTGAAAGGCAGGATGCAGGGACTCAAAGCTTGTTTTCTTTACTTCCGAGGGAGGCCTCAGAAGTAATAGCGCTTTTGACGAAAGAGGAGGCTGACGAGTGTAGTGAGGTAAGTTTGAGGCTTCTCAAGAAATATAGATTGTCGGCAAAAGGTTGCAGACAAACATTTTGTGACGACGTAAGGGAGAAACGTTATTCATACCCGGAGTTTGCTTACAAGTTAATGGCAAACATGGGGTATTGGACTAAAAAGCAAATGCATATGGGGATAGTGACAAGGTGCTCGGCTTTATCGGTCTGGAACGTTTCTTTCAAAAGTTACCAGAAAATGTGTGGCTGTGGGTGCAGGTTATGCAGACGTGAACACCGTAACGAAAACCGCCAAGCTCGTGGAAAAACTTGTTAGGCACTGCGCCCTCGGGGCAAACAACTAGCCTAAAAGAGAAAAATTCCTACGGTCGAATAAGGCGCCATTTAGAAAGGAAACGACTTGTCTCGCACGAAAAGGTGAGGGAAACAGACGCTTAACATTGGTGTGTCGGCAGAGGCAAGCAAAAAGAAATTCGAGGCAAAGAAATTGGCGGCTTGCTTCAATTGCCACAAAAAAGGGCACTTCGCTACATTGCCTGAAGAAGAGGCTGTTCTTTTGTCAATGAATGAAGCCGACATGAAGATGAATTTGCTAGAGTCTCATATGTAAGACCTTACCGTTATTGAAAAGCAGTGTCGGGTTCTTAGAGATTCTGCAGCCACTATGGAAGTGGTTCACCCGTCCTTTGTTCAGTGCGCACAGTGTTAAAGAGGCTGTCTGGATTAGAGAAACCATGGAAGCAAACAGTTCAGTGCCTTCCCGTAGCTGAACTTCTCCTTAAAGGTGCATTTGACACGTTGGAAACGGAACCCGCGTTATCGCTATACCTCTCACCTCAGTATCCCTGCTTATTTTCAAATAAGTGAGGACAAATTCATAAGCAGAAAGGTCTTACGTTGGGAGAAGGCATTGTGCAGGCATTGACTCTGTTTCACACATAATGTGCAAACATTGTTGAAGCTAGCGAGACTTCTTGCAGTCGTTGCACTCACAACAAAAAGAGTAACGACGTTCTTGCTACCGATAATCTAGTTTTTTTGTATTTACGGCAAAACGTATTTGAAGCTATTATGTGCTTTACAAAGAACAACGCCGTTTAACGTCTGTTAATATGTGCCTGTATAGCTTACTTTTCACCTGCCGCCACACACATACTCTCTACTCTGGTTACGCCAAGATGGTGACCACCTGAATTTTCAGTTTCAGTGAAGGATAGGCAACCAATGGGTTATTCAGTAGCCGCGTGTTTTTGTGCTGATCACGCTTTTTTTGTTCGCTGGTCGCGCCGAAGAGAAGCACAAGGAAACGCGAAAATGCACCGGCAGTAATCAGATGTCACGCGAGCGACCACGACACGCGCGGAGTTATACGTTTTGTTGGTCGAACTTTTGCATAGCTTCCACAGTGTTGCACCTGATGTATGAAATGAAATATAGATCAAAGGCGCGTGGGCAGACGGCAAAAGCCAGATTTGCTGAGGCAAACAGGCCTCAAATCAACATAGGCCCATTCGCAAGTAGGACACCACCATTACAAAGCAACAGGTGCGCGAACATGCGGCTGAAGCCCTAGTCACGGAAACAACCTTGCCTAAAGGTGACGATGAGCCCTTTCCTGAATAGGAAGTAGTCACTGATGCCTCGTTGGCCGAGCAACTAGAAAGAGTCGTTGCTCCCGAGCCGATTCCTGGTAGCACAGAGGGTAACACATTATTGGTAATAGAAACAACAAAAGAGTTGTATGCCATTAAAACTTCGGATAACTTCATTCGGCTGCTGCGAGTGAGCACCATTTTCCTAATAGCCGAAAAAGAGGTAACCTGACGCTTAAGAGATTCCTGGACAGTTGGAAAGAAGGAATCGCCAAACGAAATGTGAGATTCCAAGGGAAGAGGGGCATACTCTATTGGAAATATCTAGCCAGGTGAGGAGTGTAGTTTGTTCAGGTGGTTGTGCCTCAGGCGTATCGCCAGAATTCGCTTTGTTTGGTAAATGGACGCTCATGCTCAGGCCACTCAGGCCGTACTTAATCAGGAACAGCATACACCAAACCCGTTGTCAGCATGATCTCTCTGGACTGTCGCTGCAAACCTCAACTCATTAAAATTTTGCCCCCTCCTCCCCCCGCACGAGAGACTGTTTTGAATGACCTCGTGTCTCGGAAAGGGCATTGCGGGAGGGGAAGCCTGGAAAGCCGCACTCCTGAAAGAAAATTGCGATGGCCCCTTCATCTTGAACAAAGAACAACGCACGGGACATTGATCCACAGTGCAATAGAAAGCTTCACTGCTGGGCAAGGTTTGGGCTCTGCCTTTGTTCGCACATCGGGCGGAATGCGCCAGCTCGCCGTGGGCTACAGGCGATGGGATGCATTTGCTTGCCACCCCATTGTTTCGATTCTCCCAATCTCCTGCTGCTCAGCCTCGGCATGGCTGGAGGCAGAAGCGCTATGTCGTCGGGCTTGACCGGGATAGTCACAGAAAAGCCAAATTCATCAGACACGTACGTGATCAAGAAGCCAGGCATCGAAGTGTGGTGGTGGTTTGAAACAAGTTACTGGGCCCGCTTGTGAACTTTCCTTGTTTCTCTTGCGTGCGAGAAAGTAATTCCACCTTCATGAGTCACCCGACCAGTCATCGAGCATCGTATTGGCTGAAAGAGTGGACTCTGCGACCAAAGTGGACTACACTGCTTTTAAAAGTGGAGTCGTGTATGTTTTGAGCATTCGTTAAGCGGGCTTCTTGCAGAGAGAGACCTTCAGCCATAGTCCTCGAGCTTGAGTTCCTCGAGCTTATTTCTGAGCTCTACTGCCATGTAAATAAATTGTTGTTGTTAGTACGAGCACCTCATCTGACTTGTCCGACTGTAGTTCTTATGACAGGGGCCCGCTACCAAAACTGAAAACCGCAGGCCCTGGAGTCACAACATTAACTATCCATGCGTCTTTCAGTCCATTCGAGCGTCCGTTTATTATCCATCCATTCATCCGCCAAGCCGCCTGCGCCTTTTAGTTCTCGTGACCGTTTCGGTACTCGTATCAACGCCACTATTGGTAAAGAATAACATGACAGTGAGACGAGCGTAAGCGACTAGCGACAACAGGAAATTCATGATATGTATGTCATACAAATCATGATTTAAATTGTATAGTCTTGTTGCTCTTCAGGGGTTTTGCTGAGATGACATACTGCAAAGCTGGTATTGTATGACATGAGTTCATGGAGAATTGTATGACAGGACCTCGTGAGGAAATCATGACATGCTTGACATGTAAGTCATGGCTACACACCACGCCCATGGTGCTCTAGCAGTTGTTTTGATAGCTTCACTTGTATAAAATATTTCGTTATATGGGACGTGATTAGATGACGAAGGTATACGGCTGGTACTAACGTGATAATCATAAGATGCCTGTAATGTAAGAACATGACTACACGCTACACTCATAGTGTCACTGCAGTCGTTTCGTTAGCTTCACATATACAAAATTTGGTTTTAAGCGATATCAATGAATGAGGAAGGTATATGACTGGTGCGAACATGATAATCTTGACATGCATGTGACGTAAGAACATGAAACTATACCACCCTTTTGATGTGCTCACGGCCGTTTTGCTAGCTTAACATATACCAAATTTGGTATTACGTGACGTATATAGACGACACCCAAACATGTTATTCGTGACACGCTTGTCAAGTACAACAAGACTACATGCTACACTAATGGCACAGGCGCTGCCGTTTTCCTAGCTCCACATATACATATATAGATATCTCGCGACGTGAATAGACGTCGAACGTAAATTACATGTCAGAAAAATGTATTCGTGACATAAAAATCATGTACTGCATAGTTTACGCACACCTTCTAACGTTTTGCTGAGTAAAAGTGACATATCAACCATCCCCATTTGTGCTTCGTATATGATCGATTATCACTGAACGTAGGATCTGCCAGTTTTTTAACACCAAGTCACCAGCGTCCACGTGTAGCTCAATTGTCCCACTCGATAATTACGGGACGTAGCGTACGATAAAATAAGTAACGAAATTGGCCTGATTCCACATGTTACACTGTAAATGTCGAAAAACGATGCTCTCGCTTCTGGAGAGAGTGAACAAAACGTTTAGTTGATGTTCTGCGAATGAAAATCGGTGAATGGTATTCTGCAGGCGCTACGTTTGAGTGCCTCCAGCGTGTGGCGGAGGCGAACCAAAATGGTAGTGTATAGGTGTTCTGTGGGCGAACGAGCGCATCTAGGCACGATAGACCCAAGTGCCACCTGGCAGTTATCGTCGGAAACGAAGACGTGCAGCCCGCGGAGAAAGGTGCGCTGCAGTCTCGGAGAGTATAAGGTGTAGAAGGGCAGGCGCCACCACCGAGACGTCGTAGCAAAGCGCTGAAACACCTTCTTAAACATCGCGTTGCACTGTCAGCTCAGCACGAATAAACGCTACTTTAATTAGAGTTACTTGTCTGCGCCTCTTTTAACACAAAGGCAGACATAGAAAACTCTAAAGCGTTGTTGGGGCGCCTCAGATATGCGCAATAATTGCTTCTTAATTGACAATCGCACAACTATGAACGCTAAACTTTGAGCAATAATGGTGGGCGCTGCGAATGGGGTTGGCCGTTCGATGCTGCTTGAGGTATCGTTACCCTACTGAAACGTTCCGTATGAAATCTTACGAAAAATATATGGACTACGTAACATTTCCTTAAGCTACATACGGAAAAAATAAGGAGTTTTATGGAAATATACGGAAGCTGTATGGCATTTACGGAATGCTTCTTATGGAGTATATGGAAGCATAAGGAAATTGTATGGCATATACGGAAAGCTTTTTATGGAGTATACGGAAAGATAAGGAAAATGTATGGCATATATGGAAAGCTTTTTATGGAGTATATGGAAGGATAAGAAAGTTTTATGGCGTGGATGGAGTGAGTTTTATGAAAAATCTGGAAAGATAAGGAACCTTATGGAGCATACGGAGAGTTCATTATGGAAGATATGGAAGGATAAGGAAAGTGTATAGAGTGTACAGAAGCTTTCATAAGGAAAATGCAGAATGTAAGGTCTTGCGGAAATATACAGATTTTGTAAGGTGCTTACGAAAATGTGCAATAGTGTATGAAAGGTATGTGGATTGTTGCAAAAATGTGGAAACTTTACAGTTGTTGTCACATTTTCAGCAGGAAATCCGAGCTCTATAAAGTTATAAATGAATTCACAGTGACATATATAGCACAAAAATAACGCAGGCTAGTCTGTGTTGTCAGTCACCGCTGTTCGCCCTTTTTCAGAATGAATACAACTTCTGCAGATGAGCAGGTGCTAAAGTCTGTCAAACAGAAAATGTGTCATTCACAAGGAATGACAATAACTGTCATTTTACTTGCAAGCTGTCACACGAAAACAAATCAAGCAAAAAAATCATAACTTCAAGGGCTCGTTTTTTGGTAGAAACAATAATAATGAGAACTAAATTCAATGTGAAAGAACTTGTCAATATTTTTGAAACTGTTCTCATTAACATTGGCAAAGAGAAATCTCGTTTTAAAATATCGACCATGAGCTTAGCTCTCCTGAGCACCGACAAAAGAAATGAAAATCTATGAAAACTAATTGCATGTAGCCTAAAAATAATTTTTTATTGATAGTATGTGCTCCTACACTATAAATACAGCTATACACAACTTGCCACAGCTTCACGACAGAAACGAGGTAGGGGCAGAGGGAGTGGTCAGAAAAATAATTAAGTATGAGAGCACAACTGATATGTACGGACACATAATGGTGCTTATCATTGATGCTCGGATGGTCGTGTATAGAGCTGGGTCGTTTTGAGATTTTCAAAAGCATTGTTTCAGACCACCATGCAGATTACGCTTTAATTGTAGTGCTACATAAGACAAAACTTATGGGCCAGCATTAAAGAATAAGAAGATTATAGGTTAAACAAATGCTTTAAAATATATCATATCATGGCTGCATGGACGCATACAAGCTATGTAAAGCGCAGTAAAGTGAGGACGCATGAGCTTCTCTTGATGCTTCAGTTGTACATAGATGCTTCAACTGTGCTGCAAAGAAATTTAACCAATATCTGTGTGTTCAACATTGTCCATTTTAAACTATCTATATGTATATATAAAATTCCTACTGCGAGTTAAGCTATGTAGCACTCCATAACTCTTCCTTTTAATAAGGGCAATTTTTTAAACAATCAACATTATTCATTTTCTGTCTCACGACTTCGTGCCCGCAATTCTTGGTTTGGCTCGATCACAATTGTGCAGCCCTTATTTTGAAGGAATCAAAAAACATCAACCAAAATAAATTTTGGAACTGCTTCTCGGTGATATTGCCTTCCCTCAACTGCCACAGCTTGAGATAAGTCATATAGCAACTCTCGCTTACCTAGGGCCTACCCTTGAAGAAACTGGTCTGGGTGTGAAATGCTCAGTTTTATCTCAAATCACTTTGGTTTGAGTTTTCTCACTTCTCGAGTCCCTTCACAATCAAGCAGACCCGATGTTCCCCTTAGTCCTTACTTTTGTCATATTATAAAATAAATAAAAATAATAATGAAAATAAAAATACTAATAACTGTTGCGCAAAAAACGCAGTCCCACATACGTACTGGAACGCAATATTGCTTTTATTTTGTTTTAGAACCTAAGGCATTAGAAAAGATAGCAGTACAATAAAAACGTTGAAAAAAAAAACAACAAAAAAATTAGACTTGGCAGGACTCAAACCTGCACCACTCAGTTGTGCTCGTGTACGTGAACTGAGTGCGTTAGCTTGCTAAGCTATTCGCGCTGAAGAGCTGGGGGAGTTTAAGTTGTGTGTATAAATTTGTTTTTTACACACTATGTGTTGGCATATTTATGTACGATATGCGATCGAATCTATTGTTGTGTGCATATGTTTTGTGATTGTATATACGTCACATGCTTTTCGCATGTCTTTCAACTATAGATTGCTGCCCCGCCGCGGATGAAAACAAGTATTTTTACACCCACACACAAGCTTGAGCAGTTGAAGGTTGTTTCCCGGGGCTCTCTTGCGATTGAGTCGGCCACCACAGGGAATCAGAGTGATACGCCATTAATCCCTGCATCAAGCTGTATTCCACTTAGTAGCTCTATCGCTGGATGACAAATTGAGCGCGGGGCGCGACGCTATTGCGCACGACCATGCTTCGCGTAGCGGCGATGTCAGCTGATTGCGCCGGCCGATATGCTTCAATTTGCTTCAGAGCAAAGAAATGTCATACCTTGAAAGATTGCGTACTGCACTATGTCAAAATGTTACTGCTTTTTAGCCATCCTATGATTCACTGAGAATTGATAACTCTGATATCACTACTGTAGAGCTTTGCGTCGGTGACACGCACCGAACGTGAAACCGCACTACGTCTGTCGTAGAAGCAGTAGGAGGCTGTCGTCTGCTAGAACAAAAACAAAACAAAGACCTGTGAAAATATTCATAAGTTGTAACTTGTTTTTTGAATAACCGTTTATCACTTTTAAAGTTATTTTGCCAGATAACAGTACATTTTTTTTCAGTTTATAGCAGCGACAGATGTTTTCTTTTATTTTCCTCACACAGATATCCAAGTCAAATCCATTCACAGCTGAAGCCACATGTTGTTTGTCTTCTTTGTTAACGTAGGCATGCCGTTTCGGTGCGTCTCTCATGTGTTCGCGCTGCTACACACGAGTGCACGAAATGTTAAATTTACGCAAGGAAGCGCCGTTTCTCGTTCGTGTGATGTGCTAAGATTGCGCCCTATTCCCGCGGTTGTTCGAGTGCGGATCAAGTGCGAGTTGTCCAAGGAATCGGCGGGTTGGGCGGGCGCTCGAAGGACTCCGAGGTGACGGCTGACGCCTGTGGTCACTTCCCTCAGGACAGTGTGAAAGAAACTAAAGGTAAGGAGGACACTTTTTTATGTAGACCAAGTATGCCACTCAGTGCAAGTGTGTGTTGCGGCACTCGAACGAGGCGTCGTGAAACGGCAACCTTACGCGCCTTTGTGAGTGCTGTTGCCGATTCGCTTTGACAACGCTAACGCCAGCAGAGCCATGGCGCATCGGCGCGGCCTTACTGGAGCTAATTCGAGACAACTGCGGCAACATGCATGTGTATGGTGATCGATTTTTTCATATGTGCAATGTAGTGAGGCAGACGCACACGCCGCTTGCTAAGTTGTTGATTAAACGAAGCCTGCAGTGCCATTTGATGCAAAGCAGCATTTTGTTTACGTTCGCGGGCGATACAATTTGTAACTTGGCCCGATTCACCTAGCCAACCGCCTAAGTGGGTTGATTAGCATACGTTCACGGTGGAGCGTTATTATGCCCCGAAACAGTGGTGTGTGCTTGTTGAAAGATATAATTTGTGTGCCTAGTGTAGAGAGAGAGAGGTGTTCGTGCAATCTGTATGTGTACCTGCAAG
This sequence comes from Rhipicephalus annulatus, assembly GCA_013436015.1. Taxonomy (NCBI): domain Eukaryota; kingdom Metazoa; phylum Arthropoda; class Arachnida; order Ixodida; family Ixodidae; genus Rhipicephalus; species Rhipicephalus annulatus. The sequence goes on along the minus strand of WOVY01000213.1, from coordinate 1,085,636 downwards.
ACGCCTTTGCTTGTAACTAATATAGTACCGGCCAGCACCTACATTGTACGCCTGACTTTGAAGAAAACTTGCATGTACAATGTGAGATTTTGTAATCTGCCAGAGTTGCTTTTTATAAAATAATACACTGCCAGCATGTTCAAAATATGATTCGCTGCTGTGTGGCAGGGGTGCGGTTATCACGCTGTTGTGTAGTTGCTGATGCAAGCACTTATAGTTTTGATGCGTTAATATTTCTCATCTAACTCATCAGGTGTTTGGCTGTTTCAGCACAAACAAGGTATCTTCCAGCCCGGTGACCATGCAATTTTTTGCTGCACACAGCGGAAACACCGAGATGTACCCACTCGCAGATGGTCGCCTCAAGTGCATATTTACCTTGAATAAAATGTCGAATCAAGTTTTTTCATCGACCGGTCCCTGCCCTGAGTGCTAACGTCCTCGCAAACAAGACACATTGTTATGGACACTGCACACACCACACACAATATTCTCAGTTGAGCCGATATTCTCAATACCTTTCAATGCACACAACATGCCGCAATCAGCAGTGCACATTTTTGAAGACTATGCCGCTGTTCCTCGCACAGGCCACCACGTGTGTTCACTTCTTTAAGATAAACAGACAGCGTGGAAAATATTTTACTACATAGTTTACCACACAGCTAGATGTTTGCTGACACATACTACAGCTAATGTCGACATTGTAACGTGAAGTGTAAGCTTTGAAAAATTGAAACTTGCCCCAAACACCGCACGACTGTACCGGCTGAGCCACCAGCGGGAGTGTTTTTCCAGCCACACCTTTTACATGTGCCAGTGACATCATGCTGTGACGTACCTTGGTAGGGGCCTATCGCTGCATACTTTATGTGAATGAGGGTCCTGTTAGTGAAAGCAGGCATTGTTGATTTCGTAACTTGTTCATTCCCAACTGCACCTTCATTTCCACGAGTTGTCGGACTGATATTCAGGCAAACTTTTGTGCAATAAATTATACAGTTTGCAGTCTGTGCTTGCCCCATACTGTTGTTACTGGTGTTTCTTGTTGTTACTTTGCACTGCTGATTACTGCTCACCTACAGAAACTAGCCTATCTTGTCACTGTTTTGGACAAGATGCAGCTGGCAAGTGCGATAGTGTTCATAACTCTAAATTCTCAAACAAAAATTATCAGTTCATATTCAGTTAGTTGCATTCATATCAGTACATTATAAGAAATCATAGATAAAGCATGAATCCGTGTTCCTTCACATAATGCTCACAACATTTATATCAAATTGAATGGTGTTTACAAAAACATGGGTTTTAGCTAAACTTCATGCTCTTTTCTCGAACAGCTGACAAATCGCTATTGCATGCTTACTTGCCATGAATTGGACTGTGTTTGAAATACATTGCAATTTTTCACCGGACTGCCAGTACACTTCACATTGGGGGAACATTTATTAACCATGGATTGATTAATGAAGAACGGAAAGAAAGAAGCGGCAGGCCGGGATACTTGATATTGGCATCCGTTTTGCTACCTAGCGCATTATCATGCAAACTTCCTATAGAGTGGTTATGCGTCTTGCATGTGTGTCTGTAAACCAGGAACATTGGGTAGAACTATATTTATCTTACAAATGGTTGCAGGACTGTGGAGGCTGTTTATGGAGCTTTTTATGGAGTATACGGAAAGATAAGGAAAATGTATGGTGCATATGGAAAACTTTCTATGGAGTAAATGGAAGGATAAGGAAGTTTTATGGCGTGGATGGAGTGAGTTTTATGGAAAATATGGAAAGATAAGAAAACTCATGGAGCATACGGAGAGTTCATTACGGAAGATATGGAAGGATAAGGAAAGTGTATGGAGTGTACAGAAGCTTTCATAAGAAAAATGCAGAATGTAAGGTCTTACGGAAATATACAGATTTTGTAAGGTGCTTATGAAAATGTGCAACAGTGTATGAAAGACATCTGGATTGTTGCAAAAGTGTAGAAACTCTACAGTTGTCACATTTTCAGCAGGAAATTCGAGCTCTAATTCACACTTCACATTGGGGGAACATTTATTTATTTATTTATTAGAATACCCTCAGGGCCCGTAGGGCATTACAGAGGGGGTGGGTACAACAATTATAACACACAAGAAAAAAAAGACAAAATAAACAAACAAGTGTCACATGCGCAAATCAGGAAGGCAACATAAGTCAACTAAAAATGTATAAGTAAGAATTCAAGCACATACAAGCCAAAGATAGATAATGGAAACTGCGTATAGTTACAAGCATTGCTGAGAAATTGCAGTCTTGAATCACAAAGGGTCTGTTATTGTTACAAAGGAAGAGGGAAGGTGGTTCCAATCGGCGGCTGTTTTCGGTAAGAAGGCTGCTGAAAAGAATTTGGTGCGGCAAAACGGAATGGCAACCTTATGCTGGTGATCAATGCAACATTGGGAGAACTGCCTCCACAGTCCTGCAACCATATAAATGGTTGCAGGACTGTGGAGGATGTAGGGCTGCTTAGGAATAGTGGAATCCCTGGACATGTGTTCAACCTTGCTGCATCAGCTCCTTAGTGTTTTCACGGCATCTTTACAGATGTGTTGGGTGAGTAAAACAAGCAGGTTTCAACACAAGGAAAAGGATAATATGGCAGCACCTCTTGTGCGTGCCTTTCATCCCAAGTATATCAAATATTTATCTTGCACCTTGCGGCCTGTAATTTTTAAAGAGACACTTCTTTTTGCTTTATATTTGAGCTTTAATGCTTCGACAGCAATGCATTTGTGCTTGACAGCAAGTGTTCTTGAACAAATAACTGATCTCAATAATGGCAAAACATTCTTCATACTTGGTCCTTAGCATAAGCTAGCACATATCTGTAGCAGATTCAATTATTCAATTTTCGCTGGGATGATAATGGGCAAGTAGCAAAGGCAAGTTCAGATTGGAGTGGTCGGTGACGTCTGTTTAGGCTCTGCCATATTGCTTTGCAACCAGAGTTACTTGTGGCCACATATACAATGAAGCCACATGACGTGCATTCTAAATGAGATTACCATATCCCATTTCACTGCATCTTAATATGTGCCAAACAAATACAGATATCATTAGCTTGCCACTCTAAAGCGATCCTAAACCAACACAAGGTTGAAATTTAGTCGTGGTGTTGCAGCTGTGTACGACTCTACAATCAATGCATAGCCGTGATAAATTGTCTATAGGTTGTCGCAATAGTAATGTTACACACATTGTACGATAAAAAAGAGGTCCTCGCTTATTTCGCTTTTTTTCGCTATGCTTCTTTCTAGTCTCCTCTTGCCATGTGCTCCTCCTCACTGTACAAGGAGCAAGAGCAGTGGGCACACAAACACGTATTAAAAAAATGTTGTAAAGTGAGCACTGAGAAGCTGAACACTTCCAAAAGACTCAAAGATATAAAGGTATTGTTTCTAGCTACTTTTTGGGCACCCATAGCTAGTTGTGCTGCTGCAGTTAAAAAATAAGTTAAATGTTAAAAATTATTTGGGGGTGGTTTGGCACCCATAATTGCAGTTACATACAGAACTAGGTTTCAATGCGTAAGCAAAATCTGTTCACTCTAAATCAATCCTAATGATATCTGAAATTCAGGAAATATTCACAGAAAAGCTCAGGAAAAGACTAAGTGGTTGCCCCTTGAACGTGAAAGAGATACCCTTCTTCTAAAAGATCAATGGACAGTCTAGTAGTCTCGATAATACATGCACTATAAAATATTCTGGTGTGGTGCTTTTCATGCATGTTATAATGAGAGGGGTTTTTAATAGAACTGTTGTCACTTTGCCCTGCGTTGCTGAAATTGTTCACATAGTTATAATACATGAATCACTTTATGCCTTTTGATTTTATGCAAATGGTTTGCTTACCCAGTCGGTTTAACTTGATTTGGATAAAATCATAAATGCTCTAAAATTTTTTTACTATACAGCAGGTTTATTTTTAAAATACGCGAGCATTGATGTGAACGCAGTTTGTAGCGTGCTTGATTAATCCTTCACAATCACCACTCTAACTACACCTGCTACAGTGCATAGTGTGACAAAAGTAATGGTACTTAACATTACTGGCAGCATACACTTTTATGTCTCAAAATGTGTTAAAAAGTCTGGTAAAAATGTGTGTATGTTTTTTTCACTCCTACTAAATATTCTGGTCTACTTAAAGTAGCTTCCGCGGCTCTTTCAAGGTCCTCAAACTTTTAGGTGTTCAAAAGAAGTATCAATGCCATATAATTTCTTTGTCATCCTACTCACCATTCTAATAATGAGAATAACTCGACAACATTACCCAGTAAAATAAAGGGATGTTATAAAAATAATGTCAATTCAATTGTCAAAAAATGTTGCCAAGGTACGTTTTTGTTAACTTTTCTTTTCAGAATTTTGTTAAAGTTACCTTTGATAACATCCCCTAGAGTTTGTTTGGCATCATTTTCTGCTAGTTCTCATTAAAGTGTGTTCAACAAAGACAACAAACCCTTAAACCTATAATTCTTTCCTTTACTCATGAATCTGAAACAGTGAATCTCAGTAATCTTAGCGGTGTGTGACTTGCTTTTTTTGATCAGTTGTGCATGTGTTCAAGTACATGCATTTAGGTGGGAGGGCGAACCATTGCCACCTCCTGTTACTAGCTGATTTTCTGAGAACTGACAAATTCATAATGCTGCCATAGAAGTGTAGGGATATTGGAAATAATCGTAACGTAATTGCAATCGTATTGTAATTGCCAGTAGGCAAAAAAAGGTGTCCCACACTCGCCATAATAGTATCAGGCAGCACTGACTGACTCTTCAATGTATAAAGGCACATGTATACCGTGCAAAATGGAAGAGGGAGAGCCGCCATGGTAGCTCAGTTGATAGAGCATCGGACAATTTATTCGAAGTTAGCAGGCTTGGTCCCTGTACACGGCAGGTTATCTTTTTTTCCTTCTACTTTTCTTTCTTCACAATTACAACACTTCTATTCTTCTTGAAGATTTTCTGGTGTAAAAAAGATACCTTATATTCTGAAGAGGCAAACAGAATGTGCCAGTGTAGGAGTTAGCTCTTGTAGTGGTTACAAGTAAGATATGTTTTGAAGAATAAATCATTCTGCCACTTGCCTAAAGAATGGCTACAGGACATGGCACTGGATGCACTTTGTTATTTTTGAATCAAGCTATCTTGTATTCTATTTTTATAATATACATGGGATACACATGACGGTATCACACACTTTAATGCCACAAAGATTATGCAGCGAACAATGTTTTAAATGCGAAATCGCACAAGGATAAGGTAAAAACTGCACCTTCAACGAGAATGTACAGGGAGCACAGGGTGCAGGCGTCATTCCTTCTGCCTGTGCTTTTCAAGTGCGAGCTGTTTTCACCTCGTTCTGACCAACTAACTAAATTGAGATGTTTTGTTATAGTGCAAGAGAATGCTCCACGGGAAACTAGGTTTGTCTCAAACTCTGTGTGTGTCTTTCAATCTATATGGTGCCCGTTTCAAGAGTTCATGCAGACCAGATCGTGTATAACAGGACCATGTAAAATGGACCGTGTAAATAAAATAAATTGGCCCATGTAAATAAACAGGATAGTTTAAAATGTCCTTTTCGTGTGCAACTGTGGTTGTGATTGTGCTGAATGACCTTTCTTTATATACACTACATAACAAACTTGCTCCTTTAGAGTCGAGTGCATCTTCGGATCAATTGTAAATGTTTGCATATGCGAGGCCTCAAGTTTTATAGGAAATTCCTCAGTGTGCCACGAGGAAATTCGTGTTCAGCGAAAATTTGTATATCATTATATACAACTCTTATAGCCTCGTCTACAACTTTGTGCAGGTTGACCTTGAGCAGAAAGCGAGGAGCCGCAGCAGCCCCCAGAAAAGAGCAAGCACCCTCCAAGCTCCCGAAGCTCTCTTCAACAGGAACAGCAAGGTCACTGTGTGGCATTGAAAACCATTGCAAGGAGTGCCTTATCAGTACACTGTGCTGCTCTTTTATCGCAGAAGACGAAGTTGACCACTCCAGAGGAACTTCACGCTACGTTATGTGAGTGCTTCAGTGGTTTTGTTTTGTCCAGCCAGCAGTTAAGAAATCATGTGTCAGATTCAGCCGGCATGGCTAGAGGGAGTCGGGCAGGCATGTTTGGACATTTGTCTAGCCAAGTAGTGCCAATTTTTGCACTGGTCTTGTTGGAGTTACTGCCACAATCACAGAAGCTACGTCACCTCTCTAAATGTACAGATGTGTCGGGGAAGATTAGCTGCATTAGGTTTTTCTTTATCTGATAGCTGCCAACATTCTTTATTATACAGGAGTTTTGTTGCTCACTTATGGGTGTAAAGCCCTCCACAGAAAAAATGCAACACGTCTACTTCCAGAAGGCTCCGAGGCCCTACTTGTAGGTTTTTTCGGCTTGTATCATAAGCACCTCGTTTGGGGTACATGAACATTTTATAAACATATACAGCGAAAAATTTGGGTGGCTGGTCGTTTTGTCGTTATCATGTTCCTCGCAGTATTCTTAAGCATGTTGTGCATTACGTTGTCAATCTGGTTCATGTGCATTACGAAGTTTCAGGCTACAGTATAAAAAGCCTGGAAGCAAGCTATATTTAATTTTTTAACAGAGTTGCTTAATCTGATACATGATACATCAATAAACTTTCCTGCGTATTCATCAATGTAAGCTCGTCTTAGTGTTATCCAAAATGAAGATGTGAGTCGACAGATGGAAACATCTAGTGGGGTAATCAGGGTGAACAGTAAACGTGCTTCAGACAGGCTGGCCGATGTTGTGATAGGAGGACCTATTTTTTAGAAGTCACCTTGTCATCCTTGGCGTGTTAGTTTAAATAGGGTCAGTAATGACATCATCTTTTGGTGTAGGCGTGTGTGCCTGTTGGAAATGTTTGTCTGACCAAAAAACCTATAACGCAGAAGGTGCAGCGCTTGCTTCTTTTCAAGTTAGGTTGCGCTGATACAAAGCGTTCTCCTGTCGAAAGTTGGGGGTAAGGGAAGCAAAAAAAAGATAAATGATAGAAAAGAAGGAAAAAGAAGAAAGAAAAGGGGGATGCAAAGTAAAAGTAGGGCTACACTGCTTCTACTTTGCATCCCCCTTTTTCTTCTTTTTTTCCCTTGTTTTCTTTTTTCACCTTTTTTGTTACATTTGCATTGTCCCATCTAGTGCATGAATCAATGACACATGGCTTTGCTATAGCAAAGATGCCTATGTGATGTTGGATTGAACAGTGCATTGTAATTCATTCAGTTAATTACAGACTGATCAGTCTTGCAATAAGTGCTTCCTGTCTATCACCACACAGGTTCAAATGAAAAGTTTGTGCTTGGCTCTTGGTATGCTGGTATATAGCTTGTGTCTTGGACTACTCAAAGTGAATGCTATTTTGCTGCTGTTTATGGTAATGAATTTATCCAACATAAAAATACCTTACCTTGTGAACTTTGTCGGACCTGCCTTTCTTTTTCTTTCCTGTGCAGGCATTGTATATGAGGGAGGCAGTAACAGAGAGGTGATAGCTCAAGCTTCGGAAGAATAAATGCTGGCAGTGAGGCAATTACACATCAAACGTCCCAGCCATTTTGCCAAACGCCCTAAATGTGTTTTGAAAAAAACTATTGTGCTTGTTTACTGTATTGAAAACAGCAAAATGCTAAAATATATCGCAAAGAACAAAATAATAGGCCACTCTGGTGCCTTATCGACTTCCCAGGATGTCGTCTGGGTGTTGTTTGTAAAAAGTAAAAAGTGTTTCGAAAATACTGCCTCTTCTACACCAAATTCGGTCTAGGTATTAAGTAAAGGTGGTTGTGTGTAGTGCATGAAGCTCAGTAATATTAGTGCAATTTTTTTGCAACATCAAAAGCAAGGAACAGTTCTCTTTATATGGCGAGTTATATGATTACACTTTGTCTTAAAGTAGAAATGAATTTTTGAAGTTTTCTTATGATGGCTGTTTTCTGCATTTGATATACGACAGCTTCCGTTCCGAAGTTCCCCATGGCCCTCAATAGGAGATTTCAAAACTCATTTTCCTCATTTAAACAAAAATTGTAATGATAACACTTGCCATATAACAAGAACTGTTTATTTGCTATCAGCTTACACATAAAAGTAATTTTCAATTAGACAAACACACAGCTCAAATTGCATCTCAATGTGGACAAAAACAATTATATAGTGATATTTGTAATCTGGTCTAACATTGTTTTTTTTCATGAATTTTAACTTCTGTGCAGTGAGTATTTGTGGCTCAAATATTCATACAAAGTGCAGTATTGCCACACAAGAAATGCAAACGATAAACAGTTTGGCTGAATTCTCTAATGCCTACGTAGCGGAAAAATTGCACTAATGTTACTCGGCTTCAAATACTTTAAAAAGCACCTTTACTTAATATGTAGATCAAATTTAATATGGCAAGAAAAAGCGGTACTTCTAAATTTTTCTCACAAATAACACCCGCACGACATTATGCAAATTCTGAATATACCCACGTGACCACTACTTTTTTCTCTTCAAAACATTTCTGCAAATAACTATTTTCAGAAGAGTAAATTACCATCATTTTTTATACTATAGATCTGTGATGGTCGCCAGGCAGTATGGTTTGTATGTTTGGTGTAGAATGGCGCAGTGCGAAAAACAACAAATGTGTGAGCATCCTTTGACGCTCGGGCAATTTCGAAAGCATTTTTTTGTTAGCGGCAATTAAGTTAAGCCCTTGTCTTTGTGCTTAGGCCCAGAATCAAAGGACAAGTAACCAAAGTAGTCCTAAGAGTCATGCAGTCTCGCTGTTCCAAGGCTTGTGGAGCCTAATTTAGTGCAACCTTCACCATTTCTTAAAAATTCAAATTCAACCAACAGGTTTTGGAGGCACAATGCATTTTCAGCTAACTTGTTTCACACCAGTTACTTAGATGAAAAGCCGAAAGTAGAGGTAAAATTACCATTTTAATGGCATTGTAGGTAATAACAAAAAGGACTGCTTTCTTTTTTGTGTGGTGCTTTGCCTGAACGCTGTGTTTTTGTGGTATAGTTCATTGTCTAGTGAATAGAGGCCTTAAAAACTAACATTGCACATGTTGAGGTCGATTTCTTGGTTATAGTCATAGTAGCCATATTAAAAATTATGACTTCAAACTTGATTGTTCTTTTGAAGATTTTTCTTGCATAATAATACTTCAGAGTCTTAGTCAATTTTGTTATAAGAAAACGTGATGTCATAATAGGGTCACTTTTTGTAGAGTCGTTCAGTTCTACCTTACCTTTTACATTCCTAATAGAGCAGTTATTTTCAATATCGGTATTTAAAATGGAATGCGCATGCTGTATGTAGTAAGGTGTAAGCACTTACAGAGAGCACATGCACCCAACTTTTCTGTTGGCAGTTTATTTCTGTTATTCTTGATTTATATGTGAGGTTTCACGTCCGAAAACCACTATATGATTATGAGAGACGCCGTAGTGGGGGCACTGGAAACTTCGACCACTTGGAGTTCTTTAACGTACACCCAAATTTGAGCACACGTGCCTACAGCATTTCTGCCTCCATCGGAAATGGAGCCGGGCTTTGATACCGCGACCTGGAGGTCAGCAGCCGAATTTCTTTTACTCTTGTTCCCCTATATGTGTGCAGTTCGGTTATAGTTATCTGGCTTGCACAGATTTTTAATGGCACCTGCCTGGTCCTGCTTGCTTTCATGGTGATTTTAACCTTCATAAGTTGCATAGGTTTAACTCTCAAAATTGTTCAAGATGCCAATCTTGTGCACAAACAGTATAGCATAAAGGTAGCAGATGTACATGCACACACTAATAACTGTACATTGAGAGCTTTCACTTGCAGTTCCTAAAGTTTTACTGTGCAGAAAGCATTTAAATCATAATTTCATAAGGACATAATTATCGATTATCTCTACCATTGAAAATCGTGACAACCCAGTTATTTTCACTGTGATAAGCATGCTGTTTTTTTGATGTGGCAGAACTAATTTTTACACTTATTCCTTCTATTATTCACATACGCATACCATAAGGATTGTGTGCCTTACGTTATCAGTTTCATTCTGTGCGTTATATTTCTTGTGCATGTGAACTAATGTGCTAACATGTGACTCTGACATTATTTGTGCCAATTATTTTCATTTACAGGTACCTATGAAGGACACATAAAATCTATGGCAGTGACCTTCCAAATTTACAGTGGTGCCGGAGCCTCAAGCAGCATTTCGCCGATCTCCACAAGGCGTTCATGAGATAAACACAGCGCCACACTTTCACAGTGCTATGATTACTATTTATGTTTAAACATTTCGTTCTAAAATTGCTGTTACATTGTGTTTTGAGCCACCATCCCGTGGCTTAGGTGGAGCTCGTGAAATTACGGTGCAGTCACCTCATTTGTGTACCATCAACACTGCAATGTCACTATTCACAGCTGTAGCATACAGACAAATAAAAAATATATTGATTGTAGCAGGGCTGATGTGTATATAATGCTTCTCTATTGATAATAATAACTTTATAAGTTCTTTAGGTCTTGCATAGAACACTGCCTTAATGTGTTGCAATGTAACCACCAATATGATCGCTAGCATGTTAATTTAGTAGTTTTGTAATGTATTTTATTTAAAAGGTTTTTGCTTCCGCATCACGACAGTTAGAAAGATGCCGATGATTCAATCCCTCATCATGCACATTTAAGAAATATTGTGATTTGTACACAGTCTTGCATGTACTAAAGATGTGGACGTCTATTCAATTTACACATTGTATTGCTTTGCACAAAATTTAGACGTAACATACACACATTTCAGTAATTTCTGCATGACACGTCTTTACATAAGATGCGGAGTCCGCATCCTACGTCTTATGTGGAGTCCGCATCCTACGTCTTATGCGGAGTCCGCATCATACGTCTTATGCGGAGTCCGCATCTTACGTCTTCCATATTCCAATAATTCCGTACTTGAGGTCTCCGCATCATACGGAACGTTTCAGTAGGGTAGGGTGGACAAACAGACAAACGTACAGACAGGCAGACAGACACAACAAAATTTTTTCTTCGAAGACCCCCAAGAAAGACTATCGGCTTTAAAAAAGATTGGGTCTACAAAAAAACTTTACGTGGTCGGTTTACGTGCACCCCTGCCGTGGGGTGGCAGGAAAGCAAAAAACATACAAACAAGACAAATAATAGGTGACAGATCCCCCAACAGCCATACAATGTAATATGTGCTATGAAAGCTTATACTACTGTCTTACTCCTAATAAAATTAAAGTTGAAGATATAAAAAGGACCTGCGTAGTTGTTCTGGAGCCCTCACAAACGCCCATCCGTGACCACACTCTACGCCCACTCATCGTGTCCGTATCTTAATCAGTGAAGCAAGCAGATACGCAGCCAATAGAAACATTAGGTCAAGTTAGCGGAGCGATGACCACGCCGCATTGCGGCTTTCGGGGCAGGCTTGGGGTAAACCAGGGATAAGTGTCGCAGAGGGTGCGGCCAGTAGAGCGATCTCACTAGATGGTCTGGGCATGCTAAAGCTTTTAAAAGCCACAGTGCCTTCATTTAAATTGCAGTTCCTTGAGCGCTGCTGGTGCGTCTGCTTGCTGTTAGCTTAAAATATATTGATGTTTTCCTCTAATATCCTGCACAAAAGACGATCACAGAGTGCTTCGAGCGTGCATTATACGTGTGTGCTAATTGCGTGAGCTCGTCGTGCGTGCGATATTACATCCGGCCGGAAATTCGGCACCTCTCACAATCAGCACGTTTTAGCAGCAGCTATTTAAACCCGTAAAGTCGGTTATCTCCTGAAAGTGAGTGTGAAAATCGCAGAAAATACGCAACGAACATAGGAGAGGTCAGCTGTTCCACTTCCTTTTATTTAATTAACATACCTTACAGGCTCTCGTTGGAGTATAGGATAAGGGGGGCTTACAGAAAAAGAGAAAAAAACGAGAACGTATACAGTTCAAATATACAAATAAATGCAACATAACAGCGACACTAATAACAGTAATAGAAGAAGGAAAATACAGTCACTAAGTATATGCCCCTCCATACAAATGTCTATGAAATGATGCTAGATGTAGTGAGAGAGTAGTTTCTCACGGAACGCGTTGTTGTTAGTGACTGAAACTATCTCGTCGGGAAGATCATTCCACGGTGAGATTGCCTGTGGCAAAGCACATAAGTTGAACGCGCATGTTCTGCCAAAAATACGCTTAAAGCTGCGCTGATTTCGCAAGCGTGCAGACATGCGATCCGGTGTGTGTACAGGGAAAGTGCATGAATTTCTGCTAATAATGTACTTGTGAAACAACACAAGGAGGGCTTTCTTGTGGCGGATATCCAGTGGTTGTAAACCGATCTCGCATTTAATTTGAGATACACTGCTGTGACATTGGTAGTTATGAGTGATGAAGCGGGCTGCTCTGTTTTGAATGGCTTCAATCATATGTATTAAATGGTTTTGATAAGGTGACCAAACTGATGAGGCATAGTCTAACTGTGGACGTACGAGTGTTAAATAGGCTATTTCGCGGACGCTCGATGTAGAGTAATGGAGGTTTAGACGTAAATCCCCTAGTGTTTTGGATGCCTTGAAACAAATGGAAGTTATGTGGGAAGACCATGAAAGTATATAGTCAATAATAACCCCTAGATATTTGTATATGTGGTTCGAGATAGTTCACTATTTTTAATTCCGTATGAAAAAGTGGAAATCGAGGTTTTTCGGGAAACCGACAATATTTTACATTTCGAAGTGTTCAAGCTCATTAACCACCTATTACACCACCTGCAAACGAGGTCTAGGTCACCTTAAAGAGCCTCATGATCATAGGGAGATGTTATGGTTTGATAAATTACACAGTCGTCTGCAAACAGGCGTATACGGAATGAAATGTTAGTCGGCAGATCTTTTATGAAGATTAAAAAGAGTAGAGGGCTAAGGACGCTACCTGCGGCACTCCTGTAGTGATTTCTGCAATATCTGAATGAGAATCATTTGCAAATGTGAGCTGTTCACAAAATGAAACAAAATTTCGAAGCCATGATAGCGTTAAGGAGTCCAATTTAGGAGAAGACAGTTTGGAAATTAGGCGACAATGGGGGACACGGTCAAAGGCCTTCGAAAATTTGAGGAAAGCGCAATCTGTCTCTGTGTTCATGTCCAAGTTAGTGTGTAGATCTGTCGTGAATTTAAGTAGTTGTGTATCGCAAGGGAAACCTTTCCTAAAGCCATGTTGGGTGGAACTAAAAAAAATTGTTTGATTCAAGATGACTGTAAATGTGAGAAGCAATGATATGTTGAAGTTATTTACAGTTGATAGAGGTTAACGAGATGGGACGATAATTTTCAACCTGATCTTTACATCCTGATTTAAATATGGGAATAACTTTTGCCCAGTCCCTAGGAAGCTGACCGGTACACAAAGACTGTCTGAAATTGGGAAATAACATTTGAGAGGACGTGGGAATTGTATTTTTTAGTATCTTTGAATTGATATTAGCTAGACCACTAGATGTAGAAACTTAGAGGTTGTTGATTAGTTTAGTGATGACCTCAATGTTAATATCTACGGGTGCCATGAAAGGGTAATCGAGTTCCGGAAACTCAAGAATGCTAGAATGATCTTCCCGTGTGAAAACAGAAGAAAAAATGTGTTAAATGAAATTGCACACTGGTCTCGTGGGAGAGGTAAGTGATTTTTGCCTTTCAAAGTAATATCTCTCACAGCAGAAGCGGGTGATAATTGCTGCCAAAATTTTCTGGGATTGCATTTTAACAATGATGGTAGGTCATGTTTAAAGTACTTGTCTTAATGTACTTGCAGTAGTTAAAGACAAAATAGTGGTCCCACAACTAGTTAAGTGGTCGATACCCCTGTGGTACAAAACATATGACTTTAACCTCATCAGGCTTTCTATAGATATGGCCGTGTAATGCTTGTTTCTTTTTTTCGTGCACCACGAAACTTTTTCGAACACAGCACGCGTCTGCAACTACCATCTCGCACATCAAAACAACAATAATGTTTTTATTGCCGAACACGTGGAACAATAATCTAGTGCGTGGGTTCTTAGTGTGATTCCTAAATGAAAAGAAGATAAAAGTGAGCCCTGTAACTGTCTCTCAGGAGGAGGACTCCTCAACAGTAGCACACGAGGAATTGGATGGGGGAAATGAAACAATACGAATAAAAGGTATAGAGATAAAGAGAGGGGGAAGGAGAGAGCGTGGCGTAGAGACAGCGACATCCAGAAGTAATTAGAAAGTGGGAAAAATGAACACTGCTGTAGAAGTCTGAGGACGAGGCACCACTCAGCGAGAGCTCTCGTCGGCGTAAGGAGATGGCGTAGGGTGAACCAGTCGGTCAGAGCTGCACTGTCCTCGGAGATCGCGGGGGCGCAACCTGTTGGCACGAAAGCCAGCGAGCGAGTCGTAAGGCGTAGGTTCATTTCGCAGCGCTTGTAGACTGTTCGGTATTTTGAACGTATTAATAATTGAAGCTTATCTCGACAGATGCCATCGTACACGTACGGCAATGTCGCAGACTTCGGAAGTCTATTTTGCGTTAAGTTTGGTTTCATAGTGGTCTATCGGCTGCTCCACATCTTAAGCGCAATGTCATCGGGCTACCGCTTGTGAAACCTGAACTGTGAGTGTGGTGTGTGTGTTACGTGCAATGTGTATCTCCTCCTTTCTCTCTTTTATTCCTAATTCCGCTCTTTCCCGTGTTGGGTAGCAAAATTGACTTAGTCTAGTGAACCTCCCTACTTTTATGATATTTTTTGTCTTCTCTTTCGTTTTTCCAATAATTACGTTTGCTTTTCGAAATGCCTGTCCAGCTGTGAGACTTTTTTCAAGCTGTACATTGTGAAGTGCAGCCAGTGCATCGCGAGAGCTCTGCACGTGCAGGGAAGTGAGCAGGAGCAGGGTGGGTAGTAGGCAAAATGGCCGACCTGTATATTGAGGGCACGTACTTAAGGTATGTTGTAGCCACATGGAAAATAGAACTAAATAGAGAAGAGGCGAAGACAGGAAAAAAAAACTAAAATAAGAGAAACAGAAATATAGGGTGAAAAAGAGACGGGAAAAGGCGACTGCTGGTTTTCCGTTGGTAGGTCAACCCAGGGGTGCCATGTACACAAAGCTGCGTGTGTCACCTCCGCCAAAGACCTTCAAGATCCAAACACCCAGCGTCGGCTCAACACCCAGGATTTCATTTTCCCAAGACACGGCTAAGTGTTGGAGGATTTCAATGCCCCTCCTCCCGTTGGCTCGTGTCCATGGTGACGCAACTCACCAAATGCCTGCTTGCGCAGACGCCCCTATGGGGAAGTTGTAATTGACAATGTTCATTCATCGTTTGGACCTGTTATATCCAGAGTGGGCCAGGGTTCCGCTTTAGGACCTAATCGACTTCATTTATGTTAAGGTATTCGTCAAGACATGCAGTCACAAATCAGGTAATCTACTGCCGACTGCGTTTTTTACCAACCAATAAAATTTAAAGATCACAGTACCAAGCAACAAGAAGACTTCTATACGATTGAGAAAAGATGTTTTCAGGGACGAGTGAAAATAGTAGACAAACAAAACGTATTAGATTTATGACTTTTCTAAGTTATAGAAAAAACTTAAATTCCTATTGGTGAAGGCATGGAAACTAAACATTCGTTTATATATTGTCATGGGGTGAAAGTAGACAAAACTTAGAAAGAAGTATATCTAGAAATCGTACACGGAGTACACAGCGCCCTTCAGCTAAGATGACGGAACGACAACAAAAACACAAGCTATTTTCCAATCGTCACCGTCATCTCCGTGAGGCAACATTCCTTGATGTTCATCATGGATTTTATCAATATCTACGTTTTCATGTTCTACCTAATTTGGTGTAGCAAAATCATGTGGGTTTTGTTGTTTCTGTGGCATGTAAATCACTACGATTCTTTCATTGTACGCTTCATCAAGCCAACAGTAGTATTGGAAACACTACTATTCCCCATCCGAAACATGAGTACGTTTTCTTTATATTGAACCTACATAAGAGGTATCTTACTATTATTATACAATCATGGCAAAATAAGAAAGGGCATTTTATTACTGCTTTTATTCACTGCAATCAATCCCGACAAAATAAAACATGATCTGATCCAATACATGCAAAAATGAAAATATGCCTTTAAGACTTTTTTTCAGCTTTTGAATCAACCAAGTATATTTTCTCAGGCACACATCCAACTCACCAAGAACATTTTTCGAAGTATCAGTCAAAACATTTTGAATAATCAACTTATTCTACGTAAAAACGTATCGAAATTTTCATGCCTTCATCTATTCATTTCAAAATAAAATTGTCTCCGCAGTAGAAGCTTTAGTAGTGGAAATGTTATTGTACGAGAAAGAATTACGGCGCAGGTGGGTGAATGCCATAGTTCAGAGCCCCACTGACCTTTGCGGCTCGCTCGGCTTGATCGAGCAGATAAGCTCGGCTCTCTTGATCCTTGCAAGCAAGCCAGACATCCCACTGCCTCTAATTTTTCACAAAAAAACGTTCAACTAATAACGTGTGGCCAGAGTTTACACGTTCACGTTATGCGTGTGAGATAGCCGCTCCTCACACCACGAGCTGCGTTTGGTCGATTCGTAGATTCGGGTTGGTGTTAGTTTGTAACTGGCGCCAGTACTTAGCCTGCCCGATAGAAAGCTTTTGGTGTGATGGGCCGAATTTTCGCCTTTCATTTTTTTGCGTCTTCAAGGTGTCGAGTAGTGTGACTTGAAGTTCTTCGCCACTCGCTATCGGAACGCGAATACAAACTCGGTGAGCTATACTGTTTGCCTTCCCGTTACCTTTTGTCACAGCGTGTGCTGTACACCACATGACAGCATGATATTCTGCAGTTTGTGTTAATAGAATTTTAGCAGAAATTTTCGAAATGACTTCGCAGAGGTATTGACGGCACGCTGACTGCGAGTACGCGATAGCTGGCGTCCTTGGTCTTGTATTCGGCATATCGAATGGCCAATAGAATAGGTGCCTATATAGGCGGGTCAGTCAGAGGGGCACAACGGGGGGTGCGAGCCCCCCACCTACTGAGAAAAGTTGGAAGGAGAACGCCCCCCCCCCTTTTTGACAGTAATCACTGTCAGCTGCATGCTGGAGAAACCGAAAACTAATGCAAAATTTTCTTCATCCCTGTAGTCACTCATTTATATTGTTACGAGGAATGAAAAATCTACCAAAGAATGTTTCCATAAACTATTTTTTTTCCTAATTTTCAACAGTGACGATTGTTTTTGAATGTTGCTTGCGGTGCGAGCCACCTTTGCGACTCTCTCGCGCCTTGTATGTAGCATTGCAAAGCAGGCTATAGTACAAGGCACTTTCGGGTCTTGTACTTGCTTCATGTGGATGGGAACGAGCGATCGTTTTTTTGGACCAGTCCCAGTATGTGCTGCTTCAAGAAAATTGTGTTTTTTGTCCAAAATAAAGCTGCTGTGAGCCAACGATTCTGAGGAATCTTTTTAATTGCTTCAGTTCTACTGTACTAGAAGGGTCGCAAACAGATTTGCGCTTTAATTTCTGATTAATCTGATCAGCCTTGCTAACGGTAACTATAAGTGGTGGCTCAAGCTAGAAAAGTGGTGAAGAAAAATGCCATGGGCTCGACTACAGTAAGAAGCTCAACTTCTAAGCTTACCCCGCAGCTTGACCTATCCGGGACCAGCGAGAAAGTGAAAGACCATTGTTTTTTGCACCATGAAGTCCTGGTTCAGAGCTGGGTAGTTATTTTTCATTCAACTTGAATTGTCGTTTGCAGCTCGAAATACAACTCGGACAGAAAACAAGCACACACGCGCAGCGCTACTTAGTTTTCTTTCTCTCAGCCAAGGTGAGCTCACAGAGACGTACATGTGCAGAGTTACTCCAGAAAAAATTTCCTGGGGTAACAGCGCAGTTACCACGGAAAAGGCTCTTTACTCCTCCAAAAGACAAAATGTGCACAAAAGAGTGCACACGGCACCGCAAGGAGAGGCGCTCTGTTGTGAAGTAAAGCGCCCGTTTAATTTTGAGTAACTGCAGGAATTTTCGCACCTTGTGCAAACCACTCATCGGTCCCTACACAAGCCTGTTTTATTTCAGCCGGTTATGTAGCGCGGTGTGGTGTAGTGGTTAGTAAAGGAACGTGCTGACTGATAGTCATGCGTTGATTGAGTGATATGTGGTGTTTAACGTCCCAAAACCACCATATGCATATGGGAGACGCCACAGCGAAAAGCTCCGGATATTTCGACCACATCATGTTCTTTAACGTGCACCCGAACCTTAACTGACGAACCTGAGGCATTTTCGCCTCCAAAGAAAATGCAGCCATCGAAAAACTTGCACACACACGCATACATACGGACACACACACGCATACATATATATATATATATATATATATATATATATATGTGACGTTATGATGAATGGGTGACGTGGCCTGGCTCATACCCCATGTTTATTTCATAAGCTCTTCTTCCTCTGCCTCTATCAACCATCACTTCATACGTCACACGATTCCCCTTCCCCCCGAAAGATGGCACCGTTTATAACCTACAAAAATTTGAAGAAGCCAATTACCAACAATGTCCAAATTCGCAGTATCACGTCCCGACTGAGTTCCACA
Source organism: Rhipicephalus annulatus (assembly GCA_013436015.1). Classification (NCBI taxonomy): domain Eukaryota; kingdom Metazoa; phylum Arthropoda; class Arachnida; order Ixodida; family Ixodidae; genus Rhipicephalus; species Rhipicephalus annulatus. The sequence goes on along the minus strand of WOVY01000213.1, from coordinate 1,066,889 downwards.
GTCTCTTTAAATCTTCAAGCCTGAGGGAGCAGTCCGGTGAAGTCTTTAACAACTCTGGTGGGCGAGGCTGACTGTTGCGTTCCGGACAGAGCGCGATACACGTGGATACTGACAGTACTGCTATAACTCTTATTCAGGCTAACCAAGGTTGAAACGCCTTGTTGCATCGGCAGCTCGGATGCCGTCGGGGTTGTATTTTTCGCCGTGAATGGTGCAATCCTGATGCTTCTTGCTTGCGTGCTTCTCCACAGACTGTGATAGAGTGCCTGAGTGCTTGCGGTTTGCAAGCAGTGCTTCCGCGTCTTTCTCGGCACTTTCTGTGGTGTCGCAGTCGGCGGAATAGCAGGCGCTGGGAGCGCTTCTGGCGACTTTTCTTTGTCCGAAAGTGTCTGACGTCTTGTTGGTTTGGAGATCCTATTTTTCAATGTTCTTCAACTGGTGAACGCGCTTCCGTTGAACTTGGCGTTCGCCGATGTTCTCGTTGCAGTCTCTCTCGTTGTTTTCTGAGTGTGAACTTCGTTTTGCTTTCTTTGCTGGTGCTGCTCAGGAGATGGCTGTAGTGGTGCCCTTTCTGGAATTGGGCATTCATTTCCTTTGAGGTCAGACGCGTCCTGCAGACTGCTGATGCATGGTGAGCTGGTGTCTTGCTTATCGGGCATAGTTGGTAATGTGCCATCATTATGCTCTTCAAAGACTTCGGTAAGGTGTTCCAGTATGGACGCTTCGGACAGACAGCTGCGTGCGAGGTTTGGTGTATGTATTACTTCTGCATTTTTTCGGTTCTTGGAGCTGTAAGCACTGTATGGGGATACAACGGGTGACGTTGCATTACTAGGTTTTAGCTGCAGATTTTGGCAAGTCTGTAATGCCGCAGAAACGACACGAAGCTCTTCAGGGCCTTCTTCGTAGTTCATTGCGAGTGGTTCTTGCGCCTGGTAGCTTGCGACGTTCGATGCGTCTGAGCCTTCGGCTTTGCTTCGACTGTCCAGTGTGTGTGCACCACATGGTGATGAATGAACATGTCCGGAAAGAGCATGGCTTGACAGGGTATTTTCGTCAAGCGTTAGGTCGTCTACCGAGGTCGCGGCGTCCTTATGAGGTGAATTGTGAGCGATAGGAGCGCTTGAAAAACCGCGTGACGAAAACCCAGGTGGGTGACCACGTGTGCGAGACGAAGAGTGAAGGGCATCAGGTGGTTGAGCAACGTCTCGGGTCATATGCTGAAGCGATGACTTCGGAAATGCTGACTTTCGCGCAGAAGGGAGGAGCGCTTGACGGTTAGGTTTTTCCCAATATACGCATCCCCTTCTGTAAGTAAACTCATGTGCCACTTCGTCTTGAGGCAGTTGTCGATTCGCGCTGGGCTTTCGAATGATTTAGAACTGCTTAAGGAATTGACAATAGTTTGCGGTTGTTTCTAGATGGTTGGCATTTACCAGGTCTTGTTCATAGTTGTTAAAACGGGTTATCATCTCCTCTTTGATTTTTTGCCATGATTCGTCATTTTCAAAGATGTGGGCGAGGTAAAACCTAAATGCCCCACCTGAGATGTAGTCATTGTAGTTTGTGATCATCTCTCGTTCCGTCCAGGTTGCAGCGGCAGCGTGGAGCTCGAATAGGTTAAAGCAGTCCTGTACGGGTCCGTCGTCTGCTGATCCGGTGTACTTGGGGATGTCAAGGTCGTCTGATGGTGCTTTCATGATGCTGGTCTTGGTGTAGCTTGGTATGTAGTTTTGTGGTCCACGTTTGGTCACTGCGTCTTGCTGAGACGTTCGAAGATGGTGGCCGGTTGATGAAGTGGCCGCCAGGTCTTCATCCTGTCGACTCGTGTGACGCTATGATGAATACGTGATGTGGCCTGGCTCATACCCCATGTTTATTCCTTAAGCTCTTCTTCTTCCTCTGCCTCTACCAACCATCACTTCATACATCACACACACACACACACACACACACACACACACACACACACATATATATATATATATATATATATATATATATATATATTGTTTGATGAGTGAGGGTGGTTGCTTTCCCCCTTCCCACTCGCGAAAGAGTCGGTACGCCACTGACTCTGCTGTGCTAACTGAGGCAGCCCGTATGATGGTTGCTTAACTTGTACTGGATTGATTTCTCGTGACAATAGAGTGCTGCTCTTTGGCAATTTTAAAAGCGTCCATGTAGTACACAATTTGATGCTTTCCGAACTGCCTTTGCAAAGGTTTGGCCCTGGCCTCTCGTCTGTCCTTATTACATTTGACACCCGTCTTTTTGAATGAGAGAAGCAATTGTGTTCTGTGACCTCATGGGGTAGAAGTGGGTACTCTCCGCAATATTACGGTCTTGGAGGCTACCCTGTGTTATGTAGTAAGGCTCTTTTTCGTTGTCTTGAGTTGAGCCTTTCCTACTGCGCGAGAGTAACTGACTTGGCGTGCTCTTGATATCTCGTTTGAATGCAGTTTTGTTTGGGGCACTCGAAGGATGGCCAGTCGGGAGACGGCACTCAATAAAGAGGGACGGTAAGGAAAAGAGGCTGCCCAGACGTGGACGAAGCCGTTCTCGTCGAAACGCGTCGTTGTCGTCAAACCACGTGATCCTTTGTTCACCGCACCTAGCGCTGGGGAGTCAACCACATGGCGCTGACCACACTTTCAACCACACTTTCATGGTGAGTCAGACTGAGAAATAAGTGGTCACTTTCATAACACCGCTAACGAAAAGACAATGTGGTGCCATGCCGTAATAATACGCGTCGATAGACGGCAGAATCATCTTAATCATCATCATCTTCATCATCAGCCTGATTACGTCCACTGCAGGACAAAGGCCTATCCCATGTTCCGCGAGTTAACTCGGTCCTGTGCTTCCGGCTGCAAATTTATACCCGCTAACATTTTAATCTCATCTGTCTATCTAAACTTCTGTCTCCCCCTAAACCGCTTGCCTTCTCTGAGAATCCAATTGGTTACCCTTATTGACCAGTGGTTATCCTGTCTACGCGCTACATGCCCGGTCATTTCATTTCATCTTGATTTCAGACAAACAAAGCTGGCAACATAAAGAATGCTACAGCATAATGAAAGAGGGTAGATATCGTAATTAAACTGAATAAAAGATACAAGATGAAGGTGGTACAAGCTCACGCACCTACATCCAGCCATGACGATTCTTCAGTTAAAAGCTTCTATGAAGACGTGGAATCAACATTGAGTAAGGTAAAAGCACAATGCACTAAATGGGAAACTTCAATGCAAAGGTAGGGAAGTAGGGTGGAAACCAGGCAGTGGGATATTATGGCGTCGGCACTAGAAACGCCAGAGGAGAGCTACAAAAAGAATTCGCAGAATGCAATACCTTAAGGATTTTGAATACTTTCTACAGAAAACGAGGAAACCGTATGTGGACATTGAGGAGCCCAAATGACAAAAACAAGAACCAAATGTACTTTATATTGAGTGTGCACCAAGGCATCGTGCAGGATGTGGAGGTGGTTGGCAAGGTACGATACATTGACCATTGAATGGTACGGTCCCGAATTCGCCTAGACTAGAAGAAGGAACCACAGAAACTGATATGCAAGAAGCCAATCAATGAGCTAGCACTAAGAGAGAAAGTACAGGAATTCAGAGTCTCACCTCAAAACAGGTACTCGGCTCTTAGTGACGAAACAGACCTCAGCGTAGACACAATGAATGATAATCTGACGAATATCCTTACGGAGTGTGCAGTGGAAGTTCGAGGCAGAGTAGTTAGACAGGACGCTCGCAAACTTTCCCAGGAAACGAATAGTCTCGTTAAGAAGCATCAAATCATGAAAGTCTCAAGTACAACAGACAAAATAGAACTGGCAGAGCTTTCGAAGTTGATTAATAGGCGTAAGGTATACGATGTAATAAGGTATATTATGGACAGAATATAACACGCTCTGAAAAACGAAGGAAGCGTCAACGTATTGAAGGGGAAACTTGGATTAGGCAAAAATTGGATGTATGTACTAAGGGGCAAAGAAGACAAAATAACTACCAATATGAATGGGATTGTTAAAAGAGCGGAAGAGTTTTACAGAGATCTGTACAGTAGCCAGGACAACTACGAAAATAATACTATAAGAACTAGCAGTAACACAGATGAAACCTGTGATATAAAAACTTTGGACAGCATGAGCAAAGAGGCAAAACTGCTGCTGAGAATCAGGTAACATCATATCTGCTGAAAGATGGAGGACAGTTTGTGCTAGAAAAACTAGCCACCCTGTTTACGAGGTGTGTCCTGACGGGAAGAGGACGAGAGTCTTGGAAGAATGCTAACGTCATCTTAATACAAGGAGATGATAAGGGCTTGTAAAATTACAGGACAATCACCGTGCTATATATAGTATACCAGCTATTTACAAAAGTAATGACTAACAGAGTAAAGCAACATTAGAATTCAATCAACCAAAATCACAAGCAGGATTTTGAACAGGCTAATCAACAATCGACCACATTCATACTATCAATCAGATAGTAGAGAAATGTTCTGAATATAACACACCACTATACATAGCATTCGTAGATTTCGAGAAGGCATTTGATTCAGTAGCAATATCAGCAGTCATGCAGACACTGCAGTGCCAGGGCATCGATGAAGCATATATACACATGCTGGAAGAAATCTACAGGGGATCAACTGCTACCTTAGTGATTCATAAAGAAAGCAACAGAGCACTAATCAAGAAGGGTGTAAAGCAGGAGGATAAATATCCCAAATTCTGTTTACTTCGTGCGCACAGGAAGTTTTCAGAAGCCTAGAATGGGAACTGCTAGTGATAAGAGTTAATAGAGAGTACCTTAGTAACCTGCGCTTCGCGATGACATTGCATTGCTGTGTAACTCAGGCGACGCATTGCAACTCATGATTACCGAGTTGGACAAGCAGAGCAGAAAGTTGGGTCTTAAAATAAATCTGCAGAAAACGAAGCTATTGTACAACAACCTTGGAAGAGAGCAGCGCTTCGAGGTAGGTAACAGTGCACCTAAAGTTGTGAAAAACTATGTCTACTTAGGGCAGATAATAACCGCAGAGCGGAATGACGAGTTTAAAGTAACTAGAAGAATAGGATTGAGGTGAAGCACATGTGGCAAACACTCTCAAACTATCACTGGTAGATTGCCAGTATCCTTCAAGAGGAACGTATATAACAGCTGTGTCATGCCAGCACTTAGCTACAAAGCAGAAACCTGGAGACTTACAAAGAGGCTTCAGCTTAAACTGAGAACGACGCAGCGAGCAACGGAAAGAAAAGTGGTAGGTGTAACCGTAAGAGACAAGAAGAGAGCAGAGTGGATTAGGGGACAAACGGGGTTAGGGATATCATAGTTGACGGCAGAATAGAGTCTACTAACTCCAGACAGCCGACTGGTCGTCTAGACAGGCATGAAAGTATCTTTAAGGCTGCACATCGACAAAATGACGGAAATCTTCTTAGCCGATGCTCGGAAGATAGGAAACTGTGGAAACGCAGTGGCGGACACTCACCTCTGAAGAAAGGGCATTTTGCTTCATTGGTGGAGCATCGAGTAGGAGTTCTCCCCACGATGGCTGTCTCAGATGAGACGAGATGTATTCAAACAAGAGAAATGGAAGTTGAAGTTGATGTTGAAATTTATTTCACCACAACGATACACCGTGATTTACACAAACAAAAAACAATTGTGGCATGGAAAGTAGGAAAAAAGCTGCGCTATTGCAGCTTGACTAGCCCCACCTCCCATTTGTACAAGGCAACAGAAACAATGGCACACCAAACTCCATACGGTGCTCACGTATGATTGAAAGAAAAAAGAAAAGAAAATAACATTATAGTAGTTGTTTATGAAGTACAGAATAGATGCACACTTGGGTGTTTACAAACAAACAATTATTGGGAAAAAGGCAACCAAAATAAGACGCTATAACAGAAAGGGGTACACTTAAAATTTCATGCATTTACAAGTACTGGGTGCAATTTTTCTGGGTTTAGAGCTCCTTATACAAACAGGTTTAATATATCACTACTTGAAAGGAGACGCGATTGCTGTTCTGTGAGCTTGAACTTATTTAGTATATGGGGAACAGAGTGCCTTAGCATTTGGAGTCCGTAATTTGTTTGCGGTCGGGGGATGTGCCAGTGTTCAGAACTCCGCATCGGACGCAACAAAATTTTCGGCTGTAAATGTGCTAAGCCTCTCAGGTTTGCGCAATTCTTTCGAATTTCAGACCTCAAAGACAACAACAAGTTATGTTCATATGCAACACAAAATTTTAAAACTTTAAACTTGACAAATAAATGGGATGTGTGTTCTCTGTAAACTATATTTGCAACAGCCCGTAAAGCGCTTTTTTCAAGTGTATACAACTTTTGTTTTGATGTTTCAGTTCCAGAAGCCCATACCAACTGACAATAGCGTAGATGAGAACAAAAAAGCGTATTAGAGATAAGAAGTTTCTGGGGGAGCGGTAGAAACGACTGACACCTTCTCAGCACGCCAAGGGCTTTTCTTAGCTTAATACACAATTGTTCAGTGTGAGAATTCCAGAACATATGTTGATGAAAGATGACGCCCAAAGTTTTGACAGTCTCTGAAAGTTCGATATTGAAATTATTTAGCATCAGTTTTTGTGTGTACGTACATGTCATTCCTTTCGCACGGAAAAGAACGGCCTTGGTTTTAGAGCTGTTGATCTGTAACGAATTTTGGCAGGACCATTTCGAAAAATTGACTAACGTTTTATTAGCTGCTTTTATCAAATCGTCTATATTTGTTCCCGTAAAGAATAAGCTTGTATCATCTGCATAAATAATGTAAGTTATTCAGTGATCCACATTTACAATATCATTGATATAAAGGTTAAATAGAAGAGGTCCTAATATGCTTCCCTGTGGTACACCGCGTTTGATTTTTTTGAGCATAGATGTTTGCCTATTTATAGACACACACTGGTACCAATCACTAAGGTAGCTTTCTATTAAATCGAGCGCGATGCCTCTAATCCCGTAATAAAACAATTTTTATAACAAGGTTTGGTGATAAATTCTGTCGAACGCCTTCGTAAAGTCTATGAATACGCCTAATGTTAGCTTTCTTGCTTCAATGTTGCTCAGTATCAACTCTTTTTGATGCAACAGCGCTGTCTCCGTCGATACGCCAGACCTGAACCCATATTATGCTGTTGTAATCACAGAATGGGAGTCCAAAAATTTATACAATCTAGTGAAAATTATTTTTTCTAGAGCCTTTGAAAATATAGGTAATACCGATATTGGCCGGTAATAACACAGCTGCCTAGGTGGGCTAGGCAGCTGTGCCACGTCGCAGCGCACTTAGCACTTCGCCCTGGTCATGCACGTATCCCTGGCAATGGTCCTGCACCTACTGCTTCCCGCCCTGGTGAATCCTTCGTTGGATTTTTCTTGGAATGGGACGCTGCCACCTTGCGAAAGCGAGGCAGGTGCTCGCCAATACGCAATCATCACGGCTGCACCACTGCTGGCAACAACACTACCGGACCCCCCAACCCTCACTTCAACCTGGACAGCACCATCGCAGCCAACATCATTGCTCCCGCCAGCTATAAAAGAGCAACGCCCGTCGGCAGCACTTCGTGGGCTAGGCAGCTGTGCCACGTCGCAGCGCACTTACCACTTCGCCCTGGTCATGCAGGTATCCCTGGCAATGGTCCTGCACCTACTGCTTCCCGCCCTGGTGAATCCTTCGTTGGATTTTTCTTGGAATGGGACGCTGCCACCTTGCGAAAGCGAGGCAGGTGGTCGCCAATACGCAATCATTGCGGCTGCACCACTGCTGGCAACAACGCTACCGGACCCCCCAACCCTCACTTCAACCTGGACAGCACCATCGCAGCCAACATCATCGCTCCCGCCAGCTATAAAAGAGCAACGCCCGTCGGCAGCACTTCGTGGGCTAGGCAGCTGTGCCACGTCGCAGCGCACTTACCACTTCGTCCTGGTCATGCAGGTTAGTGGGTACAATAGCCTATTTGCTAAAGAGACAAGTAACTACTACTTGGTACAGCTGCCGAGCCCACAGTGCCTTTGTGAAATCATCCTTGAGTGAGCCCATACCACCTCCTCTCTACTGTTATTATTATCCGGTGATGTCGAGACTAATCCTGGCCCAGAAATGCAAGAAATCCTCACCGAACTACAAAAGATTTCCGCTGGGCAAGCTACACTTCTCACTGAGGTGCAAGAACTTAAAAACCAGCTATCGACAACCAACCAAACCATAACTGACCTAAGTAAACGCATGACTGAAGTAGAAACCCACTACCAGAACCTGTCGCATCTACATGCAGATCTTGAAGTGATCCGTACGGACGCAACTGAAACAAACCGTTTGGTCTCCAAACTGGAGGCTAAACTAGACGACGCATAAAACCGCTCACGACGTAATAACTTAATATTCTACAACCTTCCCGATCCTAACCCAGCCGAAACAAATGCAGAAGCAGAAGGGCTTATTATCAGACACTGTTGTGAACACCTCCAAGTAGTCATCGACCCAAAGGAAATAGATCGCGCACATCGCCTCGGACGCCATGCCACTAATCGCAACCGCCCTATGATAGCAAAGTTCACCTTCCATAAAACCAAAGAGGCCGTACTTACAAATGCACCCATGCTGAGAGAAACCGACTTCAGCATCGGCGAAGACTTCTCCCAGTCTGTCCGAACCGCTCGCCGACACTTAGTTAATTTCGCGAAAGCAAAATCAGCAAAGTTTCAGATAAGTTATAAAACCCTTCATATGGGCTCAAAACGCTACATTTTCGACAATGCTTCACAAACTGTAAAAGAAATCGCATAGCAAATCCCTCGAACGAAGAAAGTAACGAACCGCCCCCGAAATATAGCACAAAACAATCTTTCCTTATCTGTAATCTTTGCTAACATACGCAGCTTTCTACCGAAACAAGAAAAAGTATCTAGCCTTGTGACGTCATCCAATGCCAATCTTGTTGTATAAACAGAAACGTGGCTTACCAATGACGTGACGGACACTGAAGTTCTTGCAGATCTTCCTAACTTTCACTTATACCGAAAAGATCGCGAATGCACTCGCGGAGGAGGCGTACTGATCGCCGTCGGCCCGGAATTATCATGTTCCGTAATCAAGATAGCATCTGACATAGAAATCTTATGGCTACATTGCCGGGCTCCACCCCACACAATACTGCTTGGTGTCTGCTACAGACCACCGAATGAAAATCCAGACTTCGCAAACAAATTTAACGATATACTAAATGCGCTCACCAAAGCTCACCCGAATGCCCATATTTTGCTGTTTGGTGACTTTAACCTTCCTAATATTAACTGGCAAACTGGAACAACCGCACAAGGAAACCAGAAAGACTCGAGAGAATTTCTAGATGTTTGTTTCAACTTTAACTTATCACAACTTGTATCAGAGCCAACACGTGTTGCCGCCAATTCCGCAAACATCCTTGATCTCATTCTAACCACCCATCCTTCTAGCTTATCATCGATTACCTATCTCGATGAAATTAGCGACCGTAAAGTTATCCATGCAGATTTCGCATTTTCCCCAGAGCGCCGTGAAATGCTAAACAAAACAATATGTTTATATGATAAAGGTAACTATCAAGAAATTAACAACGAACTCAGTAGCTTCTTTCCAGATTTTGAAGTCAACTTCCGTGGCCAATCCGTCAATGAAAATTGGATAGTTCTTAAACAAAAACTTATTGAACTAAAAAATAAGTTTATTCCGAAGACCACATTTCGTGCCACACAGCAAAAGCCCTGGTATACTAAAACATTAAACCGACTAAGCAACAAGAAAAAACGCCTTTTCCGCCAGGCAAAATCTAAAGGAACGCCATGCGCATGGGATAAATACTACTCCGCCAAAAATGACTATCTTACAGCAATTCGCAACGCCAAGCACGCATTTTTTAACACGAACCTACCCAACATGCTAAGTGATAACGTAAAAAAATTTTGGCAGACCGTCAATCCAAAACCATCTCGCACTATCTCCCTTACTAACGAATCCGGTGAAGTGACCACAAATGTCAAGTGTGCTCATATTTTTAACATTGCATTCTCGTCGGTGTTCACCAGAGAACCTAGTATGCCCTCCGTTCCCACAACCACCCTAATAGGTTCCAGCATGCCTGCGCTAGCATTTTCCGCGGACGGCATTTCTTCCCTAATAAAAAACATTAAACTTTCCTCGTCATGTGGCATTGACGAAATTAATTCTAAACTGTTGAAGAACATTACCGATACAATTGTACTATACTTGCACCTCATATTCTCAATGTCACTCAGCACCGGCGACCTTCCGAATGACTGGAAAATTGGTAAGGTCGTTCCAGTCTACAAAGCAGGCGACAACAACTCCCCACTCAATTATCGTCCCATTTCATTAACAAGCATCCCATGCAAAATCATGGAACATGTCATACATTCTCATGTTATCAACTTCCTCGATTCCAATAGTTTCTTTCACACCTGTCAGCATGGCTTCCGCAAGGGACTTTCTTGTGAAACACAATTAGCACTCTTTCTTCACGACATACATACAAATCTTGACACCAACTTTCAGACTGACGCCATTTTCCTTGACTACGCAAAAGCATTTGATACAGTTCCACACAACAAACTAATACAGAAGTCACATGAGGATACTCATGTGACACGCAGCTCGCCGGCTTCATTGATGACATTCATTCAGCTCTCGACGGTGGATCCCAGGTTGATGCTATTTTTCTCGACTTTTCTAAAGCTTTTGACCGTGTCCCTCATCACCGGCTTATAACCAAACTGTCTAGGCTTAACATTCACCCTAACATTTTGGCATGGGTAAAAGATTTCCTTTCTTCTAGAACACAGTTCACGTCCGCTAACAATTGTAACTCTTCCTTCAGACCAGTAACTTCTGGAGTCCCACAGGGTAGCGTACTTGGTCCACTACTGTTTCTAATCTACATTAATGACTTGCCATCCTGTGTCTCATCCCGAATTAGAATTTTTGCTGACGACTGTGTGGTTTACCGAATAATTTCCTCTGACAATGACCGGAAGGCTTTGCAAACTGATCTAAATGCTATTAATGCATGGTGCTCATCTTGGCTAATGACCCTAAACTGCTCTAAAACGAAGTTTATGTCTTTCAGTAAACACGTAACCCGGATTCCTACCTCCTACATGTTGAATAATACTACTGTTGACCTCGTCTCCACTTATAAATATCTTGGAATTCATTTGCAACCTGATCTGACATGGCACTACCATATAAAACTCACCCTGGCGGCTGCTAACCGGTCTTTCGGATTTCTCAAGCGTAACCTTAAACAGGCTCCTCCTAACATACGCAAACTTGCATTTACTACACTAATACGTCCAAAATTAGAATATGCATCAGCCATTTGGGATCCCGAACATGCTTACATCATAACCGACATTGAATCACTGCAAAATCGTGCCGCTCGCTTCATATTTTCAGATTATTCACGTCATTCCAGCGTCACAGCACTAAAACGCCGAGCAGAGCTACCCGAACTATTCCATCGTCGCAAACTTGCACGCCTATCACTTTTCCATAAACTTTATCACCACGTGTCACTTCACAGCGATTTCTTCGAGCCACCTGCCGTTATTTTTCCTCGCCGCGATCACCCCTACAAAGTTAAACGCTTAAACTGTAAGTCATCTGCTTTTTCCAAGTCATTCATTCCGCGTACCACAATCGATTGGAATAAACTACCATCACACATTTCCTTAGAAAAAAACGAAACGAAATTTCAAGAACTAATTCAAAATACTGATATCATCTAACTTTTGCTCTTTTACTTGTTCTTCCCTCTTTTCTATAACGTGCAGAGCACACGTGTAGTATTTTTACCTTGATTCAGCTTATTTGAGGTGTGATGAGTGAGTGTATATTTTTTATTCGTTTTTGAGTGTACGTTTTTTTTATCAAGTGTATTGATTATTTTTTCTTGCATTTTCATAGGTTGTTCACTGGGTACTCATCTGTATTCCAATGATTTGTTGCCTATTCTTTTCTCTATTTTTTGCTGTCTTTACCAATTACTAGTTATAACATATATCTCAACCTTAGTCTGTATTTATATTTGAATTTTTTGACTTTTTTCTCGTTTTTGACGTTTATTGTTTGTAATTTTGCTCATGTAACCCCCCTATGTAATACCCTCTCACGAGGGCCTTTAGGGGTATTATGAATAAATAAATAAATGAATAAAAAAGAAGTTATCCGGGCTAAATCTTGACCCTAACGTGTTAAGATAGATTAAATCTTTTTTAGCTAATCGTTCTCAATTCGTGCACGTAAATAATGAATCCTCTGAACCTCTCAAAGTAACGTCAGGAGTACCGCAAGGGTGCGTCCTTGGCCCCTTGCTATTTCTAATCTACATTAATGACCTACCACTAACTGTGTCTTGCAAAATCCGCATGTTCGCCGACGATTGCGTGATCTACCATACAATAACTAATGCTTCCGATCAACTAACCCTACAACACGATCTGAACAACATTCAAGATTGGTGTGACAATTCGCTTCTCAAACTTAACCCCAACAAGTGTAAGGTTGTCTCATTCACTCGCCGCAAAAATCCTTTCCTATTCCCATACCAAATCACTAACGCCCCTCTAGAAATAGTACAGTGTTTCAAATATCTAGGTGTCACACTGTCCGCTGATCTAACGTGGAATGCGCATGTCACAAACATTATCTCATCTGCAAACAAAATATTGGGATTCGTGAAACGTCATTTGCGTTGCGCACCTCGACACGTAAAACTTCTCGCATACACATCCCTCATCAGGCCAAAACTGGAATACGCCTCTGCAATATGGAATCCACCTCAAATTTACCTAATCAATGACCTTGAATCAATTCAAAATCGCTCAGTCCGATTCATACATTCGTCATATTCTTATGACATCAGTGTTTCATCCTTAAAAGCCCAATCTGGATTGCAGCCACTTGCCCTTCGACGCCGCATAGCCACTCTTTCCCTGTTTCATAAGCTGTTTCATTCGCCCGTCAACCATCCTCCATACGTCATCCCTCCAACGTACATTTCGCACTACACCAGCCACCCCCTCCAAGTCTCCCGTTACCGCACTAGAACTACTACCTTCTCCGCATCCTTCTTTCCGCGTGCTGTGAAGGACTGGAACGACCTCCCAAACCACGTCGTCACAATCACCTGCCCATCAACTTTCGCTAAAAATGTAACAACTCATCTCTGTCAGTGAAACTTTATGGCAATGTATATACCCACACCTATGTAGTATATTTTATACTTTGAATGTAGCAAAAGTTTTATATCCTGTATACCAACCCCTTATGTGGCAAATATTTTTTATATCCTGTACATCCACCCCTTATGTAATACCCCCTTGTGGGGTCTTTAAGGAAATAAAATATGATGATGATGATGAAATATGATACTCATTTCATTTTTGTCACCACCTTTATAAATCACTGCAACTTTGGCATTTTTCATCCGCTTAGGGAACATACCTGTGCTTAAAACAATATTATAAATATTCCTCAGGCAGGGTGATAATAAATCAATAACAAAGCTAACCGGTTCCATTTTTATGCCGTCAATGTCCTCACTTTTGCTTTTTTTAAGTTTCATGAAAACATTGTTTACCTCAGTTTGCTCCGTAGGGTCAATAAATATTGAGGGGGCTATAGGTGTTGGCATGTAGCTTAATGCATTTCTGTCGTAAGTACTTTCTGACAAAGAAGTAAAGTACGCATTGAATTTATTGGCTAATGCTTTTCCTTTAGATATATGATAATCAATTGTAATTTCGTCGACACCGGGCGTCCTAATACTTGAAGATATAATTGTGTTTAGTTTTTTCCACAGAGAAGGGGACCTTGGCGCTCAGGAAAGATATCAGGAAGCGGAGACAGAGGTCGTGCTTAGCGCAGGTTCTGATCCGAGGTTGATATTACGTTGAGGAGACAGAGGTCTTGCTTAGCATAGACTCTGATTCAAGCTTGATACAACATCGAGAAGTTGGTGTCGATGTGTGGAGTACACGAATGGCTCGGCAAGTAAGGCCGACGTTAATATTACTACAGGCCAGTGCTTTCTGTGCAGTCAGTTCAGTGGCCACCCCGACCTTTGTAAATAAGTGTCAGTAAGTGATGTTTGCCAGGAAGTGAGCAAGCAGTCCAGTCCTTCAACCTGACACCGTGATCATCTGTACCATTGGAATTACATCCATCATCCCAATCTTAACCGGTGCAGTCGACAGGATGTTGAGGCGGCTTCCTGGAGGACAATAAGACGTCCTGCCTTCCTCGCACACATACCAACCGAAAGCTAAATGGGAGGGCGAATGAAGATCATCACGTGACGTCTGAGCAGACATGAAGGCATGCAGTTCAAGAAACCGGAATTATGCGAACTCTGACCGTGTAGATCAGCTGAGCCGGAATGGAGAATGACGGCTTCTTACGCTCGGACATCGGCTTCTCGCGCAGAGTGGCTGACGATGACGACTGAAGTTACGAAGAAAGCCAGCGGTTAGCCGGTGACCAGCACAACTACCAAGGGAGGGAATGTGTGGTGCACGTACATCTCTCTGCAGGGGAAAACTGGTTACACCACCTGCTCGCTGGAACTTCTACCCGGAGATCGTGTGGCGACTCATCTGGGCACAGTGAACCACAGGTGGGTTTCTGTTCTTTTTCTCTGGGAGCACCATGACAACTAAGGTGACAAGAAGTCAGAGGGCAGACGGGACTACTGAGGACCAGGAGTCAGATCGTAATGAGACCTTAGCGGGTATGACCGGCGCAACTGCGGTTGTTAGTGAAAGCAGGGATCCTGCAGTTCAACCTCGAATGAAGGAACTAGAAATAGATGGTTTCCAGCTCAAAATTGAGCTAAAAAATTGAAGCTTCAGTCCCTGGCATGAGATGAGGAGAAGCGCAGTGACAGGTCTGGTTCGGCACGGTATGCGGATCGGCTGCGAGCAGTTCTTCCACCAATGCCAGTTTCCGATGAGCTGGTGCCTGCCTGGTTACGCAGCGCTGAAAATATGCTTAGAATCAGAGGTATTCCAGAAGATGTTCACAGTGCTGTTATGCCGTTTTTGATAGAGAAACCTCGGACATTTTTAGCAAACCAAGCTCAGGAGCGAGTCATTTCTTACGAAGAGATTCGTGACCTCAACCTACAAAAACTGAAGCCTACCCACGAGGAATGCAAACGCCATCTTTACACATGTCAGAAGGGAGATGAGACGTGGGGGCACTTCGTCAGTAGGCTTACTATTATCTTCGTAGTAGCGAGAATAAAACATTAGAGGAGCTACATGCGTTATTAATTTCCGACCACGTCATACAGCTAATGAATGAAAAATACGTCCTACAGAGTGAGACAACAGAGCAGCTCAGGCCCCAGCCTCTGGCGAAGCTTGCGCAGAAATATGACGAAAGCACAGAGAGGAGAAGACGAGGAAAAACCAACGTTTCTAATTCAAAGTGAGAAGGATTTAATCACCACCCAGCGCATTGGCCATCACTAGGAAACTGGAAGACGACGCTCCGAAGCTATGCTTGCGGGAAAAGAGGAAACTATCAATGGCGATGCCCGCAAACGACACCGAAAACATTGGCAGCGGAAGGGGTGCAAGAAGCACATCCGCCGGAAAGGTTGACGGCGAGGGTAGTGTGCCAACCTATGACAGGAGGCAATGCTTCTGTCACGTACGTGATTAATACGTCAAGGTTAACATGGTTCGAGCTAGTAAGCGGGGGGAACACGTTTAAGGCGTGTCTAGATTCAGGATGTGGCGTAACTGTTCTCAGAGAGGAGCTAATTGCCACTGTAGAAAAACACCACCTAATTGTTTAAGAATGCCTGACAGGAGCATTCGGCATGCTGTTCAGGCTGACCTGATGTACATCCCATTGGAGCTGAACACTTCTGAAAGAGGTTCTGCCGCTGAGCAGATTGAACTTTGTGCGATCACAAACTTGCAGGAGTCGATGCCCTACTAACGCCAAGCACTTTGCAGAAACTCAGATTCATGCAGGGCTGGCAGGATTGGCGATTGATATAGTATTAACGGATCAAGTTACCGTTCAGGCAGTCGATCTTAAAGATGAAATCAAAGCAGATAAGATGCCATAGCGACTAAATCGAAAGGTTCTATTTGCCGAGCCTGCGATGCAAACACGGGCTACAGGTAGTGAGACCGGGGGCGAGATGTCCGTGAGGAAACGACAAAAAAGAAAGCTCACTGCGGATGACGTGCGAGCCCAAACTGGAGTGTCAGCGGGAAATCTTCATAGGACAGAAAACAATTGAGTGCATTTAGAGAGCATATTTTTGGCTCATACTAACTTCGGTTCTAGGTGTTATAAGGGCAATGGGCCTTGCGATGAACCTGGAAAGATGTTCGGTCCCACAAACGCAGATGAGCTGCCCCGGACACATTGTTGATGGTCGTCACTATCTTAAGCTCGATAGGTTAGGTGCGGTTGCGCAACTTGACACTCTGCGCACTAAGCGAGTCCTGCACAGTGTGATGGCACATGTAAAATTTTATCAAAAAGGAATAGCCGCACCCTCCGAGGTATATACCTCATTCACGGACCTTACGAAGCACTTTGTATCTATTTTCTTAGGGAGCTCAAAGGGTAAAAATGTTTTCAATGCTGTTACGCTGGCTCTAGAGGCCGTATTTAGGACAAGCGCCTCGCATCTGAGAATTGAGATAGCATTAGTGACAGGTGTCTTAAAAAGGCTGATAGGGCTTGGTGTTGCTCAAGGAATAAACAGAGAGACCAATCAGCAAATAAACAGAGAGACCAATATGGCATGGCAGCACATTATCTTGTCGAGGGCAGTGTCGCGACAGCGACACTGCCCTCGACAAGATAATGTGCCGCCATGCCATAACAATACGTGTGAATAGACGACAGAATAGTGTTTTAACTTCAGACAGCCGGCGGGCTTTCTAGACAAGCTTGTTGTCGCATGAAAGTACCTTTTATGCTATACGTTGACAAAATGACGGAGTTCTTCTTAGCCGAAGCTCGGAGGAAAGAAAGTGTGGGACCGTAGAGTGGGAGACTCACCTCTGAGGAAAAGGCAGTCATTTGCTCCATTGGTGGAGCATCGAGTAGGGGTTCATCCCACGAGGCTGTATCGGACGGGACTGGAGGGATTATTTTACGAGAAATTAAGAGAAGGGGCACTTGGTCCTTGGGAAGGAGATCGGGAAGCGGGAACACAGGTTGTGCTTAGCGCAGGTTCTGATCCAAGGTTGATACTACATCGAGAAGTTGGTGTTGATGTGTGGAGTAACCTAGGGTTTGGCAAGTAACGCCGATGGTAATATTAATACAGGCCAGTGCTTGTTGTGCGGTTGGTTCAGTGGCCACCCTCGTCTTTGTTTGTAAATAAGTGTCTGTGTGTAAATAAGCTGAAGTTTGCCAGGAAGTGAGCAAGCAGTCCAGTTCTTCAGCGTGTCGTCGGTATCATCTGAACCATCGGTTTTAGATCCATCGTCTCAACCTTGAATGATGCCCTGGTCTTCAAAGTTTTCAGTGCCTGTATTGTGTGGCAATGCTGGGGTAACATTGTACGCTAAGCGTAATAAAGCGTTTAACTGGTGTCTCTCTGATTGATAGTTTGTGGAACGGTAAACTATAAGTACGGGACTTGAGACGAACGCCTGCACTAGCCCTAGTCTATTCGTTTCTACTTCTGGGAAACGTTTCTTGTTTCTGGTAAATCAGCAGATTGATATGTGGGGTTTAACGTCCCAAAACCACTATATGATTATGAGAGACGCCGTAGTGGAGGGCTCCGGAAATTTAGACCACCTGGGGTTCTATAACGTGCACCCAAATCTGAGCACACGGGCCTACAACATTTCCGCCTCCATCGGAAATGCAGCCGCTGCAGCCGGGATTCGAACCCGCGCCCTGCGGGTCAGCAGCCGAGTACCTTAGCCACTAGACCACCGCGGCGGGGCGGTGAATCAGCAGAACAGGTGCGCTAAGCTTCTTTTGGTTTTCTCAGGTTGGCTCTTGTGTACTCTACCCTGTCGTCGTCGAGAATCCACATACTTAATATGCGCTGTAATATCACTTCTTCTATAGGCTGGTCGTTTAGGTGTAGCTGTAAGTGTGATTGTAGCTGCTTTCTCGAATATAGGGCCCCAGCACGTATGAACTCAGACTTTTCTTGTGAGCATGGCATTCCGGAATCTGGGGTAAATTTCTCAACTTAGTGATATTGATCTGCAATGAATTTTGTTTACTTCTGTATGAGCCTTTATGAGCCCAGACTGTAATATCATTGGCGTAAATTGCATGGTCTAGGTCTTTTTATTTCCCTTGTATGTTGAAAAATAGTGGCGAAAGAATCAAACCTTGGGCCGATTATCTGTTTGATATGTCAAATAGGTCTGATATAGTTCATACCAAGCCTATTGTCGCCCTTCTATTGCTGTGCAAACAGCAAATGTTTACATAAACCTACTTTTGACATTGAATATTCTCAAGTTCTTGAAGGATTAGACTATGTGACTTTGTGTCAAAGGCTTTCTATATGTCTAGAGCTAGGATTATTTCGTTGCCAGTGCCATTTGGTGGACTTAGTTCTTTCTCCTGTAACAGCAGGACTACATCATGTGCTGGAACTTGTGGCCGGAACACTCACATGAAATCGGAGAAAAGTCCGTGCCGCTCGAAGAAGCTAATCAAGAGGTGGAAAAGGCAAACACGCGACAGATCGATTAATTAACGCATCGAAAGACTAGCGCAGGAAGCGAATGAGTCTTCCAAGTATCATAGCTAAAATACCTGATCACGCTGTCTTCACAGACGCTTCAAATGTGCTATTTTATAAACTAAACATTTTAAAATGTTCAAGCACAAATAAATACTTCTAAACACTTAAGGATTTCTGTGTGTGTCATATTGTCGAATTGCCTGTATATAAAGTCACTTGATGTAAGCTTGTGTTTTGTATAGCATACGAAAGACAGCATGACGATGTAAGTTGAGAAGCAGTGTATTACTACCAGTTCCTATTTTTGTCTTCAAGATTTTCTTTCAGGGGCGAAGCTCCTTAAGGCGTGGGCTGTACATCCCGTCGTAATCCTATGTAGCTACCTCTTGTTAGCTTTTGAACCGACCGCAGAGGGCGGTACTTGTACATATAACGAAGTGCATTCACGCTAAAGACTGCCACCAGAGAACGGTAATTGTAGTAATATTAACATTAAAATCGCAGCATATCTGTGAAGTGAATGGTGATGAGCGGGACAAAACGTCCATCAGTCCGTCCACCCTTCCGTTCATCAATGCGTCTGTTCTTTCGTCCGTGCGTCCATCTGTCCGTCCATTCACCCAAACGTTCATCCATGCCTGTCCGTTCGTGCCTCCGTCCTTGTGTTCATCGGTCCATCCATCCGTCTGTCCACACGTCTGTTTATGCGTCTATTCGTTCATCAGTGCGTCCATCCGTCCATCCGTGCGTCAAACGACAGACGACGGATGGACGCGGCCAGCAGATGATTCTCGGTCTGCCGCTAAAACCCTCCGAAGCTTCACCCCACTCCTTATATTTCAGTTCATGAATATGCTATAACTTTTTTACTCACCTCCACTGATTTCCATCATACTTTCTTGATTTTCAAATGAATTGTTATGCTCCTCTTTATTTAATGCCTTTTTAGGTCTTTTGGGCAAATAAACGAAAAAAAGTGTGTGCCTTGTCTGTGCTTATAACTTTTGATGCACGTTATTGTCACCTCGTCGTGACGCTGACGAATGAAGAGACGGTTATCTTGAATAAAATTTCCCTTGGACCGTAAATGTGGCCGGTAAACGAATGGTGAGATTACAGCGACGCATACTGGCACTACCAGCGGCAAACAGAGCATTGGCCGTCGATCAAATGACAAGCGCATTTATACAAGTGCCATCGATCACTCCAGCGCTGTTGCTATCAGCCACGTAAAATAAAAAAAAACTAAAATGTTCGCATTGTGCCCGCATTTATAACAAAATGATATACTACAGCCCTGAAGCTTCTAAAACACAGCAGGGGTGGTCTGCACTGAGAATTACAGGGTAACGAGGCGATAACGAAACTTGAGGAAGAATACTGGAAATAAGATGAATAAACAGTCGAAAGTATGCGCTTCCCTTCATCCTTTCTGACGTATTTTTCATGACCCAAAACAGCCACGGCATTGAGGCTCGTGCAGGAACATGGATCCAGCATAGAGTACTAAGCTAAGTGACAGTGATGGCGCGTACCACGCCAAAGTTAAAGAGGGCCTGCATGCGTGTGTTGTGTTATGTGCCGTGTTTCTTCCAATTCGCACTCTTTCTTCTCCATCTTTTAATCTTACTGTCGTTGTATATAGAAGAGCGAACCAGTAGACCTGGACTGTTTGACCTCCCAGACTTTCTTCTATCTGATGTCGTCTTTTATTTCCCCGTTAAGGCTCTAAGCTTTCACGCAAGCCTCCTACCCTCCCTCTATGCAAGCCACAATAGTTCATAGAAGTTTAAGTGAACCAGTATTATTTTGCTATTACAACAAAAATTTGAAATGCAATATTGGAACAAGCAATTTATTGCAGTTGCTTAAGTGATCAGTAACCGTTCTAGAGCTTTAACTGACCACTTGAAGCGAATTACACTTTAAATGATTGGGAGTGTTAACAGTTTCTTTTCTTTCTGTAACGTATACAAGTTTTGCAAAGAAGCTTGAGTGATGTTGAAGTGTGCGGGTAGGGCATTTATCACTGAATTAGTTTCAACGCTTTAAGAAAGCTTTTCTCGCTTACTACTTACGCCTCTAGAAATTTGTATTCCATCCTTCTGTTGCCATCTGTTTTTATAGAACAGCGGTGAGTAGTAGAATTAGCCCGATTTGTGAGATGATTTCAAGAGTTTCATGTTACTTTTCTCATTTACTGGTTATGACATTGCGTCAATCGGTGTTTTCTACCCCCCCCCCTCCCCAGTTTTCATATTCTTTTGTAAACCATCGGTGAGCAGTAGGATTTCACCAATATGTGCGATTGGTATCGGTGCGTGACCTGCCATTTTCTCACTTTAATTGGTGAGGAAGAAACTTTCCTGGAAGGTGCGCTGCTGCAGTCTTGCACGAGGGACTTGTTTTTTTGGATTGGTCACATTTGGGGCCTTTGCGGTGTAATTTTTTTCCTATCCATACACATCTGGCATTTTGCATTCAGTTGATAGACGGCCCTTGTGGTGTCCTTTTCTTCTCTGTTAATATTTCGATTTCGCTGTGTTGGCCATTATTACATACCAGTTTATGATTGATGTAGTTTCCGGGTCATGATGCACATTTTACAACGTCCTAAAACAGCTTCGCTGTTGCAGATTTATGCATAGCTGTGCTGCTAAAAATACCAAACACCGGAGGGCCTCACGTAATGCGAAACCGTAAACTCAGACCATTTGCCTAGGTCCACTGATCGACCAGCCATGTTCATGTACTTCCGGAGCCTCAATATAAACGCGGGTTCCTTTGTGCGACGCTTCCTTCCAGCTACCATATTTCTCACCTCTGGGCTGAATGGCTATCGCCGCATCCGCTTATGATTGCCTTCTCGACGATGGTGCAGTAAAGCGACTTCTTCCTCGTGAGCGTTGTAGACGGTAGTGTTCGGCATTGCTAACTAAAGGCCACGTCACTTTCTTTTCGACAGAGAGAAAGAGGACGCACGAGTTTTATCGACGCCACATCACTCGCTAGATGCTGTGCCACTACGCCTTGCCACCTACCACCTTCATGTCACGTACGCTCTTTAATCAGCGCGTTAAAGCCACGTTCGACGCCATGAGAAACCTAGTAAGATATTATATTTCGTCGGAAATGACGCCCATGGAAAGCCCTGTAGAACTGCAGTCATATTCAGGAATGAATGCACGTGAGAACATTATGTTTTCGGATATTGTATTCCGAAAAAAAAGACTCTCGTTTTCTATTTCTAACGTAAGTGCGTTTGCTTCTCTCGGTGCTCTAAATGCGACACTAACACCACTATTTTCTCAAAGTTACAGAAAAAAAACGATAAAATAGCACACACCGTTTGCAGTGAACACGATGAACGAGGATTGAAAAGAGAGGCTCTAGGTTGGTTATTCCGACTAATGTTTCTTGAAAATGTGTAATAGCTTGGTACGTAGAATTTCACCAATATCTTCATAATTATTTACAATTACAGGTTTCTCTCTCCATCAGGACATAATACATTCGAAAATCAAGAAAAAGCAAGAGAAATTTGTAGTCACTGCGAATAAATCTGGAAGAAGATACGGATTCGCTGTTGTTAGTAGTCAGCAAAGCAAATGATACATTATCCCTTGAGTAACCTAGAACGCTTAGATGTACCCGCAAACGTTATGGAAACTATTTTACTAGACGGATGCGAACAAAACATTTCACTGCCCTGGCAGTTAGTCGAGATACTTGACCAACGAAGCTTAACCTTGCGGCTGCAGTGCATATGACAAGCTGGGATCTATCAACAGTGCCTTCTGGTGTAGCGTGTGATTTTGCAGTCAGAAACTATCAGAAATGCGTGCTTGAAACGTAGCCTCAGAAACCAGAGGCATCTTCTTTCATTTGCTTGCTGTTGCACTGAGTACAGAAGTGCACCCGTGCATAACAAATATCGGAAAAATTTACTGATAATATTTTTAAATGCACAGGTCGTTAAAATACAATTTCAAGCTTTTATTCTCGGCGCTAAGTGTCTTTTAGACTGGTCAGCATTGTGAGCTTTGAAATTAGTTCCAGCCGAGCACCTTATAACAGCACTTCCGTAGCTAAACCCGAGGCCACATGTATAGCCATCATTGCCCTACTGAAACGTTCCGTGTGTACGGATGTCCTACATACAGAATTATTGGAATACGGAAGCCGTATATGCGGAAAGACCATGCGGCACTCCGCATATAAGGAAAGCCGAATGAGGCGGAAAGTGCGCATATAAGCACAGGCGTATGATACGAAAAAGTCCGCACATAAGGAAAGCCGTAATAATTATGCGCAAATGAAATTGATGTCTGAATCTGGTGGAAAGCGATATTATGTGTAGATTCAATGTACGTTCACCTCTTGTGTACATGCAATACTGTGTACGAGTCGTCCCAATATCTCTTAAATATGCATGATAAGAGAATGGAATTATTTATCTTTTGAAAAGTCGGAATACGCGAGCAAAATAAGCTATTAGAGAAAATATGTTAAAAAGCTATTTAATTACATGCTTTGCAACATAAGTCGTGGTATTTTACCCAAACGCAAACGCAAATAACTCAGTGTTTTACGTATTATAAAAAAACTTACAAAGTCAACAATTGCATTACAAAGGTAATATATGTGCACCTAAAGCAGCCCTGATACAATGAATATGTTTTTATTTGTGTATACACTTCATTTTTGAACAACCGCATCTCAGTGTAGATGATATGCAAATGAGGTGACGCTCTGCTGAAATTTCACGAGTTGCACCTTTTATACACAATGTGGGCACACGACACCATGCAACAACAGCAATTTTACAACGACTACCATATACTTCAAAAATAGTCATAGTGTTGTGAAAGTGTGGTGTTGTGTTTATCTCTTGAAGACCTTGTGAAGATTGGCCGAATGCTGCTTGAGGCTCTGGCACCGCTATGGATAAAGCAGGTCTTCGCCATGCACATTTATGTGTCCTTCAGAGGAACCTGAAAACGTAAATGATTGGCACAAATGATGTCAGACACCCATGCAAGCACCTTAGTTCACATACACAAGAAATATAACACACAAAATGAAGCTGAAAAGGAAATACTCACAATCCTTTATGTTATGCAAATGTGAATCTTATATCAAGTGCACAGATGAGCTTTACGACTTTCAACAGTACAGGAAATATAGTGAAATGATATTATAAAACCGTGAATTAAATGCTTTCAATATTAAAAACTTAGAAACTGCCAGTAAAAGTCCTCAATGTGGAATGTGAAGTTTTATGAAAGGAAAGAAGCAATTGCATGGCCGGAGCGCTTTGGCAGCTGCTTGAAGCGCGATCAAATTAGAGCGATAGCAACCACACCCTCTATTCCCGTCATTTAGTGGCGACCAAAACAACCAGTCGTTGGAGATATTGCCACGTTCCATTTCCCAACTTTTTGTTATCGTCCCAAAACACCACACGATTCTCAGCGCAAACCGCGTCTGCAGTTTTCGAGAAGGTTCCGGACTGTAGTAGATCATTTCGATAAGATTCCCGCCCACTGTGCGAACGGTACAGATTATTTTGGAACCTACACCACCACCAGCGATAACGCTAAAACATTCGATGGCAAGAGTATAAATGCCGACGCGCTTCGCCACTTGTCAGTTGTTGATCGAAGGCCGACGCTCCGTTCGCCGCTATCAGTCCGAGACTGCTATCTGTGCGAGACTGCTGCTGTAATTGGACTTTCCGTTTACCGGGAACAGGTTCGCCCAAATAAACAGTTAAATCCCAACACGAAGTCTCCCGTCTTCAGCCACGTCACGACCCCGTGACATCTGGTGGAGGTGCTGCTTCGTTCATGTACCGGACGTCCCCGTTAAGCCGTGAACCCAGCCCAAGTCGCGGAGAAGACACCGACGCCAACCAGGAGCAGCGAACAAGCCGCCTACAGCAAGGGCTACCACCAGAGTACGGGCTTCTACAAGACAAGGCGCGGAAGACCAAGGCCATGACCGCGACTGCAGCGACAATGACAGCCGCAGCATCCCAGCCCACGATGGTCATGCATCAACCCAGGGAACCACCAATTTTCCATGGGTCCTCGTCAAAGAGCTGGAGTCCTGGCTAGAAACATGCGACCGTGTGGCCGCCCTCAGGCACTGGGACCATGACAAAAAGCGGCGTCGTGTGTTCTTCTATTTGGAAGACACCGCAAGGACCTGGCTCGAAAATCGGGAGTCCACGCTCCGAACGTGGGATGTTTTTTGCGGCGCATTCCTGCAAACGTTCGCGACCGTCGCTCGCAATGAGATTGTCGCTGCTTTATTAGAGACCCGGGTTCAGCTACCAAATAAAAATGACCCGACTATTCCGTCATGCTGACGGAATAGTCGAAGAAATGTCCCGACTATTCCGTCATGCTGACCCGGACATGCCTGAGGAGAAAAAAGTTCGTTTCCTCATGCGAGGGGTCAAACAGGAGCTCTTCGCGGGACTGATGAGAAACCCACCAAAACCCATCCAAGAATTTGTAGCCGAAGCGACCACTATCAAAAAGACCTTGGACATGCGCACCAGACAGTATAATCGTCGCCTGACTGCAGACTGCGCTGCTACTGAAGCCAGTAACTCCGGAGACCTGCGTGAAACGATCCGAGCGATCGTACGGGAAGAGCTGCGCAAACTGTTGCCTTCGGCGCAGCCTCAAGTGGTTTCAATCGGTGGCATTGCGCGAGAAGAAGTTCGGCAATCGCTTCAAATTCCCCACGCCCCGCTGCCCGAGCCGGAAGCTATGAGCTACGCCACTGGACTGCGCCACAACGCTCCTCCCCGTCCACGCCGAAACGCCGCCCCATCGCACTTTCGTCGACAGACGCCACCGCCGCCACTACCCCCACCGACGTCATACCGTTCGCCAGCGGCCCAGTGCAGTGCACCGAGGAAGACTGACGTCTGGTGCACCCCTGACCATCACCCGCTCTGCTACCACTGCGGTGAGGCCGGACACACATACCGCCGTTGCCAGTACCTACAGATGTGACTGCGTGGCTTCGCCGTCAATGCACCGCGTCCACAGCCAGGAGAACGACCACGTGACATCGCCGACTACCTGACAGGAACTCGGTGGACACCACGAAGCCCTTCGCGTTTGCCGTCGCCCAGCCGCCGCACCACCGGCAGTACTCTGGCCCAACGCGGGTCTGGTTTCCTAGCCCGTATCCGGGAAAC
The DNA here is from genome assembly GCA_013436015.1 of Rhipicephalus annulatus. NCBI lineage: Eukaryota > Metazoa > Arthropoda > Arachnida > Ixodida > Ixodidae > Rhipicephalus > Rhipicephalus annulatus. Next base: position 1,040,854 of record WOVY01000213.1, on the reverse strand, counting down.
TAAGGGCAGCAACCGGTGGAGGTGCACTTGCTGTGCGACGAACTACCGAAGATCCTCCGACGACGACGACGCCGCGACGGAGCTTTCCAAACACAACGCCAACCAGGCAAAGCCCTGACGGCGAAAGCTCACTTACCGAAGGTGGCCTGACGACGCAACATGGAAGCAGCGGAACAAGCCGACGCAGCCGTGACCCGACGCCCCGCCCTAACTGTAATGCGAGACGGCGAACTAGCGACCTCGACGTTCTTATCGACGGCCACAGTGTGACCGCCCTCGTCGATACTGGAGCCGACTATTCTGTCATCAGTGGGTCGTTCGCTGCGAAGTTAAAGAAAGTTAGGACCTGCTTGGAAAGGCCCTGAAGTCAGCACGGCCGGAGGTCATCTCGTAACGCTTGCAGGAATCTGCACCGCGAGAGTCACCATTAACGGCCAAATTTATCCTACAGACTTCGTAGTCCTACATCGTTGCTCGAGAGATGTCATCCTTGGCATGGACTTCTTATGCCTCCATGGTACAGTCATCAACCTAAAAACAAAGTCGATAACGTTATCCACAGAAGAAGCACTACCACCGGGCACGCCGTCAGGACACCATGCCTTGAATGTGAAGGAAGAACAAGGCACCATTTCGCCTCGCTCAAGCGTCATTAATTCATTCGGCGCTCCTAAATCACCTGACTTGGAAGGCGTCGTTGAAGGCAGTCAGCATCTGTTGGTCAACGGAAATGTTTGCGTCGCAAGAGGAATTGCAGAGCTGCGGGGAGGCAAAGCAATGGTTATGCTCCCGAATTTCAGCAATGAGTACAAACATGTGAGCAAAGGCACAACGGTCGCATACATGGAAGAAATTGTCGAAGCCACTAGTGCTTTCGCCCTAGCCGATTCTGCGGAACCTGCTCAGAGGAACCAAGCCTCTCCCATAGCTTTCGACGTCAATCCCAGACTTCCGAACGATAAGCAAGAACAGCTCAAGGCCCTGCTCCCCCTATACGAAGATTGCTTTTCGTCGTCATCAAAAATTCGGCAGACCCCAATCACGAAACATCGCATCATAACCGAAGAAAATGCCAGACCACTCCGTCAGAGTCCGTACAGGGTTTCAAAGCGAGAACGTGAGGCCATGAAGAGACAAGTTGATGAAATGCTGCGCGATGACATTATCCAGCCGTCCAAGAGTCCGTGGGCATCCCCCATGCTATTAGTAAAGAAAAAGGATGGAACCCTACGTTTCTGCGTCTATTATCGCCGCCTGAACAAAATCACAAGAAAGGACGTAATCCTCTCCCACGAATAGACCACGCACTTGATCGGCTCCATAATGCCAAGTACTTTTCGTCAATGGACCTCAAGACTGGCTACTGGCAAATCGAAGTCGACAAAAGAGACCGAGAGAAGACGGCGTTTATTACACCAGACGGCCTCTTCGAGTTTAAGGTGATGCCCTTCGGCCTTTGCTCAGCGCCTGCAACTTTTCAACGCGTTATGGATACAGTACTGGCAGAATTGAAGTGGCAGACTTGCCTTGTGTATTTGGACAAAGTCGTCGTGTTTTCCTCAAGTTTCGACGAGCATCTTCGGCGCCTTGAAGCTGTACTTCAAGCCATCAAGACTTCCGGACTCACACTGAAGCCGAAAAAGGGCAGATTTGCGTATGAAGAGCTCTTGTTTCTGGGGCACGTTATCAGCAAGTCTGGAGTTCGTCCCGATCCACGGAAAACAGCCGGCATCACCTACTTCCCGCCGCCCACTGACAAGAAAGCCGTGCGCCGATTTCTAGGCCTGTGCGCCTATTACAGGCGGTTCGTGAAAAACTTCGCCCACATCGCCGATCCTCTCACTAACCTTACCAAGGCCGACGTGTAGTTCAAGTGAAAAACGCCACAGGAACACCCTTTTCAGTAGCTTAAACATCGCCTCCAGACGCCTCCGTTACTTGCTCATTTCGACGAATTCGCCGAGACACAAATACATACTGACGCAAGCAGCGTAGGTCTTGGCGCCGTTCTTGTGCAGAGGGCTGACGGACTTGAAAGGGTTATTGGTTACGCCAGCCGATCACTATCCAAAGCAGAAGCAAATTATTCCACAACAGAAAACGAGTGCCTCACCACATCTGGGCTACGTCGAAATTTCGCCCCTACCTCTACGGCAGGCCCTTCAATGTTGTGAGTGACCACCACGCCTTGTGTTGGCTAGCCACCTTGAAGGACCCTTCAGGTCGTCTCGCACGATGGAGCCTGAGACTTAAAGAATATGACATTACTGCCATTTAGAAGTGCGGCGAAAAAACACTCCGACACTGACTGTCTCTCCCGTGCGCCTATCGACCAACCGCTAGCCGACGACCCGGATGACGACTACTTCTTGGGAACGATAACTACCGACGACTTCGCTGAACGACAGCTGGCCGACCCGGAAATTAAGGCCCTAATCAAATACCTCAAAGGCAGGACCACCGAAGTCCCAAGGTATTCAAGCGCGCACTTGCGTCGGTGTTTCTACGAAACGGTCTTCTACAAAAGAAAAACTTTACACCACTTGAGCTAAGTACCTCCTTAAGGTGCCTTCAGCTCTGCTACCAGAACTCCTGCAGACCCTGCACGACGATCCGACGGCAGGGACTTCGGTGTTTCTCGCACGCTCGCGAGGATACAAGAAAGGAACTACTGGCCACGTCTTACCACCGACGTCACTCGTTATGTGAAGACATGCCGGGACTGTCAGCGACGCACGACACCGCTGACAAGGCCCGCGGGACTTCTGCAGCCAATTGATCCACCTTGCCGACCTTTCCAGCATATTGGTATGGACCTACTGGGGCCATTCCCGACGTTGGCTTTTGGAAAAGTGGATCGTGGTAGCTACCGACTACCTAACCCGCTACGCCAAGACAAAAGCCCTGCCAAAAAGCAGTGCATTCGAGGTAGCCAAGTTCTTCGTCGAAAACATCGTCCTACGTCATGGCGCCCCGGAGGTCTTTATCACCGACAGAGGAACGGCATTCACTGCCGACTTAACTCAAGCGATCTTGGCATACAGCCAAACTAACCACCGTAGGACGACAGCGTACCACCCACAGACCAATGGCCTCACCGAGCGGCTTGACAAGACAGTCGCCGACATGCTGTAAATGTACGTCGATGTCGAACACAAGACGTGGGACGCCATTCTTCCGTATGTGACCTTCGCATACAACATGGTGGTGCAGGAGACGACGCAGATATTTCCATACAAATTGGTCTACGGAAGGAGCCCGGCAACGACGGTCGATGCCATGTTACCCAACGTAACCCACGAAGGAAACCTCAATGTGAGTGAGTACCTTCAACGCGCCGATGAATCCCGACAACTTGCGTGTCTCCGTATCAAGAATCAAGAGACGACCGACAGTCACCGTTACAACCTTCGACGACGCTTCGTGGAATACCAGCCCGGTGAACGTGTTTGGGTGTGGACGCCAATACGCCGACGTGGACTAAGTGAAAAGCTTCTGCGGCGGTTCTTCGGACCGTACAGGGTGGTTCGACGTCTCGGCCCACTTGATTACGAGGTTGTCCCCGTCGGCATCACGAACTCTCAACGACGCCGATCGCGACGTGAAGTCGTCCATGTCGCGCACCTCAAGCCGTTTCATGCGCATCAACAAACTGAAACAGTGTTTTTTGTATTATTGTTGTATCGTATTTTTAATGTACTTTCTTGCATTATTATTGTACCTTCATCTTTAGTTAAAGCATCGGCACGATACCTTTCTTCAAAGGGGGAATGCCACGTTCCATTTCCCAAGTTTTTGTTATCGCTCAAAACACCACACGATTCTCAGCGCAAACCACGCCTGCAGTTTTCGAGAAGGTTCCGGACTGTAGTTGATCATTTCGATAAGATCACGCCCACTGTGCGAACGGTACAGATTGTTCTGGAACTTACGCCACCATCAGCGATAACGCTAGAACATTCGACGGTATAAATGCCGACGCGCTTCTCCGCTTGTCAGTTGTTGATCGAAGGCCGACGCTCCGTTCACCGCTATCAGTCCGAGACTGCTATCTGTGCGAAACTGCTGCTGCAATTGGACTTTCCATTTACTGGGCACAGGTTCACCCAAATAAACAGTTAAATCCCAACACGAAGTCTCCTGTCTTCGGCCACGTCACGACCCCGTGACATTATAAATTTGGGGCAATATTGCAGCCCTGCCTCTGAAAAGGTGATTACGCCCGGCCTCTCATGTAATTGTTTTAAAGGGGAGGCGGTTGCTATATTGCCGCTGGTTTTATATTATCACTGGCCGGTTGTTTCGCTCGCCACTAGATGACTGGAATAGAAGCTGGGGTTGCTATTGATCTCGCTTGAACGTATTACAAGCAGCCACCACAGGGCACGGGTCATGCATTCGCCTAGACCCTCTCATAAAAAATTACACTGCACAATAAATAGTCCGTACACATGCATTTGCTTGCTAACCTTACAGTTTGTGTGCAAAATTGCCACCTTCCCTTTAAAAAACACCGTTTTCTTTATCCCCCAGTGCGTTTCAGCACGCTTGGTGACGCTGAAAACACTGTACAGTGTATCCCAGTACACTACAGCGCACTGCGAGGCACTGGGACACACTCTACAGCGTGGTCAGTGTCGTCCAGTGCGCTGAAACGCACTGGGACACTGTACAACGTAGGCCAGTGTCTTAAAGTACGCTGGGAGGCACTGGCCTCGCTGTACAGTTTCTACCACACACTGATAAGTTTAGCGGCACATTGACTAGGCGTGATCTGCGCACTTTCTGTAAGACTTCATATTGAATCGCGACATGTCAAGCGCAAAATTTACCGAACATGATGGTATTCTCATCTATGTGCTACACATATAAAGCTTCAGTTTCCTTAGGCAATGAATGCGAGTACGCTAAAGCATTCATATGTGATCGCGTGGGTGAGAGGCGCTGCCAGGATTTCGCTTGGGGGGACAAGCAACAACTTTGTTGCTGCAGAGGGGCAGAAAGCACAGAAATTATACATAGTGTTTCACCTATGCTTGCTCCAGGAGATGAGGGGCAAAGGGGAGGGGGAATACAAGAGTTTCCAAAAAAAAAGGTTCTAGCCCACCTATGAATGGATGCCCCCCTTGGTGCGGGTGCGCTTTCCTTGAAGTTTGATTGAGGTTCATCAATGTATTTCATAAACGGCATCGATAGAACTGAGAATTCACTACACAAAATGACAGTAATATCAGTCTGATAATCAAGACCAACCTGCTCTAGCAGTGAGTCGTTGCGGCTCGTACCTTAGAAAACAGCATGTCGCCGGCCGCAGTTATCCTCTGCGTTGCCCAATCTTGGTGTTTTTAGCTTCCAATTTGTGTAAACCAAGGTGAAAATATGACCATTCATGGGTCAGTTATGATCAAAACTACATTGTAACAATTATTAGACTGTGTCCAACTGAATATCTATGATCTTCACAGCAACCGTGGCACAAGAAGTACGGCCCTAAGCCTAGTGGTCGTTTCGGCTAGAGTGAACTGCTGCGGGTGTCGTTCGCGGAACGTAAACAAGGAGGACAGAAAATGCTTCTAAACTATCGGGGGGGGGGGGGCGTGAAATCTAGAGTGTTCAGTGAGTAGCTTACATGAACGATGTTCTATACATAGGTATGACTAACCGCTTAGCGAGTCACCCCGATTGCCGTAGCACAACTGCAGCTACACTAAGAAGCTTTGCGGAAAACGTGTCAGATGTATGTGATCCAAGGCAATCCGCAAAGAATGAGCTAACAATCGCAAGTTTGGTGTGAGCACGAAGAGACGAAACACTGCGTATGTAAACGACAAATTCAAAATATAGGATACCTGAATTACTTTTAAGGTGAAGAAAAATAAACACATTCTCGTGTTTCAGGTGTGAAAGAGTGGGCAGCATGTCTAGCTCAGGATTGTGATGTGTTAAGGTAATGGGCTTGACTCCTGCTCACTCAGTTTTTTTAGTTTTTTTCTCTTTCTTTTTTTTTCACTGCGTGCGTATTTAAGCCTTAATTACAATGTGCGCATGAACACAAGATTTAAACGCAATTTGAATGCCACAATTCGGCCGATATTCGGTGGCCTGGAGTGCAGCGCCAGCGTGCCTCATGCAGCGTGGCACTGTCTCAGTGTCAGCGCCACACTGAACACTGGTGCAGTAATCAGGTATGGCGCTGGGCCAGTGGCACTGGTTTTTGCAATCGGGTTGAGCCTTGTTGTGACGTGAAACTACAATTTATGAAGGCGAAAAATCACCATGAGAACAAGCAGGACGTTGAAGCTGTCAATATAAATCTGTGCAAGCCAGACTACTATAGACTACCACAAAGAAATAAGGGAGCAAAAGTAACAAAAATTAACCGCCAAAGAAGTATCAAGTGCACTTGCTATCTGTAACTGCTTACGCTAAAGTACATACAGCGTGCTCATAACATTTTTAATACCGATATTTGAAACAACTACTCTCTTAAGTATCTAAAGTATGCAGTAACACTGATTTACTCTATATAAAGTGGTACACCACGACATCACCTTTTTTTCATAGCAAAATTGACTAGGAGTCCTAAATGCAGAATAAAATCTTCAAGAGAACAATGTGGTTTGAAGTCACAATTTTACAAAGGCTACCGTGATGAAAACCGATCGGGCTCAATACGCTAGTGTTGGTTTTTAAGCCCTATGTGCACTGGACTAATGAACTATATCACAAAAAAGCACAGCGTTCAAGCGAAGCATCACAAAAATTAAAAGAAAAAAGAAGCAGCACTCTGTTATTATTTACAATGCCTTTGTAATGATATTAGTGCTTCTACTTGTGGCGTTTTATTGAGGTAACTGGAGTATATAGCTGAACATTCATTGTGGCGCGAAAACCAGTTGGTCGAAACTCAATTGAAGAATTGGTGAAGCTCGCACTAAAGTAGGCTGCACAAGCCTTAAAACAACGAAACTGTACAAATTTCAAACTAAACTGATTGCTTGTGGTTTGTTTATATGCCTAAGCTTAGAGGCAAGGGTTTCAATCAAGTGCTGCTAACAATAAAATACTATCGAAATCGCCCTGAAATTGAAGTGCGTTCAGCTATTTGTCGTTTTCACCACTGGGTCATTCCAGAATAATCGCCGAAACCTATTTGGCTGGTGACCATCACAACTGTTTTTTTGTTAAAAAAGTGCGAATTCACTATTGAAAACAGTGAATTGCTAGAATATTTTAGAGAAAAAAATTCTTTGTCACAAGGGTGCCTTCTGAGCTTCAGGGAATGCTGTCTGGGGGTTGTTTGTGAGAAAATTTAAAAGTATCACTTTTTTGCCATATTAATTTAGGTTTACTTATCAATTAAAGGCGCTTGTGTAAGTTTACTCGAGTCGAGTAATATAAGTGCACTTTTTCTGCCACACTTCTTTCCAAGAAGTGAGCCAAAATGTTTGATGTTTGCACTTTATTGCTAAGGCACGACTGCACTTTGTATGAATATTTGAGAAACGAAAACATACTCCACAGAAGGTATATTTTACGAAAAAGAAAATATTCTTGGGCCCTCATGTAGGTAAAATTTACCAGAAAAATATCGCGAATTTCACTATATCAACATTTTGATCCACACTGAGATGCCATTCGCACTAAGTGGTGGGCCAAATAAAAGTTACTTTTAAACGGATGTCACAAGCGAATGAACAATTCTTGTTATATGGCAAGCTCTATTATTAAATGTTTGGTTTAAAATGAGTGAATACTTTTCGAAATTTCCCATTGATGGCCATGGGAAACTTTTGGACAGAAGCCGTCATACACTAAATGGAAAAAACAGCCATGAATGGTCAATTTCAAAAGGTATTTTTTTTCTTAAAACAAAATCTGTGATGACATGACTTGCCATATTAGGAGAACTGTTTTTTTTGTTTTTGCAGAGGCAAAAAATTGTGCTAATATTACTGAGCTTAAAGCACTATACACAAGCACTTTTATTTACTATCTATACCAAACGTGGTAAGAAAAAAATTTAGAGGTGGTAATTTAAAAATACCTTTTTTCATAAACAACACCCAAACGACATCTTGGGAAAATCAGAACGCACCCAGGTGACCAAAAGTGTTGTTCTGTCTGATATGTTTTAGCATTTCTGTGTTTCCAATACAGTAAATGAACAAGTATTATTTTTTCAAATAGTTTGGAATTGTTGCTGAAATGGCTGCGATGGTTGATGTGGAATTGCCCCACTTCAATTATTTATTCTTGCAAAGTTCAAGCTATCACCTTTTCCTTACTTTCATCCTTATATACAATGTCTCAATAGGAAAGACAAAAAAGCTAGGTCGAAAAAATTTCGCAAGGTAACATATTATCATATTGAATAAATTATTTACCATAAACAGCAGCAAACCAACATTAATTCTGAGTAGCCCCAGGCACAAGCTATGTACTAGTGTACTAAGAGCCAAGGGCAAACTTTTTCATTTGATGATGTGTGGTGATGGACCGGAACGAATTATTGCAATGATCAGCCTGTAATTAAACTGAACAGAGTTTAATGCACTGTTCAATTCAACACCGCATAGGCGTCTTTGCTATAGCAAAGCCATGTGTCATTGACTCATGCACTAGATTGGACAATGCAAATGTCAAAAAAGTAAAAAAAAGGAAAAAAAAACAAAGAACAAAAAGGAAGATGTAAAGTAGGAGTGGTGTGCTACAAAGCAGTGGCCACTACTGACACGAAAGAAGGAAAGGAGCGGCGTAGCCACTGCTTTCACTTTGAATTTCCTTTTCTTTCTTCTTTTTTCTCTTACCTTTCCCTAAACCTCCGACAGGAGAACACTTTGGATCATCGCACCCTAACTTGAAAGGAAGCGAGGGCTGCACTCTTCTGCTTTATAAATTTTTTCCAGACAAACATTACCAACAGGCACACTCGCCAACACCAAAAGATAATATCACTACTAACCCTCTTAAAACTATTACACCAATGTTGACAAGGTGACTTTTACAAAAATAGATCCTCCTATCGTAACGTCGGTCACCCTTTCTGAGGCACATCCACTGTTCACCCTGTTACCCCGCTAGGTATTTCTAACTTTCGGCTCTCATCTTCATTTTAGATAACGCTAAGATGAGCTTACACTGATGAATATGCACGAAAGTTAAGTGATGTATCCTGCATCATATAGGCAACTATGTTCATCAAGAATTATTGATGTGTTGCTTCCTGGCTTATTATACTACAATAGGGTGCTTGGAATCCCCTGAAACTGCGTGACTGTCTATGCACACGAACCAGATTAACAACGTAATGCACAACACACTTACAAAATATTGCGAGAAACACGATGACCACAAAACGACCGGCCATGGTCATTTTTTGCTGTACATGTTTAAAATGGTCATGTTCATCCAAACAAGGTGCTTATGATAACAAGGCAAAAAAAACTGCATGTAGGGCCTTGGAGCCTTCCATAAGTAGACTTGAAGCATTTTTTTCTGTGGAGGGCTGAACACCCACAAGTGAAGAAGAAAACTCCTGTACAATAAAAAATGTTGACAGCTATCATTTATATAAAGAACAAATGCAGCTAATCTTCCCTGACACATCTACTCATTTACAGAATCGATGAAGCTTCTTTCATTTGCGGCAGTTACCCCAACACGACGAATGCCAAAATTGGCACTACTTGACTATACAAATGTTAACACATGTCTACCCGACTCCCTCTAGCCATCCTGGCTGAATTCTACACATGATTTTGTGACTAGTGGCTGGACAAAAAAAACACTGAACCACTCACAGTGCACAGCATGAAGTTCCTCTGGAGTGGTCCCCTTCGTCTTTCATGATGAAAGAGCAGCACTGTGTACTGGTAAGGCACTCCTTGCAACGGTTTTCAATGCCAAACAGTGACTTCCCTGTTTATGTCAAAGAGAGCTTGGTGAGCTTGGCCGGTGATTGCTCTTTTCTGGGGGTTGCTGCCACTCCTTGTTTACTGCTTAAGATCAACCTGCGGACAGTTGTAGACAAGGCCTTTAGAGTTGTATATAATGATATGAAATATTTTTCAGAACATGCATTTTCTCGTGGCACACTCAGGAATTCTTTTGAAAACTTAAGGCCTGGTATATGAAAACATTTACATGATGATATATGGTGTTTTTTGGCGCAAGGGCCAATTGTTGGCCAAAGAGCGCCAGTTCATCTTACTAAAAATATGGACAATGATTGTGATAAGCGGCTGTATAAGGGCCATAAAATTCCTCGCAATAAGGCGGGTAAGAACATACAAGTAATAAAATGATGACCATGGCGTGAAAGATGTGTGTGGTGTGAATAGACGACAAAAGTTGGTGATAATAAAGACGATGGTGGATATGTACGGCATTAGCACAAGTGCCTCACTCGTTCATACCCTTGCGTCCAAAGGCCGTGAGGCAAGTGCTTTCTTGTGTAACCTCCGCAGCAAAAACCTCTCTAGAGAGGTTGTGCTACGGAATGCCCGGGTATATGATATGAAAATCATAAATTTCTTTTAAAAACGCTAACATTGATTTATGACTAAAAAGCGGTTCCCTACCGACGAACATTGCAGGGTGTAAAATTATATATGTTGTCGGTAGGGTAATGGAAAATGTCGTTTTCTTAGAGTTTCTAAGTGTTTGCACTGGATTAACATAAGAAGGACTGTCAACGCTTCACCACATCTGTCACACAATGGTGGATCGCCACCAGACAAAAGATATGTGTCTGTCGTGTATGTGTGTCCTATCCTGAGTCTCGTTAGTATTACCTCTGTATGACGCTATTTCGATACGGGCAGCCAATGACCAAGGTATGGCTTAATAACGTGTAGTTTGTTTTGTGTGTGTGTATCCCACTTGCTCTGCCAGTATATCCTGAGGTTTCGTTTGAGAGAAGGCTTAAGATCAAGGGCCGGGATTGATATGGGTGTAGGGGCAGTGCTTTTGTGGACGGATGCCGCGAGCTGATCCGCCCTCACGTTGCCTTGAATCTCACGGTGCCCGGGCACCCAGCACACTACAACATGTTGATTGAGTGTGTAGAGTGTGCATAAAATGAAGTAAAGTGAAACGAGGACAGCGTTTTTTTGTTGGTCTGATCGACGTCTTAGTGGTCTGATCGACGTCTTAGTGTACGCTGTTTGAATACTTTCTGGCAGATTGCTGGAAGCGAACGTGAGTATTAGGTGTTTTGTTGGTGTTACCTTGTTGTCTCTTCTAATGGTGATCCTTTGTACATTGGTCACATTCTGACTCTTCTACCCCTCTAAAAGTTCCTCTTCAGTCAAGCCGAGCAAATCAGCATCAGATACCACTCCACGGGTTGTGTTCATGGATCTGTGTGGCGTTACATTGATGAGAGTGTCACCAAAAGTTGAAAGATTCTGTAGCTTTTCAAACTGTTCTTTTTCTCGAAATTCAAGGAGGAGGTCTCCGCTGATAATTTTGGTAACTTTGTACCCGGCTCCGAGAGTTTCTGTGAGACATCTGGCTACTACAAAGGGGGATACAGTTCTGGTTTGCTTGCTGCTTATCTCACTATGTATAACATGAAAATGGGGGAAGTTTTCAGTTGATCTATTGAAAAATCCTAAGTCTTCGGTGCGTACGCGCTTTAGGGCGGTACGATCAATTATTAATGGGAATGCTCTATGCATGCCAGTTTATTTTCTTCGGAAGTGTTGGCGGCTACCCACCACGGAGCCCAACGAGGGGACGCTACAAGTTTGCGGGTGCTAAAACCTGCAGACGCCAGCCGTACAACGCTACTATAACCCAATGCGCCTAGACCAAGGTAGGCTATTTGCACAGGGTTAACCCTAGCCGCCAGGAAGTTTGGAAGTAAACAGAAGAGAGGAGAAGACAGGACAGATAAAAAGTGAGAGATAAAGACGAAAATGCAGGGAGAGAGAGATAGGAAAAGGTGACTGCCGATTTCCCCTGGGTGGGTCAGCCCAGGGGCCCCGGCTTCACGTGCCGTCTACGTGAAGCCGGGGCCAAAGGGGTGTGTTGCCTCTGCCGGGGGGCCTTAAAGATCCAATCACCCAGCGTGGGCTCAACCCCTAGGATCCCTTTTTCCCCGGACACGGCAAAGCCATGCACGGCTAGGCGTGGGAGGGAGTAGAAACTCCCCCGTTAGCTCGGGTCCGTGGTGTCGCTACACACCAAACGCCTACTTGCGCAGGCGCCCCTGCGGGGATGAAAACATTTACAATCGATCCAAAGATGCACTTTACTTTAGAAGAGCAAGTTTTTCTTTACTGCATACGAAAAGGTCATTCAGCACAACCACAACTACCGTTGCACACAGAAACAATAACAGCTAATTGTTGTGAGCAGCTTTCATGGCATAGCTTAAGCTGACACAGATAGTGCAACTATACTAAAAATATGCAAAGATTGTCTTATCGATTTCAAGCAGTGCTGAAAGGTAGGGCACGAGTAGAAAAAACCCACAAGGTATTGTCTGTTGAAGCATACAAGTCTGTCTTTATACTCATGAGCAACGCAGAAAATTCAACATCAGTACCAACCCACTCAGCTAAAAATTTTGATTAGCATTTGTTCATTGAAAAGACTGACAAGTGGTCAGAATGTGTGAATGGAACTGGAAATAAAAATTCCTGAATTGGACTGAATTTTTTTGCAACTTGAGTAGCATCTCCTTTTAAATTGCATTTATATTGCCTAGAAATCGGTATGTCATGCAGCCTGTCTGTTTACTGCAAATATGCTGATGTTTAGACGTGCAAAATGATTAAAGGTCAAAGTTACAGCGTATATCCATATTACCTGTGCCAACAATATTCAGTGCTGTTTAGGCAGAGAGTCAACCCTCCAAACGCAGCGCTACCGTCGTGGCAAACTGTGCGAATTACGTGCATTTGCCTTGCACGTGAAATGCATGCTTTTGTAGCAAACTGCAATGCGAAAACATATGAAGCTGTCATGCTGACCTCCCACTGTGTGCAGCCCGTGTTGTGTGACACTTCATACCAGTCAGAGATCCCAAAGCTCTGAAAATGTTTCCAGCACTTTCCTATTGCCCTTCAGTGTACTCATGAAAGTCATGTCAAACAAAAAGAAACATGCCCTAAAAACTATCTTTTTTCTATAAATGTTTATACGCTCTGACCAGTAAGCTTTCTATTGCACAAAAAACAGCTGCAATAAAACTTTATTTTCGTACCGTTTTTCTGCTTTATGCTTTAAGCCATGTTATTATGTTAAACGTGTGTACTGGTTAACGTGTGTGGCATGCAGACCATAAAAAATATGGTCTGCATGACTTCTTCAACTGGGCACCATATATGCTGAAAGACACACACAGTTTGAATTAAACCTTGTTTCCCGTTGAGTGTCTTTATGCACAAGAACAACACATCTCGATCTAGTTAGTTGATCATAACAAGGTAAAAACAGCTCGCACTTCACAAGGACGGGCAGAAGGAATAATGCCTGCACCCTTTCTGTCCTCGTTGAGGGTGCAGTTTTCCCCTTATCCTTATGATTTTTCATAATTATAACAATGCTTGCTGCATGTTCTTTGTGGCAAAAAGTCTGTGATACCATCATGTGTAGCCTATGTAATGTGTAAAATTAGAATTCAAAGTAGCTCGATTTAAAGGTAACAAAGTGCATCCAGCACGATGTCCTGTAGCCATTCCTTAGGCAAGTGGCAGAATGATTTATTCTTCTTTAAAACATATCTTACTTGCATTCACTACAAGGGCCAACAGTGACAATGGCACATTTTGTTAACCTCTTTGGTTGTAAGGTGCCTTTTGTAGAAAACACCACAAAATCTGCAAGAAGTGTAGAAGTGTACGTTGAAAAGCTGTTTTTCTTTGTTAGGCACAATAATCATGAGAACTAACAGACAGTACTATTAGGGAAAGTATAAAGAACATTTTCAGAAATATTTATATTTTAATTTTGAAGAACTAAATGTAGAAGAAATATATAACCTGGCCTGAACAGGAAGGGAACCTGCGACATTCGAGTAACACGTCCGAAACTCTACTAACTGAGCTACCATGGCGGCTATACCCCCTTACATGTTGTACAGTATATATGTGCATTTATTTGTGGGAGAGTCAGTCAGCGCTGCCTGTTACCACTAAGGCGAGTGTGGGACACCTGTATTTTTTGCCTGCTGGCGTCACGCAGCAAACAATATTTTATGAGCTAAAATCTGACCAATTATCCCCTGTATACAACCTCACGACACCAAGCCTGCCAGAACAAGTTCTTCACTACAAATGAAATTAAGAAGTACACTTTTAAGGGCTCGTTTTTCTTTGATATAAACTATGTTAAAGAGAACTGAAAATGCTTCCAGAATATGTACAAGGGATAATATTGGAACTAATTGTAAGGTAATCGAGAAAAAAATAACGTGGAAGAAAAGGTAACTTGTCGAGCACAAGACCGAATCTGTGACCTTTAAATAATGCTGGTGATGCTCTACAAACTGCGCTACAACGGCGGTTATTTCCTTGTTCACTTTAGAGGTTATATATGTGAATTAAACGCAGGAACCTCAGTCAGGCTGTTAGCTTGTAATAAGCTCACATGCTACGTGAAGCTAATAGAAAAGGAAAAAAGTTCCCCACTAGCCATTATGACATCAAGTAGAGCTGACTGACTCTTCAAGTATTAGGTCATATAAATACCGTACAAAGCGGATGCGGTGATAGCTGCTGCGGTAGCACACTTGGCAGAGCACCGCACGATTTAGTCGCAGGTTCAGTTTCTTGCCATGGCAAGTCTTCTTTTTATCCACTTTTCTTTCTTGACAATTGCATTAAAATTACTTTCAATAACATACTCTACACTACCTTGGCAGCATTATGCGTCTGTTATTTCTAATAAAATCTGCTAGTCACATGGAGTGGCAATGGTGTACCGTCTCACCTAAATATAGGTACACGAACACATGCAAAACAGATATAAACGAGTCACCCAGTGTTAACATGAATGGGACTCACTGTTTCAGACTATTCAGTAAAGAGAAAAATTCTACATTTAGGGCTCTTTGTCTTTGATAAACAAATTATATTGAAAACTAACTGACAATGATGCCAAACAAACTACAGGTGATGTTCTCAAAAGTATTTGTAAGAAAATTGTGAAAAAAAGTGAACGATACGTTAACTTGGCAATAAGTTACTAATACATTTATGTTTTTTGACAGTTGCGTTAAATTTACAGTTCATAACATACCTATACTTTCCTGGGTAGCTTCGTCCGTTAATTCTCATTATTAGAGAGTTGATGAGGCCCACAAATTAAGGATATGGCATTGATACTTTTTGAACACCGAATAGTGAGCACCTTAAAAGAGCGGAAGCTGCTTTGGTATGACCAGAATATTTAGGTGGAATGAAAAAATATAAACGCATTTGACCACGCTTTCTAGCACATTTTGAGACATGAAAGTGTATGCAGCCAGTAGTGTTAAGTACAATTATTTTTGTCCCACTATGCGTTAAAGCAGGGTGGTGATAGTGATGCATTAATCAAGCATATAATCGAGTGCGGTAATATCTCTGGTGGCATAATTTAAAAAGAAACCTGCTGTATAGTAAAACATTTTTCAGCACTTAATATACCCACTGGATAAGAGCACCATTTGCATAAAACAAAACATATAAAGCGATTCATGCATTATACCTATGTTAGGCAACTTCAACAATACAAGACAAAGTGACAATATTTTGATTAAAAAACCTTCTCATTAAAAATGCATGAACAGCACAATACCAGAATAATTTATATTGCCTAAAATGTCGATACTACTAGACTGTCTATTGACCGTTTAGAAGCAGGGTATCTCCTTCACGTTCAAGGGAAAACACTCAGCCTTTAACTGAGCTTTTCTGTGGCTATTTTCTGAATTTAGAAACTGATTTTAGGAATTTAGGATTTTCTGACTTATCTTTTTTTGAATAGATTTTGACACATTGAAACGTAATTCTGTATGTAACTGAATAAAAGGTAACAAACCACCTCCAAATAATTTTGACATTTCTAGCATATGTATGCAACGAGTTCAGAATAGTGTCCTATTCAACAATGACAACTGCAGCAGCACAACTAGCCACGGGGGCATAAAAAAGTTGCTAGAAACAATCACTTCCCTTTGAGCCTTTTGGAAGTGTTCCGCCCCTCAGTGCTCAATTTACAAACACATTTTTTAGAATGTGTTTGTGTGCTCACTGCTCTTGCTCCCTAGACAGTGAGGAGGTTTGATGAGTAAAGGGGTTGTTACCAAAAACAACTGTACAAAATTGTGAAAAAAAGTGACTGTCACATGGCAAAACGAGTCAAGCCATTGAAAGGAGCATAGGGAAAAAAAGCGAAATAAGCGAGGACCTTTTTTGTATCATTCAATGTGTGTAACATTACTAATGCGACAGCCTATAGAAAAATTATCTCGGCTATGCATTCATTGTAGACTCATACACAGCTGCAACACCACGACTAAATATCAACCTTGTGTTGGTTTAGGATCCTTTTATTGTAACAAGCTAGAGATATCTGCACTTCTCGAACACATAATAAGACGCAGTGATATGTGATATGGTAAACTCTTTTATAATACACGTCATATGGCTTTATTGTATATGTGACCATAGGTGAGTCTGGTTGCAAAGTCACATGACAGGGCCTGAACTGACGTCACTAACCGCTCCAAATGAACTTGCATTTGCTTCTTGCCCATTACCATTACAGCCATAAATAAACATTTGAATAAGCTGTATACATGTGCCAGCTTATGCTAAACCAAGTATGAAGGGTGTTTTAGCATTATTGAAATCAGTTATTTGTTTGAACAGTTGCTGTCAAAAACAAATACATTGCTCTCTAAGCATCAAGACCCAAATATAAAGAAAAAAGAAGCGTCACTTAGGAAAATACAGGCCTCACAGTGGAAGATAAATATTTCATATACTTTGAATGTAAGGCACGCACAAGAGGTGCTACCATATTATTGTTTTCCCTGTGTTGAAACCTGCTTGCTTTACTCAACCCACACTTCTACAAAGTTGTCATGAAAACACCAAGCAGCTGATGCAGCATCAACAAACACATGTCCAGGAATTCCACCATTTATATTGACTAAGCAGCCCAGCAGCGTCCACAGTACTGCAAAAATTTTTTAAGACAAATAGAGCTGTATTCAACGTTTTTGGTTTGCAGATATAAATTAAGGCGCATAACCGCTTATAGCAAGTTTGCATGATATTGTCCTGGGTAGCAAAACAAATGCCAATATCACGTAAGCCTGCCAGCCTGCCGATTCTTTCTCTCCCTCCATAAAAAGTAATTATTTATTAATAATGTTGCCCTCATTGTTAAGTGTTAATGGAAAAGCAGTGAAGAATTAGAATGTATGTTAGGTAAATTCAATTGATATGTAAGTAAGCATGCAATAGACTTTTGTTAGCTGTTCAAGAAAACAGCATGAAGTTTTGGTAAACCCCTTTTTTATAAAGAACAATAATTTCTATACTTAAATTTTAGTTGACAGCTTTATGTAAAAGAACCCGTATTAATATTTCAATATAGATTACTTGAAATGTGCTGATATCAATGCAAATATTTGAATATGAGAAGATAATTTTGTGCTTGAGCTTTTAGTGTTATGAACACTATTGCACTTGCCAGCTGCATCTTGTCCGAAACAGCGGCAAGCTGGGCTAGTCTCTACGGATGAGCACTAATGAACAGTGCAAAGTATAGAGACACCAGTAAGAACAATGTGGGACAAGAATAGACTGCCAACTGTTTAACTCATTGCACAAAAGTTTGCCTGAATATCAGTCAGACAACTCGTGCAAATGAAGGTCCAGTTTAAAATGAACAAGTTACGAAATCAACAATTCCTGCTTTTTCTGACTGGACCCTCATTCAAATGAGGTATACAGCAACAGGCCTCTACTGGGGCACGTCACAGCATGATGTCACTGGAACACGTGAGACGTGTGGCGGGCAAAACACTACGCCTGGGGGTTCAGCGCGGTACAGTCTTGTGGTGTTTGCGGCAAGTTTTTTTTTTGCTTTTTCAAAGATTAAACTTCACGTTACAATGGCGACATTAGCTGTTGTTTGTGTCAGCAAACATCTAGCTGGGTGGCGAACTGCGTGATAGAATATTTTCCACGCTGGCTGTTTATCTTGAAGAAGTGAACAGACGTGGCGGCCTGTGAGACAAACGGCAGCATTGTGACTTTCAGTGTGCTTTGAATGGCATAAAGAATATTGGTTCACAAACTGAGAATACTGTGCATAATGTGTGCAGTGTGAATAACAAAGCACCTTTTCTGCGAAGACCTTAGCACTCATGGCAGCGCCCGGTTGTTGAAAAAAATTCATTGGACATTTTAGTCAAGGTAAATATGCACTTGACATGGTCATCTCCGAGTGGGTACATCTCAGTGTTTGCGCTGTGTACAGAAAAAAATTGCATGGTCACCGGGCTGGAAGATACCATTTGCTGAAGCTGCATGTATGCAACACCCCGACGAGTACGCAAGCCCAACAAAGTTATAACTCGTTTTATAGAAGGCCTCATCTGTCTTCAAGTAATTAGCAGAGATTCTTGTTTCGCATATACTCAGTACCTTTACCACTCGATATTCATGAAGTGACAATGCACACTACAAGCTTGTGAATTAGGTCTTAAGGGAGCAATTGAAAAATGAAAATACGTTGTAGGTGTCAAATCAGCGATTAACAGAGCAAAATATTATGTATATAATTAGCTACAGAGTTAGAATCGCATACTTTTCAGTGGGCTATCAGGAACGTCACCAGCAACTTCCTTTTCAACCACCCCTTGCACGAAGGGAGGGATTGGCTGGCGCGGTGCTCGAAGTGACGTCACACTGTTTCCAAACATAGAGAGTTTTCTTACTTAGGCAACATTTTCCACAATACATTTTTCAGATGACAGACTCTGCTCGTGCCACATTGATCACACTGATGTCTTTTGTTCTTACTTTGTGCTGTGCATTACTAGGCTTTTAGTGACCATTATCTTTAAACGTTAATTTCCGTGTTCTCTCTCATATTGCTGACAACTGTGGCGTTGCAGAAATTGGCAAAAAAGCACAACAGAAAGGCTGTTACAATTATTACACCAACATAGATATTCTGCTGCAAACAAAAGTGGGCACTGGTCCTGTCATTACCGATCTTGCTTCTCTCTTTGCCATGTTTGTGCTGAAACAGCCAAACACCTGATAGGTTTGATGAAAAATAATAATGCATCAAAACTATAAATACTTGCATCAGCAACTATTCAACAAATTGATAACCGCTTCTTACCCCACAGCGGCGAAACATATTTTTAACAAGCTGGTAGTATATTCTTTTATAAAAACCGATTCTGGCAGATTACAAAATCTCACACTGTGCATGCAAGTTTTCTTCAAAGTCAAGCGTACAATGTAGGTGCTGACCGGTACATTAGTAGTTACTAGCAAAGGCGTCTTGCAGGTACACTTACAGATTGCACGAACACCTCACTCTCTATACACTAGGCAAACACATTATATTGTTTAACAAGGATATGCCACTGTTTAGGGGCGTAATAACGCTGCACCTTGAACGTATGCTAGTCATACCCACTTAGGCGGTTGGATAGGTGAATAAAGTCAAGTTACAAATTGTATCGCCCGCAAACGTGAACAAAATGCTGCTTTGCATCAAATGGCACTACAGGCTTCCTTGAATCAACAACGTCACTTTAGATTCACTCAGCATCATATCCTTCTGCTCGCCATGATCACGTGTACAAGGTCAGCGTACCTCGTCACAACACCTTAGCATGTTCACAATCATTCCTCCGTAAGACGTCAATAGATTGGAATAACCTACCTGCATCATTAGTAAGCATCGCCGAACCCACTCGATTTCAGAATGCACTAATAAGCTCAGAATCGTGAACTGTACTAACCGGCGTGTTACTGACTGTATAGTGTATTCTTAGTGCTTCTAGTACAGTCGTCATTTATTAAAGTGTACTCCTTGCATGCGAAACTTCATCATTATATTTAACTTAATGTTAATTGTGTTTACATAATCGTGTAGTTATTTTGTTGTTCATATGTATTTTCGCCCCTCCCCTTTATAATGTACAAATGTACTCTGACGGTTTCACAAATAAATAAAAATACAAACGTAGCAAGCGCCGTGTGCGTCCTCCTCACTACATTGCACATAAGAAAAAATCCATCACCCCACGTTCGCATGTTGCCGCAGTTGTCACGAATTAGCTCCAGTAAGGCCGTGTCTGTGTGTTATGGCTCCGCTGGTGTTAGCCTTGTCAAAGCGAATCGGTAACCGCACTCGCAAAGGCGCTTAAGGCTGCTGTTTCACGACGCCTCGTTCAATTGCGGCAACACACACTTGCACTGAGTGGCATACTTAGTGTACGTGATAATGTGTCCCCCTTACCTTTAGTTTTTTCCGTACTGTCCTGAGGGAAGCGACCACAGGCGTCCGCCGTCACCTTGGAGTCCTTGGAGCACCCGCACAATCTTCCGATTCCGTGGACGACTTGCACTTGATACACAATCGAAAAAACCGATTTGTCATCCATCGAGAGAGCTACTAATTGTATTACAGCGAGAGGCAGGGATTAACGCGTATCACTCTAATTTCCTGTGGGGGCCGACTCAATCACAAGAGAGCTGCAAGAAACAACCTTCAACTGCTCGAGCTTGTGTGTGGGCGTAAATATACTTGTTTTCATCTGTGAGGGCACGGCGATCTATAGTTGAAAGACATGCAGAAAGCATGTGATGTAGATACAATTACAAAACATACGCACGCAGTAGGGCGCTTTAGAATACCGTTTGCAAGCGCTGCGGGCGTTGCGGGCGTAGTGGGCGCCATATGAGCTTCAGAATAGCGTTTGTCCTTCTGCGATCGCAGTGATACCGTAGCCTAGAAAACAGCGCTTGCGTGCCACATGCGGGCCGCCATCACCGCCCGCAGCCTCGAAACCAGCGCTTGCGGGCCACACGCGGGCCGCCATTACCACACGCAATTTCGGATTTTTTGCATGCGGTCCACGAACGCGAACGCCGAACTTGCGTTACGACGCGTGCGCAGTGGCAGCGACCGCACCGCCAGGGGTCGCGGTGTGCTATTCTAAAACTCCCTAATAGTAAATACGATCGCATACATGAATATGCCGACACATAGCGTACAAGCAGCAAATTTGTATGTATATCTTTAAAAAATCTCGCCTCGATCGTGGGCGCGCATGGCATTCTACAGAGAAGCGAGCTTTAAGGAACTGAAATGCGAGGTAAACTTCCTGCATGAATCCCCACAAGCATGGGCATTCGGAGAAGTTGGGTGAAACAATTAAATCTGGTAAGCAATCAACAAGTGTAACCTGCAAGAAGGAACGGATTACAGGATGGGAATTGTCTTGAAAAAAGAAGAATCGGGACACTATTTGCCATAGATAAAGGTGTTTTAGTCCTAACCCACCCTCACTAACTGGCTTGAATATATTATCACGACGCATGGGCTCAAAAGTCGAACCCCATATAAAAGTAGCGAAAATTCGATGAAAGCGTAGTATATAGAATCTTGCGCAATGAATAAGTTGCAATACATAGTAAAGTTTTGTCACTAAGAAAGTATTAAAAGCTTCATCTCTCCCAAATATCGAAAGTCGATAGGGCACAAATGTCTGGGCCTGTCGTTCAAGCATAGGGACACGAATACCTGTACTCAGTAACGCGCAAGGTGCTTTATAAGGACCTACTGAGTACACTCTTCCCACCTCCATTGTACCGTTCACTGTACGACAATCTTCCTGGTCACGATGTGTTGAAGCGAGTGCGCAAAATGTACATTCCACCGAATTCAAAAACATTCTTCTATAAACTCCACTCTGAAACATTGGCGGTAAACACATCGTTAGAAAGAAAAGGTATTTTCATTCCGTCTGTTAACTGCCGTCTATGTGGTGTGCCGGAAACGATTGAACATTGCTTTGTTAGCTGCAAAGATGCCATACTATTTTGGGATGTCCTTCAGCGAGCACTGAAAAAACGTTTCGTCATTAAGTTTCACACAATACGTTATCTTCTGCCAGCAAAACTTGATGAAGTACCATAAGATATGTTTTTCCTCATGGGTTTGCACAGCTTGTGGAAGACACGAATGCAAGACCGCAATGCAGAGCCCACCACCTCTTCAAGCGCACACTTCATTCAAATGGCTATCCACCTAAAAAACATCTACGACGAGCTCGACTTTAGACCGGACTGGTACTCCGTATTAGAGAACTGTTTGACCTCACCCCTTTTTGTTTGTATAGCACGATGTGAAGAACTCTTCATGTGAGGAACTCACGCTGTGTTAGCCATTTAGTGTTTATGAGTAACGCTTGAGCGCTTACTTTGGCGATTTATTGTACTTTTGTTCGCTTGATATTGTCTTTATTGCCCAAGTACTTTAATAAATACCATAAAAAAAGTGGGCGCGCATGGCTTAGCAAGCTAATGCACCCTGTTCACATACGCGAGCACGACTCGGCGTCCCAGGTTCGAAAATCCGCTGAGTATCAATTTGTTATGTTTTTCTTTATATTAGTTTTTATATACTGCTATTTTTTCTAATGCGATAGGTGCTAAAACAAAATAAAAGCAATATTGTCACAAAGATACAGGTACGCAGGTACAAAACACGGCATTTACTTTCGTAACCCAAGGGCCAGAAAAGCAAACACCAGAGCACGCGCACACAGAACTACTTCTTCGTCCTTCTCAGAGGCTGGCTACTGTAGTTGCCAGCCTACCTTGCTTCAATTCCCTTTTTCAAGAGCGATCGTCCCGGTCGATTGACTAAGATGCTAGAGAGGGCCATGAGAAAAAAAATGATCATGTCAACAAAAAAAGTAAGCCCACGCTGTTGTGGATAATAAGGAAAAAGTTCGAAGTGTTCATAACTCGTGGGCGTGGTACGATTTCATCCGTACTACATGAACTACTTCTAGACGTGGACGTCTTCGGTTTCAACTGGTGTCGGAGGTTTAGGGAACTACCGCGTAATTCACGTCACTGAGGCAGTGCACAACTTTGTAAGGGCCAAAGTAGCGTCGCAATAGCTTCTCCGAAAGCCCACGATGTCGAACTGGTGTCCACACCCATACAAAGTTTTCTCTTTGATAGTAAACGTTCCTTCGGACTTGTTTGTAACGGCGAGCGTCAATATCTTGCTGCGCGCGAATGTGGTTCCGTGGAAGCTGCCGGGCTTCCATGGCTTTCTCGACGAAGTCGTCAACGCTGTCATTTTCGCTGGTGTCCTGGTATACGGGGAGCATAGGGTCTAACGATGTTGTGACGCGATGGCCGTAGACAAGCTCGAATGGTGCTAGGTCTGTAGGCTCTTGCACAGCGGTATTATAAACAAACGTGAAGTACGGCAATATTTCAACCCATGTTTCGTGCTCTACATCAACATACATAGGTAGCCTGTCGGCCAGTGTTTTGTTTAACCTCTCCGTCAAGCCGTTTGTTTGGGGATGATAAGCTGTTGTTTTCCAGTGGTTTGTGTGCATCAGCTTCGTGACTTGTTGCAATAACTCTGCCGTAAATGCTGCTCCGCGATCGGTTATGAGAACCGCAGGTGCGCCATGACGCCAAACAATGTCGTGGACAAAGAATCTCGCGACTTCAACTGCAGTTCTCTTAGGAACAGCTTTGGTTTCTGTATAGCAAATCAGATAGTCTTTTGCGACGATTATCCACCTATTTCTTGAGAATGACGTAGGAAATGGACCCAAGAAGATCCATTCCCACTTGTAGAAATGGTGCTCGAGGTAGATCTATAGGTTGGAGAAAACCGACGGGCTTTGCGGGTGGAACTTTACGCCTCTGACAGTCACGGCAGGTCTGGACATAGCGCTGAACGGAAGAATACAGCTGTTGCCAGTAGTACTTCTGTCAGATGCGCGCTAATGTTCCAGCAAAGCTTAAGTGACCGGCTGAAGGATCGTCATGGCTCGCCTGCAAAACTTCCTCACGCAGTGCCATTGAAACGGCGAGGAGGAAAGTTTCCTGGCTGCTCTGAAGATTTCTCTTGTAGAGAACATTGTTCCGCAGGCAATACGATCTTAAACCACGCGAGAGTCTGCGTGGGACGATAACGTCTTTTTCTTGAAGATGCTGGATTACAGGAAGTAGCTCAATGTCCTCACGTTGAAGCTCAGCCATCCGCACCACATCGACAATGCCAAAGAACGGTAAATCGTTTCAATGTCAGATGACGTCGGGCATATTGGAGCACGAGGCAGGCAGTCAGCATCTGTATGCTTATGTCCTGATCGGTATACCACCGTTATGTCGTACTCTTGAAGGTGGAGGCTCCAGCGGGCGAGGCAGCTTGATGGATCTCGTGAATTGGCAAGCCAACAGAGCAATTGGTGGTCACTGACCGCTCGAAATGGCTTGCCGTATAGGTAGGATCGAAACTTGCTAATGGCTCAAACGACTGCTAAGCACTCTTTTTTGTGGAAGAGAAATTAGCCTCTGCTTTTGTGAAACTGCGGCTCGCGTAAACGATCACACGCTTTGCGCTGTTCTGCCATTGAACTAGAATGGCTCTGATTCTTACGTTGCTGGCGTCTGTGTGGATCTCAGTGTCGGCAGTGTCGTCGAAGTTCGCCAGCACTGGAGCTGTCTGCAGTCGATTGCGTAATTCTGCGAAGGCTTGTTGTTGTTCTTCCGTTCACACGAAAGGCACATCTGGCCGTGTCAGTCTTGTAAGAGGTTCCACAATTTTCGAAAATCCTTCGACAAAACGGCGGTAGTACGCACAGAGTCCGAGGAATCGCTAAACAGCCTTCTTGTCTCCAGGAGAAAGGATATCGGCAACGGCAGCCAACTCCTCCAGATCTGGTTGAACTCCCCACGGGCTCACCACGTGGCCGAGAAACTTGAGTTCCTGATAGCCGAAGTAGCACTTTTCGGGCTTGATAGTAAGGTTCGTTCTCCTTATTGCAGTGAGGACACTTTTTAACCTTGAAAGATGCTCGTCAAACGTGCTTGAAAACACAACGACATCATCCAAGTATACAAGACACATTTGCCACTTTAGTCCAGCTAGTACAGTGTTTATCATGCGTTGAAATGTGGCGGGAGCGGAACAGAGACCGAAAGACAGCACTTTCAATTCGTAGAGCTCGTCGGGAGTCACGAACGCGGTTTTCTCACGGTCGCCTTCGTCAACTTCAATTGGCCAGTACCCTGACATGAGATATAATGTTGTAAAGAGCTGGGCGTGACGTAGACGCTTTAAGGCGTCATCAATCAGTGGCAGGGGATAAACGTCGTGTTTTTTTTACTTTGTTAAGCCGTCCATAGTCGACGCAGAAGCGTAGTGTGTTGTCTTTTTTTCCTTACTAAGACAACAGGTGACGCCCACGGACTTGCTGAGGGTTGAATGACGTCATCAATCTGTATTTCTTGAACTTGACGCTTAATCACCTCTCTTTCCTTCGGGGACACAGGGTATGGATGTTGGCGAAGAGGCCGCGCCAGCTCCCCGATAACAATGTGGTGCTTTGTAACGCTGGTACGCTGAACGTTCAATGCTGTGGTGAAGCAGTCCGAGAATTCCTTCACAAGGGGTAGCAGCTGCTCTTTTCGTGAATCTGGCAAGTCTGGATTAACGTGAATGCGACTTACCAGGCCAGCACAAGCTTCTGTATGCGGTGAAGTCGTATCCAATGCGCCGATATTGGAAAAGTCGCCGATTTCAATGAGGAAAGCGACTGTAGTGCTTCTAGGGATCTGCTGAAACTCATTGCTGAAGTTGGTCAGCAGATCTCGAGAGCGTTTATTCTTTAACCGAACAAGTCATCGGGCTATGCAGATGTTTCGTTTGAGCAGAAGCGGGATATTTGTCTCTGCAATACCTTCATAGTCATTGAATTCATCAAAAACGTCGCAGATTACCAAGGTCAACAGGCTACTCTTGGGTGGTAACGTGACGTCATCGTCAACAATTCTCAAAGCATTGACGTAACTGCCGTGAGGGTTGCGCGCTAAAGCGTGTGCCGTAGAAAACGTCACCTGCGACTCTTGCAAATCATTCACGGCTCCATTATAATGCAGAGAGTCCAGTCCGAGAATTAGGTCCCTCGAGCGAGTCGGCAGGATTACTAAATCCCCGGGATATGTAAATCCGTGAATACTGACTCGCGCTGTGCGGCGTCCAACTGGAGTGAGAATATGGCCTCCTGCCGTACGTATCTGCGACCCAGCCCACTGGGTAGAAACCTTCTTCAGCCTGCAGGCAAGACCCATGCTCATAACGGAAGTGTCTGCTCCAGTGTCAATTAGCGCCATTACTTCTTCGTCGTCCACAGTTATGGCAATGTTTGATGTCGCCCCTCTTCGTACCACGTTTGACTGCGTCTGTACATCTTTTTGCTGCCATCGCTGTCGTCGTACTGGAGGATCTTCCGTAGAGTCAGCGTCAGCGGTCTCACCTCGGAAGGTCGCTGAACTCAGTTTTCCCGACTTGCAGGACTGGGTGAACGGCGTCTCAGAGCACCGCGTGAATAGGCTAGGCTCGGTGACCTGTAGCGAGCAGCGACGAAGAGCGAGGCTCTTGCGACCGATGCTGAAGCGTCAAGAGACCTCTTGCGTCCTCACTTTATTGCGCTTTACATTGCTTGTATGTGTCCATGGAGCCATAATATATTTTAAAGCATTTGTTTTACCTTTTTTTATCTTATTCAATAAATCATGCCCTTAAGTTGTGCCTTATATATCACTACAATTGAAGCATCTCCAAGGTGGGCTGAAACAATGCTTTTGAATATCTTAAAACAACACAGCTCTATACACGACCACCCGTGCATCAATGATAAGCACCATTATGTGTCCATACATATCAATGGTGCTCTCATACTTAAATGTTTTTCTGACCACTTCCTCTACCTCTACGCTGTAGGGCAGCAAATCATCAACCTGGTTGACCTACCTGCTTTTCTTTTGTCTTTTTTCTTTCTTTTTCTGCTCAATTTCACTTTGCTGTGTACTTCATAGAGGCATTATTCATGTGCATGAAGACCCACTGCCTATAGTAAAGTAGAGCAGAGAGGTAATTTCCCGTCATGCATCTGCATTTTAAGTTTGCCCTCTTGATAACACTCATAAAATCTAATAACCAAGTAGTTCGACATGTGTGTGGTCGCACCAAAAGATACCAGGTGTGCATCTGTTACATCGCGTTCTGGAAAATCTGAATTGACCTGAGACGTTCATTTTGCCTTTTTTGTCACACTAATTTATTATCCACAGTGATTACTTTCTCAATTTGTTTAGTGGATATTCCAATTGGCCTTTCTACATAACACTTTCTTTCTGGTAGTTCCTCATCTTGTCTCCTTCCCACTTCCACTGCTCTTCAAAGTTTTGGCTAGATACGTTTGTGATCAACACCCAGACTTCTGGAGCCACTTTCATCAATGTGCATCCCCCAGAGCTTATCATACATACTGTGTGACATCAGTGCGTAATCTATTGTCGACTGCAGCATTCCTAGCTCCCATGTTATTTGCCCTTCACATTTCTCGGTACTGCTTCAAATGATAAAATCAAGCCTGTCGCACATATCCATGATCATTTTGCCTGTCGGGTCGGTATACCCATCTATGCCCCGCCGCGGCGGTCTAGTGGCTAAGGTACTGGGCGGCTGACCCACAGGTCGCGAGTTCTATTCCCGGCTGCGGCGGCTGCATTTCCGATGGAGGCGGAAATGTTCTAGGCCCGTGTACTCAGATTTGGGTGCACGTTAAAGAACCCCAGGTGGTCAAAATTTCCGGAGCCCTCCACTACGGCGTCTCTCATAATCAAATGGTGGTTTTGGGACGTTAAACCCCACAAATCAATCCATCTCACAAATCAATCAATCATCAATCGGTATGCCCATCTATATCTTCTATGTGTGGATTCATATCTCCTAGTATAATTATCTCGCACTCTTCTCCTAACTCCTGAATGTCATTTGATGTACACTCTACCATTGCCTGGTTTTCCTCTCTGGCCTTTGCTCTCGTCCACAAGTACACGAAACCAAGGAGTGTCATTTGCCCTGCTACTTTTCATTTTAGCCATAACTGTTCCTTGCAGTCCTGCTAACCCCTTCGCCAGTCTGTTCTTTTATGAATGAATGCCCAATACCACCCCCTTTCTGATGCCTTCTGTTCTATTACAATATTCTCACGCGTAGTCCGGATTGTTAGGAGGTTGTTCCATGTCCCTGAGATGTGTTTGTACAAAACCGTATACCATCGGCTCTCCCCCTTACCTGTTCTTCTATCTCTTCCCACTTCAGCCCGTTCCTACCCCCCTGCACGTTAATATACCCTATGTCTGAATTGGCTCGGCGCTCGTGGCTACGTCTATTTCTGAACCGGACTCTACCTATCTTAGATACTGGTGCCACTTTGGAATCGTATCTGTCCATACCACCTGTCAAAGAGTCTCCCTGGTTGTTTTCCTTGTTACAAGCTATCCTGCACCCCAAAGGGCCCGCTTGCCCCCCAAAAAAGCTACTGCGCGTCCAGCAAGTCGCCAACCCACCTCATGACCTAGCCGGCCATCCAAGTGATTTCTGTCTCGTTGAAAACCGCCCTACCTATGCACCTCTGTTCTTATTTCCATCACCTGAAAGCCTTTCTCTCGACTCATCCACCATATCTCTTGGTTTGCGTTGACAACCCCTTTTCGCAGGTTGCTATCACGCACCGGTACCTCCGGTATCGTGCATATCACTACCTGTACCTGAGGAGAAGGGGCGCGCATGTCATCGACACCTTTCGCCAGTGCGGTTGCTACTCCTGCTGTATCTTCATTTAGAACATCGTTTAAACCGCCTGAAATGATCACGAGGTTTTGTCTATCAGCCGTAGTTTTTAGTTTTGCGCTCGCTTGCGTCATGACTGCTTCCGGCTTGCGTCCTGACAACGCCCCTACTGCAACCCTCTTAAAACCTCTTACCCTCTCTTTGATGGCTTGTGTGCATCAATTTAAATTCGAGTCTCCGGCGATTATCACATGCTGTGACTTTTCAGCTGAAGCGTCCTGCACCTGGGGGTTACTTGCACCTGTGACGCCGGCTGCTTTGTCCCCTCCCAGCCTGACCACTACTTCGCTGAAGCTGGGCCTTGCTACAATTGAACCGGCTGAACCTGTTTTTGCCAAACTTGCTTGCCCTTCCTTCTCCGCCATTATGGTTGCCGGTTTCCTACTGTTCTCTCCGCAGGCAACTTCTCTGTTCGCCTTGGCTAGTGCTTCCTTGGTGGACTTCAGCATTCTTTCATTGCCCTCGTTTTCTCTTGCTCTGTCTCCAACGCTTTCTCGAGCTCGGTGATTCTCATTAGCAGTTCACTCTGGGCAACCATCATTTTCCCCATTTTATCTCGATCTCACATTGCCCACATATACCGTCAGCCTTTTCTCCTTCCGCTTCTACACTTGTGTCCACTTTCAAACCTAAACCGCACCCTGAACACTTTACAGTCTTTTTAACCACGTCTTTTTGATACCAATTGTCCCTATGACTTGTCTTCCTCGATAACTACAAAACTCGAGCCCTGCCCTACGAAAAAAACGAAAGTCTAAGCTCTACTACAAAAATTTGCGTCTTCAATGTACGTGTACTCCCCCATGGGGTGGCAAAAGAAAAAAACAAAAACAAGCACACACACAAGCACAAACTAATAAATACCTGGTGACTGATCCCCGAAAAAGCCGCAAAATAAAATAAGGGCTACAAAGATTTCATTTGCTGCCTTATAATTATAAATACAAGCTCAAAACATACAGAACCACTTATATGCGCAGTCGATCGGGAGCGCTCAAAAAAACGTTCATCCACCGCGACAGTTCAAACTGAACACCTTTTTTGAAACAGGACGCCCCTAGCGCCGTGAATGCGAACTACAGTCTGCCGCCATTGCCAGGGCACCACAGCAGACGACGCAAGCTGTGTGTCCCAGCGACGGTGATGCGCGTTTCTTGCAAACCACAAAGACACAGCTTGTGTTTCTGCAGGACGTGGACCGTGACGGGAGGGCCCACCAATGAGAGTTTCTTGCTGGCCGAACCTATGCACTGCCAGTCATAAAAAGCCTAACTGTTCACCGAACCCGCTGACAGACACAAAATATTGCTCATTGGGCAGAGGGAGCAGCTCAGAAAGCTTATCGGGGAGCACTGGGACCTCGTTCAGGCTTGAAAGTGGTTTGACTGCAGCGGATAATATGGAGAACAAGCCGCCTACACAAACATCACAGCACTCACGCATTTGACGGCTCGCTTTCGATGCCCTCATGATGGCGTTAGCTATCCCACGCTCCTTTGAGAAGCGAAGCTGACGAAAAACTGACCGTCAGGTGGTGTTTTTAGGAAAAGGGTCTATAACTACGCTAACTAATTTATGTCATGCTAAGAACGACGTAATAAACTGACATCCTAAAAACATACAACGAAGCCACGTGAAGCTGAGGGCATGTATATTTGACGATGCAAATAATTGGCATGATAAGCAAAGTCGGGGTAATTACTCCTTGTTAATATCACGCTACGCAGGTTTGTGCTGATTTAGATTTTGTAAACTTGCTTCATACTAATAAAGAGTTTGGTAAATGCACAGGAGGTAAATACTTCTGTTTCAGTTAGGACTTTCCCAATCAATAAAAAATTCTTCAATATATGTTAAGCTCTAGATAAAAATCAAGATCAAAATAATGACCGAGATGTCGCAGTCTTCACTTCAAAGCAGACCGCGCAGACCGGGTAGATGACCAACACAAAAAGAACTAGAGAAAGCAAGAGGATCACAAGCTTCTCTATTGCTCCAGTCTTGCATAAGTTGTGCAAGATGACCAAATAACTTTGCTTGCAAAGAAGCTGCTTAGCATCCACTGCATGAAACGCCTACTAGTCACACCAGCACCGGCACGAGTTCAACTGGCGCCTTCTCTAATCAACGAGTTCTCACCTCAGTAGGTAACACAGACTCCCGCGGCGAAGATAGGGTCCGATCGATTTCGCCCACCAAGTTTATTCTCGTCGAGGAGCTGTGGTGACGCTACCAAACCAGCGAGCATCATTATTAAACTATCAGCTTTATGACTCACAGATTATACACGAAGTAAAAGTTATATCGTGACGTGGTCACGATGTCTCGCATTCCATTTCACCACGCTCACGACTTAACACTTACATTAGTGTTAGCGCCATGACGCGATCAACCATGGTGATAACCTGTCCATATGTTTATCCAGAAAGTATTTCACAGAGACAAAACGAGCTTCATAATAGTGTTGCATGTGGGCACCTGCTACCTTTGCGAGTGGAAACGTATATGCTACAGGTGAAACGAAATAACCTGCCCGAAAGAGAACACCCACAAACACGCCCGTGGGAAGCGAGATGTTACGTTAGCAAAAAAATAGCGCAACAATCACGCTGATGTCACTGCACTGCTTAAATGTTAGCTCAGTGGTTTTGCTGACACGGTGTTTCTTTGACAACCGCCGCAAATGTCTCACAAGTGTATTTCAAGCCACGCTCCCTTTTGAAGCCGTTTTAGCAACACTGCTATCACGCGCTCTGCACTCTCACTTGGCAATGACAGCCGTAAAGGAGCTTGGAGTCAACTCTTGTGCTCTTGAAGCTCGACCTATTTTGCATACCACCCCAGGTAAGGATACGATGTGCACACAACTGCTACACTTACAATTGATCCAATTAATCAACCTTGGGTCAAAAGCAAAAAAAGCAGTAGTTGTTTTTTTATAGACTGTCGCGCTGCCTAGCGGAATTCAGGGGCGTCCTCTCTAGGATGATCAGTAGGCAGACGTTCTCAACGCTCCCTTGTTTGGCTGCGCTAGCCTCAGTATTAAGGCGTTAGCAAGAAACGAACACAAACCACTTTGTATGTTGCGTGCATCAGTGAATATACGGGACCATCCGTGACATGATACATCTGATTCGTTCATGCGAGAGGCAATGTTTTCGTGAGAATACATGGCAACTAACGCTTTCGATTATAGCCCGCCTTGTACCCATATACGCTTTGCGACAGTATCTGCAGCCACGTTGGAAAGTTGAATGTTACTGTCAAACCTTTGCAGTTGAAACTCACTTTGTTTTACGTGCGTATAGCATTCGTTTGTGCTTTTGCAGAGCATGAATCCCATAGCATCATTGCAAGCGGAAAGTAGCGCATACTCACGATTTGTGCTTAGGAGCCTCGGCCTACGCTGCGCCGCTTGTTTTTCCCAATCGTAGATTTTCACAATCGTAGTTTTCACAAACGTACTGCAAGAGATTTCTTTCTTGCCTGGTATCAGAGTAAATTGTTCCGCACACTTCCAAATAAACGCGGTTATTGACGCAGTGTCGGAAATGTGCAATGACGCGGTGTTGGGGCTACCGAAGTTGTTCGGCGGAGAAATTTCTTCAGACTACTTTCAGCAGTGATGTTCAAGAAAACAGTCTTGACGTCGAGGATTTTCACTTGACGAAGATGGTTGTAAACGCGCTGAGAGTGAAAGCGATGATGAACGATCAGCTGTTAGCTCACGATCAGCGGGTTGCACTTCCGATCCTGCCATGCGCTAAGAGTTTTTTCACGCTCGTAAGTCATTTTGATTGTATTTGTTGCATACTATCCTTCAGTGAGCTCAAAATTTAAAAAAAAAAACTTACCTTTTCTTGTGCATTGCATGTCGCCCAAACACAGGGTATATTACAATACGCCGCATGCCTCCAGTACACTCGAGCTCGCCTAGCGAAGCCAGCGAGCTCGACTATTCAGTAGCAATGAAATATGCAGTTACAATAACAGTCCAAGCTAACTTCTACAATTCAACGATGCCGTCTGAGCGACATTGTTGTTCGACAAATTTTCA
Source organism: Rhipicephalus annulatus (assembly GCA_013436015.1). Taxonomy (NCBI): domain Eukaryota; kingdom Metazoa; phylum Arthropoda; class Arachnida; order Ixodida; family Ixodidae; genus Rhipicephalus; species Rhipicephalus annulatus. The sequence goes on along the minus strand of WOVY01000213.1, from coordinate 1,007,859 downwards.
CAATTTTGATGCTGCGAAAAGTGCACGTGTGTCTTTGTTTCGATATCCTGTGGTCGCGCTGATAGAGCCTGCAGCATCCAAGTGCAGCGAATCGCGCACTATCGGAGTCTGATCATGGCTGTGACACAAGCGCTGCTTAATGGGAAGATAAATGCTTGTGTTGCGTCTAAAAAGCCGCTGCATGATACTTACAGCACAAGTAATGACGACGGCGTTATATGTTTGCACAACACCGCTACGGTAAACATTTGGTCCTGTAAAGCCGCGACGGCGCGCTACCCGCTAGTGGTCTATTACTGCGGCAAATTCACCAGGCAGGCTCGGCCCAAGTTATATCAAAGTGCCGTTCAGTTCGTACGGGCGTTCTAGTTTGCGGAGTTTTCTGTAGCACGCACAAGATTACGCAAAGAATTGTTGAAATACGGGCGATCAGCTCACACCAAAACCCTTCGCACTGCGGCAATAAATGAGGTACACTCTAAGGCAAAATTACCCGAAAAAAGAGTAACTGGGCCCGATAGCGCGCGTGATGAATGGATAGACCGTTAAGGAACAACCACAAAGGAAAGCGTGCTGCGCGAAAAGACTTAGTCCCCAAACACGCTCCAAAGGAATGAACCGCACGGGGAGTGCAGGCAGCGCGAAAAGCGTTGCCAAGGTGACTACCATCTTTCTCCTCCCATGCTGGCTCAGTCTTTCCCCGTTCTTTGCTGGCGACGGTACGCGTTGCGTCGCGCTCAGAGTGCTTCACCACGGCTGCCTGGATTCGACGATTTAGGAATTACGACGTGGTGCTTGTGTGTACGCTTGGATGAGCGTGGACTGCTGCTTTTGCGTTTCGCTGCACCCATGAAGTCTGGAGCAAGTCTCGGCACGTCACCACGCCGCGCTGTATACCTCTGGCTTCAAGATAGTCACGACCAACGCCCGACACCAACAGTTGAGAAGGCCAATACGGCAGCCGAGAAGACAGCAGGCCTATCGGATATATGCTTCAGCCTGACTCAGGGCAGAAATCAGCGCTAGACTTGTAAACTAGCAGGTTATTATTCTTTATTATACTCTACTTGTCCCGTGTGCGATACGGATCGCACTTGCCGGCAACGGGCTCAGTCGTGTTGTATATCGCACGCACGAAATGCATTGCGAAGGTCAGCTTCGGGGTCTGCAGTTCGTCCGTGCTTTGCGACCGCATGAAAATTGGCCACCATTGTCGTCGGCCTCCCGTACGCTCGCTCATCGAGTGCTCGCCTGTCTTCACCACCGCGATGAGCTCCGGGCTGAAGATATTGAGCTGAGACCTCGTCGCTGTATTCGGAGTCGTCGAAAACACGTTGCAGGCTCTCGTAAAGAGCTTGGTTGTAGTATGTCGTGCGCTTTAGGTGCACCAGTGCGGGCTGGCGTCGCTAGCGTCGGAATATTAAATTTATTTTGAAAATTGGTCGCCATTTCAGTTGGCTTTCCTGTTAGTCGGTCACAAGCAGATCGGCGCCTTCCATTGGGCGCAGCGGCGGACTCGCGTTTGCGCGCTGCACTAAATCGACTTTGTGGAAAAGGGTTGCATTACCGTCGATTTCTTCGGCGCTAGCTCCAATCCAGCTCGGCGATGTTGGTGGCGGCGGCCAAGCGTATGCTCGCTCTCCTGTTCGAAGTTCGCTAGCGGCAGACACTCCGCGTGCAGCGCCGTGCTTGGTCTGGCGTTCGCTTGCTCAAGCTGAACGACGTCGTTCGCTTAGGACTCGATCACTTGTTAGCGGCGAAGTGGTTCGCAGAGTTGTGGCGGCGGTCGCCGATCTCAAGCTGTTGCGCTACGGGGCTACGGGATGATGATGTGTGACATCACGGTGAAATTATTAGCATGTCATGTTCCACGTATGTTTTTATTTCACCTTACACGTATTTCTCTAATGCATTTGTATTCATCTTCTTTCACGTGTGACTCACTATTTTACATACTTCTTGTGCAGCCGTGGGCACACACCGTGCTGAAGACTGTGTGCGCTGGCTTCTGCGATGCCTGTCATACATCTCTTTCGTCAGAGCAGCTTTAGCAGTACTGGGCTAAATGTGAAGGTAGAGTTATTTGTGTGTCATATTTTAACGCTGGATTTTATATAACCTGCATGTACTTGTCATATGCGTACATCTGCATCTTCTGTCATGTGTGTCAACTATTTTTACTGTAATATTGTACGTGCAGCCGTGGGAACACAACATGCAGAAGGCTGCGTGCGCTGGCGTCTGCAATGCCTGTCATCTATGGCTTCCATCAGAGGAGCTCCAGAAGGAGTGAACAAAATTTGACAACAAGACTAGATTTGTACACTTCACCACAAAGTCACTCAAAAGAATAGAGAAACTTCACGCGTACGTAGAAAAATAAAAGATTTCGATGTCTCACTTCTGTCTTTCGTTGTTGCCGTGACTGCTAAAGCAGTTACACATGGATGGCTAACTACTTTATCACGTGTTCTTTTCTGCTCAATTTGTTGCTCACTGTGCCGAAAAACAGGCGAAAAAATTATTAGGCCTGGCAGAAAATAAACGAAAGGAAATGTTTGAACTGTGGACAAAAAGTTCATCCGATTGAAGTATTTCAGTGGATCAAATGTTCGTCGGGCGAGGGGCAACTGTGAGGACTAACGGTTTCCCGGTAAGGTGTAAATGTGGGAATTAACAGTTGCCCTACTAGGCGCTAAAATAAGGACTAAATGTTAGTCCTTTGGGGTGAGTTGTGGGACCAACGGTTACTGAAGGTGTATATGTTAGGACTAAATGTTAGTCTCCTGAGCTCGTCTGTGGGGACTAACTGTCAGACCAGTGCCGTTAATCCTTAAAGAGATTAATGGTAGTGGCAGCCCCATTAGTCCCCAAAAGGACGAACCACAAGCCTTTAAATACCCTTTTGCTTTATAGTGTAGCAAATGCTGTTTTAGTTTGGGAAAGTACTTTGGTCTGATACGCGTACATTTGACGATCAAGAGTTCATCCGGTGAATGTGGCACGGGGTGCACGTCCGTGCGTCCTACTTTCTTCTGTGCAAGTTCACGGGTTAATCATCCCTCCACAGCCATCTTGGATTTCACGCTGCGCAACCTGTAGGCCGCGGTATTGCGAATAGACGCTGACTCCTTAACTTGAAATCTATTCCTGATAGACCTGTGATCCGCCGTATCTTTGAAGAGTTGTATCTTAAATTATTCTTCGTCAAGAGGTCGGCTGCTATAGTGAACACACTCTCATTGCATGTGCAGAAGAGAAAAGTGGTAATATAGCACTGGAACACATTGTGTACGAGCTCGTGGTTACACAGGTACTGGTAGTATTGTCCATGTCCTCTACGATTCATCGTGCTTTGCAGCTGCTGGCACTACTGTGAGACCTTACAGGTAAATTCAAGGAAAAGGCACGGGAATAGACAATCTAGGGACACCCTGCTTGGCAGAATAAGGGGTTCTCACAGAGCGGTCTGATATTTTTCGGGACGCGAACTGACATGACATGGAAGACTGAGTAAAGCTTGGTCTTACAACAATTAGGATATTAGCAGTTATCAACGACAACAAAACATAGCTGAATTCTCTAGAAGGTTAACCTTTTTTGAAATTAGTCCCTGGTCTTCAAAACTACAAAATTGTATAAATATTAATAATAAATTGATTACTTGCAGTGTGTTACATACAACTCCTAAACATGTGGAGGTATTGGGAGGGGGTGAAGAGAGTGTAAAACTGAAAAATTATAGGAAAAGTGAGCCCCGTAACTGAGTGCAGCAAAGTACGACACCTCAGCAGTAGCTCATAGGGAAAGGTAAAAAGAGAAAATAGAGGATATATAGAGAGAATATTGAAAGAAATTTAGAAAGCGGGGAGACTGTTAGAAAAGTCTGTGGATAAAGCCTCGACCAGCGAGCGGGTGTTGAAGCGAGCACATCGCGAAGATACTACCGACAGCCACGAAATACCCAGTGCATCTGCCCCAGCCGGTATAGCCAAAGACGTTTCCTGCAGATGCGCACCTGTTGCGTTATGCAGTAGCGTGGCTTCTGTGTCCGTCGCTGAGCTTTCCAAGAACAGGACTTCACTGGCTGCCACCGAACGCCCTGTTGCGCCAAGTTGTCGAACGGACACAGAGTAAGTGCAACCTTGTAGAACTGGAAATCTCGCTTCTGACTTTGACGTGTAGAGCAGGCCAGTTAGCTCAATGGCAGCATTTGTAAGCCTCCAAGTTACCTGCAGAATAAGACAATAAAGCTCATAGAAAGAAAAAACGGCAGGCTGGCATAGGAACGGCACTGCAGGCACAGTAAATGCTCGAAGAGCACCATTTCAGGGACCAATTGCAAACACTATTGGGGCTACCGAAACAATTAACTTTGCAACGTACGCACTACTACGATAACTGATTTGGTGGCTGATGACGATGAATAATGATGGCTTAGCTTTTTATAATGACATCAAAGCATTCAAGGACCCACTTGTAATGCAATTCGTATAATGTGAAGAGCGAGACAGAGAGAGACCTTTCAATTGAAAATCAGAGAATTCAGCTGGCATATGCAAGTCGCTGATGTGCTGCATGAGGAATGTAATTGGGAATCGTAAGCACAGGTGGCGAGTGAGAGATAAAGAGCAAAAATTACAAGATGTTTAGGTACAATATCGAATAAAAAGCTAACAAAAAATAGGCACAATTTTTTTTCTGTCGGGGAAGGACGTGTGACGAGAGTTTCTCATATCGTCATTTCAGGGTACAGCAAAACGTTTTCGAGATAACCGATACTATTCAAGTATGAAATAAATATTTAGTACTACGCCTTTGCAGCGTGACGCTGGCTAAAGGGCCTGATACCCAGTCAGAAGAGCAAGTTGGTTAGGTAATAAAAATTCGGCAATGTTCATACAGCACAAGCTCATCCTCATACGCTTTATACTTAAATAAAATGTGTTCTTTAGCTTCGATAGAGCCACAAATGCTGCTGGCAGTAATGACTCACCACGTGACATAAGCCTTATAGTCAGATGTTTTCATTGCTAGTGTGCAGACGAAGACGGGGGTGCGGCGTTTATAGATGTCGAGGAATTGTGGATGGGGGTATTGTTTTTATGTACGGGTCGACTAAGTCTGCTTCGGTGGAACAGTGGCTAGGGTGCTCGGTTGCTGACCCAAAGGCCGTGGGTTATATTCTGGCTGTGGTGATGGCGGTAAAATCGTAAAGGTCTGTGTACTGTTACAATTTCGTCATCGTCACCAGAAGCAGCCCAACTACGCCCACTGCAGCATGACGGCCTTTGCCCTGTTCCGCCAGTAAACTCTGTGCTTGCTGCTGTCACTTTATACTTGTAAATTCTAATTCAATACTTGTAAATTCAATTATACTAGTATACTTTATACTTTATACTTTATACTTTATACTTGTAAATTCTTAATCTCACATGCCCAGTTAATTTTATGTGTTCCCGTCACCCGCTTGCCCTCTTTTGGAATCCAGTGTGTGATCCTCGACTACCAGCGGTTGCCCTGCCATCGCGCTACATCCCGTGCCGATCACCATTTCTTTTTGATTTCCACTATGGTGTCCCTAAAGAGACTATAAAAGCCATTAAGGACACTAGGTCGATGTTTATTGCTCACATGGGCAGTCCAGAAACATTGTAGGGCCACTTTTGTGCCAAGAAGGTGCAAATTTTAAAATAAGACCACTATTTAGTGCTCCGAATCGCGTACGTACAGTTCACGAAAAGTTCAACTGCATCAAGTGAAAGCTTTTACGCCACTGTTGCCATGCGCAACGTTTCCCGGCTTTACTGCGTGGCCACCGACACTAGTAGTAGCAGAGCGAGAGTAGCGGGAGCTGCAGCAGCAACAATGGCCATTGAACAATTTCCTGCCATGGCCTACGAGCGGACAGACCTGATAGGCGCGCTTGGTTTAACTGCGCCCAGTTAGAAGGCACAACCTGTGAAGTTGATCCAGGCTAAAATATACCTTTTGAGTCATCCGCGCCATTATTCACAGTAACTACCACCGGTTATTTTTTTAATCAAACATTAACAAACAAGCAGCAATATAAAACGTCTTCCGATGCATGAATGCTGTTTTATTTTAAAGTTTTTGGCGCGAATATGGCATACACGATAAGGTATACACACTTTATCTTTTGAATTCCCCTGCGTATATAGTGTTGGTGACCTTTGAATAATGTTTCATCTGCTTTTTCAATTACCAGAATGTCATAATGAGGCGATATGCACTAAAATGTGACAAAGTTCCTTACGTTAATAGCCAGATGGCGTCAGTTTGCTAGGTCGAATAAAACAATGTGAAAATCAGTTTTCTTCAAGAGGATGAACGATATCTGTATTGCTTCGTTTGAGTCGGCGAAAATTACTCATCGGTCAGGCATTTGGCGCAAATTATAAAGGGCAGCTACTTCGATGCCATAAAGTTCTGCTGTTGTCGAGGATGCATTCCTCCGCTGCAGGCGAGAAGAAACCGTTTCTTTCTAAAGGTCATTAAAGGAAGTGCACTGACTGGTTGAAGCGTCAATGTAAAAGTGGAAGCTCTGAGCATAGTTACCGGCTAGGTAGGGGAGAGTAGTCTGCAGCAGCGCAGTATGTGATATTAGTATCCCTACTTCATTGATGCCAAGTTATAATTGTTTCATGATTAAAGGCAAAAATATCGATAGAGAAATCATTGAAAGCATTATTTTATGCCGCTGACTAATAGGAGGAAGCTGAAGCATTGTGAGTTGAAGCCTAGTATGTGGGTCCAGCGAAGACGCAGTCATGAGAGCTCTGAACATGCGTTATTTTTTCGGTTTCCAGGCGCTGTTGCTATTTATTTATTTATTTATTTATTATACCTCAAAGGCCCCAGTCGGGGTATTACATGAGGGATGGGCATAATTAGCAACATATTAACGATTCAATCACGGTCTTGAATACATGTGGGTCGGAGTGGTGCATGGTGAAGGCAGGCAAGTTGTTCCAGTCCCGGGCAGTTGCAACAAAAAAGGAGCGAAGGTGGGCAGTAGTTTGTGCTGGCGGTGGATAAACGGCTCGGGGATGGTTTGTACGGCTGGATAATCGATGAGCAGGCAAGATGGCTGGAACGTGGAAAGGAGCGTGATAAAATTTATGAAAAAGACAGAGCCGAGATATATGACGACGTGATTCTAGGTTGTTGAGGTGGCCACGAGTTTTAAGTTCGGAAACGCTGGAATGATAAGAGTACGCGGAGTAGATGAACCGGGCTGCGCGATTTTGTACAGATTCGAGAAGGTTAGATAGATTAGATTGATGAGGGTCCCAAACCGAGCATGCGTACTTCAATTTAGGACGAACAAATGTGGTGTAAGCTAACAACTTCATTGATGAGGGAGCAAGTTTAAGATTCCTACGAAGAAAACCCAGCGCACGATTAGCAGAGGATGCTACGTTGTTAACGTGAGTGGACCAGGTGAGGTTGCTTGAGAATGTTACGCCGAGGTATTTATAGGATTCTGCTGTTAAGATTGTAGAGCCCGAAATGGTGTAGGTCGCTTGCTGGTAATGTTGCTTACGGTGAAATGATATTAGCGATGTCTTATTTACGTTTAAAGACATTAGCCAGTCGTTACACCAGGATGCAATAAGGTTAAGGTCGTTTTGAAGTATAGCAATATCGGTAGGGTTTTTTATTGGACGGTACACGACGCAATCATCTGCAAACAGGCGAATGTTTGATGAAATGTTAGCTGGGAGGTCATTTATATAAATTAAGAAAAGTAGGGGTCCGAGTACTGTGCCCTGTGGGACGCCAGAGATTACGGGAAGATGGTTAGATGAATGGTTGTTAGCGTACACAAATTGTTGCCGATTAGTCAGAAAACTACGAATCCAGTTGAACGTCGATGTATTAATGTTTAAGCAAGAAAGCTTGAGGAGTAGCCGTTGATGTGGAACTTTGTCAAATGCTTTTTCAAAGTCTAAAAAGAGGGCATCGGTGGGTATATTTAGGTCAGCGTTAGAACTGATGTCATTGTAGAATGAAGCAAGTTGAGTGTCGCAGGATAATCCTGAGCGAAACCCATGTTGACTATGATGAAAGAAGTTGTGACGGTTTAAGAACTTGACGGTGTTAGAGTAGATCACATGTTCCATTAGTTTAGAGCAAATGCTAGTGAGCGAGATGGGACGATAGCTGCTAGGCTGGGATGGAGGGCCCTTTTTAGGGACTGGTACAATCTTACCCACCTTCCAGTCTTCCGGCACCACTCCTAAAGACAGTGATTGCTGAAAAATATGGCATAATATCAGACTGACAATGGGTTGTGTGTTTTTTAACATTTTAGCGTTAATTTTTTTTTTATTTTTTATTCATACATATCCCCGCTTTGCCAGAGGCGTTACAGCAGGGGGGTTACAAAGTTGAAAAAAATACATCTTCATTAACACTGCACACTTGCTCAGATGTCAAACAATTCCATTCGTTAATAGTTTTAACAAAAAACGAGTTTGAATACAGGTTCGTCCTGGCCCGGCACGGCTTTATTTTGTGTATGTGGTCTGTACGTTGAGATATGTAATCTGGTCTTTTTAAGTAAGTGTCGCTGTCTAGTCCCGTTTTTTTATGAAATATCTGGTATAAAAGCTTCAAACGCAATTTTTTGCGCAATTAATGCCATCGGCGCCACAAGAAGATGTAAGCTTTAATGAGTCGATTAGTTTAGCAATGCCCTGTTGAGAGAACGTGATGTCCGGCATCATGTCGTAATCACGAGGATGGAATGAAGGTAAGTTGCCGTTAGGTTCGATAGTGAACATGGAAGAGAAAAAATGATTAAGTTGTTCGGCGGCTTCATCGTCGGGGATCGGAAGGTTATGATTATCAAACAGTGCCAGTGGTTGGGAATTTTGAGGGTTGATAACGCTCCAAAATTTCTTCGGGTTATTGGTCAGCATGGCCGGCAAAGTCTGTGAGTAAAAAGAACGTTTTTCTTTCATAGCATGCGTGCTGAATGCTTTTTCCGCAGCGTAGTAGTTGTTCCATGCAGAAATGTTATTAGATCGTTTTGCTGATCTAAAAAGTCTTTTCTTTTTATTATTGAGTCGTTTCAGTGTAGCTGTGAACCATGGGGACGTCTTTTTTTCGGTGACGGTAATGGTGGGCACGTATTTTATGAACAGGTCACGGATTTTATTTTTGAAGAGCAACCAATTAGTCTCGACAGAGCGCTGCGAAAAATCGGCTAGCAGGCAAGTAGCAAATTCTGCAAATTCATTGTTTAGGGCGGAATAGTTTCCTTTGTTATACAATGTTATCGTTTTTGTTATTTTAGACAAGCGTGTTAGTTGGCAGAGGTAGGTACCATGAATCACTGAATGGTCACTTAAGCCAGGCAAGAACGTCATCTTGGAAACATTGTCAGGCTCGGAAGTGAGGATAAGATCTAGAGTGTTGGAGGAGGTAGAATTTTGACGTGTGGGTTCAGTGACGAGTTGTGTTAGTCCAAATGTTAGGCATGAGTTGACGAAATCGCTTTCAGGACCGTGTTTGGCCGCTGTGCTTGCCAGATTATTCCACGAAATTGCTGGAAAATTAAAATCACCGAAGAGAAGTATCGGGTAATGACGGAAAGTTTTAGTTATAGAGTGAATAGCCGCGTGGAAATTCGGTACAAAAAGGGGGTCAAGACCGGGAGGGCGGTAACAAACTCCAATTATCATGGGGGGATAAGAAGCATTGCAGATAATGAACGTGATTTCTAAGCATGAGGACACATGAATTTCTGTACATTGAAGACTTTTATGACTGCCTATCAGCACTCCACCTCCACGTTTGTTAGTGCGGTCACGTCGAAAAATGTTGAAGTCCGGGAAATGTTGTAGCAGCTCTGAGTCTGCTATTGAAGGGTTAAGTCAAGTCTCGGTTATTACGAACAAGTCTGATTCTGAAGAGCTAATTAGATTTCGTAAGCCATCAACTTTCGGAATAATGCTTCTAATGTTAGTATAAAGAAAGGAGAATGATTTCCTGGTTGGAATAGTACGGCTGGGGCCTATGTGTTTAACGGGCGCAAAACGACTTTGTTAGTCTTGTGATCGTAAATGAAAGTCTTGTTGCCAATGATAAGCTTATCATGACGAAGTTTGTAAGGTTGCTGCTGTGCCCTTCCAAACTCACCAAGCAGTTTTCTGGCTTTAAGTGTGTTAGGTGAATAGTCCTCCGATATGCGATAGTTCGAACCTTTTAGCTTGCGCCCATTCGATAGTACGTTCTCCCTAATCTTAAAGTGTGCAAATTTAATGATGACTGGGCGGTTTTTGTTAGCATTATATTTACCTAAACGATGAGCCCTTTCTATATCCATTGCGTCAAGACTGATTTCTAATTCTTTGCTACAAAATTGAAGCACAGAGGCTTCCAATTCAGCCCAAGTTTCACGCTCGCGATCTTTCAAACCAAAAAGAACAAGGTTCGATCGACGTGCTCGGTTTTCAAAGTCATCCAATTTGGTCATGAATGCAGTGACATCTTGTGCATTCTGGTTTGAAAGCTTACTGATACTGTCCAATTGCTTTTTTATGCCCAATACTGATTCACAGTCTTTTTCTATTTTAGTTAGTCTATTGTTCATCTCCCTGATCAAATCATCGTTTTGAGACAGTTTCTGCTGGATTGCCTTAAGTTCTTGCAGCATGGAAGCTTGACCAGATTGGATGTTTTTAAGTGCTGTCATTACGTCGCTCGACTGTAGCGATTCGCTTGAGTCGAGTACGTTAGAGCGAGTGGTAGGACCAGGGTTTAATTCAATGTCGCCTGACAAAGCTAGCAATTGCTTAATGACATGCGCGCAATCAAGCACGACACTGAAACAACACTGTGGGCTTGGCAACACCAGGAGGGCCGCGTAACGAGTACGACGTGCATACAGAGAGTATCGATTATTTACCTGCAGGACAAAAAGGCGTTGCAGGTAAGAAGTCGTGGCCATAGCTGTGGTGTTGCCAAGCCCATTGAAGGCTGCGTTGGGCGAGTTCGAGCTTATGTAGTCCGGGGGCAAGGAGGATGTTATCCGAAGATTAGCAATCCCTGTAATCACTTGGTCCGGTAGCGGCGGTCGATGCATTGGTACGCACTTTCCGCGCGGGGGCGCAGAAGGCGATTGTGGCAGTCGTAGTTGCACGGGCCGAAGGGGTGGGTCCGGGTAGCGGTCAACGTTCAGCCATGCCGGGGACCATGACGCCTCCGGGAAGTCACCAAAGGCACCGAAGCGCGCGCCGTCGGACCGGGGGCCGCAGAGCGACACGAAAGCCTGCAGGACAAAAAGGCGTTGCAGGTAAGAAGTCGTGGCCATAGCTGTGGTGTTGCCAAGCCCATTGAAGGCTGCGTTGGGCGAGTTCGAGCTTATGTAGTCCGGGGGCAAGGAGGATGTTATCCGAAGATTAGCAATCCCTGTAATCACTTGGTCCGGTAGCGGCGGTCGATGCATTGGTACGCACTTTCCGCGCGGGGGCGCAGAAGGCGATTGTGGCAGTCGTAGTTGCACGGGCCGAAGGGGTGGGTCCGGGTAGCGGTCAACGTTCAGCCATGCCGGGGACCATGACGCCTCCGGGAAGTCACCAAAGGCACCGAAGCGCGCGCCGTCGGACCGGGGGCCGCAGAGCGACACGAAAGCCTGCAGGACGAAAAGGCGTTGCAGGTAAGAAGTCGTGGCCATAGCTGTGGTGTTGCCAAGCCCATTCGTAGTATCTGCAGCAATACCCTTGGACAAGAAATGACAGGCCACACAGGCAACCACAAAAACGATTGACCATGTAGATTGCCGCTGCCTTTGTGTAATCCTGGATCTGGTGAACGCCACCACGGGAGCCCTGGGAGTGACGTTCCCAGTCAAGCTTCCTCTATATCGAATGCTGCGGAGATTTGAACAGGCATTCTTTAGTTTGCTTTCAGGGTATTTATTTCTGTTCATACGAGAGAGATGATCGATGCATTTTAGTTGTGCCGTGACCCTATACATTTTCGATAATTATAGCTGAGGGTTTCTATGTCTGTAACCTTTTGCTCTGTGGGGACGTTGAGGAAAACCCTTGTCCTAATGTGGCTGAGATGGTTAAGACGCTTCTAATTGGACAGAAGGCTACACAAAATGACTTGGCTAATGTCGTTAAAGGACAATATCAAACTGATCAAAAACATACAACCCTTGATGGTCAGAATTTCACAAAAAAGTAAGAGAGTAAAAAATAAAACTACTGTTATTATCAATTCAAATATATTTCTCGTAGAACTGAATGTAATATAATAAAGTGCACCAAAGGAAGTTGGTGGAACTGAAACACCACATAAGAAAGTCTAATCTTGTAGTGTTTAGAATCGATCAAACGCACGAAATGCTCAGAGAAAAAGTAGTCAAGCAAGCAGTAGAAGACAAGTTTGGGATACGCTGTTCGTCTGTTGCGCGAAGACATAGTCTGACAAAGGTATGATCAAGTCGGACAGTCATATTAGACTTTGAAAATTACTTGAAAAATTGAAATTTTAACACAAATAGGGAAACTTGAAAAGCTCTCGTATAAATATTCAAAGAAATTACTTCTTGAAAACACGAAAGAAACAAGAGAGCTTGAAGCAAAGTGCCATAGCAGCTAAAAATAGGAAAGTATCTTTAGAGAGTGGCAGGTTTTATATTGGTAACTGAGTCTATGACTGGAGTGATGCTTAACACAAACGTGTTCTTGTAACAGAGACGGTGGATGCACAAGATAACAGATAGCTATGCCAAAAGCTATAACAATTGCGTATTCTATCTCTGAGTTCTAGAATGCTAGAAGTAGTGTATACAAGTTAATTAAACAAACTAAAATTGCTGCTGCTTAGTTGCAATCCGCAGTTCGTCATAATGACAGAAATCTGGCTTGCAGACAAATTGAGTAGTGATAAAACTGTACACCATGTTAATAGTTGAGAGGGGGTGGCGTTGCGTTTGTGGAGAAAGAAAATGTAGTTATTTATTTTGAACCAGGAAGCACTATCTTTATATATAACATAATTGGGCTGCGCATCGTTTCTTTGCACAGTTTATCAACCACCAGATGGTCACGAATCCTATATCAAGGAATTGTATGATTTTCTGTCGTTGCATCGAAATCGCAATGCTGATATCAATGGTGATTTTAATTTGCCCGACTTGTAGTGGAAGATATACAATCCAGCAAAATGTGTAACATGCATTGTTGTGTTGCATATGCGTCTATATTTGAACCTCGATAAAGTTGTACAGGAACCAGCTCACTAAAATAGGTACTGGGACACAATTTTAACAGTGAAATGTTTTTAGGTGAGACTCCTATAATAGAGCCCGGTATTTGAGACTATAGATTACTGTTCTTTTCTTGGCAAAGACAGAGAGACTAGGGAAAGAGGTCCACAGAAACTGGTGCATCGGGTATACCCCCTAAGCAAAGGGGATTCTTGGAGCGCTGCTCATGGTACTAGTGACAAATCGCCTCATCGACATGCATGCGCCATTATGAACGCACTGATGTCAAAAGCGTTATTGACTGGCTGGGAAGCAAAGTAGTATATTATGACTGTGAAGATGTTCATTTCTTGTGGAAGACTTTTAGGAAGCTTTAAATTATTGTACTGAACATTCATGTCCATAAAAAAGTTGAAAAAGGTCATTGAAACCCTTTGATGAGCCGGAAAATTATGGAAACTAATGAAAAGTAGGAAGAGTCTGTAGACAGCACAAGACCAGAACGCACACTTTTCGAGGTCTACAGGTGACCGCTAACTTTGTCATGTCGGTCTCATTCGGTTTGTTGCTTATTTACAAATTCACTTATGTGCTTGTACTTCACGATCTAACATTTGACTGGATAAATCCTTAACATTGTCTTACTGCTGTTTTGTTTCTCTTTTTTATATGCAGGCAAGTTCAAATGAGCTAGCTGAGGACATTCTTGGGCTCGAAGATGAACCAAGTCTATGGGCTGATTTTTATTTTAACTGTCAGCGAAATTTACGGTGATTTAAAAAGTAGTCAAAAAGCTCTTGAAGATGCTCAAGTCAACGACATAGATGCTGACCTTAGATTATGTATTAGGAACTCGTGAGTAATGCCTTCTTACCTCTCTGTAGACATACTGGCAGCTTTGTGCTAGTTGTTGATTTTTTTAGCAACTAGACTGCAATGAACAGAGGTGGATGACTTGCTAAAGCTGCATAATGCAATATCTTGAAATATTATGTTTTGCGTATAATGAAAGGGATACAAACTCCAGTTTTAAAAGCTTAACTCTTAACTCTGATATACGAATATCTTTTATATGGAGATGAGTATGAGCAAGTGTGAAATGTGAGAAAGGTGGAGAATATTAACCAATCTTGGTGCACGTTGTGATGTTAAGGCAATAGTACGGTTCGGGTGGCCCCGTGCACCAATACGGGCAGTGTTGATGATGTCAGAACCAAAAGAAACCAAATGGCTCTTGTACGTCACCAACAGAGCGAACCGTGAAAAGGTGTCATTATCTTGAGCTTGCCCCGCCACGGTGATCTAGTGGCTAAGGTACTCGGCTGCTCACCCGCATGTCGCGGGTTCGAATCCCGGCTGTGGCGGCTGCATTTCCAATGAAGGCGGAAACGTTTTAGGCCCGTGTGCTCAGATTTGGGCGCACGTTAAAGAACCCAAGGTGGTCAAAATTTCCGGAGCCCTCCTCTAGTTGAACGTCCCAAAACCACTATTTGATTATGAGAGACGCCGTAGCTACGGCAACTCTCATAATCAAATAGTGGTTTTGGGACGTTCAACCCCACAAATCAATGAATCAATTATCTTGAGCATGGGTGAGGATGTGATGAAAAGCTTGTATCATGTCGTGGTGTCGGGGTAGAGTTGGAATTGATACTAATGTGTACTTAATTTTTCAAGGTGCACTGATACTTACTAGAGCACTATCAGGACCCTCGAAGGCTTTGCCTTGCATTTGATGCAAAGTAAAGCAACTGGTTTTTTGCATACCTAATTTTGAAAGCAGATTTCACAAACCCTAAGCCAAATTTTGTGCTACTTCTAAAGTTTTGGGAAACTTTGAAGCAACTTATAAGTGGATGATATTGTAACGGGGAGTATTTATTATGTTGACACCGGCTGGGCTAACACTGCACACAGTGGGCAAGGATGCAGTACAACAGGGAAGTTCAGACACAGCCCCACAACAACAACGTCGTCTTCATCCGTTCTGCGTCATTTCTGTGCCTGTGCCTGAGGTAACTCTCTATACTCCTGGCATTACCGCGGGCGGCAAAGCACCATCCCGGTGTCTGCTGTTATTAGCTGGACGGGTCACTGTGATAGGGCTTCAGGCGAGAAACATGCAAAATGTCAATTCTGGATGTAACAGTGGGGTCCCTACTGAAACGTTCCGTATGAAATCTTACGGAAAATATATGGACTCCGTAACATTTTCTTATGCTACATATGGAAAAAATATGGAGTTTTATGGAAATATACGGAAGGTGTATGGCATTTACGGAAAGCTTCTTATGGAGTATAGGGATGGATAAGAAAATTGTATGGCGTATACGGAACGCTTTTTATGGAGTATACGGAAAGTTAAGGAAAATGTATGGCTTATATGGAAAGCTTTTTATGGAGTATATGGAAGGATAAGGAAGTTTTATGGCGTGGATGGAGTGTGTTTTATGGAAAATATGAGAGATAAAGAAACTTATGGAGCATACGGAGAGTTCATTATAGAAGGTATGGAAGGATAAGGAAAGTGTATGGAGTGTGCAGAAGCTTTCATAAGAAAAATGCAGAATGTAAGGTCTTACGGAAATATACAGGTTTTGTAAGGTGCTTACGAAAATGTGCAATAGCGTATGAAAGGCATGTGGATTGTTGCAAAAATGTGGCAACTCTACAGTTGTCCCATTTTCAGCAGGAAATCAGAGCTCTATAAAGTTATAAATGAATGCACAGTGACATATATAGTACAAAAGAATAACACAGGCTAGTCTGTGTTGTCAGTCACCGCTGTTCGCCCTTTTCCAGAATGAATACAACTTCTGCAGATGACCAAGTGCTAAAGTCTGTCACACGGAAAGTGTGTCATTCACAAGGAATGACAATAACTGTCATTTTAATTGCATGCTGTCACACGAAAACAAACCAAGCAAAAAAAGCATAACTTCAAGGGCTCGTTTTTGGTAGAAACAATAATAATGAGAACAAAATTCAATGTGAATTAACTTGTCAATAATAATGAAACTGTTCTCATTAACATCGGCAAAGAGAAATGTCATTTTAAAATATCAACCATGGGCTTAGCTCTCCTGAGCACCGACAAAAGAAATGAAAATCTATGAAAACTAATTGCATGTAGCCTAAAAATAATTTTTTATCGATAGTATGTGCTCCTACAATATAAATACAGCTATACACAACTTGCCACAGCTTCATGACAGGAACGAGGTAGGGGCAGAGGGAGTAGTCAGAAAAATAATTAGGTATGAGAGCACAACTGATATGTACAAACACATAATGGTGCTTATCATTGATGCACGGATGGTCGTGTATAGAGCTGTGTCGTTTTGAGATTTTCAAAAGCATTGTTTCATACCACCATGCAGATTACGCTTCAATTGTAGTGCTACATAAGACACAACTTATGGACCTGCTTTATTCAATAAGAAGATTATAGGTTAAACAAATGCTTTAAAATATATCATGGCTGCATGGACGCATACAAGCTATGTAAAGCGCAATAAAGTGAGGACGCATGAGCTTCTCTTGATGCTTCAGTTCTACATAGATGCTTCAACTGTGCTGCAAAAAAATTTAACCAATGTCTGTGTGTGCAACATTGTCCATTTTAAACTATCTATATGTATATATAAAATTTCTACTGCGAGTTAAGCTACGTAGCACTCCATAACTCTTCCTTTTATTAAGGGCGATTTTTTAAACAATCAACATTATTCATTTTCTGTCTCATGACTTCGTGCCAGCAATTCTTGGTTTGGCTCGATCACAATTGTGCAGCCCTTATTTAGGAGGAATCAAAAAACATCAACCAAAATATATTTTGGAACTGCTTCACGGTGATATTGCCTTCCCTCAGCTGCCACAGCTTAAGGTGAGTCATATAGCAAGTCTCGCGCATACCTAGGGCCTACCCTTGATGAAACTGGTCCGGCTGTGAAATGCTCAGTTTTTTCTTAAATAAATTTTTTGGTTTGAGTTTTCTCAGTTCTCGTGTCCCTTCACAATCAAGCAGACCCAATGTTCCCCTTAGTCCTTAATTTTGTTATATTATGAAATAAATAAAAAATTAATATTGAAAATAAAAATACTAATAACTGTTGCGCAAAAAATACAGTCCCACATACGTACTTGAACGCTGTATTGCTTTTATTTTGTTTTAGAACCTCAGGCATCAAAAAAAGCAGTACAATAAAAACGTTGAAAAAAAACAAAAAAAAAATTAGACTTGGCGGGACTCGAACCTGCGCCACTTAGTTGTGCGCGCGTACGTGAACTGAGTGCGTTAACTTCCTGAGCTATTCGCGCTGAGCAGAGCTCGGTGTTTAAGTTAAGTATATAAATTCGCTTTTTACACGCTATGTGTTGGCATATTTATGTACGATATGCGATCGTATCTATTGTTGTGTGCATATGTTTTGTGATTGTATATACGTCACATGCTTTTCGCATGTCTTTCAACTATATATTTCTGCCCGCCACGGATGAAATCAAGTATTTTTACACCCACACACAAGCTTGAGCAGTTGAAGGTTGTTTCCCGGGGCTCTCTTGCGATTGAGTCGGCCACCACAGGGAATCAGAGTGATACGCCATTAATCCCTGCATCAAGCTGTATTCCACTTAGTAGCTCTATCGCTTGATGACAAATCGAGCACTGGGCGCGACGCTATTGCGCACGACCATGCCTCGCGTAGTGGCGACATCAGCTTATTGCGCCGGCCCGCTTGCTTCGATTTGCTTCAGAGCAAAGAAATGTCATACCTTGAAAGATTGCGTACTGCACTACGTCAAAATGTTACTGCTTTGTAGCCATCCTATGATTAATGAAAATTGATAACTCTGATATCACTACTGTAGAGCTTTGCGTCGGCGACACGCACCGAACGTGAACCCGCGCTACGTCTGTTGTAGAAGCAGTAGGAGGCTGTCGTCTGCTAGAACAAAAACAAAATAAAGACCTGCGAAAATATTAATAAGTTGTAACTTGTTTTTTGAATAACCGTTTATCACTTTAAAGTTATTTTGCCAGATAACATACATTTTTTTTCAGTTTATAGCAGCGACAGGTGTTTTTTTTATTTTCCTCACACAAATATCCAAGCCAAATCCATTCACAGCTAAAGCCACATGTTGTTTGGCTTTGTTTCAGGGAACATGCCGTTTGGGTGCGTCTCTCATGTGTTCGCGCTGCTACACACTAGAGCACGAAATGTTAAATTTACGCAAGGAAGCGCCGTTCCTCGTTCGTGTGATGTGCTAAGATTGCGCTCTATTGCCGCGGTTGTTCGAGTGCGGATCAAGTGCGAGTCGTCCAAGGAATCGGCGAATTGGGCGGGCGTTCGGAGGACTCCGAGGTGACGGCTGACGCCTGTGGTTGCTTCCCTAAGGACAGTGTGAAAGAAACTAAAGGTAAGGGGGACACTTTTTTATGTACACCAAGTATGCCACTCAGTGCAAGTATGTGTTGCTGAACTCGAACGAGGCGTCGTGAAACGGCAACCTTATGCGCCTTTGCGAGTGCGGTTGCCGATTCGCTTTGACAACGCTAACACCAGCAGAGCCATGGCGCATCGGCGCAGCCTTGCTGGAGCTTATTCGAGACAACTGCGGCAACATGCATGTGTATGGTGATCGATTTTTTCATATGTGCAATGTAGTGAGGAAGACGCACACGGCGCTTGCTACGTAGTTAATTAAACGAAGCCTGCAGTGCCATTTGATGCAAAGCAGCATTTTAATTACGTTCGTGGGCGATACAATTTGTAACTTGGCTCGATTCACCTAGCCAACCGCCTAAGTGGGTTGATTAGCATACGTTCACGGTAGAGCGTTATTATGCCCCTAAACAGTGGCGTGTGCTTGTTATACGATATAATGTGTGTGCCTAGTGTAGAGAGAGAGAGGTGTTCGTGCAATCTGCATGTGTACCTGCAAGACGCTTTTGCTTGTAACTAATAATGTGCCGGCCAGCACCTACATTGTACGCCTGACTTTGAAGAAAACTTGCATGCACAATGTGAGATTTTGTAATCTGCCAGAGTTGCTTTTTATAAATTAATACACTGCCAGCATGTTCAAAATATGTTTCGCTGCTGTGTGGCAGGGGTGCGGTTATCACGCTGTTGTGTAGTTGCTTATGCAAGCACTTATAGTTTTGATGCGTTAATATTTCTCATCTAACTCATCAGGTGTTTGGCTGTTTCAGCACAAACAAGGCAAAGAGAGAAGGAAGACGGGTAATGACAGGACCAGTGCCGACTTTTGTTTGCAGGAGAATACCCATGTTGGTGTATTTATTGTGACAGCCTTTCTGTGTTGCTTTTTTGCCCAATTTATGCAACAACACAGTTGTCAGCAATATGAGAGAGAACACTGAAATCAGCTTTTAAAGATCATGGTGACTAAATGCCTAGTAATTCACAGCACAAAGTAACAACAAAAGACATCAGTATGATCAATGTGGACGAGTGCAGTCTTGCATCTAAAAAATGTATTGTGCAAAGTGTTGCCTAATTAAAAAACCTTTCTATATTTGCAAATATAGTGACGTCACTTCGAGCACCGTGCCAGCCGTTCCCACCCTCTGTGCAAGGGCTGGTTGGCAAGGAAGTTGTTTGTGACGTTCCTGATAGACCACTGATATGTATGCGATTCTAAACCTGTAGCGTAATATATACGTAATCTTTTGCGCAGTTACATCGCTGCATCTGACACCTACAACTTATTTGCCTATTTACATTGCTCCCTTAGGACATAACACACAAACTTGTTGTTTGCATTGTCACTTCATGAATATCGAGCGGTAAAGGTACTGAGTATATGTGAAACAAGAATCTCTGCTTATTACATGAAGACATATGAGGCCTTCGATAAAACGAGTTATACCTTTATTGGGCTTGCGTACTCGTCGGGGCGATTCATACATGCAGCTTCAGCAAATGGTATCTTCCAGCCCGGTGACCATGCAATTTTTTTCTGCACACAGCGCAAACACCGAGATGTACCCACTCGCAGATGATCGCGCCAAGTGCATATTTACCTTGACTAAAATGTCGAATCAAGTTTTTTCATCGACCGGTCCCTGCCATGACATTGATGATTGATTGATATGCGGGGTTTAACGTCCCAAAACCACTATATGATTATGAGAGACGCCGTAGTGGAGGGCTCCGGAAATTTAGACCACCTGGGGTTCTTTAACGTGCACCCAAATCTGAGCACACGGGCCTACAACATTTCCGCCTCCATCGGAAATGCAGCCGCCGCCCCTGCCATGAGTTCTAACGTCTTCGCAAACAAGACACATTGTTATTGACACTGCACACACCACACACAATATTCTCAGTTTAACTGATATTCTCAATACCTTTCAATGCACACTACATGCCGCAATCAACAGTGCACATTTTTGAAGACTATGCCGCTGTTCCTCGCACAGGCCACCACGTGTGTTCACTTCTTCATGATAAACAGACAGCGTGGCAAATATTTTACCACACAGTTTACCACACAGCTAGATGTTTGCTGACACATACTACAGCTAATGTCGACATTGTAACGTGAAGTGTAAGTTTTGAAAAATTAAAACTTGCCCCAAACACCGCACGACTGTACCGGGCTGAGCCACCAGCGGGAGTGTTTTTCCAGCCACACCTTTTACATGTGCCAGGGACATCATGCTGTGACGTACCTCGGTAGGGGCCTATCGCTGCATACTTTATGTGAATGAGGGTCCTGTTAGTGAAAGCAGGCATTGTTGATTTCGTAACTTGTTCATTCCCAACTGGACCTTCATTTGCACGAGTTGTCTGACTGATATTCAGGCGAACTTTTGTGCAATAAATTATACAGTTGGCAGTCTGTGCTTGCTCCATACTGTTGTTACTGGTGTTTCTTGTTGTTACTTTGCACTGCTTATTACTGTAAACCTACAGAAACTAGCCTATCTTGCCGCTGTTTTGGACAAGATGCAGCTGGCAAGTGCAATAGTGTTCACAACTCTACATTCTCAAGCAAAAATTATCGTTTCATATTCAGTTAGTTGCATTCATATCAGTACATCATGAGAAATCATTGATTAAACATTAATCCGTGTTCCTTCACATAATGCTCACAACATTTATATCAAATTGAATGGCGTTTATAAAAAACATGGGTTTTAGCTAAACTTCATGCTCTTTTCTCGAACAGCTGACAAAACGCTATTGCATGCTTACTTGCCATGAATTGGACTGTGTTTGAAATACATTGAAATTCTTCACCGGACTGCCAGTACACTTCGCAATTGGGGAACATTTATTAACCATGAATTGATTAATTTAGAACGGAAAAAAAGAAGCGGCAGGCTGGGATACTTGATATTGGCATTTGTTTTGCTACCCAGCGCATTATCATGCAACTACAGAGTGGTTAGGCGTCTTGCATGTGTGTCTGTATACCAAGAACTTTGGGTAGAACTATATTTATCTTACAAATGGTTGCAGGACTGTGGAGGCTGTAGGGCTGCTTAGGAATGGTGGAATCCCTGGACATGTGTTCAACCTTGCTGCATCAGCTCCTTGGTGTTTTCACGACATCTTTACAGATGTGTTGGTAGAGTAAAGCAAGCAGGTTTCAACACAAGGAAAAGTATAATATGGCAGCACCTCTTGTGCGTGCCTTACATCCCAAGTATATCAAATATTTATCTTGCACCTTGTGGCCTGTAATTTTTAAAGAGACACTTCTTTTTGCTTTATATTTGAGTCTTGATGCTTCGACAGCAATGTATTTGTGTTTAACAGCAAGTGTTCTTGAACAAATAACTGATCTCAATAATGACAAAACACCCTTCATACTTGGTCCTTAGCATACGCTAGCACATATCTGTAGCAGATTCAATTATTCATTTTTTGCTGGGATGATAATTGGCAAGTAGCAAAGGAAAGTTCAGATTGGAGTGGTCGGTGACGTCTGTTTAGGCTCTGCCATATTGCTTTGCAATCAGAGTTACTTGTGGCCACATATACAATCAAGCCACATGACGTGCATTCTAAATGAGATTACCATATCAAATTTTGCTGCATCTCAATGTGTGCCAAACAAATGCAGATATTATTAGCTTCCCACTATAAAGGGATACTAAACCAACACAAGGTTGAAATTTAGTCGTGGTGTTGCAGCTGTGTATGACTCTACAATGGATGCATAGCCGTGATAATTTGTCTATATGTTGTCGCAATAGTGATGTTACACCAATTGTAGGATACAAAAGAGGTCCTCGCTCATTTCGCTTTTTTTCGCTATGCTTTTTTCTTGTCTCTTCTTGCCATGTGCTCCTCCTGACTGTACAAGGAGCAAGAGTAGTGGGCACACAAACACATATTTAAAGAAATGTTGTAATGTGAGTACTGAGAAGCTGAACACTTCCAAAAGGCTCAAAGAGGTAAAGGTATTGTTTCTAGCTACTTTTTGGGCACCCATAGCTAGTTGTGCTGCTGCAGTTAAAAAATAAGTTAAATGTTAAAAATTAATTGGAGGTGGTTTGGCACCCATAATTGCAGTTACATACAGAACTAGGTTTCAATGCGTAAGCAAAATCTGTTTACTCTTAATCAATCCTAATGATATCTGAAATTCAGGAAATATTCACACAAAAGCTCAGAAAAAGGCTAAGTAGTTGCCCCTTGAACGTGAAGGATACCCTTCTTCTAAAAGGTCAATAGACAGTCTAGTAGTCTCGATATTACATGCACTATAAAATATTCTGGTGTGGTGCTTTTCATGCATGTTATAATGAGAGGGTGTTTTAATAGAACTGTTGTCACTTTGCCCTGCGTTGCTGAAATTGTTCACATAGTTATAATACATGAATCACTTTATGCCTTTTGATTTTACGCAAATGGTTTGCTTACCCATTCGGTTTAACTTGATTTGGATAAAAACAAATGCTCTAAACTTTTTTTTATTATACAGCAGGTTTATTTTTAATATAAGCGACCATTGATGTTAACGCAGTTGGTGGCGTGCTTGATTAATCCTTCACAATCACCACTCTAACTACACCTGCTACAGTGCATAGTGTGACAAAAGTAATGGTACTTAACATTACTGGCAGCATACACTTTTATGTCTCAAAATGTGTTAAAAAGCCTGGTAAAAATGTGTCTACGTTTGTTTTTGCTCCAACTAAATATTCTGGTCTACTCAAAGTAGCTTCCGCTCTTTTAAGGTCCTCAAACTATTAGGTGTTCAAAAGAAGTATCAATGCCATATGCTATGTTTGTCAGCCTACTCACCACTCTAATAATGAGAAATACCCGACAACATTGCCTAGTAAAATATAGGGATGTTATAAAAAGTAATGTCAATTCAATTGTCAAAAAATGTTGCCAAGTTACGTTTTTGTTCACTATTGTTTTCACAATTTTGTTAAAGTTACTTTTGAGAACATTCCCTATAGTTTGTTTGGCATCATTTTCTGCTAGTTCTCATTATAATGTGTTCAACAAAGACAACAAACCCTTAAATTTATAGTTCTTTCCTTTACTCATGAATCTGAAACAGTAAATCTCAGTAATCTTAGCGGTGTGTGACTTGTTTTTTTTTATCAGTTGTGCATGTGTTCAAGTAAATGCATTTAGGTGGGAGGGCGAACCATTGCCACCTCCTGTGACTAGCAGATTTTCTGAGAACTGACAGATGCATAATGCTGCCAAAGAAGTATAGGGATATCGGAAGTAATCGTAACGTAATTGCAATCGTAATGTAATTGCCAGTAGGCAAAAAAAAAGGTGTCCCACACTCGCCATAATGGTAACAGGCAGCGCTGACTGACTCTTCCATGTATAAATGCACATATATACCGTACAAAATGGAAGAGGGATAGCCGCCATGGTAGCTCAGTTGATAGAGCATCGGACATGTTATTCGAAGTTCGCAGGCTCGGTCCCTGTACAGGGCAGGTTATCTTTTTTTCCTTCTACTTTTCTTTCTTCACAATTACAACACTTCAATTCTTCTTGAAGATTTTCTGGTGTAAAAAAGGTACCTTATAATCTGAAGAGGCAAACAGAATGTGCCAGTGTACGAGTTTTCTCTTGTAGTGGTTACAAGTAAGAAATGTTTTGAAGAATAAATCATTCTGCCACTTGCCTAAAGAATGGCAACAGGACATGGCACTGGATGCAATTTGTTATTTTTGAATCAAGCTATCTTGTATTCTATTTTTATAAATTACATGGGATACACATGACGGTATCACACACTTTAATGCCACAAAGATTATGCAGCGAACAATGTTATATATGCGAAATTGCATAAGAATAAGGCGAAAACTGCATCCTCAACGAGAATGTACAGGGAGCACAGGGTGCAGGCGTCATTCCTTCTGCCCGTGCTTTTCAAGTGCGAGCTGTTTTCACCTCGTTCTGACCAACTAACTAAATTGAGATGTGTTGTTATAGTGCAAGAGAATGCTCCACGGGAAACTAGGTTTGTCTCAAACTCTGTGTGTGTGTTTCAATATATATGGTGCCCGGCTCAAGAGTTCATGCAGACCAGATCGCCTAAAACAGGACCGTGTAAATAAAATAAAATGGACCATGTAAATCAACAGGATCGTGTAAAATGTCGTTTTTGTGTGCAACTGTAGTTGTGGTTGTGCTGAATGACCTTTCTTTATATACACTACATAACCCACTTGCTCCTTTAGAGTCGAGTGCATTTTCGGATCGATTGTAAATGTTTGCATATGCGAGGCCTTAAGTTTCATAAGAAATTCCTCAGTGTGCCACGAGGAAATGTGTGTTCAGCGAAAATTTGCGTAATATTATATACAACTCTTAAAGCCTCGTCTACAACTTTGTGCAGGTTGACCTTGAGCAGAAAACGAGGAGCGACAGCAGCCCCCAGAAAAGAGCAAGCACCCTCCAAGCTCCCGAAGCTCTCTTCGACAGGAACAGCAAGGTCACTGTGTGGCATTGAAAACCATTGCAAGGAGTGCCTTATCAGTACACTGTGCTGCTCTTTCATCGCAGACGACGAAGTTGACCACTCCAGAGGAACTTCACGCTGTGTATTGTGAGTGCTTCAGTGGTTTTGTTTTTGTCCAGCCAGCAGTTAAAAAATCATGTGTCAGATTCAGCCGGGATGGCTAGAGGGAGTCGGGCAGGCATGTTTGGACATTTGTCTAGCCAAGTAGTGCCAATTTTCGCACTGGTCCTGTTGGAGTTTCTGCGACAATCACAGAAGCTACGTCACCTCTCTAAATGTACAGATGTGTCGGGGAAGATTAGCTGCATTAGGTTTTTCTATAACTAATAGCTGCCAACATTCTTCAATATACAGGAGTTTTGTTCCTCACTTATGGGTGTAAAGCCCTTCACAGAAAAACTGCAACACGTCTACTTCCAGAAGGCTCCGAGACCATACTTGTAGGTTTTTTCGGCTTGTATCATAAGCACCTCGTTTGGGTGTACATGAACTTTTTATAAACATGTACAGCGAAAAATTGGGGTGGCCGGTCGTTTTCTCGTTATCATGTTCCTCGCAGTATTCTTAAGCATGTTGTGCATTACGTTGTCAATCTGGTTCATGTGCATTACGAAGTTTCAGGCTACAGTATAAAAAGCCTGGAAGCAAGCTATCAATAATTTTTTAACAGAGTTGCTTAATCTGATACATGATACATCACTAAACTTTCGTGCGTATTTATCAATGTAAGCTCAACTTAGTGTTATCCAAAATGAAGATGTGAGTCGACAGATGGAAACATCTAGTGGGGTAATCAGCTTAACAGTAGAAGTGCTTCAGACAGGCTGGTGAATGTTGCGATAGGAGGACATATTTTTTAGAAGTCACCTTGTCATCCTTGGCGTGTTAGTTTAAATGGGGTCAGTAATGACATCATCTTTTGGTGTAGGCGTGTGCGCCTGTTGGAAATGCTTGTCTGAAAAAAAAACCTATAACGCAGAAGAGTGCAGCCCTTGCTTCTTTTCAAGTTAGGTTGCGCTGATACTAAGTGTTCTCCTGTCGGAGGTTGGGGGTAAGGGAAGCAAAAAAAAGATAAATGATAGAAAAGAAGAAAAAAGAAGAAGGAAAATGGCGTGCAAAGTAAAAGTAGTGCTACACTGCTCTAACTTTGCATCCACCCTTTTCTTCTTTTTTTCTCTTGTTTTCTTTTTTCACCTTTTTTGTTACATTTGCATTGGCCCATCTAATGCATGAATCAATGACACATGGCTTTGCTATAGCAAAGATGCCTATGTGGTGTTGCGTTGAACAGTTCATTGTACTTCATTCAGTTAATTACAGACTGATCAGTCTTGCAATAAGTGCTTTCTGTCTATCACCACACATGTTCAAATGAAAAGTTTGTGCTTGGCTCTTAGTATGCTGGTATATAGCTTGTGTCTTGGACTACTCAAAATGAATGTTATTTTGCTGCTGTTTATGGTAATGAATTTATCCAACATGAAAATATCTTGCCTTGTGAACTTTGTCGGACCTGCCTTTCTTTTTCTTTCCTATGCAGGCATTGTATGCGAGGGAGGCAGCAACAGAGAGGTGATAGCTTGAGCTTCAGAAGAATAAATGCTGGCAGTGAAGCAATTACACATCAAACATCCCAGCCATTTTGCCAACCGTCCTAAATGTGTTTTGAAAAAAAATTGTGCTCGTTTACTGTATTGAAAACAGCAAAATGCTAAAATATATCGCAGAGAACAAAATATTAAGCCACGTTGGTGCCTTCTTGACTTCCCAGGATGTCGTCTGCGTGTTGTTTGCAAAAAGTAAAAAGTGTTTCAAAAATACTGCCTCTTGTACACCAAATTCGGTCTAGGTATTAAGTAAAGGTGATTGTGTGTAGTGCATGAAGGTCAGTAATATTAATGAAATTTTTTTGCCACATCAAAAGCAAGGAAGCAGTTCTGTTTATATGGCAAGTTATATGATTACACTTTGTCCTAAAGTAGAAATGAATTTTTGAAGTTTTCTTATGGTGGCTGTTTTCTGCATTTGATATACGACAGCTTCCATTCAGAAGTTCCCCATGGCCCTCAATAGAAGACTTCAAAAATCATTTTCCTCATTTAAACAAAAATTGTAATGATAACACTTGCCTTATAACAAGAACTGTTTATTTGCTTTTAACTTACACATAAAAGTAATTTTCAATTAGACAAACACACAGCTGAAGTTGCATCCCAATGTGGACAAAAACGATTATATAGTGATATTTGTAATCTGGACCTAACATTATTTTTTTTCGTGAAATATAACTTCTGTGCAGTGAGTATTTGTGGCTCAAATATTCATACAAAGTGCACTATTGCCATACAAGAAATGCAAACGATAAACAGTATGGCTGAATTCTTCAAAGCCTATGTGACGGAAAAATTGCACTAATGTTACTCGGCTTCAAATACTTTAAGAAGCACCTATACTTAATATGTAAATCAAATTTGATATGGCGAGAAAAAGCAGTACTTTGAAATTTTTCTCACAAATAACACCCAGACGACATTCTGCGAAATTCTGAAGGTACCCACGTGACCACTACTTTTTTCTCTTCAAAACCTTTTTGCAAATAACTATTTTCAGAAGAGTAAATTACCATCATTTTTTAAACTATACATCTGTGATGGTCGCCAGGCAGTATGGTTTGTATGTTTGGTGTAGATTATCCCAGTGCGAAAAACAACAAGTGTCTGAGCATCCTTTGACGCTCGGGCAATTTCGAAAGCATTTGTTTGTTAGCAGCAATTCAGTTAAGCCCTTGTCTTTATGCTTAGGCCCAGAAACAAAACACAAGTAACCAAAGTAGTCCTAAGAGTCATGCAGTCTCGCTGTTCCAAGGCTTGTGGAGCATAATTTAGTGCAAGCTTCACCATTTTTTAAAAATTCAGATTCAACCAACAGGTTTTGGAGGCACAGTGCATTGTCAGCTAACTTGTTTCACACCAGTTACTTAGATAAAAAGCAGAAAGTAGAGGTAAAAACACCATTTTAAAGGCATTGTAGGTAATAACAAAAAGGACTGCTTTCTTTTTTTGTGTGGTGCTTTGCCTGAACGCTGTGCTTTTTGTGGTATAGTTCATTGTCTAGTGAACATAGGCCTTAAAAATTAACGTTGAGGTCGATTTGTTGGTTATAGTCCTAGTAGCCATATTAAAAATATATGACTTCAAACTTGATTGTTCTTTTGAAGATTTTTCTTGCATAATGATATTTCAGAGTCTTAGTCAATTTTGTTATAAGAACACGTGATGTCATAATAGGGTCACTTTTTGTAGAGTCGTTCAGTTGTACCTTACCTTTTACATTCCTGATAGAGCAGTTATTTTCAATATTGGTATTTAAAATGGAATGAGCATGCTGTATGTAATAAGGTGTAAGCACTTACAGATAGCCCATGCACCCAACTTTTCTGTTGCTAGTTTATTTCTGTTATTCTTGATTTATATGTGGGGTTTCACGTCCGAAAACCACGATATGATTATGAGAGACGCCGTAGTGGAGGGCACTGGAAACTTCGACCACTTGGGGTTCTTTAACGTACACCCAAATCTGAGCACACGTGCATACAGCATTTCTGCCTCCATCGGAAATAGAGCCGGGATTTGATACCGCGACCTGCGGGTCAGCAGCCGAATTTTCGTTACTCTTGCTCCCCTATGTGTGTGCACTTCGGTTATAGTTATCTGGCTAGCACAGATTTTTAATGGCACCTGCCTGGTCCTGCTTGCTTTCATGGTGATTTTAACCTTCATAAGTTGCATAGGTTTAACTCCCAAAATTGTTCAAGATGCCAATTTCGTGCACAAACTGTATAGTATAAAGGCAGCAGATGTACATGCACACACTATTAAATATACATTGAGAGCTTCACTTGCATTTTCTAAAGCTTTACTGTACAGAGAGCATTTAAATCATAATTTCATAAGGACAAATTAATTGATTATCTCTACCATTGAAAATTGTAACAACCTAGTTATTTTCACTGTGATAAGCATGCTGTTTTCTTTGATGTGGCAGAACTAATTTATACACTCATTCCTTCTATTATTCACATATGCATACCATGAAGGATTGTGTGCCTTACATTTTCAGTTTCATTCTGTGTGTTATATTTCTTGTGCATGTGAACTAATGTGCTAACATGTGTCTCTGACATTATGTGTGCCAATTATTTTCATTTCCAGGTGCTATGAAGGACACATAAGTTCTATGGCAGTGACCTTCCAAATTTACAGTGGTGCCGGAGCCTCAAGCAGCATTTCGCCGATCTCCACAAGGCGTTCATGAGAGAAACACAGCGCCACACTTTCACAGTGCTATGATTATTATTTATGTTTAAACATTTTATTATAAAATTGCTGTTACATTGTGTTTTGTGCCACCATCCTGTGGCTTAGGTGGAGCTCGTGAAATTACGGTGCAGTCACCTCATTTGTGTACCATCAACACTGCAATGTCACTATTCACAGCTGGAGCTTGCAGACAAATAAAAAAATATATTGATTGCAGCAGGGCTGGTGTGTGTAATAATGCTTCTCTATTGATATTAATAACTTTATAAGTTCTTTAGGTCTTGCATAGAACACTGCAATAATGTGTTGCAATGTAGCCACCATTTATGATCGCTAGCATGTTAATTTAGTAGTTTTGTAATGTATTTTATTTGAAAGGTAATTTTGCTTCCGCATCACGACAAATAAAAAGATGCCGATATATTCAATCCCTCATTAAGTAGCTTCTCAACACATTTGTTTCTTTCAAGCCTTTGTTTACTCATCAAGGCTGTTTCAGATAGCAAACATATTTCACCTTCATGCAACATATTAAAAATGAAATATTCATATATATTTCTACACAGTACTTGCTTTTGCAAACAACGTGAATGACCAATTGCTTTTACTCAAATCTAGGATGTCCATTTGATTTTTGCAAGATGCAGCAGATAGCTGCATGGATTCTGCATTATGCTGATTTCCGTAAGCTGCCTATCGGGTAATTTAGCATGATATGGCACTTTCCGTAAGCTGCGGATGTCCGCATCTTTCTGCACGATATGGCGTTTTCCGTAAGCTGTGGATGTTCGCATCTTTTCGCATGATATGGCGCTTTCCGTAAGCTGCCGATGTTCGCATGTTTCCGCATGATGCGGCTTTCCGTAGTCCAATAATTGCGTATGTACGGATCCGTATATGCGGAACGTTTCAGTAGGGGTTTGTAGTAGAAGAAATTTCATAGGTGACAGGCGTGACTTGGCGCAGAACTCAGTAAAGCCCAACGTATTGCAATAAAAGTTTCTCGCACAGGCTGACATAACGGGATGGCTGCCACAGTAGCACGAGAGAGCCCCGAGAAAAACCGACATCCCTATTTCGGCATTCGTAGAGCGACGTTTGTGCTTTCTGAGACAATGAGAACCTGCCGCGGGCTACTGTACGTGCGATCAGAGCACGGGAGATGGCATCTTGTGCGTGCGAAGTGGGGGACGGAAGGTCTTGCGCAAGCAGGGTATCGAAGGTAGTAAGAAATCACTGCCAAAGAGACAATCAAATGGTGTGTAGCCGGCAGTTTCATGATGCGACGAGTTGCAGGCGGAGGTTACGGAGAGATGGGCGGTGTTCCAATCAGGGTGGTCGTCAGAAATATACATAGCAAGCATGTCCGTCAGTGTGCGGTTGAGGCGTTCAGTAAGTCCATTAGTTTCAGGATGGTAAGAAGTCGTAAGTTGTGCCGCGCAGCACAGGATCTAAGAAGGTCGTCAACCACACTAGACAGGAAGCAGCGGCCACGGTCCATGAATAGGAGAGAATGAGCGCCATGATGAAGGATGGTGTCATAGAGTAGAAAATCCGTGGCGTACGTTGCGCAGCTGGTCGGCAGCGCTCGAGTATTTGCATACCGAGTGGCATACTCCGTAGCTACTGCTATCATTTTTTTCTCGTTGCCAATGTTGGGAAGGCACCTAACAAATCCAGACCCACCTGATGAAACGGCTCGGCTGGGACTTCAATAGGTTGATGGTGACCGGCAGGGAGAGACGTAGGCTTCTTCCGACGCTGGCACAGGTCACGCCCTGCAACGTAACGGCGAACGGAACCATAAAGGCGCTTCTAGAAAGCCCGTCGGCGGACGCAGTCACAGGTTCTGGAGGCCCCTAAATGTCCGGCAGTTGGGGCGTTCCGAAGTTCTTGCTAGATGTCCTTGCGCAGATGACGTGGGACGACGAGCAAAAGTTCGGCGCCATCGCGCTGTAAGTTGCGGCAGTACAAAACGTTGTTTTGAAGAAAAAATTGGCTCATTGAAGGGTCTTTATGACCGGATTGAAGACGGTCAGTCATGGATAGCAGCGATGGTTCTCAGCGTTGTTCGTCGGCTATTTGCAGAAAATCTGTTATGGCTAGGATGTTGGCATCAGCTCTTAACTCAGAGGAGTCGGGTGGAATAACACGGTGTCGAGATAAGCAGACGACATCGCTGTGAAGCTTGCCAGACTTGTACACCACAAATACTGTGTACTCCTGCAATCGCAATGCCCAAAGCCGGAGTCTTTTTGTAGGATCGTTAAGAGTTGAAAGCCAGCAGAGCGCATGATGGTCTGTGATGACTGCGAACGTGCGTCCATATAGGAATGGACAAAATTTTGCGATAGCCCAGATGAGAGCCAGGCACTTTCTCTCAGTAATTGAATACCTCCTTTCCGACTGAGAAAGTAGGTGGCTAGCCGGTTTTTGCCGTTCTGCATTTGTGCGAGTAATGACCCTATGCCATGGCCACTTGCGTCAGTGCGAGGCTTGGTTCGAGCAGCTGGGTCAAAATTAGCCAAAAGAGGTGGTGATATTAGCGCAGAAATCAACGACGCAGAGGAATTTTCTAAGTCCTCACGCCAGAAAAAAGCCACGTTCTTTTTGAGGAGATCCGTGAGGGGCCGAGTAATTTCCGCAAAGTTGCTGACAAAACGACGAAAATATGAACACAGTCCCAAAAAGCTGCGGACTTCTTGCGTGGAACGCGGGACCGGAAACTCGCGCACCACACGGACTTTATCAGGGTCCGGTCGCACATCAGTAGCGTCAACAAGGTGGCCAAGTAGCTTTATCTGACGCCGCCCAAAGGCGCATTTAGGCGCGATAAGCTGGAGGCTAGCAGAGCAAAAAACGTTAAGAATGGCCGACAGACGTGAAAGATAACTTTTAAATGTTGGTGAGAAAACGAAGACATCGTCTGGATAGCACAGGCACGTAGACCATTTGAAACCGCGAAGGAGGGAGTCCATCATGCGTTCGAAAATTTCTGGCGCATTTCAAAACCCAAAAAGCATGACTTTAATGACTTTAAATTGACAAAGCCCGTCGTGCCTTATGAACGCCGTCTTCTCGTGGTCGCGGTCATCGACTGAAATTTGCCACTATCCAGATCGTAGGTCCAGGGAAGAGAAATACTTGGCATCCTGAAGGCAGACAAGCGCATCGTCAATTCGAGGTAGAGGATAGACATCATTCTTGGTTATTCAATTTAGATGGCCATAGTCGACGCAGAGCCGCCAGGTGCTGTCGTTCTTTTTAACAAGCACAACAGGTGATGCCCACTGACTGGTTGAAGGCTCTAGGACGTCTCTGTCGAGCATTTTCTCTACCTCCTTTTTGATTATTTGGCACTCTGAATGAGACACCCGGTAAGGACGCTTATGAAGGGGACTGGCGTCGCCAGTGTTGATACGGTGGGCTACGACGCTCGTGCAGCCCAAGGAACGGACGTCGATATGAAAAATGTCGAGGTAAGAAAATGGAAGACCACGGAGCGTTTCAACTCGGGGCGGCGACAGGTCGTTTGCTATTATTTTGTCTTAAAAACTCTATTCTGTTGAAAGCTCTATTCTGCGGCAGATTCGGCTATGGTCTTGATGTCAGGAGTGAGAGATGAAATTGTAAATTGCTCCAGAGTGGAGATTTCTGCTAAGGCGATACCTTGAGAAATTACCTGGGTTGACACGAAGAAGAGGTGGACGGGGAGAAGCGTCTTGTTGTCGCTAATCCTCACTATATTATGAAGAAGTATCGTGTTCCGGGAAAGG
Source organism: Rhipicephalus annulatus (assembly GCA_013436015.1). Taxonomy (NCBI): domain Eukaryota; kingdom Metazoa; phylum Arthropoda; class Arachnida; order Ixodida; family Ixodidae; genus Rhipicephalus; species Rhipicephalus annulatus. The sequence continues at coordinate 974,524 of WOVY01000213.1, read as the reverse complement.
GTTAGGTCAATGAGAGGAGCTGCCAAGTATTCGCCATCAGGAACACGTGGGAACAGTGACATATAAAGGTACACAGCGGCCTGAGGCGGTAATCGTAGACACTCCACGGACCGTAGTTATGTGCGAGCTGCATGAGTACACAAGCAAAGTACACAAGCAAATCTAGCTGTAAAGTGCCGGTTGAACAATCGAAGAGGGCTGAATGCGCGGTCAAGAAGTCGATGCCGAGAATGACGTCGTGTGAGCAAGCGTCTAGAACAGCAAAGAGGACTGAAGTTGAAGGCAACATTGACGTGGGCAGTGCACATGCCAAGAACTGATGTTCGGCTACCGTCGGCTACTCGCACAGTCGAACACACGGCAGGGGAAATAATTTTTTATGTGGAATCAAAGACGTGAACTCATAACGGATATGTGGGCACCAGTATCTATTAGAGCTGTAACATTCAGGCTATTGATAAGAACATCAAGTAAATTTTGTCTGGAATTAGTGGTCGGTAGAGGTTTTTCTGTCCGAGTTGTCTATGCAGCGCCACCTTCAGGAGCTGCTTATGTTAGTTTCCCAAGAACTGCCCAGATTACGCTGCTGACGGGGAGCAACGGCGTTGATAGGAGCGTGGCTGAGGACCCTGAGGCGACGGCGAGTGGCTGGACTGGGTTCCCTGAGCGACGACTTCGGCGTAGAATGGTTCGGAGCGTAGCGTAGAACAGCTAGGTGAAAGATCATGAAGGTGGTCAACGGTAAAACAAGGTGGCGAATACTGCCCACGATCCTGTCGGTGGTCGTCTATGAAACGCTGCCGGAAAGACCATTTGTTGCGGCAGTGGCGGGAAATGTGGCCAACGCGATGGCAAGAGAAGCATATCGTTCGATCATCTTGTGTGCGTCACTCGGAAGGATTTCGGTAGCGCGATGAGAACCGCGGGACCGATGCGGCAGTAGTAACAAGTGGGGCGCCGTGGTAGTGAGCGTTAGGATTTATGGGATGCGGTGTGTGGCTGGATTTTTGGGGAACTAAGACACCCATGTTGGCAAACTCTTGTCGCACAACAGCCTGAATAAGAAATATTGGGGACAAGTTGTCAAGCAGTCAAGCACAGGGGGTTGATAAGCTGAAGAAGCCATGGCTTCAAGCTTTTGACGGACAGATTTTGTTATGTTTGGAAGATCCACGAATGGATGTGGCGCCACAGAATCCTCGCAGGAAGAAGTCGCAGTGGGTTCAGGAGTCGGGAAAATTGTTGAGTGATTTTACTGCTTTTGGCTTGTTCGAACCGCCAACATTCACTGACATTTGGGTCAATGGTGGTACAGTTTTTGCATATCATAATGTTGAAAGCATCGTCGGCTATGCCTTAAGCACATTGCTGAATTCGTCTAGTTCGGTCTTGTATTTGTCTGCTTTCCGACACAAGGCGAGCACGTCTCGGATATAGGTGACGTACGACTTGGTGGAAGATTGAACTCGTGACGGGAGTTCCTGCCTGCCTGCGATTTGTCGAGCAACTGACCAGCCGAACAAGTCACGGAGCTTCTGCTTGCACACGTCTCAACTCGTCAGGTCTTCCTCGTGCGTCTCTACCAGGCGCGTGCAGTACCTCGCAGGTAATCGATGATGTTGGCCAGCATAAGCGTCTCATTCCAAGTGTATTGCTTGCTGACGCGCTCGTATAAGGCGAGGCACTCGTCAACGTCAGTTGTGTCGGTGCCGCAACTTGTACCTAGATCGAGAAGATGAGAAGGGATCACAGGCGATGAAGCAGGCGTAGACTGAACGCACGGCGCACTGCCTTGAGGCATCGTGGCTGGACGAAGCTGACGTCCGCTACGGAGATCCAGAGTGTGAATGTTTCCCAGCACTTCCACCGGAAATGTGTAACGGGGAGTATTTAATAAGTTCACGCCGGTCGGGCTAACACTGCACGCAGTGGCCAACGATGCAGTACAACAGGGCAGTCCAGACATGGCGCCACAAAAACATCGTCGTACTATCCTTAGGCGTCATTTCTGCGCCTGTGCCTGAGGTACCTTTCCATACCCGGGACAATATTTATAAGGCTATGCTATTTGCAAAACTCACCCCCTTTCAACAATGCAGTCAGTAGTACCTTGTGCTCATGTAAGACAAATCTTCAGGTACAGAAAGAAACTAATACATTTTACAACATTTATGTGGCTATTCGCATTGTGGAGTGTGCTTCACTGGCGAACATCGTATAAAATACTGTCATGGAATCAAAGATACCATGTCAAATATACCCTTACGCATATATACAGATATGCGTTTGCTGTGTACCGGACATCACGAGCTTGGCACTAATAATCGCTTTAAATGTAGTTTTCTATTTGTTGCTATGTGAAGGCTAGGAAACAATACAATGCAGAATTTAGGTTTTCCCATAATCAAGTACTTAATTTGTCTAGTGTTCTGTTGATTTTTTTCAGTTATTAACTACTATTAGTGTCTGTTGGGCAAGTATATTACGATAAAATATTAGTATCTTGTACATACTAACTGCTATAAAAAAGCTTTGTGTCAGTGTAAATAATTATGTATTCTGAAATAAAGTATACACACTATTGCATGGCTTCGGTTTCTGTGCCTTTTGTCTTTCAAAAGAAAAATATGTGTACGGACTTCATGTTCCCAGTAAATCGCAGGGCTGTCTCGCATTCTTTGATGATCTGAATATCACCTGGCCGGGCTAGCTGTGCGGTGCCTTATGAAGATGTGGTTTGGGCAAAAGAAATTGGCATGCCAGAGACGGATATACATAAGTCAGCAAACTTATTCATGAGCACGACCTTCTGTATTTTACTGACCTGCCCAGCAAGCGAAGCGCCAGCACGCCCCTTCTGGCATTAGTGGCTGCCGCTATGTGCCCCTTGGCGCTGCAACTTACCTCATTTAAACCGGCTGCTGGCGGCCCAATCATGGGTCGCCGCGTTTTTTTTTCGTCTGCTCGCGTGACGCTCGGAGAAAAGCAGCAATGTTTATGCGTACAGACACTCTGGACAATTAAAATGAATAAAGACCTCTTTTTCAATAAACTTAAAAGTATAATGACCATCTTTCGCTACTTGTCGCAGCTCATGCCTAGCTGCGACCGAAGCGTGCCGGTCAGCGCAGTTTGTACACCTGCGAAGCGAGGTTTCTTGGTACGAATTAACCATCACGATGATGGTGTGCTGCGTGCCTTTCTGCTAATCAAGGCAAGAGAAGACTCCTAATGTGACTTTTCATGAGTTTCCAGAGACCAAGGTCCATAAAAATGGATCAAGGTGATTTCTGTGTTGTAAAGAACTATGTTGCTGGGCTGGTTGGTGGTGCGTGACAGATTGAAACGCATATTAGTGCGAAAAAATAATAAACTCACAACCTCAAGAAAAAGAACGACGACGCGCTATACTCTAAACTGTTTATAACCAACAAAAAAAAGAAAGATGACATGAGTGCACATTTTGAAACCCTGTCACTACATATGGTTGTGCAACTAGGTTTTGAAACACACCCATTGTGTGAAGAATTAGTGTTGAATAAGTTATTTTAAGTGCTGTGTCGTTTTAAAACAATTGAAGAGTGTCTTTAATTGATTGTTCATGTACCTGCTATCTACATTTGCCATTTGAAACCAAGGTATTCATGCGCAATATTATCTGTGTAGGGTTGTTTTCTATGCGCGCCGGATGCCGCGGACACTGTCAAGTGTCATAGTTTTTGCCCTTTTTCGCCCAGACAGTAAATGCAAGCAAGCTGAGTGTAATCTAATGGCAACAAGTCTACCATTGTATGCACATATAGCTGGTATCATTAGCTAAATAAACATTTGGTGACCAGCACTTTTTACAACCTGTCCACGTCGTCATTCTTTCTTGTTTTGCACGCTGATACAAGTGTTTGTACCTGATTTGCGAATATATTTGAAAAAGAATGCACTCAATTGTCAACTAAAGTGCAAAATAATATTCTCAAAGTAACATGAAATAAAATGAATAAAATATAGGCGTCACATTTACTCAATGCGTGATGAAACTCTTTTCTAACCGGCGGCAACCCATGCATTCCCATGCATTTACCGCCGCTCAGCTGGGGTAACTCCAGCGCCCCCTAGGCGGCGAAGTTTGGAATCCGAGCCGGCGCAGGCATCTCCGTAGAACGCCACCAGCTGGGTAGGTCAGGAATAGAGTAGGTCGTGTTCATGAGTCATCTAACTGATACACAGGTCAAGCAGCAAGTCTGAGTCAGAGTGCGCTTGGTTGAGTCCAAGCTTGGGAAAACTTTTATTTCAAGAGTCCGGTTCAGGAAATTCGAGAGATGATATCAAGTTAGCCATAAGCACAAAGTTTATTTCTTGAGTGAGCATGCATGAGCTTCACTTTTTTATCGATTTATGGTCCTATGTACTCAACTTCATTAGTATCAGTCCTATGTCGGCTTATGTTTATGCTTGTGCCTACCCACATGCTACAGTGCACGACAGTTTATACTCCATCTAAATACTTGTTGATAAGGGGCATAACACACATTAGTGGGTTTTTGGCCTTAGCCCACAATCTCTTTCACAGGACAGTATGTTGATAAAAATATCTCGAGTGAGCTGCCTTTCAATAAAACTATCCTTACTGCTTTGCTACTCTCAACCCACAATAAAACTACGAGGTCCCAACAGGCTAAACAGGGCACCAATTATAGTAAATATTAGTATTCAAGGAGTATTATGAATTTCAAGTTTTTGTATTGTTGCTTCCGGAAAAATTGAGGTACCAAAAACAATAGTTGTTTGGAGTGGTGCAGTTAGTTTATTTTTTTACCGCCTCATAAAAATTGTTGGCTTTGATATCTAGATAGGAGCATAATAGTGGTACGTAAACAGTGTGCCATATGTCTAAGTCACAAGGGGATACTAACAAGCTTTGAGTAGATCGCTGTTGGCTGGACGTGTTGCGCAGTGAAGGGTGAATGGACATGCAGGTGCTCTAAGAGCAATTTCAGTCGCACGCAGACACAGTGTTTGCAAACAAAGTGAGCTGTTCTATCTTGATGTGATAAACTCTATTACGGGGTTGTTCTCCGGATGCGGGCAATTTAAACAAGTTAGGAAAACAATGCACGTATGCCACAGTACGTTGAAATAGTAGTGCTAGAAGCATGGCGTTATGTTTTTCATAATGCAACGTTGCTTCAATACACTGCATAGGCCAAGGTGACTGGTATTTGATTGTCAAGGGCCTAGCGTACTCTCCAGGGCAACAAAACATCGAATTGAAACCAAATTTTGTTATACGTGATTTCTGGTTTCAGTGTTAATTGTGAGTTTTGATGATAAATGTCAAAAAACTTCAGATCATTGACACCATGGTTGAAAAGCTAAATATAAAATAACGTACTCAAGAGTGAACTCACTGAAAATGATTGAGCCACGAGTCTGAGAGCGACAAGCTGAGTAATATATATTTTGGTGAGCTTTAGTCTGGTTGAGAAAAGAATTAGGTAGTGCAAGTGAGCCGAGTGCGAGTTCAACCGAGTTCAAGTGCACTGGGTGGAAGAAAATTATTAGTCCAAGCCCCAAGAAAAAAAATGTACTTTTTGAGCCCACCAGAACACACCACACTGTGTCAACTTTCACACCAGGACACATCCCACCAGACCTTTCTCACAGGAACACACCAGTATGGGTTGGCGTTCCCAATAGGACAGACCACACAGTGTCAAATTTCACACCAGAACAGATCCCACCAGAACACATCCCATCATAACACACCAGAGTGGGTCAGTGTTCTCACCAAAACACCAGCGCTGGTGTAAAGACCACAACACACCAGTGTCTGCTGGTGCCTCCACCACATCACACTAGAGCACGCCTGACACTCTGGTTGGATTTACAACTGGGGTGACATCAATGGATAACGAAGCTATGTGACTGGTGCAAACATGATAATCATAGGATGCGTGTCATGTGAGAACATGACTGTATGCCACAGTCAAGGCGCCAATACATTTCGACCTGATGCGGTCGCGTGCTCGCCGGGGTTCATTTCGATGCGTCACACCATCGTTGCGACACCAGGCGCCGGTCCTGCTGCAGGCTCGCTGCGTGTGTTGCTTTGACGAATGCGCGTTTCAGCGCGTCTGGCGTCCCTCCGTCAAAAAAAGAGGGAGACGCGGTGTTGTCTGGGTGACGCATATGCGCGAAATGCAGCATGTCGCATTTCCCGCCGGTTGCCATTGGGCGGCGCTGACGAACGCTGGTGGCTCCTGGCGTCAGACCATAAAGTGCTCTCGTTTCGCTAACGTAGCTTCACAGCGCCCAGCGTGCGCGCGTGTCAACGTTACATTGGAGTATATTTGACCTTTCATGATGCACTCGAGGCCATTTCGCTAGCTCCACATATACCAAACTTGGTGTTACGTGACGCCAATGAATGACGAAGGTCGAATGACTGATGGAAACATGATAATCATAAAGTGCGTGTCATAAAAGAACATGACAACATACCACGCTCATAACGTGCTCGCGGCCGTTTCGCTAGCTCCACATATACTAAATTTCGTTTCACGTGATGTGAACAGATGACGAAAATAAACGACACATCCAACATGATAATCATGACACGGAAGTCATGTGCGGGATCATTTACCTCCACCGCGCAACGTCGTGCTGATCTTGAAATGAAATTCAACATTTCTCATTCGTGCTTCCGATGTAATCGATTCGCACTGTACGTGGGATCTGCCAATTTTTTTGTCATCAAAAACGGGCTCGGTGGCAGTCGCGAAACATCGCATAGGAGAAGAAAACGCCAGATCACTACTAGAGAGCACCTGCATCGTTTCGACTTGAGATCGCGAAGCCATTCAAAGGGAAGTCGATGAAATGCTACACGACAATATCCGCTATCCGTGTAAGAATAAGCGGGCGTCAACCATGGTGTTGGTGAAGAAGAAAAGAACTCTACGTTTCTGCGTCGATTATCGCTGCCTCAACAAAATCACACACAAAAAGATGTTTATCCTCTCTCACGGATAGGACATGCGCTGAAGCGACTCCACAACACGAAGTACTTTTCTTTGGTGGACATCAAGACTGGCTACTGGAAAATCGATGTCGAAAAGAGAGACCGAAAAAACGTTGTTTTTTGACCACCAGACGGTCTTTTCAAATTCAAGGTTTTGCCCTTGGGTCTTTGCTCTGTACCAGCAACTTTTTAACGCGTTATGGACCCAGTGCTGGCAAGATTGAAGGGGCATACTTGTCTAGTTTACGTGGGCGATATCGTCGTGTTTTCCTCAAGCTTCGAGGAGCATCTTCCGCTCTTTGAAACTGTTCTTCCAGCCATCGAGACTTCCGGACTCACCCTGAAGCCCGAAAATTTTCGCTTCGCGTACCACGAAGGTTTGTACTTGGGCCAGGTAATAAGCAAGTCCGGAGTAAGACCAGATCCGCAAAAGACAGCCATAACTACTGCATTTTCGCCGCCCACTGACAAGAAGGCCGTGAGTCAATTTGTCTGCTTGTTGGCCTAGTACAGGCGCTTCGTCACAAACTTTGCCTCCATCGCCGAGCCCCTTACTAGCTTTACGAGGGGCCCCGCTGCGGTGGTCTAGTGGCTAAGGTACTCGGCTGCTGACCCGCAGGTCGCGGGTTTGAATCCCGGCTGCGGCGGCTGCATTTTCGATGGAGGCGGAAATGTTGTAGGCCCGTGTGCTCAGATTCGGGTGCACGTTAAAACCCTCAGGTGGTCGAAATTTCTGGAGCCCTCCACTACGGCGTCTCTCATAATCATATGATGGTTTTGGGACGTTAAACCCCATATATCATCATAGCTTTACGAGGAATGACGTCAAATACATGTGGAAAACCCCACCGGAGGAAGCATTTGTGGAGCTAAAACAACGCCTACAGATGCCTGCAATACTAGCGCATTTCGACAAAAACGCCGAAACAGAAGTGCACACTGACACAAGCCGAGCAGGATTCGGCGCCGTCCTTCTGCAGTTTTATGACTGGCAATGCATGGATCCGGCCTACAAAGATACTCCCTTCAGTAAGCCCTGCTAATGCGGTCCGCTTCTTGCAGCAACGTGAGAGGCATCCGTGTGCGCTACATCGAACGCGCATCGCCGTCTCTGGTACACACAGAGCGTCAAACAAGAAGCGTGTACAAAGACCGCAGGATATCAAAGGAGCGTCGTGTGTGCGCTGAGTGCTCTATCTCTCATCTTCGCTTGGGCCTGTCGTGTGTCATGTACTGACGCGTCTCAACGTCTAGTGTATTCAATTCCTTTATCATCATCATTATCATCAGCCTGACCACGTCCACTGCAGTTCAAAGGCCTCTCCCATGTTCCACCAGAAATTCCAGTCTTGTGCTTGCTGCTGCCAATAAATACCCACAAACTTCTTAATCTCATCTACCCACCTAACCTTCTGTCTCCTCCTAACCCGCTCGCCTTCTCTGGAAATCCAGTTAGTTCCGCTTAATGGCCAGCGGTTATCCTGTCTACGTGCAACGTGCCCGGCCCATGTCCATCTCCTCTTCTTTACTTCAACTATGATATCCTTAACCCCCGTTTGTTCCCTAATCCACTCTGCCCTCTTCTTGTCTCTTAAGGTCACACCTACCATTTTTCATTTGATTTCTCGCTGCGTTGTCCTCAGTTTAAGCTGAACCCTCATTGTAAGTCTCCAGGTGTCTGCTCTGTAGCTGAGTACCGGCAAGATACAGCTGGTATATACCTTCCTCTTAAGGGATAGTGGCATTCTACCTGTCATAATTTGAGAGTACTTGCCAAATGTACTCCACACTATTCTTTTCTTCTAGTTACTTCAATCTCGTGGTTCAGCACCGCGGTTATTATCTGCCCTAAGTAGACATAGTATTTTACAACTTAAAGTGCCCCATTACCAATCTCGAAGCGCTGTTCTTTTGCGAGGTTGTTGTAAATTTTTTTAGTTTTCTGCAGAATACTTTTAAAACCCACCTTTCTGCTCTCCTTGTCTAATTCCGTAATTATGAGTTGCAAATTGTTCCCTGACTAGGCCTATGAATACCTCCAGTAAGAACGCGGTAAATAGCATGGGAGAGATTGTGTCCCCCTGTCTTACACCCTTTTTGATTGATATTCTATTGCTTTCTTTATGAAGCACTATGATAGCAGTTGATCCCCTGTAAATTTCTTCCTGGATGTTTATATATACTTCATTGACGCCCTGATTCCACAGTGTCTGCATGACGGCTGATATTCCTACTGAATTAAGCGCCTTTTCCTAATCTACGAAGGCTATATATAGTGGTTGGTTATATTCTGAGCATTTCTCTATTACCTGATTGATAGCACTATAGTGGTCGATTGTAGAGTAGCCTGTTCTAAATCCTACTTGTTCCATTGGTTGATTGAGTTCTAATGTTTTATGTACTCTGTTAGCAATTACCTGTGTAAATAGCTTGTATACTACAGAGAGCCAGCTGATCGGCCTGTATTTCTTCTAGTCGTTGTCATCTCGTTTCTTATTTATTAAGATGATGTAGGAATTCTTTCAACACCCTGGTACTCTTTCCGTCAGGAGACACTTCGTAAACAGGGTAGCTAGTTTTTCTAACACAATCTGTTCATCTTTCAGCAGATCTGATGTTACCTCAACCTCACCAGCAGCTTTGTCTTGTCTTGTCTTGTCTCCTAGGAGATCTTGGCTCATACCCACATGGGGGATTGGCCACACTGTACCTCTCGATAGATCATTTTTTACAACGCTTGCTAAAAATAAAGAGAAATCTGATAGAAACAATAATAATGTGCCTTTGAAAAAAACGTGAAGAAATTGCAGAATACGATAAACCAGAATATATAAAACAAATTAACAAGAATGAGGAAGGAGAAGAATTGGATATATCTGGCAGTACCACTAGCAGCGTATCCTTCCGGTTGCCTGATTGAATTTATCTAGCGCTGACAGAATAGCACTGTGGCCCACACCCAACTGACTGGCTCCAAACGATAATGGGGTGAATTTATTGACTGGCAATCCGAGCATACCAATCGGTTTTTCAAGGATCATTCGGCGCAGTGAGGCGAAGCGGCGGCATGTGAGAAGAAAGTGATCTATTGTTTCCGGTTCATTGCAAACTACACATAGGTTAGTTGATCAAAATCCTGATTTGTTAAGAGAAAAATTTAACAGTGGAACTCTACAGCGAAAGCTTGTGAGGGTACCTCACATTGACGGGAAAGGCATTTTGCGGTGTTCCATGTGAATTGCAAGTGCCGAAATTCTTCAGATTGTAGAAGCGACGTTTCGTTCCCTTTTAAGATTGACAGGCGTTTGAATCGTTCGGCAGTAATAAAAGGAAACTGTGGAGCTACTAGCACCACCAGGAAATTTAAAGATGCCGAAGCGAGCGAATCAGCAATTTCATTTAGTTCAAGTCCAGCATGCCTGGGGACCCAAATAAACCGAACTTCTGATAGGCTATGCGGTACGAGAGACCAAAATATCCTGAGAAGAGGAGACTTCTTTGCGGACGTTAGATGTGTACATACAGACAAAGCATCCGAAATAATAATAGCTTTTGATTGCTGAAAATTTAGTTTTCGATGAGCCAATGTAATAGCCAAGAATTCTGCGAGATAAATTGGTGTGAAGTCAGGCAATCGGAGCGCAAAAGACCAATTAAGCTGATGAGAAAAAATACCTACTCCAGCCTTCTGAAGATTTCGCGTTGCGTCCGTCGAAATTACTACGTATTTAAGAAAATGCCTCTTTGCATGCTCTCCAAAGCTTTTCTGATTTCTTCTTTCATGACTGGTGGGGCGTCATCTGGGTTACTGTGAGTTCTGATAATAATAAAGTCGTGGTTGTCCCGGCTACTGTACAGATCTCTGTAAAACTCCTTCGCTATTTTAACTATCCTATCCTTAATGGTAGTTATTTTGCCTTCTTTGTCCCTTAGTGCATACATCCGATTTTTGCCTATTCCAAGGTTCTTCTTCACTGCTTTGACGCTTCATTCATTTTTCAGAGCGTGTTCAAATCTCTCCTTGTTATACTTTCTTACATCGCAAGCGTCAAACCACCCACAGAAAAATTATCTCCCCGAGTGGCTCAACAAGACAATCACCGACATGCTGGCCATGTGCGTCGACTTCGAACACAAGGCCTTGGATATCATCCTTCTGCACGCATCCTTCGCATACAACACCACCGTACAAGAAATGACGCAGAAGACACCATGCAAGTTGATCTACTGAAGGAAACTGACAACTACGCTCGATGCCATGCTGCCAAATGTCGCTGAAGAAAACCTTGACGCCAGCATCTACCTGCAGCGCATGGAAGAAGCTCGTCAACTCGCCCACCTGCACATCAAGAAGCAGCAGGTGGCCGACAGCCGCCATTACAATCTTCGACGAAGCTTCGTGGAGTTCCAGCCCCGGGACCGTGTCTGGGTATGGACGCCGATATGCTGACATAGACTCAGTGAAAAACTTTTACGATGGCACTTCGGATCGTACAGAGTAGTTCTACGTCTCGGACCACTGGAAAACGAGGCTCTAACCGATAGCACTACTAACTCCCGACGGCGCTGGGCTCCACCTGAAGTCATCCAAGTAGTGCGCCTCAAGCCATTTCATGCGTGAACCTGAGGACAGTATTTTGTTGTTCTTGCTGTGCTGTATTGCTTGGGCCCGCCGCGGTGGTCTAGCGGCTAAGGTACTCGGCTGCTGACACGCTGGTAGCGGGATCGAATTCCGGCTGCAGTGGCTGCATTTCCAAAAGAGGCGGGAATGTTGTGGCCCGCGTGCTCAGGTTTGAGTGCACGTAAAAAACTTCAGGCTGTTGAAATTTCCGCAGCCCTCCACTATGGCGTCCCTCATATTAATATGGTGGTTTTGAGACTTTTTACCCAACATATCAATCAATGCTTTATTGCTTGTACTTATTGTTTATGCCTTTAATATAGTACCTTCATAATTTGTTAAAGCATCAGGACGATGCCTTTTTCAGAGGGGCAAATGTCACGTGCATTTACTCAAGTTTTGTTATCGTCCAGTTACACTACGTTTGGCGCTAACCACGCCTACAATGTTCGAAGCTGAAGTAGATTGTTGTGTTAGGATCACGCCCACATTGGGAACAGTACAGATTGTTCTTGCCTCGCCGCGGTGGTCTAGTGGGTAAGGTACTCAGCTGCTGACCCCCAGGTCATGGCTTTGAATCCTGGCTGCAGTGGCTGCATTTCCGATGGAGGCGGAAATGTTGTAGTGCCGTGTGCTCAGGTTTGGGAGCACGTCAAAGAACCCCTGGTGGTTGAAATTTACGGAGCCCTCCACTACGGTGTCTCTCATAACAATATGAGGGTGTCGAGACGTTAAACCCCACATATCAATCAATATCAGATTATTCTGGAGCCTACTTCGCCCCTAGCGATAACGCTAAAACACTCGGTGGCGAGTGTGTAAGTGCCGATGAGCTTCTCCGCTTGCCAGTTGATCGATGGCTGACGCTCTGCCCGCCACCATCAGTGCCAGTGCCTCGTTTATATCGTACTTTTTGTTTGTTGGCACAAGTCGGGCCCGATTTAACAGTTTATTCTTCGACCTACTGTCCGCACCATCCGTCGCTGTCACTACACCATGATAATAGCTGTACGTGTTGAAATAGTAAAACGATGTGTCACTGTCACAATAGGAAGGCAATATTATTCAGCACATCTTCAGAAAGGAGCAATGCTAGACTGAATCTGTATTTCTCAAATCATGCTTTTTAGCACGGAGAAAAAGCAGACCATAATGGAATAAAGTAGTTCTGAAGCAGTCGAATCGATGCCTTAGGGCAGGTAATAAGTTGGACCAAAATAAGTGCAGTACCAAACACCGCTCAAGCAATCAACGCAGGTGGTAATACAACGAAGAAAAATGCGGCATTCGTGTTTAGCTAAAGGTTCAACCTAACTCTGCACAGAAGCATTGAGCACTGCAAAGAGATTAGACTAACGTTTGACTTCAGTTTACGACACTGCTTATTTCACATGCCGCTCGTTGTGCCTCGCATGATCATAGTCTTGGAAAAGTGTAATGAGCAGGTAAATTCTTTAGCAGTCCGTTATTCGTAGTGGTTATTTTCAAATTAAAGATGATCCCAGATGTTACAGCGGAAGGCATTGCACCACCAAAAAAACTTCCTCAGAAAGCCGGAGTTCGCCCCAGCAGATGCACTCTCGTATTCATCACAATGACAACGAAAAGGCGTTGCAAGCGCTTGACATCAAAAGCTAACTCAGCGGCGTGGTTTGAAGGATCCACCCGCAACCAGTGCTTGCATTCCCGTTCACAATTTAGTGTGGCGTGGAAGCCTGCCGGATCATCAGTACGCAGATACTACCGCCACTCGTCCTTCTTGGTCTGATTTGTTCCCAGACATCACCATCGTCCCCGCAAGTGCAAGCTCTCTCGCGTTCGCACTTTCGGCGCTCTTCTGGAGTTGTCCGTCGCATACTTATGTGGAAAGATTCAGGAAAAACTTATGTGTGCGCACTTGCCACCTCGGCTGCGATTGGATGTTGCGACATCACTCAAAAAGGAGCCGCGCGTGCTTGAGTACAACGTTGCGAATGAGGTAACTGATAACACAGCCAATGGAGATCGCTCGTAACATTACTGCCGAAAATAATATCATTTCCTTTAGCCAGATAAGACTTTCCTTGTAAAAAAATTGTCCCCGTATCAGCATTTCATCCGCAAATGTCGTCAAAAGACGATAGTCTTGCGTGTAGAGAGAGTGAAAAAAACATTGATTTCATGTTCTGCTCAAGAAAATCGGTGACTGGTACTCTGTAGGCGCTGAGTTATAGTACCTCGGGCGTGCATCGGAGGCGAACGAACGCATCAAGTCACGTTAAACGTGAGACATAAGTGCCATATGGCCGTTTCTTTTTCAAAAACAAAGCGCGTGGCTCTGAGACAGGTGTGCGCGCGCGCCTCGGCGGCGATAAGGTGTAAAACGCAAGGCGACGGGTAGGTGCCACCACCGTCTCGTTTTAGCATAGCGTTGGAAACACTAACTTTTCCGTGCAAGCATTAGATGGTCAGCGCAGAGTGATAAGCGCTACGGTCCTTAAAATTCATTATGTATACCTTTTCTAGTAAAAGGCGCACATGCAAAATATATACGCGTTGTTATGGTGCCCCAGACACAAGCAATAATTGCTTTTATTGACAATTGCACAAGTATGAACGCTGAATTTTGAGCAACATAGGAGGGCGCTGTGGATGGAGTCGGCCATTTTAAATACCCGATGCTGTTAAGAGTGGGTAAAGAGACAAATGTGCAGACAGACACACCAAAATTTTGCGTTAAAGGTTCCCAACAAACGAAGAATGTCGTCTTTAAAAATACTTGTCTTCAGTGAATCCATAAGTTTTTGGCATAGATTCTTGCTCGTACGCAAATTAGAAAAAATGGCACCATATCTGCATGTAATCTGCAAATGTCCTCGAAGGACGATAGTTTTGTGTGTGCAGAGAGTGAACAAAACATTTATTTGATGTTCTGCGGAATAAAATCGGTGAATGGCATTCTGCAGGCGCTGCGTTAGAGTGCCTCGAGCATGCAGCAGAGGTGAACGAGTGCATCAAGTAACGGCGCACGTGAGACATGAGTGCCATATGGCAGTTTTCTTGGAAAACGGAGCACGTGGCTCTGAGACAGGTGTGCGCGCCCGTCTCAGAGGTGATAAAGTGTAGAACGCAAGGCGACGGGTAGGTGCCACCACCATTTTGTTTTAGCAAAGTATTGGAAACACTCGCCTGTTCGTGCAAGCGTTGCATGGGCGGCGCAGCGCGATTAGCGCTACAGTCCTTAAAATGGCCTAGGTATGCCTTTTCTAGTAAGAGACGCACGTGCAGATTATATACGTGTTGTTATGGTGCCCCATACATGCGCAATATTTGCTTTTTATTAACAATTGCACAAGTATGAACGCTGAATCTTGAGCAACATTGGTGGGCGCTGTGGATGGGATGAGCCATTTCAAGTACGCAATGTTTTTAGGAGTACACAAACAGACAAATGTGCAAACAGACCAAAATGTTTGCGTCCAAGGTCCCCAAGAAAGACTATCGTCTTAAAAAACTATGTGCACGCTGGCATCCCATGTGCTCTGCTTTTTGCCATGGTTACCCTCACTGCCGGAATTCACACTCAATGCGCTCTCCCGAAGTAGCTGGGCGTGCGAGGCGATATTCGTTGGTTTTGCTACAGAAGGGGGGTATAGGGACAACCAGAGACAAACATGGCACGCGCCCGCCATGTCGGAGGCCGTGCTATAATAATCAATTAAGATGCCTAGGTAGCGTTAATGATCATGCTGATCACGATGAACTGATTATTAGTTAACTTGCCGTGCTCAATTAGCGTAGTGTGCCCTTACATTCGTCTTTGATTCGTCAATTTATAGTATACTTGTAGTGGTGGCTGTGGACACCATATAAATATAATTATTACACTCACACAATTTGAGGGGTACTGCAAAAGCAGAGGCACTGTGTTACTCTCCCCAGAATTCTTTAACTCTGTGGAGGAGTAGGGCAGAGTTGGCCGCGGAGCATACTCTTTCGTCGAATGTAGTGTAAATGAGACTGTGAACTCTGCTACTCAAGTGGAGTTCCCAACCTATGAAACTCTCGTGCCGATGTGGCATGAATGGGATCTGGCACTCCGTTCTTGCAGACTCCCGAAATGTAAATTTATTGCGTCAAGTAATAGGGTAACTTTCAGTGATATTTGAAGCACGCCGGTGTGATAATGAACATTAAGTTCCCTAAGCGCCACTACGAACACAATAAAAGCAAGAAGGAGCGGCATCTAAGGCGAAGGCGTTGCCAAATAATAGGTAACCACACAAACAGAATGCTACGTGAGTAAGGTAAGTATCAGCACAAATTGTGAAAAAAAAGTTCAAAAAAAGATTTCTACAGCATGGTTCGAACTGGCCACCTACGTATGACGAGGCGGGAGCTCTACCACTACGCCACTTTGGGCCACGCCCAATGTGTGGTAAAAAAACTTGTTAGAGGAAAACACGCCATTCCACTTCATGGTTCGTATTTTTAACACATACGCGATTTTAGTTTCTAACGTAGTCTTCCGTTGTCCTGATACGAAAAATATTGGCCTCCACGCAATACATAGCACTAATGCCAAGACGCCGAGTTTCTTTCAGGATTCAACAGACAGAAAAGAAAATATACAAAAATTAGCGAGAGCCCGGGGCAGATAATTCACTGCTGATTGCAATAACCGTCACTCGCTTTTTCTGCTGTTTGACGTGCGCCAAAGTTTTATGTCCACTGTAATGCTCGAAAGGTACGTGCGTAGTTGATTGCATTGGGTGTATTTTCGTGCGCTAGTGACGACATGCACAGCGGCCGTGTTAGAGTGTGCTAATTTGCACCTGCAAACCGATAGCTGGAACTACATAGCCGATAGCTAAAAAACAAATTGCATGTGCAGAAAAGTGCCTCGTCGTGTTACTTTATGAACGCGCACTGAAAGACAAGCCTGTGTTTGCACGTACGAGTCAGCGAAATGCCGACGAGTGCACCCGGCAGCTGTCGGCGGTGGCACGTGTGCGCTGCGCCGCAGGCTGCAAGCGCGTCGCAGCGATGCTCATCGCTATTAGATGCGGAAGCATCTTATACTCGCGCCTTGTAGTGCGCCGTCCGCGCCGTCCGCGCCGTCCGCACCGCTTCTCGAACATTCGACAGCTGACGCGCGCGCATGCGCCGTCGCGCCATCGCCCACCATCTGTGCCGCGCGCGCTTCTCCTTCGAGAATATTCGACAGCTGACAGCGCATGCGCCGTCGCGCCGTCGCCATCTGTGCCGCGCGCGCGCTTCTCCTTCGAGAACATTCAACAGCTGACAGTGCATGCGCCGTCGCGCTATATATACTCAAGGTCGGCGCTCGCTCGCTCAGTTGCCGCTCGTCGGTTGGTTTGTACGGCGCGTCGACGTCCAAGGTCGCGGTGAAATGAATTCCAACGAATCCACAAACACAATGATCGACGTCCCTTCGACCAGCGCCGTCCTTTCGCATACGTGTGTACGTGTTCACTCATTTAACACCCCCTCCTACAACCACGTTAACCAATTTAGCCATCGACCCAAGTAAGTCGCAATTTAACACCCCATTTCACAACCACGTTAACCAATTTAGCCATCGACCCAAGTAAGTCGCACTTTAACACCCCGTTAACCAATTATATGCTCCGCATCCTCCTCAGTGTTCCCCCGAGGGAAGCTGCGGGCAATGTTTTGTGCACACACCGTATGCAAGAAACAATGGAACATTCAAGTTAACCTATGGCAAGGGTCTACTGTACATTCATTTTTACTCCTCGGCATAACGTAATATTAAACCCAGAAGCGCTGATGGTACGCATGACGGACTCGGCCGGTAAGCTAGGCTTACATTCGCTGAGAGTTGTACTCGCACGGGTCACAATTACTTGGACCGATCTTGGCGCAGGTGGCTCGCAAAGGTTCACGCTTGAGCAATCCGTAAGACTCTCACTGTTTTAAAGTTCAGACGAAGTAAGAAAAGCTCTAAGGGTTGCCAGAGATGCGTTTGAATTGTGGTTTTGCCGACCAGCGTTGCTTTTCAAGCGTAGAAGTACACACGGAGGTATCTCAAGTCGGGTCGGACGCCGGATCGTAACGCTCGTGGAATATTTTTCATCGAGCATTGCTGACAGATCGCCTCAACTGTGTTTGCAAGCGCCTAGCGCATCTCTCAGGCTTGGGCACAAGTGGCTTTATAACATTAAGTCGATAAGACAGACTACCAGCTGATGATTGAAATTTAGTATTGGAAACGGCGTTGCAACTCATGTAGTTTTATAATAAAAGGTAGACGTGGCTACGAAATACCTAACAATCACCAGATACTCACACAAGCTAGTTACATAGTTGCTCATTAAAATGCGTAATAGAAATGTAGCACCACCCGCACAAGAACACGGACCTAGACATCATGAGTATAAATACCAGTTGCTGTGCAAGTGGTTGTCCGTAGCGCGAGAGCTATATGTTCAGTGTTGTTGTTTGATATGTTGCGTGCTATTATAATGTGTATGCCAATGTCCGTCCTGCATATACCAGGTAAGCTTGTAGCAAACTGTGCTGTTCCCTACTTTTATGAAATATTCGACATAATTGTCGACACGTTAGTCGGCGCAGCAGGAGTCAATTTACTATTGGAGGGAGTGGATACACTACAGCCCTACCTGATTTTAAAGCTCTGTGAGAGAGTAGCGCAACTCTGGCACAGGGTGCATGAACTCTATTTCAGAAGCGTGACTACTCTGGGGAGGGAGCTTGTTCACTCTCGTTCAGCCAGAGTTACAGAACTCCGTGAAGAGTGTGTGCTTACTCTGTGCAGAAAAAAGTTCCCAGCACTCCTGCGTTGAGAGTGAGTTGTGAGACAAGCGTCTATTCCAGCAAAGAGAGTTGCCAGCGCTCTCTTGGGGCTTTCATGATACGTTTGAAGTAACTTTAAAACTACATTATTGCCTTCACGTGCCTTCAAGTTTAAGACACCATTTGATCTCACCTCATACTTCTCGCCCATATCAGCCTGCAGGTCCTGGTGTGGTTGCCAAGAAACGTGCGCTTCCAGTCCTTTTGTTGTGCTTGGACGCAGAGAGAGGAGCTCTGGTGGTCGCCAGGGTCGAAGCACTCGTGGTTCTGCTGCTAGACCAAGCAACTCGGCTTTATCGGTAGGTTCATGACCAGATGCTGCCCTCGATGACGGCACTAGAGCCACCGCACTCACAGCCCATATTCTCCTGGTGGTGACTGCCACCACACGAAGTTCCCACGGTTTCGTTGTGCTCCATCTGGATACCATTGCACTGAAGCCCTGAGACTGCAATGAAATCAGAAAGTTAAAAAATATTTTGAACACAAACGCGTTGGACGGAACGGACAGCTCACTACCGCGACTGTACCATGTAAAGCACACAGCTAAGTATTTTTATAGAAAATGACAGATATTGAAAGCCACAGGCTAAATGCCATAAAACGGCTCGACGAGGCCTATGGTCTCTCCATGCTTGGCACCAATCGAAAGACTATGATCAATACACTTTGAAAGACTCTAAAAGAATTGTCAAAAATCAAGTTTTACGTTGAGATTTTCACCAACAAAAGCAATATGAGCACGGAGCCCCACAAATTAAAGAACTGCAAACGGTACTACAGATCTACGACGTGAACAGATGATGGAGAGAAGCATTATGGCCTTCAATTGTGGCCTTCAAATTTGTTATAGAAAACGGCATTACATTTGTTCTCGATGGGCTTTTGTTGTGTCGCATGTTTTCATCGATGAGTGAATAAATGTCAATGCCTTTACGCTGTTTTTGTTTTTGGTTTTTTATTAAGACTGCTTTTAACAACGTTTTAGTTAGGAGAAAGTTTCTTTTGATCACATGTTGCCATACACACTCTGCTGCTTTTATGGTGTTGTGGCTTTCTATGTTGTTCCAGTTAACCACCTTTTGTTTCTTTTTATTTTTTTTGTTATTCGTTCGCTTTGTCATATGCTTTGCTTTGGTATGTGGGTGGTTGAGTGCCTGTGTTGTGTTTGTTTAGGGTGTAATATCCTTTTATTTTATAATACCGTATGCGCGCTATGTGAGCACTGTATATGGTATTCAGCACAGATGTTTCGCACTGGCGCTTTGACTAGGGCGAGTCGAGCCTCGAAGACGACCGCACATTGAGTGATTCTAAGGTGCTTTGCCCCCAAAAGAAAAGAGTCAACTATGATATAAAACATGCACATGCCATCACGTACCGTAACGCAATTTGGCATATTCATAATGCGTGGCGCTCTGGCAACACAGGACGATTCTGTCAATTTTCTGGGAGGCACCCTCGCGTGATCGTATGCTAGTATCTCTTTAGGCAGAGGCCATAATTAGGCAGTGTCCCTGTCGTTGGCGGAGCTTTCGAACCGTGAAAATACGGCCCTTTCTTTTGTAAGACAGCGTGGAACAGTGAACATAACTGTCCAGCCACAAATCGACAAGAATGAAATATCGAAGCTCCGCCCACATCAAACCTCACCCAGAGGGCAGGTGCACGAAATGCATTGCTTCGCAAATCCGAACTGCAAGCTGTATCTGATGGTATCACTACAAATGTGCTTAACGTGGCGAGCAGTCAAGTTAAATTTGGGTTACCCTCGTCCGCTCCTCACCTGCATGTATATGAAGCATGGTACAATAAACTTTTGACAATTATTTCCGTTACCCTCGAACTGTCAGGATGGCCCAACTACCAAACACGATACATGGTGTCAGAAGTTGACCGAAGCTAGCGCCTAGCACGTACAACATGAATTTTGTGAAGCCAACACCCATAATGGGCAAATGGGTACTAGTGGGCAAATCAGCAAGAACTGGCACGGCTTCAAGCAGGGCTTCGAATTGTTTTGACAGCGTCGGACACCAATGGCGAATCCCGAAAAAAGCCACAAAGATTGCGCTCCTGCTTAATATTGCAGGTGAGGAAGCCATTGAGATATTTAACACCTTCGAGTTCCAGCAAGAGAAGGTTAGCAAGGATTAAAAAACAGTCTTGCAGAAGTTCGATGAATACTTTGCCGGGCAGAGCAACAAAGTGCACGAACGCTAAGTATTTCGCTCAAGATTATAGAACACGGGAGAACCCTTCGAACATTTTGTGAGGAATCTGAACACGCAGGCAGCATCGTGCACATTTTTCAGTCTTAAGGAGTGAATCATCAGAGACCAAATTGTTTATGAGACTACTGACAGGTACCTTCCAAAAAAGCTGATAAAGGACAGCAATTTAACCCTACAAACGGCTGAACTGGCATGTAATGCCGCAGAAGCAGCAGTGGCACACCAAGAAGTCTGGACACGGGAACTGAAAGATGTAGATCCAGTAGGCAGATGCAAATCCGGTAGAAAAGATGTAGATTGGGTTGGCGACACTTTTTCACCAGGATCCGCCTTTTCTAAGTGGCTGAGAGATGGGCACCCGAACGCACCACGAAGCCGTCCAGCGTTCGAGATGAAGTGCCAGAAGTTTCACAAACGTAATGATTTCGCATATTCTGCAGAACATCTACAGACGTTCACGAGCTCGATGCTCCGATGATGATTTTGACATTCTCGACGTCTCAAATTTAGGCAAAAGTGAACGTGACTGAATGGTGTGAGCTAAAATCAAGAATACAAGTAAACCTACAAGTAAACCTGGAGCACAAGCAAGTTTGCCGCCTTTGAACTGATACCTCAAGATGCGCCCTGAACCACCACTTGATCCAAGTGGCGCGGTGTTCTAATCGTATAGAAGAGAGGTGATTTAGCACCTCAGTGTCATATGTGCCAAAGTCACGCTGAATTTCACGACCTCAGTCCCGGACTTTTTCATCGTGCGAAAGGGACGTCAAGTAATCCTCGGACTCTAATCATGCCAACTTATGGGACATGTACCACGTGTTTGCAGTGTATCTAAAAGCATCTACGAATGCGTCTTTGGTGAATTGTGCCATCTGTTATCTGGAAGCGGGTGCCTGCAGTGAGTATAAAAGGTGGTGTTATGTTACGGTGCCCTACCCGCCGTCCAGGCCACACGGCATGTTCCAGTGGCTTTACAAGAACCCCTCGAGATGAAATTGACCGCATGCAAACGAGCCGGCATTTTAGCGAAGGTGACCAAGCCTAAAGAGCGGGTATGTCTGGTGGTTATTGTTAAAAAAAAGGACGGGAAAATCGGAATGTGCATTGATCGATAAAGGAGTGCTTAAAAAGAGAACTATACATAATGCATCGCAGAGAAGACATAGAAGCATATCTCGCCAGCGCGACCGTGTTCTCACGCCTGGATGTAAACTGCGAATTTCACCAATTACTTCAGATGACAAAACTTCCAAAATTAGCACTTTCGCAGCTTCATTCGGCCGCTGCCGTGTTTCGCGCTTGCCCTATTGTATAGAATCTGCTTAAGAGGTCTTCTAGAGAACCGTAAATGAAATTTTGAAGAACTTCCTAGAGTCAGAGTGTACGTGGACGAGGTCCTTATCTGGGCTGCATAAATAGAACATAATGAGCGTCTTAGGCTGGTCCCATGAGCAGCTGAACGTGCCGGTCTTACATTCAACCCAGTAAAGTGCAGGTTTTTGGAAGAAAAAAGAGAATTTCTCGGGGATGTTGCTGACAAATACGGCATCAAACCAAGCCCTTTTTTGATAACGTGCATGCTACATAATATAACACTGGTTAACAAGCTCGCGGTGCAATGAATGCTGGGCATCGCCAACTACTTCAGCAAGCTCTTGCTGTCCCTCGCTGAAAAAAGCACCCTACTGAAGGGCCTGATCAAAAGTACCGAACGTTGAATGGACAGATAACCACAATCGGAAATGAAGCAGCTATGATAGTTTGAGCAAAGAACCATTGCTACCGATATATGGCCCTTAAAAAAAACAAAGTGTCACGCGACGCGTCATGAAATGGGGTTGAATCAGCTTTGCTACAATACCACAATAACACGTGGAAGCTGCTCGCGTACGCGTCACAAATGCTCAGCGAAACTGAGCAACAGTATTCAGAAATTGGACAAGAAACGTTAGCCTGGTTGTATGGCTGCGAAAGATTTTGTCACTTTATCTACTGCCGCAATCTCATTGCAGATACCGATAATCGGCCCTTGTTTACTATTGCTCGGAAACGAATAGTAGGTATGCCACCAAGGATACAGCGTTTTAATCTCCGTTTGCTGCGTTGTGCCCTTGACCTAGTGTTCATTTCAGGGAAGCCGCTCGTACTTGCCGACAAGCTCTTGAGAGCCACAAGAAAGCAAGTCAGTGACACCGATAGCGACATTAAAGAAGTCCAAATCGGTAAGTGTGATGTCTTCATTAGTGAGTGTCCGAACATGGAAGTGGTTTGCAGCGGAAACGGAGGTGGACGAAGCGCTGAAACACGTTGTGAAAAACCTAGAATGTGATGAGGATGTCAAGAGCCAATGGAGGCCATTTTAAAGAGAACTATTTCAATTTAACGGCCTACTTTTGAAAGGCCGTAGGGTGGTACTATCGATTTCTATGAGAAGTGAAATGCTAAATCACATTCACCAAGATGACAGGTGTCAACAAATGTAAATTCAGGGCAAGACAGCTTGTTTTTGGTCTGGGTTAAATCGAGATATCGAATCTATCTGTCATAAATGCTCATCATGCAGAAAATACGCATATAAAGAGCCGGCATAGCCCTTTTATATGCGCCCAGTACCACCCCAGCCTTGGTAACATGTAGGGGTGGACCTTTTTTAATATGGCGGTAGAACATAAATTTGATTTTCTAACTTACTCTCTAAGTTTTCTAAGATGGAGATGCTCAATGAAACGTCTTCGAGAGCTGTCACAGATGCACCAAGAGCCATTTTTGCTAGATATGGCATACCAGTTTCGCTTTGTACCGATAATAGGCCGCAGTTCAGAAGTCATAACTTCGTTGCACTTTCTCCGGTATACAATTTCAAACACGTCACTTGAAGCACGATATATTCAGTCACATAGCCTCGTGGAAAAAGGGGTACAGGTCGTTATGAGAACACCAAAGAAACTACAGACGGGAAGCAAACCTTTAGGCTTGGATTACTCGCTTACAGGACAACACCAATAAAGTGTGCGCCTTCACCTGCCGAGGAGTTTCAAGGAAGGCGACTGAGAACGACGCTATCGGATGTCTATTCCGTTCCATAACTGCTGGTCCGAAAGCATCGCCAGAGTACCGCCTGCAGGAAGACCCAAGAGCCAGTGGGAGCAGGCGACACCATTGGAGTTAAAGGAGGGACGACCAAAGCACGAGTCCTCTAGCCATGCAATGCTTTTAGCTAATACGATGTCGTCACAGAGGAAGCAAGAATCCTCCACCGCAACCACCAGCACCTACTTCCTACCGGTGAAATCTTTCGAAAGCGCAAGTGTTCCAGCAGCAGTGAGGACTTCGGCAAACAAGCTGCAAATTGCACGAGTGGTCCCGCAGCTCTCCATGCAACGAATACGGCAAGCATCACAATTAACTTCGAGAAGTTTGACAAGACTGTGGCGGCCACCACAGAGGTCTACCTATTACAGAAACATTGTGCAAGTGTCGTGGTCAGCATCTCAGTGATGTGCTGTGAACAATGTTTCTTCTGTACACTGTGCAAGTCTAACTTCCTGTTGAAAATTGTGAATTGTTCTAATTTTTTACTCATACGAAACAAGATGTATCGGATGATATTGCTACGGATGTGCTACACAAGGCGATCAGTCAAGTTATCTTTCTGTCACCCTCGCCCGATCCACCCCTACATGTATAAAACGCATGACACTATAAACCTATGATAATTCATTTTATTTTCAATTTAATTTATTTAGAAAACACGAAAAATAAAAAAAATAATTACAAACTAGCTGAACCGCTAGGGCTGGTGTTCGGTATATAATAAAGTAGGCACGAACAGATTAACAGAGCATATATACTTACAGGCACACATATATACGCATGCATATATACTTACATATGAGTATACATGTATGCATATTCAAACATGCATATAGACACTTATTTAGGTGAACTAATATATATAATAACAGAACTATAAAAACAAGGAAACAAATGATAAAGGACACATGTAATAAGTCAGGTGTTTAACCACATTCCTACAACCAATGTAACAGCATAATGTTCAATACACCATCGCACACAAAAGACAACAGAAAAATTAGCTATTCAGGAGTATTTACCCTGCAAACAAAATATTCTTGCATTGAGCCTAAATTATCGTGCTACTTAACTTTTAAACGTATTTTGTTCCAAGTTTTCGTTTCATTATATCCTAATAAACGTTTATTTACAGGTTCAAATTAGCAGGTAAATCAAATTTGGCGTGAGGGTTGTGTCTTGTGTGTCGTGATGGTATGGTGAATAGACTGGAGGAGAGGAGAAAACTGGAGCCTATGAACAGAAAGGGCAACGTTACAATTACAAAGTGCTCAGACTGCTAGGCTACAATGCCCCCAAGATATGTTTTTTTTATTTCTATGGTTTCCGTCTATTGTGTTTAGGGATCTCTTTTGTAGTCGTAGAAGAGGTACAAGGTACAGTCACGTATGTTACACCCCGCGATTCTATACAGTAGCTTATATGAGAGCGACCAAAAGAAAAGTACAACGTCCAAATCAAACACGGGCGAAAGCATTCGCGTGCTTTGAATAATGTGTAACACTCATAAACAAATGCTATGGATTTTTTCCAAACGCTATGAACTTGTTCTTCGCAATAAAGATGCTGGTCAACAAGATTCCCGAAATAATTGAAAGAAGTTACTTGCTCGATAAGATTGTTGTACAGAAATAGTTGCAATACTGACATGCCTATGTTGTTTCACCTAGATCGAAAGCCAACATACTTCATTTTTCTTGGATGTAGTGTCAATTGATTTCGAATTAATCATTTGCTTACATTTATCAAATCTACCATTAGGTTAACTTGCAGTGTAGACAGACAATTTCCTGTGAATATTAGGGCTGTATCGTCCGCGTACATTGATGTTTTAGAATACTGTAGTGCTTAGGAAAGATCATCTATGTACAGTGAAAAACTACCGGGCCTAATACAGAACCCTGGGGTACTCCATACTCAATTGTACTGTATCACTAAGTTTTACTTCCTCAAGGACAAGTAGGAAGTAGCTCGAGAAGAACTGTGTTGAACTGTCGCTGAAGCCATAACTTTCAAGCTTCTGTAGCAAGTTGTCGTGGGAAACAGTATCGAATGCCTTTTTAATATCTAAGAAGACTGCTGTGGCAATTTTATCATTGTGAAGTGCGGTGTTTATATTGACAAGTGTTTATATGAAAAAGAACAACGATAGGAATGTTTTGTGTGTAATTTTATTCAAGACTCTAAACGTTTTTCAACATAAAGCCCTCGTTAACAAATACTTAAAAAAACGGGTCAAAAAGTACTTTTCTATTCTGGATAAATCCGTGACATACCAACTTAATCGGGTTTGGCAAAACCAGCTGTCTGGTCGGCTCCCAAAATCAAGTTGTAGCTATTAGTGTCTACTTTGTTATTGATTTTTTTCTCACTGTCTAAATCTTTGATTTATTTCTTTTTTTTCCAACATACTGTCTTAACTATACAACTCCGTTCCCCTTTTTTTTCGTTGTAAGCGATAATGCAGTTATCATTCATATGAGACTATTTGTTCTCTTGGCCAATCCCCCAGAGTGGGTACGAGCCATGGATTAAAGGATACAAACAAACAAACAAACAAACAAGCTGTACAGCTGATCCTGAATACGCTCTTTTCGCTGCCGTAAGCTGCTGTCATATTTTGTTCGCGTTGCACTGAGACACTGGTGGAGGAGCTGGGCCGCGACGCTGCCCGATGCTTCACACTCCTAGTGGGAGCCGTTCATCTAGCCCGGACGTGCCTACTGCAACCCCTGTCTATTGATTCAGTCGTCGGCTACGAGGTATTCCTCCAGACTGCAACCCCTCGCAGGAAATCTCTACCAGACATCTAGAAATGGCTAACACCAGCCCCCAGCCTGTACTTCTCGGCGCCAGTCCTCCCGCTCCATCCCAGGTAACGTTTTTTCAATCGCTGGAGCCTAAACGCATTGGTGGTGGTGCACACGAAGATACAGAAGACTGGTTAGACCACTATGACCGTGTTGCGAAGATCAACCACTGGTCTGCTCAGGAAAAGCTCGGCCGGGTCTACTTCTATCTCGATGACAGCGCTCGTACTTGGTACGAGAACAGAGAAGGCAACCCATCCACATGAACTGACTTTCACCAGAAGATGGTTGAAACTTTTGCCAATGTCGACAGACGTGACCGCGCCCACCAACTACTAGAGATAAGGGTCCAAAAACCCAATGAAATGGTCGCCATGTTCGCCGAAGACATGACACGTTCATTTCGGAGGGCTGACCCGCAGATGACTGAAGATAGGAAGTTGCGCTACCTCATGCGTGGCGTGAAAGAGCAGCTGTTCGCCAGACTTCTGCGCAATCCGCCAAGCACTGTAGAGAACTTCATCAAAGAAGCGTCGGCTATCGAGCGGGCCCTTCACCAACGCTGCCGACAATATGACCGCTTGTGCAGCAGCTCCCAAATTCAGGCCGCTGCTTCGACGTTTGACAGTCATAGCTCCTTACGTGACATGATCAGAGATTGTTCGTGAAGAATTGCAAAAACTGTGGACTCCGGTAGTGGATACACCCATGGCATCTGTCGCTCAAGTCGTCCGTGACGAAATCCACCAAGCATTCTCGACAGCTGATCCTGCCCCCGAACAACGTCCAATGACGTACGCTGCCGCCCTTCGAAGCTCCCCACCCGCTCCGCCTTCATACTACCCGCCTACTGCAACTGTTGCTTGGTCACCACCACAGGGGGAGACATCGTGGCGCCCACCCATCCAGCCCCCATACGACCAGTCGTCTTCTGGCCTGCCATGGCCTTCGTCGCGAGAGGAGTCATCACGGCCACCACAGCTTCGCCGAACAGACACCTGGCGCACTGCCGAC
This sequence comes from Rhipicephalus annulatus, assembly GCA_013436015.1. Taxonomy (NCBI): domain Eukaryota; kingdom Metazoa; phylum Arthropoda; class Arachnida; order Ixodida; family Ixodidae; genus Rhipicephalus; species Rhipicephalus annulatus. The sequence goes on along the minus strand of WOVY01000213.1, from coordinate 946,891 downwards.
AGGCGTCCACTCTGTTTCAACTGCGGAGGTGTAGGCCACATAGCCCGCTATTGCTGGCACCGCGTCGATCCGTCTCCATTCATCTCGCATGATCCGTCTCGCATGACTCCATTCAGCTTGGTTCACGGACGGGAGGTACGGACTATGCTGGATGCGATGCTGCCACATGAATGGGACGCTACCGACACAGGCGCTGACGTGTTCACTGAACGCGCGGAAGAAGCTAGGCAGCTCGCCCGCTTACGGATCCACCAGCGACAAGACTACGACGCAGGCCGCTACAATGCTCGCCATAGAACTGTAACGTACAAAATCGGTGACAGGGTGTGGGTTTGGACACTCGTACGAAAACGTGGACTGTCCGAGAAGCTGCTAAGGCGATATTTCAGGCCATACCGAATATCGCTCCAGCTAAGTGACGTCACCTACGAGGTTGTCTCCGACAGTCCCCAATGCCCGAGGCGTCGCCAGCACCAGCCTAAACTTGTTCATGTAGTGCGTATGAAGCCGTATGTGAGTGACTGACTGCACGTTAAAAAAAATACTGCGCGTCCGAATCATCATCGGGGCGATGCTCTTATAAGGAGGGGCAAGTGACACGTGTTTATCAATCAAGCAGTTTGATTGATTGATAAATCAATCAATCAAAATGAAAATAAACGACGATAGGAATGTTTTGTAGATTCTAGCTTGTGGGTCAGGTGGTTTTTCGGGACGACAACGAAGCAGGCATCTTACTGTACAGCTGATCCTGAATACGCTCTTTTCGCTGCCGTAAGCTGCTGTCATCTTCTGTTCGCGTTGCACTGCGACAATATTGTGTGAGCGCGTTAGAATAGCTAAAGCTCTAGACCTTGCAGGAACGAATCCATGCTGCTGTTAAAATATTACGCCATTATCACACAAAAAACTATCAATTGACGGACAATCACCTTCTCGAAAAATGTTAAAACAACTTAGAGTGGAAATAGGTCTGTATTGTTAGGATTATTTGAGTCCCCAGATTCGTACACAAGACCTACCTTGGCAATTTTTATTCTAGATGGATATATATTTCAGGCAAATGCATGGTGGAAACGTGACACATCGGAGTACAAAGAAGGTGAACGTTATCTCTCATAACTTTAGCCGGTATCCCATCTACTTTAGAAGTTTTATTTACTGACACATTAGCCATAACCTAAGTGATCTCATCTATTCTGATTTCCGCAAAGCCGAACTCATTGCCAATCAGCCTGGGGAGAGAAAGAGAGGATATTGACTGGCGATACTGACCAGCAAGGTTAGCCCCATTGCTAGTGAAGTATGCTTTGAAATCACCAGCAACTTTTGAGGAGATGCGTTTGGAAGAACGTTTTTTTTTGCCCAAGCCTGTAAAATCTGTGATTGCTTTACATACTTGTTTTTATTGCTTCCTTCCCGACGAATATATTTGGTGTAGTTCTCCTTCTTCAATTTCCGTTTTATTGTCACCGACCCATCTATATAAAACTTGAAGCTTTCCCGGTAATACGCGTTACCTCTATTGTTTTTCCACTTACTGTAGCACGAGTTATTTTAATTTTAATATTTCTGATGATGATGTTTGATGTTTTGTGGCGCAAGGGCCATTTCATGGCCAAAGAGCGCCAGTTCATTTTACTAAAAATTTGGACAATAATTGTGATAAGCGGCTGTATAAGGGCCATGAAATTCCTCGCGGTAAGGCGGGTAAAAATATACAAGTACTAAAATCATGAACATGCCGTGAAAAGTGTGTTTGGTGTGAATAGATGACAAAAGTTGGTGTTAATAAAAAAGATGGTGGATATGCATGGCATTATCACAAGTGCCTCACTCGTTCTTACCCTTGCGTCCAAGGGCCGTGAGGCAAGTGCTTTCTTGTGTAGCCACCGCAGCAAAAACCTCTCTGGAGAGGTCCAGCTAAGGAATGCCAGGATATATGTTATGAAAACTATGAATTTCTTTTAAAAACGCTAACAATGATTTCTGACTAAAAAGTGGTTCCCTACCGACGAACACTGCAGAGTGTAAAGGTATATGTTGTCGGTAGGGTAATGGAAAATGTTGTTTTCTTGGAGTTTCTAAGTGTTTGCACTGGATTAACATGTGGAGGACTGTTAATGCTTCACCACATCTGTCACACAATGATGGATCGCCACCGGACAAAAGATATGTGTGTGTCGTGTATGTGTGTCCTATTCTCAGTCTCGTTAGTATTACCTATGTATGACGCGATTTCGATACGGGCAGCCAATGACCAAGGTGTGGCTTAATAATGTGTAGTTTGTTTTGTTTGTGTGTATCCCACTTGCTCTGCCAGTAGTCCCTGAGGTTTCATTTGAGAGACGGCTTAAGATCAAGGGCCGGAATTGATATGGGTGTAGGGGCAGTGCTTTTGTGGACGGATGCAGCGAGCCTATCCGCCCTCACGTTGCCTTGAATCTCACGGTGCCCTGGCACCCAGCAAACTACAACATGTGTTTGAGTTTGTAGAGTGTGCACAAAATGGAGTAAAGTGAGACAAGGACTGTTTTTTTGTATTTTAAGAGTGTGCAGAGCCGTTACCACACTGAGGCAGTCCGTATAAATTACTGCTTTTTGTATTTATAATTGCTTGATGTGTTTAGCCGCCACAAGTATCCCATAAGCTTCCGCTGTGAAGATACTTGTGCCTGGATGTAGAGGGCCAGCATACAAAAAGGATGGGCCGACAGCAGCGTAGGACACAGAGGAGTTAGACTTGGAGGCATCTGTAAAGAACTCAGGACGTGTGTCTTTGTGTTGAAGTTTCAGGAAGTATGTTCGGATATGGGCAATAGGCGCATGTTTTTTAACTTCTAGAAAAGACACATCGCAGTCTATATATAGTCTGCCATTGCAATGGTGGCGGGTATGCTACAGGAGCCATTAAACTGTGTTCAAGTGAGACTCCAGTTTCCTCAGCTAGACTCTTCAGGCGATCTGAGAAGGGCTGCCTCATCGAAGGCGTGTTTTGAAACAGAATTGAGCTCGACAAATCATTAATAGTAGAGTATGAGGGGTGCTTCTTGTCTGCTTTCACCTTAAGGAAAGAAACAAAGGACATGTAAGTTCTCCGCAGACGAAGCGACCACTCATTTAACTCAACATAAAGGCTTTCTACGGGGCTGGTGCGAAAGGCACCCGTAGAAAGGCGGATGCCCAATTGGTGCACGGCGTCCAGCATTTTCAAAGCTCTTTGAGTCGCAGAATGATAAACAACGGTCCCATAATCTAAGCGTGTGCAAATGAGGCTTCTATACAGGTTCATGAGACATTGCCTGTCACTACCCCACGTAGAACGTGACAACACTTTTAAAATATTCATGGCTTTTAAACATTTTGTTTTTAGATACTTGATGTGCGGTACGAAGGTCAACTTGTTGTGCAAGATTAATCCTAAGAATTTATGCTCCGTATTAACAGACAAACGTTGACCGTTCAGTTCAATGTCGGGTTCTGAGTGCATGCCTCTCTTTCGGGAGAACAAGGCACACGTGCTTTTTTGTGGGTTCAGTCGCAATCCGTTTTCCTCTACCCATTTGGAGACCTTGTTTAAACCTAACTGAACCTGCCGCTCACACATTGCCAGATTGCAAGATCTAAATCCAAGCTGGACGTCATCGACATATGTACAATAAAACATATTGCGAGTGATGGACAAGCGCAAGGGATTCAGTTTGATGGGAAAAAGTGTGCAGCTTAGTACACGACCTTGTGGCACGCCTGTTTCCTGGACAAATGTTTGGGAAAGAACCGTGCCCATTAGGACACGGAATGTCCGGTTTGACAGGTAATTTTCGATTATGTGAAACATTCTTCCGCGCACGCCAAGGTAGGACAGGTCTCTTAGAGATACAAAACGCCATGTTGTATCATAAGCCTTTTCGATATCAAGGAATACAGAGAGAAAATATTGTTTATGGACGAAGGCGTCCCTGATCTGTGCCTCGATAAAAAAAAGGTGGCCTGTGGTGGATCTACTTTCTTGGAACCCGCACTAAAACGGGGCGAGCAAATTGTTTGTTTCAAGAAAATGTACAAGTCGGCAGTTTATTATTTTTTCGAAGACTTTGCACAAGCCGCTTTTAAGTGCAATAGGCATATTACTCGAAGGTAAAGAAGAGTCCTTGCCCTCTTCCACCTGGGAATAATAATAGCCTCTTTCCAGGAGGTAGGGATAGTGCCAGAAAACCAGATCGCATTGTACAAACAAACTAAGGTTTTTCGTTTTTCGATTGGTAGGTTTTTTAACATTTCATGCACCACACGGTGAGAACCTGGGGCAGAAGTACTGCAGGAGTTTAGAGACGTTCGCAACTCAGCTAGACTGAAAGCTTGGTTATATCCCTTGTATCTAGTGCCTTTGTGTTCGAGTTTCTCCTTTTCTATTCTTGTTCTGTATTTTTGGAAATCGTCAGTATAGTGGGATGAGCTGGACACCTGTTCAAAGTGTGAACCGAGGAAATTTGCCTGATATTCCAAGGTGTCACCCTGAGTGCTTACGAGTAGAAGTGTGTGTACTTGTTCTCCTGCTATACTACCGACCATGTTCAAGACTTTAGCCTCCTGTGTGTATGAATTGAGCCCTGACAAAAACTTCTGCCAGCTTTCTCTTCTGGCCTGCTGACGCGTTCTCCTGCCTCGAGACTTTATTTTCTTAAAAGTGTCAAGATTTTCGGCTGTCGGTGAGTTCCAAGGCAGCCTCCAAGCTCTGATTTGCTGTTTGCGCGAGTTTCGGCAATCAGAGTTCCACCATTGCACACGCCGTTTTCTAGGGTGTTTATTTGTTTGTAGGTTGTATTTTGTTGCAGCATCAATCAAAAACGCTGTGAAGTAGTTGACAGCAACATCAATTTTAAAAGTACATATGTCATTCCAACCTAGACGAGCGATGGTATAAAACAGTTCCCAGTCGGCTCTGTTTATGAGCCACTTGGGAACGCGTGGTGGACACTCAGTTACTGTAGTTGTGCTCAAATATACGGGGAAGTGGTCACTTCCGTACAGATTACTGACAACTTTCCACTGGAGTAGAGGCACAAGAGATGGAGATACTATGCTTAGGTCTATGGAGGAGTAGGTGTTATTAGCGAGATTATAATAGGTTGTTTTTTTTTTCAATTTAGGAGACACGCACTCGACGAGAGAAGGAACTGTTCAATCAATCGACTTTGCGGATCATACCGAGAGTCACCCCATAGTCTGCTATGCGCATTAAAGTCTCCAAGGAGACCTTAAGGCTCTGGAAGTTCATCAATTAAAGAGTGTAAATCACGTTTTTGCTGCGGATAGCTAGGAGGAATGTAGATAGTGCTGATTGTGATCAGTTGATCAAAAAGAACGGCTCGACCAGCCACTGTCTTATGGGATGTTTGGAGTTGTGAGTGTGTGCATGCAATTTCTTGATTCACTATGATGGCAACACCTCCGGATGATGTCATGGCATCAACACAGTCCTTTCGGAAAATAACGTATTTACGAAGAAAATTTGTGTGTTTTGAATTAAGGTGTGTTTCTTGTACACACAGCACTTTTGGTGAGTGTTTGTGTAAGAGTTTTTGGATGTCGTCAAGGTTTCTGAGAAGGCCCGTGACATTACATTGTATAATTTGAGTGTTCATGGTGAATGTCACATAGTGCTGTGTGTACGAAAAGCGAGTGGCTGATTTGACAGGGAGTTTGAGCTCACTTAACAGGGCCGTCACCAGGCCCTGTTATCTGCTTTTTTTGTTTTCTTGGCGCGCTTCAAGGAGCCATGCCACTCTTTCGCCAACAAGGGTACCGACGTATCCATTGCCTCCTCGGAGGCACTGGATGCCCGCACGTGTGGGCTGTTAGTTCGAATTTCGGGCCTCGCCTGGTGAGGTGAGGCCTTGAGACCCGCGGACTCTGGAGTCTCCGTTCTCTGTTTGGGAGTAGACGGTGTAGCCTGGGCTACAGTCGCCTTGAGGGCAGGTGCCACAACCACCGGCTCGGTATGCGCTTGCCGAAGGAGTGGCGAGGGCTGGTGCGGCGGTGCCCCCTGACGCGCCGCATCAGCGTATGTAGGTCCATAGAATGGTGCTACTCTTCGCCGTGCTTCCTTAAATTAAATGTTCTCTTTCACCTTCAACGTAATTATTTCTTTTTCTTTTTTCCAGTATGTGCAGGAGCGTGAATATGCGGCATGGTTTCCTTCGCCGTTTACAAAGTGTGGCGGTTGTTTGCAGTTCTCATACACGTGGCCTAGGACTCCACATTGTGCACAAGTCTGGCGACCACGGCAGGTTTTAGAGCCATGTCCATACCACTGGCATTGGAAGCAACGACGAGGGTTTGGTATGTATGGCCTGATAGATGTTTTCGTGTACCCTGTTTGAATGGATTCCGGTAGTTTTCTGAATGCAAACGTGAGTATTAGGTGTTTTGTCGGTGTTTCCTTATTATCTCTTCTGATGATGATTCTCTGTACATTAGTGACTTTTTGGCTTTTCCACCCCTCCGAAAGTTCAGTCTCAGTCAACTCAGTAAGTCCGTGTCAGATACCACTATGCGAGTTTTGTTCATTGATCTATGTGGTGTTTTGGTTATTGGTATGCCACCGAAATCCGAAAGACGGTCTGGCTTTTCAAATTGTTCTTTGTTACGGATTTCGAGAAGGTCTCCGCTAGCCATTTTGGTTACCTTGTATCCTGTGTCAAGAGTTTCGGTAAGACATTCAGCAACTAGCAAAGGAGAGACGGTCCTGGCTTGCTTTTCAGTTTTCTTCACAGTGGATACCATGAAAGTGAGGATATGTTTCTTTTGGTTGGTTGAAAAAATTTATATCATCGATGCGTACCCGCTTTGAGCCGGTACGATCAGACAGTAGGGGGAATGCTCTATGCATGCCTGTCTTATTTTTGTTCAGCAGTGTTGGTGGCCACCCACCATGGAGCCCAAGGAGGGGACGCTACAAGTTTACGAATACGGAAACCTGCAGACGCCAGCCGTACAACGCCACTATAACACAATGCGCCTAGAGCAAGGTAGGCTATTCGCACAGGGTTAACCCTAGCCACCAGGAAGTTTGGAAGTAAACGCAAGAGAGTAGAAGACAGAACAGATATATAGTAAGAGATAAAGACGAAGATGTAGGGAGAGAGAGATAGGAAAAGGCGACTGCCGATTTCCCCTGGGTGGGTCAGCCCAGGGGTGCCATCTACGTGAAGCCGGGGCCAAAGGGGTGTGTTGCCTCTGCCGGGGGGCCTTAACGGTCCAATCACCCAGCGTCGGCTCAACCCCCAGGATCCCCTTTTCCCTGGACACCGCAAAGCCACGCACGGCTAGGCGTGGGAGGGTGTAGAAACTCCCCCGTTAGCTCGGGTCCGTGGTGTCGCTTCACACCAAACGCCTACTTGCGCAGGCGCCCCTGCGGGGAATTTCAATATTTCTAACAGATTGTCAGTCATCCATAGACAGACAGCGTGATCGTAGTTACGACGTGTACGTTGCCGTTCCCTAATAAGTTTGTGCATCAATTCAAGAAAGTTTTTACATTCAGTTTCTCTGTCATTATCATATACACACTTTCATGCCACTTCTTGCAGCATTCGGCTCAGCAGAACATAATTCACATATGTCTAGTTCTGGAATCGTGACGAGCTTACCTTTGTTACGTATTCACAAGGAATAAACCTAAATGTTGGGTTATGTTCAGGAATGCTCGCATCATAAAGCCCAGCACTTTCCACTCGGCATGACATAACATGTGGTCAATAATGGATTCCGAATTGTCAGTCACACGAGTTGAAGTGGAAATGACATTTTTAAGGTTCAGAGACTCGAGTAAAAAGACAAAATCAGACATATCTTTCATCAAATAATATTGAAAACTCCGCTTGCAACATCTGGGATCTGAGAGGCTATTAGAGGTGTCAACAGGTTTTCCATTGTCCCGATCGGCTCTGACCACTGAGGAGGGTGGCCGGTAGCGACTTCAAGTGTAATCCCACGTTTAGTGTGAACAGAGTCTCAGCAAAAGGAGAAGGCATGAAGTGTTTAGGAAAATGTCAAAATGAATTTTGTTTTTGATAAACATCGCAACTCCTCCGCCAAGAGATGCACTCGGGCGATGCATAGATGCCACTGCGTAGCCAGGTAATTAGGCGGTCTCCTCTTCCTTTAACCAGACTTGGTGTAATTTAAACAAATACTAAGGGAATAAAAATGGTCTTTCTAACTGGTATCAAGATCTGTTTAGGCAATTAGAGGTCGACATAGGAATGTTTACGAAGACATTCTTACCCGTGATGTCAAAAGTGCCCGATAGTCTTGTTGTGGGGTTGAAACTGCCCATTTGAAATTTGGAAGTAGAAGAAAGAAAGTAAAACGGCTGAAGCCAGGAAAGTCAGCTGGACCACATGGGTTGAGCGCGGACTTTTACAAAACGTTTAAGTCCGATTGGTTCTGAATTTCGGCTTGTATTTTCATTAAGGTTTACAAGTATAAGCAAGTATACAAGTATAAGCACTGCTAAGGACAAGGATTCCGCTCACGACCTACTTTCTCTTCTAAAATCTAATCCGCGAAAAGTTTTGGAAATGGAGCACCTAATCGCAGTTTCAATATTGCATTGCTAGACGAGAGACAACAACCGCTTTCAGATGCGGAATGTTCTTCAGCATTCAATATATTTTTTTACATTTCGTTTTACAACAGACAACCATTCTGATATCCCAGTGGGTCTGGAACACGATTACTCATTTATGACATCTATAGATGTCTCAGTGGACGGTACTGCTTGCCTCATTACCGAACCTATAAAACCATCTGCCTGTGGTATCAAGGATCATAAAACTAAGCTATTAGAAACACAGCATCTAATTCAAGTGTAATTTTATACCATAACATTAAGCCGTCCTTGTCCTCTGGAGTATTACCCGTAGATTGGAAGTTTGCTTAAGTCATCTTCATTTTTAAAACCCCAGACAAAAGTCGGCCTGAAAACTATGGTTTAATATTGCAAACATCGGTATCATGTAAGCTGCTTAAACACGTAATTGCCTCGCACATATACGCCCATCTAGAAAAAATTAACTTTTTCTTCCAGAAAAAACACGGCTTCGGGAACAATTTTTCTGCGAAACATAATTGCTCAAATTCACCAATGAGCTGCAGTCAAACTTGAACCGCCAACATATTTAATTTTTCGAGACATTTCTAAAACCTCCATCGCATTGCACATTGTCATCTCATTTCTAAATTAACTAATTTTGGTCGAGACTCACTGACTCTTTCTTGGCTTAGAAACCTATTGTAGCTTCATCATTGGTTTGTGGTTGTTAGCAATTGTCCTTCTTCTATTACTGAGGTCACGTCAGATGTTCCACAGGGGAGTGTTCTAAAGCAATACTTTTCCTAATATTTATTAATGACACCCTCCGGCATACGGCTGTTTGCCGACGATAGTGATACTTACAGAGCAATTATTTCCGCTTACGATCACAATATTTTACAGCATGATCTTCACGTTACTTCTGACTGGTGCATCAAAGTAAAATTGTCTCTGAACCCTTCCAATTGTGAAACTATATGGTTTTCACGCAAGCGTACCATTTCCACATTTGAATGCAGCCTAAATGTTATGGCATAGTTTGGAGTGAGCCTCCCTACTAATCTTTCTTGGCCTTTGCGCATTCACAAAATTTGTGACACAGCATCAAAAACACTTTGCTTTTTGAGGCGCAACTTGCAAAATTCCAATACTGTCATTCGTATATTAGTGTACGTGACGTTTTTTACGCCCTCAAACAGTATTTGCAACAAATATATGGTTCTCCTACCAATAATATTTATTAACCTGCTTGAACGCATACATAATAAGGCTTCCCGGTACATCACCCGGAATTTGATTGGTGTGCCAGCATAACACTGATTACGCCCAAGAATTCTTTTTAGTACCTTGATATTCGTCGCAACAATGTCTTGGTTTGTCTGCTTCACTGCAGGTATTCATTCCGATGAGCCTTGTATATTACCAATCAAAGCGCTAACACGCACATCCTCAAGACTACATAATCATCTTACTTTCAAGTGCATTTTTGGAAAAAGTACTGTTTTCAATTTATCAGCTGTTCCTTGTGCCATATCCTACTGGAATTATCTTCCTTATGAAATTGTTTTGATAAGCAATCCTAATATATTTCATGGTCGTCTTAACGCCTTTTTTACTCAGTATGTTTAGGTTTTTCTCTGCTTGTTTACCATGTTTTACGGTTCTGCTTGTTTACCAATTTGTTCTTTAATGTGATTCCGGGTGGTTTTTGTTGTATTTCACTGTTATGGTGTCAATGCATTCCTTACTCAATGATCGACAGGGCCTGTAAAGTTTCTTTTAAATAAATGGATAAAAAACAAATAAATGAATAGGCAAATGAAACGTTGCCTTCCAGCTTTCTGACGGTGCACGTTTTTCTAAGCCCCCAAACATATGTTAAAGCTAAACTGTCGACACCAGGGATGCGGGATCAAAGGACGCACAATTGTGACCATTATACATAAGGCCACAGTTGTTCTGGAGGGCTGTGATGCGACTGATATATGCGTAGCAATGCTTCAATTGAATTTAGAGAAAGCTTTTGATCTTTTGTCACAAGATGTGCTGGTGAGTGTCATGGATTTGGTAAACGTAAGCTGCATTATCAAAGAGGGGGTGGCTACGGCATATAAAGGCTGTACTACGCGACTAATTGCTATAAATTTGGTGGGGGCACGCATCAACTTGCAACACTCCATGCGTCAGGGCTGCCCTCTTTCACCATTGCTGTTCAGTCTTTTTCAGAGCCTTTGTGTGTGAGTGTGAATAACAACAATGCCGTCGGCGAATTTAAACTGCACAAGAATGAAGTACGATTACATTACCTCTGATTCTCGCAGTTCGGCACGACACCGCTGCCACGAGGAGTCACTTCTCCGTACTGCTAACGCAGGCTAGTTATTTGATGCCTATAGTGTTAGGACCTCTGATCGTTGTTTCATTGCGGTGTCGTGCCCACCTCATGGTTTTCACGTCACTAAGAAATTGTTCCTTCCTGCCATGACGAATAAATTCTAGTATAGTTAATTTGCCACTTTTAGTCGCTGGAGACGTAGAGCTGAACTCAGGTCCCACAATTGCCAATCTGTCGCGCTCCCTGGCTTCGGTTCTGAAGACATTTCGTAGAATCGAGGAAGGTCAGAACGCTAGACTGCGGGAACTTCAGGGCGTAAAAGAAAAACAGGTTGCGACTGACCTTCAAATAAACAGTTTAAATAAAAGGGTGGAGACACTAGAAGCGGCCTACTCTACGTCGCTCTTAGAGAAACAAACGCCTCAAATGTTTCTGACATCGCCAATCAACTAAAAAGCATATTGACATGGTGCGAAGATACCGAAAACAGAATGATATGTTCCGATATACTTTTTTGACAATGAAGATAATGAGAAGGGAGATTGGACGGCCACTGAAGTAAATATCTTTACTTTCTATTCCGAAAATTTTTACTTCACAATGACTGATTCACAATTTTATAGGATATATAGATTAGGTCACTTTGCTCCGAACAAGTGTCGTCCTATAATAGCGAAAATGACCGCCTTCAAGGACAAGCAAAGCGTTCTGGCTTCTGCTCGCAAACTAAAAGGGTCCAAATTTGAAATAAACGAAGGCTTTTCCCCCTCAACACGCAAAGCAAGAAGGAAATTGCTGAAATTTTCCAGAGGAAAGGCTGAACCTTATAGATTATCGGATGATAAGCTCCGAATAGATGGACATACGTTTTTGACTCCTCCACGAAAACTGTTTTTACTTCACGATAGTAGAGAGGAAGAGAAATAAGTGCGGTCGTAGTGAACAATCAAAACCCACCTTCACTTTTCTGCTATTAGTTTTATCCACTAACGTCAGAAGTCTTCTACCGGAATGCAACCAAGTTTAATCCTTCCTTGATGACAGCTGTTCAAAGGTCGTAACACTTACAGAGACTAGGTTGTGCCTTAATTTCAGGAACCAGAAATTGCTGTTTGATAAGGGCTACACCCTTTATAGGCGTGACTACACAGAAAGAAGAGGTGGAGGAGTACAGCTGGCTTTCAAGAACGACATCGCATCATTCGTTATTGATATATTCTCTGATCTGGGAGTAATATGGGCAGCATGTAGAACTCATACCCAGAACATACTAATAGGCGTTTGCTATCGTCCACCCGATGCTGGTCCACAGTTTCAAGCTGATTTGCGAAAGAGCATCTTGGCCAGAATCAAGGGATATCCTACAAATCACGTATACATTTTTGGTGACTTTAACTTACTCAATATTGACTGTCCCACTTTTTCATCCCCTGCTAATGATTTTTCATCACCCAACCAACTGATTTTATTACCCTTTCGTTGGATATCAACTTTTCACAAGTGGTAAATAAACCAACACGTGGTACTATTATTCTAGATTTGGTGCTAACAACCACCCCTGGCACTGGAAGAAATCTACAGGGGATCAACGGCTGCCATAGTACTTCATAAAGAAAACAACAGAATACCAATCAAGAAGGGTTTAAGGCAGGGGGACACAATCTCTCCAGTGCTGTTTACCGCGTGCATACAGAAGGTTTTCAGAAGCCTAGTGAGAGAACAGTTAGAATAAGAGTTAATGGAGAGTACCTTAGTAACCTGCGCTTCGCCGATGACATTGCTATGCTGAGTAACTCAGGGGTCGAATTGCAACTGATGATTGCCGAGTTCGACAAGAAGAGCAGGAAGGTGCGTCTTAAAACTTATCTACAGAAAACGAAAGTAGTGTACAACAACCTCGGAAGAGAGCAGCGCTTCGAGATAGGTAGTAGTGCACTTCAAATTGTAAAAGGCTATGTCTACTTAGGGCAGGTAATAACGGCGGAGATGAACCAAGAGATTAAAGTAACAAGAAGAATAATAATAGGATGGAGCACATTTGGCAAGCACTCTCAGATTATGACAGGTAGATTGCCACTATCACTCAATAAGAAGGAATATAACAGCTGTATCTTGCCGGTACTTAGCTACGGAGCAGAAACTTGGAGACTTACAAAGAGGGTTTAGCTTAAATTGAGGACGACGCAGCGAGAAATAGAAAAAAATGGTAGGTGTAACCTTAAGAGAAAAGAAGAGAGCAGAGTGGATTAGGGAACAAATGAAATAATATAGTTGAAATAAAGAAGAAGAAATGGACATGGGCCGGGAATGGAGTGCGTAGACAGAATAACCACTGGTCATTAAGGGTAACTAACTGGATTCCCAGAGAAGGCAAGTGGGTCAGGGAGAGACAGAAGGTTAGGTGGGCAGATGAGATTAATAAGTTTGCGGGTATAAATTGGCAGCAGAAAGCACAGGACCGGGTTAACTGGTGGAACGCGGGGGAGGCCTTTGTCCTGCTGAGAACGTAGTCAGGCTGATGATGCTGATGATGAAGATGGATTTTTATGATGAGGATGATGACCACCCCTGATACGATAGTCACAATTGAATACTGTGATGGTTTTAGTGACCACAATCCCCTACAACTCACCATCCACAAACCGGTACCATACATAGGTTCAATAGCTACGAGGTTCATTCCTAACTACAATAGAGCGGACTACAGAGGTATTAGCAATGACGTAGCGGCCTTTTCTATCAGATTTTATACAATCTTGCTCTCTGCAGTCTGTGGCTGATAATTGGCTTGCATTTAAGAACCAAATGTCAGATTTAGTGGACGGGTAGGTGCCTCTTATCTCTATTGCTCACGATAACAAATATCGCTCGTTCAGTTCATCACTGCGGAAACTGCGAAATAAAAAAAAAGTGGTTCTACACTGCAGCCAAACATTAATCCAGCGCGTCTTCCTGGGAAAGGTACAAGACATACCTGAAAGAATATTCATCAGCTAGAAGTTTCGCCAAAAACAAGTACTACTCACATGACCTACCCACCCTCTTGCAGTCAAACCCATGTGTCAAGAATGACAAGATGAAGAAAAGAGGAAGAGAAAGAAGTTGTCTTGAATAGGTATTTTAAAATGCTGGAATGGGGGGGGGGGCAGAAGAGAAAAAAGAAGAGGGCGCAGGACGAGTGAGGAACGTGAGAGCCGGGACGTGGCGTTCGAGGGGCCAAGGGCTGCGGAAGTTCGGAGTGGGTCTCGCTTCAGGCTCCCGCACGAGCACCGGACTTGGCGAGCAGCGCAAGGAAGTACCGCTATCCCTGTACGGCAATGGTTCTCGCCCGAGCACCTAACTCGGCGAGCAGCTCACGGAGCAACCGCTGATCCGGGATGGCAGTTTCCCGCCCGAGCACCAGACTTGGCGAGCAGCTCACAGAGCAATCGCGGATCCTGGGCTGCAGTTTCCCGCCCGAGCACCAACCTCAGCGAGCAGCCCCGGAACCGCCGCCGATCCTGGGCTACAGTTTCCCACCCGAGCACCGACCTCGGCGAGCAGCCCTGGAACCACCGCTGACCCTGGTCTGCAGTGTATCCCGCCCGAGCACCTGCCTCGGCGAGAAACCACTGGAGCTACCACTGCAGTGGTTCTTCAACATCGTCGCCACCGTTGAGCATCGATTTGGCGTGTCATCACTCCTGAGAGAGACTCCCAGCGGACCTGAGGCCACGCCACAACTGTAAGCGCGAGAACTAGAGAACGCAAACGGAATTGGACGTTGAAACGCGCATCATTAAGACATCTCCTTTTCTGTGTATTTCAATGTGTGCGTGTTTTGGTTGTTGTTTCGTTTTGTGATTTTTATGGTAATGAAGTTGTAGTTTTCGTTTGGTACCATCAGCCTCTATGGTTCATTTCGCAACACCCGACGAGCGAACCAGGCCTCAGCATATACGCGTGACACCATGAAAGTTCTGGCAAACCATGTCTCCTGGAAATTACTCCCGATATATCTGTCTTTTCAATGACGACAACACACCACTAAGTGATGAGCAATGCTCACACGAGTTCAACAAATTTTTTGTCAGTGTTTACTGAAGAAGATCACCTAAATGTGTCTTATGTTCCAGATTTAGGTTGCCCTTACATCACACCAATAACGGTCACTGAGGATGGAGTTGCGTGTCTCATAAATAACCTTAATTTATCAACTTCGGCGGGTGTAGCTAATTTAAACGCTAAGATGTTGAAAAATACCCTACTTCTTCGAAGTGAAATACCATGCAGAATATTTAATTATTCATTGTCGACTGGACAACTACCTTAAGGCTGGAAGTTTGCCAGGGTTATTGCGGTATTCAAAGCTGGAAAGAAAAATCAACCAGACAACTACCGCCCAATTTTCCTAACTTGCATTTCTTGTAAAATGTTAAAGCGCATAGTTGCAGCGCATGCCTACCGCCACTTTTTTTTTTTTTTTTTTTTTATTCAAGTACCCTAAAGGCCTGGGTAGGCATTACATAGGGGAGTTGTAATACAATAAAGCTGTTACAATTACAGTGTACAAATTGAATAACAAATACAAACGATTGATACAATTATATATAAATATACACATACGCTATACATATGTAGAGATATTATTACTTAACAGAACAGAGATGCTACGTGGAGGAAATAAAGAAAGTACTACTAAAAAAGAAACAAAAAGAAAAGAACAGGACAACAAAACTCTAAGGAAAATTTTCGCAGTGTTCAAAACAACAAAAGGATGCAAAGAAAGGATAATTCACGTTCATTGAAATACCGCGTACAAAGAACAACGACGACAAGTACAACAAAACAGATATGCACAAGAACAATATTAACTTTCATTAAAATAACTTTTAAGTTTATTCATGAAATCTTCATGATTTTGGGAAGAAACGACGTCGGCAGGTAGCTTGTTCCAGTGATATATTGCGAGAAAGAGGGGGGATTTACTTAAGAAGTTTGTTCGAGCAAAAACGGGTTGTACTTTAAAGGGGTGATCCAGGCGCGGAAAGATACGATGGGCGGCCGTGATGTGGCGTGCGCGGAACGATGATGATGAGTGATAAAGTTTGTGGAAATGAGATAGAAGTGCTATGATTCTTCTATTCTCTAGGGTGCTTAGATTCAGAGATTTTTTTAGGTTAGTTATGCTTGATGTTCGTGAATAATCTTTGGTAATGAAGCGGGTTGCTTTATTTTGAATTGCTTCGAGTTTGTTGATGAGATAAGACTGGTGCGGGTTCCAAATAAAAGATGCATATTCTAGTTTTGCGCGAACCAACGTCGCATAGGCCAATAATTTAGTAGACTTGTTTGCCAAATAAAGGTTACGCCTGATAAAACCAAGAGTTTTGCATGCACTGCTACAGATTGCTTCGATGTGGTCACTCCATGAAATGTTAGAAGATAAATGAACTCCCAAGTATTTTATTGTATGCGCACGCGCGATGACTGAGTCATTTATCAAATAATGAGTGAGCGTAGGATTAGACACTCTAGTGAAGGCTACAGCCTTAGTTTTCGAAGTATTTATCTCCATTTGCCACTGTTCACACCAATCTGCAATTTTCGCAAGGTCAGATTGCAAAGCGTCACTATCAGAGGTGGTAGTTATTCGTCTATAAATTACGCAGTCATCTGCGAATAATCGAACTGTAGATGAAATGCTATTGCTGATGTCATTTACATACAACAGGAATAAAATAGGCCCCAATACAGAGCCCTGAGGCACCCCTGACTTGACCAGTGATCGTGAGGAAGAAAATTCATTGGCAGTTACAAATTGGTACCTGTCGGTTAAGAAATTCCTTATCCAATTCACAACCTGACTATGTATATTAAAATAGCGAAGTTTTTGTAATAAACGGTTATGAGCTACCTTATCGAACGCCTTGGCGAAGTCGATAAATATGGCATCTATTTGCGATGAGTCATTAACAGCTTCGTAAATGTCAGAGACCAGCTCGAATAACTGCGTCTCGCAGGAGCGACCCTGTTGAAAGCCGTGCTGGTTGCTGAAAAGATGGTTGTGCTTTGTTAGGTACTTCATGATTGCCGATGATATGATATGCTCTAATAATTTACATGGTATACTGGTCAGCGAGATTGGTCTGTAGTTGGTGACAGATGACGGGTCTCCGGATTTAAAAATTGGCACTATTTTAGAAACTTTCCATCCGTCAGGAACGCATCCTGACTGAATCGATTGCTGGAAAAGGCATGCAAAAATGGGAGAAATAACAGGTTTAGTTAACTTTAGCAGTTTAGGACAAATACCATCTGGACCAGGAGCAGAGCTGCTAGAAAGACGATCAATAGCAGCTTCGATTCCCTTTTCAGTGATCACGATGTCCTCCATGATGGAGGTAACGGAGCCGAGGTGAATATTGTCGGTAATAGGAAGCTCACGAGAAAAAACAGAACAAAAGAAGGAATTGAACGCAGTAGCGACTTCAGAAGGCGGGAGGAACTCGTTGCCTTGCATTATCGATATGAAACATGAAGACGACGGCTTGGGGTTTATTACTTTCCAGAATTTTTTTGTGTTGACAGTTAACATGTTGGAGATGTCATGGTTGAAAAATTTGTCTTTTGCTGCCTCAATTTCGGTTTTGCATAACTGCGACTGTTCGCGATAAGCCTTCCAGGCATCGTCAGATTGCAAGGTTTTAGCTCTTGAATAAAAGCGCTTCTTCTTGTTAATGCATCGCTTCACGTGGGAGGTAAACCAAGCGCTCCCTGTAGACACAGATATGTGTATTTTTGGAATGTATTTTTCTTTGAGTTCGATTAGCTTGTGACAGACGATCATCCAGTTCTCATTGCTGTCGCGATGCAGCATGCCGTTGAAAAATTCTACGCAAAAGGACGAGAGTTCGCTATAGATCATTTCAACATCTGCACGTGCGTAATCATAAATTGTTTTCTTTTCATGCACGCTTTCTTTACGCGTTAACTCGAATTCACAATGGATGACATTATGGTCACTGATGCAGTCTAACACATTAACAGACATGTTTGACGGTTCGGTGGTAAGCACAAGATCCAAGATAGCATCCCCCCGTGTTGGCATAGAAACTATTTGGCTTAAACCGTAAGACGAAATCACGTCAAGGAAGTCCTTACATTCAGCTTTCCTTGCGCCGTTATCGGCTGTGCCCGTCCGCCAGTTTATTCCAGGATAGTTAAAGTCGCCCGCGAGAATCACAGGAGAGCCAGGAAATCTGTCATATACGAGGCTCAATGATTCGTTTAGGCAATTAACGAAGGTTTCTTTTGAGTCAGGCGGACGGTAACAAACCCCAACGGCACAAGTTACACATGAAAGCTGGACCAATACCCACAAAATTTCAATACAGGAACCCGTATCAAGCAGACGCGCTTGAAGTTCTTTTTTTACTGCAATCATAACACCACCTCCTCGTGTTTCCGTTCTGTCCTTTCGAAACAGGATAAAGTTTTTAGTAAAAGACAATTCATGGTTACACACGTCACTCGTCAGCCATGTTTCAGTTCCCACTATGATGTCTGCCGAGCAGGATTCGACAAACGCACAAAGGTGATCTTGTTTTCGAAAAATACTTCTAAAATTAGCTATAATAATAGATAGCTTTTTAACTTCGGTTGCAATGGGGCGTCATTCATAAATCGCGGGAGCGTCTTGTCTCGGGATGGGGACCACTTTATTGCTCGAGGAATCGACGGTGAAAATTACGTTGCCCATTATAAGCTTGTCAAACTGCAACTTATACTTCTCATTTTTCTGTCGTTTCGCACGCGCGAAATCACGAAGCGTTTTTCTAATTAGCTGCACACGAGGTGAAAAATCCTCCTCGATCCACACTCGCGGGGTTGCCAGGTCTTTCAGCTTGAACGCATTTTTCAGAATATTGCTTTTGTCCTTGAAGTTTAGGAATTTGACAACAACAGGTCGAGTGCGATCGGGTTTGCGTTGCCCGACCCGATGGGCTCGCTCAATTTCACCTGGTTGAATTCCCAAGTTTACCGTGACGAATTCATGAATGAGTTTTTCTGTATCGCTCCATTTTTCAGCGGCTTGCTCAGGAACACCCTTGAACACGAGATTATTGCGCCTCATTCGATTGTTCAGGTCATCTACAACAAGGTTGGCTTGATGGGTCTGTTTCACTTGCAGAGTAATAATTTCTCTGTCACTTGCAGAGTAATAATTTCTTTTTCATAAATCAACATGGTTTTCGTAAAAATATGTCATGTGATACGCAACTGCTTGAATTTGCTACTGACTTGCACTTTAACATGGACAACATTCAACAAACCGGTAGCGTTTTTTTTACTTTTTAAAGATTTCGACCGGGTGGCCCAGTGTCGATTGTTTTCTAAATTGAATTCCGTCGGACTGGACTCTGCTCGCTTGTCTTGGATTAGAAGTTTCATATCATCTTGCCAACAATTCACCGTAAGTAATATCTGTATTTCTCCTATAGATGATTTACCTTCCGGAGTACCTCAAGGTAGCGTTCTAGGCCCTCTACTCTTCCTTATTTACATTAATGACCTGCCCAATAATAATTCCGCAAGTATTAGATTGTTCGCTGATGACTGTATCATTTATAGAAAAATAACAACTCCCAATGATCACCACATCTTGCAAAGTGACATTAACGTTGTAAATATGTGGTGTCAAAAATGACTCATTGTATTGAACTCTAGAAAATAAAAACTCGTTTCTTTCACCCGCAATCAATCGAGCTGTGATTTTTCCTGTGTCATAACAACTCCGTCTTATCTCGTGTTCAGTCATTCAAGTTTTTAGGGTAAACTTGACTCACAGTATTTCATGGCACCCCCAAATTACCGCTCTTTGTGCGAAAGCATCACAAACGCTTGGATACACTCGTCATAACCTCCGTAAACCGCCACCTAACATTTGCAAGTTAGCGTGTCTTACCTTCATTCGCCCCCAAATGGAACTAGCGTCATCTATTTGATCCTCTTATCAAAACTACCTAAGTACTAACTTAGAGCTCGTTCAAAACCGTACTGCTCACTTTAATACCACAAATACGAACGAAAATTCAGTATCACTAAAATAAAACTCGAACTTTCGCTGCACCCTCTTCAGGTTCACCGGTGTTTTCCTTTAATGCCTGCTTCATGAATAAGTTTAAAACACCAGGCGTCCTTCTCTCCCTTTGAAATCCACACGGCGCATGTCTAGACGGCTCTATAATCGTGGCAGGTTCGAGCGCATCTTTGGAAACTCATGGGCGTTTAATTGTTGTGCGCTGCCACACGCCATTCAGCTTTGGAATAATCTCCATGGTGATGTCACTTCGATCGCAAATCGTAAAGCCTCTCACTACCGCCTACTCGAACATTTCATGCTTACGCGTTATTTTTCATTCATTCTCTCTGGATGTGTTATCTTATGTTTTAAATTGTTTAACGTTGTTTAACGTTGTTTAACACTGTCAAAATTTTCTTTATTTTACCATCACTGACTGTTCATGTTAATTAAGTTTGTAATTCATGCAGGCTCTTCCTTTGTTCAGTTTTTATACTGGGGCGTTACTCTTGCTTTTCTTACAGTCGTTTACATCCCAGTCCACTTTCCAGATTGTACAGTTTTAATTTCATCCTTTTCTATATTTATCACATGTCACGTTTTACCATGTATGACCCCCTTACACAGTGCTCCAATAAGGAGCCTGTAAGGTATTGTGAATGAATAAATAAATAAGTAAATACATGCACATGCTGATGTGGCAGTTTTCGATTCAGATGACGACAGTGTTAACGAAGTATTCCATAGTGCAACACATTTGTTACAGCCAGTGGGAGTTTGGTAAACTGGGAAAAATGTTTGGGTTATTGGCATGGGGAGTGGCCTTCCACACCTGACATTTTTGCCAATATAGGTGAATCAGCCTGCAAATTATTTGGGTGTACCACTAGAAATTTTTAATGACGGTGAGCCGTACTGGCCGCCACAAGCCACGGAAATGCGTTAAAAGTGAATAAAGTTAGAGGATGGGATTTTTCCATTTTCACGCGAGCCACAATATGTAATCTTTTCTTTGCCTTTATACTGTGGTAAACATTACAGGTTTTTCAAAGCAAAAGCTGCACAGTGTGGTTGCGGTATTTGTAGGAGGATCAGTGTGGGAACAGTCTAGTCCCAGGCAGCACAGAACGTTGGCCCAATGTTGGGGATAGATCGGCAGTTCATGGCCCGAGAATGGCCCAGCTTTGACAGCGTACCACCAATAATGGCTGAGCCAGCCGAATAGAACGGTGATGTTGGACCACCATTGACAACGTACCGCCAATAATGGCTGTGCCAGCCTAATGGCACAGTGATGTTGGACCTGCAATGACAACATTCCGCCAATAATGGCTGTGCCAGCCGAATAGAACGGTGATGTTGCACCAGCATTCAGAGCTTCCCACTATTATTGGCTTTTCCAGCGTATTAGAACGCCCACGTTGGACCAAGTTGTACAACCAGCCACCAATATGGGCGGAGTCATGCAATTAGGCTGGCTTTATTGGCCCGTCGCTCGAACGTTATAGCCGGCGTCGGCTAAACAGACAACTTTAATGGCATAACATTGGACCGGTACGAGCTGATTTCTGCGTCTGCTGCTTTTGGCGCATTTCTGGTCACACCACGTGTCGATTTTTCAAGTTCGCTAGAGTAATATGCCGGGCGCATGAGTAGTACATTTTTGTCATTTAATTATGTACACCTAGTTGATATGCATGATTGTTGATTGAAGTTGCGCAAGGCAGACTATTTCACTGATAAATATTTACCGAGATTGTCGCGTGTCAGACGTCCGAAGCGGTGCTTTCCCAGATGAAAATCGTGCAGATCTGTGCGCTAAAGCTACCGCAGATGCTACTGCCGTACGTGACCCACTTCGACGTGACCCGGCGCACGCATGTGCTGGCGTTCGTTTCGTCACATCACGCCGGCGATGCCACGCCAAGCGCTTTCGATCTCGTGGATATCGGATACAAAGCGTATCGTATCGTGTGTCCTGCAATGCTATCGCCTTGACAGATTTGGTATTTTCGCGTTCACAGCGCTGTACCAGTTAACGGCAAACAAGTATTCGACGTTTGAGAACTGGAGTTATCAGTTGCGTTACGGTGAATGAATCGTACAACACACGCATTTGCCGTAATCTGACATACGCTCTGTCGCTCGTCATCTGTATCACAATGACCACACGAATTACCTACAACATTGCAGCGAGCCGTTGGTAAAGTGTGGTGGAGTGGGTGGGCGTCGGGCACCTTGTCTCCGTGGGTCGTCGCTGATTACAGTTTTGTTGTGTAACGTTTTTTTGTTGATTATTTTGATATATATATATATATATATATATGTATGTATATAAATATACATATATATATATATATATATATATATATATATATATATATATATATATATATATATATATATATATTGCTTGATTGTAGCCAAAACATTTATTTATTTATTTATTTTATGTTAATGCATACTGCAGACCTTCACAGGTCCAGGCAGGTGGGCATGGTACAAGTAGCAAGTACATGTTAGGCACTCAAGTCACGTAGAAAAGGAAAAAGGAAAGAATTCAACATACAAGTACAGGTTTACACACCCAACACACTGTTTACACACAGTAAATCAACCAAAGTGAATTTTTAAACAGAGTCTTTAAGAAGGTTCCATTCTTCCACTGTTCTTGGAAAAAAAGAAAATTTAAATGCATCTGTCCGTGCAAAATAAGGTGTTAGAGTTCCGGGGTGGTGATGTCTCGTATGCCTTGTCGATATGGGTGTCAGGTACTGTGTAGGGTCAAGTGCTGTTTGTCTTTGAAGAAGTTGGGAAAGAAAATTAAGCCTAAATGTCTTCCGTCGTGACTCAAGGAGTTCAATGCCATTAGCTCTAATTAACTCAGAAAGTGAATCAGTGTGACGAAACTTAGAGTATATATACCTTACAGCTTTTCTTTGGATTCTTTCTAGTTTATTGACGTTTTTCTGTGTGAATGGGTCCCATAATACGCATGCATATTCTAACTTTGGTCGGATTATTGATTGGTAGGCCAGGCGTTTGACATCAGGAGGAGCGTTTTTTAATTTGTGTCGTAAAAAAGACAGTTTACGGAAGGCGGAAGCGGAGATATTGTCAATATGTTGATTCCAAGATAAATTAATTGTGAGTGTTACTCCTAAATATTTGAACTCAGAAACTTGCTGTAGAGGTGACTCTGTTAATGTATAAGTATACTGAAGTGGATTTTTCTTCCGGGTTATACGCATGCATACAGTTTTATCTGAGTTCAAAGCCACCCCCCAGCGATTGCACCATTGAAAAACACTAAACAAACTGTGATTAAGGTCATGTTGATTTTCTGGGCAAGTAATTTCCTTATACAAGACACAATCGTCTGCGAACAGACGATTGTGTCGATGTTATATACAGTAAGAACAGTAGGGGTCCCAAGACATTCCCCTGCGGTACTCCAGAGGCGACAGGAAGACAACCCAATCGCTTATCCCCAATTTCTACGTACTGCACTTGGTGTTTTAAATAATCAATAACCCAGAAATATAAAATGTGAGGAAGGTCAATATTGTTCAATTTTAGTATTAGTCTGTCATGAGGAACCCTGTCAAACTCTTTACTAAAATTCAAGAATATCGCATCAGTTTGACCGTTCTTATCTAGAGTAGATGCAAAGGAATGAGATATTGTGAGCAGTTGAGTCACAGTTGAAAACCCTTTTCTGAAACAATGTTGAGAATCAGTTAAGACAGCATTTTTTCAAGATATTCGGTGATATGTTGGGCGATTATATGCTCAATTAATTTACAGCATGCTGATGTTAAGGATATTGCACGATAATTTTCAAAAAGCAAGCGGTTACCTTTTTTAAATACTTGTGCAACTCGGGCTGCCTTCCAGTCACTAAACATCAGATAGCTTATGCAGTACGTATACCTATTTGAAGCCGCAGTACGACGCGCAAAAAAAAAGTTGCCGTGAGTTCATATGTGCTGATGCATAGAACACATAACACGTAGGCTAAATTATTTATAAACAAGAAACACGCATGCTTATGGCGTCGTGTTGTTTTGAACAAATACAAAACCACAGATCCCTCTCTGGCCCCCTCCCTCCTGCTTTTTTTTATGTCTGTGGAAAGAAGGAAATGGTCTGCATAGATCTGGCACGCTTGTTCCTGTAAAGTAGAGAGTTTTATTTCACACTCGCTGTCCTTTAATAATATTCCGCTTAGTGGGGTGGCTAACGCCAGCCGGGTGTCTTTATAGACGTACACGCTACAAATCGGAAAATGTGTCAAAATTGCTGTAATCACCAGAAAATAAGGAGGATCGTTTCACAGCTGGTGTCAGGAGTGGTCCTCACAACTGAAAGGCAATATTTATGAATAAATCTAAGCTACGAGTAAGTGACTTTGTAGTATTGAAGACTGTTGCCTGTGTTGTCAGCAGCTGTGCATTTTTTTGTATATTTGGCATGTGAGATCTTGCAATTTCTTTCTCACAGAGTTTCTCAATCTAGCTCAGTCATATTTTTATAGTTTCCTTTCTCCAGACTCAGTGCAGAAGAGCAAACAGGATTGTTGTGATCAGCGAATAACTAGTTCATTTGTTTTAACTATCACATACTCAGTGTGCAATTTTGTGGTGTATGTGTCTACAAGACGTCCTATAATCAGTGGGGAAGTGAAACAGAACTAAAAGAAAGTTACGGCTCAGTTGGCTAAAGTAGCTGGTGCGTATAATTCTTTCTATATTTTATACATTGTGACCTATATTGCTCTACACACATGAAGTTCTCATCGGATTTCATTTTCATGTGGTATATAAACATGTTTCGTCAAGGCATTTCAAACTGAAACGACCCTTTTCACTTTTAGTTTGATATGCAGATCAAGATATTTAGCTTCTCTGTATTATCAACGGCTATGATGGTCTCGTCCACCAGAGAGGCAGTTTAATTGATCAGCCACTGGAGGCGCAAAAGTGCGAGATGTGTGCTTCATAGTTAATGCACTGGTGTAGCCGAGGAATAGGACACTGGGCGAATGGCCCACCCTTGAAATTTTCAGCAATGTAATACCGAGAACCCAATAACACATACTCGACTTGCCAGCACTGAAGACCAAGGACGTCATCCCTCCACTACACATAGTTCCGCCTATATCACAGGTTAAAAGTCCACGGCCCATGTTCAAGTGTTTGTCAAGGTTTATTGGACTTTATGTTTTCAAACTGAAACATTTATCTTAGAGAAACATTTATAAACATTTAGCATAAGTAGCGACATTTGTGTATGCAATTTGTTTATGCTAGCTTTGTCAACTTGAAGCCAGAATAGAGTAAAATACATAGTTCGTTAGATGAACTGAACCTTCTTCTTAGTCAGTATGTCCCGACTTGGCCTCAATCTGCTGTTCACATTTGTAGCTGATCACTCTAGTGAAGGAACTGTTATCTTTGATGGGTCGTTCAAATCGTGTTCTAAAACCACCATCAAGTGTTGCTTTTGTTCTCCTGAATTTAATGCAATTAAAAACTGAATGCACACACAACACGAGCTTACGATTTTATTCTTTTTTTATCAAAACTAAATATAACTTACAGCAGAATGTTGTACTATTTAATTTCATAAAAATTATGTAATGGCTTGCTCAAGCTCACACAAAAGAACACATTATTTTCTTCCTTGGAATGTAATATTGAGTGCCTTGTGATTGTGCTATCTGAATTCGCCACAATTGTTGACAGTGCATCATAATTAACACCTGAACGGGCTATAATCTTAGTAAGTGTTATTAGTACTCTTCGCACCTAATTTGCAGCTAGCAGAAGAGGCTAGCAGAAGAGTAATACATGCTCAGGACAATGCCACTGCAAAGATACCCCAGCCGCAACCAAGGAAGCGCGCACCTGCAGTGATTAGTCCTTATATTTTAATGTTTTCTGCTGTGTGAATAAGGCTGGCTGAGTTCCAACAGCATCCAGTGTCAGGAGGCTGCAGCAACAAAGTCCTACTTACAAAACACTCACCAGCTGAGAGGAGAAGTACTGACGTGCCAACCATCCAAAACGAAATGCCGGAGAAAAGAGCGGTGATTACTTTTACAGTCCACAAAAACAAGCTAACAGTTCAAAGTTGTAACGTTGCTGATCTTCCAGCCAAGTAAAATAAGGGTACACTGAGAGAAGATACTGAGGATACGCAATCAGAAAATGACAAAACAAGAACCGACAGAGGTTCGTATTCATTGCTTGAACATCGTTCAACTGATAAGGCGAGTAACTGACAAACAATGAGTGCACGAGGGAGAGCTGTCAAACGAGGTTGTCAGAAGTCAAATGACACATGCTGGAATCGGGGGTGATGCCAGAGTAGACACAGAGAGGCTGGACCGGAGTCCCCCCCTCCCCCAATTTTCGCCTGACCCCTGTGTTGTGTTATGACTATGTGTTACGACTGTGTTCCCAAGAAGAAACATAGTCATAACACACTGGCCAAGTTCCCCACCTCTCTGCTCCTCCTGAAGAACCTCGCTTATTGTGGGTGCACCCCCGGTATAGACCAATCCTGGCATCCACCCTGGCTAAAATACAATAAGAACAACAGCAAACTCAAAGCAAATGTTACGACCATACTTTGACTTCTTGCTTTGTGTGCAAATGAATCTAGCGAGAAGTATGTGGAACACCAGATAAAACCACCACAGTCCACACCTGCTAGTACCTGCTTTCATAATGGTACAAAGTGCTGAAGAAGCATGCAAAGAGCAATCCTACGAAGCGAAATATTATAAAACAAGAGAAGGCTGTGTGGCGCTGACTACGACAACACCAAAACAAAAAGAAAAACCTTTCAGGCATTCCAGCACAGTTCATGCACAGCAAAGAGAAGTCATCAAAACGTACCTTCAATGTCTTTCTTGCACTAGAACATTAAAAAGAATACACACTGATGGAGAAGAAAGCCATTACTGAAATCTGGCTCTTATGCAATGATGGAAGATACTTGGCTGGATTCCTAACAATGGTTCAGTACAACTCTTGAACATAACCTGATAAGTGCTGACTGCAAGTGAACGAGACATGAAGGCAGACTACAATGCGACACAATGAACACATCAACCGCCAACCATGAACTTATGCTAGCGTGGATGCCGCAAGTAATCTTGAACACTCGGAACACTCAACATTCCCAACTGAAATCTCGACCCCACAAACACAATAAGAATGTTCCGATGACCTGTTTCCCATGGGGCATATAGACACACACAACTCATCTATACGCGCCCCGCCGCGGTGGTCTAGTGGCTAAGGTACTCGGCTGCTGACCCGCAGGGCGCGGGTTCGAATCCCGGCTGCGGCGGCTGCATTTCCGATGGAGGCGGAAATGTTGTAGGCCCGTGTGCTCAGATTTGGGTGCACGTTAAAGAACCCCAGGTGGTCTAAATTTCCGGAGCCCTCCACTACGGCGTCTCTCATAATCATATAGTGGTTTTGGGACGTTAAACCCCACATATCAATCAACTCATCTATACGTGATTAAAATACTCTTGCTTTTAGGTGTATAGAAACCGTCCCACCAAATTTCTCTGTAATAAGCTCACCACCTTCATCGTTGCTGGGAGTGTGTTCAAATCAAAGGAGACAAAGGGTACTTGTGGGGCTGCATGCAGATGGTGCTCTTCAAATAATTGAGTAATAGCCTACATGGTCATCTTTTATCACCTTTCCCGTCTGAACCATTTGTTATATTCACGTTGACATGTTAGTGTAGTAGTTGTGCCTAATGAAATGCATGAAAGACATAAATATCATGAAGAGAGGCATGTAAACTTTGAGACGTATTATATTTATTGCAAATTTGAACTGTGTTAGAATTAAAAAACAAATTGTTGCTCTAATGACACTGAGTATATTGTAGAAAAATATTTGTACTGTGTTTCTACTATCATTATACATGCAATGAGTTGATAAAAACAGGCTTGCTTAAGCTAAAGTGAGTGTTGGAAGCTGATCAGAGAATGACAATCAACGTGCTTTCTTGTATAGCCCCTGTCAGACTTGGCTATCATGTTTATTATTAATATTATTATTATTATTATTATTATTAATAAATGTATATAGATAGGGCTCACATGTACCTCAATTTATATGGCCTTTCTTAAAATCTAATGCTGTGCCTTGCTCCTAACAACTTTTTCAATATAAAAAATGCCATCACCAGCTGTCCTCTTATTTCATTTGCCTTGAATGTGTGTTTGATTCAGTGAACTGCAGGAAAATTTGCTGCACTGACTTACTGTCAGCAACAAATTCAGTTCACTGCACTACAGCTACCGGGAGTCTGAATAGTAGCATTATTTCAGTGTGCTAGAGTTCACTAAAAAATAACTACTCAGGCAGAAGATACACAACAATTTTGGCAACAGTCGAGTCACAAAGACCTTATACTAGTGAATTTTCATATAAACAAGTAATGGAAGAAATACTATAACTAATGTTGAGATCCAGTAAGCTTTCTGGTTTTAGATTGGGTTGACAAAGAAGAAAAAAAGACTTTTGAGTAACGTGCGTGAGCGCAGGTTTCCTGAGTTGTCCTGTCATGTTATTTTGGAAAAAAAATTAACCAATTTAGAAGTTACCGTCAAAATGAAAAGCAATCATGCATCAGCTATCTTTCAATTATACTACAGGGTAAACAAATCCTTCACTCTTGTGTACAACTTGTTTTTTTATTTTTTTGTATTGCTGGTCAATTTTGCGTATTGCCGTGAGGATGTAGTAAATATCTGTTTTGTAATTTTGAATAAACTTAAGCCACGAATCGGAACTTGCGTTCCTGTGGCTCACTTGTTTTTATTCTTGTTCGTTGTAATGTTCTAATAATATGACTCCATACTAACTTAATAAGTCAGTTCTATTAAAGCTTTCTGGCTCCTATAGTTGTATTACGAAATCATGTCAGAGTTAGCACCAAGCATGCCTCTCAAAGTGTTTGGAGGACCGTTGGATGTACGACAGGGTTCGCCGCATTCATCACATTGGTTGCATGAATATTGCTTTTTGCTGTTTAGGGGCATGTGCACGGTCTTAATCTCTAATTTTTGCAAATGTGACTTTACAAGCTTCAGTGCTTTTATGATGTGAATAAGTTAGGAAAGACAATTACGCATGACTTACGACTTCGAGCTTATTGATCTACAAATGAAACAAACTCAAGATGTAAGACCACACCGTCTTTTATTGCAACTGATTGAAAATTCAGGTATTCAGAATGGTGCATCAACCATTTTAAGGGAGGTCTAGTTGCAGGGGTTAAGCTCACAGCAAACATGAAGTTACACTTTGTTTATCATAGCACTTCAGCGCAAGTACCAGGCAATAAAATATTTAAATTACATTCTCACTTTTTATTTGTGGCACTTGAGAACTAGCACATTTGCAAACCCATGCAAAACATTCATTTACTGAATCATATGATAACTTTACAGCTGTTATTCAATAATCTTCGTAGCCATCATAACTCATGTGTCACAAATTCAATGGGGCATTTTTTGCACATAAATGATTACTTCAGATATAACAAACGCATTTAACACAGGAGTACTATTTTCACTTTGACTGAATAAATGTTGCTGTTAAAGGCTTTATTAGCTAAATTGACTTGACAACCAGTAAACATACAATTTTAATCATGGCGTTGTGGGGAATGTTTTGTGATATGTAAGTGGGATATTCTTGCTGTTTCAGGCCATTTGTGCACTGATGATGACTTCTGTATAGGAAATGAATCATAGAAAGTTTCATAAATGTTTTCATAAAACTTCAGTAAAAGTTACATGAGAGAAAGGTTTTTAAAGTTCGCAACATGACACCGATGAGAGAGGGTTAGCCAACATCCTTTCATTATGGATGCGTGTACAAGAGTCTAGTTCACTGCTACTATATGTGCCTTCCATTGCGCTGTCACACAGCTATAGATCGAAGCTTCTTTATGATGTAACATAGAGGAGATGTGTAGTCAGTGGCAGGAAGGTGGGCTTCGTGTCGATCAGAGTAAAAGAACATGGTCACTGGGTAGACCTACAGTCAGGTCTAAAGCAAGTTTTACAGTATTGAAACCAATGTCTGCCTTGAATGGCATGCATATACGTTTCATTATTTCCATCGCTCAGTGGGAGGTAGGGCTTGGTGGAATACTGTCAATCTATATTGGCTTTTTCTATCTGTTTGGACCAAGGATAACATGAGTGATGCAGCCAGCAGCTACACAAACAGGAGCAACAGTGCGTGCCCTAGAAATTTCTGAATTTAGAATATATTCCACCCAACGCTGAACCATGCAATCAACACAAGCCTGCAAGTTTGTCTTTTGCAAAGCAACAGTATAGTAAATGGCACGACAAGATCCTCAGAAACGTCGCTGAATCAAGTGGTTGGGCCTGCAAACATAGCCAGCAATGTCACAATGTGATTGATTTTTGAAGTGCTGCAAAGCATTCGATGCAGATGGTACGTAGACCCACGTGATGCCATACACCTTACGTTATCTGCCAGCGGAAGCCTTTGGATTTCCCGCGTATTTGGGCATGAAAGACAGTCTACTAATGTGCCTAATTGTGCTTGCAAGTGGGCATAAATGGTCAGTTCTTGAGTCACAGCATGTGTTGAAGTTAATATTTCTTCTGTTACTGGCAAACGACCCTGCACCACTAAAATTCTAGCAGCGTCGAAGCTCATACTTCTTGCAGATGGCAGAATTTGTTGTCATGTCAACCAGCCGCCAATTTATTAAGGTGTATATTTATCTAGGACAGGTGAACATGCTGTTTGGGCTATGTGACAGGGCATCATTGACAATGTTGACAGCTCCTATGATATGTTTCGGATATGTTTGACATCTGCTGCAGTTCATGGGAATATGGTTGCAACTATTGTAACTGAGGGAGTGTAACATGTATTGATAACAGATTTATTCACGTGTTCTATGACAAAAAATCACGGAATTTCTTCCACGTAATAATGTTATCACATAAGCACTTACCATCTATGCCCTCTTGTAAGCACAATTAGGCATATTGTCACGTGCGTCGTCGTCACTGAAATCCACAGAAGACAAGGCTGCGGCAGACAAAGTTTATTAGTTAGGAGGCGTACTTGTGCCTCTGGCTTAGGACACAAAAGGAACACTAACAGGATCGGAGTGGCGTGCCCATGCACAGCTCCCGTTCCACCAAACAAAAACAACCCAGAGCTTACCTAAACGACGTAGCGCACTTAGAATTATAGGACAAGGAAAGGGACAGAAGGGTGTGCTTACTTCCAACAAAATTTTTATTTCAAGGAGCGTAAATATATATGCTCACGAAATTTGAATACGACAGACAAACAGATGAAAAGCCCTCTATTGCCAATCACTAAAACCTTATGATCTCAAACACGACAATTCTTTTTCACAAAGACCGAGAGAAGGAGTTCTGACGCAGTTAAGCCCTACAACCTGCGACACTGCTGACGCAATGTCGCAGGTTGTAGTGTGGGGCATCCGTCGCATGCTTGGTTGCCGTTCACAGTCGAGCCAGCTGCCTGGCCTCTTCAGTGCGTTGTTGAAACATCACTACGTCCGGGTGCTGGTCGCCTTCGTTTACACGCGGCAACATTGCGTCCAGAGTCGTTGTCGCTTCCCGTCCGTAAACATGAGCGAATGGTGTCAGCCCGGTTGTCTCCTGGGCGACCGTATTATATGCGAAGGTGACATATGGGAGCACTTCATCTCATGTTTTATGTTCAACATCGACGTACATCGACATCATATCCGCCAGGGTCTTGTTGAGCCATACTGTGAGACTGTTAGTTTGCGGGTGGTATGCGACAGTTCGGCGATGGGTGGTGTGGCTGTACCGCAAAATGGCTTGCATCAGTTCGCAACAGAAGGCTGTCCCTCTGTCAGTGATAACGACCTGAGTTGCACCGTGGCGCAGGACAATTTGGTGAACGAAGAATCTGGCGGCTTCTTCAGCATTGGCTCGAGCAAGGGCGCGGGTTTCTGCGTAGCGAGTCCGGTAATCTGTCGCCACAATGATTCACTTATTTTCTGCGGTAGACGTCAGGAAGGGCCCCAGAAAGTCCATTCCGATTTGTTTGAAGGGCCTTGTTGAGGGTTTAAATGACTGGAGTAGTCCAGCGGGTTTTGTTGATGGTCGCTTGCGGCGTTGACACTCTCTGCACGTCCGTACGTAATGCTTGACGTCTTCTAGAATGCGCGGACAGTAGTAACGCTCACGGATCGGCAAAAGCGTTCGTGTACACACAAGATGCCCGGAGGTTGGTTCGTCATGTGACGCCTGCAAGATTTTCTGACGCAATGGCGACGGCACGACGAGAAGGTAGGTGCTCTTCCTTGAGTCGAAGTTCTTTTAGATGTGGAAGCATCTTATACTCGCGCCTTGTAGTGCGCCGTCCACGCCGTCCGCACCGCTTCTCGAACATTCGACAGCTGACGCGCGCGCATGCGCCGTCGCACCGTCGCCCACCATCTGTGCCGCGCGCGCTTCTCCTTCGAGAACATTCGACAGCTGACAGCGCATGCGCCGTCGCGCCGTCGCCATCTGTGCCGCGCGCGCACTTCTCCTTCGAGAACATTCGACAGCTGACAGCGCATGCGCCGTCGCGCTGTATATATACTCAAGGTCGGCGCTCGCTCGCTCAGTTGCCGCTCGTCCGTTGGTTTGTACGGCGCGTCGACGTCCGAAGTCGCCGTGAAATGAATGCCAACGAATCCACAAACAGAATGATCGACGTCCCTTCGACCAGCGCCGGCCAAACTGTTGGCGGAACCGCTTCCGCATCCTCCTCAGTGTTCCCCCGAGGGAAGCTGCGGGCAATTTTTTTTTCAAAAGGACCCCGTCTTTTAAGCAGAATGTGTGAAGAGCACGCCTGAAAGTTTTGGGTATCTCCGTACGTTTTCCTTCAAGATGTTCAATGAGACAGTTCAGTTCAAGGTCAGCCCGTTGTTGGGCGGCTAAGTCGGAAACGGTGATCATTCCCAGAAAACTGGTGTCGTCGTCTGCACTCGGTGGTGGTTGCTCAAGCGGGGCCCGAGACAGACAATCTGCGTCGGAATGCTTTCTTCAGTTCTTGTGCACTACCGATATGTCGAACTCGTGGAGCCGCAAGCTCCATTTTGCGAGACGTCCGGATGGATCCTTTAGGTTCGCTATCCAGCATAAAGCAAGGTGGTCGGTAATGGCGGTAAAAGGCCTGCCGTACAAATATGGGCGAATTTGAAAGTTGCCCACACAATTGCCAAGCATTTGTTTTCAGTCTTGGAATAATTGTGCTCTTCCTTAGACAAAGATTGACTGGCGTAGGCGATGACGTGATCTCGTCCGTCCCGCCTTTGAACAAGAACGGCACCGAGGACGGCACTGCTGGCGTCGGTGTGGATTTTTGTTGCCGCATTCTCGTCAAAGCGGGCCAAAATAGGGGGCGCTTGAAGACGTCTTTTGAGCTCCCGAAACGCTTCTTTTTGAGGTGCTTTCACACAAACGAGCTGTCTTCTACCGATAGACGTGTCAGGGGCTCGGAGACCTGCGAAACGTCCTTGACAAAGCGCCTATAGTACGTGCAAAGTCCGAAGAAGCTTCGGAGGCTCTTCTTTTTGTGGGGCTGCGAGAAGTCTCGAACTGCAGCTTTCTTCTCTGGGTCTGGTAGAACGCCGGCAGAACTGACGACGTGACCAAGGAACTGCTGCTGCGCGTAGGCAAAACGACATTTTTCGGGCTTTAGTGTAAGTCCTGAAGCTTTAAGTGCATTAAGTACCACTTTTAACCTGCTGATGTGTTCCTCGAAAGATGGAGCGAAGACTATGACGTCGTCCAAATACACCAAACAAGTTTGCCATTTCAGGCCAGCCAATACGGTGTCCATTACCCTTTGGAAAGTTGCAGGGGCAGTGGAAAGTCCAAATGACATGACTTTTAACTGGTATTGTCCATTGGGTGTAATAAACGCCGTCTTTTCGCGATCCCTTTTGTCAACTTTTCCTGTCAATAGAGATCTATAGATGAAAAGTATCTGGCATTGCAGAGACGATCGAGGGCGTCATCAATTCGATGGAGCGGATAAACGTCCTTTCTCGTTATCTTATTGAGTCGGCGATAGTCGATGCACAATCTTGGAGTGCAGTTCCGTTTTTTACGATCATTACAGGGGAAGCCCACGGGCTTTGGGAGGGCTCGACGATGTTGTCATGAATCATTGCTTGTACCTGTTTCCGGATTGCCTCGTGCTTTTTCATGGACACACTGTACGGCGATTGGTGACTAGGTAGCACATTTTCATCAGTTATGATGCGATGTTTCACAAGAGTTGTCTGGCGGATCTTGGGGGACGGGGCGAAACAATCCTGGTAGCTATAGAGCAGTTTCCGCAGCCTTTCGTGTCTTTCCAGGGGCAACGCCAGATTCACAATAAAGAACACGTCATGTGTCAGTATGGAGTGCGTCGTCAATCGTAAATACATCCCTTATGTACGGGATGGTCTCGAATAGTGCCACAGTGGTGTCCTTTGCAAGTTGACGATACTCCAAGCAGAAAGTGATAATTAGTACACTGACGGTTCCTTTAACGATGTGAACAATTCCTCTAGTGATAGCCAAACCTTTTTCAAAGAGCAAACTTTCGTTTGCCTCGACCAAACCTTCCGCGCAGATGCAGCTGTCAGCACCCACGGGGATGACAGCACTAGAGCGTGGTGGCAATGTGACGTGCTCGTCGAGATTTCTTAGCGCCGCTGATAATGGATTTCGGTGTTGCCCGTATCTGGTAACAGGGCGATTGTTTGCGCTCTAAGATCTATGATTGCTTTGTTTGCCGAAAAGAAGTCCGCACCGAGAATGACGTTCCGCGAGCACTGGTCCAGGACGATGAAAACAGTAGGGTACATATGCCCTTCCACATCCTTACGAGCTGTGCATCTTCCCTTTGATGTTATGACGTGATCACCTGCTGTTCGTACCTGCGGGCCTTCCTACGAAGTCAGCACCTTCTTCAACTGATCGGTGAACACCGCACTCATGACGGAGAAGTCAGCACCGGTATCAACCAACGCAATTACATCCAGGTTGTCGATTTTCACTGCCAGGTCGGTCGATTTTACCATCGCGTTGCAGGTATGTCATGGTGTACTGTTGTGGCTCGGACGAAACTTAGTGCTGATATGTCACTCGTGTCTCTCACACGCTGCAGGTAGTGTTGCTCCACTGGGACTTTCGGGCGGGGGAGGGTCTTCAGGGGTGCGCCAGGCAGCAACCACACCTTCATTGGTTGCCGTCTTTAGTTTCCCAAATGAGGGATAGGGGACCTTCCGCGTGATGCTCCTGTGTGGGCAGGGTGTGGCGATGGGTAACGGCGAGACGAAGGCGATGGTGACCTGCAGCGGCCCGCTGGCAAACTTTGTCGCTGCAAATAGTCTTCAATCTCAGCTGGCCTTTGACCAGGTTGCGGACGTGAAGCGCCGACGTGAAATCCACGTATTCCGAAGCTCCTATAGAAAGTGTTACGGTACAAGTGGCCAGGTTCACCGACGTGGAAACACAGCGGGTGATGGTCGTCAGTCCTCCACACGTCGAACTTTCTGGGGACGGCACTTTCGGCAGGAGGTCGGTAGACATTTGGTTGTGGGCGTGGTGGTGGTGAGTACGTCGGTTCGGCGGGGCGCACCCGGTTGCGCGCGGCCGCGGCGTACGACATGGTTTGCGGTTCTCGTGGAGCTCACTCAGGCTCCTGGCTTGGTGGAACTAATGGTCCGGTCCCCAGCGCCTGCTGAACGTCTTGTCTGACGACATCGCTCAACGTCGCGACTTGAGGACAAGAACTCGAGAACATCTTCCGTAGTTCCTCTTGCACAACCGCCTTTATGGTATCCCGAAGGTTGCGGACGGCTACAGCATTAAGCTCGGCCGGCGACGTAAAGCCTACGAGAGCAGGGCGTCCATACTGTTTCCGCCGCACATCGAGAATCTTTTCCATGGCGGCTGCTTTTGTTACAAATTGGGAGGCAGTTTGCGGTGGATTGTGCATTATTCCAGCCAAAAGTTCTTCCTTCACTCCTCTGATAAGGAATCCGAGTTTTTTTCCTCTGGAATTTCTGGATCTACTCGACCAAATAGATGCTTCATTTCTTCGACG
Source organism: Rhipicephalus annulatus (assembly GCA_013436015.1). Lineage (NCBI taxonomy): Eukaryota > Metazoa > Arthropoda > Arachnida > Ixodida > Ixodidae > Rhipicephalus > Rhipicephalus annulatus. Next base: position 910,703 of record WOVY01000213.1, on the reverse strand, counting down.
AAGACAGCGATACTCTCGTTGGGGAGCTGGAAGCGTGAATGCAGCTGCCTCTCCGCGCGTTCCTTGCGAGCGGCGCTTGAAAACGTCCGAAGAAGGCTGCCTTTGAAATCTTCCCACGTCCTAAGCACGGATTCGTGTTTGATAAACCAGGTACGCGCAGACTCTTCCAGTGTAAAGTTGACCCACTGCAACTTCGCTTCGTCATTCTACTTGTTGATAGCCGCCACGCGCTCGAACTGTTCCAGCCAATCCTCGGGGTCGTCGCACGGCATTCCACGGAATTTATGGGGTTCACGGGGTTGCTGCAATACGAAGGCTGTTGGCAACTGGGCATCCCTTATCTTGACAGGCCTGGCTTCTTTCATGGCGGGTGGTTTTTCTGGAAGGAGGTTGGGCTCCGGGGGAAGTCCTAGCTGTCGGCGGCTTCTTCTCTAGTCGTCTTCTTTTGCTTGGTGAGCACTGGTGTCACCGCTGCACGAGGGATTACTGAACATACCCTGCACCTCCACCAGTTCTCACGTGCGTCGTCGTAACTGGAATCCACAAAAGACGAGGGTGCGGCAGACAAGGCTTATTAGTGAGCAGGCGTTCTTGTGCCTCTCGCTTAGGACACAAAAGGAACACTCACAGGATCGGAGCGGCGTGCCCATGCACAGCTGCCGTTCCACCAAAGAACAATCCACAGCTTACGCACTGCCAGTTATTTAAGCGCTGATAAGACAACACAGAACATGCGCACACCTATCATCAGATACTGCGCTGTCTGTTATGATGGGCTCACCGGAAGGTAATCGCAGTGCGCTCTATCTATCTAAATGACACGACGGCTGTCGCTCTATAGTGGCAGCTGCGCAGAACGGTATGGCACGTGGCAATATCTCAAATAGAGATTCTTTTACATACGCCCAAGTACACGGGGAATCCAAAGACTTTCCCGGGCAAATAACATGAGGTGTAGTACAGCATCAGGTGGGTGTACGTACCACCTGAGTAGATTGCTTTGTGGCACCTCAAGATTCACTCGCATGGTCACATTGCTGGATATGTTTTCAGGGCTAACTACATATTAGAGTGACATTTTTGAAGATATATTGGCTTTAGTCTCCACAAAAATACTGTGATGCTGCTCAGATAGTGGGCATAAGTTTTCAGGACAAGTCAGGGAACTGATTGGCTGCCATATGTACTCCTTTGACCAGTTGGTGATCTAGCACAAATCGCATTCAGGATGTCGTATGATGATGTGTAGTGGAACTTTGATTTGATATTCAAAGAGTAGCATATGCGGTCGCGCAAGCATCTGTTGATCCCTAAAAGTTTGTATGGGAGTTCTTGGTCTAAGGAAGCTCACTATAGTAGTATTTCTGTGTATCAATAGCACGAAGTTGAGGGAATATGTATAATGGCCTGGCACCATGGTAAAAAGTGTTATTATGGTACGTGGTTCACAAAAATAAGACGAAGGAGCTTGTAGGGCTCATCAGCATCTAGTATTTTGAGATGGGAAGCTCTCAACACCTATAAATCTGCCTGGGTAGAGCTGAATACAGGATGGGGAGAACACGAGGATAGGATTAGGCTACCTTTTGTACATCAAGTGTAGACCTGCTTGCGCTGACAAATGTGCGTTGTTCAGAAGTTGGATTACAGAATTCAGATGTGAACTGTGCTCATCTGATGAACTCGCGATGAGTAGGTTGTCGAGGCAAGTATGATAGAATTCAAGGCTGGGGAAAATGCTGAAATGTATGTCTGGAGTTTGTCGTGCCGCATGACATATGTAGAAGATCAGACATGATGAATGGTGTCACCATTAGTATGTTTTTTTGAAGTCTACGCATTTTCCTTGAGTATTTGATTGTTCAACTACATGAGGCCAATTTTGGAGAAAATCTGCATCACATATCTGACATCCTATACGAATGTGAGGTGCAGGGTTGAAACAGCTAGGCTCGGTTGACTGTTGGTGCTATGCCGTCAGCATCCTGATTTAGACTCCAGCATCATTCGTAGAACGCAGTAACACCAAAACACAGCACAAATTGGACTGAGTGAAGTCGGCAAAATCTTTAAATATATGTGTGATTTGGTATGGCTGCCTCGAAAATTCTTTTGAATCACAGCCCAATTGAGATAGTGCTTTTAGTGAAATTTATGTAGTACATCAATTTTATGGTTTAGTTGCCATATATAGAATTATTTCTTCTTTGTTTCTCTGTCATCTGTGCCCTGATACTAGAGCTGCTTCTCAAAGAACCATCCCATACTGCTGCGGTGGCTTCGTGATTTAAAATATGAAACAGTGATAATGTAGTGTGCTATAATATTCTCGCAACGAAAAGAAGCAGGTACCATTGCTATGCCCTAAAACACTAATAATAATTTGACCGATCGCTTTTGACCGATGCACAGCTTTCCTTAGGGCTTCAGCTGTCAAAAATGCTTAAAATTAGCGCTCATGTTGTGCACACTCTACCATAGTTCTCGTTAGTATTGCGACGTTTTGGTTATACGCTTGCTGGTAGCATAATCAGGTACTTTCCCAGAGTGTATACATGTAATGTTGTTAGGACTAAGTTAATAGAGGACAGGCGTAGGTGGACTGTTATCGCTTTGCACATTTCTTTCTAATAAAGCATGCACGTGTGTACGCTTAGTTATTGTATTTTACATGCTGCCGTATTGTGTTCACGCGGTCTGATGTATGTCGCAATCAGAGCAAGCTAGGTGTATCTGAGATTAAAAGTACACACACATGTGACCATGTTAGGTTAAGTTTTTAAGGGCGTAGCCAGTGTTTACTTTTGGGTGAAGCATCGAACCCACGGTGTGGCTGAACCGGCATTATTGTATTGAAGTGTATAGTTGTACCCAACATTGTGGCAACGCCTAGCACCTTATACTACCACTTAATTTATTTAGGGTGAAAATTCTGCGCTTCTTCGCCTTTCCACGGCGGTCATTCTCGCACGCAAAACCATGGCTTTTCATGCATGTCAAGTTCAAGACTACTGCAACTGCAATTCATTCGGAACTCCGGTAAGATGAAACGAAATATATGCTGCAATCAGATCAGCTGATGCTGCGTTTTTGTGATTTTGCGAGGATCGCCTGATTTTTCTTGCTGATGCTTTGTAACGGTGTCTTTTGACTGTGATCAGACCTCTCAGGTTGTGTTTGGTGGAGAATCACGCAAACGTTTGGCGAACACGTTAGCCAAATCACGGCCTGATAGTCGGAAGTTGCGATGCGCAGATTGCAACCGTCTTATTCCCTCAGCAATGATAGGTGTCCGTTTGAGACGCAACGCAAGCTTAGCACAGTCTTAAGAAGTAGTACGCTTGTTTTGTTGGTTATACATACAGCTGGTGCTGTATAAAAGCTATCAATTGCATGCTACTTCACAAAACAAATTTGTTTCGCAGTCTTTTGCGCCAACCACGACCTCGGTCGCGATACCAGCTCGCCAAGCTGAGTGACAGTAGATTTTGACATTTGCTGGTTCACTACAGCATCGTTGCCTTTCTGAGTGCTGAATATCACTTTTGTTAAGGAGGCTTGAAATTATTCTTAGTTTTGTTGTGAATAAATACTTCCCTGGCCACATTTCGGGTGGTTTTGTCTGATTTTGTCGACGCTTTCTTACCAAGACCTGGCAACACTGGTTTTGTCATCTGAGTTCTGGGCAGAAAAAAGAAAATTTCAGCCGCCGCAGCAACGCCAGCAACGAGCCAGATTACATTTGGGAGTATCAGTTACTGTTCTCCTGTACGAGTGCCTTCTTGTTCATACCTTTCACGTGCACCTTAATCAACCGCCCGCCGTAGTATGCGAGTATTCGGCGAGTAAGTAGGACAAACAGTTTCGGCTAGTCACGTACGTGCGACCCAAGTGAACGATCTTTATTCTTTCGATTCGAGGGTACATAGTAGAGTACAGGTAATCTTTTACTTTGCAATTTGTCTAAGCTTACCGCAACATGACGGGTGCCTAAGTCGTCTGCGAATGTCTCGGGTATCTTTTAGAAAAGTGCCTGCCTGTCACCAATGCTAGTTTTATGTACCTGGGTGTCAAACTTGTGCAGTGGATTGGCAGTGTGCACTAAATGGTGCATGCACGTAGCACATGTCGCACCTATTGGCATAACCGCATCTTTATGACGCACCTAAAACAAGGCCAACTACTGTAGTCTGCCGTGGGTTCAGCATGGCTATTATATGGAGCGTGACCCATTGCAACTACAGGCAGTTCTCTGTGTACGAGGTTACTACACTAGACAAGGCTTGTGTAACTTGCTAGCCACATTATATAAAATGAGAAATCGTGGTTAAGAACTTTGTGACATCAATACGAGTAAATAAAAGTAGCATCAACATTTATGTCAGTTACTTCGCAGCAAAGAAAGTTGTGGTGGTGATTGTGTGTCTACTAGCGGGGTTACCTTGGCAGACAAAAAAAGGAGGTCTGAGTTACTTTTTCGTTTTTTCTTGCTTTGCAAACCTAACAATACCTTTCAGTTTGTTTTCACAATTCACTTGTGGCGAGTCAGAAGCAAAATAACAAATTTCAAGTAATTATCCATATGAGTTTTTATGTTTGGCTTGTCTGTTAGCTTCGTGTGGTTTTAATAATGTAAACGCCCCCCCAATCCTCACCTAGTGACGCTGCTTCTGTGCACAAATGTGCCAAACTAAGTTTCCCGCACCATCCTAATAAAATCAATGTAGATTATGCCATGCTGCACCAGAGTCCCTCATTCGACAGTGTCTATCAGTGGAAACAGCATTGCTCATCTAAACTTTTGCCGCTTGATTTCGAGGCCTTCAATCTCACAGGCATACACCAAGGATTATTTTAATACCTGAACAGTGCTTGCACGCAATATGTGCTATAGCAGCCAGAAACCAGATGCAAGATTTACTCACCCGGAGAAGGAAATCCACTTGTGGTGAAGAAGTTGTGCGCAAGTGCACAGCAACCATAAAGCCGTTAAAATTTTCGAAATGGTGCTGTAATAGTGGAGCTAAATGCGTTTGATTATCTAAGCACAGTAATCACTCCTTTCATTCTTCTTTTTCAGCACTCTCCGTTGGTACCTCTCCCGAAGTCGCTTTGCCTTCTTGCCGAGCACCTCTCCTAATCTTGCGCGGCATACATCATCAGTGAAATATTGCTCCAAACGCTGTCTTGTTACGGTTGCCGCAACTCCGCCCTCTGTCAACTGTGTGCTTGTTGGCAAATCACCAATGCTGTGCCAGCCGGTGCTTATACGTATAGTGTCGGTATGAACCATGTTCTACGGACCACAATACCTGATTCGCAAGCACGTGCATGCATGCGGGCTTCTCGACAAACGACGAGTGGCGTGGACAGCTTCTTGCAGGCTAACAGGAAGTCATAGGCGCTTGCTTGACCAATTGCAGCATATTTATTCTCCATGTCAGAATCAACTTCTTGATGTCACGTGCCAGCCCGAAAGGCATGGGGGGATTGTTGCTTGCAATTTGTGGAGCACTGACGGCTTGTTGCGCTGCCACGTGGAGAATCATTGATCATTCAGCATTTTGCATATGATGCACGTGTTTACTTCAAACGTTGAAAAGCTTATAGGAGGTAGTTTAGGGGCCCTTTATATGAGCCGGAGCGGTCGCCGGATTTTAAGATAAGGAATGCTTTAGTTATTTTCTATTCACGAGGAGCAGAGTGGCTGAAAAGAGGCTATAGAGGGAGACAGCTGGGGGCTAAGGAAGCTTTGTTAGACCACTGCAAAGCATAATTTACTGCAAACGGCCTATGTCAACGTAGGGGTTAATTTGTAAGCGTTTTATTTAGAATTGGAGGAGGTAGAATAAAAGAGCAAGAGGGATTAAAAAGCTTGAGGGCAAGCTAAGAGAAGTCGGAAATGCTTTGAACACATGTAAAAATGTAAAACAAATACTGCACATCATCAATATTGGCACGTGTTGTTTTTCAAAGCTTGAGATTGCAGACTGGGATGACTTCAGCCTTATATTTGTGTCTTGAGTAGATGCTAGGTGGTGTCGCCATTCGGAGGAGTCATTTTGTTGTGCTTTTCGCAGCAGAATTATGGTAAGTGAGGTGCAAAAGAGGAAAATTCGATTCTTTGGGCTCAAGCGCTTCACTTCAATCGAATTCATGTTGTTCGGATGCCATTGTGTCTCCATTTTATTGACGCAATACGGCCTCCACCCGTTCTATGCAAATTCCATGGCCATTCTCATGTCTTGAGCATAAGAATAGCCTTGACCAATCTAGTATGGCTCCATTTAGTTCTTTTGTTTCATGCATGTCTTCCCTGTTCCAGATATAATACTTACAAAAAAGCTCCTCCGATTTATCGTACATATAACTTGAAATGAATATTTTCACTATTGCTTTATATTTAAATAAAAAATGAGTTGCTGCTGTAGTGATCAACGTACGCTAAACATAGCATTAACACCCAAGTAAAATTTTTTAAATCTTAAACTTCTGTACGTGAGAAAGAAAAATGAAAAGGATATTCATAAAGTAGGTGCTGATTAGTTGGTATTTCATTGAATACGCTTTTGGGGGGGGGGGGGGGCGTGTGCTCGTATACAGCGCAGTAGGTGTAAAAAATTTGGGTTCACGTCATTACTTTCGGGGCTTATTTGCACCTTACGATTTCACGCCGTTTGCAGCAGGGCAGTTGTGTATAGTCTACTGAACATTTAATAAACCACCTTTGTGCCTTAACAGTGGGAGCGCACACACAGTTACAGATAACAGATTTTACAGAACAGCATTTTTTCAGTTCTGAACAGTGTTGACACACTTGAGACCTCTATTAGCATTTTAAGGTACACAAAGGTGGGTACCAAATATTTCATGAAGGAGGATCACCGTTTGTAATAACATATTTGCTCTTCTTGGGGTATAAAAAATAACAGGAGCGTCACAGCATTCGGTTTGTCCTTATGAAATTGACCACCCCCTCTGAAAGAGAATATGGAATGCTTGAAAAGTACACACAGTGAAGCAATACGTGTGCACACCACACCACCAAATGTTACCTGATTAAACTCCACAATAAACAAATAACATTAGGCAACATAATCGAGCACAACCAGTTCATTAAATGAGAATCGATGACATGCAGAAGCTACGTGGCTAGTATGTATTTGTTATTGCAATGTATTCGACAATGTAATGCTGTAAACAGCAGCAGAGGCAAGCATGAGTAGCCGTGATGCAGATTTGAAGCTCGTGCACAAGGCCGTTTGTCTGTGCCTGCATTCACACGGTGCAAAAAAATGTTGCATTCCGGCATGGCATGAAAGCACGTGCTGTGATGAGTGCCTATGCTGTCGCACGTCTGTATAAAACGGCGAATGTGAACACGCAAGTAATTGTAAGCAGCAAAATGAGCAACAGATCAGACCCTTCACGTAAGCCACGAGGAATTCAAATAACATAGAAGTTGATTTCCCGCAGATATTTTTTATCATCCCAGTTTCCTCAGTCTGAGCAACCAGGCACACGGAAATTTGTTGGCACTGCCGTCCCTATTTGCCACCACAAGTAACATGGACATTCCGTGCCTGCACAGGTGGAGCGCGCCCAGCCTTCAAGATTGCAGAAATGCGCTCGGTGTCTGCTAGATGGCAGCAGATTGCACACAAGGTCTGTACAACGCTGTCGGCTGTTTCAAAAACACATCAATTTTCCAGTCCTGCCATGATAACAAGGACTTCCTTTTCTCTCGTGCTGTTGACCTGTGGTTTGCATTCCAAGGCTTGTTTAGGACAGTGTGTCGGCTATCACTTGGACACCACTGCTAGTACAGAGTGGCAAGTTTTAAAATGTCTCGTAAGTGCTTTCTATTCATAGAAACCAGAAAAACTGAGGTCTTAGAGTGACGCTTCTCTTAAGGGCTGAGCTCCTGGTAGTCACCTACTCTTTAAAGCAGAGCATTTTTAGCGAACTAAAAGCACCTTAACCATATATGTCTGTCAGTCGGTCTGTATAGTATCTATCCGATCGATCAATTTAATCTAGCCTATTAGGTTTGGGCGCTCTGTGATCGTCTCCCTAACTTGACACCTTGGGTCAGCAACTCACTTAGGAGTTGACTTAGTTGAGACTCGCGCATACTCAATATAAGCCATGTGCTTGAGTGACTAAGGGTGAGTAATATTTTAGCGAGCTTGAGACCGAGCGACTCTGGTTTAAGGAAATTTTGGTGGGCCAGACTGAGCCTCAGGCGCGAAATATGTATAAATAAGTTTGAGTGCCCTATCGGAAAAATTGCTATGGTGGATACTGGAAAACATGGGGGGGGGGGTAGTGGAAACAATAGTGGGCATGGTGGAAATTATGATGGATATGGTGTGGCGTAGTGGAAACAATGGTGGATATGCCGGGACATACTGGGTGGTATGGTGTACAGAAGATGGGTAAATTGGAAATGATGGTGGAAAGTAGAGGCCAGATAGTGGGCAATCTTGGGACACTCTGCCCACCATTGCGATAATGCTGGGAAGCCCTAAGCATATGGTGGGTGATGCTTATTATGGTGGCCCACATGGTGAACCAAGCTGAGAAACTCTTCCCACCATTGCGATAATGCTAGGTAGCACTAAGCAGATAATGGGTGCTGCTTGTTATGGTGGGCCACATGGTGTACCAAGCTGAGAAATTCTGCCCACCATTGTGTTATGCTGGGTAGCAGTAAGCAGATGATGGGTGGGCTTATAATGGCGCGCAATTTATATAGTGTACCAAGCTGGGATCTGTACACTACATGTTCTACCAGCATGATTTTCACCATAGGTTAGGCCTACCGACCGAGCCCGTACAATTGTGTTATCAGTGCTTCTGGGTTTCAGAACACACGATTTCGACAATTAAGAATGACAATATAGTGCAGCCACGGCATGATTTAACTGAAATGGAGCATTTTTGATTGTGTACTGTGTCCGCTCAAGAAGCAACAAATATCGATGCGACGTGATTAAAGCACTCCCAGAGAACGTACGTCTCTTCTCACCGACAGCCGCCGGTCGCACTCGCTGGCACTTCTCTAGCTTTTATGCGAGAACTCAGATGTGGCAATTCGTGTGCTTGGGGAACCAATATAATAGCGTATAATGTTTTCGGCACACTGCATTCGTTTTGGCCAAGCCGTTATGTAGTTGTTCCTATAGTGAAAGAGCTACAGCATTGCGCGGGCATGACTGCCCTGTACGTTGCGCGAGAAGCATCCCAACACTCAGTGAAATAAATTAGGAGGGCGTATCTATGAAATGAGCGTAGAAGCGTCATAAAGCGTGAGCAGATGTTGCCCTTTAGAACGAGCGCTAAATGGATTTTAAACTTGGCAGACCCCGCCAGGAAACTGTTGCTCCCCAGTCCACTTGTTTTTTTTTCTTGCAGTTGTGAATTGTAAAAAAAAGACAGCACTAGTGCCATTAACACAGTGGCAATCATTGCTGCCAGCAGTTGCTTGTGTTTAATAAATGTACAATTTTCAGTAGCAGGTGCAGATCTTGTCTATGTCTGCGGCAGCTGCGATTCCAGTGGAGGCGGAAATGTTGTAGGCTCGTGTGCTCAGATTTGGGTGCACGTTAAAGAACCCCAGGTGATAAAAATTTCCGGAGTCCTTCACTACGGCGTCTCTCATAATCAAATGGTGGTTTTGGGACGTTAAACCCCACACATCAATCAATCAATGTCGTGTACACGACAAACAACTGAAGTTGAACGGTAAGCTTTGAGAAAGAATGAAAGAAAATGAACTAAGAACAACGCTTAAGAAGTTGACAGCATTAGAAAGCAATGATCCCGGTGCATACAAGGGAGATATTCGAACGGTGAAACGAAAAATTGAGCTAGTAGAGCAGGAACGCAACAGAGGAGCCCGTATTCGAACGAGAGCAGAGGCGTGGGCTATGGGGGAGACTCCTACCAAGCCCACACTTGGAATTGAGAAATCACGATCGCGTCGTAATCACATCGACGAAATAGAAGAAAATGGAATTCTGCTAAATACTAACAGCACTATCGCTGAAGCTATCTTTCGGTATTACAAGGGTCTCTTCGCAGCCGCATTAGTAGATGTTACGAAGTTCAAGAGCACTTTCTTGAGCCGGATACCGCAATTATCCCTCGAAACGAAAGAAGCGTTAGAGAGGCCTATACCCGTTTCTGAAATTGAATATGCAAAAGATAGTCTCGCCGCTGGGAAGTCGCCGGGGCCTGACGGTCTCGGTGCGATGTAGTATAAAGCTTTTAAAACAGAAGTTTCACCAGTGTTATAAGCTGTGTTCAAGGAAGCCTACGTAATCAAAGCGTTACAACCGTCATTTGCCGAGACGCACACTATTCTAATACCTAAGACGGAGGACAAAGCAAAATTAAAACTAGTTTTTTCATATAGGCCAGTTTTGCTAACCAACACTGACTACAAAATACTCATGAAAGTATTGGTAGGTAGATTTCAGTCCGTAATCACCGGAATAGTTCACCGGAAGAGCACCAAACGTGTAGCATCAAGGGGCGCTCAATATTGATGAACACACACACAATGCGATGTGTCCTTGAGAGTTGCGATGCTTTTCATTCTCATGTTGCGATCCTTTAGCTTGATTTAGAAAAGGCTTTTGGCTGCGTTTCGCGAGATGTGTCATTCTCCATACTCGAACATGTCAATGTCGGATTGGTGATTACAGAAGGCATAGTTTTGGCGTATAAGTACTCTACTACACGACTAATTATTAACAAGATCCCGGGGTCTCCCATTAGGGTGGAACGTTCTGTACGCCAGGGATGTCCGGCAAGTCCACTCTTGTTTGCATTGTACATAGAAAGCTTATGCTTGGCCAAATAGAAAACGAGACCATCCGTGGTTTCAGACTGCTTGACGCCGAGGTAAAGGTTTTGGCATACGCTGATGATGTAGCAGTGTGTTGCACCACCAAAGACAGTGTAAGTTGCCGTTTTTAAAAATTTTGGAGAAATAACAGGAAGTCGGGTCAATTGGGGAAAGTGTGAGGGGTTGTGGCACGGAGACTGGACATCAACCCCAGGTACCTATGCTAACGTTCACTGGTTTAATACTCCAGTAAAATATCTAGGCGTGCCTTTCCAGCACTACAAAGACACCAATAATTACTGGACTGAACAAATAGAAAAAACACGCGAAAGGACAGCGCAGTGAAATGGCACCTGTCTCTCAATGTTTGCCAGAGCCACTGTATGCAACATATTCTTAATAAGCAAATTATGGTATGTGATGCAGGTTTTGTGTTGCCTACGGGTACACGTGCAAAAGCTGCATAGGATATTCGCTGTGTTTATATGGGGGTCTACTTGGGAAAAATGTAGTAGGACAAATCTTTTCCGAAGAGTAAAACAGGGGAGACTCAGCCTGTCGCATATGTTCGTGCGACAACAAGTTAATCGTTTTATTTTCTTTCGAGATTTTCAACACCCCTTCTTAAGAACACTATGCCAGTTACGCCTTTGTCGTGTTCTGCCTAACTTTGTGGTTAGCACCGCAAGCATGCCGGGAGCTACGCGAGGTCTCTTTAAGGAAGTTGCAGACAGTGTCCGTTTCTTGTCAGTTCGGTTTTCCAATGATACCTTTCTTCGGTTGGGCGAAAGAAATTGCATAAAGACATATGCGACATGACTTTTCCAGCTCCTATATATAGGTTAATTAATAGCGGGGGAGAAGGCAATGATGTTCTTAAGCGTGTTAAGAAAATGCAAATTCAGCCTAGTGCAAAAAGCTTTTTCTCTATATTACAATCCGGAACACTACCAGTTAAGACTTTTTCAGAAGATAGAGGAGTTTATATGCCATGGGGTTCGAACTGTTTGATCTGCCGAAAGCCGGAGACAATAGGTCACGTTTTTCTACATTGTTGGGAAAGGGTTTACTTCTGGGATGTTTTACAGAGAACTCTAAAAAAGGAACTTCTCTTACATTCACTTGGTATGAGGTTTTTAACAGTAGAAAAAGAGGATGGTCGAGGGACTGCCTTTTGATCTTATAATGCTGCTTGGCCTCCATTGTCTATGGCGGGCAAGAATGGTCGGTTACTACTGTGACCCTGACAGGCGTCCGGCCCGTATGCTGTTCCGCGAAAGCATTGCTCAGTACATTGATATACTCAAACAAGAGTTTGTTCCAGAATGGCTCTCCAGGGTCTAACCCCTGGTGAACCTGAAGGAATTTTAGCACTGTAATCACTAATAGTTCCGCGGCTGTTTTGCCATCACTTCTCTTTGTATGTTACTGTTTACAGTGACTTATATAGATGTGTATTTTGTGCGAAACCGGTAGTAAAGAAAAAAAATTCGTAAGGCTTAGTGGTTAGTGTCTTTGAATGGGAATCCGTAGGTTGCACGTTCAATACTCCATGGCACCTTGTTTTTTTTTACGGGACGGGTGTTTTTTACACGGTTTTTTATACAATCATTTTTTTATTTTTTGTGGCAACTCGTCATGGTGATTCTGACGCCATTTCGCGCTCAAGCGTTGCCGGCACTGCAGCACCCACCATATCTCACCATGCGCCATGGTAGACGTTTCCCACCGTTCACCCACTACTTTAATCCAGTATAATGGTGGGTGGTGGTTTACACCATGCCCACCATTCGTTTTTTTTTTGATAGGTTGAGCGCTAATTTTTTGCCAAGTAATGTTTGACATGAACCAAAACTTGCATGACAGAACAGAGTATGTTATAAAATGGTTTGATTCAGCAATTCACTGACATTTGGTTTCTATAATATACAAGATGTTTATTTACACTACTTACAAATGGGATAGAGAGCCAAGAATCTAAGGTTGACTGTTTTCGAAAAGTCTCTTGTCTCTGTCTTTTCGACCCCTGATTCACCCTGCACCGACCACTCTTGTCTTCCTCTATTGCTTGCTGCACCGTCCAGTGTACCAAGGGTCGGTCATGCAGTTTCCTTAACATATTGGGCATGAGGTCCACCACCAGAGGCGCGAGTGCTGCAATCGTTGTGACGTCCAGGGTTGGGTCACGTGAAAGCTGGCAGTTGCATGTGTGATTTTACCGTGACTTTGCAGTGTCTTAATTTTCGAACAGCGTTGTTTTGCTCTGGTTGCAAGTGTGCAGACTTCTGCAGACTACACAATCCAAAAAGACAGCAAACGTTACCGGCCGCATACCACAGTGCGCTACATACAGGAGGGTACTCTCACGGCGGCTTGCAGTGCCACTGTTACCTCTCTCTTTTTGTGTTGTGGTTGTTATTCAACTATGGGGTTGACATGAGCACCGACCATGAATGCTCGCATAAAAGCGAAACATTTGAGTTTCCGCATGGGAGTTACCCTCACAACTAAAGATGAATGTGCGAACATTCCAATTATGTATAGTTCAAAACAGGATGTAGGTGTGTATATCTGGGGAAAGCTGCTGTCATTGTCATTACACTTAAGAATGTGCCCCATTGTTGTCTGAATTTTCAGAGAGTCCAGATTAGCCCGGAATTCCACTTCTTTTCTCTATATTTTGGTGATTTCACCTTATTTCAGTCTATTTATTTGTCAGTTGCTTGTGTGTGTTCGGCCAGCACGTTGGACGAAACCTTCTTTTTTACATCATACATGTGCCGCTCCAGTTAGAGTTACTTCTCTGGCCAAGATAACCTAACAGTAGCCTGTGCCTTTCCCACCCTCTTCCCTGGTTCTCCTGCTCTATGTGTGTACTCGACCAAACTGGTTTCCATCCACCAGTAGCGTAGCCAGGGGGTGGCACACCAGGCCCATCCCTCTGCCCTCCCAATATTCTCCCATGGTATATAGGGGCGCAGAAAATAACGGTCTACCACATCTACTTGACTAGCTGGTACCCAATCTAATCAAGGTTTTGCCTACTTCCAAAGCAATTTCTGGCAACGCCTCTGCCATCTACGACCTCAGCTCACAGGATTATTTGCTTACGTCTGTAGGATGGGCCTATGGCCACTGTCTTTTCCTCTCAATGCTGTTTTGATCTACAGGCGAAAACTTGGTAAGCTTTGAAAACTGATTCATTTTCCAAGAGCTGCCGTGAAATATTGTACAGTTTGGGAATATAGCTTGCCAAAAACTGGACACTCCCTATTTCATTGAAGATCTGAGCCCCCCCCCCCTTTTTATGTCTTTAGGTTGTGTCATTCCGGCTACGGTCCTGGCGATGAACATCTGCGGTACTGTCGCTAGGTCAACGGGTGCACGCCGTTGTTACTTTACCTTGCCAAACGCGCCTTTAAGGCAAAGCCGAAGTGATACCTAGCCCTACAATGGAAAGAAAAAACAAGATGGGAAGTTGGGGAAGGGGAGGTGTAGTGATTAGAAAAATTCTTGGCTTAAGATTCTAACCCGTGCAGGGAATCATATAGGCCACCTTTGCCCTTTTACAGTGGTGCTTTGCAAAAAAGCGTATTGAGATTTAGAAGGGGCTGGTATCCCTAGTCATGGGACACTGCACATAATGTTCACTTACTCGTGCGTTTGTATGCTGCCTAACTTTGAGTATTAATGTAATCACTGATGTCTAAATATGCTACTGGAAATAATTTGGAGCAGTGTATATTTCTTCCCTAAAAAGCAAACTAAATTATGCAACAGTTTTTTTCGTTCTTTTTTTCACCACCTGTGCTCTTAGGTTTCAGCAATCTCCCAAATTTCATGGTCGCAAGCTTGGTAGATTCATATTTATATTCGCAGAGTCTGCCAAATGGTTTCACAGGCACAGCAAATGCTAATATGGACTTTATCATTGTTGGCTCAGTGGGGTGGTTCAAGCACGGCGACACGACAGCGACCATGTTGCTGACCACGAAGTTCTTCGTTGTACAGGTTTCGCTGCTGATGGTCACAGGATTACCGAGCACGAATGACACGTGCGCGCCGCCGGTTGACACCATCTACCTTTCCGTGGCAGATGTGCTTGTGCGGACGCCGGTACTGACTTTCTGTATGGACGCTCCGACGCAGCGACAGTTGCGCATGTCCATGACATCAGCGACCGAGGCTATAAAGCATCCACCGCAGCATTTCTTCGACAGTGGGCACGGCGAGCCGACAGCGACCATGTTGCTGACCACGAAGTTCTTGTTCGTTGTACAGGTTTCGCTGCTGACGGTCACAAGATAACCGAGCGCGAACGACACGTGCGCGCCGCCGGTTGACACCATCTACCTTTCCGTGGCAGATCTGCAAGTGCGGACGCCGATACTGACCTTCTGTATGGACGCTCCGACGCAGCGACAGTTGCGCATGTCCGTGACATCAGCGACCGAGGCTATAAAGCATTCACTGCAGCATTTCTTCGACAGTGGGCACGGCGAGATGACCACGAAGTTCTTTTTCGTTGTACAGGTTAGCTACTCTGCTTCCAACATAAAAACTAGTGATGAAGTATTGTTAGTAGTTGGGCCGTGCCCAAGCACCTGTTTAAGTATTGCATATGAGTACTATTGTGCATGCAAAATGTTGTACTCTGTGGTGACGTTGAGACAAACCCAGGACCCATGAACGCTGATTTATTACACAGTATTCTTCAGGGCCATGCAGATATGAAGGCTGAAATACTGTTATTAAAATCGATGAACGAACAAATAATGTGCAACATGGACTTGCGATTTTGTGCTATTGAAGCCAAACTACAGGAATTTAAAGATAAATCACTGGAAGTTGCCGCTCTTGAATACACTGCAGTTTCCTTTAAAACTGTGC
This sequence comes from Rhipicephalus annulatus, assembly GCA_013436015.1. Lineage (NCBI taxonomy): Eukaryota > Metazoa > Arthropoda > Arachnida > Ixodida > Ixodidae > Rhipicephalus > Rhipicephalus annulatus. The sequence continues at coordinate 894,958 of WOVY01000213.1, read as the reverse complement.
TGTCTTGGCAGAGCTCCAAGTTAACTGATCTCGAAGACCGAAGCCGTCGGGCAAACCTTATCATTCATGGTGTTCTCGAAAACACAAATGAAAATGACACCTGTCTTCGAACGGCTGTTGTAACCGATATATTCGAGAATACATTGGGAGTGAAGTGCACGTCCATAGCCCGCATTTTTTACCGTCTTGGCCGCCAAGGTAGTCGTAGGCCTGTCATAGCTTACTTTCAAGGTTATCAGGAGAAACAAGAAGTCTTAAGGAATTCAAATAAATTGAAGGGCTCCAATATTTATGTACAAAGTAATTATAGCCAGTGCACGCTGCGCAAGAGCCGCCTGCTTTGGAAAAGTGCAAAAGCTGAACGCGACAGCAGGAAACAGGTTACTCTTATTCACGACAAGATCAATATTAATGGCAAACTTTTTGGCTGGGATGAAGCCAAAAACGTGCGTGTAGCCCTTATTCCGCAAGCTACAGGTTCTGATTGACCCGCTCGACAGTGTGTGTCCAAAAGTTTGAGAGTGTTTAACGTAAACGCGCAAAGCCTGTCAAATAAAGTTGACAAGCTCGAGTACCTTCTACTCACCTACGACCCTCACATTACAATAACCACAGAAACCTGGCTGCACGGAAGTATAAATGATTCAGTACTAATTCCTCCGAGATATCAAATCTTCAGACGTGACCGGCCATCAAGAGGTGGTGGTGTAGCAATAGTTCTCAACGATTGTATTATTGCTCAGCCCCTTCAAGAAACTCATGAGCACGAAAGTTTATTCCTTAAGGTAAGCTGCTAGGGCCATTACTTCACCGTATGTGCCATCTACAGACCACCCTCTTCAACACACGAATATCTGTGTAGACTATACGACCACATGTTCACGTTCAAAAATGATCGTCTGATTCTTGCAGGTGATTTTAACTTGCCCAATGTTGACTGGCGCGTTCCATGCTCTGGCTCTGATGTAACGACGTTAAACCCTCTCGCTGACATTGCCTTGATGTGTGATCTTGTGCAGATTGTTAATGAGTGCACCAGAGAGGCTGGAAACAACCGTTATACACTCGACCTAGTCTTTTTGAATTCCAATGTATGCAAATACACGGTCTCTATTGAAGATGGCATTTCCGACCATAAAGCAGTATTTTTAGCCTTCGATATTGGTGAAAACAAAGCACACCGACAAGAGACCAGACATGTCATTAAGGATTACTCGAAGGCAGATGACCAGGCCATTTTGCATTATCTGTGGTTCTTATGTAATAATCTTTCTGATGATGTGCCGATCGTCTGGAACCAAATAAAAACTGCGATGTATTACTGCACTGATAAGTTTGTGCCAAGCAAACGGGTTAGGAAAAACCGAAATAACCCATGGATTACAAGGGATATCATACATTTGCACCGCAAGGTAAAACGAGCTAGAAAAAAGAAAAAAAATACCCTGCAGACTTATCTCGTTGAAGGCCCAGCTTGCAACTCGGCTAAGCGAAGCTAAGGCAAGATACTTCAACCACTCGCTTCCTAAGTTTTTGAAAACTAACCCGGATAGATTCTGGCGGTACTTGAGCGATGCGCACAAAACACCAACCGAGATATCGGTAAATGGCTGTATTGTTAACAATCCAGTCAAACTTGCAAACCAATTCAATCAGTATTTTCACTCAGTATTCACTCAGGGAGATCATGCTGGCACAAACATTATTTCTCTGTCTACTATATCTGCCGATTTCATAACTGTCGAAGGTGTCCTTTCACTGTTACTGAATGTTAACACTAAATCTTCCAATGGTCCCGCCGGCATAGCTAATGCATTTTTGCAACGTTACGCCGAACCTATCGCGCATGTCTTCACCCATATTTTTCGTCTTTCGTTTCATAATTCAATCTTCCTGATGATTGGCGAACGGCATGTGTTATTCCCGTATTTAAAAAAGGTGATCGCCTAAATGTTCAAAACTACCGGCCAATATCATTAACTTCCGGTCCTTGTAAACTTCTTGAGCATATCATCACGCATTACATAATGTCATTTCTTGAAGAAAACAGTATTTTGACTCCTTTCCCGCATGGTTTTTATTTTATTTATTTTACTTGATTTATACATACTGCGGACCACACTTCGGTCCAAGCAGGAGGGCATGGTGTAATGCAAAGAGAAATACAGTGCACAGTTACTCAGTATCGCAAGTACTACATTCGATTGTCTGGTCCCAGTCTAAAATGGTGCGTGGAAAAAAATGAAAATTTGAACGTGTTCGTTCTCGCGAAGTACGGAGTTAGTGCATTTGGTTGGCGATGTCTTGTCGGTCTTGTGTTTAATGGAGAAAGAAAAGAGGTTGGATCAAGGGAAAGTTTGCGATTATATAAAAGAGACAGAAAATCAAGGTGAGACTTCTTTCTACGATCCTGAAGGGAAGGAATATTATTAGCTAGCACTAGGTCTGTGGGGGAGTCCATTCGCAAAAACCTAGAATAAATAAACCGAATGGCCTTCCGCTAAATCCTTTCAAGTTTTTTAATGTTTTGTTTAGTATGGGGGTCCCACACGATACTCGCATACTCCAGCTTCGGCCTAACGAAAGTGAAATAACTAAGAAGCTTTACGTTTGGAGGGGAATTTCTGAGCTTATATCTTAGGAAGCGTAATTTCCGAAAGGCAGACGAGCAAATATTATCTATGTGCATGTTCCATGATAAGTTGTTTGTTAGCGTAACGCCGAGGTACTTATAACTGTCAACCTGTGTGAGAGAAGACGATCCTAATTTATACACCTGTTCACTAGGGTTTTTCTTTCTTGTTACACAGAGATATACACTTTTTTCCAAATTTAATTCCATTCCCCATTCTACGCACCACTCCCGCACGTTTTCAATGTTTTTCTCGAGTTTGTTCTGATGACTTCCCGAAACAAAACACAGTCATCAGCGAACAATCGAATTTGAACAGTAGGGTCAACAACAGTTACTAAATCGTTAATATAAAACAAAAAAGCAATGGTCCCAAAACACTACCTTGTGGAAACCCAGAGGTGACAGGAAGACACCGAGATTCTTCTTCGTTAATTTTGACCCGCTTAGGAACGGCCTCTCGACTACCACTCAACTTGTCACCACAATTCACGACTTCGCAATGGTACTTAATAAGAGCGACCAAATAGACGCCATCTTTTTAGATTTTAGAAAAGCTTTCGACGGTGTTTGCCATAGTAAATTACTCACAAAACTTTTAAACATTGGCCTACCCATTATTGTAATTAATTAGATCCGCTCCTGCCTTACCAGCCGCAAACAGTTTGTCCAGGTTGAGGGCTGCTGCTCTGGGGTTCTACCTGTAACCTCGGGAGTTCCACAAGGCAGTGTCCTTAGCCCTGTCTTGTTTCTCATCTTTATCAATAACGTCAATTCATCAGTTGACACCACCGCCATAAGCCTGAGCTTTTTGCAGATCACTGCAGTCTTTACAAGCCAATTGAAAGTGAAAGGGACCAAGAGTGCTTGCAGAACAACCTAAATTCTCTCTCCGATTGGTGCCATACCTGGTCGATGGTGTTAAACATTAGTAAATCGGTCTATATGCGTATATCAAATAAAATTACCCCCTTTGCATCACGCTACACCTTAAATAATAATCCGTTGATCAAAGTGAGCAATTTTAAATACTTGGGAGTCAATATTACCAATCGACTGTCGTGGAGTAACCACATTGACGACGCTTGTTCCTCCGCCTCTAGAAAACTAGGGTTTCTTAGACACAAACTAAAAAACGCGCCAACTCAGATCAAGCTTCTTGCATATAATACATTTATTCGACCCCGTCTAGAGTACGCATGCATAGCCTTGGACCCGTATTTTAAAAGGGATGTTTATAAACTTGAAATGGTCCAGAGGAGAGCGGTAAGATTCATCTATATAGCCTATCACAATCTTGATTCACCTTCATCACTTATGGCTACTAACAACTTTCCGCTCTTGAAACAGCGTAGAACTATCGCCAGACTCAAGTTTCTTTTCCTGCTTTGTAATCATCAGTTTTTGTTATCGATCCCAGTAAATACATCTCTCCCTCTTCTTCCAGGAAAACCAGGCATGCTCACAATCATGATCTGACACCTTACTTTGCACGTACTAACCTTTTCAAACATTCCTTCTTTCCGAGAACCATTAGCAAATGAAATGCACTGCCTTCAAATGTTTTTTCCTGAACGTGGCATTCCCGACTTTGAAAACTACAGGCACCTTTTGTGTAATCAACACTGTTGATATTTCAATGCTACATTACCTCATCTTATTATTTCAGCTGTGTAGCTTTACTTTTTTGTGCTTGAAACTGTTTCTAGAAGTTTGTTCGCTTTTTTTCTAGATATGTATAACTAAGCATCCTATTTAATATGACTTGTTTTTCAGTAGCTTTGTGTATTTTAACTTGCTGTATAACTTGTTCGCTTTTTTCGCTATGCTCCCTTTTTGTGCCCCTCCTGCTTGGTCTACGGACTGCAATATGTAATAAATAAAAGATAAAATAAAAAATACCACTTTCATTCAAATGGCAGGGCTCATGTTTACACTGCACAGTTTAGGTGATGTTGAATGGTTTATACATATCTGGTTTCTAAAGGTAAGCCTTCTTTTCTGTACTGCTCGAAATTTGGTATCTAGTGATGAAAATTGCATATTTTTTTCCTGTAACGTGCTCGAAATTTACGTTTTAATGCTTTAAAAGTAATATTTTGCTGCTCCTGAAATTGCTCCAAGTTGTATTTCGGCTGTTGCACCGCTGATGTTGTTAAACAGTAGGTTTCAGTGACACTGTGTTCAATAAGCAAACAAGTTGGTATTCGGATATTTTTATCGCATTTCTTCTGGTGCCCCCGTAATCTAATATGCACCTACCAGTCTGACCAATATAACTGTTGGCGCATGACTGAGGAATCTTGTACAGTACTCCTGTAACACAAAGAATGGAGGAGCTTTGGTGTTTCTGACCACATTCAACTTTATTTTTGGTTTTGCCTTTGGCCCCGAGCTTAACAAGTGCGCAAGTGCTGCCCAGCTTCTTGAGAGCCGTACATACCGCTGCCGCATCATATCTGGATGCGACACTCTTAATTGTGAGCCATCTTGTGAACAAGTCTAACAAGTGTTGTGTATTTTAGTGTAATAATAAGAGCTTGTATCAATAAAGATCTTGAACGTAGGGCAGCAGGCTAAAGTGACTTTCATGAGTTTTCTAGACTTCGCACTTGCTGAAATGTTTCATCCATCTCGCCACCTTTTCGCAGGATCTCGTGACTACATAATCTGGAAACCATGCTGTTTGAAACCTCTGGATACGAGCATAAGTACTGCTCACTACCTTGTGCACACATGACTTGCACACAGCCTCATGTACCAAAGATGCAGCCAATCCATCTTTGATCACATTGGAATAAGCTAATCTGTAAGGCAAAACAGGCTGTTGCGACCTGGGCCTGTACTGCCAAAACACATGCTTTGGTAAGGATTGAGACAGCTGCTCACCTTGTGAACTTTTGATATATTTCCGTTTTTTGCGCCAAGCTGCTTTAAAAGCATAGTATTCAAGAAAATTGCACCGAACTGCTCTAAAAAAGCCTCAAAAGCTAGAATTTTGATGCCGACCTCAGTTTCAGTGGTGAAAAAATGGCAAGTTTGGCTAATAAGACGCCCCCAATTGTGTGTGTGTTTTTTTTTTCACTTTCCATCTCTTTAGTGACAAAGGTTCCCATGGTTCCGCCATAATCTTTAAACTTCAGAAAATATGCATGACACCACAAAAATGTTCTGCCGTGCATCAAGCGTGCTGCTTCTACTAGCAAGGCTGTGTGTTCTAGCGCCACTGTCGGCTAGCGAAAACCACCGAGTTGGGTAGCAAGCATAGCGGGATTGACTGTCCAGTTCTCTGTCTTGCAGAGCGGGTTCCTCCAGGCATTGTGGCTTTCATGTTGGTGCTGCTTCATGCGATCACCTACGAGTACGTGTTTGCTGTAAGCGAGTAGCTGTGAACGTGGAGTTATTTTTTCCCTGCATCTAACGCGTTTCCCGGATGCTCTGCACGTGCAGATGGGTTCTCAAAATGGGTTCCGTGAGTGGCAGAATGTGTGCAACCTATTCCCGGTTCACACCCATTACCTACTAAGTTTTTTAGACAGGCGAGTTCTCATTGCATTTTGCATTTAAAAAAAGCGATCGTAAATGAAATCCGCATATCAGTGTCTGCCGGTAGAGAAAAACACTTGGTTACATGTGAAGCCGCGGTGACAAAACTAGTGTTCAAATCATCGTAAACGATATTAATGGGCATCTTGGTGCTTTATCTGTGACTGATTACGCATCGGCAATCACTCGGCACAATTTTCATTAATGGTGATTCGCGAGTGCTTTGTTTTGTAATCGAAACTCGCAACAAGTGCTTAAAGAGGTGTCGTTGCATGCGTGCCGGCCATGGGCTACAAAAGCTTTTGGCTTATCGCAATTAGTGTCTCGGTCGGTGGTAGTGTGACTTCGTTTTCTTTCATTTCTTCCTTTTTTGCAATAAAACCTCCCTCTCTATGATTGGCGGTTTGTTTGCATGAAAAGGGATTTTTTCGCCTGTGATGCGCGAGCACTTTACATCACATCATCACATCACATCACTTTGTTTCCTTAAAGACCCCTCAAGGGTATTACATAAGGAGTGGGTATGCAGTGTAGCCAGGTGAGTTCACTCGGTAAGAAAATTTGTTCTTTTGTCCAAGAAGTTTGATGGATTAGTAATGGCTGCAATGGTGTGGGAAAGACCATTCCAATCTGTTGCTGCTCCGGGGAAAAATGAAGAGGAAAATGAGAGGGTGCGAGAACGTGGCGTGACAAATGCAGTTCTTGTCCGCGGCGATGACGTATGCGCGTAAGGTGAACAATATAAGTTGAATGACAGAGATCACTGTAGAATAAAAATGTGGAATAATGATAGCGTGGCAATACGACGACGAACACAGAGATTAGACAAACTGGATTCCGCTTTCAGTGACGATACACTAGCTCGGTAATAATAGGTGGAATGAATGAATCTAGCAGTACGGCTTTGGACAGCTTCTAGGGCGTATGCGAGGTAGGAATAATGCGGGCTCTAGATAGCGCATGCGTATTGCAGTTTCGGTCTAATGAGTGATTTGTAGGCTTGTAGTTTGACGTGCGTGGGGGCATGATGAAGATTTATTTCCAGGAGTCCCAGTGTTTCATTGGCAGATGCTACGATATTTGTAATATGAGTGTGCCAAGATAGGTCATTGCATAAGGTCACCCCTAAATATTTAAAAGGGTTAACAGCTTTGATTCGAACTCCAGAAATTGAATACAGAAAAAAAGGGGAGCAGAACGTCGAGAGAAGGTTGCAGATTTAGACTTACCAGGATTTAGAGTCATTCGCCATTGCTGGCACCAGTCTTTGATGTGGTCAAGATCAGTCTGTAAAGCACGTTGGTCGAGAGGGTTATTCATGGTTTAATAAATGACGCATTCGTCTGCGAATAGTTTGACGTTTGCTAAAACTGTTGTAGGCAAATCATTCATATAAAATAATAACAGAAGGGATTCAAGGACGGATCCTTGAGGCACGCCTGCGGTTACTGGGAGCGGGCAAGATGTCGCGCTATATATAAGAACAGTTTGAGAGTGCTTTGTTAAAAAAGCCTTTATCCATTAGAGAATAGGGATCTCTGTTTAACTGACTAAGTTTTAGTAATATTCTTTTATGGGCTATTTTGTGAAATGCAGTTAATTTCCTCCTCTTTGACTATCTTCAACACTAGCTAAGGAGGGAAGATGTTTGAGGTTCGGGATGGGTCGCCTGGATGACTCGAGTTCAAGGTGGCAGGGCGAAGGAAGAGCCGTAGTCCGGTGAAGAGACGCTTTGTTGCAGCCTCAGGCTACCGCCCGAGTCCAAGCCTGAACATCCGCTCTTATTTCGAATTCAAACATCCCCTTTTAAACCCTCGGTTGAATAAAGAGTCTTTACGAACACCAATCATGTTGGGACTCGCATCATCACAACCAATTGCAGAAACACCTTGATAACAGCTACTACATTGGTTACAACCACGTTACCAAATAAAACACGCAAAGGGATAGGTTCTTCGTGGGTGACACTCTCTCCCATGCCAGGCCGTGCTGCCTCGTCGGCAGACTTCTATCGGCAGCCGTTCTCACGCTCGAGCCCCGTCAGTTCTCTCATTATTTGTTTCTTCATAGAAGCCTCCTTAAGAGCGCTGGGTACACCGTTGGGCTCCGTGCGCTTACCAGGTGTGCATGCGACAGAGAGGCGCCCCGACATCCTAACAACAGCGGGGGAGATTATGCTCGTCTCCCTGCCGCCACTAACGGCTGGTGCACACCGGCGACTAGCAGCGGTCGCGCGACCATTTGCGGCTGGTCGCAAACAGTCGCGAACGGTCGCAAACGGCCGCAAAGCGACTGCTTTGGCTAGTCGCTTCCTGACCCATTTTTCAGTCACGCGACTGCAGTCGCAAAGCTGCTGGAACCAATCAGCGGTGCTCAATTTTTGTTTTCTTGTTTTTTTATTGCGCTGGCTTCCTGCCGCCAGATCAAACGAGTGCGTTCCTCTGGGTCTCTGGCACCATGGCCACCACGGAGTACTCGGCTTGGAGATGGCGGGGCGCAGCCGCTCGAGCAAAGCGTCGAATTTACGTGGAGGCGTTCGCAAAAAGCTAAGCACCGTCAAACTAAAGAGAAAATAAATTGTGCACTACCTTTTCCCCATATTCAGAATCGTTTTTTGTCGTGAACTTGACTTGTCACCACCTTCAATGCAGCGCGTTTCGAACGCGTTTGTGCTTTATGCCTTGGCAACGACTTAAAGACACCGCGTTCGAGACACGTTTGTGCTGCATTGTAGGCTGTGGCAAGTCAAGTTAATTTTGAGGACCGTGTCTGAATACGTACGACTCTCGCAAATACTCCTCGTGCTCCTCGTCGTCTCAGCGCAGTTCGAGGGGCCGGCGACTTGCATGGCCGACCAACTCGCGCGATCGAAAGGACGGTCAAACCCACTACCGGCTTTTTTTTTCTTTGGAGGCATCTGTGATGCCAGTGCTGACACCATGGCACAGCGCACCTGCACCATGACAATGTCTTGTTCTTCGCTTGAATTCAACTTGACGCTGTTGGGAACCCTGTGCGAGAACGGACGACAACAATAAACGCGGCGCAGTCGGTTTGCTCCGCTTAAGCTGGCGGCGATCAGCTGATCGGCGCCGGTCTCCACAGTTCTCGCTGATAACGAGATCCGGACGTGATTCTCCGGTTTTGCGACTTCCGGTCACTCGCATGCAGCCTCTGCCGGTGTGAACATGAGTCGCTTTTTGGTCGCCAGTCACGAATGGTCGCGTGACCGCTGCTAGTCGCCGGTGTGCACAAGCCTTGGGTCTGGGTCAGCCAAGTGGTCACGTCCCCGCGTCATTCTCAATGGCACGCGTGCATGCCAACAATGGCTTAAACTCAGATGGTCGCGCCTGACCTACCTCTTGCCAGACGCTTTTCCGAGCAAGCTTCTCTCTTCTAATCCCGAACAGGGGCGACCTTGACGGCTCCGTTCATGGACTGTGCGAACGAAGAGGTCTTCTTTCTTTCCCGTGCTCGGGGTCTTCCGCGTTCGCCTTCGCCGAACCGATCGGCTTCGCTTGTTCATGGTTCGGGAATTGGCTACGCGCTCTACATCAGCCGCATTAATTGCGCTGCGCCCAACACGCTGGTAATTGGTGCCTCATACTAACTCCTCCCCTTCAAGAGTATTATTTGATACTCGATGTCCAGTAACATGATGCAAAAACAAACAAAAAATCGCTGAAAATAAACTTACTCCTGGTGCACGCACACGCGTGAACCGATTATCACTTCCATCTCAACAGGAGAACTTCCGCATCCTTCGGCGAAACAGACGAAGCAACACATATACATAATGCTCTCAAATGGTCCTCCGAAAGAAAACCTTTTCGTAATGCACCACAATGAATAACGCATTCAGAGTTTTAGGTCCACAGCGCCAGTCAGTTCGCATTAGCTTGTCACAGGGCACTCGCACCGTGCATAGTCCGGTGGCATAATGTCTTTCAAACTCACAACACCACACGATCATTGTCCCAACACGGGAGACCCACTCCATGCACCCTCCAGGCCCCGCATGACACACTCAAAGAGAGCAACGGACATAACGGTATAGGTATACCTAAGTCTCAACGGATCGCACCGAGAAAAAAAATATCACAACTCACTTCACAAACGCTACCTTACTTATTCTACAAAACTATTGCAACACAACACATTTGTACACCTATAAGCAGTTCTACCACTTGTAGGCGAGCTCGTATCGTAAGAAGCAACTCAACTAGAAATATACAACAAACAAGACATTTTCACATCATGCTGGAACTGTTAGTCTGTTCGACGCACTTAAACACCACGCATAACACTTTAACGTGTGATGCAAACTCCTGTACATTCATTCAATTCACAGAGACTACTTGAGTTGCAATACAACAACAAAAAACTTTACCATATGAAACAGGCAAAACGTCACCTTGCCTCTAAATAGTTACATTCGCTGAATTCATTGATCATCCAATACGCGAAAGAGGATCAGCAGCCTCGCTCAGAGCGCCCTAATTACGAACAATTTTTGTTTCACATTCACCTCTCATTCAACTGTGGACACCTCCCGTTGCGACTGGCACAACATGTTACTGCAGGATGTGCGATCGTTCACATTCACCTATTGTTTGAAAGAGGCAACCTCTGATTGCCCTTTTCGATGCGTCCGTGGCGAAACAAAAAGCTTTGCTGGGGTCGGTTGCCGTCAACTTAGAAAACAACACCAAACCCTCTAGCTCAATTGAACGCTACCTGTGCCTCTACGTTGTACGGAAGCGTGTTCAACACTCTCGAACCGCCGTTACCAATAAATTCCTTGACTTTCCACTTAAAACCTTTCACAATGTCATCATTCTTCGGTAACACGCCATAGCTAAACACAGAAGGCGCAAAACTTGTCACTGAAATAACTTCTTTCCGCGGCGATTACGTAAAAAATATCTGTTTCAAACCTTAAAAAAACAAACCAAACTAAGATTACCTTCAACTAATCCGGTAGTTCGATTATACAAAGAACTTACTGCTTCATTTCACGCTTCAGGCGCGCACGCAACGGTCCTAATTTGGGTACTTTCCCTTTTAAACGGAAAACACGCAAGACGTAGAAACCCCTCGTTCCACCGCCGAAACCCAACGCCAGGCGCTTTTCGGCAAAGTATGCGCTAACGCGCTTCCTCATCATTCCTGCGACTTACCACCGGAAGAGTCGTTGTGTGTTGACACTTTGTCTCGGCACGACTTTGATTTCACTGAATGGCATGGCTGCTTCCGGTCTAACTGCTTTCTATCAGTTCTCTTGACGTGCGACCCGTTTTTCACCCGATGCCGCGCATCAGCCAGATGCTCATCTCGCTTCGGCTCTCCTGCTCGGCCGTCCTGTTTCTTCATTGTGCACTGCACAGCGTTAGGGCTACCTCGCGACACATGTTCTGGCTCCCGCATCGTTGCATACTGCTCCTGTCTAATGCACTGTCTTAAACAGCTGATGTCTTTCGCATTACTCTCCTTTTGATCATTCAGGGGCTTTTGCTGATGACGACGAAGACATTCGTAATCTGCTGGTGTAAGTAATTCGGGCACACTTGTATTTACCCGATCGGTTACTGCGCAATGCAATTTCACAGGCTGCGCAGTGCTTCCCGACGTGGATGGAAGAGCCAGAGGTACCCACACTAGACGCGCGGGAACGTCTTGCCCAAAAGCGTCAGTTAGCCTTATTGTGCCACTGCTCTCACACAAAATCTCAGCGGATACCTCAGTCGCCCGTATCACCGTTATATCCGCACCCGAGTCAACGCGTGTGAAACAGGGCTTGCCTTCCACAAGAATCTCAATGTGCGGACTCCTCATCAGCGAGTTTTTCATATTCGCAGAGTGTCGCGATGGTGCGGTACGGCTTTCCCATAATCGCTTCCTCTGGGAAGCCACGCTTAAAACTTCGGCTGTATTAGCAGCTGTCTCACGGAAAAATTTGCAATCTCTCTGAAAGTGACCCCGTTTTCTGCAGCCAAAACACGATCCTGATTTTGGTCTGAAATTTGTTCTAGCGAAGGGTTTCAATTGCAGCCCATAATTTATATTTTCTGATTCTGCACCGCGGTAACTGCGCTGTCTGCTGTCGAGGCTTTTTTCGAAATTGGCGGCTAACTGCACAATATTCTTGGCCTTCAACCAGCGCTTCACTTCCTGCTGAATGATCAGTGAGCGGAGATCACTTGGCATTAACTGCTTTAGCCTGTCAGCTATAAGCAACTCTTGAAGACCTTCAAAAGTCTCCACCTCTCTACTTCTCATGTAGTAAATAAACATTATCTTCAGACGCGCCGTCACTTGACTACAAGACTCGCCTGCTTCTCTTTTGATATTCACAAACATACGGCGGTACTCACTCGTAGTCATACGCATCTGTCTCAGCACTTTCATTTTACGTCTACGTACAGCATTACCACCGCTTCTGCTGCCTGGTTGGCGACGAACGTACGCATCTTGTCACTTAAGAATGGTAGTAAAATCGTGCCCTGTACTTCCTCGGGTATGTTTAATGCCGCAAAAAGGACATCCACATTCTTGAACCAGGCCGGAATCATCGGCTCGTTGGTGGGCATGGGTGTGAGGACTGCTTTCAGCTCCTTCGCGTACCGTCCGATACTGGTTTGCTGGTTCCGGTTTTCCGGTTCCTCCGATAAGGCACGCGACAATCTCACCTTTTCCAGCTAAAGCTTGAGCTTCAGCGCTCCGAATTCAAGCTTCAAATCTCTGGTGCGATCCGATTCACTAACGGCGTCTCCTTCCTTCACATCTCTATCTGAGTCTGCCATCTCACAGAGAGTACCTCAGCGCAAGTCCATTCGGTAAAAACAAAACTGGGGGGCCCCGAGAGAGCATAAAGCAGGTCTCACCTTACAGTGGTGCGTCGCCCGATGCACTTGACAATTGGAACTGCGTCCGTCCCGTCGCCAACGCTAGCTGTGACGACCACTTCCAATGCTGCAGGTCTCCGCCCGATCAGTTCTGTCGCTGACTCAGTCTGTCCTGCTGCTCTGCTCCTGAAGCAGCACCCTGCAGCGCCTCTCCGGTAAGTCCGTCGTTCAACGACGACCTTTGGTTCTGCTCCCGTGAAGTGACGCGCAGTGCTGTTGCGCTGTCGAACTCCAGGCTGCAATGTTGACCGGCAGGCTCGTACCGAATGTCAATGCTGCTTCTCGCAGCGCAACAGCAGGTCCCGAACCAGCATGCGTCTTGGAAGCTTCCCAGACTTTAGCACCTTCCTCGCTGTGGGCTCTCCACATTCAGTCGACTGCGCCAGTTAATTTACTCCTCCTCGACAAGCTTCAACACTAGCTAAGGAGGGAAGATGTTTGAGGTTGGGAATGGGTACCCTCGATGACTCGAGTGCACGGTGGCAGCGCGAAGGAAAAGCCGTAGTCCGGTGAAGAGACGCTTTGTTGCAGCCTCAGGCTACTGCCCAAGTCCAAACTCGAACATTCGCTCTTATTTCAAATTCAAACATCCTCTTTTAAACCCTCGGATGAACAAAGAGTCTTTACAAACACCAATCACATGTTGGGACTCGCATCATCACGACCAATCGCAGGAACACCTTCATAACAGAAAATACATTATTAAAACCACGTTACCAAATAAAACACGCGAAGGGATAGGTTCTGCGTGTGTGACACTCTGTCCCATGCCAGGCCGTGCTGCCTCCGTCGGCCAATTTCTGTCGGCAGCCATTCTCACGCTCGAGCACCATCAGTTCTCTCATTATTTGTTGCTTCGTAGAAGCCTCTTTAAAAGTGGTGAGTACACCATTGGGCTCCGTGCGCTTACCACGTGTGCATGCGACAGAGAGGCGCCCCGACATCCTAACAACAGCGGGGGAGATTATGCTCGTCTCCCTGCCGCCACTATGTCTGGGTCAGCCAAGTGGTTGCGTCCCCGCGTCATTCTCAATGGCACGCGTTCATGCCAACAATGAATTAAACTCAGACGGTGGCGCCTGACCTACCTTTTGCCAGACGCTTTTCCTAGCAAGCTTCCCCCTTCTAATCCCGAACGGGGGTGACATATACGGCTCCGCTCGTGGACTGTGCGAACGAAGTCTCCTTTCTTTCCCGTGCTCGGGGTCTTCCGCGTTCGCCTTCGCGGAACCGATCGGCTTCGCTAGCTGGCGGGTTGGGAACCTGTTACGCGCTCTGCATCAGCCGCATTAATAGCACTGCACCCAACACGCTGGTAATTGGTGCCTCATACTAATTAACGCTTTGGCATAATCTTAAAAAATGTGTCAGTCTGAACGTTGCGGTCAAGGTTAGTGCGTAAATCATGAAAGAAGATGGCTAGTCAGGTTTCGCATGATAGACCTCTTTGGAAAAAATGTTGTGAAAGGTGAAAGAAGCGCAACGAGTCTAGATGATTTATGATGTGAGAGTATATGACGTGTTCTATGATCTTGCAAGGTACACTGGTTAATGAAATGGGTTGGTAGTTAAGTGGAGAGTTTTTGTTACCGGCTTTTTAGATTAAAAGGACCTGGCCCACTTTCCAATCATCGGGCAAAGTGGCAGTGGCAAGAGACTGCGAAAATAACAAACATAGATAGGCAGCAGGAATGCATTTAGTATTTTTAAGAAACTGACAAGATTTCATCAATGCCCGCACGTCAAGGAGCGGCGCGAGTCAAGGAGCGGCGCAGGCAGCAATCGCATGTCGATGTATTACTGGGAGTTCTTCATCGACGGTGATGACCTATAGATATTGAAAAATTTTAAAACTGGCCAACTTGTGCTCTAATAATAGTGCGTGGTTGCTCACGTGGAGAGGCGTTATCAGTATCACTCGCTTATCACTTAGGGTGATATGCACGTGCTTTACGAGATAGTTTATGTGGCGAGATTTCTTGGCTTTCGCATTGCACTCTTGGAGGTGGTCCTGCATGAGGTGGCCATGAACGGCAGTGCAGCATGCTTTTGTTTGTTGAAAGCTCTTGACGCTATCATGTCGGGCTTTTTGAAGCTAACAAGCATTGTTACTTCCCTGAGATTCTTGCGCAATGACAATTTTTTATCTTTTTTAGAGTGTGATGTGTTTTTTTATTGTTTTGTAGAACCTAGCTTTCAACAAAACCTTTTATTAGATATTATTTCATGTGTTACGAGGGTCAGTGAGGTCACGTGTGTGTTGTGTGAAAAGTAGTGCATTTCATACCAAGCATTGTTCTGTTCAAAAACTTCCTTCAAAATATGTTTCATTGAAATGTGTATTATAAGCCAACTAAATTATGCACTGTTGCCCGCACATTGCTAAACATAGGTATTTTTAAGCTCCCACGACAACATAGTAAACGCTGCTAACTGCTCCAAAATTAAAATTTCGCTGCTCCAAAAACTGCTACCAACTTAGTTTCAGCCGTCTTACCCCAGTTTGAGTAAGGCATTAGCCTTAGGTCTAAAAACTGGAGGTTTAATTCCTGCAGCAGTTCTGTCGTAAAGTGAAGTACGCTTCCGTTCTCTTTAAAGAGACACTAAAGAGCAAAAAATTTTTTTCATATTAGTAACTGTGATTTCACTATCCCCAAAACATCTCTCTTGCCGTGACATGTTGCTCGGCAACTGAGAAAACATGCAAGAAGAAAATTTGGGTGGAGATTACACTGAGATTGCCGTGCCAAACAGAGTGACGTACGAAATAATGAAGACGTCTACTGGGGGAGTCCCACATAGCTTCTACTAAAAAATGAAGTACATTGTGTTCAGTGTGTTCAGTGGGTGCTAGACCTAGAATACGATGGTTGGAAAATTTCATTGAGCCAATGTCATGAAACTACGAAAAAGACATTTTGAAATTTGCTATGTGATGCTCAATTGCAGGGTCGCAACAGCTGCGCTGACTGCGCCAATTTGATGAAATTTCTCATTTGTGTGCCGAGCTGTGCGGAAACCATAAAATTTGCCGAAATTGTGCCACGTTGCGCCAATATGCCCGACCAGCCTAGAAATTTTCTCATTCGCCATTTTTAACGAGAAATGAAGACCACTTTCGCCACGTGTAGTTTGCATCATCAATCTATGCGGGCATACTCTAACCCTAAACCGCAGTGTAAGATAGCTGCTCATTAGGTCAAGAAACTCGCGAAACTCGATCGACCAGATAAAGTAACAACGCCGCGTGCCTGTCGGTCTGCTGACCACAGCAGATATTTACCGGCGGGACTACGCAACTACAACATTAAAGATGTGTTGCCGTAGCCAGCATCACGTCGTTGAAAATATGAATTTTCTTTTAAACAAGTGCAGCCATGGCATATTAGGAATTATTAGGAACTAAAGCTGAAAATGTACAAACTCTCAGCATATCGAGCTTCCACACTACCAGCTTTAGTTCATGCCGTGACCATCTCAGTTGCCATAGAAATGCCACATGCGATAGATATCCAGTGCCATTGTGAGGCCAACTGGCGCGAGCCAATATTACTTTAACTGGTCAAACGCGCCTTGCAAGCAAGCCAAAAAGTTGTGCCGTAAACCGGACCTCTTCATGAAAGAAAATGGGGGGGTGTTGCTAATTTTTTGGTCTTGTTCTAACCTGTGCAGAAACACCGCTTAAGCCACCTTCGCTATAGTATATGGGTGGCCTGCGTAAAAGCGTTATATTATTTAGAAGCGGCCTAAATGTAGTCTATAGACACTGCACAGTTTGTTCAATGACTGATGTATGTATATGCAACATATTTGTGAGAACTAATATGCTCGCTGATGCCTAAAAAAGTTACTGCAAAAACTATTGGAAGTACAATATTGTCACGTGTGTCGTCGTCACTGGAATCAAGAGAAGACGAGGATGCGGCAGACAAGGTTTATTAGTAAGGAGGCGTACTTGTGCCTCTCGCTTAGGACACAAAAGGAAGACTAACAGGATCGGAGCGGCGTGCCCATGCACTGCTGCCGTTCGACCAAAGAACAACCCACAGCTTACGCGCTGCCAGTTATTTAAGCGCTGAGAAGACAACACAGATCATGCGCACACCTATCATCAGATACTGCGCTGTCTCCTACGATGGGCCTATCGGAAGTTAATCACAGTCCGCTCTAGCCTATCTAAATGACGCGACGGCTGTCACTCTATAGTGGAAGCTGCGCAGAACGGCATGTCACGTGGTATTGCTCCCCCCTTTAAAAACATCGCCTCGATGTTAAAAGCAAGCACCGAAGTCATAAGGCACTGAAGTGTTTACAAAAAAAGGTAGAAGAACAAGCGCCCATAATGTCTGCTATCGCGCATATAGGGTTTCAAACGCACGACGTGAACAATTTCAGACCACTTACGTCGACGCTGGAAGTCTGTGACACCATCCGGAACGATTTCATAGATCAGTGACCCTACGCGACGAACAATTTTGTAGGGGCCAAAATAACGCCGCAGAAGCTTTTCGCTGAGGGCTCGTCGGCAAACTGGTGCCCATAGCCAAACTTGTTCGCCGGGTGTGTATTCCTGATGGCGGTGTCGCAGGTTGTAGTGTCGGGCATCGGTCGCTTGCTTGGTTGCCGTTCGCAGTCGAGCCAGCTGCCTGGCCTCTTCAGCGCGTTGTTGAAATATCGCTACGTCCGGGTTCGAGTCGCCTTCGTTTACATGCGGCAACATTGCGTCGAAAGTCGTTGTCGCTTCCCGTCCGTAACAAGAGCGAATGGTGTCAGCCCGGTTGTCTCCTGGGCGGCCGTATTATATGCGATGGTGACATAAGGGAGCACTTCATCCCATGTTTTATGTTCAACATCGACGTACATCGACATCATGTCCGCCAGGGTCTTGTTGAGCCGTTTTGTGAGACCATTAGTTTGCGGGTGGTATGCGGTAGTTCGGCGATAGGTGATCTGGCTGTACCGCGAAATGGCTTGCATCAGTTCGCAACAGAAGGCTGTCCCTCTGTCAGTGATAACGACTTGAGGTGCACCGTGGCGCAGGACGATTTGGTGAACGAAGAAACTGGCGGCTTCTTCAACAGTGGCTCGAGCAAGGGCGCGGGTTTCTGCGTAGCGAGTCAGGTAATCTGTCGCCACAATGATCCACTTATTTCCTGCGGTAGACGTCGGGAAGGGTCCCAGAAAGTCCATTCCGATTTGTTCGAAGGGCCTTGCTGAGAGTTGAAGTGGCTGGAGTAGTCCAGCCGGTTTAGTTGGCCGTCTCTTGCGGCGTTGACAATCTCGGCACGTCCGTACGCAATGCTTGACTTCTTCTAGAATTCGCGTCAAGTAGTAACGCTCATGGATCTGCGAAAGTTTTCGTGTACACCCAAGATGCCCGGAGGTTGGTTCATCATGTGTCGCCTGCAAGATTTACTGACGCAATGACGACGGCACGACGAGAAGGTAGGTGCTTTTCCTAGAGTCGAAGTTCTTTTTCACAAGGTCCAGTCTTTTAAGCAGAATGTGTGAAGAGCATGCCTGAAAGTATTGGGTATCTCCGTACGTTTTTCTTCAAGATGTTCAATGAGACAGTTCAGTTCAGGGTTGTCCCATTGTTGGGCGGCTAAGTTGGAAGCGGTGATCATGCCCAGAAATGTGGCGTCGTCGTATGCACACGGTGGTGGTTGCTCAACCAGGGCTCGAGACAGACAATCTCCATCGGAATGTTTCTTCCATTCTTGTGCCCTACCGATATGTCGAACTCATGGAGCCACAAGATCCACCTTGCGAGACGTCCGGATTGATCCTTTAGGTTCGCTATCCAGCATAAAGCACGGTGGTCTGTAATGACGGTAAAAGGCCAGCCGTACAAATATGGGCGAATTTGAAAGTTGCCCGAACAATTGCCAAGCATTCGTTTTCGCTCTTGGAATAATTGTACCCTGCCTTAGACAAAGATCGACTGGCGTAGGCGATGACGTGTTCTCGTCAGCCCGCCTTTGAACAAGAACGGCACCGAGGCTGGCACTGTTGGCGTCGGTGTGGATTTCTGTTGCCGCGTTCTCATCAAAGTGGGCCAAAATAGGGGGCGCTTGAAGACGTCTTTTGAGCTCTCGAAACGCTTCTTCTTGGGGTGCTTCGCACACAAACGAGCTGTCTTCTTTCGTTATTCGTGTCAGGGGCGCGAAGACACGCGAGAAGTCTTTGACAAAGCACCTGTAGTACGTGCAAAGTCAGAGGAAACTTCGGAGGCTCTTGTTTTTGTGGGGCTACGGCAACTCTCGAACTGCAGCTGTCTTCTCTAGGTCTGGTATAACGCCGGCAGAACTGACGAGGTGACCAAGGAACTTCAGCTGCTCGTAAGCAAAACGGCATTTTTCAGGCTTTAACGTAAGTCCTGAAGCCTTAAGTGCATCAAGTACCTCTTTTAACCTGATGAATGTGTTCCTCGAAACATAGAGCGAAGACTATGACGTCATCCAATTACAGCAAACAAGTTTGCCATTTCAGGCCAGCCAATACGGTGTCTGTTACCCTTTGGAATGTTGCAGGGGCAGTGCAAAGACCAAATGGTATGACTTTAAACTGGTATAGACCATCTGGTGTAATAAACGCCGTCTTTTTGCGATCCCTTTCGTCAGCTTCCACCTGCCAGTAACCAGTACTTGGAATCATAGATGAAAAGTATCTGGCATTGCAGAGACGATCGAGAGCGTCATCAATTCGAGGGAGCGGATAAACGTCCTTTCTCGTTACCTTATTGAGTCGGCGATAGTCGACGCAGAATCTTGGAGTGCCGTCCCGTTTTTTCACGATCACTACAGAGGAAGCCCACGGGCTTTGGGAGGGCTCAATGATGTTGTCATGAAGCATTGCTTGTACCAGTTTCCGGATTGCCTCGTGCTCTTTCATGGACACACGGTATGGCGATTGGTGACTTGGTTGCACATTTTCATCACTCATGCTGCAATGTTTCACAAGCGTTGTCTGGCGGATCTTGGGTGACGTGGCGAAACAGCCCTGGTAGCTATGGAGCAGTTTCCGCAGCCTTTCGTGTCTTTCCAGGGGCAACGCCAGATTCACAAAAAGAACACGTCATGTGTACGAGGATGGAGAGCGTCGTCGATCGTGAGTACATCGCTTATGTCCGGGGTGGTCTTGAATAGTGCCACAGTGACGCCCTTTGCAAGGTGACGATATTCCGAGCAGAACTTAGTCATTAGTACACTGAAGGTTCCTTCAACGGTGTGAACGATTCCTCTGGCGATAGCCAAACCTTTTTCAATGAGCAAACTCCGGTTGGCCTCGACCAAACCTTCCGCGCAGATGCAGCTGTCAGCGCCCACGGGAATGACAGCACGCGACCGTGGTGGCAATGTGACATGCTCGTCTAAAATCATTAGCGCCGCTGATAATGCAGGACTTGGATTTCGCGTGACGCCCGTATCTGGTGACAAGTGATTGTTTGCGCTCGAAGATCTATGGTTGCTTTGTTTGCCGAAAGGAAGTCCGCACCGAAAATGACGTTCCGAGAGCACTGGTCCAGTACGACGAAAACAGTAGGGTACGTATGCCCTTCCACATCCACACGAGCTGTGCATCTTCCCTTTGGTGTTTAGACGTGACCGCCTGCTGTTCGTACCTGCGGGCCTTCCCACGAAGTCAACACCTTCTTCAACTGATCGGCGAACACCGCACTAATGACGAAGAAGTCAGCACCGTTATCAACCGACGCAATTACGTCACGGTTGTCGATTTTCACTGCCAGGTCGGTCGATTTTACCTTGGCGTTGCTGGTCTGTCGTGGTGTACTGTTGCGGCTTGGACGGAACTTAGGGCTGATATTTCGCTCGTGTCTCTCACACGCTGAAGGTAGTGTTGCTCCACTGGAACTTTCGGGCGGGGGAGGGTCCTCAGGTGTGCGCCGGGCAGCAACCACACCTCCATTGTTTGCCGTCTTTCTTTGGTGGAACTAATGGTCTGGTCCCCGGCGCCTGCTGAACTTCTTGTCTAACGACATCGCTCAACGTCGCGACTTGAAGACAAGAACTCGGGAACATCTTCCGTAGTTCCTATTGCACAACAGCCTTTATGGTGTCCCGAAGGTTAGTGATGGTTACAGCATTAGGCTCGGCCAGCGACGTACCGCCTACCAGAGCAGGGCGTCCATACTGTTTCCACCGCCCATCGAGAATCTTTTCCTTGGCGGCTTCTTCAGTTACAAATTGGGAGATATTTTGCGATGGATTGCGTATTGATCCAGCAAAAATTCTTCCTTCACTTCTCTGATAAAGAATCCGAGTTTTTTCCACTGGCATTACCAGATCTGCTCGACCAAATAGATGCTTCATTTCTTCGACGAAGACAGCGACGCTTTCGTTAGGGAGCTGGAAGCCTGAATGCAGCTGCCTCTCCGCCCGTTCTTTGCGAGCGACGCTTGAAAACGTCCGAAGAAGGCTGCCTTTGAAATTCTCCCTCGTCCTAAGCACGGATTGATGGTTGATAAATCAGGTACGCGCAGACTATTCCAGTGTAAAGTAGACCCACTGCAACTTCGCTTCATCATTTCATTTTTGATGGCCGCCACGCGCTCGAACTGTTCCAGGCAGTCCTCGGGGTCGACGCACGGTGTTCCGCGGAATTTAGGGGAATAACGGGGTTGCTGCAATACGACGGCTGTTGGCATGTGGGCTTCGCTCATCTTGACAGGCCTGGCTTCTTTCGTGGTGGGTGGTTTTTCTGGAAGGAGGCCGTGCTCCAGGGGAAGTCCTAGCTGTCGGCGGCTTCTTCTCTGGTCGTCTTCCTTTGCTTGGTGAGGACTGGTGTCAGGGCTGCACGAGGGGTTACTGAACATACCCAGCACCTCCACCAGATGTAACGTGCGTCGTCGTCACTGGAATCCACAGAAGACGAGGGTGCGGCAGACAAGGTTTATTAGTGAGGAGGCGTTCTTGTGCCTCTCGCTTAGGACACAAAAGGAACACTAACAGGATCGGAGCGGCGTGCCCATGCACAGCTGCCGTTCCACCAAAGAACAACCCACAGCTTACGCGCTGCCAGTTAATTAAGCGCTGAGAAGACAACACAGAACATGTGCACACCTATCGTCAGATACTGCACTGTCTGATGCGATGGGCCCATCGGAAGTTAATCGCAGTCTGCTCTAGCCGATCTAAATGACGCGACGGCTGTCGCTAAATAGTGGCAGCCGCGCAGAACGGCATGGCACGTGACAATATGACATCTCTGCAGCTGTAAGTAGTCAGTTTTTCTTTTCAGTTTTACGAATTTCGTGGTCACCATCTTGGGAAATCCACATTTGCATTCTGAAACAATTTGACAGGCCTGGTGACTTTTAATGTGGACCTCATCATTGTTTGCTGAGTAGGGTGATTAAAGAAAATACAACTTAGTTGTAATAGCAGTGCTCATATTCACTGTGCATGATGTAGGAAATGTTAAATGACTTCCATATATATCAATATATGTATATATATATATATGTATATATATATACCAATGTATATATATTTGTATATATATATGTAAGCCTTCTTTTTCAAGCTGCTCGAAATTCTATTTTTCGCGGTAAAAAATGAATGTTTTTCGCTTGTAACCTTACCCGAATTTGAGTTTTAGTGCTCCAAAAGTAACATTTCGCTGCTCCGAAAATTGCTCCGAATTCTAGTTCGGATGTTGCACCCCTGTAAAATGTTTACGCACGAAATTTAATATTAAAATTTTGACCTCGAATTTTATTCATTAATAAAGAAATGATGACAGTGAAACTTGTAGCTTTAGAGTTCTCAGACCACAGTTTGTTATTCTAAGTCAAGTAATTGTGTTTCTTTATTGTCCCGAGTATAACTACCTGCGGCTAATCTGGAGGCTCACGCTCGCTTTTTTTACGGCCTGTGCATAGGAAGGAGGCTGTGCTTCTACCTATCGCTGAAATTTTGTTCCAAACTAACTCGCTGCCGTCCATTGGCGAAAAAGGCTAGCGCACTCAAATAATGCTCAAGTTCATTTATACTGTCACACTTCCTGGCGGTACCAATGCAATAGAAGCATGGTAAGAAGTATATATAACAACTGTTTCTCATACTTCAAGGCAGGAGTAAATTGATATATATTCCATTCTGCACGCATGTACCATTGTCCGCCACGTTTAGAAGGCTCGGCCACATGATCCGTCACTAACTGGCAGACAAAATGACAGACAACGTAATCTTTTTTCCTGAGAAAAATAGTTCTGGAAACGTTTACTTCGAATCCACATGCCGACAGCCAGTGCCCAAGAAAATTATAAATTTTGTGCATTTTACTTCAAGGTATCACATTTCGTGTTTATTGAAATAAGTCAATCAAAAAGGTGAATGTAAAAGCATAATAGTGATGGTCGCTGTTTTTCACAAGTAGGTAAGAATAGCACTCGCAATAGCAGGAGTAATAGCAATAATAAGAAGAATGTCAATAAATACCAATTGTTCAAAGTGAAAATACCAAGTTTAAGAACATGAAAAAGCATGTAGTGATACAGTTTTGAAAAGTTGTAGTAAAGAAAAAACAACAAAAGCCCACACAATCCCAGATGCAATCTTCAATGCCGATGAAAAATTGTGAAACATTTTCATATGCAATATAGCTCGCCAGAGACGCAGGAGAACAGTACAATTTCAGAGAATCAGAAAATGTTCTCCGTAGAACTAATACATATTCATTGCACCTGAAGAAAAAAAAAAGCGGTGTTGGCAAACCTCTGTCGTAATGCTTTTAGCTGAAGTAGTGACATTGTTTCTAACCGGCAGTGCTTTTGAATGGGCTTGTAAACAAAAACCAGATGACATGTCATTTTGATTCATTAACATTTACAAAATTAACTAGAAGAATTCGGAGAAACTTTTCAGAATTTGCGCCGACCCTTCTCGTGACTCTTGTCCATACTTTCCAGCCAGGCCAGTAGCAGGCAATCTTCAATATATGGTGCAAGAATCAACTGCGATGTCAAGGATTTTTGTGCGAGGAAGTTATTTCACTGATATGTTTACGAAAGACGCCGTAGTGAAAGGCTTTGGGAATTTTCACTATGGGGAGTTCTTTCACGTGCACCTAAATGATAAATACAACCACACAAGCCTCAAGCATTTTCGAATTCAGCGAATAGATTGTGTTCGAGCCTTGAAAAAAAGATCTTTGCGCCATTGCGTGTGCGCATTCATTACCCAATGCATGAGTGCCAAAAAATACAGGCTGTGCCCACACACACCTCTGCTACTCTCACTGCTTCCTACAAATGGAAAAGTCAATGGTTAGAGAAAGTGGCCAGGTATAGCTGATTTACAATGCAATGCCTTTGCGGCAAAAGGCGTTCTAATGGATGGATGGATGGATGGATATGGCTGTACCCTTTAGATCGGGCGGTGGCTAGCGCCACAAAGCCGTGTTACCCAATGAACAAAAAACTATATTTATTTTTTTTTCCTTAAAAAGTGAGTTTGACGATTCGTACTTTGCAGTGAAGAGTTTAATTTTCACTCGTGCCTTGACTTTAGCCAACAATCAGATAACCTCCTTCTAGTTAAGTCTACCCGCTTAAAGTTTATTTTGCCCTCCCGGTCCCTAAACCCCAGTGCTTTGAAAAACTCGGCGCCATCATCCTGAACTATAGGCTCAAGCCCTTCACAGAACCATATCAAGTGTTCGGCAGTTTCTTCTTCCTCTGCACACGCACTGCATACTTTGTCTACCCCTTCGTATTTGGCCCGATAGGTCATGGTTCGCAGTACTCCCGTCCTGGCCTCAAACAGCAGAGAACTACCCCGAGTACTATCATAGATCCTTTCCTTGGCAATTTCCTGCTTAAAAGTTCGATAGATCTCTAGTGCGGACTTCTTAATCATGCCCATTCTCCGCATGTTTCCTTCACTCTCTTCTTAACCAATAGTTCTTTTTTGTTTGGCCACCTGCTGTTTTCTAAGTATTTGCCAGTCAAGTTCCTGGTTCGCTTCTTCCATTTGGTATCGACATTCTTCATGTACAAGTAGCTGAAAACCTTCCTAGCCCAATGCTCTTCCCCCAATTCTCTCAATCGTTTCTCAAATTTTATCTTGCTGCTAGCTTCCCTGCCCTCAAATGATGTCCATCCCATATCACCTTGTACTCCCTGATTTGGTGTATTCCCGTGAGCTCCTAAAGCAAGCCTACCTATTCCACGTTGCTTAATTTCTAATCTTGCTTGAACTTGTGATCTCATGCACAAGACAGCATTGCCGAATGTCAGCCCAGGAACCATGACCCCTTTCCATATTCCTCTCACAACATCATACCTATTGTAATTCCACAGTGCCCTATTTTTCATGACTGCTGCATTCCTGTTACCTTTAGTCGTCACGTATATTTCGTGTTCTTCACTTCACTTCACTTCACTTCACTTTATTTTCCTTAAAGACCCCACACTGGAGGTATTACATAAGGGGTGGGGTTAACACACATTTTTTTACAAAATAGTGGCTACATTTATTGAAAAACAGCAGATTTTAGTTTTACCGAAAATGATGATGAGCAGGTGGTTTCGACGATATGGCGGGGCAGGCCGTTCCAGTCAACTGATGATCGACAAAAGAAAGATGCAGAAAATGTTGTAGTGCGGCTGCGTGGACGAGAAACTTGCAAGTGGTGCCCTGTGCGCAGCGATGTGCGCGGTGGCGGGGCCAAAATATATGGGGCATGATGAAGCGAGCTGTAGAAAAACTTGTGAAAAAGGATTAATGAATCAATGCGGCGCCGGTATGATAGCGTGTTTAAACCAGACTGTGTTTTTAGTAATGATATGCTGATGTTATAGGAATATGACGATTGAATAAACCTTACTGCGCGATTCTGAATGGCTTCTAGGGTATTGATAAGACATGCTTGATGAGGTGACCGTATGGGAGAAGCGTATTCTAGTTTCGGGAGTACGAGTGACTTATATGCTAGAAGTTTTACGTGGCGTGGTGCATGACGCAGGTGGCGTTTTAGAAATCCCAGGGTTTGGTTGGCCGAGGCGGTAATGCATGCTATATGAGGCGACCAGTTTAAGTCATGTGAGAGTGTGACACCAAGGTACTTGAATGTATCCACTGTTTCTAATGAAGTGTTAGCAATAGTGTAAGGTGTGTATAATGGCTGAAGACGGCGAGTGAAACATATTACCTTGCATTTGTTGGGGTTGAGGGTCATCAGCCATTCGTTGCACCAATCCTGAATATTGTTAAGATCTTCTTGCAGAACAGCGTGGTCAGCATTGTTAGTGATTGTACGGTAGATGACACAATCATCTGCGAACATTCGGATTTGAGAGGAAACATGTGGAGGGAGGTCATTTATATAAATAAGAAACAGCAGAGGGCCTAAGACGCTGCCCTGTGGAACGCCAGATGTTACAGGGAGGGGGGCGGAAATGGAATTATTGATATGTACTGACTGTGATCGGCTAGCAAGAAATTCCTTAATCCAATGGAAAATATCGGGATGTAGATTCAACTGAGAGAGCTTAAGTAACAGCCGTTGGTGGGGTAACTTATCAAAAGCTTTTGCGTAATCAAGAAAAATGGCATCTACCTGTTTGTTAGTATCGAGGTTGATGTGCAAGTCGTGGATGAACATGGCAAGTTGCGTTTCGCATGAGAGGCCCTTCCGGAATCCATGTTGAGATGCGTGAAAAAAGTTGTGCCTGTCAAGAAACTGCATGATTTGCGTGTAGATGACGTGCTCCATTATCTTGCAAGGTACACTAGTCAGGGAAATCGGTCGATAGTTGAGAGGAGAGCTTTTGTTGCCCGATTTGAAGATTGGAACGACCTGCCCTTCCTTCCAGGAGAGGGGGATGCTACCGGATGATAAGGACTGCTCGAAAATAATTCTGAAATAGGCTGCGCAGATGTTCTTGGTGTTTTTTAACAGTTTTGTATTGATATCATCTGCCCCTGAAGTTGATGAAAGTTTAAGATTTTCAATTATGGCTATTATTCCTTGTTCGCTGAATTGGATTGCTGGCATGACACCTTGGACAGGGGGTGGGGGCACTGGTAGAGGAGCATCAGGTTCAGTGGTAAATACAGATGAAAAAGCAAGGTTAAATACATCAGCACATTCTTGCTCAGGAATCGCAATGTCGTTATGGTCGGTAATGACAACAGTAGTAGGTGGCTTGGGGTTTAAAATTTGCCAGAATTTTTGGGGGTTGCTCTTGAGTACACAAGGTAAGGTGTCATAAAAGAAGGAGTGCTTGTCATGACGTATAGCTGATAAGTAAACTTTCTCAGCTACGTAATATTTTTCCCAGGCCGTGGTACAATTTTGTTGCCTTGCGAATCGGTAAAGTCGTTTTTTCTTATTTTCAAGAGATTTTAATTTCCTATTGAACCAAGGTTTATTGCGGTTAGCTTGTACTGAAATAACTGGAATGTGGTTGGTGGCGAGCTCAGTAAACTTTTGTTGGAAGATCGACCAGTTTGCATGAAGTGTGTGGCTGTGAAAATCGGTGCAAAAAGTCGAGTAAAAAGCGATAAGTTCGTTGTTTATGGCATCGTAGTTGCCTTTGCCGTATAAGCGTATTGTTTTTCTCCACGATTCTCGTTTCAGCAAGGTAAAGCTAAAGACTGCGTGGATTATTTTATGGTCGCTAATTTCGCGGAGGTAAGACATCGAAGATAGGCTATTTGGACTATTGGTTAGTATAAGATCTAAAACGCTGGCTGAGCCATGCGCAACGCGTGTTGGTTGTAACACAAGCTGACTTAAATTGAAGTTAAAACAGAGATCGAGGAAATCATTATCGGCTTTACTCAGTGATGAAGGCGGATTACTATTCCAATTTATGTGAGGGAAGTTAAAATCCCCAAAGAACAATATCTGAGCGTTAATGTATTTTGTTGTGAGTGTGTTCAAGACGCAGCTAAGCTTTTCAATGAAGTCCGTATCTGTTCGCGGTGGGCGGTAGCATACACCAAGTAAGATAGTATGAGGAGAGGAACGGAAAGTAGCCATAGTATTTCAAGATCACTGGGTGTATGAACAATGGTGCAAGGCAAGGTATCACTGACGGCAATGAGCACACCACCACCTCTGGAGTTCTGACGATCTTTGCGGAAAACATGAAAGCCTGGTAGGTCTTGCATAACCTCTGCGTCAGATACGTCGGCAGTAAGCCATGTTTCGGTAAGTATTAACAAATTACACCCAGACGATAGGGCAATATTACATACGACGTCGCGTTTAGGAAGAAAACTCCGTATGTTAGTAAAAATTGCTGAAATAGTAGTGCTTGGGCGTATTGTTATCGAGCGCTGTGATGGCTGTCGATGATGTGGCAATTGCTATCTGATTTCTTTAACACGCTTCGCTGCGTCATCGTACATATACTTCGCGGATCCTATGTACAGGGTTTTATAACGTAGAGAAAAGGCGACAGCTTTCGCCTTTGCAAAAGCAAGAAGGTGTTTCCGGGCATTTTGTACTGCGCGGGAGTAGTCCTGACCAATTCTGCAGTTACTGCCTTTGAGCTTGGGTCCATTAGACAGGATTTTTTCTTTGGTTTTAAAGCGAGCAAACTTCGCAATTATGGGGCGGTTACGGCTAGTATTGTGGCGGCCGAGACGATGCGCACGCTCAATCTCGTCAGGATTCACAGTTAAGCCCAACTGATCTGAGCAAAGGCGAATGATTTTTTCTTCTATCTGAGAGGCAGATTCCGATGCGCCAGGGTCGGGAATACCGAAAAAGATTAGATTGTTGCGGCGGGCTCGATTTTCGGCGTCATCAATTCGTGCTTCTATGTCTGAGATTGCCTGGGTTGTCTCGGCAGTAGCAGACGTGATGGTTTTGACCTGTTGTTGCAGGGATTCGATGTGTTGACAGTGGCTCTCAACGTTATTGATTCTTCTGCTAAGTTCAACTATTATGCTGCTATTTTCGGCGAGTTCGGTTTTTAAACCCTTCAGTTCGATTATTAGCTGTGATTGCCCTGCTGACAGTTTTTGCAATTCGGTTAGTATAGCGTTAGATTCCGGGCCGGGGTTAGTTTCAATGTCGCCTGACAGCAATAGCAAGGCACGCGAGACATCAATACACTCTACAATAATGGATAACAAACACTGGGGGCTCGGCAGCAGTACCAGAAACAAGTCGCTCGATTTCTTAGCGTAAAGACTCAAAGGTCGACTAACCTGCATGTTGAAAAGTAGCAGCTTAGGCAACTGTCCCGTGGCACAGCCGCCGAGCCCACAGTTGGGCGCGCGAGGGTGTCGCTCCTTTATAGCCGAAGTGGCGATTGATGTTGCTGACATAGGCGTATCCCAGGTGGCAATGGTGACGAAATCCGTGTCAGGGGCGGTTAGCTTATCATATGGGAAAGCAACCGATATGCGGCCAATGCATGGTTCCACACAGGTTGAGGGTGCGTGCGGGATGGCCAGTATGGTAGCGGGCAGAGCTGCGCAGATCACTGCGATGGCGACGACCTGCATGTTGAAAAGTAGCAGCTTAGGCAACTGTCCCGTGGCACAGCCGCCGAGCCCACAGTTGGGCGCGCGAGGGTGTCGCTCCTTTATAGCCGAAGTGGCGATTGATGTTGCTGACATAGGCGTATCCCAGGTGGCAATGGTGACGAAATCCGTGTCAGGGGCGGTTAGCTTATCATATGTGTTCCCTCAGATACTCGGTCCCATTGCTTATCCATACGCCCAGATATTTGTATTTATCTGTTATGTCTAGCGTGACCTCCTGTATTCTAAGCTCACTACCTTCGTTGTCATTGAAAATCATGACTGCTGATTTTCCTTACTGAATCTAAAATCTAACCTATCTCCCTCATTACCACAGATGTCCATCAATCTCTCCAAATCTTCTTTGTTGTTGGCCATTAGCACTATATCATCTACGTACATTAATGCTGGTAGTGCCTGATCAATAGGTTTTCCTTGTTTGACTAAAGAGAGGTTGAAGCCCAGTCCACTTCCCTCTAATTTTGCCTTTAATCCTTGTAGGTACATCATGAATAATAAGTGTGACAGGGCGCACCCCTGCCTAAGCCCCCGTTTTACCTCTGCAGACTTGGATACCTGTTTTTTTCACTTTATAACTACCTTGTTAACTTTATAAATACCCTTTAAAAGATTAGTGACTACATGTTCCATGCCTAGTGCGTCCAGTATTCCCCACAATTCCTCTTGAACCACGCTATCGTACGCTCCCTTGATATCTGAAAATGCTAGCCACAGGGGCCTGTGTTCCTTTTCTGCTATTTCGATGCACTGCGTCAGTGAAAACAGATTGTCTTCCAAGCTCCTGTATTTCTGAAACCCATTCTGCAGTTCCCCCCGTACCCCCTCCTCCTCTATCCACGCCTGCAGTCTTTCCTTTAAAATCTGCATCGCCAGCCTGTAGACCACTGATGTCACTGTTATACGACGGTAGTTGTTTATGTCAGCTTTGTCCCCCTTTCCTTTATAGATCATGCTAATCCTGCTAAGTTTCCATCCATTGGGAACTTCATCGATTATTATTGTGCTCACTGCCTCTCTCAAAGCCTGCTTAGACTTCGGACCTAATGTCTTTATCAGCCTAAATGGAATGCCATCTGAGCCTGTTGATGTACTACTAGGAACCCTTTTCTCTGCCCTTTCCCACTCTTTTTGTGAAAATGGAGCCATTGCACTTGATTAATCCTTGTCCATTGTGGTGCATAAAGTACTTCTTTCTTGAAATTTTTCTGTCACCCTTGTTCTTATATATTCAATAGCTTCGTCCCCTTCTAGCCTAGCACCTTGGGCTGTAGTTATAAAACTCTGCTCTAGGCGCGTCTCATTTCTTAGGAAGTTTATATGGTTCCAAAATTTCGCAGCTGCCTTTTTATCTTTTTTATGTATTTCTGCCAGCCACTGAGCTCCCTTCTTTCTAATCTTTTCATTAATCAGAAGGGATGCATCCCTTCTACAGTTTAGAAATTTTTCCCATTTTCTTTTAGCCTCATCTGTCGGTTCACCCCGCTGCTTAGCATGTCTGTGTTCCCTAGAGACTTCCTGACGTTTTGCTATGGCTCTCTTAGCTTTCTCATCCCACCAACTTTTGGGTTTGTTTCTTCTTTTCCGGGGTGACTTGTCACGCGTCTTAGCAAGCTCTAGCTCAAAGAGTCTAATTAGATTCGTGTATGTCCACACTGTCTTATAATCCTTTGTGATTACTTTCTCAATTTGTTTAGTGGCAATTTCAATTTGCCTTTCTGGATAAAAATTTTCCTGTAGTTGCTCATCTTGTCTACTTCCCACTTTCACTGCTCTTCCAAAACTTAGGTTGATACGTTTGTGATCGCTACCCAGACTTCTGGAGCCACCTTCATCTATGTGCATTCCCCGTAGCTTATCATACATCCTAGGTGACATCAGTGCATAATCCATCGTCGACTGAAGCCTTCCTACCTCCCATGTTATTTGCCCTTCACACTTTTTGGTACTGTTGCAAATGATCAAATCAAGCCTTTCACACATATCCATGATCATTTTGCCTGTCGGTTTGGTATACCTATCTATATGTTCTATGTGCGCATTCATGTCTCCTAGTATAATTATCTCGCACTCCCTTCCTAACTCCTTAATGTCCTTTGATATACACTCTATTATTGCCTGGATTTCCTCTCTGGCCTTTGCTCCCGTCTACAAGTACACGAAACCAAGGAGTGTCATTTGACCTGCCACTTTCCCTTTTAGCCATAAATGTTCCTTGCACTCCTGCTTGACCCTTTGAAAGTCTGTACTTTTATGAATGAATGCCCCAATACCACATCCTTTTTGCTGCCTTCTGTTCTATTACAATATTCCCACGCGTAGTCCGGATTGTTCGGAGATTGTTCCATGTCCCTGAGATGTGTTTCTACAAAACCGTATACCATCGGCCTCTCTTCCCTTAGCTGTTATTCTTCCCACTTCAGCCTGTTCCTACCACCCTGCATGTTAATATACCCTATGTCTGAATTGGCTCGGCACTCGTGGCTACGTATATTTATGCCCCGGACTCTACCTATCTTAGATATTGGTGCCACTTTGGAATCGTATCTGTCCATACCACCTGTCGAAGAGTCTCCCTGGTTGTTTTCCTCATTACTAGGTATCCTGCACCCCGAAGGGCTCGCTTGCCCCCCAAAAAAGCTACTGCAGGTCCTGCAAGTCGCCAACCCACCTCATGACCTAGCCGCCCATCGAAGTGAATTCTGTCTCGTTGAAACCCCCCCCCCCCCAACCTATGCACCTCTCTGTTTATTTCCACCACCTCAAAGCCTTTCTCACGACTCATCCGCCATATCTCTTGGTTTGCGTTGACCACCGCTCTTTGCAGGTTGCTATCACGCACCGGTACCTCCGGTATCGTGCATATCACTACCTGTACCTTAGGAGAAGTGGCGCGCATGTCATCGACGCCTTTCGCCAGTGTGGCTGCTAGTACTGCTGCATCTTCATTTAGGACATCGTTTAAACCGCCTGAAATTATCACGAGGTTTCCTCTATCAGCTGTCGTTTTGAGCTTTGCGCTCGCTTGCCTCGTGACTGCTTCCAGCGTGCGTCCTGGGAACGCCCCTACTGCAACCCTGTGGTCACCTTCTTACCCTCTCTTTGATGGCTTCTGTGCATCGATTTAAATTCGAGTCCCCGACGATTATCACATGCTCTGACTTTTCAGCTGGAGCGTTCTGCACCTGGGGGCTATTTTCACTTGTGACGCCGGCTGCTTTGTTCCCTCCCTGCCCACCAACTACCTCGCTGAAGCTGGGCCTTGCGACATTTGACCCGGCTAAACCTGTTTTTTCCAAACTTGCTTGCTTTTCCTTCTCCACCGTCTACTGTTCTCTCGGTCGTTCGCTTCTTTGTTCAGCTTCACTAGCGCTTCCTCGGCGGACTTCAGTCTTTCTCCCATTGCCCTCGTTTTCTCTTGCTCTGTCGCCAACGCAGTTTCGAGCTCGGCGATTCTCATCAGCAGTTCACTCTGGGCAACCATCATTTCTCCATTTTTTCCTCGACCTCACATTGCCTACACTTCGCGTCAGCCTCTTCTCCTTCCGCTTCTACGCTTGGGTCCACTTTCAAACCCACTCCACATCCTGAACACTTTACAGTCTTTTTAAGCATGCCTTTCTGACACCAATTGTCCCTATACTCGATACTTACTAAACTCGAGCCCTGCACTTCGAAAAAAAAGAAAGTCTAAGCTCTACTACAAAATTTTGCGTGTTCAATGTATGCGCACCTCCCCCACGGGGTGGCAAAAAAATTTGTAAACACACACACCCACACTAACTAATAAATACCTGGTGACCGGCGCCCGAAAAAGCCGTACCATAAAATAAGTGCTACGAAGATTTCAACCGCTGCCTTATAATTATAGAGACATGCTCAAAACATGCAAAAAGACTTATCTGCGCAGTCGATCCGGAGCGCTCAAAAAACACGTCCATCCACCTTGACAGCCCGAACTGTCAGCTAAAGAGTTGGCTCTCGACGCCCTCATGCGGAGTGCACTGACACTGTATAAAAACAACTATATTTTACTCGCGGCGGCTGCTTAGACCATAAAATCACGGAGCGAGCAAGCGTGTATAGACCGGCTGTGATCTACCATCCATTCGTTAGTATTGTTCCCGGAGAAATTTATCAGGTAATCGTGCATGTACCAAAATACATACTGTCAAACCATCTGCTATTATTCCCTATTCATCTTGTTGGCATCAACAAAATGAATACTGAGCAGAATTTCCAATATTTAGGAATTGTTCTTTTATAGAAAACGATTGGGTTTAAAGAAGAGAGTTCTGTGTCGCCCGGGAAAGCATCGCATATATTTTTAATACCTCTACCTTTAAAAGACACTTTCAGTTTCAATATCAAGTGGGTGGCTTCTCCGTAACATGACAAGACAGTGTGAAGTTGCAGAAACTTGGCAATTTGCTACGTACTAATGGCAGATAAACGATCTGCTAGTGGTGAATATAAACGATAAGGGCATCGTCTCTATTGACCGTGACAGTGAGTGCTGTGATTTAGGCTGCACGGAAACTCCGTTTAGAAACTCGGGGGGGCGGGGGGGAACCTAGTTAACTCATCACGATAATGTCCACTCCATTGCTTGCCAATGCTCTAAACGAAAACTTTAAAATCAGACTATTTTATGCATCCTGGCTTACTATTGTGTGCTAAGTGGTAATACTTCTTGCGTACAGAGGAAACTAAAAATGTCCCTCTCGCGATGTCTGAAAATTGTCTTGGTACACCTTAGAAAAACACTAAAACCAAAAACCTTTTTCCCGTAATAATCAAGTACAATTTCTCAATCCAGGAAATGCCACTTGTACCACGAAACGATGCTTGGTAAGTGAGAGAACGCGCGAGAAGAAATTGTGGGTGGAGATGCCGCTTTGATCTTTTCACACGAAACCACGCGACATCATGAAATTCAAACTCGTGTACTGGGTCTAACGTGAATATTAATTCTTCAAAATTAAGTCAACTGTCATCTGTTGGCGTGATGGACCTAATTTACGATGTTTCAGAAATATTCATCAAGCCAATGTTGCAAAAGTACAATACATTTTCAAAATTTGAGCGTCATGAAATTAAAAAATAAGCTTCAACCCTAATTTTCTTCACTGATAACGAACTTATGGCATGAGAGGTCTCGTATGCAGCATGTCAGTCTAAACTGAGACATTGGTTCTCTTTGGTGTACTTTTAAGAAAATATTGCCAACTGCTGGTGCAACACCAGTCACTGCAAACACTGCTTTGAAGCAATATTTGATTTTATTCAAGTTAAACATCAAAGGTTCACTGACATTTTAGTCCTATCATTTCGTTGAACTTGACCTCGTCGTTGACCTCGTGTTGTAGCGCCTTAACAGCAGTCCTGAGTTCTTTTTGGGGCATGGCGTAGCGCTATTTTGATCCTTCTAGTGCCCAATTCAGGGGCTATCGTGATATTTTTGCGGCAGAATGATCCGAAGACATGCTGTGAATTTAGCTTAGATGTCGATGACCTGTATACCGTAAAATGACCCAACTTTGTGACAGAATTTTTATGTTTTTTTCCCTTGTTTGAGAATCTTCAATATAAAGGCAAATGAATAACGTCAGAAAGTTTATAAAACCTTCCATTGCATTACGAAGTGTTCTATCGATCCACATTTTCAATACAAATGGCTCTGTAGAGGTGGGGAGGTGAGGTGGGGCAAATGACTCTACATCCTGTAGGGCCACTTTGTGACAAAGTTGATTTTGGCTGAAAATGATTGGGGAAAAAAAGCTAGCACAAAGTTACACAATCAACAGTTCATGTGAGTTATCTACAACTGGTTTCTGTTCTAGTAACCTCACAGTTGCATGAAAATTTATTCATACATGTACATCATCAATCAAGATGTTTTACCTCAAAGATACCTTGTTTGCCTAGTGAATTCAATTGAGCACAAAATTGCATCTTCACAGTCCGGCCATCTCCAGTTCTTTAGAGTCCTCCCGTAGTGCTGACGATGTGCCTATCAGGTTTGACTTCTGTCACTCATCCCAGGTAAAGGGGTCATTCAAAGTTTTCTATGTTGAAGTTATCCTTCTCCAACTTTTTTTCTCCGGAACCCGCACCATCGAATCCTAAACGTTGCTAGTACAGAGAAGCAGCGCTGGAGTTTCCACAGCCACCCTGGCGGTGAGAGCGCGCACTTCTCAGCTGCTCCCGAGGGCGAGAGTGGCGGCTGGTAGAGATGGTGCGCGCGCGCATCGCCGTAACAAAACCAAACAAGTGGCTACTTGGGCTGGTTGGTATTGCATTTTTTAGAGAAATGTACTTCCTTAGTGCGCAGAGAATGTTTCAGAGGGAAGATATAGCAAAGAGATAGGACAGAGCGCAGACTTACAGCAAGTTTTATTGCACAGGTGGCGGGAATATATATACGGTCAAGAGGGCGAGGGGATCACTACTGAAGAAAGGACAAATGATAACGCATGCGCCAGACCACATTATTCCAACCCTAAAATGACAACTTATCTGAAAAGATACCTGTATATCTGCGGAATAATGAATACAGGTATCTTTTTAGTTAAGTTGTTATTTTAAGACTGAATTAAGGTGGTTTGGTGCATGCGCCATCATTTGTCCTTTCTTCTGTGCCTGATCTCCTCGCCCTATTGACGGTATATATATTTTCGCCATCTGTGCAATAAAATTGGATGTAATTGCGCGCTCTGCTCTATCTCTCTGCTATATATTCCTTTTCCGATGGAAGCGGAAATGGTGTAGGCCCGTGTGCTCAGATTTGGGTGCAGGTTAAATAACCCCAGGTGTCGAAATTTCAGGAGCCCTCTACTACGGCGTCTCGCAATCATGTGGTAGTTATGGGACGTTCAACCCCACATATCGCTCAATGCTATATTTTCTTTCTGAAACGTTCTCTGCGCACTAAGGAAATATATTTCTCTCAAAAAAAAAACCAAAGGGCACTGGCGGTATTGCGACGTATTCAAGCGCAACGGTATGTAAAAAGCAGGACCTATAGAGGAAAGAGAGAATGTAAACAGAGTAGGCAGCGTTGCATTCAAGTGGTCAGCCGAGAAAAATTCTGCTCTCGCTCTCCTTTCTAGTGCTGTCGGGCTCGTTTATATACCGGATGGCACGTGTCTGCTATGTTTATTCGATAATAAAGACAGCCACCAGTGGAAACCAGGGCCAAACAGTCTAGTTTAAACGGTGTTTTGCCGGAAATGAAAAAAGCAGATTATGCAACAAACGGCATTGTAAGTTTCTCACCTTGCCTGATGAGCGTTGAGTAGTGAAC
Source organism: Rhipicephalus annulatus (assembly GCA_013436015.1). NCBI lineage: Eukaryota > Metazoa > Arthropoda > Arachnida > Ixodida > Ixodidae > Rhipicephalus > Rhipicephalus annulatus. The sequence continues at coordinate 858,043 of WOVY01000213.1, read as the reverse complement.
TTCAAGACTAACAAAGTTTCCATGCGTCCATTCATTTGACCATCACGACCAAACTCTCTCTGATGCCACTGCGTCTAGTCAACGAAACGATAGGCAGGTAGTCTTTTTTTGTAAACAGTTGCACGTAAAGAAAAGATGCGTTGCCCAGAACACTTGTGCAGGGCCATACGCCTCTGAACGCCTCTCAACTGTTATAAAAGATACTCTCGTGGTGTAAACTCGATGCCGAAATGCCTCTGTTTAACTTAACTTGTGCAAAAGACAGCGTTCTTGTTTTTTTAATTTTTTTACTTTGTTTTATTTTAATTTTTGTTACGAACAAAGGAGCGGACTAATCAAAGCTCAGCTTTATGAAGCCAGGCAATTCGGTAAGCGTTATTCTCACTTGCTGCCGTGGCAAAGTAACATGGAAATTTATGCGTTCCTAGAAAAGAATCAAATGTCTTCGATGTTTACTTGTTGTTTAGTTCACCTAACACACAATTTCAGTTTTTTCCACTTGCCTATGTCGGCCTAAAATGAACATGTCTGTTCAACATCGATACCTGCTAGGCTTTAATGTACCAACAAGATATCACTCTGAGGTACGCTGTAGGGTGCTTACCAAGATTGTGACCGCTTGGGGTTCTCCAATATGTACATATCTTTTGCTTCACGGGTGTCCTTTTTCTGTTTCGTCCCCATCTAAATGCACCCATTGTGGTCGGAGATCTATTCCGCGCTATCAAGCATAAGACCGCGACACCACCCGTGCTATGCTGTCACAGTGGTCTGCTTGATCAACGTCCATGTACATACATATCGCAGACAAGATGTACATATGCCGCCAGGAAAAAAAAAGTGATGCCCCAGCCACAAATATTCGTTTTTTACTACAGAAGTGCGCAGTGTAGTATCGTCGCCGATCATGCATATAAGCCGGTTCTACCATAGCACAAACTCCCAACCAGAAAATGATCACGAGGAAGTTGTCATCACTGCATAACACTGTCTCTTCAATGCCACGTGCATAGATGCAGTCCGCTTTGCAGAGTATTTCTCCGTTTTCAAGTACTATTTATGTGAGAGTAGCCTTAAGACCGTTTTTTAAACCACAGTGCAGTAATACTGGCGCAATGGCTTATAGAGCTGTTTGTTCCAAAATGAATCACGGCAGCACCACAAGTGCGTGCTCTCCCTGCAGCTGGTCGTCTGGGCGCAAATGGGTGAATTGTGTCGCGACTCTCGGCCAAGTGCTGTTTTTTGGTGAGCCACCTATCCAGACCTGCTCTGCTATGAAACCAAGACTTCGGAATAATGGAAGTCTCCAAATTCACGTGAAGTTTCGAAGGTTCATTTAATGCGAAAAAAACAACATAGGGAACCACATCAGCAAATCTTTCATAGAATTTAGAGATACCTTTTTAAATATAATACAGACGCCTTGCAATAATCCACGAGTGCCAGTACTGGAATCGGGTTGCTAGATTCTTTCATCTTGTGTTGTCTATCTGGTGGTCAGTCATCCTCTTGTGCAGTATTAGCTGATGTGTGCCCAAGAATAAGCCAGAGTTAAAAGTTCGTGCAGTCGTGTGTTTTGTTGTCCTGTTATAAATATATACAGCCAGAGGCTATAGCTGCAGACTAGTTCACCTGGCTTGCAACCCTCTAAGTCATGTTTCGAAATTACGAAGGACCTTTTGTTTATTTTTAAAGTAGTCAAACAAGCTTGTTTTAATCAACTTTCATTGAAACATATTCCTAAACACTTTGGTGTGTGGCAGATTTTTTTGCACAGTGACTGTTGAAGTCTTTGTTCATTTCCTTTCAATATGGCCACAAGGCATTTGATGTGGATAGTTCATTATAACGTCTGCTGTCATTGTTTTTCATTGTTTTTCATTGTTTGAGCTTGCCAATATGTTGTACTGCAGTGCTTAGAACTTACTTTGAGGTGTTTATTTCTATCCACTTATGCAGGTGTTTGAAAAAGCTCAGCGTTTCATCAAGACGTGGCTGTTGAAGTTTGTTGGCCTCGATGGAGGTTAGAAAAGGCACTTCACACATGTGTTCACAGATTTGCAGCCCAATCGCTGCTGCCCCTCAGAGCAGGGATCTGCGACAGCCTGTGATGGTTGGTTTCCTGCCCAATCGCTGCTTGCAGGACCCTGGAAAGCCCACTTTCATCGCCTCAGCTCTTGCTGCAGCCTCTAAATCATCTTCCCACCTATGCTTCTCTGGCCAGCCCTATGCCCATAGAGCCTTGCTGAACTCACCTCTTAGTTTGGGCTGCATTACTGAACAGCAGTAACTTGAAAAGCTGAACTGAAAAAATAAAAGGTTTGACTTGTTGTATTTAGAAATAACGTTACGAAAATTGTTTTCTGGTATTATTATTTATAGATTGTTTGGGTGCGGAATATTTGCACTGAGCAGTTATTTTACTTAAAGTTTTTTAGCTAATACTTATTGAAATTTGTGACAGCCTATGTTACAATTTCTCACAAAACTGAGGAGCAATTTGTGGAGAAAACTAGGCAGTAACTTGACTCATGCGGTCTTATGCTCTATATGTGGGGAGGGTAATAGGCAATGCACGACAAAAGGCTAAAATGGACGATTTAGATGAATCGTGCAGTGTGCCTACACTTGTCATCCAGTGGTCAGTTGCCTTGAAGTATACTACACCGTGAAGCTCGTACAGGGCTGCTATAAGCTGCTAGGGCAAGTTCTGGGAGTGTAATTTAAAGGTTACCTGCTAAGGAACGCCAGTAGTAAAAATACCATATTATTAACGGTGGAATATTGGCAAGCCAATGGTGCCGATATTCGTCGTAAAGCGAATACTGCCGTAATAATGGTATTTCTTTTGCAACAAAGTGGCACGAGAATGGTCCTATGCTGGATGTACATTGGCAACTATGTTGGGGAAAGGACGGATCTTCATCGGCATGTGTAGATTGGACCAGCGTCGGCTGGATATTGGCCGATTCACGGCTGAACGTTAGCTACAGGTCGGCTTGAATATCGGTCCTACGTCAGAAGAAGTTGCAGGTGGCCGAGATGCCGATCTTGGCCCAATATCGCGGCCTACGTTAGCCAATACGGGTCCAAGATCGGTCCAACGCCGGTGTACTGCCTGAGGTTCCACTAATCTCTTACGTCGTGTTCAGTTCACATCTGTTTTTGGACAGGTCATTATTCAATTTTTGTTCCTGCGATACAAAAGAAACCTGTTTCTACGTGCAGTTATTCAGCTGAGGCCAAGAAGAGTTCTACCTTTACTCGTTGTCACCTCGTACTATGTGCATGTGACGCTTTATGGTTATTTAAAAAAAGTCGTAGGTGCATGCAATTGTTTATGGCACGTTTTTTCAGCGAATATCTACTAGGAATAAAAAGAAAAAAGGTTGTATAGAGGCTCTGTCGACATTGTTTTACCGGTGCCAGTTTACAGGAGTTCTTATCCTGCTGAACGTGGTCACAATGTACTGGCCCAAGTAAAGAAAATGGTTGTCTCATCTAGTTCAAAATCCTTTTTCTTGAAGCTCTGTACAGAGACTGTAAAAGTTAAAACGGGGATGCAAGAAAAGAGACTGTTTGTACTGTGGGGAACGCACTGTTTTTTTCTGTCGTGAACCTGAAACCATCGAACATGTCTTTCCGGATTGAAGGGAAGAGGTGTTGTTTTGGAAAGTTCTGCAGCGAACCATAAAAAAATTTGCTAATGGATGCCTACGGGATCTGGTTTTTATCAGTTAATGTACAAGACCATGGATCACCTTATGATATTGTTATATTGCTCGGCCTACACAATATAAGAAAAAATTACATGACAGTTCGCCATACCGACATCAATACCTTGCCCATTCATGAATATTTCCGTCAAACAATCATGCACCTAATTGATTATTATAAAAATCAAGACCAAGCTCCAGGGTGACTTGAACAACTTGAGCCACTTATCCGTATAATGGAATTCTAGTCACTATGTAACCACTCCGTTCTTTACCTCTGTGAGTGCTGTTTGTGCACTGTAATAATGTATGCGTAAAAGTAAGTAGTAAATAAAAGTAAACAAGTGAGGCTCAGTGGTAGAATACAGGGGTGGCAACCAGTGGACACAGGTTCATGCCGCGCTTTGTAAAAGATGAAGGATTTTTTTTATTTCGTTTTATGTGGTTGCGGGCACTGGAGGCGGCGGCATCGGTGGCGGCGAACAACTGCGCGTGGACCGAGTAGTGATCTAATAGCAGCTTTTGCTATAAAAGTACCAATTTCACGTTCGAAATGTGTACCGATAGAGAGGTTCCAGTAATGCTCTTTCAGTGCAAACAGGTTGTTTATCTATGCATGGAGATCGTAATCTACTGCATTAAGCAAGCCTAATCTATTGCTTTTTCCTGCAATACCACAACGCCCCATGGGCGCGTGGAGCACTATGGAAAAGTTGGTACGCTGAAATAACCGGCTCTTCCTCCACCCGCTGCTCGTTGGAGCCGTGCAAGAACAAAACGAAAAGAAAATGCCGCTGATTTAATAGGGTCCGAATGCACCTGCATATATATCTACGCATAAAATGTGAACTGAATAACGCAGTCAGTGTAGGCATCACTGCACGTGTGTAAATGCATCAATTGTATATTTTCACCATGCGAGTTCTTCCTTAGCGATACACGTGGTCAAAACAGATTGGGCACGGTGGCACTCACGGAATGCGGTCAGCTAACAATCCGCTTGTCTTCATCCTACAGCTCATCCTCGGACTGCTGCTTCATGCCGGTCCGGGTTTCAAGCCACCAGGACTACCCAGAACAACACGTGGCGTCAACGTCACTATCAACACTCGAGATTCTTTACTGATTCAGTCATGGGATCCCGTGCTGCAACGTTCATCGTCTACCTGCGCGGACACTGTGCGCATTTGCTGTGCGCATAGACCAAGCTCAGCGCCACCACTAGACCCAGCTATAAAGGACCACCTCAAGCACGGCCGGGCCATTGGGCACGGTGGCACTCACGGAATGCGGTCAGCTAACAATCCGCTTGTCTTCATCCTACAGCTCATCCTCGGACTGCTGCTTCATGCCGGTCCGGGTTTCAAGCCACCAGGACTACCCAGAACAACACGTGGCGTCAACGTCACTATCAACACTCGAGATTCTTTACTGATTCAGTCATGGGATCCCGTGCTGCAACGTTCATCGTCTACCTGCGCGGACACTGTGCGCATTTGCTGTGCGCATAGACCAAGCTCAGCGCCACCACTAGACCCAGCTATAAAGGACCACCTCAAGCACGGCCGGGCCATTGGGCACGGTGGCACTCACGGAATGCGGTCAGCTAACAATCCGCTTGTCTTCATCCTACAGGTGAGGAAGCGTTATGGAAAATGCATTAGCTCAAACAACCCTTTCTTGCTTGTGCTGCCGTGCCCACGGCTATATGCTGTTGCGATTGAGCATGCGGTGTCTATACTTAAACTCTTATTGCTTGGCGGAGACATCGAGACGAACCCTGGTCCTGATATCAGCCAACAATTAAAAGAAATAGCTGCGGATATAAAAGAGATTAAGGAAAGTCGTCTGGCTAAAATTGACAAGAAATTAGACTTGCTGGCAAGCCTAGAAGAAAAAGTCGACTGTTGTCAAGAACAAATCGCGAATCTGAATGTTCTCATAAAATCCATGCAAGAAAAAATTGACGATCTCGAGAATCGTAGCAGGCGAAATAACCTGATAATTTACGGCTTACCAGAGGCAGAAGGCGAGACGCCCCCGATACTTGAAGGTACAGTAAACAAAAACATAATTGAAGGCACTCTTGAACTAAAACCAATAGCAATCGAGCGCATACACCGGATAGGTAGAGCAGCGCCAAACAAGGTTAGACCTGTAATTATTAAACTACTAGATTCTAGAGACAAACCTTCAATACTAAAGAGGGGATATAAACTTAAAGATACCGGCCTATCGATTGCTGAAGACTTTTCTAAACATGTACGCGATATCCGAAGGAAACTATGGAACAGTGCGAAAGCTAACCGACAAAATAATGAGAAAGTTTCTCTTGTTTTTGATAAGTTATATATAAATAATCGCGCATATGTTTGGAACAATGAGAAGGATGACAAGGTACCGCTTAATAAAAAAACCGTAGGAGAAGCCTCGGCTACTACAAGTTCAGCAACGGCGGTGAACGTACCTAGTCATCAAGCAAAAAAGGGAGCTGTTACTCGTCGTGCTGCAAAATCGGTGAACTAGCACTCCTCACGGTGAATGCACGAAGCGTCATCAATAAGCCTGAATTGCTTGAAAATCTGATCATTGATCATGAGCCCCACTTGGCAGCAATTACAGAAACCTGGCTGACGCCTGACGTCTTTGATCACGAGTTTGCACCACCTAACTATTCTGTGATCCGAAAAGACCGCCCCACACGTGGTGGTGGAGTGGCGTTATTAATAAAAAAGGGACTTTCATTTGTTGCTCTTCCGGATGTACAAAGCGCAGAAGCCATTTTTTGCAAACTGCTCTGTGACGGCGCGAGTATATTCATAGGTTGTGTTTATCGGAGCCCAAATTCTGGTGATGCTTCTATCAGTGCCATTCATGATTACATGCAACGTCACACCTTTGGTTCGCGCGTTGTTCTCATGGGTGATTTTAATCTGCCAGATATTAACTGGAATAGTATGTGCTACTCATCATCGGCTTCGGATACATTGTTTGACCTTATGCTTACCTTTAATCTCCATCAGGTCGTTTCACGTCCAACCCGCTCACAGGGAATTTCACAGAACATACTTGATCTAATATTTTTCAGTAATCATTTCGACATAAACCGCATTAAAACTGACGTAGTCCATGGTATATCTGACCACGACGTACCAGTGTGCTTCGTACCCCTTGACGGCACCATAACCACTCATTCTTCTGTATCTGTAGTAACAGACTTCGAAAACGCCGATGATGATAGCGTGCTGACGCATCTCGCTCATGAATTCCAGCATTTTTCAGAAACCGGTTCCCATGCTTCAATAGATGTAGATTCTCTTTGGCTCCACTTCAAATCAGTTGTACTTTACTGTATCGCGCACTACATACCCACAAAAACAAAGCGTCCTCCAAAAAATAATCCATGGATCACGAGGGAGGTAATTCAAGCAAAGCGACGCTTGAAAAGGTTACGCAGGGCAATAAAAACGAAAGGAGGGGGAGAATCCGAAATTCAGAAACTATCGGAAGCTATCGCCGTATTCAAACTTAAAGCTAAACGTGCTAAGCAGCACTATTTTGACGTAGTATTGCCTAACTTCCTTGTTGATAATCCCCAAAGGTTCTGGAATCACTTTCGTACCAATAAAACCGTTACACCACATCTTCTTCCCGAAGAAAAAAAAACTAAGGCCAACGCATATAATAATTTTTTTCAGTCAGTGTTCACCGTGGATGATAATATCATTCCCGCGATTAAAACAAAACAATACACGGAAATCGATAAACTGGACATTACGGACGCAGGGATTTTCAACCTTTTGCTTAAACTTGACCCCAAGAAAGGTAGCGGCCCCGACGATATACCAAATACATTCCTCAAAAGATATGCAGAGTGGTGCAGTAGATACCTAGGCCTAATTTTCCGGAAATCACTCAGTACTTCACAGCTACCTCAAGAATGGAAAATAGCCAAGATAAAACCAATCCACAAAGGAGGAGACGCAGATTCACCTTCAAATTTCAGGCCCATCTCTCTAACTAGTACATCATGTAAACTTCTCGAACACATAATCTTAAAGCACATGACAGTATTCCTAGAGCGCATTAATTTTTTTTCCCCCAACCAACATGGTTTTCGCAGTGGCTTATCCACAGTTACTCAGCTCACAGAACTAGTACACAACCTCGCTGCTACAATTAATAACCGTGGTCAAACTGACATGATTCTACTTGACTTATCTAAGGCTTTCGACTGTGTGTGTCATAGCAAATTAATCGCCAAAGTTGAAGATGTTTTTGGTATAGGAGAACTTTCTGGCTGGGTAAAATGCTTCTTAAGTAACCGCTCGCAATTTGTAATTTACGAACATACGTTATCTAACACAGTCGCAGTTACATCCGGAGTCCCACAAGGGTCTGTCCTCGGACCATTGCTCTTCTTGCTCTATATTAACGATATCGCAGCTGACATCAAATGCAATATAAAGCTATTCGCAGATGACTGTGTCATTTACAAAGAAATTAATCATTACAGTGATCATAATGAGCTGAATGATTCTCTAGCTGATATAGCTAATTGGTGCTCTAGTTGGCAGATGACACTCAACGTACAAAAGTCTGCGATCATGACTGTGACCAGGAAAGCACTACCATCCACCTTCACATACGTAATTAATAGCACCCCCCTTAATAGGGTTGATGAACATAAATATCTAGGCGTCACAATAACATCGGATCTCAAGTGGGACAAGCATATAAGTAAAATAATCTCAAAGGCGCTACGGAAGCTATTTTTCTTAAAAAGAAGCCTAGCACACGCAACAACGGCAACGAAGCTGCTAGCCTACACATCATTTGTAAGGCCTGTTCTAGAATACGCTAACACAGTCTGGTTTCCGCATACAGTGACTAACATAAAAAAACTTGAATCAATACAAAGAAAAGCTGTGAGGTTCATTCATAATAAATATAAGCGCACAGACTCGCCCACGCATCTTTTAATGAAATCCGGTTTGCAAAAGCTATCCACAAGAGCGAAACACGCTCGCCTAAAATTCTTATTTCAGTTACTGAAAAATAACTATCGAATAGATATTTCTAAGTATATTTCGTTTTCCCAGGCTCGACCTACACGTAATAAGCATGCGCACACATTAACAGAATATGCATGTAAAAATGACACGTTTAAGTATTCTTTTTTTCCGCTCGCAATATCAGAATGGAATCAACTTGACGCTACTATCACCAACATCGAATCACTATCGGAATTTATGGCACAAATAGAAAAAAATGTGTTTGCGTAAGAGGACCTATGCATGCAAAGTCACCAACATAGATTTCTTCATTTCATCTTCTAGAAACTTTCCCATTTACGTCAACTTATTGCTCAATGCCAGAAATGTAATCTTATTTACCCTAGTCTTATTCCAGCCCCTACCGACACCTGTACTATTATTATTTTCTTTGGTCACTTTTTGCGAAGCCTCATGTTCCTTCTTTTTGCTTCTTTATCATTTCCCTTGAACCTAGCATGTGTTAGGCGTTTTTGTGTAAATTCCACTGAGTATGCTGTTCCTTAACCAGCATTTTGTTTGCCTTACTGTATGCTGTATATATGTAACCCACATATGCTGTAATTACGCTACAAATGTTAGTGTATGTTTAACTCACTTGTTTTGCTTTGATTTTTTTTTTTTCCACTATTTTTATTGCCTGTACTGAAAATCATTGTACTGCCCAACTGCCACGCTCTCGAATGAGAGTAGCAGTATTGAAAATAAATAAATAAATAAATAAATAAATAAACATGCCCTCGCGAGAAATGTGAGCTGGAACACTGAATTCATAGTTATTCAACGATGAGCTCACCAACCGCTATGGTTTCTTGATGCCATCGTGGTTTGATTGGACCCGCTAACACGAAACTGCAGAAAAGTGTGACAGCGCTATATATATATATATATATATATAGGCGAGAAATAAATCCAATGGTTCCGGTAGGAAATGCAGTCGAAAAAAGGAAGACGACAAACGTACGAAACGAAGTTTTTTCTAACGTTTCGGCAGGTGGGCCTGCCTTCGTCGGAGTAAATGATGAGAGGCCGCGCAGGGCCTATTTGGGCGGCTGGCTCCAGTATCACGAGCATGCGTCATTTTTCGATTTTCATGCTAAGTTGCAGATCAAGAATACAAGTGAATCGATAGATGTGATTGTATGAAATACTCGTGACATTTCACAATAGTCATATGGCATATCTTACATACATGGTAAATTGTGTGCATCGAAGCAGGTTTATAAGACAGCACTAAAAAATAAAAAATAAAATAAAATTGGATGAATAGAAACACGCGCTGCGCAGATTCATACAGGGTACCAAAGGACACATAATTCTTGCATGAGAACACAAATCTCTAAGGATAATCTATGAAATGAGCAAAATAAGAAATGAATAAACAGAAAATTGAAAAGGCAAAGTTGAAAAAATTGATAAAAAATAAAAAATATATAATAACTCAATACAAGAATTTTCAAAGGTATGCATGACATAGACAGGAGACAATGTGTACGCAATAATACGAAAATAGCTGAACAAGCACGGCAGACATCCACCAGTCATTGTTAAGTGTATCAACGAACTAAGGCAACATGCTAGTAAGTGTTCCCGGGCTTACTTAAAACACCACAACATCCTTCAGCAGAGTGAACGCCTTACAAGAGCCTTTCCACAACCACCACGAGTTGTATACAGACGAGGCAAAAATCTACGCGATTTGTTAACTTCGTCTAAAACCAAATGTGATGATAACACTCAACTGGTTGGTTGCCATCCTTGTAAAAAACCTCGCTGCAAAGTGTGCGCTCACATGACTACGACAACCTGTGTCACCAGCACAGCGACTGATTTCAAAATAAATATCAGAGGCAATTTCGATTGTGACACACAGAACGCCATTTATCTGCTGGAGTGCTCAATTTGTCATCTACAGTATCTCGGTCAGACTGAAACTGCTTTTAGGTACCGATTCAACAATCATAGAGCTCATGTACATGCCCTTCCTCACTTACCAATTTCAAGACATGTCACCGACACAGGTCATTCCTTCAGTAACATCCAAGCCACAATAATTGAATCAGGTTTCAAGACACACCATGATCGCGAAATTAGAGAGTCATTCCTTATTCACAAATTCCAAACTCTCTCAAACGGATTGAACGAAAGCCCGGGAACACTTACTAGCATGTTGCCTTAGTTCGTTGATACACTTAACAATGACTGGTGGATGTCTGCCGTGCTTGTTCAGCTATTTTCGTATTATTGCGTACACATTGTCTCCTGTCTATGTCATGCATACCTTTGAAAATTCTTGTATTGAGTTATTATATATTTTTTATTTTTTATCAATTTTTTCAACTTTGCCTTTTCAATTTTCTGTTTATTCATTTCTTATTTTGCTCATTTCATAGATTATCCTTAGAGATTTGTGTTCTCATGCAAGAATTATGTGTCCTTTGGTACCCTGTATGAATCTGCGCAGCGCGTGTTTCTATTCATCCAATTTTATTTTATTTTTTATTTTTTAGTGCTGTCTTATAAACCTGCTTCGATGCACACAATTTACCATGTATGTAAGATATGCCATATGACTATTGTGAAATGTCACGAGTATTTCATACAATCACATCTATCGATTCACTTGTATTCTTGATCTGCAACTTAGCATGAAAATCGAAAAATGACGCATGCTCGTGATACTGGAGCCAGCCGCCCAAATAGGCCCTGCGCGGCCTCTCATCATTTACTCCGACGAAGGCAGGCCCACCTGCCGAAACGTTAGAAAAAACTTCGTTTCGTACGTTTGTCGTCTTCCTTTTTTCGACTGCATTTCCTACCGGAACCATTGGATTTATTTCTCGCCTATTACCCTGCTATGGAAATCCGGCAGACAACGTCGAAACGCACTATCTGGAAATATCCGAAGGTCCCAATATCTACAACGGTGTTGGGCGATTCACAGACCAAGTACTTGTTCCAGTACTTCGACCCTCTGCTGCAAGGAACTCCGGCATTCGTAACACAGCCGGGTGCATTTATAAGTGATGTTGAGTCACTGCTCGACCTAGTTCCTTCCTCGACAAGAACTCTGGTTCTTCATGTCGGGAGCAACGACCTGACAAGAAAAAGTGGGCTAGCAACGTTCCGTTGTTATCGACACCTCCTTGACGTAATTCACGAAGAGCGTCCAGAAATAAGCCATGTATACGCCACGCTTGTCCTGCCACGAGCCACGAATCGACGTCGAAGAAACAACAACACAGTGTTCGTTCACTGTTTCAACCGAGAGGCAAGCCACTTCAACAGCCTATTGCGAAGTTTCTGCAAAGGCTTTAGTCATTTGTCTATTTTGGACCACATGTTCGAGTGGCTACCACCCGGGCGAGTACTGGCCGCTGATGGACTGCACGTGAGCTTTGAGGGCGTCGCGTTGATGTCAAGTCACATCAGGCAGCTGTGCTTCGACTCCCCGGGTGAGGCGAGTTCAACGAGTTGGAGTGACTGTGTTTCTTCGCCCGAGTGCGTTCGTGGGCAGACTACGCGAATCAGCCACCAGACCACATCGAAGGCCGTGAATACACGAAAAACGCAACGTGACACAAGGCAATCAAAGAATAACAATCTGAGTACCAATACTCGCTCTTCTGGCATCAAGCCGTCTATGGCAGAGTCAAGAACCAGCACCATGCTCGCCGATTTGAAGTCTACAACTTCTACCAAGCAGCAAGCTTCTGGTCGTGCTTGCGCGTCCCGCAACAAGAAAGACCACTCCTCCGCTGCCCAAAAAAACACGGCGCCAGCTGAGTCTACCCTGCAAGCCCCAGGAAAAGCGGCCACTCCTTCTACGGGATTCAGGTACCCTCTTCGAAAGCAATACTCGGACGTTTTAAAGAGAAAACCTAATAATTGACTACAGCGCTCGTTGTCCAACGATGCGCCTTGGAAGTGTTCTAAAGAATTTCAAAAAATTAGAAAATCTGTAGAAAAACGTATACGTTATGAGCTACATGTGTCCACTCTAGAAGCGTATTTAGTGGCGTCTATTCCACCTAGGGGTTTAAGTCTCTGTCTGCAGCCTGCCACATCAGAGTTATCTAAGTGCAATGCAAAGAAATGGCGTGAAACACTAAAGAATGCTTCACTTCAGCTAGTAGGCATTGTGTTAAACCACTACCGGTCTTCGCTGAAATCCTTGATAAACAGGGAGCAACAATTGCTCAATCAGTATAGCCTATCTCCCGAGGAATCATCGTCTTTAAACACGTATGAACAAAAGAAACGCTACGTACTCGATACACATAAAAGCAAGAAGTTGCTTAGAGACGGTGTAACACGCCCCATTTCAACGCCCCTACCCCCAATCCGGGAAATCACGCGCACCCCTGTTCCCGATAACATTGTCAATATTTCAAGCGCCACTTTATCCAAAGAACAAGTAAGCCTTTTATCTCGTGGTTTAAGTTTCTGTCCTGCAAGTGGCAGCTACAATGAATTCCAGTTGTATAAAGATTTAGATAACTTCGCACGGAATATGAGATTGCATGAATACTTCTTCGATCAAGTGACTCCGGCCGATAATCCAACAGCTTTACCGTCGCTTAAACGCTGGACACCTGCGTCTCAACGAGACAAACACCTTGACATATTTATTAAAGCGGTCACGCGAGATATCATTGAAGCTTATAACAAGCGACGTTCTTTTCGGAAAAACCTATCGAATCTAGAACTGAAAGCTATGGCAGATCTATGTGAACGGACTGATATCACAATCAAACCTGCGGACAAGGGTGGCGCCGTCGTGGTTATGGACACAATTAAATATATCGCTGAAGCTGACAACCAGTTAAATAACAGTTCGTTTTACAAACGACTCGATGCTGATCCGACCGCGCAATATAAAGAAACGTTAGGTAGCACAATCAAAGCACTGATAAAGGATAAAAAAATAAGTGATAAGGCAACTTCCCTGATTCCTCTTGATCCAGTCGCGGGTAGATTCTACCTGTTACCAAAAATTCATAAACAAAATAACCCTGGTCGCCCAATTGTTTCCGGCATAGGCACCGTAACAGAAAGCTTATCGCGTTACGTTGATAGCCTGATCAGCCAGATACCTCCCACGTTCCAATCATTTTTACGTGATACGACCCACTTTCTGTCAGACATCAACAACCTTACTGTACCTATCAACGCTCTTCTTGTTACTCTCGATGTTGCATCTCTTTACACGAACATACCTCACCTGGATGGGATACGCGCCGTGACTGAGGCTTATGATCACTCCACTCTTGATAAGCCAATTGATAGCTCCACTTTGGCTATACTGTTGCAAATGATTTTACAATACAATAACTTTGAGTTTAATGGAGTGCATTATGTCCAAGTCAGCGGTACGTCTATGGGTACAAAAATAGGGCCCAATTACGCAAATATTTTCATGGGAATCCTCGAGAACAACTTCCTGTCGAGTCGTTCGTTGAAGCCCTTTTACTACAAGAGATTCATTGACGACATTTTCATAATTTGGCCACACGGAGAAGCGACACTTTTGTCTTTTATTTCCGCTTTTAACAATGTGCATCCCTCCATATCCTTTTCACACTTCTACTCACCAAGCACCATTGACTTCCTCGATGTTACAGTATGTATCCATGGTACGCAATTGACCACAAAACTGTACCGCAAGCCCACTGACAGGCACCGGTACTTACATTTTGAAAGTAGCCACAAGAGGGATTGCAAATTGAGCATACCATATAGCCAGGCGTTACGCTTTAAGCGAATTTGCTCCGAACAGTCCGACTTTAACGCCAACTGTACAGAACTACGCAGTGCTCTACTTAAACAGAAATATCCAGCTATGTTAATCGATGATGCGGTGAGGCGGGCCGACGCATTAGAACGCACAGCGCTCTGCAAAACCAAGAAAAATCTTAATAGTCATTCAGAAGTAAACCTAGTTTTAACACACAATGCATCGGCGCCTAATGTCACAAGTATTCTCCGAAAACACCACAACATCCTTCAGCAGAGTGAACGCCTTACAAGAGCCTTTCCACAACCACCACGAGTTGTATACAGACGAGGCAAAAATCTACGCGATTTGTTAACTTCGTCTAAAACCAAATGTGATGATAACACTCAACTGGTTGGTTGCCATCCTTGTAAAAAACCTCGCTGCAAAGTGTGCGCTCACATGACTACGACAACCTGTGTCACCAGCACAGCGACTGATTTCAAAATAAATATCAGAGGCAATTTCGATTGTGACACACAGAACGCCATTTATCTGCTGGAGTGCTCAATTTGTCATCTACAGTATCTCGGTCAGACTGAAACTGCTTTTAGGTACCGATTCAACAATCATAGAGCTCATGTACATGCCCTTCCTCACTTACCAATTTCAAGACATGTCACCGACACAGGTCATTCCTTCAGTAACATCCAAGCCACAATAATTGAATCAGGTTTCAAGACACACCATGATCGCGAAATTAGAGAGTCATTCCTTATTCACAAATTCCAAACTCTCTCAAACGGATTGAACGAAAGCCCGGGAACACTTACTAGCATGTTGCCTTAGTTCGTTGATACACTTAACAATGACTGGTGGATGTCTGCCGTGCTTGTTCAGCTATTTTCGTATTATTGCGTACACATTGTCTCCTGTCTATGTCATGCATACCTTTGAAAATTCTTGTATTGAGTTATTATATATTTTTTATTTTTTATCAATTTTTTCAACTTTGCCTTTTCAATTTTCTGTTTATTCATTTCTTATTTTGCTCATTTCATAGATTATCCTTAGAGATTTGTGTTCTCATGCAAGAATTATGTGTCCTTTGGTACCCTGTATGAATCTGCGCAGCGCGTGTTTCTATTCATCCAATTTTATTTTATTTTTTATTTTTTAGTGCTGTCTTATAAACCTGCTTCGATGCACACAATTTACCATGTATGTAAGATATGCCATATGACTATTGTGAAATGTCACGAGTATTTCATACAATCACATCTATCGATTCACTTGTATTCTTGATCTGCAACTTAGCATGAAAATCGAAAAATGACGCATGCTCGTGATACTGGAGCCAGCCGCCCAAATAGGCCCTGCGCGGCCTCTCATCATTTACTCCGACGAAGGCAGGCCCACCTGCCGAAACGTTAGAAAAAACTTCGTTTCGTACGTTTGTCGTCTTCCTTTTTTCGACTATATATATATATATATATATATATATATATATATATATATATATATATATATATATGATGGCTGGAAGACGTGTCCTGGCTCATACCCATGTTTATTGTACTGTCAATGCTTCCTCATCTACTTCTCATGAAGATTACTGCCTTCATACGTCACAGAATTTCCCCTTCCTCCGAAATAAGGCATCGGTTACAAACTACCACAAATTGAAGAAGGAATAAACAAAATGATGGCCGAATTCACAGTCTCACGTCCTGACGGAGTTCCACAATCTTACTAAATCTTCAAGGCCAAGGGAGCAGTCCGGTGACATTTATGACGACTCTGGTGGACGAGCTTGACTTTTGTGTTCCAGACAGAGCGGGCTACACATGTATACTGACAATACTACGTGAACTCTTCTGGGGACGCAGCAAGGTTGGAACGCATTAATGAATTGGTCGCTCGAATGTCGTCGGGGTTGTATTTTTGGACGTGAATAGTGCAATCCCCGTGATTCTTGCTTTCGTGCTTTTTGACAGATTGTGACGAAGCGCCTGAGTGCTTGCGGTGTGCGAGAAGTGCTGTGGCGTCTTTCTCGGCGTTTTCTGTAGTGGTGTAGGACGTGTAAAAGATGGTGCAGGAAGCTTCTCTGGTGACTTTTCTTTGTGCGAAAGTGTCTGACGTCTTGAATTGGTCTTTGGTTTAGAGATCTTATTTTACGATGTTATTCAATTGGTGAGTGCGCTTTCTTTGAATTTTGCATTCGTCGATGCTCTCATTGCAGTCTCTCTCTTTGTCGAATGAATTTGTGAACTTGGCTTTGCTTGGTTTGCTGATGCTGTTCAGGAGATCACTACAGTGGCCCCCTTCCGGAATTGTGCAGTCGTTTTCTTCGAGGTTTGACGCGCCCTGTAGACAGCTGATGCGTGGTGAGCTAGTGTTTTGCTTGTCGGGCATAGTTGGTAATGCGTCATCGTTGCTAGCATGCTCTTCAGAGGCTTCGTTGACGTGGTTCATTACGAACGCTTCTGAAAGACAACTGTGTACGAGGTTCGATGAATGATGTACTTCTGAGTTTGTTCAATTTTAGAATCGGTGAGCTCTGCATGAGGTTGTTACAGGGGACGTGGCATTACTAGGTTTAAATTGCAGATTTTGGCAAGTCTGCGGTACTGTAGAAATGACATGAATCTTTTCAGAGGCTTCTTCTTCACTGTTCACTGCGAGTGGTTGATGCGCCTTGTAGCGTGCGACGTTCACGGCATCTGAGCCTACTGTTTTGCTTGGGTCGTCGAAGATGTGTGCACCGGACAGTGATGCATGAGACCGTATAAAAGGAGAATGGCTTGACGGGGTATTTTTTGATGCGCCAAATCATCTAACATCAATATGGCGTCCTTATAAGGCAAGTGGTGAGCGTTAGAAGCGCTTGAAGAACCTCGTGATGAAAACACAGGTGGTGGACCACGTATGCGAGACGAAGAGTGAAAGGCATCAGGTGGTTGAGCAACGTCTCGTGTCATATGCTGAAGCGATGACTTCGGAAATGCCGACTTTCGTTTAGAAGGGAGGCCCGCTTGATGGTTGTGCTTTTTCCAAAATACGCATTGCCATCTGTAACTGAACCCATGTGACACTTTGTTTTGTGCCAATGGACAATCTTGTTCATTCGAATGGTTGAAGACTGCCTGTGAAATCGACGAATGAGTGCAATTGTCTGTGGATGGTGGGTTATAGTAGAGTCTTAATCGTAGTCGTCACTGTACTCTTTAAATCGAAGTGTCATTTATTGTTTGATATATTCCATGACTCATTGTTTTGAATGTGTGGGTGAGGTAAAATTTGAAAGCCCGACCTAAGACGTAGTCGGTGAAGTTAATGATCATTTCCCGTTCCTGCCCCGCCATGGTGGTCTGGTGGCTAAGGTACGCGGCTGCTGAACCGCAAGTCGCCCATCAAATCCCGGCTACGACGGCTGCATTTCCGATGGAGGCGGAAATGTTGAAGACTCATGTGCTCAAATTTGGGCGCACATTAAAGAACCTAGGTGGTCGAACTTTCCGGAGCCCTCCACTACGCCGTCTCTCATAATAATATGGTGGTTTTAGAACGTTAAACACCACATATCAGTCAATCGATCTCCCGTTCCGACCATGATGCAGTGGTAGCGTGGAGCTCGAACAGGTAAAACCAGTTCTGCATGGGTCTATCGTCCGTCGCTCCGGTGTACTTGGGGATGACAAGGTCGGCCAATCGTTCTGTCAAGGTGCTGGTCGTTGTTCTTCTAGACGATGATTCGGTAGTCAATGTATGGTCACGGTCGGGTCGCTTGTGGGGAACTGCGTCGTTTATGATTGACTGATGAGGGGCATGCAGGTCTCCATCCTGTCAACTCGTGTGACGCTATGATGACTGATCATACCATTATTTATTCCACTGTCACTTATTGCTCATCTACTTCGTGTAAAAATCCCTGCCTTCTTACGTCACACACACACACACACACACACACACACACACACACATATATATATATATATATTGCCACTAGTACAAGAAACTATTATTTCCACAGATGCTTGCATGCTTGTATGTGCCGCTGTTCAGAAGAGGACAAAAATGCGCGTGCAGAGAAAAACAATAGTCGTACTGCCGTTGTTCGATCAGTTTGACATTCTTTTGTGCCATTATCAGCAGGTTACAGTTACGTTGTAACGTGACACTGGTGGAGGTGCTGGGTAATAGTCTATGCACTGTTACCACGAGGAAGATCTCGGTCCCAACATCGACGCCTCAGTAGAAACAGCCAAGCTTCGACGCAGTCGGCGGCAACTAGGCCTACCACCCCAGTTCAGCCCTCTTCCGGAACGCTCCAGAACCATGGCATATGCGACAACTGCAAGCCAGACTGAACAGACCGCGACTCCGCCAGCACCATGGCTACCAGCCTCTCGAACGCCAAAACCTTTCCATGGGGAGCCCTACGAAGACGTTGAAGACTGGCTGGACCAATACGATCGAGTCGCCGTCGCCAACGAGTGGGACGAGCACCGGGAACTGCGGTATGTCTATTTCTACCTGGAGGATTCGGCGCGTATATGGTTCAAGAATCACGAGGCCGCCCTGACAACCTGGCCAGTGTTTTGCGCTCAGCTGCGGAACACGTATGGTAGCGCTGACCGGAAAGAACAAGCCGAACGTCTCCTCCATTCTCGCAATCAACGACCCAATGAAAGCGTGGCCATGTTCGTTGAGGAGATGTCTCGTCTGTTCCGTCGAGCGGATTCTGAAATGACGGAAGACAAAACGGTGCGCATTCTGATGCGGGGTGTCAAGGAGCAACTGCTTGCAGGACTTGTACGAAACCCACCAGCTACCGTGGCAGAATTCCTCCGTGAAGCGACGACAATGGAGCGAATGCTTAGACAGCGGTCTTCGCAGTATGAGCGGTCCGACAACCTTGCATGTCTGTCAGCACCCTTGGTAACACCCGATGTCACGAGCGTGAGAGACCTTGCTGAGCTAGTCCGTAGCATTGTACGCGACGAGCTGCAAAAGCTTCACGCAGTGCCTTCACAGCCTCAAGTGGCTGCTCTGACAGACGTCGTCCGTGAAGAGGTGCGGCAGCTGGTACGACCATTAGCGCCACCTCCAACCGAAGCTCCTCTGCTAACGTATGCGGAAGCTGTACGTACTCCTGCACCGGCAGCCAGCTATTTCCCCCGACCGACTAGCCTGCAGACGCCACAGCACTTCTCGGGCGGGCCGCGCTATGAAAACCAACGACCGACTTGCCCGCAGATGCCGCAGTACTTCTCGGGCCCACCACACTATGAGAATCCGCGACCTAATTTGCGGAAATCTAGCGTGTGGCGTGCTTCCGACAATCGGCCACTATGCTACCACTGTGGTGAGCCAGGTCACTTGTACCGGGAGTGCTCGTACAGACAGATGGGCCTACCTGGATTTCGGCCAGACGCTCGTCGGCCCAGGGACGGCGAACGACCCCGCGCCATCGCAGAATACTTGGCAAGTCTACCGTCTCCGTATCTTCAGCGACGCCAATCACGCTCTCCGTCTCCTCGACGCTCTACGTCCGCGAATCAATACTCCACTTTCGCCGATGTTGTTGCGAGACGACCCGCTAGGTCCCCAAGTCCACGCCGGGGAAACTAGAATCAGCGGCCTCCGGGGGTGGGACCGCTGTTAAGCTATCGTCAAAACAGCCTCCTCCGACCCTTCCACCGACCTTCGACGATTCCTTTCAGCCGACACCTCGCATCGCTGACGAACCCGTTTCTGCTGACATTGCCATTCGTGTCGACAACCATCCAGTGACTGCTCTGGTCGACACCGGTGCCGACTACTCAGTTATCAGCGCTGAACTTGTGGCTGAGCTCAGGAAAGTCACGACTCCTTGGGGGCATGGACCAAACCTTCGGACAGCCGGTGGTCATCTCTTGACACCAATCAGGAGATGCACCGCAAGGCTGCAAATCTGTGAGTCGACGTTCGTTGCTTCTTTTGTTGTGCTTCCCGAATGCTCCCGGAAAGTTATCCTTGGCATGGATTTTCTTCGTGAGCATGGCGCTGTTATTAATCTTCGAAACTGCCTCGTAACGTTTGCTGACGACTATGGCCCGAAGTCTAGAGATACGAATCCGCAGAAGACTGCGCTTCGCATTGTCGACGACACCGTCACACTACCGCCACGCACCAGTATGTTCGTTACAGTACAGGGCGACATAGACCATGACAGCCGTGGTATCGCTGAAGCCAACCTTTCGGTGCTCTTGTCTCAGCAAATCTGTGTTGCCCGCGGCATAATTCAATTTAAACGTGGGATGACTGAGTTGTTGGTCACCAATTTTAGTGGAGCATACCAACATTTGGCCAAGCGAACAACTATCGCTCATTTCGAAGCCATTGACGATGAAGCCATTGACGATGAAGCGTGTACGATGATAGCCCCAATTTCTACAGCTGTTGAAAGTGACACCGCGGTAGCCGATACAGTCGATGTCAATCCGAAGCTGTCATGTGCACAGAAAGAGCAAATCCGCTGTATCCTCCGCATGTTTAGCGACTGTTTCGCGTCTACATCCAAGATAAAACAAACGCCAACCGTAAAGCACCGCATTGTCACTGACCATGCTGAGAGACCCATACGTCAGCACGCCTACCGAGTATCACAAAAGGAACAAGAGGCTATACGTTCTCAAGTGAAGCAGATGCTCGAAGATGGCGTAATCCAACCCTCGAACAGTCCATGGTCGTCCCCCGTCGTACTAGTAAAAAAGAAGGATGGCACTCTCCGATTTTGCGTCGATTACCGCAAACTCAACAAAGTCACAAAGAAAGACGTTTATCCGCTTCCGCGCATCGACGATTCACTAGACCGCCTAAGACGCGCCCGATACTTCTCCTCTATGGATTTACGCAGTGGCTACTGGCAGATCGAAGTTGATGAACGCGACCGAGAGAAAACAGCATTCATAACGCCTGATGGTCTGTACGAATTCAAGGTGCTGCCCTTCGGTCTGTGTTCTGCCCCTGCGACATTCCAGAGGATGATGGATACAGTGCTCTCCGGTCTCAAGTGGGAAGCATGCCTTGTTTACTTAGACGACGTCGTTGTCTTCTCCCAAACGTTTGAGCAGCATTTGCAGCGACTTAGATCTGTGTTTGCTGCAATTCGCACGGCAGGCCTATCACTGAAACCAGAAAAATGTCATTTTGGTTACAACGAATTGAAGTTCCTCGGTCACCTTGTTAGCCCTGAGGGTATTCGGCCGGACCCAGACAAAACATTGGCTGTCGCAAATTTTCCACCACCTACCAACAAACGTGATGTGCGTCGATTTTTAGGCCTCTGCGCATACTACAGACGCTTTGTGCAGAATTTTGCAAACATTGCCGAACCCCTCACTCGTCTGACAAAAGACGACGTTCCCTTCGTGTGGGGCCTTGAGCAAACACGCGCTTTCTCCGAGCTCCAGCAGCGTGTCCAATCTGAGCCCTTACTCGGACACTACGACGAATATGCCGACACTGAACTACACACAGACGCCAGTAACATCGGCCTTGGTGCAGTCCTCGTCCAGTGGCAAGGCGGCGTCGAACGCCCTATTGCTTATGCGAGTCGGATTTTATCATCTGCGGAGGCGAATTACACAACAACTGAAAAGGAGTGCCTAGCTGTTGTCTGGGCAATAGCTAAATTCAGACCGTACCTGTATGGTCGCCCGTTCAGAGTTGTTACCGATCATCATGCGCTCTGCTGGTTGGCGAACCTTAAAGACCCTTCCGGACGTCTGGCCAGGTGGAGCTTACGCCTCCAGGAGTTCGATTTGACAGTCGTGTACAAGTCTGGCCGGAAGCATACTGACGCGGACTGTCTTTCCCGAGCTCCTCTCAAAACAGCGCCAGGTGATCACGATCTCGACGGCCGTTTTCTCTGCGCGGTTAGTGTATCCGATTTGTCTGAACAGCAGAAGAACGACTCCGAGCTTCGACAATTAATCGAATATCTCAAAGGCCGTACGCCGCATCCACCACCAGCATTCGCCCGCTCGTCATCATCGTTCTGCGTCCGCAGAAATATCCTCTATAAAAGAAACTTCGACCCTTACGCAACTGAGTATCTGCTCGTTGTCCCGCCAGCGTTACGAGCCGATGTCTTGTCAGCCTGTCACGATGAGCCTTCCTCAGGCCACTTGGGATATACACGTACCTTGGCCCGGATTCGCCAACACTACTACTGGCCTAAGCTCAGCCGAGACGTGAAGCATTACGTGAAGACGTGTCACGAGTGCCAGCGCCGTAAAGCACCACATCAGCGCCCAGCCGGCTTTTTGAAGCCCATCGCTCCTCCGACACAACCGTTTCAACAAATAGGCATGGATCTACTCGGACCTTTTCCCAAGTCTCGTGACGGCAACCGCTGGATTGTAGTCGCTACTGATTACATGACGCGCTACTGCGAAACGAAGGCATTACAACGTGGCACCGCCATTGAGACCGCCCACTTTTTTTTGAAAAACATCATCCTCCGACATGGAGCACCAGCAGTTGTCATAACTGATCGTGGCACAGCTTTTACCGCCCGGATGATACAAGACGTCATGCAGCTTAGCGGCACAACACATCGAAAAACTACTGCATACCACCCACAAAGCAACGGCCTAACAGAGCGACTAAACAAGACGATCGCTGACATGCTATCCATGTACGTTGACCAAGACCACAAAAACTGGGATGAGATCCTCCCTTACGTCACGTTCGCTTACAACACCGCTGTGCAAGAAACAACTGGATTCACACCATTCCGGTTGCTTCATGGCAGGGAGGTCACTACAATGCTGGATGCCATGCTTCTACCAGACAGACACCAAATTAGTGTCAAGACGAACGAATTTATCAGACTGGCAGACGCGGCTCGTAAGCTTGCAGTCGAACGAATCCATAAGCAACAATGCATCGACTCACTGCGGTACAACGCTCGTCGTCGCGATGTCTCTTATCAACCCGGAGAACGAGTATGGTTGTGGACTCCCATTCGACAACGGGGCCGGTCAGAAAAGTTGTTACGCCGCTATTTTGGTCCCTATAGAGTTCTCCGTCGTCTCAGTGAAGTGAACTACGAGGTTTTTGACGAGGACATGGCTCGTCAATCCCGCCGTTTACAACAGCCACACGTCGTTCATGTTTCGAGGATGAAACCATTTTACCAACGCTGACTATTCGTCACACTCCCTTGAGTAGACATACAGTGATTGTGAACACCCCATTGTGTACTGCTTTTCGTGCGTGTTTTCATCTGGCAATAATGTTATGACATCGGGACGATGTCCTTTGGAAAGGGGGGTAATGCCACTAGTACAAAAAACTATTATTTCCACAGATGCTTGCATGCTTGTATGTGCCGCTGTTCAGAAGAGGACAAAGATGCGCGTGCAGAGAAAAACAATAGTCGTACTGCCGTTGTTCGATCAGTTTGACATTCTTTTGTGCCATTATCAGCAGGTTACAGTTACGTTGTAACGTGACAATATATATATATATATATATATATATATGTGTGTGTGTGTGTGTGTGTGTGTGTGTGTGTGTGTGTGTGTGTGTGTGTGTGTGTGTGTGTGTGTACAAGCAGAGGTCAGAGAGTTCAGTTGGTTTGGGGCCAAAGGCAAGACAAAGTTTGTGAACCCAACTGACTACAAGTAGATGTGCAGTAAGGTAATATTATGTATAACTGAGGGACAATGCTTTCAAATCGGTAATATAAACTACTACTTATTAAAAACATTGTTAATGATATCTGTAGAAACTTGTTGCTATTTGCGTAAATATACAATAGATAACTATTATGAGTGAGCTTGAATACATAATAAAGTTAAGTAACTCTGAACCCATAATACAGCATTGAAGATGAGGCGATCATAAAAAAACACTACCGTGGTAATACTTGTAGTTATCTTCAAGTCTATTCTGTAAAAACTTCCGTGATACAAAAAAGAGAAATGCTTTTAGTTTCATTTTTCATCGGACATTTTCACTCCAGAGCCAATTTATCACGAGGGGCGCTCCAATAAACACCTGCAGGGCATTTTGATTTACCTTGCCACCGTTTTCAGCACAGTGCTCGTCACAAAAACATTTTTGATGGCACTATCTATTGCACACATGTGCCAGGACATCTAAAGTGGCATTTGAGCAAAATGCTTAGTGTTATACATCAACAGTTAAGCTGTCGCTTTGCCGTGCTAAAACAATAGCCGAGAGTTGATTCTTTGTCATCTCAGAAGCGTTTCATGAGGGCTGAAAATGAAGAAGGTTGTTGCGCTTGTGTTTAGAGCAGGTGAAAGAAATTCATGCAGTTGAAATTACCTGAGCTTTTCAATTCTGACTGCCTTTATACAGTTCCACAAACAATACCAAAGTAAAAAACTGGACTACAACAAACTAGGTATATATTCGTATGTAGGCATGTAGCAATAGATTACTTCGGGACAATAGTTCTAGTCTGGAAGATCAAGCAACTATAGGGTTCCACTCAGATCCACATGTTTAGTGGTATAGTGTTGACACCTGCACTTTTATCTGGTGCCCTTGTTTGTGATACTGCATATTACTATAAATTTACACGGCTTTTTCCTATTTGCAGCTTCCATAACAGGTAAACAAATGTCTACCCAGGTGGCCGTTACCAAAAAGAAATTGAAAATTGGCAATGTCATGCATATTTTAGGCACGCTGCAGAGAGAGTAGCAGACCCGCAGAAAAAGATGGAGGCATAGAAGCGGTTCGAAGTGAATTCGCTTTCTTAAACATTTTTGAAATGTAAACAGCTTGAAGGCCTTTTAGCTTAAGAGTCGTAGGCCAATGTGCTGATGTTTGGGCGCACGGTAAAGAACTCCAGGTGGTCGAAATTTCCGCAGCCCTCCACTACGGCGTCTCTTATAATCAAATAGTGGTTTTGGGCCGTTAAACACCACATATCAATGAATTAGGCTTAACAGTAAATTTCGGAATAATCTGTCTCACCGGTGAACATCTAACTTCAATTCGAAGCGTTTCTTAGCGAACATCGGCGACCATGCGCGTATCTATCTATCTATCTATCTATCTATCTATCTATCTATCTATCTATCTATCTATCTATCTATCTATCTATCTATCTATCTATCTATCTATCTATCTATCTATCTATCTATCTAGCCACCTACAACATTTATCTCTCCTGGCCATTTCGATATTGGTATCAATACCACACTTGTTATTGCATAATATGAGTGTATAAAGAACATATATGAGTAGTCATAAAAGGAAAACCCTGACGTGAATGCCATGAATGTCTTGATTTACATTTCCTAATCCTGCAGCTCTTGTGGTGGTTTGGTTCACATGGCATGTTGCAAAACTGGTATGGTATGACGTGATTGTATGCCGCACACAAGTGACAGACCCTAACATGAAAATTATGACATGCATGACATGTAAAAACATGACTACATATTAAGCTCATGATGTGCTCGCGGGCGTTTCGCTGGCGTCATAGATACCAAACTTGGTATTACGGTACGTGAATGAATGACGAAGGATTGGAGCAAACTATATAATCATAAGATGCGTGTCATGTAACAACTTACGACATGCCACGTTCATGATGCGCTGGTGGCCGTTTCGCTAGCTTCACCTATACCAAATTTGATATTACGGGACGGTAGAGGATGGCGAAGGTATGATACTTGTGCAAATCTGATAAACACGAGATGCATGTCATGTAACAACATGATTACATGCCACGCTCATGATGCACTCTCGGACGTTTTGGTAGCTTCACATGTATCAAACTCGGTATTACTTGACGCGAACGCACGACATAGGTAAGTGACACATACAAACATGATAATCACGACATGTGTGTCATGTAGCAACATGACTACAAGCCAAGCTCATGATTCGCTCGAAGCCATTTCGCTAGCTGTAGATATGCCAAACTTGGTGTTACGTGACGTCAATGAATGACAAAGGTCTGTGACTGGTGCAAGCATGATAATAATGAAATGTGTGTCATGTGAGAACATGACTACATGCAACAGTCAAGGCACCAATACATTTCGACGTGACGTGGTGCGCGTGTTCACCGGCGTTCATTTCGTCAGGCCACGCCGGCGTTGCCTCGCCAGGCACCAGTCCTGCCAAATATTCCCAGGCACGCACCGCGCTACGTTGCTTTGATGCTTCCGCGTTTCGGCGCGCGCGGCGTCCATCCGTCACCAAAAGAGGGAGACGCAGTGTTGTGTGGGTAACGCAAGGGCGCGAAATGCAGCATGTCGCATTTCGCGCTGTTGCTTTCAGGCCGGGCCGACGGACGCTGGCTGCACTGGTTGCGCCTCGCGTCAGACTTTAGCGTGCTCACGTTTGGATAACTTGGTGCCGCTGCGGCTAGCGTGCGCGCGCGTCAACGCTACATCGAAGTATAGCCGGCCCTTCAATATGCGTTCACGGCCATTTTGCTAGATCGAAATATACCAAATTTGGTGTTACGTGACGTCAAGGGATGACAAAAGTATATGACTGGTGCAAACATAAGAATCCTGACACGCGAGTCATGTAAGTACATGACAACATACCACGCTCAATGCCTGCTCGCGGTCGTTTTGCTAGCTCCACATATACTACATTTTGTTTTGCATGACGTGAATAGATGAGAAACGTAAACGACGACAATCATGACTTGGAAGTCTTGTACGGCATCATTTACGTTCAGCTCGTAACGTTGTGCTGATTTTCAGTTTACATATCAACGTTTCTCATTCGTGCTCCGCATAGAATCGATTCCCACTGTACGTGCGATCAGTCTATTTTTTATGCTTCTTGGATGTACGTGCGTTCTCCATGTTTGTATAGTGGTGTCTGGCCCTTTTCACATTGTTAATATTGTTATACAGCAGCCGATGACTTCTCATCTGACCTTTTTATATCCAACATAGATAGAATTGTGGTATAGAATATTTCATGCAATGCCACCACACTGATTATTATAATAATATTATTAGCTGTAGTGAATGTGGGTGTGGGGCTGCATTCACGCAACAATGTAGCAGTGCGCCTTTTGGCATGCTGGTACACATACTACGCCCACAATCTACGCACTTATATCCGTGCCACATTAAAATGCGACTGTGGCCGAGAGTTCGGTTTTCTTCTTGCATTAACACGTCAGACGCAGTTTGCTAAGACTCTGGTTTTTAAATCCTTGTTTTTATGTGTTTCATGCGTGATATGAAGGTTAGCTTTGTGCTTAATACATGGTTGGGAAACCTGTGCTTAGTCGCCACCGACACGCGTTGACTAAAAAGGTCATTGTTTACATTTGGGTTAGCGCACCTCTTTTTGAACAATAAAACGCAAGCACTCATTTTCGCGTTCTGTTCAGACGCATTTTCATTTGCCGATCCGAAGACCTTGTTAAAACCTAACTGTAACGGCTGTCATACATTGAAAAAGAGCATAATTAAAAACAAAACTGTACCTGATTGACCTATGTGGGTTTAGTTAGCGCAAAGCACTTATTTTATTATTAAAAGTGTACATCTCAGAAACCACCTTCTGGCATTCTGTTTCTTGGACAAATGTTCGAGACAGACCAGTGCCATCTCGAACACGGGCAGTAAACTCGATAATTGTCAACATACTTTCCCATACGCCTAAATGTGTGGGGCCTCCCTGAATAGCTTTCCACTATGTATGCGGTTAGATGTAGATTTGGGAGAATGGAGGGTAGACAATACTTTTATTTCGTCCTCCGGAACGCGAATGGGTCACGCTCTGTGTGACGCACACCGTTAAATAAACTGACAATAATGCCAAGAGAACGCCATAAGAGTGATTGTAATGTAAATGTGAAGAAAGCACCATGTAGTGTCACAGGCCTCTTTCATATTGTTACGGGGAAGATTTATTCACCGAGAGCTGGTCTTGCTAACGGTTTAGAGAGCGCACAGTCAAGCAGGCCAACGGGAGAAGCTCGAGAGTCCGAACCACAACAACCACGTTGTCGTGTTCTTCATTTGGGTGCCAATTCAGCTGTGTCGGGGTGACAGTTCTATACACGTATCATCACCCCGGCCCGTAAGGCACCGTCTCGGTGCCTGTTAATTGAGCGAGTCGGTGTCGTAGGGCTTGAGACGAGAAAC
Source organism: Rhipicephalus annulatus (assembly GCA_013436015.1). Taxonomy (NCBI): domain Eukaryota; kingdom Metazoa; phylum Arthropoda; class Arachnida; order Ixodida; family Ixodidae; genus Rhipicephalus; species Rhipicephalus annulatus. Next base: position 829,398 of record WOVY01000213.1, on the reverse strand, counting down.
GTGGACTACTTCCGTTCTGGGTGCAGCAGCTGATGAGTTTGTGGTAGCGGCAATCTCGTAGGTCACAGGTGTGACCTGACAAATGACTCGGTAGGGCCCAGCGTATCGCAATAGTAGTTTCTCGCACAGGCCAACACGTCGAGATGGGAGCCACAGGAGAACAAGAGATCCCGCAGAAAAAACGGCATCTCTATGTAGACGGTCATAAAAGAACTTCTGTGATATCTTCGACGACCATAACCGAGCGAGCGCTACCACGCGTGCCGTGAGGGCCCGGTTGATCGCATCCCGAGCTTATGAAGTGGAAGGTGGGTGGTCTGATGAAAGCAGTGTGTCGAAGGGCAGTAAGGAATGACGTCCAAAGAGTAGATAAAAAGGGGAGTAGCCCGCTGTTTCATGACGCGACGAGTTATAGGCGAAGGTTACAAACGGAAGAGCTATGTCCCAATCCGTGTGGTCGGTAGATACGTACATGGCAAGCATGTCTGTTAATGTGTGGTTTAGGTGCTCTGTAAGGCTGTTAGTCTGAGGGTGGTAAGATGTGGTGAAGTTGTGACGGGTGTGTGTGAATAAATCACAGCAAATCGCATCAGCAAATCGCATAGGCCTCGCATAGGCCGCTCATGGCCACGGTGCGTCTTGCGTTGAAAGTATGGCGATGATATCTCTGGTGGACGCCATTGACTTTTTTGTGCCGGTTTTTGTGTCTTGCTTTGAATCTCGGGCGACGATGGCTCTAGTGGATGCCATTGAGTGTTTCGCAATGGTCATCTTCGGCCCGCAGGCCCGGAGCTCTGAGCTGCCAGTACCGTCTCTGGCGGGCAGTATTTGCTGTGTTTGTGCGGTCTCTCTCGTAAATGCTATGACTTGCCTTGCGGGGCTGTTGAACACTCTGGTGGGCGACCTTGGCTGTCTCGATGTGGCCGCAGCAGCAGGCAATTCAGTTGGCGCAGTTTGGGGCACTGGTCTTCATTCCCGACGACAATCTGGACAGGCTGCTATTCTCGGCCACCATGCTTTGACGCAGGAGCCTCTGCGCTGCCATGTTTGGCTCCTCTTGTTTTGCGGCCACAAGGAATCAAGATGCTCCTTGGTTGTTCTGTACCGCGGCGTACATACAAGTTAACGCCACCATAACTGCACATCATGCTGCAGACACCAGGGGCGTGCGAAGGCCTCACCTCGCTGCTCTGTGCGAGCTGGTCCCCGGCTGGCCGATCTACGATTCTTCCTCAACGTACACTGCCACCCGGTGATCCGCACGGCATTCAGTTGGTCTCAAAGTCATACTGCATTGCCCGTGATTATAAGAAGGACTGTACGCCAGGAGGCCGGAAGTGCTGATGTTGACTTGGCCTGCTTGCGGCGCATCACTACCGTCGGCCAAGGCGTGGTGGGCAGATACAGATAAAACAGGCATATAGTCCATAAATCTGTCTTCGGCAGACATTATCGATTGAGTGAAGCACTCTCAAACCGTGCCAATGACGGCTGCGTAGTAGGCAAATCCCCCACTGCCTGATCGCCGAGTCTGCTCTCCTCGCTGGCATCACTGGGAACTGTTGGTATCGTAGACAGGTAGGGTATGTCATGTCGTGACCCATCCGGCAGGACAGAGGCGAACGACTCCACGTGCCCAGGAGGTGTCGGGTTCGAAGTCGGTGATGCCAATCGCTGGGGCTCGAGGGTGCTCTTGTTGCCTGTTGTCAGACTGGAGGACTGCGATGAGACATCGAGCTGCCACCCCACTTGAGCTCGATATATGGTAGTAGGCGCGTTGACGAAGCGTCCAGCTACCCTGTGCCCCTCTGTATCTCCCCCCACAAAAGAGGATGGGGTGGCCGATGGCTGACACGATTTTGGGTCCGGTACCAGCGACGTGTCTGGAAGCTCATGTGGAGAACTGGAGTGCTCAGCTGGAGCCTCGAGATAGAACCCTTCTTGAACTCCATCCTCGGTACCAGTCAGGTTGGACTGGGTGGTGGAAGGGAGATCGGAGAGTGTCCGACCGAAGGCAGATATCAGCGCGGAGCTCCACTCCACCCAGGACTGCTGCTTGAAGCCGTCATACCTGTGCCACGCCACTGCACCTTCCTGAAGACGGTCTACAGCCTTGGTCCATTTCTGAGATTCCGCCAAGGCCTCGCGCATTGCTATTGCGTTGACGGTTGCCACCCTGCTGTCGGCGTTGTTCCGGACCCCGTGGAATTCTGGTAGTTCGCAGACGGCTGGTGATTGTGAGGTGGCAGGTGGCAACGCAGAGATCACCGACGCGAAGCAGTCGAGCTGGTGTGAGAGCTCGATCAGAGAAGACCGAAGCTCCCTGCGTTGCTCCGGTAGGCTTGCCTCAAGGTCGTATGAGGCAGATACATCCAACACTACGTTAATGTCACACAATTCTGGTAATATTGTAGGAGCTCGCTCGGCGATCATCGCTGTCAGTTTGTTAGTCTCGGTGCGGAGCAGTGCGATGGTACGCCGCAGCTCCACGGCACTATCGCACGAGGATTCTGAACCGCTTTGTTTCGCGTCCCTGAAGTACGTGGTTCTAGTGGTACTAACGGTGGTGACACGAACGTCCAAGGAAGCATAAACAGCATTTTTGGCGGCTTTTGTGTTGGAAGAGTACCAGACAGGGAATGCAGGCCGTGGGAAGCTTGAACAGCAATCCCAAAAGACAGGAACCCGTGCGTATTACGGCCTCGAAGTGGTAGCATAGTTTCCATTTGGTGATGGCCTGATACCACAGAGGAGGCATAAACAACGTCCACTGATGGTACGATGGGTAGCTGAAGTGGCGGCCGGGTTGTTGACTCCATGGCCAAAAAAGCGTGAACGGTGTTCCTAGATGGAGAAGCCCGCACTACCGACGAACCACGAACACACGTACCGGTGGCTTCCCGCAGAGGGTTCACTTGTCGGCTTGCGCTGACAGCAGAATTTATTGCTAAGGACGCGTGGACGGCATCCCTTGTGAAATGGTACCGGGAATGTGTACTGCAGCCGCCGAGGAGGCCTTGACGCCATCTCCAAACAGTGGTGGCAGTGGCGGCAGGTGAACAGCTGCCGAGCAGGCCTTGACGCCGTCCTCAAGCGGCGCTCATGATGATGATGATGATGATGATGAAGACATCTTATGGATGGCGCTCACCCACAGAGGGGGATGGGCCAAGAACCGGGTGGCAGGATACTTAAATGAAACTAAAATGAAATGGAAGCTAATCTGAAAAAGTAGTTCAAAAATAATACTACCAAAAAAAACAAAAATGTTTGCTGAACAAGTGGTCAAACCATCTCTTGTTTTTGATAGACATAACTACGAATTGTAAACTGAAAATCTGAAATGGTTTGGGTTCACTAGCACGGTAATCTTTTAGTTGCATCGATGTAATCAAACACAGTGGAGCATACATCCCTGTGGAAGTAACCAAATGAAGTTCCGCCAAGTGATAAAATTACTGGTAGATTTACTTGTATTCCTAGCTTTTGTAAAGGGGCTACTAAAAATCTTTTTCTCTGATAAGAATAACGATGGCAGAATAAAAAGAAATGTTCAATTGTTTCAATTTTGTTGCACCAAATGCATAGAGGTGACGCCTTGAGTCGAGCTTTGTTAGGGTAATAGTTTAGTTGTCGAACTGGACAGCACAATCTGGTATAAGTGACCTCTAACTGGCGAAATACACACCACTGTTTATGCGGCGCTTATCACGGCTGTCCTGGAGGACGAAGCCGGGACGCAAGACTTCTTCTTCGTCGACTGCGCCAATGTAATGCACTAGAGAGAACAAGAGACAACACCCGATCCTTGTCTTGTATTGTCGCCTTGGAGATCTTGGCTCATACCCACATGGGGGATTGGCCACGCTGTACCTCATAATAGATCAGTTTTTACAATGCTTGCTAAAAAAAGAAAGAGAAATTAGATAGAAACAATAATAATGTTCCTTTAAAAAAACGTGAAAAAGTGCAGAAGAATGCGATAAACCAGAATATATAAAACAAATTAACAAGAATGAGGAAGGGGGAGAAAGAATTGAATATATCTTGCAGTTCCACTAGCAGCGTATCCTTCCGGTTGCCTGAATGACTTTATGTTGCGCTAACAGAATAACACTGCGGCCCACACCCAACTAACTGGCTCCAAACGATAACAGGGTGAATGTATTGACTGGACATCCGAGCATACCAATCGGTCTTTCAAGAATTATTCGGTGCAGTGAGGCGAAGCGGTGGCATGTTTGTTGGTTGGTTGGTTGGTTCGTTCCTCAACACCTTGGCGCAACCCACCTAGGGGGATGGGCCATGAATGGGACAGTGCCATGCTTTTAAAATTAATTCACCTCTTGAAAGAGAGTGTTGGATTATTAGGTAATATAGGTAATAATAAAAAGGTTTTAAATTAGTAAAAAACCTCTACAAAAGAAAACATAATAAACATACAAAAAAGAAAAAAAACATACATAAAACAACTGAAGTTACTTATTTTTACAAAAGAATCGAAAGTTGGGCTGGTTGGATATGCATGGTATAACTATCAGTTAAAGCGCACGAAAAAAACATGTCTCTCTTCATGTCTGTTTTTCGTGCGCTTTAACTGATAGTTATACCATACTTATTTTTAGCATTCCATTCTTTCAAATTCTCGTAAGAAATTTGTAACAGTGGTAAAAACGCTCCTGTGGCTGAATTCAAATGCAACTGCGCCAAATGAAGGAATCACCGGAAGTGTCAAGTTTAAGCCCAACCTTCGTAGGGGTTCTTCTAGTAGATTTTCCCTTTGAGTTTTGAATTTTCAGTATGACAAAAAGAAGTGCACCAAAGATTCCCTCTCAATACAATAAAGGCACGAAGGCGACTGCGCCAGACCCGACCTGTGAAGGTAAAACTTCAATGAGGGGACTTGACAACGCAGCCTGGTAATCACTATTTCTTCCTTTCTTGATGAACACCACTTGTTCTTCCACGGAAACTTTAGCTGTGAAAAGTCTGATACAAACAAAGGGGATTTTTCAAAGTTATTGGCCATTGTGCGTTTTTCAAAGCGTGCTGCTGTGATATATTCCGAAGTAGGCAAAATAAGTAAAACAGGACAATCAAGAGAAGATACAGCTAGTGCATCTGCATGCTCATTCAGAGCTAAACCTCTATGGCCTAGCTGGTACCCAAACTTGTCGGACGAGTCGCACATGTGTTGGAATGAGCGAGTAGAAAGTTTCTAAGGTAATGGAAAAAGTTGGTGAGCCTAATGCACTACAGACCGAGAGACAGTCTGTTAGAACAATCACCGCTGATAGCTCTTGCGGCACTTTACGCAATGCAAGGACTATTGCCAGTAGTTCAGCTTTGTAAATAGGCGTAAAGTCGGGTAATCGAATAGAGAAAGCCCAATCTAGAGAGGGTGATACGATTCCTACGCCAGCCTTCTCTTCATAAACCGAAGCGTCAGTCGCTATCACAATGAATGTTTCTAGATTGGCCAAATGATCTTCCGAAATGCCATTTATATACTGATCTGGTAAATTTTTTGCATTCTTGGAATATATATCGTCAAATTCTATCCTATTTGCATCTACAGTGTTGAGTACAAGGGTTTCCCAAAGGTTAACTCTTAAGGGCTCCAAAAGTTTCTGAGTAAATATTACTTGAGGACACCTTAATTTAGGCCCTTGGTGGTTGAAGAACGAGGTCTGCTGGTTAATGAACACATACTGTGCCCTCCGCTGAGGTGGTGCATAGATTTTATGGAATGTACGTACTGGTAGAATATGAAATCTTTTGATAAGAGAAGGCAGGCGGGATTTTTCGTATAGCATATTGTTGGCAACATATCTGGGTAGCCCTTGACATAAGCGTAAAGATTCGCGTTCTAGCAGAATCAGTGGTCGAACTTTGTAGGCCGGAGCGCCAGAAAACAAAACACAACCGAATCCTAATATCGGTAGAATGTACATGCAATATATCATGACGAGCACGTCTATACGCAAACCGGCACGGTAATTAACTGAGAATGCGCAGCATCTCTACGGCACGAGCTCCTTTAGCAGCCACCACATGCCGCCATGTAGCAGTCACATGGCGGCATGTGATCCTGGGCCAGCTGTTCTTATTCTGTCTTCTTCTTCCTCTACCTTTCCTTAGCTGCCCACGTGCCCGAGCCCCAGCGTCTTTTTTCGTCTTGACACTATATATGTTTTTCAGTCCAAAATTATTTGTGTTTGAAAATCCATAAGCCTTTTACTTAAGATCCTGCCGCCCGGTTCTTGGCCGATCCCCCTTTGTGGGTGTGCGCCAGAGTATCAACGATCATCATCATAATTATCACCCTGAAACGATGGGTGGCAGGATTGCACTTGAGTTTAGCGTTTACCTCTTTGCGGTTTTTAGTGCTATTTTCACGGTTGTTTGTGGTTTGTGCCATTTGATCTTCTTAGTTCAAGCGCCTCAGGCTATCTAGATATCGATTTCTTCGCCTGGCCAAGGGTCTTCTCCTTGGCTAGCATCTATACCGGCCAAGGATTGGCCGATTGATTCTTTTCTTTGCAGTGGGGTTATCAACGTCCCCGTGACTCTGGTACCGAACAATGGAGGTACGATACCTATGAAGAATCCGAAGATGATTGAAGTGGAGCTTCGGAAAGCCACATCACACTTTCAAAAGATCTCTGAGGTCCGGCGTTTCAGTCGTCGTGGTACTTTGTGCTGCTCTGCCGATCAGGAGTGCGACCAATTGTTCCGAATTTGCAGCGCAGCCGGTGAGCCCGTTTACTCCAGCGCATCTTGCATGTTCAAATAGCATAGTCCGCGGTGTAGATACGAGCCTGACCCCTGCAGAAATTCTGTAGTTATTTTCGGTAGCTGGTGCAGTGTCAGTATACAGGTGCACGCGTCTAGTGGACCATAAAACATTACTTACCGAATCAGTGATAGTAACATTTGCGGGAACGATAAGGCTATCTGAAATTAAGGCTTGGCCTCTTATCTATGAGGTAGAGCCTCTATCCCCTATTCCACTGCAGTGCTTGAATAGTGGGAGATATGAACACAGCGCAAAAGGGTGCTGATCAACTGCCAGATGTCGAATACGCAGAGAAAATTATGACAGCTGTAAGGGCGACTCGACGGAAGAGAAGTGCTATTTATGTCATGAAGTGGATCCTGCAGACTCTTTCGATTGTGAGGCGAAAGAACGAGAAGTTAGGCTGCTGGAAATTGTGGAACGCAGGCGTTGCTCCCGGAAGAAAGCTGTGTATCGTATATTTTTTCGCAAACTTCCCCAGATATTATTACTTTACAAGAAACTTTGCTTCCAAATGGACAAAAATTTTACCTAAATATTACCGCTTCTTTCGTTCAGACAGACCTAGCAGAGGTGGTGGGCTTGCCATTTTAATATCAACAAAATTTATTCATGGAGCGAAAATTAACTACCTGTGCGTGGATACTAACGATGAAATTATAATATTACATCACTATGCCAGGCTGTTCCCCTTTTTCTTTTGTTAACGCATACTTTCCAGTAGGAGTGCAGGACACAAGATGCTTAGATGCAGTGTTAGCTTTCTGCAGGAAGGATGTTACAATAACTGGTGACTTGAATTCACACCACGTGTCTTGGGGTTTCAAGAGTGATGTAAATGGAAGGCGACTGTGGGAATAGACTGTTGATAATCACTTATCTTGTGTAAATTTCCCTACTGTTAGGTTTATTAGGAAACAAAGTGGGTGATAGGTCTGACCTTCTACAGCTTCTCACTAAGCATTTCGTCGTAGAAAACTTTAAACTGAGCAACAAACAGTGACCACCTTCCTATTAGCTTCGATGTTAAATTTCCCAGGATATTTTTAACTGATAAAGTTGGCTCGTTTGTAAATTATGAGCGTTTACAAAAAGACTTAAAGTCTACTTTGATTCTTCGCAAGGACAAGGAGGAAGATATTCGGGCTATGATTCTGTGTGCGGTATTGAGAACAGCAATAAAAAGTCAAGTTTTACAATAACCTGAGGCACAGGTGGATTGTTTAGCCCATGGTGGAACGCTGATTGTATGAGGGGGTACATAAAACGAAAAGTGGCGTGCAAGCAACTTATCTACAACCAATTCTCAAAAAACTGGTGTGACTATAAATACGTGGCAGCAGATTTTAAACGCACAGTGCGCAAAGTAAAGAATGACTATGACACCAAACAAATTCAGCTATCTTTCAAAGTCAACCAACAGAAAAGCACTTTTTAGTTTTTCGCATTCCTGAAGAATGATACCGCCATCAGACAATATTGATTCTTCAATTCTATCGCCTCGAAAACTTACTGAAATGTTAAAAAACGTTTCTGAAGAGTTAGAAAAAAGATTCAGATCAATAATCCCAAAACACATAGTAAAGCCAATTGCAGGGGAGGAGTTCAATGAGGTGACATTAGCAGTACTAGTGGGTGTAGTGAGGCACACACCTCTTACAGCACTTTGACCAGGTGGAGTAACCTCAGCAATGATAAAAGCGCTATACGACAGTTACTCATGTGAACTCTGCAATATGTTTAATTACTCTTTGAAAAACTCTTGAACACTGGCGGATTGGAAACTTTCCAAAGTATTTCCGATAATTGAAAACAGGAACTTGGATATACACTTGACAATGTGAGGCCAATATCTCTTACATCTAATTTGGTTAAACTAACTGAAAGAGTTTTGAATGCACGTATAATAAAATGCATTGAGGAGAAATCAATATTGAACCCTAGTCAAATTGCCTTTAAATCGGGATGTTGCATATGGAGGCAGCACGTGGATTTAGTGAGTCGTATACAGTTTGCTGGGCATAGAAGAGAGTATTGTGCATTAGTTACTTCGAATTTGGCCAAGGCGTATTACAAATCGGAGCATAAAATATTAAAAGAGCAGATGAAAATATATCATTTAATAAACTACATGACAGCGTGGGTAGCGGAGTATTTAAGGGAGAGAGAGTTTTATTGCCTTCAAAGGGGTTGTTTTTCAAACAGATATCGACAATACCGTGGCGTACCACAGGGGCAGTGCTCTCACCGGTGTTGTTTAACATCTTCCTCAGTTTAATTCCAACACATCGCGATATTCATTTCTGTGTGTATGCAGACGACATTGCTTTCTTTGCCTCGAGCAGTCGTCTGCAATTACTTTATCAGTTATTACCAAATTACCTAAACATGATGGAGAACTGGCTTGAAAAAATTCGAATGTCTCTAAACGTAAAAAAAAGCTCGCTTCTGGCGTTCTCGTTCAGGAATCCTGTCAACATCTCCCTGATGGATAGCACAGAGCAGATATTTCAGGTGGATTCACTCAAATACTTAGGTATCATATGTAATAGCTCGTTAAATTGGAAAAGTCACAATGATCACATTGGGTCCAAAGCAACACGAGCCAAGGGGTGGTTACGCAAGCATAGAAACAGAAAAACGGGATTGCGAAGAAATACATTGTCCATGAAATGTACATGCGTCCTATCATGGAATTCGGTTGTGTCTTATTTTCGGGCAGTGCAACTTATAAAATAATACCGCTAATACTCTTGGAAAGGGAAGCTTTAAAACTGTGCCTTGGACTGCCCAAGTTGTTGCTAACCATGTGCTATACATGAAAGCGCGTCTACCGTCATTGTTGAATAGATTCAAAATGCTTACTATGCAAACATTTTAAAATCTATTCACTTTGCCCCAGAGAGAATGGTTTTAGGACTTTAATAAAGAGCCAAGGTTATTTTTTGAAACTTGGTGGTCACGATTCCACTGCCCAGAGATCATGTTTGTTCAAGCGTTGCCAGAACCACTGAATGTCAAAATTGACTGAATGTCAAACCACTGAATGTCACTGAAACCACTGAATGTCAAACGTCAATTTAGATCTTCAGATAAAATTTGAAAATATTTATCCCTCTAACGCAAAGCAAATGCCATTTCAATATTTATGTGATCGGCTTCATGATTACTTGGCACACGTGAACATGAACAACATAATTGCGACTGATGCATCTGTATTAAATGAAAAGGCTGGGGCAGATATCTTCTCACGTTCACTTGACTGGTCCTTTTCAAATAGACTCCCAGATTACACACCAATATTCATAGCGGAGTTATTTGCTATTGTACTGGCACTACGGAAACTTCCTTTGGGCGAATCGGAAGCAGTCGTAACTACAGAATCTTTTTCAGTATGTGCTGCTCGGTCTTTAGGAGCCAACCTAAAACTTATGCACATGTTTGGACTACACATACCGATAAACTTGCAAAAACTGCAGCTCTTATGGGTACAAGGCCATTGTGGCATATACCTCAATGAGATGGTGGATGCACTAGCCATAGTATCTCTTAGCGGTCCCCTTATCCCGATTCTGTCTGATACAGCTTACGCGACAGCAATAAGGTTTAGAAACCTCTGTTTGCATGAATTCAACTGCTACTCATTGGATAAATTTCGAGATTTCACACATCTAAGATGTTGCTGGAATGTACAGTGGTGCGCAACACGGCAATTGGAACTTACCTATACAAGATTGCGTTGCAGAATTCCGCAACTAAATTATTATTTCCTTAAAGTTGGCCTAGAGGCGTCACTTTTATGTCATATTTGCGAAGAAATGGAAACGACAGATCTTTTCTTTTTGTTCTGTCGCCGATATTCTTATCAGCGGAAAAGACACCTGGTAGATCCACTTGAAAATTAAGGATTAGAATTAAATGTGGCAGTAATTTTATTGTTTGGCAGCAATAAATTTGGTTATAGCCACAGCTAAAGGCGTCTGCTCTGTGGTATTTGACTACCCAATTTAAACAAAGCGATTGCTATGTTAAACTGCCTATATATATATATATATATATATATATATATATATATATATATATATATATATATATATATATATATATATGGAAAGATGTGTATTTCTAAGCGCTCGGTTTTTGGTGTTTTTACATACATATATATATATATATATATATATATATATATATATATATATATACATTATTGCTTTTAGACCCACCATTACCTCTGTCTCAAATCGCATCTGATAGCCTGCATCAATCCCGGCTGAGCTATACTCCTTTTTCGCTTTTTGGCTTCTCTTTCTGTAAGTCCAAAATTACTTTTACTTTTTAAGTCCAAAATTACTTTTGTGTTTGAAAAACCATAAGTCTTTTATAAGTCTTTCATAAGTCTTTTCTTGGTCGATCTGCCTTTGGGGTGTGGGCCGGAATAACCGGAATCATCATCTTCATCATCACTCTGGACTCTCTCATTCATCATTTCTTGTAAATAAAGGCATCTCACCGTAACAGTCTTATAGAGAGAAAGTAGGGATTTTAGTGTTTGAGAGAGCAGGCACTTAACATTTCACGCAACGCGGCCAGCACCGGAGGCGGAAAGCTCGAGCGTTAACTCTGCCTAGCTAAGGTATATAACTCAGCCTATTTAAGATATTTGCCTCATATTTAGCCCATTTCCATTCAAGTTTGCGCTTTTCTATTCTCGTTTTGTGCGGTTGAAGAGTCTCGGGCACGGAGCAAGAAAGACAGGAGGGAAACTCTTGGCCGGTGCCAGTGCTAGCGTGCGCCGCGATAGTGTCCTTATGGGAGAGGCGGCTGGCGAACTTGCAAAACGGTCACGCAGTGGTTTTTGCAGTGACGCACAGAACTATTCGTTTTCCGTCGTGGGAGGAGAGCGCGCGTACGCACGGCGCCCGAATGTCACCTGCTACACCTGTGTCTTGCCGACTCCACTATGCTACTGTATGAAGGCATGAAAGTTTTTTGTCGGCGCGGTTTGCCAAAACAAGATAAAGTAAGCAGAATGTCTAAGTGTCCGCATTTGAAAATATTCATGTTGGATCAGATGCTTTGTGCACAACAAAATAAACGAAGTGGCAAAATAAAAAAAAACAGAAAATCTGTAATCGCGATGAGCCGCGTGCTTAAACTCACTCATTTTGTAGCTTGAGGATAAATTTTGCACCTTCATCAATATAACAGTGTCATAGAGAACTACTGTGAGCGAAAGGAACGGAGACGTTGATGGCGCACGTTTGAGCAGACGGCAATTGATTTGAACAGAAGAGCGGAGACTGCTTCAAGCTGTGAATTCATTCTGTGTAAAAAAGTTTAACCTTTCGTTGTTTCCTCTGACCAATAACAGTGGGAAATTCGGGGAGGGCAATATGAAGAGGAGATAGAGAATGAAAGGGGAGCGATGAGTCTAGGAAAATTAGTTTTGCTGTGAATCGGTTGGCAGGCGCGACATTGCGCTAATATTCAATTTCCAGACATCCATGACCAGGCAAGGTTCTTATGGCTCCCTATATTGCGACACTTTATGTTTTTGAACAGAGGTTTTGCTTGCTCGTGCCCAAAAACAAAGCAATGAACTAGCCAGAATATCGCTAAAATTCCCATAAAAGCAGCGTTAAACGAGCGAAGGTAGAAAACTTCTGACTCGTCACGAGTCAGAAGTCTTCGGCGAATATTTTACCAACCTCCTAACTTCCAGGTAATCTAAATCGCGAAAAAATTGTGGTTCTCAGTTTTACATGTTTGGCTGTTGTAGCTTCGCATGAAGGATTGATTCCCAAAAAGTTTCAACTTAAAACAAGCTTCGGAAAAGAGCAGACGCATGAGAAAAACGTTTATCTTCTTTTTTCGTTTCGATTCCTTACATATTTCGCTAATATGATAAGCTTCAACAGTAGTTTTTTCTTATGATTACCGTATATTGTATGCCATGTTCCCACAAATATTATTTCTACTCTTGCATGTAAAGGTGAAAGAGTGAAAGCGAACCTGTTTAGTGCTTGAGGACAGCTTAACGAAACTATCGTGGTATAGTCTCTCTCCGAAGGCAATCTGGCTGGCTGAGTGGAAACTCGTCGTAATAGGTTGCCGTCTTGCTTAGCAAGTGTATCTGAGCTATGAACTGATACATTGAGCGGCGAGCAAGAGCTTGCAAGCAGACGACGCTTCTCGCGTCAGCTGCTATGGCGCGGCAGTTCGGCGGCAATTCCATACGGGGCGCTGCCACGACGTTCGCCGCTACAGACTAGCAGAGGTTCAAGCAGGAGTGCAAGGAACATTTATGGCTAAAAGGGAAAGTGGCTGGGCAAATGACAATCCTTCGTTTGGTGTACTTGTGGACGGGAACAAAGGCCAGAGAGGAAAACCAGTCCATGGTGGAGTGTATATCAAAGGACATTGAGGAATTAGGATGAGAGTGCGATATAATTATACTAGAAGATATGAACAGGCACATAGAAGTTGTAGATGAATATACAGACCCAACAGGCAAAAAAGATCATTGATATGTCTGAAGGGCAAGATGATATGTCTGAAGGGCAATCGTACTGAGGAAGTGTGAAAAAAAATAACATGGGAGGTCAGATGGCTGCAATAGACGATAGATTACGGAGTGGTGCCACATAGGATATAAGATAGGCTCAAGGTATTGCACATAGACCAATGTGGCTCCAGAAGTCTGGGTAGTGATCCCAAATGTATCAGGCTAGGTTTTGGAAGAGAGTGAAAGTGGGAAGGAGACAAGATGAGCAACTACAGGAAAATTTTTATTCAAAAAGGCAAATAGAAATAGCTACCTAACAAACTGAGAAAAGAATCACTCAGGATAATAAAACAGTGTGGACATACGCGAATATAATTAGACTGTTTGAGCTAGAGCTTGCTAAGGCACGTGACAAGTCACCCCTAAAACAAGACGCAAACCCAAGAGTTGGTGGAGTGAGGAAGGTAAGAGAGCCATAGCAAAACGTTGGAAAGCCTCTAGGCAACACAGACATGCTAAAATAGCAAGAAAACAGGAATGTAGCAGTGACGAAAAATAGGGCACTGCGGAATTACAATAGGTATGAGGTTGTGAGCGGAATATGGAAAGGGGTCATTGTTCCTGGTCTGACGTTCAGCAATGCTGTCTTGTGCATGAAATCAGAATATTAAGAAAGATTAGAAATTAAGCGATGTCGAATAGGCAGGCTTGATTTAGAAGCTCACGGGAGTACACCATATCAGGGAGTACAAGGTGATGTGAGATGGACATCATTTGAGGGCAGGGTTGCTAGCATCAAGATAAAGTTTGAGAAGCGATTGAGAGAAATGGGAGAGAGCGTTGGGCTAGGAAGGTATTCATCTACTTGTACATGAAGAATGTCGATACAAAATGGAGGAAGCGAACCAGAAAATCGACAAGTAAATACTTAGAAAACAGCAGGGGACAAACCAAAAAATTATCGGTTAAATAGAAGGTGAAGGAAGCTGAGACGGATATGTGGAGAATCGGCATGATTAAGAAGTCTGCACTATAGATCTATTGAACTTTTAAACAGGAAATTGCCAAGGAAAGGATCTATGATAATACTCGGGGTAGTTCTCTTCTGTTTGAGACCAGGACGGGAGTAGAGTATTGCGAACCAAAACATATCGGGTTGAATACGAAGGGGTTGACACGGTATGCAGTGCGTGTGGAGAGGAGGAGAAAACTGCCAAACAGTTGATAGTGTTCTGTAAAGAGATTCACCCTTTACACTCAAACTCAAACTCAAGCCTTATAGTTCAGGATGATGGCACATAGTTTTTCAAAGCACTGGGGTTTAGGGACAGGGACGGCAACATAGACCTTCAGCGGGTAAAATAACTAGAAGGAGGTTACCTGATTGGTGGTAAATTGAAGGCACGCGTGAAAATAAACCCTTCACTGCAAAGTGCGTCCTCAACCTTACTATAGAAAGGAAAAAAATTAATCTAGTTTTGGTTCACTAAGTATTATGGCTTGGTGGCGTTAGCCACCACACTACTAACGATGTTCTATACACGGCCCTTATACGTAGTCAAATGGATGTCCGATAAAAATTTCCGCCAACATTCTCCTCTGGTCAGCGAGTGCGTTCCTAAAATTGTGAGAGTCTCTGCTGCCGGAGACTCCCGAAGCTGCTTCCATGCTTTATTTTGTTTCTTAGCACAGTTCAGCACTGATTGTTCCATCATGCAACTCGTCCCTTTACAGAGAGCCTACTTGTTTTTGGTATACACTTTGTTGCAGCATAAATCAGACAGATTGTGAAGTAGTGAAGTGATGAAGTTTATTTTTCATTCATACAAAGGAGGAAGCCTGAGCTAAAGGCTGGGGTAACTGACCAAGGCGTGGGCTTCATAGTACAGTCTGGCGACAGTTAACAAAAGAATATAACTACTGCAACAAGTGTGTTCTGCGGAGGTACACTGCATTCTTTAAATAATAAATATTTAAATCAGCAACGCTTTCAAGTACAACAAATTAAACTGTTCTTAAGCATATAGAAGTGAAACGTTTTTACCTAACAATAACATACCGGAGTAGAGTAAATATTTAGTAGTTTTCTTTTGAAATATTTCCATCAAAACATCAAAATTAACATCTGCAGCTATTTCATTCATAGCCAAAGTCACTTGATGAGTTAATTTTTGTTTGCCATATTTGTACGCGTCTTAGAAACCCGATGACTTAGTTTTCGAAAATGGTATGTACTATAAGTCAAAGTATTGCTTTGAGTATGTCAATTATTAAAATAAATATGCTGCAACAGACGCAAAAATAGAGTTGACTCACTTTAGCAAAGAATAGTGACAAAAAATGGCAAAGTGTACAGCTGCATCTAAGCTTGAGGCACAGATGGTAGTATAATTTAGGAATTTAGCAATCCTAAACCATTCCCAGTCGGCTTCCTCAATCTGCCATTTGGGAACCTGTGGAGGACACATATTTTCTTTCTCTGTGCACAGGACTATCGTAAAGTTTCCATTTTTCTTGGAGACTCCCTATAACACTGCAATTTAGTTAGGGAAGAGTGAGTGGAGTTGTAAAGCCGAGGAGAATGGGCGAGTTGGTTTTGTTGGCCGGGCTATAAGTTGTCGGCTCTCTTCGACTCAACAGACACACACCACAGGACAAGAAAAACTGCTCGATGACATGACCTCGTGTATTGGAGCGAGAATCACTCCATGAATAAGTATATGCCTCAATTTTCAAATGTTTACATGAGGTTGTGGCAGGTCATGCAGTAAAGATTGGTATTGATGTTATTAAAGAAGGTGGTGTGGAGGTATGTAGAAAAGAACAGCTCAAACAGCCAGTGCCTCAAGCGGTGTTTGGAGTGGTAGATATGTACTTGCTACTCCTTGATTAACTGTACTGCCCATACCATCAGAAGACGCCATAGCACCATATCGGTTTTTTTCTCTATATATTAGACTGACGTATAAATAATGTTGTTTGAATTTAAGTGTGTTTCTGTTTGTGTGGCTTCTTGCACATCGTCGACATTTCCAAGCAATCCTCTGATACTGCTTTGTACAGTTCGTGTATATACTTTAGGTGGAAATTGCCGCTCTGTGTACTAACGAAACTGTTGTCTCCTGTCAGGAACTCTTGTTGGGTTGCGTGAAAACGATTTTGTTTTAAATTTTTGGCATGCTGCAAGGAGTCGGGCCTACCCTTCTGCGCCTGATACACCGATGAACTTGCCATTGCCTCCATCACCTCGAACGAAATGCTGGATAACCGCTTGCGGTTACTGCGTACAGGCGTGGTAGTATTTTAGCACTTTTGTTTCCACAGAAGATTCTAAACTTAGTCACGTTGAATATTGGTCACAACAATCACCCATTGAACATGCAAAACAACACGTCATGAACACATTTTAAAAGCACTCAAAATTTACAGAGTATTGAACACATGAAATAACGTTATCACACAAGCCATCGCTATCACAGTAAAATATTATGCAAACATCGGAAATAAAAACAAGCACTCAAGCATTAAATATTATTTCACCGTAGAAATTTTTAACCATAATGTAAGTTGCCTAATTCGCATAGAAATTTAGTGAAATTAACCTTGGTGACGAAACACGTACTAAGATAGCGCGTTTTGTGTTGTCACATCCCAGCAACCCAAACTCACAGGTTAAAAAAAGAACTGCAAAAAACACTACCAGTGCTACAACAAAGGCGCTATACACGCTTTACATCTAACCAAGGCATGAACATGCATTGCTGACCTTGAAATTTTGCTACGTATCATTGACATATGTATGAAAAGGACAAAGTAGATAGACTGACGCGAGCTAATCTGTATCGCTGGCGGTGCTTGCTTAGGCAGCCATACAGATATATCTGCCCTTACTCTTCCGAATCTCGCTTCTCGTAACATCTGTGGGTTAGGTGCTGGATAAAACGGTAGGGGCTTTTCTCATGACGATAAGAGAAACGAGCATTTAAGTGAGAGGGCAAGCTTGTGAAGAAGGACCTAAGTGACTTTAGCAATTGTGGGAGATGTGGCCAATTGGCCTCAATATCTTAGCGTGGCGCTTTCTCACGTATGACGTTAGTTTGTGGACTCCGCTCTTAACCGCACTGCTGCAGCCGCTGCTCCTTTGCGCGCACTTCTGCGTCGGGCGAGAACTTTGGCGAACGAACAGCCCTACAATGGTCAACAACGCCCACAACAAATGCTTTCGAGTGCCCTATCAATTTATTTTAGTGGCAGCCCAACCCACAGGGCCGAGAAACCTCCCAGATGGCTCATGAGCACGTCTATGCCACAGACCGCATCACTCTGAAGAAAGAGAAGAAAGAGTATGTGTGCGGTTGTTCTCGCTCGTATCCTGCAGTTTCTACCGTGCGACACTATTGATTCGGGTGTTTCAAAATTTTATTACGCGTACCTTTCTCCAGCATCTACAAGCTGTCAATACTGTCAATCCTGGGGTGCAATGACTTTTACAGCGTAATCAAAGCACCAACACGTGTAAGCTCTACGACGTCATTGTTACTAGACACTATCATAATCAATTCGACTATCGATAATTCAAAAGTTGGAATCATAAGCCATGCCATCAGTGATCACATGCCCATGTGTCTTTTCCTCGAACGAAAGACGTGAACTAAAAGCACGTTTGCTAGTAATGGAACGTACCGCAAGATATCGGCTCAGTCACTTAACAAAGTCTGAAAAGCTGTGCGCGAAACAGACTGGACTGGCATATTTTCCTTTAGGGATGTCAATGAGTCATACGACAAGTTTATGAACAAACTGAAAATTCTTTACATTAGATCATTTCCAATTCAGCGCTACCGAAATCAAAAGCCATCGCGCAAGCCCTGGATTTCAAAAGAATTCATGAGACAAATCAACAAAAAATAAAATTTACCAGTGTTTTGTCGACTCAAAGGACTTGTTAAAGTGGAACGAATATAAGAGACTTAGAAATAAATTCAACAAAGAAAAAGAAAAGGCAAAAAATGAATACTACACGCGTTCATTTTATAGTGATGTACGCACCGAAATAAGAAGGTATGGGAAAAAATAAATGATACACAAAATCGCAGGCCAGCCACTACACGAATAGATACATTAATATTGGTGGTATTTCTATAGGTGGCACAGAACTTGCGGACCTATTCGATGATTTCTTTGGGAAAGTGGGATGCGTAGATCACGGCATTCAGCCTACACTGCATCAAACCTCGTTAAGGGAGTCTATATTTCTAAAGCCTACTAAGACTTCTGAGGTTATTGCAACATTTTCATGTCTGAAAAATGGCCGCAGTAGAGACATGGACGATTTAGAAATCAGACCAACTAAGTATTCGATAGACCTTCTCGCTCCTGTTATAACGCACATTTTTAACGCATTCTGGTCGACTGAAGTTTCCCTCACAAAATGCAAGTAGCCCGAGTAATAGCTGTACATAAAGGGGGTGATAAAAACATTATTGGCAACTATAGACCAGTTTCTATTTTTACTATATTATCGAAGCGCCTCGAAAAAGTTAACAACGTCCGTATTGATAAATTTTCGCAGAAACACAACTTGCTAACTGAGTGTCAGCACGGTTTTCGAAAAAGACGGTCTACGAGAAGTGCATTAAATATACAAAAAGATCTTATTCTTCACAACATTGAAAAAAAGCTTCTAACGTTTAGGTTATACTTACACTTTAGCAAGGCATTTGATAGAGTCAACCACCAACTGTTGCTTACGAAACTAGAAAGATATGCCTTCCGAGTAATAACACTTGAACTTATCTTATCTTAATTAAAAAGTCGACATCAATTTGTTAAAATCATGAAAAGAGGTCACAAACGAAACCTCCAACAGCAGGTGTGCCTCAAGGTAGCATCTTTGGCCCGATGTTTTTTCTTTATTACTTTAATGACATCGTAGAAATCAGTGATATGTATAAGGCTGTCGCTTATGCAGATAACTGCACAATTTTCTTTACAGGGAAAAACTTAGAAGAAATAATGCCTATAGCCAGCACTGTTGGTAAGAAAATTCAACGGTGGTCAAAGGCAAACTGCTTAATTCTTAATGAAGCCAAAACAAAATGTGTCATTTTTTCGTGCCCAAGGAAGTTCTACTACAATACCAGATAACATTGTTCTGGGTCCATATAAGATTACCATTACGTCCTCTATGAGAACATTCGGAGTTCTATTCACCGAGAATATGTCCTGGAATGCTCATGTTGACAATGTATGCGCGAAATTGCGAAAAGGTATTGGTATTTTAAATCGCTATCGAAATACATTGACCTATAAAATTAAGCGCCTCATTTATCATGTTCTCTTTCACTCACACCTCACTTATTTCTCATTCATATGGGGAAACACCACCGCACAAAATATTCAGATGATGAAAACATTTCAAAGGAAGGCAGTTCGAGCTATTGCAAATGCTCCTTTTGTCCGAACATACGAAAGAGCTTTTTCGGCAAATTAAAATACTAAAAGCTGGTGATAGTTCGAAACTGAAAACTCTACAATGCTACAACAGTGCTATGCTAGGAAAGCTAGATTCATTTTTAACCTTCGCTGATCTACAAGAAAACAAAAGTACATATTCATTTCGCCGTGAGGCCCCATAACAAATTCCTTTTTCTCGTACAAGTTATGGACAACAGCGCCTTTGTCATACTCTGCCTTCCCTACTTAACCATTTCAACCGACAAAGTGTAGATGTGTTACCGCTAAACAAAACTAAAATGTTGGACGTGTTCCTGTAACGGCTAATTACCATAGGATTAGAAAAAAAATCCCACCGTTTGTTGATAGCATGCTGTGTTATAGTAATTTTCTATGTTATAAAAAGTGTTTCTCGGTTGTACATTGTTATTGCTGTATAGTTGTTTTTAATTTATACATTTCTATTCCTTCATCGCAATGTTTATTTTATATTCAGTTGAAATATTATTTGCTTTCATGCTTTATACTTTGTAACATGCTTTCTTCTATAGTTTTTAAACAAACTTCACCACTGTCTGCCTGGGGAACGAGAGCTTTGTCAAGCTGAAGAACAATCGGCTTTTTCTCCAGTTCTCCCTTTTTCACCTTTGTATGAAATTGTGAAAATAAAACATTTTTGATTGATTTGATTGATTAACGTAGATACCGCAAGTGTAACGTCGTGATCTTATCGACGGAGCAGTGGTGTATGACGCAAACCCTGTTGTTTAATGGGCGAAGCCGATGCCGTCAGTGGAGATTGCATTACTGTCGCAGCTCTGGTCCTGCAAACACGTGGACTTGCAAACCCACCACACAAAGTGCCCGTGGCGATCAAGTGCTGCGCAATGGTGAAGTACTGCTCTCTGCCTCAGTGTGCTTCCTGTGCCCTTAAGAAGTACGTCAGGTTTCACAAAAATCCAAAAAGGCACACCTGCCCTTTTCATTAAGATCTTTTTTTGCAAATCACAAGAGTGGAAGCTGGGGCTAGTTGGTGCGTAGTCATATTTTCAAGATGTTTCAACGCGCGAACAATAAAAAAGGACAGGGTCTACCCTGTCCTTTTTCCTTTGTTCGCACGCTGAAACATCTTGCAACTCTTTTTTTTGCGTTGCAATGATAGTGATAGTTGACACGAGAATTTTTGTGAGGAGCACTTATTTTTTTTCAACCTTACATTCGCAAACAACACAAGAGATAACTGCTGCAAAGCAGCTGTTTAAAGTGCTGCTTCAGCAGTCAATTGGTCGTTCATGCCATCTACTATAAAAATGCAAAGCAGCATCAAATAACAAAATTTACATAAACATGCTTGAATGACATTTATGGGCAATGTCAGGCCGCAAGCTCGTAGTGTATAGCAGTAAGAGATGTCTTAAAGGGTGTAAGGTACTGGTGTGACTTGGAAGAGGGCAAGTTCAGCCTTAATTCACCCCCAGGCTGATGCAAATGACTGCCATTTGTCTCTGTATTGTTTGTTCACTGACAGTGACATCATGAAGTGGTTCTTAATGCAGCATGCACAAAGGGCCACAAAGATTATGTGCGCAGGGCCACAAAATTATGTGAATGTGCGCTTAACAGAAAAGCAGGTTTCGCTTATGAATTTATGGTAAGCAGTAGGCTAAGCGTGCGCTTGTTTTCATTAGTAAACTACGTTTTATATGTAAAAGAATGTCGTAGATTGAGCACCTCCATTCTAATCTAATTCCATTCTGGGTATTTAGGACAGGCCGCAACTCAATTCCTTTTATTTCTTTGGAATGAAAAACCGTAACTCATTCACATTCCGGGACTGGTCTGGCAGTTCAATTCCGATCCGGCGCTTCCTCAATGTCGTAAACGCATCTTGAGAGTTTTATTGGTCTAATAATGGACGCCCCAATAAAGCTGTGTCACAAAATGCAAATATAATTGCAAAAGTACCCAAAACATGCTATTAAAGTCCAGGGATAGTACCGTCGTGATGCATCTCGCTCTGTGCACCTACCCTACTAATTCCCATAGGAGCAGTTTTCCCTCTACATATAGAATATGCATCGTGAGCATGTTTTAATAAATTCAATGTTTTATTTTTGCTTTCAAGCCTAAATGTATTACTGTGGTACCAAAATTTCGTTAAAGGGGCCCTGCAACACTTTTTGAGCATGGTCAGAAAACACTACCAATTGGTATCAGAGGCTCCCGACAACACGCGAGCCTAATACTATGGCACAGCGCGCGGCCTGCAATTCGCAATAAACTATTAATGCCAGCTAAAAATTGCTTCCTCCTCTTTCTGCAAATCAATCTATAAACCTAGAAATCACACTTCCCCGACCTATCTATCAGCCAGTTGTTCATTTGAACATGGCGCGCTCACTCGTCACAGAGATCGCCACGGGAGGCCGCTACTTGTTCACGCGTGCTAGCGCGATCACACTGAGAAGGCCGTGCATTTGAGAAAAAAAAGAAAAAAAAAGTGCTCAAGATAAGATCTTGAAGCCCGCGTGACGTTTTTGTGTGGTCCTGCTATCTCTTCTTGCTGAGCTTCCACTGCTTTCGTCGAAACGAAGAAAGAGAGAATGCAATTGCAGCATGCGACAAACCATTGTAACTCTACTCGCACTGGACGGCGTCATAAAATTTTTGCGGTGTCGATTTCGTGAAGCAAAAAGTGCTTCCAGTGAATTCATTCCATGGTTACTTGAAAAAAATGCTTTAGGGCCCCTTCGATTGGGTACAATACCACATATGCTGGTAATGTTTGGAACAGTTTACCACCACTCGGATATTTTGTGCCTTTGTGTCGAACATGGAACACCGAGCTGAACTGCTCGTCAGCACTCAAGCTTGTGAAGCAAGCCTCACAAGCATGGGGCTGGGGGCAGCAGAACTTTCTGTGTTCGCCTTTACGCAGCTAAGCGGTGTGTTCCTTTTGGCAAAAGGTTATTTACGTGCGTCAGGTGTACTAAACTGCTCTTGAGATAAAGTTCACACTGTGCATAAAGTATTCACCACTTTCATGTGGCGCATCAATGGGAACCAACTTGCAGGTGATATGCCCGGGGAGGGGTTGAGGCTGCCACCCAGGATCCGGCGAAGGACGACTCTTGCGACGCGTCTCAAGAACAAGTAGAAGATGCGTTTAATTAACATATTTGCAAGAGAAGTACATTGCAGCGAGAGCGTACTGACGCGCCTTTCCATCACAAGGGCCCAGAGCGCACTCGAGACGAGTGGGCCAGCGAAGTCCAGAGAGAGAGCCCGACCGCACACGCGACGCGCTTTTTATACCCCTCGTCCGTGCACCGCATCTTCTCAGACGCAGGCTGTGTCTCCCAGCGACGCTGATGTGCGTTTCCTGCGGCGCACACAGACGCCTCCCGCGTTCCTGCAGGACGTGGACAGCGTTTAACCGTTACGCCGATGAGCGTCCCTTGCAAGCCACATTCTTGCTGTGCCGGTCATAACAGCCCGTCCACCGCCCGAAGAGTTCACGGAAGGGCTGCAGTGGTGCTGCTCCCTGAAGTGGCCGTTGTGCTTCTTCTCGGGTGTTTCACTGATTGTCAATCACTACCCATACACGCACACCACACAGCACAGCACACCTTTGCATAGCACAGCACAAAGCAGAGCGCCCAACAAGCGCATTTCGGCGTCGCCATGATCCACCGCAAACCCACACACCTTGGAATGGCAACCACATTCGGCGCGCAACGCCTACTTGGTCACAGCATGGGACCGTCCACATCCGCAGAGTCCCAGTCGCCGTTGCCTGGTTTCACCATAGTCGGTCGTGTCACACGGCGCTAAATGAAGGTCGCCGTTCTCAGAGGCTGTTTCTTTTTGGGCCAGTAGCTGCCCGACTTTAGCGGGGGAGAGTGCACACAAACAGAACACTAACACTGTGAGCACTCAGCCCGCCTAAGCTTCGCCAGGTTCAAGTTAGGGCGAAGCTCTTTTCATTGTTTATTGCCGAACAGAAGACTACACTGAGGTGGTGACCAGCCGAACTCGAAACAAAAAAGTAAAAACGCGCGCACACAAACAAAATCTAGGGGGAAGAAAAAAGTATCTAAGCAAACTAGCTGTGGAGATGACACAGAAACACCACTTTAGAACCAAAATTACGCAAACAAATATGCTTCTGAGAAAATTCCTGTACCCTGCGGTTTCCAGCTTACAGCTGTCCCTCCCTCTTCAATCGTACCCGCGGTGGTCAAGGTCTTGGCGGATTTTCAGAACGCCCGAGGCAATCACAGTATGTGCTACCAGCCGAACGGCACAGTCACGCATCATTCGCGATTTCAGTCTGCCCTGGTCAGGTTCGCGGAGGGGACACCAGCGATCCGCAGAAAAGAGTTAGGATGCCCTCTTTGGGCTTGCACCCGCGCGGTGCTTCGTTAGTGTGGCCTTTTTCCTAGGACCCCTTCAACACTCTTGTCCCCGGAAAGCTTTTGACCTCTGCCGCGAATTCCGTCACGAGGACCTTCGTTGTGGCTTACGGCTTCACCGCTGGCACCTTACTGTACGCCACAAAGGACCTTTCGCTGAACTGGCCGATGAGCTACCCTCTCTCCTTTCTCCCTGATGCTTGCTTCCTCCTTCTTGCCTTCGCTTTGTCGCGCACGTACCCTTCACTCATCTACGGCGGCGTCTGCGACCGACTTTTCCTGCACCGTTAGGAAATTGGCCTTGGGTTGCGTCATCGGTATTTTTACAGCTCGAAGTTGCTTCTGCACCACCTGCCACAGTACTTCGGCACTTTGATTTCTTAGCCCTTTCGCCTTGTCGGGCCGGTTGACTTGCGCTAACCTTGTGGTCACGCCCCCAACGAAACTGGCGCCTTTCACTTGATTGCATCTGCGAAGAACTTGCCGTTCTTTTACTTGGTGTCCGGTGGCTCGGACGCATGCAAACAGAGTTTGAAGCCGACGCAAAGTGCCTAGTACTACTTGCTACGCTCAAAGGTTTTGCGCCCTCTTTTACACGCGTAGTACTGTTCGTCTCGCTCATTTTGTAAGGCTGCAAGAGGTCCCTCATGCTCACTCGTGCGCCTGCCTGAATCTCTGCAATCTTAAGCTGAAGCCGCAAGTGCTCAAGCTCTCCTTCTTGGCTTTCCGCTTCTTCTTTGCGCCTGATGGTTTCTCTTTCAAACATAAGGCGCTCTCGCTCTTCAACTTCTTGTGTCCTTTTCATGCTCTCCTGAATCAGCTCCTAGCACTCGGCGAGCTCCTCCGTATCCGCGCCAGAATCCTCAACCGCCTGTATTAAAAGAGGCTTTCTATGTATAGTAGCCACCTCAATCCCGAGCTCCTGGCACAACAGCACTAAATCCGGTTTCCTCAATTTGTTCAAGTCCATGGTCACCCCGTGCAGACTTCCGTTGCTCAAACTGCCGTGAAGATACCTATAATAAACCCAATTCTTCACAAAGCAGCAACTAATCTACCTTTTTGGATAAACATCACCTTCTATCCAAAACACCTGGCAAGGACGACTCTTGCGACGCGTCTCACGAGCAAGTAGAAGATGCGTTTAATTTACATATTTGCAAGAGAAGTACATTGCAGTGAGAGCGTACTGACGCGCCTTTCCATCACAAGGGCCCAGAGCGCACTCGAGACGAGCGGGCCAGCGAAGTCCAGAGAGAGAGATCCCCAACCGCACACGCGACGCGCTGTTTATACCCCTCGGCCGTGCACGTGCGTCTTCTCAGACGCAGGCTGTGTCTCCCAGCGACGCTGATGTGCGTATCCTGCGGCGCACACGGACGCCTCCCACGTTCCTGCAGGACGTGGACAGCGTTTGACCGTTACGCCGATAAGCGTCCTTTGCAAGCCACCTCCTTGCTGTGCCGGTCATAACACAGGGATAACTTGCTTCTCCCTTCAGTATCTGCTGGAATATTGGATTTATTTGTACGCTAACGTATTCCTCGGCTTCTCGTTTAGAAATTGTCTGATTGTTACAACCAGATTGTTCCCACTTTTACACGACACCAACTGTAGAAAATGCAATAAAACGGAGCATCTGGGAACGTGTAGATTCATGGTGAAAAAGACGAGGTGGGGACAGTGCGAGTGACACCTTCTGGGGCTCCAGGACGAAGAAATCGGTTGTCTCCGCCTAACGTCTGCGAACCGGTTATTTTATAACATTTGGTGTGTGAAACCCGGGGTCCAATCCTTCGGAGAATTCTCTGCACGTCTCGGCCATGGTGACCGCTGACCACTTTCTGAAGAAGCGCGGCTTGGTCAGAGCTCGTGTCACCCTAGCTCTAGCATTTTTATCAGACTTGCTGCAGCAACCGACTCTGATTTCTTGCAGAGTAACGGCCGCATGGATTTTTAAGGCTAAAAAACTAGGCTAGATGACGTCATTTTGGCGGAAATGACAAAGAAGACATGGACCAGCAAACGAAAACAACGAAAATATTCTTCACGCCATGCCACTAACAAAGTTCTGGCTACAACAACATGAGAAGGCAACCAGATCGTAAGCATAAGCCACTTGACCAGAGCCGAGAAGCCTAGAACTTCCGCACACCGGTGAATTAGCAGGGCAGTTCCCAAGGAACAGATATAAACTTTTGATGGCAGTCTTTGTGTATGGAACTCCTTTTGGTGCCATTCCAAAGCAACCATCTACGAGAGTACCAAGCTGCCACGCATTTATTACCTTAAGTACCTCCTCACCTACATAACTGGGAGCAGGAAGCAAGCTGTCGAAGGCATCTCTTTAGCAGAGCCAAATCACGACCTTGCAATTAAGACCCTCACGGACAGCTTTGGACGCAAGGATCTGCTTCTGAACGAGCATGTTTGTCTTCTTGCGCTAAGCGCCGTGGAAAGCTTCTCAGACATCCCAAGTCTTCGTCGAATTTGAGATAGTGTGCAGTTCTACGTTTGTGCCTTGGAAAAGCTAGGAGTTGCCGCCCACCTGTACACCAGGGTCCTAAAGCGTGTCCTGATGTGATGTCTGCTGGAGAGTCTCGCCATCATGTACATGCGAAAATCCAAAGAATCGATCTGCCCCTCCAGCATTGCCGAAACCTTTGAAGACTGAACGCGGCTAGCCAAAGAGTTGCTGACGTTTCTCAGGATTCAAGAATAAATCCGGGAGAAGGGCCGGTCACAGTATCATCGTGGGTCACATGACGAACGCAGGCCCCACATGTCCGAAAAAAATATATGGCACAGTGCATATGCCGTCAGGGTCTACATGGTCTACCTTGCCTGTTAGAGTAGCGTACCCACTCTACCACAGCAAAGATCACGCGATCGCAGCCTGCAGCACCAACCTTTCTGCTGAAGAGAAGCAGGCAATGCTACAGTATACCAATTGCGGCTTCAGCTGTGCAACACGCAAACACATCGCGAATGTGCAAAAAATCCTTCTATCTTTTGTGTGATACCTGCCAGTGATGCCACCTTACCATCCTCTGTGAGTTATCACGGCCAGCAGAGGATCCACAGCCCAACGCAGAATTCCCAGTGCGTCCTCAATCACGACCACTAACCACGCAACCTGTCACTACCACTCAGAGTAAGCACGTTGAGTCCACATACGTATTTTTGCATGCAAACAGGCCGAACTTGAGCAGAATGCGGAAACCATCAACTCCTCGTGCAGATACTTCTGGACGGCGGCATTCAGCACACCTACATTCTTTCAGACCTGGCAAAGGTTCTTCAGTACTCCATCATGAAAAAAGGAAAGCTCTCTCGTGCCCCTTTTGGAGGATCCAAGTCATGAAGGCGACTCTGCACTGAGCGTGTGAACGTGCGGCTTTGAAGCCAGTTTGATGATTCAGCGATTACATTGGAAGCGTTAACGGTTCCTGAATTATGCGGTGTCACAAGTCCCTCACTGAAGCACGATGTCTTGCAGATGCTGCTTGAAAAGGAATGTAATATAGCGGATCCATTTTAAGCGAATGTGTGGTAAAAAGACGTTATGACCGTACTCATAGGATCTGACGCCTATTTGAGGGTCACCACCAGCAAAACTGCCCGCGTAACTAAAACGCTAACAGTGATAGAGGCAATGTTTGGCTGGATAGTACTAGAACCGTTGTCGTCTGACAACATCCAGTGCCCGTCTAGCGCACTTTATGTCTTAAGCCACAACACTTCCGCAGCGCACACAAAGATGTTTTTGATGTGTCATTTTGGTGCCATAGGGTGAGATAAAGAAAGCGCCTTCACGAACCTCAGACAAGTACGACGGCCTACCTGCATGGGAGCGAGGTATTTCCACAAGAAAGGAAGGCCATCAACTTGAATACGCAGTCGCTGTTGGCAGGATCTTGGAAGAGGCTGAGACGCCGGGCAAGCAAGTCAATGCTCGTCATTGCTGAGTGCGTTGAGGTGGTCTGTGGCAGCAAGATCGTAACGCCATGCTTGAACAACTTGTTTAAGACCAGCCAATTTTTGGCCGACTACCACGACAAGTATCGCGTATTCGTGACGCTGCACGCCAAGCATGTAAGCCTAATGCACGACAAGAACCATTCCGCCTCAACAGGATTGTTTTCGAAGGCGGCAAGAAGTGCAACGAACGTGAATCAATGGTGGTAGTGCACAGGTATTACCGGACAAGAACCCCTCCCCCTCATCAGAATCCTTTCCGAAGGCGGCAAGGTGTGCAACGGTCGTGAATGAACGGCGCTAGTAGAGTGTCTAGAAATATGCTGCCTAGTGTGCTGAGTGCGCGCATTCTGTACGAGAGTGGGTGGCCGCACATATTATGACTGCACTCAGACGCCACAAGTGGCGCTGCGTGTTGAGAAGGTGCACAAACGTGCAAAATTCCTCTCGTTCTGTTGCTGCCGGAGCCTCGCCACGTTTAAAATCAGTGTGTGACAGCTGCCATCTGATTTACTGTGAAGTTCGACGGCGCCATATGTACACTGCAACACCTTGAGATGGTAAAAACTAAGCGGCAATGCGTAAAAAGGACGTGTATTGTGCCCGTTTGTCGAACAAGTTATCGGTAGAACAAGGAAAAGGTGTCTTGTTCACCGCACTAACGGATTAGAACGGTTTACTGAATGGAAAAGTAGGATCAAGAGGGCAGAAAGAAGGCTGCATTCGAAGGCTGTCGTGTGAGAAAAGCATTTCGAGAGTGAGGCCACCGAACTATCTTTTCAGAATAGGGTGAACTGTGTCGGGAATAAAATCGCCGTTTAGGCGAAATTTCAAATATTATTATTTATCACAACAATCGAAAATACCCTTTCGAATTTCATTCACATAGTTTTTCTCCCTTGTCAACGTCCAACTCCCTTTCCAACAACGTATTGAGTATCATATGCGGCGAGTGTAAGATTATTTATTCATTGGCATGTTATCATTCTTTGTTTTCACTCGAATTCTAATGGAATGCAGGCTAAGAGGTAAAGGTTTTAGGGTCTTCTTTTATAATTCATGCTCTCAAGAACAAACTATAATTTAAAAAATAACTCTGGTGGTTATACTCTCAATGGTTTTTAAAATTAATTTCTTTTCATATTGCAACCACTTTGAGCATCTACCTATCTATCTATCTATTTATATCTTTATCTATCTATCTGTCTGTTTGTCTGTCTATATATCTATCCATATAGCTATCTATCTGTCTATCTGTACATCCGTCCATCTATCCATTCGTTCATCCGTCCATCTGTCTATCCGTGCATCCATCCGTCCGTCCGTCTGTCTGCCTGTCCGTCCGTCAGTCTGTCTGTACATCTGTCTGTCTGTCCACCTGTACGTCCGTCTGTCTGTCTGTCTGTCCATCTGTCTGTCTGTCCATCCGCCCATCCGCCTGTCTCTCCGTCCATCCATCCGTCCGTCTTTCCGTCTGTCTCTCCGTCCGTCTTTTTGTCTGTCAGTACGTTCGTCCGTATGTCTGTCTTCCTATCTATCTATTTATCTACTATCTATCCATTTATCTACCTATCTATTTATCCATCGAATCACCTACGTCTTGGTGCCCTCACGATCACCACCTTACCTTAGGGTCTTCGAAATACTTTGCAAGAAAAGCCAAATGTTCGTGAAACACCAATGCTGGTTCTAGTGTTCGGCTATCCTTTTTCTTGCATATCTTTAGCGCCACTTCATAAAGTTTCACCAAATAAAAAATCACAACAGAGTCACCTTGCATAGCATTTATTCCCAAATTATATGGGATCTGCGTTTTTTTTTGCGGGCAGTAGCGGATGGTGAAATGTATGACACAAAATGATCCTCATTTGGTATCGCAAAGCGCTAGTACTGTTAAAGCAATCGAGTAGTTCTTATGCAATAAAGCATTATTGAAAAAAACACTCCGAAAATGCAGGAACATACTAGTTGGCCTCGCGCACCTCGACCTCCTGCAGGCTATGCAGCGCTTGCGAAGCACAAGGATTGAACGCAAATGCACCCACTCGCACACCAGCGCTCCATGCGGGCGCTTTCGGCAGTCATCAGCTGCCGGACCATCTGCTAGTCCACGCTCAGCACACTAGGCAGCATATTTCTAGACACTGTAGCGTAGTGCACAGGTATTATTGGTAGAAAAGCAAGCGCATCCTAACACAAACTGCGGCCTGCGTTGGTGCGATTCTCCTTAGCCCCCCTAAGATGATGTTGAATAATAATTCGGGCTGAGAAAACCTGGAGTGACCCAGGCTGCATCGATGCGCGCGGTTCATGTTGGCCCCCATGGGAGAATGCTGAAAAATGCACCAGAACGGGGCATCTCGAAGCGTGCGCGCATCATGATGAAGACGGCGAGGTGGGGAGACGCACGTGTGGGTGCAAGTGACAGCTTCTGGGGTGAAGGACCGCGGATATTTTGACCACCTCGGGTTCTTTAACATGCTCCTAGAAACGAAGCACAGGGGCCTCAGTATATTCGCCTCCATCGAAAATACTACCGCTGCTGGGATTTGATCTCACGACCTGCGGGTCAGCAGCCGAGTGTCTAAGTGTAGCCACTACCCCAACGTGGTGGATTTAGGAGGCACTTTGCTTATAGATGTACCATGCTTATAATCAGTCAAGCAATTTCAAAACTGCCAACTGTTCAATTTGAGGCTATGATTTACTAATGTTCACGGTTTAAAATCAACCTGTGAATAGGAACGCGCTTTATTTTTGGTAAACACTTGGGCAGCAGCAGCAGCACAGGAAAAGTGCGTGCTAAACTGCATTTCTACGTTTTACAGTGTATCTTGCCTGGTGAGGTTTCGGCAGCTGTCTCGACAAGCGTGAAAGATTAGCCGAAGACCGACTGCGCAGGAAGTTGCGTGAAACTCTCAGTCTGCGTCAACTGTACAACTCATAGCTGATCATCAACCTAGTTGTGTCTGTAAAGAAGCGTTTACACTTGAGAGACACGACCCCGATTTTGGTCGTAGGGCTAACTTTCGGAGTGTCTTTTGTCTTGTCGTCAGCCTATGTACACTGTAAAGACATAAAAAGTCAACCAGTGGTCTCTCAGACTACGCCTGCGTCTTGTCATGCTAACACTCTTTCTTTGGCCAATTTTGTAGTCACATATGAGGCACACGCAGCGACCCCGACTAAGCATTCGCACTTGCACCTAATATTCAGCCATGCTCCCTGCTATGCAATTGTCCCTATCCGGCTACGCTCGCAGCCCCGCCCTAATCCACCGTAACGAAGGACGGGGGAGGTGTGCACAATAGGTAAGCGAAGAAAAGACCCAGTTGGGTGCTTGAGCTGCCTATTAGGACGCCCCAGAAGCCTCGGAAAGAGCTTTGTTAACTTTCCCAAGGTTGCTCGCTTCGTGGTCCTGTGAAGCAATGACATGGGGCAAATTTTCTCTCAGCCACAGATCTCCCGAGGACATGCCGAAAACAGGCCTGTGGATGCGTTTCGCTGCCGTTTTTGGCCAGTCCTCATGTTTCACTACAATAAAATGCTGTCTTTTGAGGCGTCGTCATCGGCTTAGTGCGACCATTGGGTCTCGCGACTTCGTCGGTGGGCGACTCTTCGGCCGATGGTCTGCGTCTTCCTCGTGTCTTGGTAAAGGCCATGCCCTGCAGTGTCGCGTCTCTACTTGTGTAAACGCGCCCTAAAGCTCTTGTCGGCAAGTCATGCGCAAAGAACACTTCACGTGACCACGACGGCCTTCTGCCGTCTGGAAGATTCAAAAGAAAGTTCCACTGACGCTGTCTTCGTTTGGGCAGCAGCAGAGGCACCGGAAAGGCGCGTGATAGAATGCACTTCTACGTTTTACAGCTTTGTGAATCGCACATATTTCCTACTATTTTTAAGACACGATACACTTAACTGAGCCCTATATTGTTGCCCAAGAACTTGCCACCATGAATACTGTTACCGATGTATCTTGCTTTAAGTGAGGCTTCTCTGTTTCTCCAGGTCATGATTGCATTGTGCACAGTGAATGTCAAGGTTCCTACCACGTAGAGACTAGCTCTGGCATAAGCAAAAGAGCATATACAGAAAATTCCGCCACAACAAAAAATGGTAGCTTTGTCTCGCATGCATAATAATAGGGCAAAAAAGGCAATCGATCATCCCAGTGCCCTAGCAATTGCAGAGTTGAGAGAGAAAATGGAAAACCTGAAATATACTGGTTGCTCATATTGAGGCCAGTGTTCAAATGCTGTCTGACAAGTACGATAGAGTACTTGCAGTCATTAAGGAATGGGATAAGAAGCTGTGAGGTGTGAAATGAAAAAATGATTCCGCAGAATCAAGCTCAAACACTAAAGAAATTCAAGACATAGAAGGTTAACTAGAGCAACATAACAGAAAGCAAACTTTGAAGTTTCATAGGATTCGTAAAACTTAGCATGAGAACTTACTGGAAAAGGTCAATACATTTGCTGCGTCAATTGCGTTGCCTGCTTTAGGAGGAAACGATGTTACCGCGATACACCGCCGTCCTTCTAAGATGGAGAGGATGCCAGGCATCATGGTACGTTTCTCAAGATAGTCAGTTCGAGACAGCTGGCCAGTCGTAAGAAGCTCAACGGTGCCAAATCTGAAGTGATGATTCAAGAGAATTTCACGAAACAAACGCGATGTCTACTTTGGGAGGCAAAGCAATGGGCGCGAGAGAATGAAGTTCATTTTGTGTGGCATGTGAACGGCAAAATTCTAAGCAGACGCATGGATGGTTTTTCTGTTGTTCTTGTAAGGAGAAGGAAATATTTCGCAAATAGACTGAAATTACAACGATCATTCATATCTACTTTTTGAGACCATGTTCACTTCGTCATCAGATCTCCATAAATACATTGGGGCCAACTCTATGACCGGCACAAAACGTTTCCACCTAAAGTGCCAGTCTGTGAGAAACAAATATGCATTTAAATGCTTAAGTGCTTCATATTTGCTTACACAGCATAATACTGACCAAACCTTGGTACAAAAATGTTGACAACCCATTGCCTCTGCCTGGTTAGTTGCTATGTGCTGTGTTAATCGTACGCAAAGTTGTGGTGGTAGTGTTCGCTTACTTGTAAAAGAAACGTTTGGCTGTCATATCTCAACAGAACATTGTTCAGAACCTGATTGTGAAATGCTGACTCCTATCTTAGGCAATTACCTCATCTCAGTTATGTACCATTCCCAATCTAGAAGTATTAGAACTTTAATGGCCCGTTTGCAGAAGTTATTTCACCGTGTTACATTGGATAACTATGTACTTCATTAGGAACGGCGACAATAATGCTGACATGCTGTCGTATGAAACTTCTACTAGATGACGTGTTTGTTTGAGAGCTTTAGAATGTCCAACATGATTATCATCACGGGTTACGGCTGGTTCATCTGCAATAGTCGATGTCTTTTACGTACGTTAGTTCTAAAGCTGGGATATTTTACGTGACATGAGCGATCACCTTCCCATATTTTTAATTAGGCAACCAATAAAACGTAAGCTGCTTTCTATACCATTGTGTTCTATAACAACCAAAAATGTAGGAAATACTTGTAAGGAACACGTTCAAACGTCCTGGAGCACCGTTCTGGTAAATTACAACCCGAATATTGCTGTCATTACATTCTTAGAGAAATTCAAGGAATTATAGGACCATAACTTCCCTCCAATTGCCCACCGCTCTTGTAAAATATGAAATGGGCATGGGTCACAGGAGACCTCATACAACCATATAATAAAAACAATGTAATGTATATTGCATTTCAAGTTTATTATGGCCAACAACTACTTAGAATCTTCGAAAACTTTTGTAAGCGTCAAAATAAGAAGAGGCAAAAGGGTGGACAAAACTATTTTTGTAATAGTTTCATGGAGTCATCTGGTTATTCTACGCCTACTTGGAACAACATCAATAAAGTACTCGGAACTTCCAACCTAAATACCTTAACTAGAGAATTTAAAACAAACAGTTGAGTTACCATTTGTAGAAACCTATCCAATATATTTACCCATTATCTAGTAAACTTAGCATTTTTGAGATACATCTCTTGATGCAAGGTCAATGATTCAAAATAAATGCCCAAGTACCATGTTTGTAATACCTACATGTGAAAAGCGGGTATATAAAACAAATATACAGCTTAGAAGTAGTAAATGGTGTGATTGTTTCGATTTTAAAATCAAAACAATCAAATAATCCAGCCTTCAAAGTTTAAAACCTTACTCTGAACTTTTATACCTTACTCAAAACTAGTTTTCAAACCACACCATCGTAATTTCTGTGTAGCCAGTTGCCTTTCTCTCATTTGTATGGCACTTTAAATCATGCCATTAGTTGTATAACAAGTTATGTTTTTATTATTCCCTTGTAACTCCAATTCTTGAATTGTAACCTACTTTATGTTCTTGGTCTGTAATTGCCTTTGTGTATTCGTGTTCGACCCATCCAATTTTATGTAATACCCTCATCAGGGGCCCTTAAGGGAAAATAAATGATGACGATGATGATGATGTCGCAATAATTTGCCGAACCTTTTTCTGAAACTGTAGCCTCTGTTTTGCGAGAGAAATTTTTCCTACGATACTTCAAACCGCTAAAGCGTGCATCTTGTACAAAAGGAAGAGAAGAATTATTAAGCAAACTACAAAGTCAACTCAATTTTGCCAGCATTTCCTAAAATAATAAAAAATTCTCGATCCTAGCTGGGAGAATTTATTAACAAGCATATTATATCATATGACGCACAATACGACTTCAAGAAAAATTCATCGGTTGAAGTCGCGCTACTCATCAGAAAGAGCTGACTTTGAATAGCATGCAATGTAAACAACTAGTACTCAGTATCTTTACCCCTTCAGCAAGGCCTTTGACTCTCTGAATAGGCAGAGACTTTTACGTAAGCTAGCATTATACGATGTACGAAGTGCTACGGTAGACGTGTTTGAAATAATTGAAATAAGCAATACATGTGTATAAACAATTTTTCTTTGACGGCTAAATTGAACTATATAGGAATGCCTTGGGGCAGTATTGTAGGTCTGTTTTGTATATTTATACGTAGGTGGCAATATAAATAGAGATCCTTCAGCAGAATTCGTCATTTATATTGACAATAAAAGCATGATTTTGCACATGATGTTACTGATCAGTTGATTGAAAGAGTAAATAATATAATAAAGAAAATATATAAGTAGGCATGTTCCAGTGGGCTATTAATAATCGAAGAGGAAACCAAAGCAGCTGTGTTCCGAGCAAAAGGCAAGCAGGTACAAGTACCTTCTCCGCTCAATCCTAATAACAATCTAATTTTAATGCTGGCTATTGTGAAAACATTGAGTGTGTTTTCAGATAGCACGCTACGGGTCACTAAAGTAGAGCAACTAGCGAAAGAAAAACGGCACGATTACTTAGTATTATTTATCGCCACAATCATTCACTTCCGTTTAAAATAATACCTAATATTTATCAATGTTGTTTATGTCTTATGTTAACCATTGCTTTATAATTTTGGGTGACACACTACAAACAATTACTGACAAGCTCAAAAGACTTCAAAATAGATTCCTAAAATAATCGCAAGAATAGAACCTTGCAATCAGTAACGAATTTGGTATTACGTGACGCGAATGGATGACCAAGGTAAATGACACGTCCGACCACAATAATGATGACATGCCTTTCATGTAAAACATTACTACCTGCTGCGCTCATGGCGCGTTCGTGGCCATTTTGCTAGCTCCACCAATGCCGAATTCGTGAATAGACGGCGAAGGTAAATGACATGTGCGAACATGGTTATTATGACATGCATTTCATGTAAAACATGACTACATACCACGCTCATGAAGCGCTCGTGGCTGTTCCTCTATCTTAACATATACCAAATTTGGCATTAGTGCCGTGTATAGATTTTTAAGGTGAATTACACGTCATGAAGAGATAATCATGACATAGGTGTCATCAAACACATGAGTACATGCTACGCTCATAGCGTGTTCGCGGCCGTTTCGCTAGCTTCGCATATACCAAATATGGTGCTACGTAACGTGAATAGATGACGAAGGTATACGACTGGTGAAACATGATAATCATGACATACGTGTGAAATAAGAACATGACAACATACCACGCTCACGACGTGCTCGGGGCCGTTTCGCCAGCTTTGCATATATGAAATTCGGTGTTACGTGACGTGAATGGACATGACATACGTGTGAAATAAGAACATGACAACATACCACGCTCACGACGTGCTCGGGGCCGTTTCGCCAGCTTTGCATATATGAAATTCGGTGTTACGTGACGTGAATGGACGATGAAGGTAAATGACACGTCTGAACGGGATAATGACGACACGCGTTTATTGTAAAACATAACTACATATCACGCTCTTGATGCGCTCGCAGCTGTTCACTATCTTAAAGTATATCAAACTTGGTATTAGTGACGTGTTTACACTATGAAGGCTAATGACGCATCAAAATGTCATAATTATGACATGGGTTTCACGTAGAACATGACTACTTGCTACGCTCCTAGCGTGCTCGCGTCCGTTTTTCTAGCTCCACAAGTACTAAAATTGGTATCAAGTGGCTAAGAATAGACGAAGAAGGTAGATGGCATGACTGAACATGGTAATCGTGACAATTAGGTCATATACGACATGATATATATCCGCCTCCGAACGTTCTGCTCATTTTAGAGTGAGGTGTCCACCTTCCTCATTTGTGTTTCGCATAAAATTGATTCTTACTGCACGTAGTGTATCGTATCTTGCGCAGCGTGCACCTCGCGTCAAACGTTCCCCCTCAAGATATTGTTGTGCGGCGAAGGTTGGCACCTTTTCTTGTTCTGCTCGGCATATAAAGGCCGCCCAATAAGGATATACCTCTCTTCGCATCACACTCCCGTGTCATGCGTCGCTTGATCACAAAACCGATACACGTAGGATCTCTCAACCTTTTTTCTATCGGTTCTGGGTGATGTTATAACCACGTTGCGCTCTTTTTATGTTAGCTTTGACTACATGTAACATGATTTGACATAACGCTACAGTTTTCGTCCCGACTCGCCAGAATATGTTCCTGATTCTAAACAGTCGAGGTAAGAACAAGAATGCAGAGCTGCATTGTGTGTACTCCTGAACATAATACACGGATAAACGTAGAGGAGCTTAGAAACTCAAATGTATGCGGTATTTATGCCTCAGAATGAAGAAGGTACAAGGAGCGCCAAGTCGCTCCGTTATTCAGGCTTTGAATTTATGCAGTAAAACCCCATTGGACATTCAAGTGTTTTAAATTAAACCATTCCTCTTTAGGGCACTACAAAATACATAATTCTGTGCTCAAGAAATTGTCATCGCATACACTCTAAAGAAAGAGAGATGAAGAGGATTATGACTCGCTAATTTTGTGGGTGTACTCACTAGATCCTTTCGGAAGGCAGAAGCATAATAAGAGAGTTACCGTTTACAAGGTAGTAATAGGAGCCTCTTGAGGTGCGTTTCGATTGCCCTCCGTGTTGAATTTCACGTGTTTGCTGTTAGAAGCTGTTGTGGCTGGTTCCCATCTCATCCACGAGATCTGTTGCTGCATACACAGCATACATTTGCTTTTGGCGCCGTCTTGATGTGCTGCCGGCTCACCCAGGCAGCAGCCGGGGTAGCTCGAAGGAGGGGGGGGAGGTCATCACGCGCGGTGACCAGTGCGGCGGTGTGGCTACAGCTGCGGCGCCACCACCAGTGCCTCCTCCCTCTCTCTTCGTGTTCTATCTGTTTTTTGAATTTGTTGCGTTGGTTGCGCTGGTCGCTTGACTTGAAAGCTTTGAGTTCGAGAGAACATGCGCATTCTCGGTGGCGGTCACACATGGCTCCTGGCTCAAGTAAGGCTCAGATAAAGGAATATTCATGGAGCTGCGGACATGGACATCGTCGCTCTATTAATGGTGAGTGTACTGTTCTTGAAGATACTTATTGCACAGCGTTAGCTGGGCGTCTGCAGTAGCTCTGCGGATGTAGGCTGCCAGCTATTTTCAACTGTGGCATGCATTCGCGGGGTTGTTGAAGATGCCCAAATAAAAGTTTCACAATGACGCTTGCCCCGCACGTGAGGATGTAGCCACGCTGGCAAACACGCTCTAGAAGTGCAAGGCAATGTAAAATATTTGTATATTTTGGCACATATCACCACGGTACTGATGAGAACACACAAACCCCGACACTACCTCGGTCAGGTGGGAGGCGGCAATGCACAGCTACGTTCTGGCTGACCAACTTTGGGCCGTCCAGCAGGTCCGTTGAGCGGCTGATAGGCTTGACCTAATGGTCCCGACGCTGGAGTCGCCCGTTGCGCACTACCGTGTGCCTTGCAGGGACACAATAATGTTTCCCAATCAACCAACCAACCTAACGAGTTGACACCGCTCAGTTATTAATCGATTGCACTACTTACACAATGAGTTATGCGATCACTTAACTACAGTGATTAGTTCCTGATCGCATAATGTCTCTGCACTGCTGAAAGGGATTGCATTGTTTTAAGATGTGTTCTAGCCATCCTAACAACAGCCCTATCGATACTTGAGTGTGCAGCGTGCTTTTGTTGGTGGAAACACTAAAAAACGCCTGTGTAATGCACTGACGCACTGAATAAAATGGGTTTTGCAGTCCCGAAGGCAATAGTCTGAGGTGCAAATACAGTGCGATGCTGCACCAGCATGGACGTGGTAGTCGTTGTAAATGTTGAGGACACGCCTCGCCAGTGACGGGAAAAGCTCTACACTTCCGACAGCACGCGTTGTTGCGGGCTTTGCCGTGCGCTCTTTATTCTCGTATCTGTTTGATGTGCTTGTGCTTTGCGTCATGCATCTTGCCGCATGACAACGGGATCAAGTAAACGGCAGAAATCACACATGCACCGAGTAACATCCTATAGTTGATTTTGCAGCAGCTCTTTCGTGTGAACTGTGCATTCACACGTTTACAGAGCAGCGAAAGCTTTGCTGTGGCAGAGAAAATGACCTTCACATCATCCTTATCACCTCTATTCAAATTGTGAGAAATATTTTGTAGATAGGGAATCACAGCCACGTGCTATACGTTACTTGCCACGCAGTTCACTGGTGTTTAACGCCCCTGTTAAATGATCTTAAGCAACTTCTCCACCAATGAAATGAGTACAAGATCAGGGAAACCAGCGCTTATCAGACGGTAGCGCCTGCTCAACAAAGCTGCTATTCAAAGGGTGGCTGCAACACTCGTGGAGAGCGCTCCTCAAACAATGATTAGCGATTCCTCATTGGCTTAGACGCAATATATTGTGAGAATGCGCTGAGGTGTGTTGTTGTACTCACTCAATGAGATATTGATTTTCTGAATCTGACGCAATTGGTTGCGCAGTTGTGCCAAGATCAATCTAATAGGTTGCGGAGGGCAGAACGAAAAGCGATCCGAAAGTTATTGCGACATACATCAACAACAACGTAGCTATCGATGCGCGACTAAGTGAAGAAGAGACAAATATCGAAAACAAGAATATATATAAACATCTATTTTTCAATAAATTGATTTTTTGTAACAAACAATTCTTGATTACTTTAATAAACTGCAGTTTTTTGGTACATGGTTGAGCACTCAATATTTTTCCTTTGGTTTCAGAAACAGCGAGCAGATGCAAGCAGTCTGGTGACATGAGCTATTAGTTTTGGGGGTGTATATACGTACTATGCTGAGCTTTTGTTTAGTTCAACGTGTTGTTTAGTTCGGCTCACTAATATGTCAATGAGGCATCGCTCACATTTTCGTAGTGATTTCATGCATACCTTCAGTTGTTCACTGGGTTTGCATGTGCTGTTTACTGGTGAGGCATTTCCGAGCTCAACTAGCTTACAGAATGTGTGGATAGCCTCTCCTGTCACTGCCGAATGCTTTTGCTGGCCCAAAGCCGGCGTGCCTTCGTTTTTGATGGTGGGAACACCATAGGCTAAGCAACGAGACGCTGTATATTTTACGCCTGCCAAAGCTATATTTTTAAATCTTTTTCGCTGCAGTTTTTTTAATGATTAGTTAACATGAGTTTTTGAACTATTGTGCTATTGTGCTCGTGAACATTTGTTTCGAAATTGCCTCTGTGAAGCTTTTAGTGCATAATGCAAGTACTTCATAAGGCCAATAAAACAAGTTTGCTTCCTCAAATTTTCTTGTCTTTGTTTTTTTCTGTGCCACAGCAATTAACCAGGCACCAGAGGCAATAAAATCGCGTAGCAAAATAGGCACGTAAGGGGTCAGCAATAAAAAAATGAATTTCACGCCATGTAGGGCAAATGGATGACGTCACAACCGCTTCTGGTTACGACGTAATATTTTAACAGTTTAATATTTTTTTGCTATCAGGTGTCCCCTCTTCACGTAGATGGTGACGGTGGCGTTCAGCCGCCGACTGCAGGATCCATGGGCTTCTGCGGAAGTCACGCTACCAGTTTACATATATGTTGGTTGTGATGTGGTGTCCTGCTTTATTTCACGAGTATATATTGTCAACGTTACCACCAATAAGCTTCGGTTGTAGTCAGCGCTTTTTTCAGTCCTTGTCTCTTACTTTGTAGCTACGCCGTGACTACTCGTAGTCTCGCACTGTGCAAATATGTTGAAATGTGCAGTTTGGTTTGCGCGACTTACCACTGTGTACATCACACATATTTTGGTTCGCTACACTTATAAAAGCATGAAAATGAGAATAGCTTCAATGGAGTTCACATACCATTTTATCGCGTTTTACGTATTTCTCTGCTGGTAATAGTTTAGATGAGTACTAATAAAATAATGCAAAAATTGAACTACAATTTTTCGCAGTTGCTGAGCATAACGTGGAGTAATATTGTAGTTGCTTAAAAAGAATACTTCCCTATTTTCGGCAGAAGTGGTGCAAAGTAGAGCAATTAAGGGTCAGTTGAGTAACTTAAAATAGCCAAAGAGTAACTCGACAAACGTAGGAGCGTCAATGGCAAGAGTCTCCTGACTACTCGAAAAGTAATATTGTGATCCTGCGCACTAAAGCAATCTCACTCTTTTTAAGAGGGTCAGGAGACTCTCCTATATCGCGCCCTGCCGCAGTGGTTCAGTGACTAAGGTATTCGGTTGCTCTACTGCAGGTTGCGGGATCAAATCTCAGCTTCGGTGGCTGAATTTTTGATGGAGGCGGAAATGTGGTAAACCCGTGTTCTCAGATTTGGGTGCAGGCTAAAAAACCTCAGGTGGTCAAAATTCCTTGAGCCCTCCACTACCGCGTTTCTCATAATCATATGGTGGTTTTGGGACGTTGAGTAGCGCATATAAATCATTCTACTCTTCTACATTGCACTGACACCCCAAGAGAGCCACCCTGTCTCTCTAAAGCGAGTCGTATACGTGGCGTGTAAAAACCATTTCAAAAGATTAAATTATACTCTCTTTTTCGTTCTGTTCCGAACACCAAAGCTTTCAAATTATATCGCTGTCCCTGGCTCCACTTACTGAACAAGTATCTCATGAAATGACCTCAATGTGTGCTGAATGACCCAGTAATGCTCCCGGCCTCTGCGATGCATTGGATGACCATCCAACTCACGATGGCGGAATCTCTGCGCCATTCATGCGCTGCTACTGTTGGCACACCCAGGTTTGCAAGTTTCCGCCCCGAAAGAAGATGATGTCCTCAAATCAGCTTCAAACAATATGTGCCATTAAAATTAAAACCAAGCATTTATAGGTGTATTAAACAAACTCGATCGGGGACCAATAACGGCAATAGTGGACGAGGGCTTCGGGAGAGGTGGCAATCAACCTATTGCCAGCTTTCCTACAATGCCTAAACCAGTAAGGTGTATTGTGACATCTGCGAACTAGCTGATGAGAAAAAGCTTTCACCGTGGTGTACATCCTGAGACAAAGGCTCACTGATCGCTTTTGTCGAAACTGGCTTCCAAAACTGGAAAAGAGCTTTCCAGGGCTTTGAACGCCATGAAAGTTCGGCATTGCATTGCGCACCTTGCCCAGCTCTGACAGCTTTCACGTGGGGCTGAGTGTAGCATCTACTCTTTTAGAGTATTAATGGAAATAAATGATGGAAAACCGTTAAGTGCTGATGACTATATTGTCACTTCTTCGCTTTTTTTGGCTTACCATGTCCTGGCGATGCGATGACACGATGATTATGAGGATGGGAACTTGAAGCAACTGTTACTGCTTCCCGAAGCTGAGCGACCGGCACTTGCCGAATGGCTAATAAAAGAGGCTATAAAGGCATCTCCGGTAACATCAAGAACATGATGCTAGAGTTATTAACACATAGCATGCTTCCCTTCTTAATGAAATGCGTGCGCGCGAAAGAGTTTTATGCAGCTATTGCTGATGACATTTCTGACATAAACACGCAAGGGCAACTATGTCTCTGTTTTTAGTAAGCTAAGAAAAACGTGGAAGTGGAAGTTGTATTTGTTGGATTTTATGCAACTAGAAGCACCACATCTCGTACTTTTTTTCTCTTTTGAAAGATGCGCTTTGTCGATTCAATATGCGGTATGAGAACTGCTAGGGGCAGTGTCATGATGGGGCTGCAGATGTTTCTGTCTGGCAAAACTGGTGGTATTCAGGCCATTGTTCAAGAAATATAACAAAGACCGTTGTTTGTGCACTGCCTTGCGCATACACTGAACATGTATTCTCAATATTTGTCCACAAAAAACTGCGTCTGTCGGGATTTGGTTAGCTTGTTTAGAGACCTCGTCAGTTTGTTAGATCCTCATCAAAGTGTCTCAGGTGGTTGCAGCAGTTTTAGAAAGAAGGAAGTCCTGCCCTCAAGCAGTTTTGCAAAACTAGGTGGACGTTAGAGGTGCGCTCTCTCCTATTGGTCTTTCCTGACTACTCCGAACAAAGCAAAATCATTTTCACTCTTTCTTCCGATGAGAAAAATGACACGGGTGCGCAAGCGAGGAGTTACGCAAAAACACTTCGAGAGTTCTACACCTATTTTATGCTGAGGCTCAAGCTTCAGTCTTTGAGAGGGTGAAAAGTTTCAACTCCGCTCTCCAAAATAAAAGCCTACAGCTCACTCGTACACAGCAATTAGTTAGGGCTGTTGAAGCGAGCAATTTTTAACAAAGAGATGAATTTTCTTGTTTTGGGGCGCATGTGTCTGATGAAGCGTGCGAAAGGAACATCGGGGCCGGAAAAGTTTCGAAAAGACTGGTGCATGCACCACGTCAGAGTAATGAAAGCTCTCGCGCAGATGACTTGAACTCCCTCGAAGCTTTGTTCCCGCAGCAGCTATATCTAGTCATCGACACGATCAATGCAACACTTCGCACGCAGTTTTCGCTAGAAATGTGAAATCGCATGAAGCAACTAGAGCAGTTCGTAGCAGGTGATTTTCACGGCACGTATACATGCGGGTTCTACAAAACAAATCTCAATTCTGTGCGTCTTATACTTCACCATAAGTTTACATAACAAAGCAACGTGCAACGAGTCTTGTAACATTTTAAGATGTGCTTGACTTTATTTAGGGAAATACAGGTGAACCGTTGAGGGTGATTCATAAAGAAGTAGCCAATCTTCCACAAATGACCAGGATGATTCCTGTGACTTCCTGTTCTTCAGAAAGAGCTTTCTCGAGTTTCGAGAGAATTAATAACCTGCACTCCTAAAATAAAGGTTGTAGTACTTGCTGACTTTGGGGCAGTGATAGTTTGTCACATATGTTGCAACCCTGCTAGGTTAGCGCAGTTAATTACTGCAAAAGTGGTAACTGTTACTATTTTTACTGTTAATACCAGCTTTAGTAACAGTTACTAGCCTAACCGTTGCCACCTCTGGGTAGTAACATTAAAGCTTTCAAGAAAAAAATTTAAACCAATACAAGCCTGTTCAATTATT
Organism: Rhipicephalus annulatus; assembly: GCA_013436015.1. Lineage (NCBI taxonomy): Eukaryota > Metazoa > Arthropoda > Arachnida > Ixodida > Ixodidae > Rhipicephalus > Rhipicephalus annulatus. Next base: position 785,297 of record WOVY01000213.1, on the reverse strand, counting down.
TTGCCATAATAATTCTTCATTGGTAATATTGGTCAATCAATGTCTCATTACTAAACAAATGTGGGTAATTGTCCGTAATGTGTCATGAACGCGAGGAATACGTGCAAACTGTGTTTACAAAAATTGATACCATCGTGATACAAAACAAATAATAGCAAGCAGTGTTCAAACACTAAAGACATCAATAAAGACACACAAACGTTATAGCACAAGTAAACAAGCGTTAAAACTTACATGGACCTAACAAGCTTACTATTATTTCACGCTACAGTATGAAGTAAGCGGGGGGTACTTTGCATACGTATGTCTGGCAAATGGGAGCTCTTGTATCTCAGGATATTGATAGCAAATGGAAGTGTGAGCACTACATCATACTACCTAGTTATGTGTGTTAAAAGACGTAGTACGAGACTTCCTGTCAGCCTAACTTAATTTTAAATTTATGTCGTATCTACTTATTGTAAAAGGGCCACAAATAGGCAATATGTCCAGAGGCCGAAACGAGGTATCGTGCTCGTTAACATGAGTGGTTTTGGGACGTTAAACCCCACATATCAATCAATGCTTGTTAACATGGTCTCAGTGCATTTGAATGCTTCACACTGGTGGTATATCAGTGATTAAAACGTAATAATCGTTTTGGGGGTTTGACGTGCCAAAATAACGATAATCTTTAAAGACACCGTATTGAAGTTTATTTCACCATCCTCAGCACTGATATTGTGACCGTCGGGTTACTTTTATTCACCGGTCTTGTTAATTTGCAGTAATTTACTAAGCTTGATGTAACTGTCTATTACAACCCATGTAGCCCTTGCTTATGGCTCATTACTTCTATTTCTACGTTTCGACAATATCGGAATGACGTTTACGTAACTCAGTTGCGTTAGTTAAAACTATATTTTTTTATCAACGCCTATCTTCGGCGTCCTTTTATTGCGCCAGCAATGATATAGGTATTCTAAGCTGGAGTTTGCCACTGGCATCGACGTCACTCACCGTATATGTATACGTATCTGCATAGAGAAAGAAACAAATCTAGACAGAGACTCCGGCTCGCAGAAACAAACTTGGAACCACTGCGACGTGAGTGTCGAGGTGCTAACCACTGAGCTTCGGAGGAGCACGTCCCTCAACGTTCGAAGGGCAAGCTAATATTATCTATCACTCACTGCTGGTGCCGGGCGTCTCGGGGGAGGGGAAGGATACTATCTTGTTGTTGGCATTACCAGCAAAATGGCGTGGTGGCACTTGTTCTCCCACACGTACTTTGCCCCGCGTAGAGAATAAGGAGGTGGAGGCTCAATCGCGCGCCTTATCTTGTAGTGGGTAGGATCGTACGTTTCGGTTACCTTTTGGGTTTGGACGGAACGGTTATTTTCTAGTTACCGCGCTCACTAAAGTCACTGAAATCGTTGTGCAGTCACCATTTGCAAAAGAGCGCGCATTTGAGGCACAGCGAAGTAACTGAGAAGATTATTCACGTTCATCTGTACCTGTGAGTACGTTTTGTGCATTATTTGTGCGTGAGAAAGAAGGGGCTTGTTATGATCTGCTTGCCATCCTGCGCGTGACCTCCCAATTTGTACTATTGCTTTCATTGCTTCGCCTTTGCCGCAAGGCAGTGACTTTTTAATGTTCAAAGACGATGCTTCGAGACGATTTCTCTCAATAAGTATAAGAATAAGAATTACTCACTATAGTGAATTAGATAGTCAGCAGCCGGGTAGCAAAAGTAGTAACGGAGCAAGAAAGGCAGCAACGGTTGCAGTTACTTCCTCTTTAATTCCCCTTACTCACTATTCACTATCGTAGGTAGTAAACTGGTGAAAAAGGAATGGTTTCCGCTAGCAACTGTTTAATAACGTAGGTAGTAAACACGTAGAAAAAGGGTAGTAAGTGCTGCAGTTACTACCCAATTGCTTGGTTGCGACCTTTTTACTTTTTTAAGAGTGTACCAGCGCTCAACAATGGGACAGGACAGGCTCAAAGGGGAACTCCAGTGCATTTTCAACCACCCTGAGCTAATGCTGTTTTTGAATAGAATTGACAGTCCTGCAGAAACTAGGGTGGTATAATTTGCCCATATACTTGGGAACGATTTAATTGAATAATACACGATGAGTAAAAACAAAAACTGAAACAGCGATTGATTGATTGATTTGTGGGGTTTAACGTCCCAAAACCACCATATGATTATGAGAGACGCCGTAGTGGAGGGCTCCGGAAATTTTGACCACCTGGGGTTCTTTAACGTGCGCCCAAATCTGAGCACACGGGCCTACAACATTTCCGCCTCCATCGGAAATGCAGCCGCCGCAGCCGGGAATCGAACCCGCAACCTGCGGGTCAGCAGCCGAGTACCTTAGCCACTAGACCACCGCGGCGGGGCCTGAAACAGCGATTCAAGGCGTGTATCGGATGAAATCACGAAGTGTGCTACACCCCGTCACGGCTGCCTATTTATTTTTTTATTTATTTATCATATACTGCGAACCATTTAAGGTCCAAGCAGGAAAGGTACAGCAAGTTCGAAGGTAAAATAAAGGTACAACAAAGTTACAACAAAATTTATACTGGTATACACGAAATGTAAGAAAAACATAGAAATCACCATCAAATTATACTCGTTTCCAGAGGGCTGAGTACACCCACTGCAACACAATCCATAAGCAAAGCACCACACTCTTAGGCACACAACAAGTTGTTAAATCAAACAAGTATTGTAAAAGCCAGGAAACACAAGGCGCATTTTATGGTGAAAAGGAAAGAAGAGTAGAGTTTCGGGGCAACAAGTTCCACTCAGAGATTGATTTCGGGAAAAAGGAGTGTTTGTATAAATTAGTTCTTGCGAAAATTGGCTTGATGCTACAGCTGTGTTTGTGACGGGAAGGGCTGGAAGAATCCCTTACCATGTAGTTGTCTGGCTTTATTTCGAGTTTAGAAAAATATATTAGACGGAGTAAGTTAAGTCGAGCAGCTCGTCGTCTGTCCTCAAGAGGTTCAAGATTTGCCAACTGCAACATCGCAGAGGGGCAATCGCGGCGTCTATACCTACTGTAAATAAAACGGGCTGCTAGGCGCTGAATTTTTTCTATCTTTTGTATATTGCTTTTTGTGTGAGGGTCCCATACTACGGAGGCGTACTCCAAGGAAGGCCTTACCATTGTTTTGTAAGCTTTAAGCTTTAAGGAACTGGGGCATTAGCTAATCGATGCTTTAGAAACCCTAGTTTTTTACGTGCGGAAGAGCATGTATTTACTATATGGGTTGTCCAGTTGAGGTTTGAGGTTATTGTAACACCCAAATATTTATATTCTTCGACTTGTGTAATCTGTGACTCTTTTATAACATATTTGAAGTGAAACTTGTTGATTTTGTTGGTGATACACAAGTGAGCAGTTTTTTCTAGATTAATTACCATGTTCCACTCGGAACACCAAGTTTCCAAGTTACCGATGTTTCTGTTTAAAATTTGTTGATCTGCCATTGAGTTTATGACTTTGAAAAGAATGCAGTCGTCTGCGAACAGTTTAACTGATACGCTGGTATCTATTGCTTGAACCAAATCATTAATATAAATGTTAAATAAAACAGGACCGAGTACGGACCCCTGTGGTACTCCGGAAAAAACGTTTAAAAAACGCGAGCGCGAACCCTCAATCTCTACGTATTGTTTACGGTTTAGTAGGTAAGATGTGACCCAATTTGTTATATCTGAAGGAACGCCAATTGACTTCAGTTTATTTGTTAATTTTTTATGGGGAACTTTGTCGAACGCCTTTGAGAGGTCAAAAAAGATCACGTCAACCTGGCTACCAGCATCTAGAGCCTTCGCAAATTCATTAATTGTAGTTAATAACTGCGTAGTAGTAGAAAGACCTCGTCGGAAACCGTGTTGGTGCTCAGTGAGAATATTTTGGGATTGAAGAAAGTTATTGAGGTATTTTGCGATAATATGTTCCAGCAGTTTACAACAATGACAGGTGAGAGAGATAGGCCGGTAGTTACAAAAATTGAGACGGTTACCCTTCTTATACACAGGAGTCACACGTGCAATACGCCAATCATCAGGTTTCGCACCAGACGAAACGGATTTCTGAAAAATGACTACAAGGAACCTGGCTAACAGTGTAGCATAGCGTCTGAGAAATGCGGAAGGGATATCGTCAGGGCCGGTCGATTTTTTCGGATCCAATCGCAAAAGCAATTCTGTGATACCTTCCAAAGAAATCTGAATGACACCACAATCACCATTTTCACAAACAGCCCCGTTTAAAGGATCTGACGTTGAAAACACACTTTGGAAATACTCGTTAAACACCTCCGCCACTTCTCTTGGATCAGTAAGTACCCGATCACCCTTGGCGATATGATCAAGCCTCGTGTCACCCTTATTTGATAAAAATTGCCAAAATTTAGAGGGACTTTCGGATACAAAACGATTGAGGGTCACATTAAAGTAGTGATCCCTAGAAGCAGCTAATTTGGACTTTAATGTAGCCTGTAAATCAAAAATGTCTGCTTGAGCAGCATTTGAACATTTCCGCAAGCGTTTTAATTTGCGTTTCACATGAATTATTTCTCTATTTATCCACGGATTCGTCCTGCCAACTTTTTTCACTTTATCTGGAATAAAATGCTGGATACAGAAATGACAGTGCGCTTTAAACTTTGTTCATAATGTATTGATGTCATCACTATCATCAAACAAAACAATGGCTTCCTCGAGATAATTAGTTATATTTACATCATCTGCAGATGTGTACTGCTTTATAGTAATAGGTTTGTATTGGGGTGGGTTGGATTGACGTGGGAGCAATGTCGTAAAGTATACCAATTTATGATCAGAAATTCCCTCACAAATATTGGTGGTAATGTCAGTTATAGTTGAGGAGCACAAGACGAGATCTAGAATCGAAGACGTACAGCTTGTCACCCGAGTGGGAAATAAAACGGTTTGGGTCAGATTAAACGCCAAGAGCATGTCCAGAAAAATTTCGGAATTCGGTATGTCTGTTGGGCCGCACTTTAGCGTTTCCCAATCAATACAAGGCAGATTGAAATCCCCAACAACTAAAAGAATTTGGTTGCGATACTGATTTAGCTTGTCGTAAAGTTTTAACAAGAAATCTGGCTCAGCATTGGGTGGTCTGTACAGACCTACTACGATGATTTGGTTTCCTAAAAATTCACATCTGCAAAGCACACTTTCGTGGTCGACATCAATCTCGGGCAATTGATATGACGGCACACCACTTTTGACAAGATCTGCAGTGCCCCGCCCCTTGTTTTGCGATCCTTACGATAGCACGTATATGAAGGCGGAAACACGCAACTATCTCGATCGTCAGGGTGCAACCAGGTTTCTGAAATTACGGCTATGTGAGGGTCATAGGATAGCAGAACATGTTCAAACTGTTCTTGTTTGTTCCGCAGGCTCTGTGCATTGAGGTTTATCAAACGAAGCCGTTTGTGCGTTAAGGTTTGCTCGTCACCGTGATGTCAATCTTCTGAGCGCGCAGCGCTGCGCAAGTTTCCTACGGTTTTGATGCTCGTCCCATACGTAGACGTCACCATTGATGTAAAGTTTATCATAAACTAAGTACGCCTTATCACCCTGACTTCTGTTATCCTTTACTGTTTTCCAGAGCTTTTTTCGTAGCTGAAGTGTTGCTTGCGAGTAGTCGTGAGATATTGATACACCCGAATCTTTTAGTATGCTACACTTCTTGAAAAGCAAAAGTTTTTCGTTGTAATTGTACAACCGCACAATGACCGGCCTTGGGCGTTGTTCATTCACCCGTCCAATTCTATGAATGCGCTCCACGGAAGTAACTGTGACCTTTAAAGTGTCTTGGAAAACTTTAGAAACAACTTTGTCTTCCAAAATTTCTCTGTTTTCGTCTGGTCCTTCCGGTATGCCGAATACGACCAAATTATTTCTTCTTGAACGATCTTCGTAATCGACAAGCTTTTTGTCTTGTCCTGTCAGGGCTTTTTCTACGCGCTCTATTCTTCCCTCCAGTTTCTTTATTTTTTCTTCGTTCGCCTTTGATACCTTTAATACTTCGTCTAGTTTGGAAAGTTTTTTGTTAATATCTGAAAGTATGGTGTCGCGTTTTTTTGTTCCTCTTTAGATTGTTTTAGTTCAGCTAGTATACTATTTATAAGTTCCTCAAGATCTGGACCAGGGTTGCTCTCCACATCACCACACAGCAAAATCATTAAGACAGACCAGCAATCGTCAACAATTTGGGCACATTGCTGAGGGCACGGCAGAATCAAAAGCGCGTAGCAACTAGTACGGACAGATGAATTAGGGGTGTGAAAACTGACCTGCATGACAATCCATGCAAGCTTAGACATGTTGTTCTGAAGAACGTTGCCGTGCCCTCTGAGGCAGAAGGCGAAATCTTGGTGCTTTATACTCGGCTCCATTGACGTCACCGATGACTGAAGCCAACGGCGTGGTTCACTGGGGACGAGGGTGCGTAGCTGCGATGTCGACGGTGGTTTCCACGTGCCTGGAGCGCGATCCAGCGGCGCATGCCCAGAGTGGGATGGCCGTCCAGTATCAGGCAGCGGACCAGGCTTGACAAGAAGAAACGCCTGCACGACAATCCATGCAAGCTTAGACATGTTGTTCTGAAGAACGTTGCCGTGCCCTCTGAGGCGGAAGGCGAAATCTTGGTGCTTTATACTCGGCTCCACTGACGTCACCGATGACTGAAGCCAACGGCGTAGTTCACTGGGGACGAGGGTGCGTAGCTGCGATGTCGACGGTGGTTTCCACGTGCCTGGAGCGCGATCCAGCGGCGCATGCCCAGAGTGGGATGGCTGTCCAGTATCAGGCAGCGGACCAGGCTTGACAAGAAGAAACGCCTGCACGACAATCCATGCAAGCTTAGACATGTTGTTCTGAAGAACGTTGCCGTGCCCTCTGAGGCGGAAGGCGAAATCTTGGTGCTTTATACTCGGCTCCACTGACGTCACCGATGACTGAAGCCAACGGCGTGGTTCACTGGGGACGAGGGTGCGTAGCTGCGATGTCGACGGTGGTTTCCACGTGCCTGGAGCGCGATCCAGCGGCGCATGCCCAGAGTGGGATGGCCGTCCAGTTTCAGGCAGCGGACCAGGCTTGACAAGAAGAAACGCCTGCACGACAATCCATGCAAGCTTAGACATGTTGTTCTCAAGAACGTTGCCGTGCCCTCTAGGGAGTAAACATAGCTGACGTGCCTCTTCTGACGTGTGAAAGCCAAGCTGGCGCTGTCATGCGACGTGGGATTAAGCTGTGCCAGCTCATACGCAACTACAAATGACAAGTCAGCAATAACCGCAGCGACTATGTTTACGCGGAAGCATTGTTTTTTTTTATTTCGAGCTGCTGGCGCGGGAAGCAACTCACATTTCCTGAATGGATTTTCTTGTTGCTTAGTAAGACCTGGCCTCAACGACAACTTACACGCTGTATGCAACTGACAAATCTGAACTGTGTTCGCATTGGCGTCACCTAGTAGACGAAAGCCCTGCATCCATCTGCTGAGAAAGCCATGGTTTTTGAAAAAGACCTTAGGTTACATATACAAAAAGGCTCGCTTTTACAAGTGTGATTCCAGAATTGGCTGCCAATCTAAAAATTTCTTTTTTAAGAAACTAAGTGATTTATGGTTGCATAATTTTGCACATATTACCACGGTACCGACGAGAACACACACTCACAGTGTTATCGATATTAGTGGATATCGAAAAAGACGTCAGAATTTTCCTTTAACCATACCATGTTGCTCTCCTGCAATAAATAGCTACCTAGGTAAGTTCATCTCGATCGTGTGGCTAACTGGTTCATTCATCGAATGGTAGAGAAAATATGTTCATGTTGAAATCAAAGACTATCGTTCTCAGGAATACGCTCTATAATATCGTTCTCTGCCTAAGTTTGTTCTTTTCTTAGCCACGTGTATATATTTTCATTTATTTGTATGGCGTGACTGGTATATCGAAATGTTTTAAAAGTTTTCCGATGAATACAGAATTATAGGTACCACTAAGAACTGTAATATTTTCTCATTCCTGTGTTCTCAGAGTGTACAAAAAGCCACTGTGAAGTCGGAAGTGTAATATAGTCTTAGATCGCTAGCACCAGTTCAGGGATGTAGGGTACAAATTCAACCACTTATAGGTATACAAATGTAATTTGCATCTTTTTTCCGCATCATTATTTGACATAATTTGTAGGAAGACATGGTAAAATATCAAAGCGAAAGCGTGAAAGTCTTTGTTATTAAAATGTGCATATTGACATTGATAAGACATGTTCATAGTTTTGTTTTCTTTCTTTTCAAGTAATCTTGTGAATGGTCAGGTTAGAAAATTTTAAAAAAAGAAAAAAAAGCAGTGTGCGATAAAATGAGCGAGCACATACGTCGTGAGCTCTTGTATGTTCGCTCCTAACTTTTTCCAAGTGTAAGCGTTTCGTAACCATTGCATTGATAATTGCTGAACGTGTACTTACTGTAGGTCCGTCCGTCATAAGTGTATTATGTAAAAAAATACTACAAACGTTGGATTACGGAGCCATGAATTGTTCCTGTACACTGTTTTCGAAGTGAAACTTTTGGCACACCTGCTTATTCAGTCCAGAATATCGTACTATTTACGGCATTTCATAATACATTTTATTCACTATAATGGCCAGCGAATTTTGGCTCTCTTGCTTAACAAGCAGGAATTTTTCTTCAAAAACTGCTTCCTCCTAAATGTCTTATTTCTTACAATTATGAAACACGTTTTCACCCCTGAGCTGCTGTACAAAAGAAAAGCAAATTTACTCGATTTTTCTCTGTGCTAACGGTGCATTTATGAAATATATTTGGAAAATTGTGACCTGTGAAACACGTATTCAAAAATATATACCGGATAAGTCAAACCACTGAAGTTCACTGTTTATAGAATTGTGGAACGGCTTATTTGTAGGCACCCCGTAGTTGGCTGTTGTGATTAGTGACGTATCACCTCATAGAGAGCCTCCCACTTTAAGTTTAAGACCTTACACAGAAGTTGAAAACCTTACTCGAAACTTATTTCACAACCGCACCGCCATACCATCTGTGTAGCGAGTTTTCTTTCTCTCATTTTTATGCCACTTTGGATCATGCTATTAGTTGTATAACGAGTTCTGGTTTTATTATCACCTTGTAATTCCAATTCTTGAGTTGTAACCTACTTTATATTCTTGGTCTGTAATTGCCTTTGTGTATCCTTGTTCGACCCACCCCGTTTTATGTAATACCCTAGCAGCGGCCCTTAAGGAAAAATAAATGACGACGGTGATGATGATGATGATGATGATCATGAAATAATTGCCGAACCCCTTTCTGAAACCGTAGCCTCTGTTTCACGAATGGAATTTTTTCTACAATACTTCAAAATGCTAAAGCGTGCATCTTGTACAAAAGGAAGAGAAGAATAATTAAGCAAACTACAAAGTCAACTCAATTTTGCCAGCATTTCCTAAAATAATAAAAAATTGTCAATCCCAGCTGGGAGAATTTATTAACAAGCATATTATATCATATGACGCACAATACGACTTCAAGAAAAATTCATCGGTTGAAGTCGCGCTACTCATCAGAAAGAGCTGACTTTGAATAGCATGCAATGTAAATAACTAGTACTCGGTATCTTTATCTACTTAAGCAAGGCCTTTGATTCTCTGAATAGACAAAGACTTTTACGTAAGCTAGCATTATACGATGTTCTAAATGCTGCGGTAGACTTGTTTGAAATTATAAATACATGTGTATAAACAATTTTTTGACGGCTAAATCAAACTATCTCGGAGTGCCCCGGGGCAGTATTGTAGGTCTGTTTTTGTACCCCGCACTTCCACCACTTGTGAGGAACCGATTTATTTAGCCAGGCTCGAGCTAAATCACGCTGGTGATGATATTTTCAGATGAAGAAGATGTACAGGTGATGATGATGGTATCAAAGAGAATAAAGAGAATAAAGAGACATTCGCTTGTCGCGCTCACAATATTTATACGTAAGTGGCATTGTAAACAGAGCTCCTTCAGCAAAGTTTGTCATTTACATTGACGATAAAAGCGTGATGTTTCACATGATGAGATGGACCAGTTGATTGAAAGGGGAAACTATATAATAGAGAAGATATATAAGTAGGCATGTTCCAGTGGGCTATTAATAAACAAAGAGAAAACCAAAGCGGCTATGTTCCGAGTAAAAGGCAAGCAGGTACAAGTACTTTCTCCGCTCATTCTTGACAACAATCTGATTTGAATGGTGGCTATTGTGAAAACATTAGGTGTATTTTCAGATGGCATGCTACGGGACACACAAGCAGAGCAACTAGCGAAAGAAAAACGGCACGTTTACTTGGTATATTTTATCCCAACATTCATTAACTTCTGTTTAAAATAATACCTATTATTTATCAGTTCTTGTTTATTTTTTATGTTAACCGTTGCTTTATAGTTTTGGGTGACACAACATAAACAATTACTGATAAGCTCAAAAGACTTCAAAGTTGATTCCTAAAATATTCGCACAAATAGAAGCCTGCAATCAGTAACAAATTTAGTATTACGTGACGCGAAGGGACGACCAAGGTGAATGACACGTCCAGCCACAATAATGATGACATGCGTTTCATTTAAAACATGACTACAGGCTGCGCTCATGGCGCGCTCGCGGCCATTTTGCTAACTCCACATATGCCGAAGTCGTGAATCAACGACGAAGGTAAATGACATGTGGGAACATGGTAATCATGACAGGCATTTCATGTAAAACATGACTACATACGACGCTCATGATGCGCTCGCGGCCGTTCCTCTACCTAAAATATACCAAATTTGGTATTAGTGACGTGTATAGATGATTAAGGTGAATTACATGTCATAACATGATAAACATGACATAGGTGTCACCTAAAACATGAATACATTCTACGCTCATAGAGTGTTCACGGCCGTTTCGCTAGCTTCGCATCTACCAATTATGGTGTCACGTAACGTGTATAGATGACGAAGGTATACGACTGGTGAAACATGATAATCATGACATACGTGTCAGGTAAGAACATGACAGTATACCATGCTCATGACGAACTCAAGGCCGTTTCGCCAGCTTTGCATATACGAAATTCAGTGTTACGTGACGTGAATGGACGATGAAGGTAAATGACACGTCCGAAAACGATAGTGAGGACATGCGTTTAATGTAAAACATAACTACATACCATGCTCTTGATGCGCTCGCGGCCGTTCACTATCTTAAAATATATCAAAGTTGGTATTAGTGACGTGTATACACTATGAAGGCAAATGACGCATCAAAATATTATAGTTATGACATTTGTTTCACGTAAAACATGACTACTTGCTACGCTCCTAGCGTGCTCGCGGCCGTTCTTCTAGCTCTACATATACTCAATTTGGTATCAAGTGGCATGAATAGACGAAAAAGGTAGATGGCATGGCTGAACATGGTAATCATGAAAAGTAATTCATATACGACATAATTTACATCTGCCTCGTAACTTTCTGCTCAATTTAGAGTGAGGTGTCCACTTTCCTCATTTGTGCTTCGCACAAAATCGATTCCCACTGCACGTAGTGTATCGTATCTTGCGCAGCGTGCGCCTCCTTTCAAGCCCACCCCCTCAAGATATGGTTGTGTGGCGAAGGTTCGCATCCTTTCTTGTTCTGCTCGACATATAAAGGCCGCCCAATAAAGATATACCTCTGTTCACATCACACTCTCGTGTCATGCGTCGCTCGATCACAAAACCGATACATGGTGTCAGAATTGGCTAGCTAAACCCACGACTTCCCCGGAGAAAGACGACGAGAGAACAGCCGTGGACTTTTTCAAGCCACCAGACCCACTGCGTCTGTCAGGAGACACCAGCAAGAACTGGAAGCTGTTCATTCAGAGGCTTCAGCTTTTCTTGACCGCATCCGACCCCCCTGCAATACCTCGATCGAGCAAGACGAAGGCGGCTGTACTCCTGAGCGTTGTCGGTGAAGAAGCACTCGAAGCCATCAACCCCTTCGCGTTTGCAGAGGACGAGAGCAAGGAAGACTATGCGGCCTATTGTGGAGAAGTTCAAGAAATACTGCGCTACACACTACAATAAAATACAAGAGCGTAACGTCTTACGTAACATGAGTCAAGCCACCGGTGAGCCACTTGAACACTTCCTACGGGATTTGAAGAAGCAGGCCCGTGAGTGCAAATTTGGAACAGTAACAGATTCCATGATATAAAATCAACTTGTTTTTGGGCTAAGCGACAATAAAACCCGTGAAGAACTGCTCAGTGACAACAAAACAACCTTGGATAAGGCAGATCAAGTGTTCAAGGCAGCGTAGGAACGGCGGCTCACCGTGGAAAATGCGAAAATCAGCAAAATCAAGTAAACACTGTGCGCAATACAAGGGAGGGTCAAGGCAACCGTACATGCCTCAAATACGGCCGCACGCACGCTAAAGAAAATTTCCCTGCATACGGTCGCACATTCCGACGGGGCCAGCAATAAAATCACTTTGCCGTATGTTGCAGAAGCGCAGCACAAGTTGATGAAGTAGAAGGCCATGAAGACGACTTTGAAGTGCTTAATGTATCCTCCGTAAGACGCTGGACTAGTCAACGTGACTGAGCGCTTCAGGTGAAAGTCCAAAACGTCGCCGTGCACTGAAGATTGACACGGGATCGCAAGCAAGCTTGTTGCCCTTTGGAGCGTTCAGCAGGATGCATCCAAAGCCAGCACTGAAGCCTAGCTGCCCAGTACTGTGCTCGCATGGAGGTGGAGTAATCAAACACGCACGGCTGACTCGTCTAGAAGTGACAGTGGACGACCACACCACTGCACTCGACTTCTTCGTGGTGCAAAAAGGACAGGCCATCCTGGGCCTAAGCGCAAGCGAGAAACTAGGGCTGATCCCTCGCATGCACGAGTGTTCCGTTCAAGCTTCGAAGAAATATTCAACAAATTCCGTCATCTCTTAACCGGTACGGGTTGCGTCAAACGCGCCTACAAGATGGTCCCTGGCAAAGGAACCGTACCAGTAGTCCAAGCAACGCAACGTGTACCCCTGACTCTCCAGAAACCACTTAAGGAAGAATTAGAACGCATGGAACGGGCCCACATCATCTCAAAAGTAGACGAGCCGACAAATTAGATGAGCCCACTTGTAATAGTTCGTAAAAAAGACGGGAAGCTGTGCATTTGCATATTTATTTATTTATTTATTCAGATACCTTCATCGCCCAAATGGCATTATTGAAGAGGGAAACAAACAGGAAAAGATACAGGTAGTATATACAACATGAAAAGCAACAAACATTATGTAGTATCAAAGATATCAACACTCTACACATAAATAACATTATAAAAAGACTAAACATCACGTTACTAAGAGGTTGATACAGGTCGTACAATACGAAAAAGCAACAAAACATATTATTAAAGTTAAACTTTTAAACATAAATTAACTTTACAGATACATAACTTCACAAGAAACACAGTAAAAAACACAACTAGGCAGAAGCTGTAAATGGTGAGCCAAAGGGCAAAATATCCCACATATGTCATGTAAAACCTAGTTAAACAAACATTCTGCGAGGACTTCATAAAAGGAAGTCGACAATGACAGTACAACTTCCTTCGGGAGACTATTCCAGTGATGGACTGTCCTCGGAAAAAAAGAAAACTAAATCAATGCCTGAAACGAGAGCACTACGAGATGCCTAGGCGTACGGACATTGAAGCTGAGCTGCCTAGCGCTATACTCTTCTCCCGCTTAGATATAAACTTGGGATTCCAGAAAATACCGCTCGACGAGGAGACTTCTAAAATTTGCAAATTATCAACGCCGTTTGGCCGGTACCGCTTCTTAAGATTACCATTTGGTATAGCGTCCACATCAGAGGTGTTTCAGAAACCTTAACAGATTTTTCGATGGTCTTCCGGGCGTTCAAGTTTACGTTGATGACGTTCTGATCTGGGGCTCAACTTGGTGAGAACATGACGCGTGCCTAAGAGCTGCGCTACAAGCTGCCGAAGAAGCTGGCTTGACTTTCAACCCCGCCAAATCCACCGTCGGTGTCGAAGAGATGGAGTATCTTGGCGATATGATTAGCTAGGACGGCATCACACCAAGCCCCTCGCAGATAAAATGCATACTGCAGATTCCCGTGCCGGAGGACAAATTAGCAGTCCAAAGAATGCGAGTTGTCGCGAATCATTTCTGTAAGTACTTTCCGTCACCAGCAGGACGAACAACGCTCTTGCGAAGCCTCCTGAAGCGAGATACAATGTTTGAATTTACTATAAACCGTGCGATTGAGAGGCAGCCATTATACGCTGACCTCAGCAGGCAGCCCGTATTCCGTTTTCGATGCCACTAAGGCGACAAAAGTATCATGCGATGCATCGCAGAATGGCATCGTAGGGGCGTTGCTCCAGTTAAACAATGGGAAATGCAAGCCAGTCACCTATGCCTCAAGAGTGCTAAGTGAAGTCGAGCAGCGCTATTCACAAATAGAGAAAGAAGCGTTGTCTACTGTACATGGCTGCGAACGCTTCCACCACTTTGTGTATGGCTGAAAGGTTATCGTAGAAACTGATCATCACACGATGCTCGCTATCGCTCAGAAACCAATTGGTGAAATGCCGCCTCGGCTGCAAAGGTTCTTTTTGAGAATAAAGCGCTATGACACGGACATCCGATTCGTTCCAGAAAAACAGCTTCTACTGGCTGACATGCTGTCTCGGGCTCCCGTCTCAAGTCACGCTGGTGACATCAGCAGGGATGACGTGGAAATGCACGCAATGAGTGTCGTTTCATCTCTCGTAAAAATGAAACGTTGGAGCTGTTGGCGACAAAGACGAGTGGAGACGCATACCTGATAGGGGTACTGAACAATTTAGAACAGGGACTACCCATTGAGGGTCCGCTAAGGCCGTTCTCTTCGGAGCTGACGCAGGTACGAAGTGTGCTGTTGAAAGGCTGCAAAGTAATCATTCCTAGCAGTTTAAGAAGAGGCACCTTAGGAAAAATTCACCAAGGGCACATGGGCATCAACAAATGCAAAAAAGTGAAAGGCGACTAGTCTTCTGGTCGGGCATTAAGCTGAAATTGCAGCATTCGTGCAGAAATATGTTATTTGCAGGACGTATGCATACATGCAGCCACAAGAACCTTTGCTGATGCGCCCTATGTCTACACAGCCGTGGCATAAAGTTGGCATCAATACTTTTGAGTACGGCGGACGGCCGTACCTCAGAGTTTACGACGCCTGGTCAAACTTTCTAGAGGTGCAAGAGCTACGAGACACGTCCGCGAGCACAGTCATTCAGGCAACCAGCGCCATATTTTCTTGGTATGGCATACCATCGGAAGTTCAGACAGATAATGGCCCTCAGTTCTCACGTCATGACTTCAGGTCTTTTGCAAAGGCATACGACTTTCGACACGTCACATCTAGTCCAGGATTTCCGGAATCCAATGGTTTGGCTGAGAAAGGGATCCAGGTTATTAAGAATTTTTAAAGAAAATGCATCAAGCAAAGCAAGATTTCTGGCTTGGTCTCCTTTCTTACAGGACAACGACACTAGAGTGCGGACGGGCCCCAGCGGAGATATTACAAGGCAGAAGATTGCGCAACACCTTGCCGGACATGGCGACTAGACCGGTACACGCTGTCATGAAGCGCTCTTAGACCAACCGTCCCGGAGGACTGCTGCCACCGCTCGAAACAGGGGCCACGATTCATCTACGTTCAAAGGGGGCCTGGTCAACCAACGCTAAAGTTATCAGACCATCAGGACACCCCAGGTCCTACGAAGTCCCGACAGAGCAGGGGAGGCAACTACGACGGAATCGTAGACACTTGCTGCTAACCAGCGAGATCTTCTGCCCGGACCTTCCTGAAGGTCCGGGCAGCAGGTCAACCCAGCTGCCAACCCACTTGGGAGCTTTGTTGGCGGCAACGCAGCATTCCGCTGACTGCATTCTCTTGCGTACGTAGGTATCTCAGATCCGGTGCGAAATCATCGCGAATCCGCCACATCACTGTAAAGCGGTCCATAGAAGTGTGTGTTCTTAGCACGAAGAAATCAACGAACTGGCTGTATTATCAATTGCCACCTGTGACCAACGGCTCCGGTCCATTTACAGCAGAACCTTCTTCTGGAAGCTATATAAGCTGGGCTCATCGCGGAACCCTTCACTTGGCAGCTGGGTTGGTGGCAACGCATCATTCCGCTGACTGCATTCTCTTGCGTGCGCAGGTTGGTTGAACTTACATTACTGAAAACAATTTCACTTTTCAATTTGCCGCACCCAATGCTGCCAAACGAAAATGCCCACTTGTGCTGAGCTATCTAGAAACTTGGAATCATTACGCAAAGAAGTTGGGGAGTTGCGTAACAGTGTCGCCATGTTTATTGACGTCTGGTCATTGATTGATATTTGGGGTTTAACGTCCCAAAACCACTATATGATTATGAGAGACGCCGTAGTGGAGGGCTCCGGAAATTTAGACCACCTGGGGTTCTTTAACGTGCACCCAAATCTGAGCACACGGGCCTACAACATTTCCGCCTCCATCGGAAATGCAGCCGCCGCAGCCGGGATACGAACCCGCGCCCTGCGGGTCAGCAGCCGAGTACCTTAGCCACTAGACCACCGCGGCGGGGCATTGACGTCTGGTCAAAGCCTGGTCAAAGCCTGGTCAAAGAAAATGAAGAGCTGCCTCGAAAAAAAGGGCAGCGAACAAAACAGGTTGCTGAATTGCAGCTATATTCGCGCATGAACAATGTTGAAATTGAAGGTGTTCCGGAGACATAAGGCGAAAGCTGTGAAGCAATTCTGCAACAGATCGCAGATAAGATTGGTTGTCCTGCGAGCCCTGCTGAGATAGATGTGGTTCATAGGGTCCCCGCTAAATGTGGCTCGAATAATACTGCACGTTTTTGTTCACGACAAAAAAAACTTGAAGTTCCTTCAAAGGCCAGAAAAGCGCGTGTGACAACCCGGTCTATCGCCTTGATGAATCAGGATAAGCCCATATTTTTCAGCGGTCACCTAACACCAGAGAACAAGCGGCTCTTTGCTCAGGCATTGGCATTTAAGAAAGAAAAGCAGTGGCAGTTGCTATGGGTTGACAACTGCCGCATCAAATCGAGAAAGTCCGCGGACAGCCGAGTGTACCGCATCTCTAGTGTTAGTGATCTGGCCGTTTTTTCCAAATAGCATTTAAGCATCCATGATGATTGTGAACCATCATGGCGACACAAATTGTCCTCGAACTAAAGCAAATTTTTAGTTCGTTTGTTTCTGATATTTCAATCATGCACTTTAACACCCGGAGCTTACCGAAAAACTTTGAGGATATGGTTAATTTCCTTTCTTTACCTATTATCACTTTTCGCTCATATGTCTATCAAAAACATGGCTATCTGAGCTGATGATAACATTTTTTCCATTCCGGGCTATTGTGCTGATTTTTTTCATCACCTCAGTGACTATCATGGTGAATCAGCCATATTCAGTTCTAATGCATTGTCATATAAACGACGTAATGATATCGCGTTTTCTCTGTCGAAACGTGAATCAGTCTGGCTCTAACTTGACCGTGATTTTCTTCCGTCTAACTAAAGAACTATCATCGGTTCAATTTATCGGTCTCCATAATCATCTTACGATGACTTTTGTGTTGAACTTGCTATTATGCTAAGCTCGTTTATTTCCGAAAATTATAACGTGATCATTTTAGGCGACATTACCATTGACATTAGAAATACTGACGACGGTTCTGGTGCTCAATACTCTAACTGCTTCATGGGTCATGAGTTTACATCTCTGCTGGATTCTCTGACACAATGTGCTCCTTCTCGTCAGAACACGCTTATTGACCATATACTCAGTACCGTTATGTCAGTTCAGGAGGCCGGTATGGTCAATTTTGATCTAACAAATCATTATCCAATTTTTGTGTAATTAAAAACACAAACTAATTGTAAAAATAAAATGGTCAATAGGTGTCGTTTTGATTCTGCGAAATTCGTTGATTTGGTATCCCGCTTTGACTGGGGAAAACTATCGCAAGAACCTTGTGTTCCTTGACTGAGAACCTTGACTGAGAAACGAACATGTGTCGTAAACTAGTGTACATCTGTATCCACCATATTGCGTTCGTACTCAGCCCCTAGAAACACGTGCATTACTAGAGGACTGCTGCGTAGCATAAATAAAAATGATAACCTTAACAAAAAAAGTAAAACTACAGCCGTTAAATCTGTCCCTCAGAACCTGCTTTAAACTCTATTCACAAAATCTTACTGTCCTACTCAAAAAAGCCAAACGAACCTACTATCAAAATAAAGTGCTCGAAAATGGGAATGACAGTAGGGAAAATTGGAACGTAATTCAGAAATTCTCACATCTTGATCAGCCAGATGCACTTGAGATTGAATTTTCGGATGGCACCAGCGTTCTAACTTGCCCTGTCACTATCGCCAATTCTTTTAATGAATCATTTTTCAGCAACTCAGTATCGACTGTCACTAACTTGCCTTCGTTGTCTGGCTTGCCTCACTCTTTTTTCTGAAAACCCACGTCACCTGCTGAGGCTCTTTGCACAATAACAAGATTGAAGACGACAGGATGTGGCCTCTATTCAATTTATCCAGCTAAAATCAAACTTGTCACTTGTGAGTTATCTTCTGTGCTCTCAGAGCTCATTAACCTCGCATTTCGTTCGGGCATTTTTCCTACAATCCTCAAACAAGGAAAAGTAATACCTAATTTTAAAAAAAGGACACCGAAAAGTTTTTCTAATTATTGCCCTATATATATCCTCCCATTCTTTAGTAAGGTAATTGAGAAGGTCATTGTCAATTGCCTAATGGACTGCCTAACAACATTTAACCTTTTTTCACATAAGCAGTTTGGTTTTCGTGCTAAGTTTTCTACCAAATTAGCACTGAATGAACTAACAGATAGCATAAAACAGTCCATCAATAAGGGGCTCTGGGCAGGGGCGTTATTTAGAGATTTAACTAAAGCCTTCGACACTATAAAGCCCTCTAATTTGTATGCTAAACTTAATTCCTCGGGAATCTGTGGGCCAACTTTAGTCCTTTTACAAAGCTACCTTGCTAACAGAACCCAGGTTGTCAATTATGGCGTTGTTTTATCCTCACCAATAATAACTAACCAAGGAGTCCCACAAGGTTCAATTCTGCGACCTCTCATGTTTTTTATCTACATTAACGACTTACCATCATCACTTAACTCATCTGACTGCATCCTTTATGCTGACAATACCACGACATTTTCTAGTGACAAAGATCTTAATAATCTATTAGCAAAAAAACACTGATGTCGCGAAACTTCTTTCATGGTACAGAAATAAATTATTGAAAATCGACTCTGTTAAAACAACTTTTATGTTATTTCACTCGTCCCGAAA
This sequence comes from Rhipicephalus annulatus, assembly GCA_013436015.1. Lineage (NCBI taxonomy): Eukaryota > Metazoa > Arthropoda > Arachnida > Ixodida > Ixodidae > Rhipicephalus > Rhipicephalus annulatus. The sequence goes on along the minus strand of WOVY01000213.1, from coordinate 765,788 downwards.
AAAGCGTTATGATTTCACTCGAAATATACATTGATAATTGCGTAATCACCCCATCAAAGTTCACTACTTTTCTAGGTGTCACAATAGACCCTCAACTCAAATATAACATTCACGTGAATTCTGTCATCAAGAAGACTGGTTTTGGCATCCGCATTCTCAATCGCACAAGGCATTGTTTTCAGCAACACATTTTAAAATCACTTTACTATGCTTTCATCAACAGTCACCTAATTTACTGCATTTCATCCTGGGCCAATACCTACACCACACACCTAACATCTCTCATTCACCTTCGGAGAAGAGCAGTCCGAATTATTACACATGGTTGCTACACAGCATCAGCAGCACCCCTCTTTATCTCTCTCGAAATTCTACCGTTCACTTCCACCTTTCAACTCAAACTTGGAATTTTATTATTCAGAAGTAGAGTCGGTGACATTCCCTTTGACATACTTCCCCTCACACATCTCCACCACACTAATAACACATGGTTTTCTGAAAATAGCAACTTTCTGCTTTGAAAAGTAAGCACTAACTACGGCAAAATGATAGCTTTGTTTCTGCCATTTCTTTCTGAAACTCACTACCATCAATTATTAAATTAGGCCCCTCATTACATTGTTTCCGGCGGCATCTAAGAAAGTTCTTACTAACAGCATGCGACACCTGGATATTGCCGCGAACGTAATAACAGACAGTGACGAATCGATGTCTTGCTTGCCCTCAGACCAGGACCCAAAAGCCCTCTTCTTTCTTCACTTCTGAGGGATTCCACCTACAGTTGATGGCTCATACCCATTGCCTGTGATATTACTCCCTCTCCTCGAATAGCATCGGCTCGATGCTGGTAATGAGCGTTGAGAAAAAAATGAGAAAGAAAAGATGGTATCATGGAACCCAACAACTATAGAAGTACTCAATAAGGAAAGGAGATGGGACACAAGACAATCAAAAAGAAACCAAAGTGACAAAAATAGTCATTGCATGGTAAGGTAGTCCACATTCGATGGATGGCGTGCGAAATATGGCTTGAGTCTTGACACGTGCACCACATCACTTTGTGGAAAACGACGGTAACGTCTTGAGGTGCGCTCAGGGAGAACTTCATACGTAACGTCAGTGAGTGGGCGCAGAACTTTGTAAGGGCCGAGGTAGCGCCGAAGCAACTTCTCAGAGTGACCACGTTGTCCGATGGGAGTCCACACCCAAACTTCATTGCCTGGTTTGAAGGTAACCTCTCGGTGTGTAGGGTTATAGTGGTGGGCGTCGGCAGTTTGGCCAGCCTGAATACGGCATCGGGCGAGTTGTCGGGCCTCCTCGGCGCGTTGAGCAAACAATGCATTGTCCGCGTTGAACATGCTCAAGTTGTTGAGAAGGAGCATTGCGACGAGCATTGTAGTGACCTCTCGACCATGAACTAAGCGAAATGGGGTGAAACCTGTACTCTCTTGAACTGCTGTATTGTAAGCGAAAGTTACGTAAGGGAGTATATCGTCCCAGTTCTTGTGATGAACGGCCACATACTTGACAACATATCTTCAATGGTCTTGTTCAACCGTTCAGTGAGTCCATTTGTTTGGGGGTGATAACCCAAGGTTTTTCGATGTTCTGTACCACTTAGTCTCAGCACTTCTTGAAGCACCTCTGCGGTGAAAGCTGTACCGCGATCAGTAGTTATCACAGCTGGCGCTCCGTGAAGAAGTACGATGCTGGTGACAAAAAACTGTGCGATTTCGGCTGCGGTAGCTTTGGGCAGGGCCTTTGTTTCGCTGTAATGCGTTAAATAATCGGTGGCAACCACAATCCACCGGTTTTCAGACGAAGATGTGAGAAATGAGCCGAGCAAGTCAATGCCGATTTGATGAAATGGTGTTTTCGGCGTGGCGATAGGCTGTAGTAGTCTTGCTGGTCGGACAGGTGGAGTCTTACGGCGTTGGCAGTCGCGGCATGTGTGGACGTACTGCTTGATTGTCTTCGCGAGGCGGGGCCAGTAGTATGAGAGGCGAATTTTTTTCAATGTGCGCATGTAGCCAAGGTGTCCAGATGATGGTTCGTCGTGACAAGCATGTATACTATCGTCCCGAAGCGAGGTTAGCGCAACCAGTAGGTAAGTAGCCTGAGTATGGTCGAAAATTTTCTCATAGAGGACTCCATCCCTGATGCAGAACGAGGCCAGCTAACGTGCGAAGTTTTGAGGAAAGCTGCGTTTTCGGCCTTCGAGGTAGTCAATCAGCGGGCTTAGCTCCATGTCGTCGCGTTGTTCTTGAGCCAAGTCGGTTGCTGATACAAAGGAAAGGAATGTATCGCCCTCTTCAACGTCCGCGTTCGTACTTCCAATTGGTGCACGTGAGAGACAGTCAGCATCAGTGTGTTTGTGGCGCATGAAAAACATGCGGGAGAAAAGAATAGGCGTCGTTGGTTTGACTCGCCTGGTTGTTAGTTGAAGTTGCCATCTCGTCTTGAGAGAGGGGACCGTATCCGGCAGATAGTCCTCGCAGGCGGCGACTGCTTCTTGTCGTGAGAGCTGTAGCTGTCTCCAAGTAGCTCGGTGTGTCGGCTGAAAATCTCCAGCCGAGGCGCATTTAACTAAAGCACCTCCACCAGTGCCGCGAACGTAATAACAGACAGCGATGAATTGACGTCTTGCTTGCCCTCAGACCATCACGCAAAAGCCCTCTTCTTTCTTCACTTCCAAGAGATTCCACCTACAGTTGATGGCTCATACCCATTACCTGTGACTATGTATATATATATATATATATATATATATATATGTGTGTGTGTGTGTGTGTGTGTGAGTGTGTGTTTAAATAGGGTTATATGCATTTATGTGTACGTGTATAGGTTCTGAAGTGACTGTATTAGTGATATGTATGTGTTAAGTTACAGTCATTTAATCCAATTACTTATCTCGTGTTTTATCACTTTCATGTAAATATTTTGAACTACCTTAAGTTTCAATAATAATTTTCACTACGTTCGTTTTGTTTTATTCGCTTGCTGTTTTTTCCTTAGTTGCCAGTCTTTGTTCTATATTTTTATACATGTATTCACAGGAGGCCCCCTGACAGTTTTTACCTTGTGACCTCCTTCTCTATTATATCAACTTTTTACTTGCACTGTATTGTACTGAATAAAAGAGCTTATCTCACTGTGAAAAAGCCAGTGAGGATGAAGCGCAGCCTACAATGGTGGTGGCGGGCCAATGATCTTGCCCTTGCCGGAGTCCAGTGATGCGGCGCCGAGCACGGGCGTAGACGCATCACCAATTATACGGAGATCACAGCGACCGCGCAAGGTGCCTAAAGGCCTAGCTTATAACAAAAACTTTGTTCAAGTGCCGTGAATGAAACTTAGAACATTCGGAATGTATGCTCTTGAATTTCCATTGGTCTATGCAGCAAGGAGGATGTATCTTATCTTGCGCAGCACACGCCTCGTATTAAACCCGCCCCGTCAAGATATGATTGTGTGGTGAAGGTTCGCATCCTTTCTCGTTGTGTTCGGCATCATAAGGCTGCCCAATAAAGATATGCCTTTGTCCGCGTCACAGTCATGTATCATGCGTCGCTCGATCACAAAACCGATACACGATGGATCTCTCAAAATTTTTTCTATCGGTTCTGTATGATGTTATATCCACTTTGCAGTGTTTTTATGTTAAATTTTATTTCACGTAACAAGGTTTGACATAATGCCACAGTTTTCGTTCCGACTCGCCAGAAAATTTTCCTGGTTTTTAAACAGTCGAGGTAAGAACAGGTATGCAGAGCTGCATTGTGTGTACTCCGAAACGTAATTCACGGAGAAAGGTAGAGAACCTTAGGAACTCGAGTGTATGCGGTATTTTTGTCTTGGAATAGAGAAGGTACAAGGTGCGCCAAATCGCTCCTTTATTCAGGGTGTCAATTTATGCAGTAAAACCCAATCGGACATTCAAGTGTTTTAGATTGAACCATTCCTCTTTAGGGTGCTACAAAGTACATGTTTCTGTGCTCAAAAAATTGTCATCGCAAACGCTCCAAAAATGAGAGAGACGAAGAAAATTTTGACACGCTAATTTTATGGGGGTACTAACTTGACCCTTTCGGAAGGCAGAAGAATAATAAGAGAGTTACCATTTAAAAACGTAATAGGACCCTCTTGAAGTGCGTTTCGATTGCCCTCCGGGTTGAATTTCACTTGTTTGCTGTTAGGCGCTGTTGCGGCTGGTTCCTCTCTTCTCCAGTTGATGTGTTGCTGCATACACAGCATACGTTTGTTTTCGGCGCCGTCTTGATGTGCTGCCGGCTCACCCAGGCAGCAGCCGGGGTAGCTCGAAGGAGGGGGGGGAGGGTCATCATGCGCGGTGACCAGTGCGGCGGCGCGGCTACAGCTGCGGCGCCACGACCAGTGCCTCCTCCCTCTCTCTTTGTGTTCCATCTGTCTTTTGAATTGTTTGCGTTGGTTGCGCCGGTCGCTCGACTTGAAAGCTTTCTGTACGAGAGAACATGCGCATTTTTGGTGGCGGTCAAGCATGGCTCCTGGCTCATGTGAAGCTCGGATAAAGGAATATTCATGAAGCTGGGGACATGGACAACGTGGGTCTGTTAACGGTGAGTGTACTGTTCCTTGTAGCTACTAATTGCAAAGCGCTAGCTCGGCGTCTGCAGTAGCTCTGCGGATGTAGGCTACCAGCCATTTTTAACTGTAGCATGCATTCGTGGGGTTGTTGAAGATGCCCAATTAAAGGTTTCACAATGACGCTTGCCCCGCACGTGAGGATGTAGTCACGCTGGCGCACATGCTCTGAAAGTGCAAGGCAATGTACTCTAATTGTATATTTTGGCACATATCACCACGGTACCGATGAGAACACACTAACCCCGACACTACATCAGTCAGGTGGGAGGCGGAAATCCGCAGCTCCGACTCTGGCCCGTCCAGCAGGTTCGCGGAGCAGCTGATAGGTTTGACCTAATGGTCCCGACGCGGGAGTGGCCCGCTACGCGCTAACGTGCGCCTTGCAGGACCACAATAATGCTTGCCAATCAACTCACCAACCTAACGAATTGACACCGCTATATGCACAGTTATTAAGCGATTGCACCAGCTATACAATCAGTGATGTGATAACTTATCAGCGGTGATTAGATCCTGATCGCATATTGCCTCTGCACTGCTGAAAGGGCTTGACATTGTTTTAAGATGTGTTCTAGCTATCTTAACAACAGCCCTATTGATACTTGAGTGTGCAGAGTGCTTTTGTTGGTGGATACACTAAAAACGCCTGTGTAAGGCACTGACGCACTGAATAAAATGGCTTTTGCTGTCCCGAAGGTGATAGTCTGAGGTGCAAGAGAGAAAGAGAGAGAGAAAAAACTTTATTTGCGCATAACTCGGAGCATTCCAAATGGTCGGGCCCCTATTCCAGGGCTCCGCTGGCCCTAGCCATCATCTCTACCCGTTGGACCAGCCAGCGCTGATCAACAATGGCCGAGCTGGACAGCAGCGCCTCCCATTGTTCCTCTTTGTTGTTCATGTTGTGGTGTTCTTCATTGTGATGCGTACACTCCCACGTGATGTGAAACAGAGTTGGTGTGGCCCCACACCACGGACATATATCTTTGTATGCTGTGGGGTAGAATACATGCAGCCTGTGTAAGTTCGTGTATGTGTTTGTTTGGATTCTGCGTAATGCCACCGATTCCATTGCTGTAAGTTTCTTATGCGGTGCTGGATACACTTTTCTGTTGTCCCTCTAATACTGAAGAATTGCACCAAAGTTAGGGTCTAGGGGCGTTGGATCCTCTATTGCAGTGTGCAAGGAAGCTCGGTAATCTGTGAAGCCTCGAGCCGCCTCATCCGCAAACTGGTTCCCGGTGACGCCCTCGTGCCCTGGCGCCCAGATAATGGTTTGGGTGTATTCAATTGGGAAGTCCTTGTGAGCTTTGGTTAGAATTTGGAAGGCCTTCATACATATTCTACATTTTCGTAATTTCTGCATGCAGCCTTCGAGTCCGTGATTATTGTCATTGGGGTTTTTCGCTCCCTGCCCTCCTTGATTGCTAGCGCGATCGCTATCTCCTCCGCTTCTGTGATAGAGGCTTGGGCTATGGAGGCACAACTTGTGACGTTTCCTTTTCGGTCTGTGACCACGGCCACCATGTTCTTTGCATTTACCTGATATGGTGCAGCGTCAGTAAATCTCGCCGTATTCAGATATTTCGTCTGTTTATCTATGTAAGCGGCTCTTGCTTTACGTCTTCCAGCATGTAAAACTGGGTCCATGTTCTTCGGTAGGGGGCATATTTTGTACCAGGCTCTGACTGAGCACGACAATTCCTTTGCTCTTCCATGTGCTTGTACTTGTTCGCCGAGGCCGATCCTCTGAAGAAGTTTTCTGCCGGTTGTCGTCTGTAGCAGGCGGTTAATCTGGGTGGTTACTTGTGCCTCAGCCAACTCATCAAATGTATTGTGAAGTCCGAGCGCTAATAGCTTCGCAGTTGATGTGCTTTGTGGTAGTCGCAGAGCTGCTTTATACGCCATCCTTATTATTTTGTCTGAGGTGCAAATGCAGTGCGATGCTGCACCAGCATGGACGTGGTAGTCGTTGTAAATGTTAAGGACACGCCTCGCCAGTGACGGGAAAAGCTCTACACTTCCGACAGCGCGCGTTGTTGCGGGCTTTGCCGTGCGCTGTTTATTCTCGTATCTGTTTGATGTTCTTGTGCTTTGCGTCATACATCTTGCCGCATGACAACGGGATCAAGTAAACGGCAGTATTCCCACATGCGCCGAGTAACATCCTATAGTTCATTGTGCAGCAGCTCTTTCGTGTGAACTGTGCATTCACACGTTTACAGAGCACTGAAAGCTTTGCTGCGGCAGAGAAAACGACCTTAACATCAAACGTATCACCTATATTTTCAAATTGTAAGAAATCTTTTGTAGATAGGAAATCACAGCCACGCGCTATGAGTTACTGGGCACGCAGATCACTTGTGTTTAACGTCGCTGTAAAAGGTCTTAAACAACTTCTTCGACAAAGAAACCAGTACAAGATCAGGGAAACCAGCGCTTATCAGACGGGAGGCCTGCTCGAAAAAGGTGCTTTTTAAAGAGTGGCTGCAACATCCGTGGAGAGCGTTCCTCGAACAATGATTAGCCATTCCTCATTGGCTTTGACGCAATTTATTGTGAGATTGCGCTGAGGTGTGTTGTTGTGCTCACTCAATTAGATATTGATTTTCTGACTGTGACGCAATTGGTTGCGTAGTTGTGCCAAGATCAATCCAATAGGTCGCGGAAGGCGGAACGAAACTCGATCTGAAAGTTATTGCGACATACATCAACAACGTAGCTAGTGAAGCGCGAATAAAGAAGAAGGGACAAATAATGAAAACAAAAATACATATGAACGTCTATTTTTCAGTAAATTTATTTTGATTGTCACAAATACTTTTTCATTACTTTCATAAAAATTTAGTTTTCGGTATATGGTTGAGCACCCACTATTTTTAGTTTGGTTTCAGAAACAGCGGGCAGATGCAAGCAGTCTGGTGACATGGGCTATTAGTTTGGGGGGTGTTTCTAGGCTCTATGCTATCAGAGCTTGTGTTTCGTTCAACGTGTTGTTTAGTTCAGCTCACTAATAGGTCAATGAGGCATCGCTAACTTATTCGTGGTGGCTTCGTGCATACCTTCAGTTGTTTAATTATTTTGTATGTGCTGTTTACTGGCGAGACATTTCCAAGCTCAACTAGCTTACAGAATGTGTAGATAGCCGCTCCTGTCACTGCCGACTGCTTTTGCTGGCGCACGGCCGGCGTGCCCTCGTTTTTGGCGGGTGCAAACACGATAGGCTAAGCAACGAGACGCTGTATATTTTACGGATGCCAAAGCTATTTTTTCAAATCTGCTTTTTCGCTGCAGTCGTTTTGAATGATTAGGCAACATGAGTTTTCGAACTATTATGTCATTGTGCTCGTGAACCTTTGTCTCAAAATTGCCTCTGTGAAGCTTCTTGTTTATAATGCAAGTACGTTATAAGGCTAATAAAACAAGTTTGCTTCCTCAAGTTTTCTTTTCTGTTTTTTTTCTGTGCTGCAGTGACTAACGAGGCACCAGGGGCAATAAAATCGCGTAGTAAAATAGGCACGTAAGGGGTCAGCAATAAAAAAAATTAAATTTTACGTCATGTAGGGCAAATGAATGACGTCGCAACCACTTATGGTTACGACGTAACCATTTATATTTCTATTTTTTGCTATTAGGTGTCCCATCCTCACGTAGATGGTGAAGGTGGCTATCAGCCGCCGACTGCAGGATCCATTGGGTTCTGCGGAAGCTACGCTACCGATTTAAATATATGTTGGTTGTGATGTGGTGTGCTGCTTTATGTCACGTGTATATATTTGCAATGTTTCCACCAATAAACTTTGGTTGAAGTCAGCGCTTCTTTCAGACCTTTTCTCTTATTTTTTAGTTACGCCGTGACTACTTGTAGCCTCGGGCTGTGCAAATATGCTGAAATGTGCAGGTTGGTTTGCGCGACTTCACACTGTGTACATCACACATATTTTGGTTCGCTACACTTATAGAAGCATGTAAATGAGAATAGCCTCATTGGAATTCACAGATCATCCTATCACGCTTTACATATTTCTCTGCTAGGAATAGTTGTTTAGATGAGTACTAATAAAATGATGCAAAGTTTGAACTACAATTCTTTGCAGTTGCTGAGCACAACGTGCAGTAATATTGTAGTTGCTTGAGAAGAATACTTCCCTATTTCCGGCAGAAGTGGTTCAAAGTAGAGCGAATGAGGGTCAGTTGAGTAACTTAAAATAGCCACAGAATAACTCGACCCACGTAGGAGCGTCAATGGCAAGAGTCTCCTGACTACCCGAGAAGTAATATTGTGATCCTGCGCAGTAGATTCATCTCACTCTTTCTAAGAGGGTCAGGAGACTTACTATATCGCGCCCCGCCGCAGTGGTTCAGTGACTAAGGTATTCGGTTGATCTACCGCAGGTTCCGGGATCAAATCCCAGCTGCGGCGGCTGAACTTTCGATGGAGGCGGAAATTTTGTAAACCTGTGTGCTCAGATTCGGATGCAGGTTAAAAAACCTCAGGTGGTCCGAATTTCCGAAGCCCTCCACTATCACGCCTCTCATAATCTTATGGTGGTTTTGGGATGTTAAATTGCACATATATATCAATCAACTCTCCTACATCGCACTGACTCTGAGTCCCCAAGAGAGCCACCTTATCTCTCTAAAGAGAGTCATATACGTGGCGTGTAAAAACCATTGGAAAAGAGTAAAGAATACTCATTTTTTTTTCGCTCTGGCCTGAACACCAATGCTTTTAAATATTATCGCAGTCCCTGGCTCCGCTTAGTGGACAAGCATCTCATGAAACGACCACAATGTGCGCTGAATGGCCCAGATACGCTCCCGGCCTCTGCGATGCATCGGGTGACCATCCAACCCATCATGGTGGAATCTCTGCGCCCTTCATGCGCTGCTACTGTTGGCACACCCAGGTCTGCAAGTTTGCCGGCCCCGAATGAAGGAGAGTTCCTCAAGTCAGCTTCAAACAATATGTGCCACAAATGGAAAACCAAGCATTCATAGGCGTCGTGAACAAACTTGTTGGTGACCAAAAACGGCAATGGTGGACGAGGGCTTCGGAAGAGGTGGCAATTCAACCTATCGCCAGCTTTCCTACAATGACTAAACCAGTAAGGTGTATTGTGACATCGGCGCACTAGCTGTTGATAAAAAGCTTCCACCGTGGCGTACATCCTGAGACAAAGGCTCACTAATCTCTCTTGTTGAAACTGGCTTCCAGAACTGCAAATATGCTTTCCAGGGCTTTGAAAGCCGTGAAAGTTCGGCATTGCATCACGCACCTTGCCCAGCTCTGACAGCTTTCACGTGGGGCTGAGTGTAGCATCTACTCTTTCAGAGTATTAATGGGAATAAATTAAGGAAAACCGTTAACTGCTGATGGCTATATTGTCACTCTTTCTCTTTTTTTGCTTACCAAGGCCCGGCGATGCGAAGACACGAAGATGATGATGGGAACTTGAAGCAACTGTTACTGCTTCGCGAAGCTCAGTTGCCGGGACTTGCCGAATGGCTAATAAAAGAAGCTATAAAGGGATCTCCGGTAACATCAAGAACATGACGCTAGAGTTAATAACACAGAGCATGCTTCGGTTCCTAATGAAATGCGTGCGCGCGAAAGAGTTTTATGCGGCGATTGCTGATGACATTTCTGACATAAACACGCAAGCGCAACTGTGTCTCTGTTTTTAGTAAGCTAAGAAAAACGTGGAAGCGGAAGTTGTATTTGTTGGATTTTATGCAACTAGGAGCACCACAGCTCATACTTTTTTCTCTTTTGAAAGATGCGCTTTGTCGATTCAATATTCGGTATGAGAACTGCTAGGGGCAGTGTCATGATAGGGCTGCAGATGTTTTTGGCAAAATTGGTGGTATTCAGGCCATTTTTCAAGAGATATAACCAAGAGCTTTGTTTGTGCACTGCCTTGCGCATACACTGAACATGTATTCTCAATAATTTTCCACAAAAATGGCATCTGTTGGGATTTGGTTAGCTTGTTTTGAGACCTCGTAAATTTTGTTAGATCTTCATCAAACCGTCTGAGCTGGTTCTAGCAGTTTTAGAAAGAGGGAAGTCCTGCACTCAGACAGTTTCGCAAAACTAGCTGGACGCTAAAGTTGCGCTCTCGTCAATCGGTCTTTGCTGGCTACTCCAAAATAATGAGAAACATTTTCATTCTTTCTTCCGATGAGAAAAATGACACGGGTGCCAAAGCGAGCAGTTACGCAAAACACTTCGAAAGTTTGACACCTATTTTCTGCTGAGGCTCAAGCTTCAGTTTTTGAGAGGGTGGAAAGTTTCAACGTCGCTCTCCAAAAAAAAGCCTACAGTTCACTCACACACAGCATTTAGTTAGGGCTGTTGAAGCAAGCATCGGTCCACAAAGTGACGAAACTTCTGGTTTTTGGGTGCGTGTGTCTGATGAAGCGCGCGAAAGGGACATTGTGGTCGGAAAAGTTTCGAAAAGACTGGTGCAGGCATCATGTCGGTATAATGAAAGGTCTCGCTCAGATGACTTGAACTCCCTCGAAGCTTTGTACCCGCAGCAGCTATATCTAGTCATCGACACGATCAAAGCATCACTTCGCACGCTGTTTTCGGCAGAATAGTGGAATCGCATGAAGCAACTAGAACAGTTCGTAGCAGGCGATTTTCACGGCATGTATACATGCAGGTTCTGCAAACCAGATCTCAATGCTGTGCGTGTTCGACTTCACCGTATGTTGACAAAACAAAGCAACGTGCGAAGAGTCTTGTCACAGTTTGAGATGTGATAAACTTGATTTAGGAAAAAGCAGGTGAACTGTTGAGGGTGATTCATAAAGAAGTTGCCAATCTTACCCAATTGACCAGGATGATTCCTGTGACTTTCCGTTCTTCAGAAAGAGCTTTCTCGTGTTTCGAGAGAATTAAACTCCTGCACTCTTGCAGAATTAAATTGAGAATAAACTCCTGCAGGTGCGGCGATGGCGTAGTGGTTAGAGCATCCGCCTCGCATGCAAGAGGTCCGTGGTACAAATCCCGGTACCGCGCAGTTCCCAACCAGATTAAAAAAAATTCGTGTGTTGATGGAACTGCATTAAGAGGCCTGGGGTGTGGCCTCACCGGCAAACACCGCCGAGAACACACTCCCTCACCAGAGAAGGATTGGCCACCCTGGTGCAGTATCTGGTCAATACCTCCCACATGCTTACGTCAAATAACTCACGGCCCTCAGTCCCCAGCAGCTGCGAAGCAACTGACCACGGCGGCGGTCAGACCTGCAACGCAGCAGAGGGTGCTAAGAATCTCTGAATCCGGACAGGCCGCCATTGGAACCTGAACTTGGCAAAAATTAACGCTAGAACCTTATCTAGTGAGGGAAGTCTAGCTGTACTATTCGAGGAGCTAGAGGGTGTTAAATGGGATATAATAGGGCTCAGTGAGGTGAGGAGGACAGATGAGGCCTATACGGTGCTACAGAATGGGCACATCCTTTGCTACAGGGGCTGAGACAGAAGAGAACTGGGAGTAGGGTTCCTAATTCACAGAAACATAGCTGGCAACATAGAGGAATACTATAGCATCAATGAAAGGGTGGTAGGTAGCGTAATGAAACTGAATAAAAGATACAAGATGAAGGTAGTACAGGCTTACGCGCCTACATCCAGCCATGATGACGCTTCAGTTGAAAGCTTTTATGAAGACGTGGAATCGGCTATGAGTAAGGTAAAAACACAGTATACTATAGTGATGGGTGACTTTAAAGCAAAGGTAGGAAAGAGGCAGGCTGGAGACCAGGCAGTAGGAGATTATGGCATCGGTACTAGAAACGTCAGAGGAGAGCTACTAGTAGAATTCGCAGAACGCAATAATTTACGGATTTTGAATACCTTCTACCAAAAACGAGAAAACCGCAAGTGGACATGGAGGAGCCCTAATGGCGAAAATAAGACCGAAATAGACTTTATAATGAGTGCACACCCTGGAATCGTGCAGGATGTGGAAGTGATTGGCAAGGTACGATGCAGTGACCATAGAATGGTACGCTCTCGAATTTGCCTAGACTTGAAGAAGGAACGACAGAAACTGATACGCAAGAAGCCAATCAATCAGCTAGCACCGAGAGGGAAAGTACAGGAATTCAGAGTGTCGCTGCAGAACAGGTACTCGGCTCTTAGTGAGGAAACCAACCTTAGCGTAGATACAATGAATGATAATCTTACGAGTATCATTACGGAGTGTGCAGTGGAAGTTTGAGGCAGGGTGGTAAGACAGGACACTGGCAAGCTTTTCCAGGAAACGAAGAACCTAATTAAGAAGTGTGAAATTATGAAAGTGTCAAGTACAACAGACAAAATAGAACTGGCAGAGCTTTCGAAGTTGATTAATGGACGTAAGGTATGCGATGTAAGAAGGTATAACATGGAGAGAATTGAACACGCTCTGAAAAACGGAGAAAGTGTCAAAGCATTCAAGAGGAAACTTGGGATAGGCAAAAGTCGGATGTATGCACTAAGGGACAAAGAAGGCAAAATAACTACCAATATGGATAGGATATTTAAAATAGCAGAGGAGTTTTACAGAGATCTGTACAGTAGCCGAGACAACCACGACCTTATTATTATAAGAACTAGCAGTAACCCAGATTACACCCCACAAGTAATGATAAAAGAAGTCAGAAAAGCTTTGGAGAGCATGCAAAGAGGCAAAGCTGCTGGTGAGGATCAGGTAATATCAGATCTGCTGAAAGATAGAGGACAGATTGTGTTAGAAAAAGTAGCCACCCTGTTTACGAGGTGTCTCCTGACGGGAAGAGTACCAGAGCCTTGGAAGAACGCTAACATTATCTTAATACATAAGAAAGGAGATGACAAGGACTTGAAGAATTACAGGCCGATCAGCTTGCTCTGTGTAGTATACAAGCTATTTACAAAGGTAATTGCTAACAGAGTAAAGAAAACCGTAGAATTCAATCAACCAAAGGGACAAGCAGGATTTCGAACAGGCTACTTAACAATTGACCACATTCATACTATCAATCAGGTAATAGAGAAATCCTCAGATTATAACCAACCACTATACATAGCCTTCATAGATTACGAGAAGGCGTTTGATTCAGTAGAAATATGAGCCGTCATGCAAACACTTTGGAATCAGGGCGTGGATGAAGTATATATAAACATTCTGGAAGTAATCTACAGGGGATGAACTGCTACCATAGTGCTTTATAAAGAAAGCAACAGAATACCAATCAAGAAGGGTGTAAGGCAGGGGGACACAATTTCCCCAATGCTATTTACCGCGTGCTTACAGGAGGTTTTCAGAAGCCTGGAATGGGAACAGTTAGAGATAAGAGTCAATGGAGAATACCTTAGTAACCTGCGCTTCGCCAATGACATTGCATTGCTGAGTAACTCAGGGGACGAATTGCAACTCATGATTACGAAGTTAGGCAAGGAGAGCAGAAAGGTGAGTCTTAAAATTAATCTGCAGAAAACGAAAGTAATGTACAACAACCTCGGCAAGGAGCAGCGCTCCGAGATAGGTAATAGTGCACTTGAAGTTGTAAAAGACTATGTCTACTTAGGGCAGGTAATAACCGCAAAGCCGAACCATGAGATTGAAGTAACTAGAAGAATAAGAATGGGGTGGAGCACATTCGGCAAGCACTCTCAAATTATGACAGGTAGATTGCCACTATCCCTCAAGAGGAAGGTATATAACAGCTGTATCTTGCCGGTACATAGCTACGGAGCAGAAGCCTGGAGACTTACAAAGAGGGTTCAGCTTAAATTGAGGACGACGCAGCGAGCAATGGAAAGAAAAATGGAAGGTGTAACCTTAAGAGACAAGAAGAGAGCACAGTGGATTAGGGAACAAACGGGGGTTAAGGATATCATAGCTGAAATCAAGAAGAAGAAATGGACATGGGCAGGGCATGTAGCGCGTAGACAGGATAACCGCTGGTCATTAAGGGTAACTGACTGGATTCCCAGAGAAGGGAAGCGGGTTAGGGGGAGACAGAAGATTAAGTGGGCAGATGAGATTAAGAAGTTTGCGGGTATAAATTGGCAGCAGCAAGCACAGGACCGGGTTAACTGGCGGAACATGGGAGAGGCCTTTGTCCTGCAGTGGACGTAGTCAGGCTGATGATGATGATGATGATGATGATGACTCTTAAAAAAAGGTTGTAGTACTTGCTAGCTTTGGTGTAATAATAATTTGTCATATATGTTACAACTCTGGTAGTTATGCATAGTTATCATCGACCAAGGTGGCAACTGTTACTACCTTTACATTATTACCAGCCTTTAGTAACTTTTACTACCCTAGCCGTTTCCACCCAGGGGTAGTAACTTTTAAAGCTTTCAAGAAAAACTTAACCTGATACTACTATGTTCAATTATTTTGCCATAATATTTCTTCATTGCTAATATTGGTCAATCAATGTCTCATTAGAACACAACTGCGCGTGATTTCCCGTGATGTGTCATGAACGCGAGGAATACGTTGACCTGTGTTCGCAAAAAATTGATACCATCGTGATACAAAGGAAATAATAGCAAGCGGTGTTCGAACACTATGGACAGCAATAAGCACACACAAACGACATAGCACAAGCACATGAAGCGTTAGAATATACATGGACCTAATAAGCTGACTATTATTTCACGCTACAGTATGAAGTAAGCGGGGCGTACTTTGCAGATGTATGTCTTGAAAATGGAAGCCTTTGTATTTCAGGATATTGATAGCAAATGCGAGTCTGAGCACCACACTATACTACCTAGTTGATTCTGTTAAGAGACGTAGCACAGGACTTCCTGTCAGCCTTCCTTACAAAAAATTATGTCATATCTATTTATTACAAAACCGCCACAAAGAGGCAATATGTACAGAGGCCGAAACAAGGTATCATGCTCGTTAACAGTCTCAGTGCATTTGAATGCTTCACACTGCTGGTATATGAGTGATTGAAACTTAATAAACGTTTTGGTGGTTAGACGTGCCAAAAGATTGATAATGTTTGAAGACGCCGCAGTGAATTAATTTTGACCATCTTCAGGACTAATCTTAACCGTCAGGTTATTTTGATTCATCGGTCTTGTTAATTTGCAGTAGTTTACTAAGCTTGTTGCAACTGTCCATTACAATGCATGTAGCCTTGCTTATGGTTGATTACTTCTATTTCCACGTTTCTACAATATCGTAATGACGTTTAAATATTTCAGTTCCGTTAGTTAAAATAATATTTTTTTATCAATGGCCATCTTCGGTGTCCTTTTATTGCGCTAGCAATGATATAGATATTCTCAGCTGCATTTCGCCGCTGGCGTCAGCGTCGACGTTACTCAGCGCATATGTATACGTATCTGCATAGAGAAAGAAACAAATCTAGAAAGAGATTCCTGTGCACGGAATCGAAGTTTGAACCACTGAGACATGAGTGCCGAGGTGCTAACCACTGAGCTTCGGAAGAGCACGTCCCTCAACGTTCAAAGGGCAAGGTAATATTATCTATCACTTACTGCTGGTGCCGGCTATCTCGGGGGAGAGGAAGGAGACTATCGTGTTTTTAGTATTGCCAGTAAGATGGCGTGGCGGCGTTTGCCCTTTTCCCACACGTACTTTGCCCTGCATTGACAATAAGAAGGTGGAGGCTCAATCGCGCGCCTTATCTTGTAGTGGGTAGGATCGTACGTTTCGGCTACATTTTGGGTTTAGACGGAACGATTCTTTTTCTAGTTACCGGGCGCACAAAGGTCTCTGAAATTGTTGCGCAGTCACCATTTGCAAAAGAGCGCGCAGTTGAGGCACAGCAAAGTAACTGAGACGATTATTTGCGTTCATTTGTTCCTGTGAGTTCGTTTTGTGCATTATTTGTGCGCGAGAAAGAAGGGGCATGTTATGATCTGCTCGCCATTCTGCGCGTGACCTTTCAATTTGTACTATTGCGTTCATTACTTCGCCTTTGTGGCAAAGCAGTGAGTTTTTTCTGTTTAATAACGACACTTTGAGACGATTTCTCTCATTTATTATCAGAATATGAAGTGCACACTATATTAGATTAGGTAGTCAACAGCCGGGTAGCAAAAGTAATAACGAAGCAACAAAGGCAGTAACGGCTGCAGTTACTACCTCCTTATTTAGAGTTACTCACTGTTCGCTATCGTAAGTAGTAAACTGGTCAAAAAAGGAATGGTTGCAGCTAGCAACTCTTAATATTGGAGGTAGTAAAGAGGTAGAAAAAGGGCAGTAAGTGCTGCAGTTACTACCCATTTGCTTGGTTGCAACCTTTTTTCTTTTTTAAGAGTGTACCAGCGCTCAACAATGGGACAGGCCAGGCTCAAAGGGGAACTCCAGTGCATTTTCGACCACCCCGAGATAATGCTGTTTTTGAATAGAATTGACATTCCTGCAGAAGCTAGAGTGGTTTATTTTGCCCATATACTTATGAATGATTTTGATTGAATAATGAACGATAAGGCAAAACAATAACTGAAACAGCGATGCAAGGTGTGTATCGGATGAAGTCCCGAAGTGTGCTACACCCCGGCACGGCTGCCCAGGGAGTAAACATAGCTGACTTGCCTCTTCTGACGGGTGAAAGCCAAGCTTGCGCTGTCATGCGACGTGGGAATAAGCTATGCCTGCTCATACGCAACTACAAATGATAAGTTCAGCAATAACCGCAGCAACTATGTTGACGGGGAATCGTTGTTTTTTTGATTTCGAGCTGCTTGCGTGGGAAGCAACTCACATTTCCCGAATGGATTTTCTTGTTGCTTAGTATTGTAAGACCTGGCCTCAACGATAACTTACACGCTGTATGCAACTGACAAATCTGAACTGTGTTCGCATTGGCGTCACCTAGTAGAAGAAAGCCCTGCATCCATCTGCTGAGAAAGGCATGGTTTTTGAAAAAGACCTTAGGTTACATATACAAAAAGGCTCGCGTTTACAAGTGTGATTCCAGAATTGGCTGCCAATCTAAAAATTTCTTTTTTAAGAAACTAAGTGATTTATGGTTGCATAATTTTGCACATATTACCACGGTACCGACGAGAACACACACTCACAGTGTTATCGATATTAGTGGATATCGAAAAAGACGTCAGAATTTTCCTTTAACCATACCATGTTGCTCTCCTGCAATAAATAGCTACCTAGGTAAGTTCATCTCGATCGTCTGGCTAACGGGTTCATTCATCGAATGGTAGAGAAAATATGTTCATGTTGAAATCAAAGACTACCGTTCTCAGGACAACGCTCTATAATATCGTTCTCTGCCGAAGTTTGTTCTTTTCTTAGCCACGTGTATATATTTTTATTTATTTGTATGGCGTGACTGGTATATCGAAATGTTTTAAAAGCTTTCCGATGAATACAGAATTATAGGTACCACTAAGAACTGTATTAATTTTCTCATTCTTGTGTTCTCAGAGTGTACGAAAAGCCACTGCGAAGTCGGAAGTGTAATATTGTCTTGGATCGCTAGCACCAGTTCTGGGATGTAGGGGTACAAATTCAACTATTTATAGGTATACAAATGTAATTTGCATCTTTTGTTCCGCAGCAATTTTTGGCATATAATTTGTAGAAAGTCACAGTTGAATATCAAACCGAAAGCCTGAAATTTTTTGTCAATAAATTGTACATACTGGCATTGATAAGACATGTTCATAGTTTTGTTTTCTTTCTATTTAAGTAATTTATGTAATGGTTACGTTAGAAAATTGGAAAAAAAGAAAAGAACTCACAGCGTGATGAAAGTACCGAACAAATACGTCATGAGCTCTTGTATATTCGCTCCTAACGTTTTCCAAGTGTAAGCGTTTCGTAACCATTGCATTGATGATTGCTGAACGTGTACTTTACGTATGCCCGTCCGTCATAGGTGTATTATAGAAAAATGGAAAAAAAATATTTCAAACGTTGGGTTACGAAGCCATGATTCGTTCCTGTACACTGCTTTCGAAGTGAACACTTTTGGCGCACCTGTGTATTCAGTCCAGAAGTTTCTTATTAATTACGGCCTTTCAAACTACACTTTATTCACTAGTGGCCAGCGAACTTCGGCTCCCTTGCTCAACAAGCCGGAATATTTCTTGAAAACTGCTTTCTCCTAATTGTCTTACTTGTTACAATTATGCAACACATTTTTGCCCCCGAGCTCCGAATAAAAGAAAAGCAAATTTACTCGTTCTTTCTTTTCGCTAATGGTACATTTATGTAAATTGAGGCGTTTTAGAGTGGCACTCTTTTATAAAACAGGAGAGCGGTCACGACACATCAAGGGATATTGGCAGAACCAGCCTGGGTACGCAGACAACCAAACGTTGTCTTCTTCCCCTACTGAGTCGTACCCCTACCTTTCTGAGTAGCACTCATCTTCTTCACTACATTTTCCTCCCCTCCGGAAAATAGCCATCCTGGCGACTCATGGACAGGAGACAATAGAGGGACAGTAATATGGTTTTAGGCGATTTAAGTGGACGGTCTCACGTGCATGGGGTCGTTGATCATGGGGCTGCTCAAGCGGCTCCACGATGTAATTGACGGGTGAAGTTTGTTTAACCACACGGTAAGGGCCGTCATACTTGTGCATCAGTTTCGTTGAGAAACCAGGGCTGGTTGAAGAGATGCGAAGCCAGACAAGGTAATCCGATGTATAAGAAGTTCGCGTGGTGCACCATGACGTAAAATTATCTGATGCATTATGAAGTGACCGACGTCACTGGCTGACGCAGAGAGAGGGGTGAAGTTTCTGCGTAACGCGTAAGGTGATCGATAGCGACGATTACCCAGCGATTTTCAGCTGGTGTAATCGGAAGAGGTCCATACAGATTGACACCAACATGGTCAACCGGTCGGGCAGGACAAGGTAAGGGATGTAGTGGAGCTATAGAACTTGGAGTGCGATTCTTCCGGCGTTGGCAAGCGAGACAGGAACGTACGTAGCGACAAACAAAGCGATACATTCCACGATAGTAGTAGCGGTGGGACAAGCGGGTGTAGGTTTTTAACACTCCAGCATGGGCGCATTGTGGGTCGGCGTGAGAGAAGGCGCATATGTCTGAGCGGAGACGTCTGGAAATGAATAGGAGCCATTGGCGTCCTTCAGAGAGATAATTCCGTCTGTATAGCAAAGCATCTCTGATACCGAAGTGCTGTATTTGACGGCGCATACCTCTAGGAATATTTTGCAAGGGAGTTCGACTCAACAAGTTGATAGGTGAAGCGATTCAAAGCTCTTTTTGTTGCTCCTGTAGCATGTCGCTGACACTAAGTGCAGATACGTCGGGGGCAGGCGAAGACGGCGACTTGTCACTACATCGTAGAGGTGATCGGGACAAAGCGTCTGCTTCGGAATGTTTTCGGCCAGATCGGCAAACGACGTGAATGTCGTACTCTTGTAGCCGAAGCGCCCAACGGGTGGGCCGGCTGGTGAGATCTTTTAACGAGGAGAGCCAACATAAGCCATGTTGATCTGTAACCACGCTGAATGGGCGCCTGTAAAGATAGGGTCGAAACTTGCCTATGGCCCATACGATGGCTAGACACTCTTTTTTGGTGACTGAATAGTAGGCTTCTGCTTTGGTGAGTGCACGGCTAGCATAAGAGACGATGACGCTGGGCGAGCACAGTACCGAGGCCAACTCCGCTAGCATCTGTGTGTATTTCCTTCAGGGCAAGACGATCAAAAAGTATCAGTTTAGGAGGTGACCTAAGAAGGTGGCGGAGTGTGGTAAATGCATCATCAGAAGCTTACGACCAACTGGAAAGGTCGTTGTTGCCGGCAAGAAGGTCATTCAAGGGCGATATGATGGAGGCGAAGTTTCAAATAAAACGACGAAAATATGAACATCAACCGAGGAAGCTGAAAAAATCTTTTAAGGTCTTCGGCTTAGAAAATTCGGCAACGTCAGGGAGTTTTGTCGGAACCGAGAAAATGCCATCTCTGGATAAAACATGGCCCAAAATTTGGCCTTTTCGAGCGTCGAAGGAGCACTTCTTCAAGTTGAGCTATAGATCAGCGGAGGCGAGGCAAGTAAGCACTGTCTTGAGCCACTGAAGATGCGTTGAAAAGTCACTTGAAAATTTCACGACATCGTCTAAATAACACAAACATGTCTGCCATTTCAGGCCATGGGGGATGTTGTCGATCATGCGTTCGAAAGTGGCAGGCGCATTGCAGAGCCTGAATGGCATGACGTTTATTTCGTATAAGCCATCAGGGGTAACAAAAGTCGTCTCGGGGCGATCAGCCTCAGCCATGTGAACCTGCCAATAACCTGAACGCAGATCTAGTGACGAGAAGAACTCCCCCACCCCCTTGTAATCAGTCAAGGGCATCGTCTATGCTAGGTAGCGGGTAAACATCTTTGCGCGTGATCTTATCCAACCGGCGTTAGCCAACGCAGAATTTTATTGAGCCATCCTTTTTCTTGAGTAGACCAACTGGGGAGGCCCACGGGCTGTTAGAGGGCTCAATAACACCTCGCTTCTACATGTCGTCAACTTGTTCCGCGATTATGCGACGCCCAGATGCCGATATCCAATACGGATGCTGACGTAAAGGAGCGTGAAGGCCAGTGTCGATTTCATGAGATCCTGTGGAAGCATGGCCCAAAATCAGTTGCTGGTAGTCGAAGCTGGCGCGGAAGCACTTGACGAGGGCGATGATGTTGGTGCGCTGCTGGGCCGTAAGGTTGGTGTCGATGGAGCACGAAATTGCGTCGGTGAATGATGGGGAATAGAATGACAAGCAGCAATCAACAGCATGAATAGCTAGCGTGGTCGAGTGGTCAGGAACTACACGTACACTCAAGGGATCAATGTCATCAGCAAAGCCCAGGCATTCTCCGCCCAGTAACTTGGAAGACGAGGAAAATGGATTTGAAACATAAATTGCACTTGATTCATCGTCAACATTTAGAACAGAAAAAAAATCAGGAAGCACATGCAGCAAGCAGCGGTTTCAGAAGGCGTAAAAAGAACAGTTGAGTCACTAGAGACGTCACAGGAAAGCGGAACTAGAAGGATGAGAACAAGGTATTGAAGTGTCGGCGGCAACGAAAACTTTTGCAGGTGAAAGAGACGAGCCGAATGAAGCATCGTCGCATAACGGCGCAAACTCAACTTCGGCGCGAGCACAGTCGATGATGGCATGATGAGTGCAGAGAAAGTCCCAGCCTAATATAATGTCATGAGAACCCTGCGGGAGCACTAAAAACTCGAAGACATAAATATTGTCAGCAATAACGACACGTGCTGTGAATGCAGCAAAAGGGCGAATTCGTTGCTCGCTCGCAGTGCTCAAAACAAAGTCGTGAAGAGGCATTGTGACTTTTTAGGGGACGGCAAAGTTTTTCAGTCATTACAGACACTGCGGTGCCAGTATCGACCAATGCAAAAGCAGGCATACCTTCAACAGAGACAGCTACGACGTTCGACGGTGAAAAAGAAGGTCTTGTGGAGTTCGAAAGATCCGCAGTACTTGCCCCCGGAACTGCAGCCCCTAGTTTTCCTCAGGGACAGGGCGAGCTCGACGTAGCATTGGGGAAAGGAAACGGCGTTGAGGTGGAGGCGACCGGTGTCTTTTGAAGTTCCGCCGAGGTTAAAATGTGTCCATGGTGGCAGTCTCGCCAGATACAGCAGGCTTCGGTCATGGTGGGAAATTACAATTGTTGGGCCTGACGTCGTCAAGCAGGAAAAAACACACGCTCTCGAGAAAACCATGCCACGTCCCCGCAATTTCACAGGTGAAGCATATGGGGCGGTTTTCTTCAGTGCGCCAAGAGTTCTGAAAGCGTGGAGATGGTACTCGGGAGAAGGGACGGGCCGCCTGGTACATAGGCTCAGTCGGTACGACAAAGGGGCGCGTGGACGTAGGCGTTCGCGACAACGAAACGGGGCCGTTCGCGACACCCGGACATCGGGTTCCGTTCAGTGCTTGAGCATACGTCAATGCAGCAGCCACAGGTGGTGCGTGAGCTGTTGGTAGCGCCTCGGACACTTGCTCCTGCACTACTCGCTGTATTGATGGCGCTAAAGTAGTCGTTGCACCTTCGGAAGTATAAGGCACGAGAGACAACTGGCGTTTGACCTCCTCTCGTACAAATTGCTTGATCTCGAGAAGCAAAGTGGTGTGGTCTCTAGCAGTGCCAGCCGAGGTTAAAGCGGAGATTGTTGCACATGGCGCGCTGGCACAACGAGTGCTGTCACGGTGTTTCTAGAGCTCATCATAGCTCTGACAAAGTTGAATCACTACCGCTACCGTTTGCGGGATTTTGGCGACAAGCATCTGAAATGCGTCGTCAGTCGTGCCTTTCAAGATGTGTTTGATCTTCTCGGCTTCTGTCATGGCCGAGTTGACATGCCGGCAAAGGTATACCACATCTTCAATATGACTGGTGTAATTCTCACCATTCTGTTGAGCCCGAGTACGCAAGCGTTGTTCGGCCCGTAGTTTGCGAAGCGCTGGCCGGTCCGCAATCGCTGTTTGGAAGGCCGACCAGGTTGGGAGGTCTCTCTCGTGATTACAGTACCACAGACTGGCGACGTCGTTCAAATAAAATTGGACGACAGTAAGCTTGTGCGTATTGTCCCACTTGCTGTGCTTGCTCACCCGGTCGTATTCGTTGAGCCAGTCTTCCACGTCTTTGTCATCGGTTCCACTGAAGGTAAGCGGATCGCGTTGCTGAAAGGAGCCGAGACAGACAGGAGCTGCAGTAGTTGGAGCTGAGGCAGCAGCCTGCTGATGATCGTCCGTGGACATTGTAGCAACTGGAGGCAACGTACGGTTTCGCAATTCTAGAGTTAGGCGTTCCCCAGCATTCTCCATCAATTAAAATGAGCCGTTATAAAGTGGCACTCTTTTATAAAACAGGAGAGCGGTCCCGACACATCAAGTGGTAATGGCGGAAGCAGCCTGAGTACCCAGTCAACCAAACGTCGTCTTCTTCACTAATTGAGTCATACCCTGTGCTTTTCTGAGTAGCACTTATCTTCTTCACTACAAATGCAATATTTTTGGAAACTTGTGACCAGTGCAACACGTATTCAAAAAATTTATACTGGATGAGTCAAACCGCGGAAGTTCACTGTTTATAGATTCGTGGAACGTCTTCTTTGGGGGCACACCGTAGTTGGCCATTGTAATTAGTTACGTGTCATCTCATAGAGAGTCCCCCCACTTCCTCTCCCTTTTTTTGCCGCTTCAAGCCGCACTCCAGGTATGCCCCCCCCAGGGGGAAAATATAAGCCTATGCCAGGAATTCCAGGCAAAATTTCCTTCATTTCATTGTTATTTTATTCCTTCAACAGGGTCCTCTTTTTATTAGGTCACAAAAATGTTGAATGATTCCCGAATCATTCCAATTGCGGAGTAGCGACTCCGCAACACTGATGTATGTACACCAACCAAATAAACCTGTAGTCTTACATGTCCTGCCCCGCTGAACGGCACTCACGAGGCACGCTTACGAGAGGCAATTTGGAGCCGCGTCGTCCGCTCCATGTCTAGGGGTCTTCGCAGTAGGCTTTGAGACGGCACCTCAAGTGGTGTAAGTGGCGTCCGCCTGCAGCCTGCGTGCAAATAATGGCTGAAGCACAAGCGAGGGGATGAAACACAGTTGCAAACTTATCGAAGAGTCGAGCGTAGGGCAGGTATAGCAAAAGTCACTGTTAGCGAAGTGCTTGCTGCACACTGTCGAGGAGGCGTGGGGTGCTTTCCCTCTCTGCGTTCAACAATGCACATCTTCCTCACCTTGGGGTCAGCAGGATGTTTGTGAAGGCTAACGTCTTTTTCACTGGTAGGTCACTATATAGAGGCTCAAAGCACTGCTCCACGATTACGCAGCACTCGTCACGTAGACAAGCTGCTGCAGTTTTAAGAAACGAAGTGTTGTGCTTTTAAAATAAGTGCTAAAAAAGGACACTCACGGATGTTAGAACAGCGTCGGTAGCCACCACACACAATATAACTAATTTAACTGCGTGTTCACTGAGTTTTACCACGACACTGCTTTCTGCATGGCGCCATGCCTCGATAGCGCGGGAATCCTCGAACGTACCTTATACAAGCGCTGTTTGCAGCGCTGCCGTCAGTCGCACACAAGGCGAATATGGTGACAATAGAAGCACATGGGCCTGTCAATGTGGGTTCGCCATGCAGGTGGACTGCGGAGCGATGAGGGTGAGCCAGATGGGAATAGACGTGCAGGCATGAATTGTTGCTGGAATCAGTGCGTGCACATAGTGAAATAGATAAACTTTCTAATCTGGCAGTTGTGCGCCGCACGACTGCTTGAATCAGGGACAACGTGATTAAATGAGAGGGGTCACGGGACGTCTGTGCCATTGTAGCTGAAGTGGCCGCTTGAAGTTGACGCCTGACGAGTCACGTAAAGTGGTCACAGGTGTCTTGCGGACGGTAATAGTCAAGACACGAGGACGTCACGGGGATATTCGGAAGGCGCTGGAAATGACTGAAGAGGTGCCTGCTTTTAGCCTGTTTGAACCAGCGGCTAGGCGTCTTTTCTCGTGATGATATCTTTTTAGCTTTCTCTTTCAGGACCTTCCATTTTTTCTTTAGCTTGGGACATTCTTTGTCCCTTTCCAAGTGTTCGCCATTACAGTTAGCCGTCGTACACAACCTCCTCAAAGGACACGCCTCATAAAGTTTTGGAACCAGCTTCCGCCTAGGCCGCGTCTGCAGTAGAAAATACTTTAAACGGGGCACCAAGAACGGCTCCAGCAAACGATGGTGCCCAACTTGTAACCATGCTTAAGATGCTTGTAACGTCGTCAGATCTCTAATAGCGGGTCATCATATGTCAGCATCATTAGCCGCGCTAAAGCTCTTGGAGGCTCTCGTTCTACTTCTCGATGGTTTTAGTAAAAGTATATGAACACCTTTCGCAAGTCCGTCCCTATGTGCTGCAATGGAACGTCAGGTCTCTATGACCGCGCCATTCTGATCTCATTCTTAGGCTCTTTGCAATGAAGAATCCGCTGGATGTTATCGCTCTTCAAGAAACCAATGTGAGAAATGACGAGCTCAGACTTCCGGGTTACGTGGGTGTTCACAGCAATGCCCATGCACGGTAATGGCGTGTGCATCTTTCCAGTGTACAGACACCAGGCATCCACGAAATGCTTCGAAAGCGTCATTGTACATACTATCCGATGCTCATTTCGCAGTGATCGAAGCATGTGACCTCTGCGACGCGAATATGTAGCAGTTGCTATTTTTCTCAGAGACACAAATACGACTGTAGAAAGCATATTCTGGGGATTCATCGTTAGGAGTTCACCGAGATGTTGAATGCAAGAACCGATAGGGTGTGTTTTTATGCCGGAGGCAAGAGTAGGAGAGGGAAACAAAAGCCCATCATCTTCTTCAGGGTCCCTTTTCACGAGGCTCTTTGCGCGCACACCGTCTTCGTTCTTTGTTTCGGGCGCGGCATTTGCCTCCCCTTAAAATAGCATCGCCACGATGCTATAGATGAGCCAGCGATTTGCCCATAATGTCACTTTGTAGAAGCGACAGTGCCTTGCATAGTCACTCGCTGACGTATCACTTAATGCGCACTACGTCCACAAGCTCAGGTCGGTGCTGGCGACGCCTTGTACAGTTTGGGCTATCTGGGACAACTTCGTAGGTAACGTCACTTAGTCGTCACAGCACTCGATAAGGTACAAAATACCTTCTGAGCACCTTTACGGATACTCCCCGTCTGGAACAGGTGTCCACACCCATACCCAGTCCGCGGTTTTGTACGTTACGGGTGTATGACGTAGGTTATAGCGGCCTGCGTCTTACTCTTGCTCCTGGTATATTCGCAGACGTGTGAGCGGCCTGGCTTCCTCTGCGCGTTGAGTAAACGCCTCACCACTCGTTTCGTTGTCATCGCATTCGTGGGCCAACATCGCTACCAACATCGTTCTTACTTCTCGTCCGTGAACAAGGCTGAATGGGGTCATGCGTGTGGTTTCGTGTTTCACAGTATTGTATGCGAACGTTATGTAAGGGAGAATCTCGTCCCAGTTTTTGTGTTCGATGTCCACAAACATTGAAAGCATGTCTTCCAGAATTTTGTCGAGCCGCTCGGTCAACCCGTTGATTTGTGGATGGTAAGCTGTCGACTTGCGATGAATAGTACCGCTGAGCACCAGCACATGATCTAAAAGCGCGGCCGTGAATGCGGTTCCGCGATCTGTTATAACGATTGATGGAGCACCGTGTCTCAGCACAATGTTCTCTATGAAGAACCGGGCCACCTCCTCTGCTGTGCCTCTCTCGATGACTTTTGTCTCAGCGTAGCGAGTGAGGTAGTCGGACGCCACTATAACCCAGCGGTTACCAACACTAGAAGTGTGAAGTGGGCCTAAACGGTCCATTCCGATCTGGTCAAATGGCGTTGTCGGATCTGATCAGGGTGTAGCGAACCGGCTCGTTTCGTTGGAGGTGACTTGCGCCGCTGGCAATCGAGGCAGGTCCTAACATGCTGCTTCATAGCAGCGGTGAATCTAGGCCAGTAATACCTCACTCGAACACTGCTCAGTGTGCGCGTGTAGCCTAAATGTCAAGATGTTACCTCGTTGTGAGAAGCTTGCAATACCTCAGAACGAAGAGTGGTAGGGACGACAAGCAGGTAGATGGACCCGCCTGGCAAGAAGTTCATTTTGTAAAGGACATTCTTTCGCAGACAGAACGCCGATATTCCTCTTGCGAGGGCTTTGGGCGAATTCTGGGGTTCGTCTTTGTAAATAACAATCAAGCCAAGTAGCTCAGCATTGTCAAGCTGGTTATATGCGATGGCTGACGTGCCGAGGATTCTGAGGAACGCTGTCTCTTCATCAAAAAAAGCAGCCGACTGTATTGGCAATCGAGATAGGCTGTCGGCGTCCGTGTGTCGTTTTCTCGACTTATACACCATCGTTATAACAAACTCCTGTAGTCTAAGGCACCAGCGTGCCAATTGCCAAGAAGGATGTTTCAGACTTGTTAACCAACACAACAAATGGTGGTCACTGATAACCTTGAACGGGCGGCAGTACAAGTATGGGTGAAATTTCGTAACTGCCCACACTACGGCGAGGCATTCCTTTTCAGTGGTGGAGTAATTTGCTTCGGTGCGTGACAGAGTTCTCCTTGCGTAAGCGATCCCTTTTTCCTCGTCGTCCTGGCGCTGCACAAGCACAGCTCCGAGGCCAACATTGCTGGCGTCGGTATTGAGCCCTGTAGGGGCTGTCTCATCAAAGTGGGCAAGCACGGGGGTCGTGTGTAGACGTTGCCGCAAGTCATCGAAAGCAGCTTCCTGTTCTTCGTTTCATACAAATGCAACGTCATCCCTCGTGAGACGAGTTGAAGGTGACACAATGCGCGCAAAATCTGGAATAAACTGCCGATAATATGCACAGAGACCCACAAAACGCCTCACTGCTTTTTTATCTGATGGTGTTGGAAACTGTAAGACGGCGGCAACTTTCTCGGGATCTGGACAAACTCTTGCGTAACTGACGCCATGGCCAAGAAACTACAGTTCCTCAAAGCAGAAGTGACATTTCACCGGCTTGAGCGTCAGGCCTGCGGTTCGTATGGCCTGCAAGACCATTTGCAATTGTTCAAGGTGTTTGTCAAACGTTGTAGAAAACACAATGGCGTCGTCAAGATATACTAGGCCGGTTCTCCATTTAAGCCCAGAGACCATTTTCTTCATTTAAGCCCATTTAAGCCCGGAGCCCAGATTTTTGACCAACGCGATCGTCGGACTTCATATTGCTGAAGTGCCTCCTAGCTCTTTGTGGCTCGCCATTTCTGCTGTGGGGAGATTTCAATGCCCATGGTCTTTGTTGGCGTTGTCACCCAGAAGACAACTGTGGAGTGAAAATCAATGAGCTTATTGTTAAACATGATCTGCAGACCTTTAATGACGGCTCATCCACATTTGTCGGCTGAGGTATGGAACAAGTCACCATTTATCTTGCCATATCAACGAGAGATGTGCGTCTTACTTGGTCAAGCGAGTTTGACCCATTGGGTTCGGATCATCTGCCCGTTTTGCTGGTTCCAGAAAATTCTCCTAGCAGCCAGAGAGCTGCCTACACAGTGACAAATTAGAACAAGTTTCATCAGCTGATTTCAGAGGCGCCATCACACGATAACATGTTCAAACTAGTGAGTGAATATCTACAGCAAGCTACAGTAAGGCAGCTGCGAAGCATAGTCAAGCAAAACCCTGACCTAAAGCTTTTAAGACTACGTGCTTGTTGACAAAGTGCTTACAGGAGGGCACAGTGTTCCAATAAATGGTCTGATCGGGACACCTTATAACCGCTTAGATGCAGCCATTAGGCGGCACACAAAACAACTTCGTCGAAGAAGCTGCGCCACATTGTGTAGCTCGTTGCATATTGCGAGTGGTTTTGGGAGTGTATGGCGCATATTGAAGGCTCTCCGAACAACACAGGTCTGCAAGAGCCCAACTAGAGCATTGTGCACCACGACTAGACGGTCTTCATAAATTCTTGAGGAAGATTTTGAAAATATTTTCACCTCTCCTATGTCAAAAGACAACGCAAGTCATCGTTTCGTAACCATTTTATAAGGACCTCCGTGTGAGATGGATGAGGCAGAAGTTACCCTGGCTCAGCTGCATCATGCACTTAGCCTCTGTAACCGTCGCACCACCCCAGGCGAGGATGGTGTTACGTACAAAGCCTTGCGAAACATTGATGAGGTCTTTAATCAAAGTATCCTGTACGATTACCACAAAGTGTGGCAAACAAGTCTGATTTCTGCTGAATGAAAATCGTCTGTAGGGAAGCCAATTTTAAAGCCTGGTCACCCTGCACAACTCCTGAAGTCATACCAGCGAATATCACTAACTTCTAATACTGTGAAGCTGATGGAAGGTGAGGTTCTCTTTCATCTGGACGCCAGATTACAGGAGCTCACTTTCTTCCCTAATGTCATGAATGGATTTAGTCGCCACTGCTCAGCCCTCGACAGCATAGAAGATCTTGTATGATCGCTTGAATTTGCTCAAGGAAACAAAAATTCAGTGTATGTTCTATGTCTTGACATACAGCAAGCGTTTAACACTCCACCACATAAGGTGATTATTTGTGCACTGATGAATGGAAGAATTCAGGTCGTCTGTTACACTTTCTCCGTGATTTTCTATCTGAGCGCAGAATGAAAGTGCGCATAGGAGAAGTACAGAGTCAACCTCATGCTGTTAAATGTGGCGTCCCGCAAGGCAGCGTCTTGTCACCGCTTCTCTTCAACAGCGTACTTTCTAGACTTCCAGGCCGATTACCGCCAGTATGTGACTTTTCTATAGGCATAGCGATTTATGCTGATGACAGCGCACTATGGGTCAGTGGTCCATCACACCATGATCGACGTCTTCGTGGTATATTGCAGCGAGCTCTGAATGCAACTTCAGAATATTGTTGGAAGTTGGCCTGCAGGTCTCACCTGCGAAGTCAGCTGCCATCGCGTATCATCCAAGGCGACGCGCTCATCTAAGTCTTAGCAGGCTTTACCTCTGAAGTACACCGATACAGTGGGTACACCAACATCGCTACATGGGTGGAATCATGGATGAACGCCTTTCTTGGCGCCCTGCTGTTAAAACTGTGAGGCGAAAAGCGCTGTTTCTGTTCAAGTACGTAGCCACCTTGACTGCTAGGGGTGAGGGCACTTATCAGAAGACGGCACTACAGGTTTACAATCAGCTGTATTCTCTTGCGTGATGTATGCTTTGTCAGTCTTGAATGTGCCACCTGCTTTAATGTCTCAGCTTGAACAGGATCATTGTGTTGCCCTCCGACTGTTGTTTGGCTCACCTCGTGAAGCACAATCCATCCCACTACTGACTGAAGCACACCAGTTGACGGTAAGGCTGCAAGCTGACCAGAAAGCGCTACATCATATTGAGCGTCTAAACCGAGCCCCACATGCAAAGACACAAGACACACCTTAACAGGCTGGTACAGCACCCACTTTCTCGGATGGGTAAGATGGCGCCTTTGTTGAATGACACTACTGGCAATTCCGGCGAAACTATTCAGTGGCCAATATCGACAGAGCACCGGCCATGTGCCTTCCCTACCATCTGTCAATTCCAGAAATACGCAAAAAGTGTGACCAACCTGTTTCGGAACTATACCAATTAGCCCATTCACACTTAATTGAAAACTTCGAAGACTTAGCAAAAGTGTTTGCGGATGCTTGTGTACGCAGCGATGGCCTGAGCGCATCTGCAGCTTTCTTCTATCCTTCAACCGATATCAGGCGGTTGTTTAAAATACCGCACCCCTTATCGTCGGTGACAGCCGAGCTAGCAGCGGTTGATGTTGCCTTTAAGTGTTTACAAGAAGGGTTACCAGCATCGAAGGTTGTCATCCTCACCGACTCTTGTGGTGCGCTTAGAAGACTCACCAGCATGAAGACCGACAGCACTATTCTGAGCAGCATCATGAAACCCATTAAAAATATTCGGTCTCGTGGGGTATGCCTAGCTGCACAGTGGGTACCTTCGCACGTGGGTATTGTGGACAATGAAGAAGCGGATCGCCTTGCTTCGTCATGCAACCATGATGACTGTGACTGTCCGTGAATTCTATGCACAATGGACAACGCTCGTCTGCTTATACGTCGACAACTCCTAAAGCAGCACCCAGACCAGCGTGTGGAGAATGAATTGTTCTCTCTCCGTGTTCGTGGCCGTGGCTTGCCTCGTAGTTCCCGAGTGCTGTTGCACAAACTAAGAGTGGGCTCTGTGCTGGTGCGTGAACGATTGCACCGTCAACGGTGTGTGGACAGCTCGTTGTGCGCAGCTTGTGGCTCTTGCGCAACACTTGAGCATCTCGTAGTGCACTGTGCTACATTTGCTACGCAGCGGTTTTGCTGCTTAAGGAATATTAATTACTAGGACTCAAGTGCGCGACTATAGACGACTGCCTCTTTCCGAGTGGTAAACCTTCCCGACGCGACCAGGCCCACCGAGCTCTCTTTAAATTTATGAACCAAACGGACCTGGCCACTCGTTTAGAGACGGTCTCTCTCTTTTTCTAACTCATAATTCTTGAAGCCTTCGTCATTTTTTCTCTCTTCCTCATCTTCTTTCCTCTTTCTCCCCTCTAATCTTTGTTTCCTCTGTTTCTTTCCTTCTCCCGAAAGAGCGAGCAGGCGTTGTGCTCTCCAAGTGGCAGTTGCTAGCTTGCTCTCTCGCTCTTTCCTCTGTGCCCTTGTGTATCTGTGCATGCAAATCAAATAATAATAATTATAACCAACGGCAATCTTGATTGTTGGCTTTAAAATATGAAACATTGTTCAATACCAACAAGTGAAACATATCGTCGGTGATGCCTTTGAGTATATGCTCAACCTTTGCAGGCTCGGACATGTTCTCTTCAGCTTTGCAACATAGTTCAAAGACATCCTAAATGTAGCTTATGTAGGACTTGCTGAAAGTTTGGGAGCGAGTTGATTATTTATTGTTCGCAGCTTGTCGACGACCAAACGGGTTCCCGAAAACTCCCGGATCTGTTCCTTGAAGTTTTCCCAGATGGTAATGGGTGTGGGCAATGTGCATGGGTGTGGGTAATGGGTATCTATTACCCAGCTAGTAATGGGCGTGGGTGTCGAGCCTGACACGACAGTTTGGTGAAGGCCCAAAATAACGTTCGCAAGAAAAAGCGTGGGGTTTCACCTGCAAGTGGTGCTGACATGTTGGTAGAGGCGTGACATTGTGAGAGAATGTAGCCAAATACAGAGTGCTCATATTGAAGGGCCGCTAGCGAGCGTCCGCTTCGGAGTTCCATGGCGATGACGGAGATCGCACACTCAACCAAATATTCTAACAAACATGCTGCAAACAGTGAAAGAAGACCTTGCACGGGCGACCATTCGATAGGTAAGATATAAACGTCGGACATAATACAAGTATACCACAGTAGCTGGATAAACAACGGTGATCAATTGACAATGTTCATGGTGAATTGGATCAGGTAAGAAAAGTTCTATGAAAAGTAAGTAGAGCAGTCAGTGCGCGAGACCATATACCTATTCGTGCGATTTGCGAGTCCTCTTCGAAGCATGGCCTACTCGTTGTCGGTTGTGGTCATTTCAGCCGAGAAAGCGGCAAACTCTCGCCACATGTCGGTATTCTCACCACGAACATATCCTTGGTAATTTATTGACTTCACCTTGTAGCTACTCATGTGCGCAGTCTTCTAAACTTGAAGAATTTCGCCGAAAGTCTTGTTCTCGCCGCAACAACGGCCCGTTCTCGAGAGGTTCACAACAACGGATGGCTCACACAAAAAATGTTCCGCAGTGCTTCATTTCACCGTGCACAATGCTATCAGTATCACAAGCCTACAATTACATAGTATGGGCTTGAATCAAGTAATTGTATACACGTAAAAGCACAAGAGATACTCAGAATCGGGTGAGCTAAAGCCCCTCCATCACGTCTACTGCCATTCTTTCAAGTAGCGCCATTCATTGCTGTGCCATTCCTCACCGGATAAAAACAAATCACCTAGTGATGGAATTGCATTAAGAGGCCTGGTGTACTGCCTCACCGGTGACCACCACCGGAAACGCACTCCCTCACCAGAGTAGTGGCCTCCCTTGTCGGCCGCTACATCCCACATAAATGCGTCAACTGATTGTCGGCCCTCAGTCCCCAGTGGTTGTAAAGCAACTGACCACGGCGGCGGTGACATCTGCGACGCAGCAGAGGGTGCTAAGAATTTCTGGGTTCGGAAAGGCTGCCTTTGAAGCCTGAGCTTGCTAACGTTTATCGCAAATCTAGCTTTGCTATTCGATGAGCTAGAGGGTGGTAAATGGTATGTAACAGAGCGAACTCAGGTTAGGAGTACATTTGAGGAG
Source organism: Rhipicephalus annulatus (assembly GCA_013436015.1). Classification (NCBI taxonomy): domain Eukaryota; kingdom Metazoa; phylum Arthropoda; class Arachnida; order Ixodida; family Ixodidae; genus Rhipicephalus; species Rhipicephalus annulatus. The sequence continues at coordinate 732,270 of WOVY01000213.1, read as the reverse complement.
TACAGTGCTGAAGATTGGGCATGCTCTTTGCAATTGTGGCTTGGCTGAGAAAAGAGAAGTGGGGGTCGGTTTCTTCATCCACAGAAATATAGCTAGTAACATAGAAGTATATGGAAGTGGTAATGAAAGGGGCGTGGTATTGTAATGACACTGAATAAGAAATATAAAATTTACACGTGTCTACATTCGGACGAAAACGACGATATAGAGTCTAACGGACACTAGGTAGTGGGCCTCTGAATATACTCGCAAACGAAGCAAACGATCTTGCGGCTCAGCTGCTGTGAAAGTACAGTTTGATTATATAGTTCCGAAAAATTCAAAATTTTTGCCACTCTGCTTTTTGGAAGCAATGTTAAGACATTACCTGCCACATACGTCAATACAAGCAGCCATAGCGACTGATGCGTCACAAAGTGAACGAAAATGTGGAATCGGTAATTTTTTCCTGCACTAGACTGGTCCTTTTGGCTTCGCCTTTCAGATTTTGTGCTCGTTTTTGAAGCAAAATTGTGTGCTATAATTGTAGCTCTCCGTAAAATAACTGCTTCAGTAAGTTTCGCTGAATCTTTAACGCATTCCTTATCAGTATGTGCCTCCCGTATTGCATATGAGAACTCGCATGCTCAGAGTGTTTTCTAAGCATTAGTTCACTCGCATCTCAATCCGATCAAACTGGTCTGGGTTCCAGGGCATAAGGGCATTTATATGAATGAAAAGGCAGATGCGTCGGCAAATTCATTTTTAAATGAGTCTGTTATTGAGATATTACCTGCATCGAAATTTTCAGTTAGCGTAAGATCAAGAAGAAAACTGCTGGTAAAGATATTTTCTACACTTTCACTAACAGTCACACCAGGATTCAAGCACCTGTTATACTATTGAAATAGTAAAATATGTCAAACGCTAGAGACAGCAGTGGCAACCACAAGACTGCACTGTTAAATTCCGCAGCTAAATTTGTATTTAAAAAGAGCTGGTCTGGCAGCCTCCCGTCATTGTCCTTTTTGCGGATTATTGGAGTCGACCGAACATTACCTCATTTACTGTGATAGATTTTCTGATTTACAAAAAAACACTTTAGGTGATATTTGCCACATTCTCGAAATGTATTTAAATGCTACAATTGTGCTGTCTTTGGGGGCTTTGTCTGTTGGCCACAGCGACGGGAAGATTGTGGACGCAATGCAGCACTTCATAAAAAGTTCAAAAAGGTTTGATTGTTTAAATCATTCTGCGGTAGATTTTCACTTTTTCAAGTTCATAATAAATCATATACGCAGCTTTATTGCAATACACTACAGATAATTTACAATTCAATCATGAAATTGGTCCTGTTGCATCTGTCTTTTTCTGATAAATAGATCATTCTTAACCTGTTAGTAGGGAAGTAATTTACTAAAACTATCTGTTTTTTGCCCAATTCCCCATCGTGGGTGTGCGCCCCATCGTCAAGGATCGTGACTTGACTTGACTTGACTAACTAGTAACACCCTGCTCTCGCTGTCTCAAGGTGTACCTGTGTTTTGTTCGCATTGTACAGCGGCACCAGTGGAGGTGCTGGCCCGATAGCCTGCCTGAAGCTTCACAATCTCGCTGGAAGCCGTTCATATAGTCCATACGCATTAGCACCTGTGGCAACTCCTGTGCATCGCTTCAGTCGACGGTTGCGAGGCCTCGCATCAGAGCTCACTCCCTCGTCGGAATTTCTTAGGTGCCACTCACCTGAACCAATGGCCAAAGGAAGCCCGCAACAGATGTCCCAAGACAGCTTTCCGACGCAGCCATCTCAGTTGACTCTCATTCAACCGCTCGTTCCCGATCACTGTAGCGCCGGCGCCCATAAAGACGTTGAGTATTGGCTTGAACACTTCGACCGTGTTGCGAAGATCAATCAGTAGCCGCAACACAAAAAGCTTTCTCGCACCTATTTCTACCTTGACTACAGTGCTCGTACTCGGTACGAGAATAGAGAAGTCAACCTGTTCACTTTGCCCGACTGCAGACAGAAGTTTGTCGATACCGTTTAGGACGTTCGACCACGAATCAAATTCGATGATACCTTCGCCAGTGCCGATCGACGGAACCGTGCTCAGCTACTATAGGAGCTACGGGTTTAAAGACCCAATGAAACCACTCGTCACTTTATTCATCACTTGTCTCTTTAGTCGAGCTAACCCGCACATGGCGGAAGATAAAGAAGTTGAACCGCCTCGTGCACGCTGTGTAAAAACAACTTTTTGCCGGGCAACTGCGCAACCTCCAAGTACTGTGGTTGCCTTAGGGAGGCTACTTCTATGAAGGGGGCCCTTCATCAATGCTGCATGCAATATGATCGCATGCCCAGCAATGTCCCAATCAATGCTATTGTCATGACGTCTGAGAATCAGACTCTTTAGAGACTTGATTAGGGAGATAGTTCGCGAATAACTGCAGAAGTTCCGGACTTGGATTGCTCAAGGTCCCTCCGAAGTCAAGCTCCCACTGAAATTGTACGCGACGGAATCCGCCAAACTATATCTACGGCTGGTCCTGATGCTGAGCAGTGCGTCATGAGCTGTGCTGCCACTCTCCGACGTCCACAACCCGCTATGCCGATGCCGCACTGCCAGGGGCCAATGACCCCTTGGTAACCACCGCAAGAGCAGGTGCTGCATCAACCACCCACCCTACAGCCATACAGCCAGCCGTCTACAGCCACGCCATGGGCATCATAGCTAGGGAGTTTTTGCTTTGTCCACCACCCCGGAAAGCACATGCATTGCGCACAGTGTACAGGTGTCCACTATGCTTTCACTGCAGAGGTGCAGGCCATAGTGCCCGTCATTGCTGGCATCGAGGTGATTCATTCCGTCCTCTTCGACCATGGTTTGAAAATTGACGTGCAAACTAGGAAGAGACATCACGCTGCGATGACACCTTTTTCAATGGAGCACGTTCTCACTTTGAATACGGCCCTTTCACTGAGAAAAGGCAAAGCCTACTCACCCACATGCTCTAGGACGTTGATGTCGCTTTCGATCTCCCGCGCGTTTTTTTTTTTCGCCCTGCCGCGCCTACGGGGAACTTAATACAATAAGGTCACTTAGCCCGCACCGGGGAAACTGAGGGTGGCGACCTCCGATGGCAAGGTTGCAGGCCATCAAGACGACGGCAAAAAGCTCTCACTGCACGACGTCGTACAGCCAATAAGCCGTCAGAGCGACGAAGGTGGGACCGCTGACCTTAGTGTTCTTAGTGTTTTCGCGTAGCGAAGCCACGTCAGGCCGAATGGCCTTTAGCTTCAATTTGTTTTTTCGTATCTCTGCAGAAATAAAATCTCTTCATTCAATCATTCTTGACGGCCAGAAAGTAACAGCTTAAACAGCTTAAGTCGACACCAGGGCCGAATTCTCTACTATTAGTCAAGACCTCGTGACACCTTCAAAAAATAGAAGACGCCTTGGACAAGCCCTCATGTAAGAATCGGAAGGCGCGAGTTTGTGTTGTGCTCTGGAAGATGTACAGCAAGAACTGACATCAGAGGTTCTCCTTTTACTGTGTCATTCATTGTTATCGCCGCATGCTGCAGAGGTGTAATTCTTCGCATGAATTTTTTTACGAAAATATGACGCCATCACCAACACCGCAGAGAGTTTGAATACGTTTTTAAACAGTTTGGCCTTACCAGACATTCCAGAGGCACGACCAAACCAACTTTGTCTTACTGATGACGATGTGGAGGTCCCTCCTAGGTAAGGCCGCCGCTGCCCTGTTCGACATCAAAGGAGTTGCAGACCAAGTTTTTGTAAGAGAGGTAAGCTCACTCGCAGGGTATATAAGATTGTAAGGATGTTTAAGGCATGCGGCAAGCGATTTGGATTCACGTGTGAGCTACCTGCGGGGGCAGAACTTCAGTTCCAAGACATTTAATTGTCATTCATGAAGGACCATTTGTGCTGGTTATATAAACCACGCTTTGTATAGCCGATGTTGAACTTTTCATCTGGTCATTCTAAGACGGTAAAATCCGGTGTCACGTGCGCGGGACTGTGTGCTTTCGTCCAAAAAAGCTGCAAACATTCTCTGAAAAAAAGTTTCCAGAGCCGTTTAGAAAAACTGCAGAAGGCCAGATACTCAGAAAAAGAAATTGTGAGAACCTGTCATAACCTGGTCAAGTGGGCTAAGTGTTTGCTGCCGTTAGCATAGGAAACTATCAGGTGTTGGTGAGGCTCGTAGCTCATGTTCAGAAAAACAAAGATACGTTAGAAGGGAGTCAGGTGTTGTGTACAAGTAGCCGTTGTATTGCGGTTGCGTAAATTTTGGTCAAACTGAACGATGTGTAAATATTAGATTAAGGGAACATTTGGCATCGATGAGGGCTGCGGGCGGTTTGCACCTGCCATCGCAATGCAGAGAATGTTGTTGTAAGCTGGTGGTGAGGGAAGAAGAAATTTCGTTCCGCCATGAGCATCAGAACAAAAAGAAAACAATTGAGGCCTTCTCGATTGACAGAGAAAGTGAAGAATGCATAAACCATCCGCCTGTTGCCCTTAGTGAAAAGGAACTGCCATTTCCAACGTGCCAAATATCTTTGCATGCTTCATAAGTACGTTTTTTGTTAGTAATGCTTGTTGGGTACATCGAATTTTATTTTGCTTTTTGACGCGCATGGGTGTCTCACGTGTCCTGAAAAAGTGCTATCACGTGAATCTCTCTGCTCTACAAGCGTAGTTTCTCGGTGAAATTGGGCTAACCTGTGTGTATATTCGTGCTTCCCTTTATTAAATCTTTAGTTGAAAGTGAGCTCTGTTGTTGTCTAATACTTCGTCTGCGTCCTTCTTGCACTGTGAGTTATCGAAAATGCTTATTTGACTTTATGAGAATTTGTAAACTCTAGGAGACATCAGCAACTTTGGTTATCGACAAGTTAACAGCCATTTTAGCCATGAACGCAATCCCAATGAAAGCCTGCACGGACAACAGCCCTCCGTTTGCAAATCGTCATTTTACTAAGTTCTAGCAAAATTTGGTACGTTCCTAAAATATAACTTCAAGCCCGGCTTTTCACGTTTCAACAGGCAAGCAGAAAAGGGTACCTCATTATGAAATGGCTGCTTAAGAGAACTGTGGCCACACATGAATACTTTCGTGTTGGTTTACTCGGTTACCACTCTGCTCTCTTGCAGAATCGCCAGTGAAATTTTTGCAGGACAGGCTTCTAAGAAATAGACTCTCCGACTTCAGCCTGGCACTCAAGCTTCCTGCAAAAAAGCGCCAGCAAAGGTTGTCTGGACGAGCGCTTGGACGACAAATACAGAAAGACAGGGTTTGCGTCATGGCCAGGCTTGGTTTCAATAGGTTAACGTATTTGGGAATCATCTTCATTAGAAGCGCCAAATTAAGCTACACAGGAACAGCTTAAAAGAAGTCACGAGACAAGCGCATTTCTTCAACTAAGCGTTTGTTTCGAAGAATGTTTGCATATCCAAATAAACAGTTGAAGCTAAGTGCATGTCTGTGCCTTCTTTCTGTCGTTCCTATGTAGCTTAATTTTGCGCTTCCTACGAAAATGAATCTGTACCAGATAGTGAGATCCACACGTTTATCATGTATTGGGGAATGTAGCCCTTAGGTCCTTCAACGTCGCAAGAGGAGAGGGAAGAAGGCTGTGGTGTAACCACCAAGGGTTTTGTGGGTGACGTCAAAGGCGTTTTTGTATTCTAGTGACAGTGATGTCGAAGAATATGGCGCAGAAGAGCTTACAAATGAGAGCCCACCTCACGTGTCTTCACCGCCACCTAGAAGATGTCGGCGAATAAGTGCTGTGCAAGTTTATCATACGGCCACAACATTCCACAAATAGTTCAGCGGTGTGTTCCCATAGACTACTGTTGACTTTGCATTTTTGCTATCGTATTGCATTTTTTCTTGCTTGGCAAGAAGAACAAGAAATATTGGAGATTTGTTATGCTGTGTATCACACATGGCTTGCACTCAGGTTGCTACCGACTAATAGCGACCCGACATATGCAGCGACTACAAAGTTGCGGGACAGTGATGCTTCCTGTTGCATCGCTGACCGTTCAGTCTTACATCAGTTTACCTACGACTCATACGTACTTCCTAGCACGTATGCTGGCACTATGGTCCTCAATCCGCGAAACCAATGTTGATTTTCCCTTCGGCTTTTCAAAGCGCCAAGTCTTACCCATAAGTAGACCTAATCAGATCAGGGGGACACTGAGGTGAATCTTCACCTCCCCCCAACCACACTTTGGAGGGGAACCTTACACATGCCTGTGTATTGCCTGTCTTTGTCCTGCGTCGTTTATTTATACTCAAAGTTTTAGCTTCCTGTTGGAATGAGCAAAATCTGTGATAGTCGAATTACTGCTAGGTGCTCTCAAGCTTCGGACAAGCTCATCACGTTGAATATTTGAATTATACATACCTGACCAATCCGCTGCCATTCCATGCCAATATTAGGTTGTCTTTCCAATACCGTGTACACCAACGGGACAGGAGATATGTCTCCTTGTGTTGCTTCTGGAAGTGTCCACGTTACACGAAAATGGTTTCCTACTGGCTCGAGCCGGGGGGGTTTATGGAATTTCCCTTGTGTCAATGATGTTGCTGCATATTGCATACAGGTAATAAATTCTGGGTTATTGGGTACCACCTATATCCCATTGTATGTTACTTTGGTGCATGTTACAATGCAAAGCTCAGCACTGTTTTGCCATCATCTGCAAACTGTAAAACATCTAAGCAGTTAGAAAAACCTTTTTGAAATTATTGTTGTAAGAATTATTTTTTTCTTGAATGCAAACAGTGAGACACAAGAAAGCAATATTGTTAGCGTAGTAAGAGAAGCTAAAACTCGACAAATCACAATACCGTTTACAAAAACTTACATTTACAGACGTTCATATTGGACGTGGCAAGAATACAATAAACATCACGTCATAATCACGGGGTGAATCGTAATAAGTGAGGCGATGCTTCAGAAGAAATGATCACTAGACATTGAAACTCTTCCGTGAAGTTCGCCCCACAATGAAAAAGAAAACACTCCGATTGCCTGTTAACAGCAAACGATGGATGGATGGATGGATGAATGTCACTGTACTCTTTAGGTCGGGCGGTGGCTAGCGCCATCAAGCCGTAATACTTATTGAACTAAAAACTATATTGAATTTTTTTCCCTTTAAATAGTGAGGTTGAGCATTTCTACTTTGCAGTGAAAGGTTTAAATTTTTACTCGTGTTACTCGTGCCCTGACTTTAGCCACCAATAAGATAACCTCCTTTTACTTAATTCTACCCGCTTAAAGTCTATTTTGCCCTCCCTGTCTCTAAACCTCAGTGCTTTGAAAAACTCTGCGCCACTTCCGTAACTATAGGGTGAAGTTCTTTACAGGCTATTATCAAGTGTTCGGCAGTTTTTTACCTCTCCACACGCACTGCATTCCGTGTCTACCCCTTCGTATTTTGCCCGATATGTCTTGGTTCACAATACTCCCGTCCTGGCCTCATACAGTAGAGATCTACCCCGAGTATTATCATAGATCTTTTCCTTGGCAATTTCCTGCTTAAAAATTCGATAGATCACTAGTGTGGATTTTTTATTCACGTCAATTCTCGACATATTGGTCTCACCTTCTTTCAGCTTCTTAACCGATAATTTTTTTGGTTTGGCCCCTTCTGTTTTCTAAGTATTTACCAGTCGATTTTCTGGTTCGCTTCCTCTATTTCGTATCGACATACTACATGTACAAGTAGCTGAATACCTGCCTAGCCCAACGCTCCTCCCCCATTTCTCTTAATCACTTCTCAAATTTTATCTTGCTGCTAGCTTCCCTGTCCTCAAATGATGTCCATCCCATATCACCTTGTACTCCCTGATTTGGTGTATTCCCGTGAGCTCCTGAGCCGATCCTACCCAATCCACGTTGCCTAATTTCTAATCTTGCTTTAACTTCTGATCTCATGCACAAGACCGCATTGCTGAACGTCAGACCAGGAACCATGACCCCTTTTCGTATTCCTCTCAGAACGTCATACCTATTGTATTTCCACAGTGAACTGTTTTTCATTATCACTGCAATCCTCTTACCTTTAGTCGTCACGAATATTTCGTGTTCCCTTAGGTACTCGGCCCCATTGCTTATCCATACGCCCAAATATTTGTATTTATCTGTTATTTCTAGCGTGACCTCCTGTATTCTAAGCTCACTACCTTCATTGTCATAAAAAATTATGACTGCTGATTTTTCCTTACTGAACCTGAAATCTAACCGATCTCCCTCATTACCGCAGATGTTCACCAATCTCTGCAAATCTTCCTTGTTGTCAGCCATTAGCACTATATCTTCTGCGTACATCAATGCTGGTAGTGCCTGTTCAATGAGTTTTTCTTGTTTGACGAAATAGAGGTTGACGCCCAGTCCACTTCCCTCTAATTTGGCCTCCAACCCTTGTAAGTACATAAGGAACAATTAGGGTGACAGGGGACACCCCTGCCTAAGCCCCCATTTTACCTCTGCAGGCTTGGAAACCTGTTTTTCCCAATTTATAATTATCTTGTTACCTTTATAGATATCCTTTGAAAGATTAGTGCCTACATCTTTCACGCCTAGTGTGTCCAGTATTGCCCACAATTCTTATTGAATCACGCTATCGTACACTCCCTTCATATCCAAAAGATGCTAGACACAGGGACCTGTGTTCCTCTTCTACTCCGTCAGTGACATCTGATTGTCTTCAAACCTCCTGTGTTTCCGAAACCCTTTTTGCAGCACCCCAGCAGCCCTCATACTCTATCCATGCGCGCACTCTTTCGTTTATATTCTGCATCGCCAGCCTGTACACCACTGACGTCACTGTTATAGGATGGTAGTCTATGTCAGCTTTGCCCTCCTTTCCTTTATAGATGATGCTCATCCTGCTAAGTTTCCATCCATTGTGAACTTCTCAATCAAGTATTATTTTGCTCACTGCCTCTCTCAAAGCCTGCTTAAACTTCGGACCCATTGTATTTATCAGCATAATTGGAATGCCATCTGGGCCTGTTGATGTACTACTAGGAACCCTTTTCTCAGCCCTTTCCCACTCTCGTTGTGAAAATGGAGTCATTGCGCCACTTGATTCATCCTTGTCTATTGTGGTGCATAAAGCACTTCTTTGTTGAAATTTTTCTGTCACCCTTATTTTTATATATTCAATAGCTTCGTCCCCTTTATGCCTAGCACCTTGAGCTGTAGTTATTAACCTCTGATCCACTCTCGTCTCATCTTTGTGGAGCTTAGATGATTCCAAAATTTCGCAGCTGCATTTCTTTCTTTCTTATGTACTTTTGCCAGCCACTGTGCTCCCTTTTAGATGCGGAAGCATCTTATACTCGCGCCTTGTAGTGCGCCGTCCGCGCCGTCCGCGCCGTCCGCACCGCTTCTCGAACATTCGACAGCTGACGCGCGCGCATGCGCCGTCGCGCCGTCGCCCACCATCTGTGCCGCGCGCGCTTCTCCTTCGAGAACATTCGACAGCTGACAGCGCATGCGCCGTCGCGCCGTCGCCATCTGTGCCGCGCGCGCGCTTCTCCTTCGAGAACATTCAACAGCTGACAGTGCATGCGCCGTCGCGCTGTATATATACTCAAGGTCGGCGCTCGCTCGCTCAGTTGCCGCTCGTCGGTTGGTTTGTACGGCGCGTCGACGTCCAAGGTCGCGGTGAAATGAATTCCAACGAATCCACAAACACAATGATCGACGTCCCTTCGACCAGCGCCGTCCTTTCGCATACGTGTGTACGTGTTCACTCATTTAACACCCCCTCCTACAAATACGTTAACCAATTTATCCATCGACCCAAGTAAGTCGCAATTTAACACCCCATTTCACAACCACGTTAACCAATTTAGCCATCGACCCAAGTAAGTCACACTTTAACACCCCGTTAACCAAGTATATGCTCCGCATCCTCCTCAGTGTTCCCCCGAGGGAAGCTGCGGGCAATTTTTTTTTCAATCTTTTTATTGTTCATAAGTTATGCATCCCTTCTACAACTTAGAAAAATTTCCCATTTTCTTTCAACATCACCTGTCGGTTCACCTCGCTGCTTAGCATGTCTTTCTTCCCTAGAGGCTTCCTGACGTTTTGCTATGGCTCTCTGGACTGACGGATAGACGGATGCACCAAGCGGGTACGTGTCACAGGGTATGCTAGATGCGAGATAGCGATACAGGGAGTGCTCACTAGATGGACGCATAAACGGAGGCACAGACGGAGGGACAGTCAGACTAGCAGCTTCCTCATCCCACCAACTTTGGGGGTTTGTGTATTTTTTTCTGCGGTGACTTGTCACGTGCCTTAGCAAGCTCTAGCTCAGTCTAATTAGATTTGTGTATGTCCACACTGTTATATTATCCTCGGTGATTACTTTCTCAATTTGTTTAGTGGCCATTTCAATTTGCTTTTCTGAATAAAAATTTTCCTGTAGTTGCTCGTCTTGTCTCATTCACATTTTCACTGCTCTTCCAAAACATAGCTTGATATGTTTGTGATCACTACCCAGACTTCTGAAGCCACCTTCATCTTTTCATCACCCTGAGCTTATCATACATCCTATGCGCCATCTGTGCGTAATCCATCGTCGACTGCAGCCTTCTTACCTGCCATGTTATTTGCTCTTCACACTTCTCGCTACGGTTACAAATGATCAAATCAAGCCTTTCACACATCTATGGTCATTTTGCCTGTCTGGTCAGTATACCCATCTATATCTTCTACGTGCGCATTCATTTCTCCTAGTTTAATTATCTCGCACTCTCCTCCTAACTCCTGAATGTTTTTGATATACACTCTACCATAGCCTGGTTTTTCTCTCTGGCCTTTGCTCCCGTCCACAAGTACACAAAACCAAGGAGTGTCATTTGCCCTGCCACTTTCCGTTTTAGCCATAAATGTTCCTTGTACTCCTGCTTGACCCTTAGTCAGTCTGTACTTTTACGAATGAATGCCCCGATACCACCCCCCTTTCTGCGGCCTTCTGTTCTATTAAAATATTCCCACGCGTAGTTCGCATGGTTAGGAGGCTGTTTCATGTCCTTGAAGTATGTTTCTACAAACCGTATACCATCGGCATTTCCTCCATTAGCTGGTGTTCTATCTCTTCCCACTTTAGCATGTTCCTATCACCCTGCATGTTCATATACCCTATGTCTGAATTGGCTCGGCGCTCGTGGCTACGTCTATTTCTGCCCATGACTTTAACTATCTTAGATACTCGTGCCACTTTGGAATCGTGTCTGTCCATACCACCTGTCAAAGAGACTCCCTGGTTGTTTTTTTCGTTACTAGCTATCCTGCACCCCGAAGGGCCCACTTGCCCCGCAAAAAGCTGATGCGCGTCCTGCAAGTCGCCAACCCACCTCATGACCTAGCCGCCCATCGAAGTGAATTCTGTCTTGTTGAAAACCACCCCACCTATGCACCTCTCTGTTTATTTCTATCACCTCAAAGCCTTTCTCTCGACTTATCCGCCATATCTCTTGGTTTGCGTTGACAACCGCTCTTTTAAGGTTGCTATCACGCACCGGTACCTCCGGTATCGTGCATAACTCTACCTGTACCAGAAGAGAAGTGGCGGGCATGTCATCGACGCCTTTCGCCAGTGTTGTCACCTCTTAACCTCTCTTTGATGGCTTCTGTGCATCGATTTAAATTCGAGTCCCGGGCGATTATCACATGCTGCGACTTTTCAGCTGGAGTAACCTGCACCTGGCGGGTTACTTGCACCTGTGACGCCGGCTGCTTTGTCCCCTCCCCGCCCCACCACTACTTCGCTGAAGCTGGGCCTTGCGACAATTGAACCGACTGAACCTGTTTTTTCTAAACTTGCCTGCTCTTTTTTCTCCACCGTTTTGGTTGCCGGCTCCCTACTGTTCTCTCTGTAGGCCGCTCCTCTGTTCCTCTTACTAGTGCTTTCTCCTATAGCCCTCGTTTTCTCTTGCTCTGTTGCCAACGCAGTCTCGAGCTCGGTGATTCTAATCAGCAGGTTACTCTGGGCAACCATGATTTTCTCCATTTTTTTTCCTCTACCTCACATTGCCTACACTTCGCGTCAGCCTCTTCTCCTTTCGCTTCTACACTTGGGTCCATTTTCAAACCCATACAACATCCTGAACACTTTAGAGTCTCTTTAACCGTGTATCTCCTACACCAATTGTCTCTATGACTTGTCTCACTCGATAATTACAAACCTCGAGCCATGCATAACGAAAAAGATAAAGTCTAAGCTTTACTACAAAAATTTGCGTGTTCAATGTATGTGCACGTCCCCCACGCGGTAGCAAAAAAACAACAACATAAAAACAAAAAAATCAAACACATACGCACAAACTAATAAATACCTGGTAACTGACCCCCGAAAAAGCCGTACATTAAAATTGGTGCTACAAGGATATTATCTGCTGCCTTATATATATAAAGACAAGCTGGAAACATCTGCACAGTCGATCGGGAGCGCAAAAAAAAACACGTCCATCCATCATGACAGTCAACCGACAATATTACACAGCGCCCCCAAGCGTTTTTTATTACACAGCGGCACCTAGCGTACGTCGGCGAACGATTGCTTTCCACCAACCACCTGTGCGATATGTGACATCATTCCTACTAACGTCTCGCATCTTTGACTATCAGGTGCAAGTACCGCCATCTAGTTTTCTAACATCTCACGTCTTGTCATCAACTACAAGCACTGTCATCCAGTGAACACTCGAAGAACTAAACTAGAGGTGGCTACCTACTACAACTACATACATCAGGGACGACCACACCGCGCCTTAAGTAGCTTCATCCCCTAAAATATTCGGTAGCTAGGTTGTGTAGCAAGCTCGAAATTGAAAATAAGCATTGATCAGTTACGAGACCATGCGTGCCGCTGCAGAATAGCCCCTGACGCGTGATTGACGACTCCAATCAGAGGTAATTGTATAATCGCAGCGTCTCACTTTGAGCGTCTGGTGTCGACACATCGCAGTGCGCGTCATTTCAAGATTGTGTCGTTAAGGACCCACCCGGTGCTTCGCATCCACACATATCAGGGTCGAAGCTCTTTATAGTGACACCCGTTTGCCCCTCGTAGCCGTAGTAGTATTAGTGTGTAGCCAGTCTTACATTTTGACCTCCAAGGTGGTGCTGGTGGGAAATTTCTTCCGTGCGTTGTTGAACAATACAAAATTCGCAACGTGCGTGTTAAATAAAAGCCGAATTCTCCTGTCTCTCATTCCCCCATAGCAACCACTGGCATGTATATTGAGCTCTATTTGATAACAAAATGGTTGCTGTGTTATACTCGCTGGGGTAACCTCCTTGGTTTTAGAAATGTTTAGCGAGCGTTCAGCGGACAGAGGCACAGATGGACGTGCGGACGCTTGAACAGATGCACGCACGAACGGGCGGATGGACGCACGGGTGGCCACACAGACGCACGCATGAACGGACGGAAGCAAGATCAAATGGACGGACGGATGCTTCGCCCCACTCTCCATCATTCACTCCGTGTATATGCTGCCATTTTTTTCATTTTGCGGGAGATGGCGAAATGTTTTAGCCATCACTAAGCTTTTATGAGCTTACTTGGCAAGCTTCTTTTGTTCACGCCCTGACTGGAGGGCGCGGTTTGTACACCAAAGTTGCTAGTGTAAACGCCTCTGGTTGCTGCTCAAGCTCACCGCTCCGGTCGCCTCTACGGTGATTGCAATAATGATGACTAGATGGCGTACCCCCATCCAAGGGCTAAACGCGCATAGAGGTAATATAAGAGACTCCAGAAAAAAATTTGGTCAGGTATGCTATAATCATAAAAGCGCACAAGTCTTGAAAGTTTGCCATTGTTGCCATTAAAATACTTTAGGGACGTGATAAAGCAATCGATTGAAAACATTCAAGTTCTCGCATTCCGAATCACAAACAAGAGTGTTCACGTAATATAAAAACGAAAAATACTTGATGTTTACAACAAGTACTTCAAGGGAGCTTTCAATGGTCATTTGTGCAGTTTACTAAAGACGTGCTTAAAGTTTCCTTTACTATATGATGCCACCCTCCTTGTAGCGTGGCCATGTGGTCGAATGCGTCAGCTTCTCGCGTAATGTGTAAATTGTAGTGTCTCATCCTTGTACCTTGTTGCCGAAGACAACAGCTCGACTTTATGTCAAATTGTGTAACTGCGATGAAAGAAGGCCAATAAACCAATAAAAGTGATGTGAATGGTTGCTGCAGGCACTGGCGACTGCAAGCGAGATCACCGGAAAGCTGAGTTTCGTTCCTTCAAAGCAGCCCCATTGTGCAGATGGGAATAAATGCTTGAGCCTGATGAACTTTATGCTAATGTGTCGGAGTGCCTCAACGCGTTCGTTCGTCTCCGTTTAGTTCAAGGTAGACAAAAGTGCGCCGGCTGCTAAAGCGGTCGTCATTACTTGGCCCCCTCCTCAGTGTGCGCACTGCAAGTGCGCGGCTTCGCGATCTTTTGCATTCGAGTAAAGTTGCTTTGTGGTGACATTGCCTTCACAAACACAATCTCGTTCATGAGGGTTGCTTGTATTAGCTCGTAAGCAAGCCCCGCCACAAGTAATCAAATGTGTTGTGCGTGAAAGTGTTGCAGAAAGAAATGATCCTCACTGGCGGCGTGAAACTGGGCCGCTGGCTCGGGCTCAAACGTGGACAGCTATAGGCATCACATTCACTTTTCTACTTTGCGGCTGCGTCGTGTTTTTTCTTTGAAGGCACGACGGGTTAGCTTTTTTCAGGCATGTTGGAGATGCGGAACATTGTGTATTAGAAAACAGGAATGGAAAGAATGATTCTACCATATCGAAAAAACAGCGTTTCCAGTATCTCCCAGTGCGTTTTAGTGCGCTGGGTGACACTGGAAACGCTGTACATTGTGTCCCAGTGTACTACAGCGCACTGCGAGGCACACACACTGTACAGTGCAGCGAGCGTCGCCCAGTGCGCTGAAAAGCACTGGGTCACGTTGTAAAGCGCAGCCAAGTGTCTTGAAGCGTGCTGAGAGAGTGGTCACGCTGCACGTCTCTATCGCACACTGAGAACATTAGCGGCACTTTAGAAGAAACTAGGCGCGATTAGCGCACTTTCTGTAAGACTTCATATTGAATCACGAGATGTCGAGCGTAAAATTTACCGAATATGATGGTACTCCATTTATGTGCTACACATATATAGCTTTATTTTTAGTTTGGCATTGAATGCGAGTACGCTGAAACATTCATGTGTCGAGCACGCGGGTCAAGGGGCACCGCCAGGGTTTTTCTGGGGGGACCAACGACAATTGTGTTTCTGGAGGTGGCCAGGGAGGCACACATCTCATGCGACGTGTTTTAACTATGCTCGCTTCTGGGGAGGGGCAAATGAGGGCATGCGAGAATTTTTGAAAAAAAGGTTCCAGCCTACCCATGAATACCCTCTCTTGCGCGTGTGCGCTTTCCTTGAAGTATGATGAAATTTTGTCAATGTATTTCATAAATGACTCCAATAGTACTGGTACTTGTAAACGCAGTATAACTGTAGTATCAATCTGATAATCAAGGCCAACCCACTCTAGCAGTGAGTCGTTGCCGCTCGTACCATAGGAAGCCGCACATCTCCGGCAGAAGTTATCCGCTACAATTCCCAATTGTGGTGTTTTTAGCTTCTAATTTGTGTAGTCGAAGGGGAAAATATGAACACTCGTGGATCAGTTTTGATCTTAACAACACTTTAACAATTATTAGATTCTTTCCAACTGAAAATATATGATCTCCACAGCAACCGTAGCACAATAAGTACGGCCCCAAGCCTAATGGTCGTTTCGGTTAGAGTGAAGTGCTGCGGCTGTTGTACGCGTAACGTAAACGAGGAGGACAGAAAATACTTCCAAACTATCGAGGGACAAAATCTACAGTGTGTGGTGAGCAGTACAGATGAACGGTGTTTTTTACATACGTATTACTAGCCGCATCACGAGTCACTATGATTGCCGTGACACATCTACAGCTAGGCTAACAAGCTTCGCGGCAAAACATGCCATATGAATGTGATCCAAGGCAACCCACGAAAACTAAGCTAGCAATTACCTCTTTGGCTTGAGCACGAAAAAACAAAACACTGTGTATGTAAACGACAAAATGAAAATATTGGATACCTGAATGTCTTTTAAGATGACGAAAAATACACTCACTCTCGGCTCTTAGGTTTCGAGTAGTAGGCAGCATGTCAAACTCCGAATGTATGATGTGTTGACGTAGTAGGTTCGACTCCGGTTTACTCAATTTCTTTTTTTTAATTTTTTTTCTTTTTTCACTGCGCGCGTGTTTCAGTCTTAAATACGATGTGCGCATGACCAAAGTTTCTAGAAACCATTCAAAAGCGAGATTTTGGCCGATAATGGGTGTCCAAGTGTGCTGCGCCAGCGTGGCACTGTCCCGGTGTCAGTGGCACACTGGTCCAGCAATCAGGTATGGCCCTGGGCCAGTGCCACTGGTTTTTGCAATAGGGCAGTGACTTTCAAAATTAAAAGCGGTGCAATGATGCACTCATTGATGCATAAAAGTGTTATGCTTTTATGTACGCCTGAGAGTATTAAAGTTCGACCCGCCCGTCACAGGACCCAAGTCCAGGTTCGGCTGCCACAATTTTGGTGAAAGTGAAAGTGCAGTTGGCCCGAATGCTCAGATTGGTGGGCATGGAAAGAACCCCAGGTAGCCCAACTTCCGAAGCCCTCCACTATGGTGTCTCTCATAATCGTATGCTAATTTTGGGATGGCCAACCCCACATATAAATGAATGACATTATTCAAGCTCGAAGGCTCGAAGTTTCATACACAGTATTCAAACGCGCAGTATTTGTAGAAGACGAAAAAGAAGATCCTATTTGCAGCCTGCCCCTGTATGGGTCGTCATTCTAGCCTTGTACCAATAAGCCCTCGACGCCTACTGGGAACGTAAAAAAGTGGTGGAGGTGCTGGATAAGACAGCCAACAAAGGAACCGCTATCCTTCCTTCTTAGCCGGAATCGTGACCTTACGGACGGCCTCCTTCCTTGCCCATCATGTCCAACTACGAATACGCTCGGGAACGCGCGGCCAGCGCAACTTGGCTGTAACTCAAGGAGCCCTGGCCCTTCTCAGGCGAGGTGACTGAGGACGTAGACAACTGGGCCAAGAATTACAAGCGAGTGAGCAACTACAAATAACGGAATGCTTCCTTCCAACTATCATACGTGGTTTCTTACCTCACTCATGTTGCCCTCGTTTGCTACGAGAAGCACGAGTGTATTCTGGCTACATGAGAATTCATCGTTGAGGACATCAAAAAGTATTTTCGTAACTCAGCAGCAAAAAAGAAGCGCGCCAAGCAGAGTATTGCACAGAGAGCCCAGCTACCCGGTTAAAACTACACTGTATATGCCGTAGAGAGATTGAGGCTGTCTGGAGAAGCCAATCTCCGAAAAAGACAAGGCTGGGCATTTCCTGAAAAGAAGCGCATAGGATGCGTAAAACTTTCTTATTATTAGGGAAAGCCTGACGTCTGCATCTGACGGTGTGAGGCACTGTTGTACGTTCAAAATATTGAAGCAGCGCAGGATAGCGCCAAAGTTCGGTCGTCTGGAAAATGTCACGTTAATGGTCAGCATAGCAGCGGCATCACTTGTTGATCTTCTGGCAACCATCCAATTGTTCGCGAAGAGTTGATGAGACACGAAGAAATGACACGTGAAATGGCAGCTGCAAGGTCGCCATCCTACTTCCCACATGACACTGCTGCTCCACAGCTTACGGTTTGCGAAAACCCATCCGTAAACGCAACGCAGGTTGCAGGACATGGCGTATACAGCCGCCAAGTCCAAATTTTCACGAGTGATCGCAGTACCCCCCGCCTTTTCGTTGCGAACGCTCATACCGCCGGCCGACAGCTGATTTAATTCAGTCTCGAACCTGTGCGAACGCTCTTAGACGTGACAGTGTGTCTAAAGACACACAGAACGGCGACGACTTAGACCTGTGCCTGTGTGCCACAACTGTTGTGCGATTAATCACATATGGAGGTATTGAAATCGTCACCGTGTCACCACCCACCGTCATCACAGCAGGAAAACTAGACAGCATGGCCGATGGGGGTGAGGTAACCAATGAGTTGCTGAAAAAAGATATTTCTCCGTCTGTGTTCATGTTTAAAGATAAAGTGAAAGTTTTTGTAGATCGTCTGCGTATGATGGCCTTGGTAGCCACTGTTGCTAGTTTCCATTATGAGTGCTGATTTTACGTGGTTCTTATACGGTTTTAAAGAAAAAAGAAGAGAAAAGTGACCCCCGTAACTGTCTACATCAGAGTGCGACACCTCAACAGTAGCTCACTACAGATGGGGGTACGAAGGGAATAAAAGGTATACATATAGAGAGAAAGGAGAGAGCGAGGCGCAGGGACACCTAGCGACGGAAGTAAAGAGGAGATAGGAAAAATGGACATGGTCGCAGGAGTCCGAGGACGGGGCACCACTCGGCAAGAGCTCTTGTCAGCGTAAGGAGAAGGCATAGGGAAGCCCAATTGGCCAGAGCTATGCTGTCGTCGGATATCGCGGGGGCACAACCGGTCGGCCCGAAATCCCCCGAGCGAGTGCTTTTAAACACAATTTATGACGTAAGTACATGTTTCTGTGGGAAAACGCAACAACATTTTGTGGCGTCGGTGGTAACTCCCTGCGTCTCAGTGGTATTTGTATGGCAGAAGTTTTTCTAGTTGATATAGAGTTTGCTACAAAATTGACGATTCTTTTATTAAGCACACATGAAATATTCCTGGGGACTGATTACCGTCGGATGTGTGGCCCCTCTGTCAAATGTAGAAGTGGAAAAGTGCACGTATGCGATGATATCCCTGGATACCTGTTGAATGATTCGGACAGAGAGCAAGGTACGCTCAGGATTAGTGAGAAAGCGTTGTCCCGGCATTCTCCACAGTACGTGTTCCAGTATATTCTTCTCGCATCGAGGACATTGACAGCGTGCTTGACGCATCGGTGGAGCCTTTTCATTTCAGTCGCGTTAAGAAACACACATTGGTGCCCCATTGCATTTAGTCAGTAGTTCAAGAAGGCATTGGACTGTGAGCGGTAAACGATTAAGCTGAGTCGGTGATTCTACCAGGAGAACTGAAGCTTGCCGTGTTCAAATACTGCTCACCAATGACCGTGGCTGTCTTTGTGAAGCTGAAGGTGAGGAGCCGGTTAATACTTGTTCAGCCAATCGGAAAAATTTACCTATTATGAACAAAGCTTTTTCTAGAGACAACCACCGCATGGTTTTAGACGTCCGGTAAAAAAACGTGGTGGTTTTAGTTTTCGCAAGATTGATCATTCATCCTCCATATCCGCGTCTCGCACTCGCCACAAGATAAACACAGGAACAGCACAGTGCATCCGTCAAATATCCTACCAAGTGTCGACTTCTGAGCGCAAGAAAATAGAACAAGTGCGTGATATGCTGCAAAAGTGTGCTCAAGAATCATTGTGCTTTGGAAGCTTCAGTGATTTTCGTCAAAAAGAAAAATGGTAGCTGGAGATTCTGGGTGGTCTTTTGCCGTCTAAAGCCCGTCACAAAGAGAGATGTCTTGAGACTGGCACAAATTGATGACGCTCTAGATTGCGTACATTCAGCATCCTACTTTTTGCCTATAAGCTTACGTTCAGGCTACTGGCAGACACCTGTGCATTCGTAGGAAAAATAAAAGACAAATTTTGTTACCCTGACGGACTATATGAGCTCAACGTGATACCTTTATTCTCTGTGACGCGCCCGCTACATTTGAAAGGTTCATAAACACCATTATGCGCGGCCTCCATCGGGGCATCTGTATGTGTTATCATGACGAAGTTGTGATGTTCGGGCGTATATTCAGCAAGTATAGCAAACAGGTACACATCGTCCTGGAGCGTATTGAAAATGCTGGCGTGGTTTTTCATGGGAAGAAGTGTCATTTTAGCGCGTGACGAAAATGGGTACTGGGACACCTCGCCATCAAATAAGACAGCGGCTTTTAAAGCTTTTAAACTACCTTTCTCAATGAAGGGGCTTTGTAGCCTCTTGGGCCTCTGCTCTTATTTTCGCTAATATACTCCCGCATTTTCTGAAGTTGCCTTTCCCCTGACCTGTCTTCCGCGCCGAGGTGCTAGTTTTGAATGGACTCCTGAATGCGAAACTTCCTTCAACTAACTGAAGTTTTTGCTCACGTCACAGCCACTTCGATCCTTTCATTGACACTGGCATTCACACCGACGCAAGCGGCATCGGCATTGGTGCAGTCTGGGTACAACGATGTAACCAAATTGATCACATTATCGCATATGCTAGTCTCACATTAGGCAAGCTGGAACACAATACACCTTGACCGACCAAGAACGCCCCGCACTCGCCTTCGCTATGCAGTGATTCCGATCCATACCTGTATGGTTGAGCTTCACAAGTAGTTATGGATTTTCATTTTTTGTGCTGGCTTGTCAACCTTCGGGATTCATCAGGCCATCTTGTACGCTGGGCCTTCCGGTTGCAAGAGTGCGACTTGAACAAGGTATTGTAAGGTATCGGACGATATTGTACAATAGCGGCAGGAAACACGGCGTTACAGACTGCATTTCCAGGATATATGCCGCTTGATACAACAGTTTGCGACGCTCACAATTTCGATTATCTCTTTGCGTACATGACACCAACGTTCTCATAAAAAGACACCTTCGAAACTCAGTAAAGGAAAAACGTGAGCTTGAATCCGTTATTCGTACTTGCACGAGTATCCACTCTTTACGGCCGGTTTAGAGTTCGTGCGCTTACTGTACAAGAATAAACATCACCGCCACCAGTTTCCGTTTTCTGCTAGTGGATCTACAGGCAACACAATCATCTGTGTTGCGCTCAATCATGACTACGCTATTTCAGGTCACCTAGAAACCACGTGCACTCTACATCGCACACAGAAACGCTTTTACTGGCCGCGCATGCGCCAGTTGGTTGGGTTGTACGTCGTCAGTTGTGTCTGATTCCAGACGCGTAAACATCTCTCAGCAGCTTCAGCCGTACATCTATAGCCTCTGACGCCTCCCAGTGTACCGTTTAAACAAATCGGCATTGATATTATGGACCCTTTTCCGCTGTCATAGAACGCTAACAGATGCATTTTAGAATGTGCTGACCATCTGGCCTGGTATCGCGAAATCGCCGCCCCACCGTGTGCGACTGCTGGTCAAGAATTTTCTTTTCTTCTCCATTCTATCATACTGCATCATCGACCTCCCCGCATCATAATTAGTGATCGCGGATACCGTTTTGCGGCTAACGTTCGAGCAGTTATCTGATGATGTTTGATGTTTTGTGGCGCAAGGGCCATTTCACGGCCAAAGCGCGCCAGTTGATCTTACTAAAAATATGGACAATGATTGTGATAAGCGTCTGTATAAGGGCCATGAAATTCCTCGCGGTAAGGCGGTAAAACATACAAGTAATAAAATCATGACCATGCCGTGAAAGGTGCGTGGGGTGTGAATAGATGACAAAAGTTGGTGATAATAAAAGACGATGGTGGATATGTATGGCATTAGCACAAGTGCCTCACTCGTTCATACCCTTGCGGCCAAGGGCCGTGAGGCAAGTGCTTTCTTGTGTAGCCACCGCAGCAAAAACCTCTCTGGAGAGGTCGTGCTACGGAATGCACGGGTATATGATATAAAAACTATTAATTTCTTTTAAAAACTCTAACTATGATTTATGACTAAAAAGCGGTTCCCTAACGACGAACATTGCAGGGTGTAAAGGTATATGTTGTCGGTAGGGTAATGGAAAATGTTGTTTTCTTAGAGTTTCTAAGTGTTTGCACTGGATTAGTATTTGAAGCACTGTTAATGTTTCACCACATTTGTCACACAATGGTGGATCGTTACCAGACAAAAGATAAGTGTGTGTCGCGTATGTGTGTCCTATCCTGAGTCTCGTTAGTATTATGTCTGTATGACGCGATTTCGATACGGGCAGCCAATGACCAAGGTGTGGCTTAATAACGTGTAGTTTGTTTTGTGTGTGTGTATCCCACTTGCTCTGCCAGTATACCCGGAGGTTTAGTTTGAGAGACGGCTTAAGATCAAGGGCCGGAATTGATATGGGTGTAGGGGCAGTGCTTTTGTGGACGGATGCAGCGAGCTGATCCGCCCTCACGTTGCCTTGAATCTCTCGGTGCCCTGGCACCCAGCACACTACAACATGTCGTTTTAGTGTGTAGATTGTGCACAAAATTGAGTAAAGTGAGAAAAGAACTGGGTTTTTGTGTTTTCTAAGAGTGTGCAGAGCCGTTACCACACTGAGGGAGTCCGTATAAATTACTGCTTTTTGTATTTGTAATTGCTTGATGTGTTTAGCCGCCACAAGTATCGCATAAGCTTCCGCTGTGAAGATACTTGTGTCTGGATGTAGAGGGCCAGCATCGGAAAAGAATGGGCCGACAGCAGCGTAGGACACAGAGGAGTTAGACTTGAAGGCATCTGTAAAGAACTCAGGACGTGTGTATTTGTGTTGAAGTTCCAGGAAGTGTGTTCAGATAGGGGAATTAGGCGCATGTTTTGTAACTTCTAGAAAAGTCACATCGCAGTCTATAGTCTGCCATTGCCACGGTGGCCGGTATGCTACAGGAGCCACTAAACTGTGTTCAAGTGAGACTCCAGTTTCCTAAGCTAGACTCTTCAGGCGAACTGAGAAGGGCTGCCTCATCGAAAGCCTGTTTTGAAAAAGAATTGAGCTCGACAAATCATTATTAGTAGAGTATGAGGGGTGCTTCTTGTCTGCTTTTACCTTAAGGAAATAAACAAAGGACATGCAAGTTCTCTGCAGATGAAGCGACCACTCATTTGACTCGACATAAAGGCTTTCTACGGGGCTGGTGCGAAAAGCATCCGTAGAAAGGCGGATGCCCAAATGGTGCATGGGGTCCAGCATCTTCAAAGCACGTTTAGTCGCAGACTGATAAACAGCGGCCCCATAATCTAAGCGGGTGCGAATGAGGCTTCTATATAGGTTCATGAGACATTGCCTGTCACTACCCCACCTAGTACGAGACAACACTTTTAAAACATTCATGGCTTTTAAACATTTTGTTTTTAGATACTTGATGTGCGGTACGAAGGTCAGCTTGTTGTCCAAGATTAATCCTAAGAATTTATGCTCTGTATTAACAGACAGACGTTGACCGTTCAGTTCAATGTCGGGTTCCGAGTGCATGCCTCTTTTTCGGGAGAACAAGACACACGTGCTTTTTGTGCGTTCAGTCATAATCCGTTTTCCTCTGCCCATTTGCAGACCTTGTTTTAACCTAACTGAACCTGCCGCTCACACATTGCTAGATTGCAAGATCTAAAGCCAAGCTGAACGTCGTCGACATATGTACAATAGAATATATTGCGGGGAATGTACAAGTACAAAGAGTTCATTTTGATAATAAAAAGTGTGCAACTAAGCACACCACCTTTTGGCACGCCTGTTTCCTGGACAAATGTTTGGGAGAGAACGCTGCCCAGACGGACACCGAATGTCCTGTTTGACAGGTAACTTTCGATTATATGAAACATTCTTCCGCACACACCAAGGTGGGACAGGTCTCTTAGAATTCCGAAACGCCATGTTGTATCATAAGCCTTTTCGATATCGAGGAACACAGAGAGAAAATATTGTTTATGGACGAAGGCGTCTCTGATCTCTGCCTCGATACGAACAAGGTGGTCTGTGGTGGATCTACTTTCTCGAAACCCGCACTGAAATGGGTCGAGCAAATTGTTTGTTTCAAGGATATGTACAAGTCGGCAGTTTATCATTTTTTCGAAGACTTTGCACAAGCAGCTTGTAATGACAATAGGCCTATAACTCGAAGGTAAAGAAGGGTCCTTGCCCTCTTTCAAAATGGGAATAATAATAGCCTCTTTCCAGGAGGTAGGGATAGTGCCAGAAAACCAGATAGCATTGTACAAACAAAGTAAGGTTTTTCGTGTTTCGATTGGTAGGTTTTTTGACATTTCATACACCACACGGTCAGAACCTGGGGCAGAAGTACTGCAGGAGTTTAGAGACGTTGGTAGCTCAGCTAGACTGAAAGCTTGGTTATATGCCTCGTATCTAGTGCCTTTGTGTTCGAGTTTCTGCTTTTCTATTCTTGTTCTGTATTTTTGGAAAGTGTCAGTATAGTGGTATGAGCTGGACACCTGTTCGAAGTGTGCACCGAGGAAATTTGCCTGATCTTCCAAGGTATCACCCTGAGTGTTTACGAGTGGAAGTGTGTGTACTTGTTTTCCTGCTATCCTACCGACCATGTTCCAGACTTTAGCCTCCTGTGTGTATGAATTGATCCCTGACAAAAACTTCTGCCAGCTTTCCCTTCTGGCCTGCCGACACGTTCTCCTGCCTTGAGACTTTATTTTCTTGAAAGTGTCAAGATTTTCGGCTGTCGGTGAGTTCCGAAGCAGCCTCCAAGCTCTGTTTTGCTGTTTGCGCGCGTTTCGGCATTCAGAGTTCCACCATGGCACACGCCGTTTTCCAGGGTGTCCATTTGTTTGTGGGATGCATTTTGTTGCAGCATCAATCAAAAAGGCTGTTAAGTAGTTGACAGCAACATCAATGTTCAAAGTACATATGCCATTCCAACCTAGACGAGCGATGGTATAAAACTGCTCCCAGTCAGCTCTATTCATGAGCCACTTGGGAACACGTGGTGGGCACTCGGTTACTGTAGTTGTGCTCAAAACTACGGGAAAGTGGTCACTTCCGTACAGATTACTGACGACATTCCACTGGAGTAGAGGCACAAGAGTTGGAGATGCTATGCTTAGGTCTATGGAGGAGTAGGTGTTATTAGCGAGATTTTAATAGGTTGGTTCTTTTCGATTTGGGAGACACGCGCTCGACGAGAGAAGGAACTGTTCGATCAGTCGACCTCGGGCGTCATACCGAGAGTCACCCCATAGCCTGCTATGCGCATTAAAGTCTCCAAGGAGAACATAAGGCTCAGGAAGTTCATCAATTAGAGAGTGTAAATCACGTTTTTACAGCTGATAGCTAGGAGGACTGTAAATAGTGCAGATTGTGATCAGTTTATTAAAAAGAACTGCTCGAACAGCCACTGCCTCAAGGGATGTTTGGAGTTGTATGTGTGTGCATGCAATTCCTTGATTCACTATGATGGCAACACCTCTGGATGATGTCATGGCATCAACACAGTCCTTTCGGAAAATAACGTATTTACGAAGAAAATTTGTGTGTTTTGAATTAAGGTGTGTTTCTTGTACACACATCACTTTTGGTGAGTGTTCGTGTAAGAGTTCTTGGATGTCGTCAAGGTTTCTGAGAAGGCCCCCGACGTTCCAATGTATAATTTGAGTGTTCATGATGAATGTAAAATAGGGCTGTGTGTACGAAAAGCGAGTGGCTGTTTAGACAGGGAGTTTGAGTTCACTTGACAGGGCCGTCACCAGGCCCTTTTATCTGATTTTTTGTTTTCTTGGCGCGCTCCAAGGACCCACGCCGCTCTTTCGGCACCAAGGGTACCGATGTATCCATTGCCTCCTCAGAGGCACTGGATGTCCGCACGTGCGGGCTGTTAGTACGAATTTCGGGCCTCGCCTGGTGAGGTGAGGCCCTGAGACCCGAGGACTCTGGAGTCTCCGGTCTCTGTTTGGGAGTAGGCGGTGTAGCCTGGGCTACAGCCACCTTGGGGGCAGGTGCCACAACCACCGGCTCGGTATGCACGGGCCGAAGGTGTGGCGAGGGCTGGTGCGGCGGTGCCCCCTGTCGCGCCGCATCAGCGTATGTAGGTCCATAAAATGAAGCGACTCTTCGCCGTGCTTCCTTAAATGAATGTTCTCCTTCACCTTCAATGTAATTATTTCTTTTTCTTTTTTCCAGTATGTGCAGGAGCGTGAATATGCGGCATAGTTTCCTTCGCAGTTTACAAAGTGTGGCGGTTGTTTGCAGTTCTCAGACACGTGGCCTAGGACTCCACATTGTGCACAAGTCTGGCGACCATGACAGGTTTTAGAGCCATGGCCATACCTCTGGCATTGGAAGCAACGACAAGGGTTTGGTATGCACGGCCTGATAGATGTCTTCGTGTACCCTGTTCGAATAGATTCCGGTAGTTTACTGGATGCAAACGTGAGTATTAAGTGTTTTGTCGGTGTTTCCTTATTATCTCTTCTGATGATGATTCTCTGTACATTAGTGACATTTTGGCTCTTCCACCCTTCCAAAAGTTCAGTCTCAGTGAAGTCAATTAAGTCCATGTCACATACCACTCCGCGAGTTGTGTTCATTGACCTATGTGGTGTCATGGTTATGGGTATGCCACCGAAATCTAAAAGACGGTCTAGCTTTTCAAATTGTTCTTTGTCGCGGATTTCGAGGAGAAGGTCTCCACTAGCCATTTTGGTTACCTTGTATCCTGTGCCAAGAGTTTCGGTGAGACATCTAGAAACTAGGAAAGGAGAGACAGTCCTGGCTTGCTTTTCAGTTTTTTCACAGTGGATAACATGAAAGGGAGGATATGTTTCTTTTGGCTGGTTGAAAAAATTTATATCATCGATGCGTACCCGCTTTGAGCCGGTACGATCAGACATTAGGGGGAATGCTCCATGCATGCCTTTCTTATTTTTTGTTCAGCAGCGTTGGCGGCCACCCACCACGGAGCCCAACGAGGGGACGCTACAAGTTTACAGATGCTGAAAACTGCAGACACCAGCCGTACAACGCCACTATAACCCCATGCGCCTAGACCAAGGTAGGCTATTTGTACAGGGTTAACCCTAGCCGCCAGGAAGTTTGGAAGTAAACGGAAGAGAGTAGAAGACAGAACAGATTAATAGTAAGAGATAAAGACGAAGATGTAGGGAGAGAGAGAGATAGGAAAAGGCGACTGCCGATTTCCCCTGGGTGGGTCAGCCCAGGGGTGCCATCTACGTGAAGCCAGGGCCAAAGGGGTGTGTTGCCTCTGCCGGGGGGCCTTAACGGTCCAATCACCCAGCGTCGGCTCAACCCCCAGGATCCCCTTTTCCTCGGACACGGCAAAGCCAGGCACGGCGAGGCGTGGGAGGGAGTAGAAACTCTCCCGTTAGCTCGGGTCCGTGATGTCACTACACACCAAACGCCTACTTGCGCAGGCGCCCCTGCGGGGCAGTTATCTGAACGCATGGCTCAGAATTCAGACACTCGACACCTTATTACCTGCAGATAAATGGCTTTACCGAGCGAACACTTCGAACACTGGTCAATGCTTTCGATGAGCTTGGTGAACATGTGCGATGCCTCGAATCACAGAAACCGGGACGATGCCTTACTGTTCGTCACATACGCGTTTGATGCTGTGCCACATGAGACCACCGGCTACTGCCTGTTCTTTCTCTTCTGTGTACGACCCCCATATTATACTTTAGATACAATATTTTTCCTTTTCTATCTATGACGTATACCTCTTGCAGAAACTCTTTGTCTCGCGGAACAAGCTCACCACATTGCCCGTTTAAGGCATATAGCTTCGAAAAACAGATCAAAAGTCCGTTATGAGAGCAAGCGCTGACAAGTCACGTATAATCCGGCAGACCTCTTGTAGGTATAAAAGCCTTAGCGCAAGCATGGCTTAAGCCAAAATCTGCATGCCAACTACAACAGACCATCGGTTTTTATTGACCACCTGAGCACAGTCAACCACCGCATCGCACGCCTCAAACTCAGTGGGAGACACTCTCGAAAGGCACAGGTCACGCATCTGGCTCGCCTAAAACATTTTAGTCGGCGAGACAAGGCATGAAACGCGCGGCGCGCTTCGTCTGCGAGGGGGGAATGTTGCGCAGCGTATCCAAGGTATATGTAAATCGGTAGTGTAACATCCTTAGAAGCCCGTAGGAGCAGTATTTGCCGGCTTCTTGCCACCATCTTAATTTACGTGAGAAAGAAACAACCACCAGTAAACAAAAATAAACCATAAAATATGATGTCACAATCGCGTGCGGTAGCGTAACGTGGCGTATTTGCCCTACATGGCACGAAATTGAACTTTTTCCTGATTGCCGACCTTTCACCTTCCGTTATGGATACGCAATATCATTGCGCCTCACTAATTGCATGCGGGAGAAGAAAAGATTGAGGAACCAAACTTTTTTCATTAGCCAAATGGCGTACTTCAAATACTCACAAGAAACTTTGCAGAGCCAATTGTGAGGCAACTGTTCATGAGCACATTACCACAATAGTTTAAAAACTGAGGTTGTATAATTATCAAAAACCACTGCAGCAAGACAGCAGCTTTGAAAATTTAGCTTTGACAGCTGTAGAGTGCAGCAACTCGTAGCTTAGCGTGTCGCGTTGCCCGTCACCAAAGGCGAAGGCACGCTGGCTGTGCGCCAACAAAAGCAGTTGGCACTCACAGAAGCGGCCATCCACACGAACACATCCGGCGAGCTAGTTGAGCTCTGGATTGTTACACCAGTAAACAACACACGAAAATAAGTAAACTACTGAAGAAACACTAAAACCACCACGGAAAAGCGAGCGGTGCGCTCCGACATGGTGGTCTAGTGGCTAAGGTACTTGGCTGCTGACCCGTAGGTCACGGGATCAAGTACCGGCTGTGGCGGCTGCATTTCCGATGGAGGCGGAAATGTTGTAGGCCCGTGTACTTTGATATGTGTGCATGCTAAAAAACCACAGTTGGTCGAAATTTCCGGAGTGCTCCGCTACGGCGTCTCTCATTATTCATATGGTGGTTTTGGGACGTTAAACCAATCAAATCAATCAAAATCAATCAAATCAATAAAAGTTAGCGGTGCCTCAATTACCTGCCAATGCGCTGAACCAAAGAACACACCAAATCAAACAGAATCTTTGATAGCCCTGATAGCAGATGCTCTGGACACGCTAACGCTACCCTCCCCACTAATAGCATTTGACGAAAAATAGAGGCAATTCACCTGTCAGCAAGTGTGAGATACACCGCGAAGTTTATAAATATTTCGACCTAAATAAACTTACTTCTACTTGAAGAAATATACATATTGAGTTTCAGTTTTTTTGTCTCTTCCTCACCTAGTCGCTCGAGGCGATAGATTTCTGAGCCTTTTCGTTCCAAGTTTAATGGCCATGTAGTTTCACCACAGCATATGTGCTGGAGTAGGAAAAAAAGAATAAGCGAAGGGAGACGAAAAAGAAGATCCTCTTTACTGCTTCATCTAAATCACGTGCCTTAAAGGCATTGCTAACGATAGGTTCTACACAGCTGGCGCTCATAAATTTATTATGGGTACCTGAACATTGTGAATTTGAGTTAAATTAATTGGCGGACTCGTCTCCTAACCCAGCAAAGACAGTATGTATGACCATCACACACAAACATGAACCTCTGTCATTCACATACACACAACAAGGAGAACCACCTCATCGTACAAATATCTAAGAATTTCAATAACATCGAACCTTCATTGAACCCCACACATTAAAAAAAGTAGTAGGGAAAGCCACCAAAAGAGTAGGTTATATTCGACGTGTTCTTAAACTGGCTTCTCCAGCCACGAAATTGACTGCCTCTAAAGTGCTCGTGCATCCAGTATAAGAATATGCATGGGAAGTGTGGGATCCGTATTTGGAAGATTCAGAGTCAAAATTGGAGCAAGGTCAAAGACGTACATTGCAGTTTATTTATTCCTGATTCCGTCGGCAAGACGCCGTAACACCACTTTACGCGAGGGCAAACCTGCCCCTACTTAATATCAGGAGGAATAGAAACGACTTGGCTTTTTCTATTTAATCTTTAATGAGCTGCAACTTGTTGATAGGTCTCGCTACATAAATGAATCTAAGACCCGCATAGTGTGAAACAAACATCATAGGCACGTTAAGGGAAATAGATTTCACAAGAATCGCTACAAATACAGATTCTGCCTTTCGACAGCACTCGACTGGAGTTGTCTCCCTGCAAATATTGACTCGCGATCAGTTTCGTGCACTTGAGTCCCAAGACTTTCAACAATAGGGCGTATATCACTTTATCGCTGTATTCTATTGTTCCGGTGACTGCTTGATGAATGCTGATGTATTGTTAACACTCCTGTCTTGGTCCTGATGAGGGCCGACAGTGCCTGTAAATAAATAATTGAATAACTAAATTCGAGTGGCAATAATTGAGCCAATACTTTCTGTTCTTCCGGTAGTGGCCAGTACAGTGGCAATAAAATATAAAAAATTCTCCCTCTGTGCTGATGCCTTAGGTTCAGTAACAGCACGGAGTGAATCTAGGCATTTAAAATATACATTTCAAACCGACAGTTGTCATAAAAGCCATCTAGAAGTCAGGCTAACTAGATTACGATGTCTTGTCACCCCTTCAAATGTATAATCATACAGGGCTAGTCTGGTGATATCTCCCCTATGCAGCTTTTGTTCAGCTATAGAATCAATTACTTTTTGCCATGTCACCACTACAGATTGTTAAGCAAACTCCTCCTTGTCATCCCTTTCGCTAACCTGGTAAACGGTCACTTTATAACGTTTTCAGACGTGGGCGAGTTTCGAAGCAACTTCCATGCCTTGTTATGTTTTTCCGTGCAATGCGACACTCTTCGTTTCACTATGGAACACGTCGCTTGCCTGCGAGTCCGCTTGTTTGTGGAATACGTTTGGTTGCAGCATCGACCAAAAAAGCAGTGAAGTAGTGCACAGCAGCCTCTATGCTTATCGTACTCATCTCATTCCAGGTTAAGCGAGTGACTTTTTGTTGCTGTTCCCAATCAGCTTTCTGGGTGAGCCACTTGGGAACCTGTGGAGAACTATCGCTTGCAACTGCGGGGCTGAGAACTATAGGCAAATGATCACTTCCATTTAGATTATTGATCACTTCCCAAATAGGAGCGCCCAAGCGATGCAGATGAGATGCTAAGGTCTATTGACGAGTATGTGTTGTTATTGATATTGTAATATGTTGATCTTTTCTCAGTCAAAAGGTATGCCCTGAAAGAGAAAAAGAATTTCTTGACTAGACGACGTCGTGCATTGCACTGCGAGTCTCTCCATAAATTGTTATTAGCATTTAAGTGTACAAGGAGAAGATACGGCTCTGGAATATCATTTATTAGAGACTTGAATCCGTCTTTATTGAGTTGGTGATGCGGAGGTATGTAAATACAACAATTATCACGAGTTTGTTGAATAAAACACCTCGAACCGCCACTTCCTCAAGAGATGTTTGAAGCAGTAAATGTGTACAAGCTGTTCCTGTATTAACTATAATGGCGACACCACCGGACGACGTGGCCGCATCATCTCGGTCCTTTCGAACAATAGCGTGCTTGCGTGAAAAGTTCGCGTTTTTTATTTTAAGTGAGTTTCTTTAACACACAGCACAGTTTGTGTATGTTTGTGTAAACGTTTCTGAATATTAACGAGGTTCTTTAACAGTCCTCTCACGTTTTATTGTAGTATTTGTGTCATTTTACAGTGGTGTGGTGCTGTGTGTACAAAAAGTGTCGCCTTCGGTTACAGAGACTTTGGGGGTCCTTGTAACTCGGATTTTTCTTTTTTGTCGCGCTCCAAAGAATTGCGCCTATCCTTCGGCGTCTTAGTTGCCGGAGGAGTGGGACTTGTATCCATCACCTCTTGTGAGGTGGTGGATGGTGCCTGTACGACAGGCACGTTCACAGTTCTTTCGGACCTAACTGCGTTCGCAGTGATCCGGGGTCCAGCAGACACGGTAGTCTGCCGACCTTGTTTGTCAGGTGGCGGAGCAGTACAGGCTGCTTCGGCTGGGGGCACTGATGGCATAACCGCAGCCACATTCTGTGTGACATTGGTGGGTGCAGAAAGATGTGGCGCGGGGCTCCGGCGCGACATATCTGCGAAGGAGAGATAAGAGTGGTTGTGAAGTGTGAACCCTTACGTGCCTCTTGGAAGGACAGATTGAATTGGACCTTGAGTGCTACTATTTGTTTTTCAATTTTTTCATATGGGACATGATCGTGAATAGGCAGGGTGACCTTCTTCGCAGTTCGAACATTGGGTTGCTTCTGAGGTGCAGTCATCAGATAGGTGTTGGGTGGATGCACACTTTGCGCAAGTGGCGCGCCCTCTGCAACTCCGTGATCCATGCCCGAAATGTTGACATTTGAAACATCGACGAGGATTGGGGATGTATGGTCTTACACGCAGCTTGAAATAGCCGGTTTTTATTGATTCTGTTAGGTCGCTTGTTCCGAAGGTGATTATTACGTGTTTTGTAGAGGTGTGTTTCTTGTCATGCCTTATCATTATTCTCTGTACATCCACAACGTTTTCATCTTGCACTCTTTTTAGCAGTTTGCTTTGGCTCAGATCGATAAGGTCATCATCATCAGAAAAAACCCCACGGGCAGTGTTCACAAGCCTGTGTGGGCCCTCTGAAACAGGAGTGTCCCCTAATGATACAGTTCTGGATAGTTTGTCGTATTGTGCTTTGTCTTGAACCTCCAATAGGAGGTCACCATTTCCCATCTTTGTGATTTTGTACCCTTGGCCAATGCGTCCCGTTAAAGTCTTTAGCACTACGAACAGTGAAATTGCTAGGACTTTCGTCTTTTTGTTTTGACTATGAATGACGTGATACTTCGGGAAACTCCTTTTGGTTTCGTTAGAGTTATTGCTTCTTCGGTGCGCTACCTTTTAAGCGAGCGATCAGGAAGGGGGGGGGAAGCATAAGTCATACAGAGAGTTTTTATTTCGGTGGCGATGATGGCCACCCACCACCGAGCCAAACAAGGGGACGCTACAAGGTTAATTCATAAGCACTTGGAGACGCCAACCGTGCGTCGCCGCGATAATCTTATGTATTTACCCAAGGTTGAATATCCAAACAAGGCTAACCCTCGCCACCAGAAAATTTGGAAGTAGATAGAAGAAAGAAAATGACAGGATATATAAAAAGTGTGAGAGAAAGACGAAGACGAGAAAAGAGAGAGATAGCAAAAGGCGACTGCAGATTTTCTCTGTGTGGGTCAGCCCAGGGGTGCCGTCTAGGTGAAGCCAGGGCCAAAGAGGTGTGTTGCCTCTGCCGGGGGAGGCCTTCAAGGTCCAGTCAGCCGGTATCGACACAAACCCCAGGATCCCCTTTTCTCTGGACACCGCAAGGCCACGGACAGCTGGGCGTAGTAGGGAGTCCAACCCCCCCCCCCCCCCCCGTTAGCTTGACTTCATGTTTTCGCTGCACACCAAACGCCTGCGGAAGCAGATGCCCCTGCGCGCTGGGTGCCGCGGAGGTGCCATGGAGAGGCGATGTCATGTTTTACGGAAAAGGATCGTGGAACCGCGATCGGAAAAGTTGGTACAATGAGATCGAGATGATAGAACGATGGAATAGAAGATATTACGGTGCGAAAAGATAGCGATTAGGGTCAATGAGATAATAACTAATGCAAGGACGGTATGATGAGGAAGGACAGTTAGTAATGGGAGATGAAAAGTCGAGTGATTGGGACTATATGAAACAGGATTAAGACGAAATTTACTAGGAGAGACGACGAAGGTGACATTGACGAAAACAATAAAGACCTTGACGAATTGGACAGTGACCCCAGGAAGAAGTTAGGAACCCCGTCTCGAACAGCCAGCTGTCGGAAGCCAAGTTGTCGAACAGCCAAGTTGTCGGCAGTTTTTGTGCTATGAAGTTTAATAATGGATTACCAACTAGCCCAATCCCACACTTTACTGAAGCTTATGTACCTTAATTAGAGGAGCTTTGCGGGAAGGGATGCAGCGCGTTCAGGCATTGTGTGGTTTGAATAACTGACGACTTCATCGTGTGCGTGTCTTCGTGCGTTTTCTTTGCATTGCCGCACTGTTATATTCTCGCAGGTATTTTCCTTATGGACCCTGTGTACGACGTCGCGAGAGCCTAAATGTAGCACAATTTTGCGCAGCGAAATTGTGCTACGCGGGCAGCAAGAGTCTACGCCACTTGTGAATAGTAATAAATGAAATGCATCACTATTTGGGAAAAGGCCGTAGCGTCTCCTACTTCCCGGCCCCAGCTTGAAATCTCTGTTGTATAAAGTGGTTGAGATGCATAGCCAATAGAGAACCGAGAAAAGGGGTTGAACGGCCTTTCTTTCTCTTTGGTGGTCGGTAATGGGGACGTCTATAGTACAATATCGTATTGTCACGGGGACGTGACGTGGCTGAAGACAGGAAAGTTTATGTTGAGATCAAACTGATTTATTTGTGGTGAAACTGTGCTCGGTAAATGTAAAATCTGAATACAGTAGCAGTCTTGCACAGAGGGAATTTTTATTCAACGAATAACATGTAGTCAATATACACATACACTTCTCAGAACATTGCACATGCTTGACTTTTTTCAAACTTATCAGGACTATTGACAGGGGCTCTGTGGCCGTACATTGTTGCTCAAATAAACAGGGCATGTATTGTGATTGTGGACATAGTACAATATAGCGAATGGGTATGGGTATTCATACTGATACATTATATCAGAGTGTGTCATTATACAATGGCGAACATGTATATAACGGCTTAGCATGCAAGCATGCCCTTTCTCTTAAAAGTGTTCAGCCCGAAGAGTACACTCATGCACTACCTTATGGCTAACTCATTTAGACATAGTAAAAGGTGGGTTTTCAACTCTTTTGCCCCCCCCCCCCAAAAAAAAATAAAAAGGAAAGAAAAAGAAAAGCAGGGTGGGGAGGGGTTAATAAGGCGTGACTGGGCTCAACAGTCCGCCGTTCTTCAAAAAGAAAAACAAGGTATGCAGGCGGCGGAGAAACATCTCCTAGCCGCTGGTCTCGAGCTGTCTTGTTAGGTGCTGCCACACTGAAAGTCTAATGCGGGATACCGCTGGGTAGGCCACTCTAATGGTCCTGCGCTTGGCTTCCGCTAGGCATCGTCTTTGCCATATTACGTAAAGCGTGCAAGCGACCACCAACCTAGCGAATGCGCCTTTGTTACGGTGAAGAGCCGGCGGTGGCCGTGTGCGCAAATCACTTGTCACCAGTCGCCAGATAAGCCTGGCCGCAGGGCATTCGAGGAGTGTGTGCTCCGCTGACTCGTCAGCACGGCAGTTAGGGCAGCGTGCGGATGGGACTACCGCAAACCGATGGAGTCTGTCCCTTGTTGGGAGGACCCCCCGATTCCTCTTCCAAACAAAATCTTGGATCTCCTTTGGTAGGCCGCCCCAAGTTTCGCCTGTTTCCTTCGCTATTTCTGTGCTTTGCTTCTCTCCTCCTCCAACACTGGCGTCTCGTCACCTCCTCCACTATACGGACCGGTGGTTCTTTGTCAACATCGCACTCCGCGACCTCCTTGTCGAGATACCTATTGGTGTTCGCCGCAGCCTTGTAGAAGGGGGAGGGGTTTTGCGACAACTGACCTGGGTGCCTCTCGGCTCCTAGAAAGCCATTATTGGTACTGGACCAGTACAGAAGAAGGTTTTTCCCCATGTAGTCTCCTATCTGGTGCAGGGAACGTGCCGTTTTTAAGGCGAGCACTTTGCTGGTAGCACGTATGCCAGTGCTGGGCCCCCTCCCTTCGCGGGCAGCTGTAGGAGGCTTCTTTTTACAGGGGCCGGCTTTCCTTCCTACAGGAAGCCTGTGATGATGCTGTTCAGCTTGATTGCTGGCATCACTACCACTCTGCCCGCGAAGAACGCGAAGGCACACAGGCAGTTTTTACAACAATGGCCTTTTCTCGGAGGGTCAGCGTTAAGTGGTTGGCTCTTTCGGCAACGCTTTGAGCTCTCTCCATCGCTTTCTGCCACGTTGTAGGTGCTACGTCTTCTCTTGCGAAATAGACACCCAGGACCTTTATTGTAGTGACCACTTCCGTGTTAACCATTGCATTCGATGGAAACGAACCGAAACTCAAAGACTTGCTTTTCTCCTTGTTGATTCCGGCCCCCGACGCTTCCGCGTAGCGCCTCTAGGTGTGTCTAAACCGCTCAAGGCTGCTTCTGTCCCTAACAAACAAGGAGACATCGTCGGCATAGGCCAATACCTTCATCTCCTCATCTCCAGTCACTGGTAGTCTCCTGAAATGCGCATCACTTGATAGGCTCGTCAGCAATGGCTCGATAGGTAGGACAAAAAAAGTGGGGCCTAGCGGGCACCTCTGCCTTATGCCTCTGGTGTAGGCAAAGCTTGCCGTTGCTATGCCATTGATGGCCACGCAGTAGGTCAGGTCACTATACAGCAACTTGATAACGTGGATGAAGTTCTCTGGAAGGCCAAATTCTCGCAAGACCTCAAACAGGTATTCGTGCCTGACTCTGTCGAATGCTTTCGCCTGGTCGAGCGACAGGAAGGCACCGGAGAGTCTCTTGCTGGCCGCATACTCAAAGGCATCTGTAGTTACTGTCAGGTTTGCAAACATTGATCTTCCGCTGACAGTGCAAGTCTGGCTTGGAGAGACGATTTCTGGTAGGAACCATTTCACACGATTGCTAATAACTGTGGCCACAACCTTGTAGTCGACATTGAGAAGGGTTATGGGGCGCTAAGACGATGGTAGGGCTGGTGGGGGGCGTCTTTCATCAGCAGCGCAATTCGACCTACATCGAACGAGGCTGGTTTCCAGTGCTGTTTTAGCACCTCACTCACAAGTGCTACAGGCAGTAGCCCCAAGAAGACAAGAAAGGCCTGGTAAAAGCTGGTCGTAATGCTATCCGTTCCCGGGGCCGAGTTCGGGGACATGTCGGCGACTGCGTATTGTACCTCCCCAATACACGCTTCACCGCACAGGGTCTCGTAAGTGCCTTCGCCAAGTCTGCGGAGGTTCTGGCAGAGATCTGCGACTGGTTGAGAGAGTTAGTAGCCATCTTCAGGGGCGACTTCCCGAAAGAGGGACTTGAAATAGCTTCGGAAAAAGACAGCTATCTCCGCTTGATCATCCGTGGTCGAACCGTTCGGACGCATGGCCTGTGTTATTCTAGAGCTTCCGTTACCGCAAACATCGCGCAAATCAGCCGTCACGTCCGTTTCGCCCGACGATCCATGCGTTCCTGACATCTTTCGCGTTCTCTCTTGTAGGAGTGATTTGTAATCGACTTCCAGGAATGTCATGTAGTCCCTTGTGCAGGAGGTAAAGGTCTCTGCGCCTTTATCGATTCGCATTCTGCGTAACACTGCGGCCAATAGTGCCGTCAGGTGGCGCTTTCTGTTCCTTCCTTCGTTCTCAGGAACCCCTTCCCCTCTTTCTTCAAGCTCTCCCAGACATCTGTTGTTATAGAAGGGGCTTTCTGCACTGACTTTTCCAGAAAGTACCTGATAATTTGCAGGCTTGTTTTGTCTTTTAACAGAGTGGAGTCAAGTCGCCATTCTGAGTCGTCGTTACGAGGTGCGGCTGTCCCTTTGACTGTCAATACGACCGGAGCATGATCCGTCATTCTTTCTACCCAGAAGGATAGGGTTGCTGTTTCGCATTACACCACTGAAGGTAGCAGGAAGTCTGCAACATAAATCCTGTCTATCCTGCTGGCGGTAGTCCTAGATACACGGGTCGGTACAAAAAGATTGTCATGAAGGTGTACCCAAGCATCCGTGAGCCTGAGATGACACAGAATTCTGACTAATTCCATAGCATGGTAAGTAGACGCCCTTCTGCCCGGGCCTCTGATGTCCCGTGTCGAGTCCACCACGCTGTTAAAATCGCCTAACAGAACGTGGGGTAGTGGTTCCTGGAGGTTGTCGTGCAGCCCTCTGAACAAGGCGTTCGTGTCCGTTTACGTGACTGGTGCGTAAATAGACACGAATCGGAGCCTCCTGCCGTCAATGTAGACGTCGAGCATCAGAGAGCGCCGTGCTCCCCAAGGATACAGTGGGCCTTGCGACGGCATCTTCCCGAGATAAAGGTGGCACCAACACCGCGAGACCTGGCACTCGTCAGGGAAAAAAAGCTTCGACGCGGCATTCTCCTTTAAAGACAGCGACATCGAGTGGGGACCTGAAGTTTGTCTCCTGAATAAAGACGACGTCAATCTTAAGTGCTTGGGCCACCGCCAGAAGCTCGCGCTGCTTTATCTTATCACAGAATCCGTGGGCGTTCCATGTAGCAACTCGGAGCGCCATATCGCTTTGTTTCAAACCGGTGCCTCGATGAGCGGTGAGAGGGAGATGCGTCGAGGGTTAACTTGCGCTAGGTTGCGCATAAAAATGATCTCGGGCCTCTGCTTTGAGGGAAGGTTCAAAGGGGGCACCTCTAAGGTGTGCATTAGACTTTGTGACGCGTCAGGGTCTATTGTCGGCCTCTCTGCCAGGCGATTTCCCTCTCCCATATGGCGTTCTAGCTAGTCCTTGGTACTTTGCTCGGGGAGGGGCAACGCTGTCGCTACTCGATACCTTAGGGGTCTGTCGGCGATGTATATTGTCGGAGCCCTGAGGTATGACCTGTCCCGAATCCTCTTGCCAGTTCTGTGCCCGAGGCCTGTTCTGCCTGTTCTGCGAGCGTGAGCGCGAACGGTCACTGCGCCCGCGAGCGGGCTGCGTCGGGTTCGTAGGAAAGCCTTTGTCGGCCTCGTTAGCAGGGCCTGCTGGCGGTGTCGTGTCTGCCGGGCTGGGGTCAACTACCAGCTGCAACGGGTTAGGTGTCCTGGCATGGTCGCTACCAACTCTAGGCGTAATGCCGGTATCAAGAGGTGAGGCGTTGCCGACATCCAAAGCGGGAAGTGTGCCTCGTCGACGAGCAGTTCCACCAACTCCTCACCAGTCTCGTGGTCTGGTACTTTTTCCTCCTCGCCCTCCGACAACGAGACCACCCATGACTCCCTCGAGGTCTCGGCGGAGCTGGTTTCCGGGCTACTGCTCGCCGCCTGCTCCGTATCAGTACCATCATGGCACAACTCACTGCCGTTTGCCCCGGCATCCACCAGGGGGTCAGGATCTGGTAGCGTGGCGTGCTCATTGACCCGCTCGTGTTCTGTTGCGTTGTGCCAGTAGTTGGCTGTTCTGCTGGTGGTAGGCGCCAGAGGTCTGGGTTTAAAGACCTGGAGTCTCGTCGTCTGTTGCGCGCTGTGCGAGGTCACAGGGTGACTGTTCTCCTCGTCGTTTGCTGGTTCATCATAGACTGGTGGGAAACCGCGATTGGCAGCCACATACGAGTGGCGCCGAAAGCACTCGTGCGTGCCGTGTCGCCCACCGCATCGCTTGCACGCTTCTTCGCGCCCTTCCATGCTATGGCCGAAAGTGGCGCACCGCATACCATAAGGCGTGGTGCATGCGGTGGCCATGTGCCCCTCATCCTGGCAACGTGCGCACACGCGTCGCATGCCGTGGTATTCCAGCATTACTTTATGGCCCTGAATCGAGGTAAAGTTAGGAGCCGGCTTGCTCATTTCTTTGTTCACCACCCGACCACCATTCAGTTTAGTGTGCTGGGTCGGTACCGTGGCGAACGTCACGCTCTTAGCTTTACCAAATTGTTGCATAACCAAGGTGATTGCTTCATCCGGTACATACGCTGGCAAGTGGTAGACGTTTACATATGTGACAGGTGGCCCTACTGCTTCCACTCGCACCTTCGTGCCATTAACGGTGAAGCCCTTTGCAATCATCAGTTTTGTTGCCTGGCTAGCGTTCCGCGTACAGATAAAAAATCTGGAACCTCCCTTGTACTGGAGGACCAGCACACCATCATCACCTGCCGCAAATTCTATAGCATCTATAAGCTCATCTACGGAAACGTCTCCTTCCGGAGCGTCAAATAAGAAACAGTTTTCCCTCACCGGGGCTGCAAAAACACACGCGGTTATGTTGGGCGTAATCTTTCTGTCGCGCCGGCAGCAGGGCCGGGGGCGTGTCTGGTAGAACTGGTGACGCGCAGCTGTTTCTGCGCACTTGTGGACAGGGCTCTTGGCCTTGGTCAGGTTGGCGTGGCCGGTAGCTGCAGCATGGGTAGCGACGAGGTGGATCCGTGAGAGAGGGTCACTCCCAGACTCATACTCGGCTCATTGCTGCAGGGGGGGGGGGGTCACTGGCTGGATAATCGGGGACCACCGCCTTCGATGCCTCGCGCGGGAATGTGCTGAAGCAGGCACTTCTTCCTCTTGATTACGCTCCCGGGGGTCAGCGTCGGCGTGACGAACAAAAACAATTGGCAGCATATCCACAGAGTGAATGATGGAGAGTGGGGCGAAGCATTCGTCCGTCCATTCGTTCTTGCTTCCGTCCGTCCATGCGTCCGTCTGTGTGACTGTCCATGCGTCCATCCACCCGTCCGTGCGTGCGTCTGTTCGTGCGTCTGTTCGTGCGTCCGCTCTGGGTTCTTCCATGCATCCACCCCTGTGTCCGCTCATGCGTCCATCCATGCATCTGTCTGTTTGTCCGTTCGTCCATCTATTGAACGCTCCAAGTACCACCATCTCAGATCTTTTCTTCATATATTCCCCATATAGAAGCACCGCCTTC
The DNA here is from genome assembly GCA_013436015.1 of Rhipicephalus annulatus. Lineage (NCBI taxonomy): Eukaryota > Metazoa > Arthropoda > Arachnida > Ixodida > Ixodidae > Rhipicephalus > Rhipicephalus annulatus. Next base: position 691,787 of record WOVY01000213.1, on the reverse strand, counting down.
CAGCGGAGATTATAAGGACTAAACGAGAGGTGGCACACGCACACTTTCTTACGGCTTGCGCTTCGGGTCTATTTCGCACCTTTAACCACCTCGATTCATGGTATATGTGTTTAGAAATAGTTTATTCTACTTTCGGCATCCTTATCCATACGAGCACACACCGAAGGCAACGAGCATCGTCAACTGCAAACCTGTATCACGATATGGTTTTGATTATAAAACCAGTGCTTTATAAAACACCTGGCATCTTTCGTTAAGCAGCTGGCGTCTTTTCGTTTTGCTTTAGAAACATCTGGCGTCTTTCCGTTTTGCTTTTAAAAAACATCTGGCGTCTTTCGTTGGTTTTTTTTTTATCAATCCAAGGCGTTTCGAACATTATTCACGGAGGTAAACAATGGCTGCTACTGGAAATGGGAGACAGCAGACGTCGGCTTTTAGCTAACACTTACGCTTCTACTTCAACTAACATTTCCTACTCGAACATGCCAATGGCTTCTAATGGGGAATGAGAGACAGAATAAGTTGTCTTTTAGTTAACGCAAACGCTGCAATTTTTTTATTGTTCAACAACGCACAGGAGAAATCTCCTACCAGCACCCCCTTGGAGGTCAAAGCGTAAGACTTGTTACGTACTACGAGGGACGAACGGGTGCTGCTTTAAGGAGCTTCGCCCCTAAAAGGCTAGATTGGACTTTGATCTTAGCAGTTAAGAGGCGTTATGCAGTGAACGGAGCGTCGGCCGTCATCGAAACGCGTTGGCATTTATACACATGCCATCGATTGTTCTAGCGTATCAATATCGGCGATGAAGCTTCCAGAATAATCTGCTATGCTCATATGGAGCGCGTGATTACAACAAAGCAATCTTCAACAGCCTCGAAGCTTTTCGAACATCGTAGACGCGGTTTGGGTTCAACGTAGTGTAACAGGATGATAACAAAACTTGAGAAAAGAAATATCACACTGCCCCCTTTTCAAAAAGGCATCGTCCCGCTGCTTTAACAAAAGACGAAGGTGCAGTAATAAAAAACAAACAATAAGTGCAAGCAATAAAGCACATGCACAATCACAAAATACAACCTTCAGGTTCGAGCACGGAATGGCTTGAGGCGCACGACATGAACGACTTCAGGTCGAGGATGGCGTTGTTGAGTTTGCGATGCTGTCAAGAAGTACCTCGTAGTCAAGTGGGCCGAGGTGGCGAACTATAATGTACCGTATGAAGTACCGTCGTAGAAGTTTTGTATTGCGTCTACGTCGGCCTATTGGCGTCCATACGCAGACACTGTCATCGGGCTGGTACACCACAAAGGTTCGTCGAAGATTGTTGCGGCGGCTGTTGGCCGCCTGCTGATTCTTGATGCGCAGATGGGCAAGATGACGAGCTTCTTTTGCGCACTGGATGTAGACAGTCACATCAATCTTTTCTTCGTAGCTGACGTTGCGTAACACGGCATCGAGCATCGTGGCTGGGCTCCTTGCGGACACCAGCTTGTACGGCGCCATCTGCGTCGTTTCTTCGGCGGCCATGTTGTGCGCGAAGTGATGTACGAAAGGATTGCGTCCCACGTCTCGTGATCTACGTCTACCTACATGGCTAACATGTCGGTGATTGTCTTGTTTAGCTGCTAGGTGAGACCAATTGTCTGTTGGTGTTGGTGGTAGGTGGTGGTGCATCGGAGGCTTCCCTGGCTATGTCTCAAGACCGCCATAGTCAAATAAGGGGGTATGTTATGTGGGGTTTAACCTTCAAGAACCTCAATATGATTATGAGAGACGCCGTAGTTGAGGGCTCTGGAGATTTTGACCACCTGGGGTTCTTTAGCGTGCACCCAAATCTGAGCACATGGGCCTACAACATTTCCGCCTTCATCGGAAATGCAGCCATCGCACTCGAGATAGAGTCAAATCAGCAGTAAAATCGTGCCTCTATCAGTGATGAAGACCTCTGGGGCGCCACGATGAAAAACGTTGTTCTCAACAAAGATCTTAGCTTCTTCTTCCACACGTATTTTGGGTAGAGGCTTTGTTTCGGCGTAGTGAGTGAGGTAGTTTGTAGCCAGAAGGATCCATTTGTTTCCTGAATTCAAAGTCAGAAACGGCCACGATTATAAGTACATCCCGATTTGTTAAAATGGTCGGCGAGGCGGTTCGGTCAGCTGAAGGAAGCCTGCTTGCCTTTTCAGCGGTGTTTTGCGTCGCTGACAGTATCGGCATGTCCTCGCGTAACGAGTGACGTCGGTGGTAAGGCTGGCCAGTAGTACCTTTTTTATGCTTGAGAGTGTGCGCGAAACACCAAGGTGTCCTGCCGTTGGATCATCCTGCAGGACTTGGAGGAGGTCTGATAGCAGCGCTGAAGGCATCACAAGAAAGAACATGGCTTGCAGCGGCGAGAAGTTCTTTTGCAGAAGGCCGTTTTGCCGTGAAAACGGCGTAAGTGCCCATTTGAATACCTTCGGAACAATGGATGTCCTGCCCTCAAGGTATTCGTTAGGCCCCTAAGTTCTGGGTCAGCAAGCTGCCGTTTAGCGAAGGCGTCGGCCGTTATCGTTCTCAAAAAGCAGTCATCATTAAGGTCTTCAAGCGGCGGTGGGTGGACGGGGGCTCTCGACAGGCAGTCGGTACCGGGATGTTTTCTACCGGACTTGTGAATGACGGTAATGTCGTATTCTTGAAGTCTAAGGCACCATCGCGCAAGGCCACCTGAAGGATCCTTCAAGTTAGCTAGCCAACACAAGGCATCATGGTCTCCCACAGCTTTAAAGAACCTGTCATAGAGGTAAAGATAAAACTTTGACGTCGCCCAGATGATGATGGCCTGGAACCTCGTTTCTGTGGTAGAATAATTCCTTTCTGCCTTGAAGAGCAACCAATAAGCGTAACTAACAACCCTTATCAGTAAGTCAGTCCTCTGCACAACGACGGCGCCGAGTCCTCGCTGCTTGCCCCAGTGGGAACTTACGTTTCGGTGTTTTCGCCGAAATGCTCGAGTATCGGAGGCATCTGCATGCGTCGTTTTAGTTCCCTGAATACTTTCTCCGGTGGCATTTCCCATTGGAACTCGACACCTATCCTCGTAAGATTAGTGAGTGGCTTGGCGATGCGGACAGTTTCTGACGAAGCACCTGTAATGGGTTTTATTGATTGATATGTGAGGTTTGACATCCCAAAATACCATAATATTATGCGAGACGCCGTAGTGGAGGGTTCCGTAAATTTAGACCAGCTGAGGTTCTTTAACGTGCGCTCAAATCTGTGCACACGGGCCTACAACATTTCCGCCTCCATACATGTAATAGGCGTGATGACCTAGAAATTGACGCACGGTCTTCTTGTCGGAGGATGGTGGAAATGCATCGATGGCGGCTGTCTTCTGCGGATCAGGTCTTACTCCGAACTTGCTTATTACGTGCTCCCCCTACCTAAAAAGAGTTCCTTGTACGCTAATTGGCACTTTTCTGGCTCTAGTGGGAGTCCGGAAGTCTTAATGGCTTGAAGTACGACTTCAAGGCGCCTAAGATGCTCTTCAAAGGTTGAGGAAAACACGAAGACGTCGTCCAAGTAAACGATACGAGTCTGCTACTTCAATCCCGCTGGAACTGTGTCCAAAACGCATTGAAAAGTCGCAGGTGCCGAGCAATAAACGAAGGGCATGATCTTGAAGTAGAAAAGGCCGCCTGGTTATAGAACGCCGTGTTTTCTCTATCTCTCTGGTCGACTTTGATTTCAGTAGCCACTTTTGAGGTCAATCGACTAAAAGTACTTCGTGTTTTGGAGTTTATCCAAGGTATCGTCTATCCATTAGAGAGGATAAACATCTTTTTTTGTGATTTTGCTGAGGCGGTGATAATCAACACAGAAACGTAGCGTTCCATTTTTCTTCACTCACACCACGGGTGACGCCCACGTACTGTTAGATGGTTGAATGATGTCGTCGTGTAGCATTTCATCGACTTGTCTTTTTATGGCCTTGCGCTCTTGCGCTCAAATTCTGTTGAGGCTCTGCCAAAGTGGTCTGGCACTTTCCTCTGTTATGATGCAATTTTTAGCGACTGGCGTCTGGTGAATATTCAACGACACCGAAAGCAGTCCTTGTAATGCAGGAGGAGGTCAGTGAGCTGTTCTTGCTCATGCTTCGGAAGGCTTTGATGGACATCTAAAGCTGAGTTAGGGGCCTTGTTTCATGGAGTAGGTTCTGCAGAATATTCGAGGGCGAAAGCACTGGTGGCTTTCAATATTTAGTCGATGTAGGTAACGGTTGTACCTTGGTTCGAGTGCTTGTCTTCGTTGCTGAAATTTGTGAGCATAAATGTTGCTTTTTCTCCACACAGCTGAGTGATTCCTCTTGCAACAAAAATATCACAGTTGCTCATTAGGTGCTGATTGCCCTCAACGACGCCTTCGGGGTCTTGTGGTTTTGAAAGCCGACGCAAATGATGACGCTTGATTGTGGAGGGGTATGGACTTCTTCCAGCACATTAAGGACATGGCGTCCTAATAGCGCGTGTGATGATAGTGCTTTTTTGTGGATAATGTTATTGACTTCGTACTCAGGTCGATTACTGCTGCATTGAAGCTCAGTAAATGTATTCCAAGAATGACATCTCACGAGCATTTCTGTATTACGGCGAAGGTTGCGGAATAATGCGGTTGTTAATAGTCATTCTGGCTGCGCAGATTCACGCTGGTGTCACTAGGTAACCTCCAGGTGTACGGATTTCTGAGCCTTCTAAAGTTGTCCTAACTTTCTTCAACTCTATCGCAAAGTCTTGCTGATGACGGAAAAGTCAGTTCCGGTGTCGACGAGAGCTGTGACGTTGTGGCTGTCGATGAGAATGTTGACGTCGCTAGTTTGTCGCCTGTCATTGCGGTTGGGTCATGAAGTCGCATCAAGGCTATGACGGTTTGCACCCCTGTTTTGACATTTTGTACTCAGGTCTCCTTCTGGCCACGAAGTTTTGACAACGAGACTACGTTCAGGTTGCCGCGGGTTCTTGAGACGTATTCGGGTCGTCGTCGGTGACAAAAGATCTTCGGGAGTTCGTCGTACAGCAACCGCACCTCCATCCGTTGCTGCCCGTAGTATTCCTGGCAAGGGCTTGGAGATCGGCCTCAAGCAGAGATAGCGTTTCTTCAATACGGTGAGGCGTACCGGCCAGGTGACGGCGAATGGTAAGGGCCTCGGGGTGCCCTTTGTGATCCTGGGATGTAGTCGGCGATGTCGTATTGTCATTCACCCTGTTGTTGTCATGGCGCGTTAATGTCGAAACCTCGTATACCCATCTGTCGATACTGGCAACGGCGGTAAGTGTGGCCGGTTTCCCCACAGTGATAGCAAAGCAGGCGGTTGTCAGGAGCGTGCCAAACGTCGGTTTTTCTTGACGCGTAGCGCTGGCTTACGGAGGACTGATAGGACGGCGGTGGTGGTGGTGGCGTCTTGCAACGAAAGTGCGACAGAGTGGCATTTTAGCGGGAACGGGAAGGAGTGTTGTGGTGCACTGCAGTGGCGTAGGTCATAGCTCCTGCTTGGGCAGCCGTGCTTGAAGAATTCGAAGCGATTGCCGAAGTTCTCACCCAATGTCGGCGAACGAATCCACTTGAGGCTGCGCCGAAGGTAACAGGTTGCGCAGCTTCACCGGCACGATCGCTCGGATGGTGTTGCGGAGGGCGTTAGCATAAAGTGGCTGAACTCCGGCGTACTCTGGCGTCGTGCTGCTATTGATTGTCGGGTGCGCATCTCCAGCGGTTTTTCAATTGTCACTTCGGATATGAATTCTCGGACGGTGCTTGGTGGGTTACCCATCGCTCCAATGCGGTGTTTCAGAAGCTAAGGTACTCAGATGATGACCCGCAGGTTGCAGGATAAAATACCGGCTGCGGCGGCTGCATTTTTCGGTGCAGGCAGAAATGTAGGCCTATGTGCTCAGATTTGGGTGCACGTTAAAGAACCCCAAGTGGTCTAAATTTCCGGAGCCCTCCACTACGGCATCTCTCATAATCATATGGTGGTTTGGGCAGGTCAAACTCCACATATCAATTAATCGTGGGTTCCCCATCTGACCCGCAAACAGCTCCTGCTTTACTTCTCACATGTGGAAACTAACTTTATGTTCAAGTATTTCAGGGTCAGCGTGGCGGAATAACTTGGTTATCTCTTCAGCGAAGAGCGTGACATTGTCGTTTGGAAGCAGTAAACGGGTTTAGAGCAGCACTTTGGCTGTTTCTTTTTGAATGACGTTCGTGAAGGTAGCCGGGAACCTAGTGCGGAATGTTTCCCGGGCTGTCAGGGCTCGCTCCTGGTTCTCGAACCATGTACAAGCAGCATCTTGTAAAGCGAAGTAAACATGACGAAGCTTATCTTCGCTGGTCCAGCTTTCGAAAGCAGTGACTCGATCGAATGATTCAAGCCAGTTTTCCGGTTCCTCGATAGGCGATCCGCGGGAAGTTGGTGGCTCCTTGGGCGGTTGCAGAATGATTGGTGTAGGCTGCGTGGGGTTTGTCTTTGTTGCTACTGTCGTAACGGTGATCCGCGGCTGCCTGGTGTTTTCGGGATGGGGCCCGTACTCTGGCTGCAGTCGCTTCTTCCTGTGACTTGCTCGCTGTTCAGCAATAGCGCCCTCTTTGCCGCTTACGCTTGGTTCATGGCTTGATAGGGGCATCCGGTAAATGAACGAAGCCGCACCTTCAGCAAATTTCACAGGTTCGTGACGTCACGAAGACAGAAGATTTTATGTTGAGATAAAACTGTTTATTTGGGTGAACCTGTGCCCGGTAAATGGAGAGTCCGATTACAGTAGCAGTCTTGCACTGATAGCAGTGAACAGAGCGACAGCCGTCGATCAACTGACAAGTGTCGAAAGCGCGTCGGCATTTATACACTTGCCATCGAATGTGCTAGTGTCATCGCTATCGGCGACGTAGCTTCCAGAATAATCTGTAATGTTCATGTGGTGGGCATATTCTTTACAAAACGATCTACTGCAGCCTCGAAGCTTTTCGATGATCGTAGGCACGCTTTGTGCCGAACGTGATGTAAGATAACAAAACTTGATGAAAGGAATGTGGCCGTGTTATTAGGCAAAATTAAAACATCAATTCCACACGTGTTTGAAATTACCGTAATTTTGATTAACAATATACACTATTCTGTCTGATTGAAAGGGCTGAAAAGAATAATTGAATTTCTCTGTATTTACGTCTGCTTTATGCTCATTTTCCCAGAAATATTTATTTTATTTTTATACGGGGTTTAACGTCTCAAATCTACCATATTGATACAAGTAATCATTAAGATCAACAAAGGCACCATAAAGACGATGAAGATGACGATTGAACAAAAGCTCGTGGGTGGCTTTCACTCGGCCATCTTGGTTCAAGGACACTTTGTACTCCATCTACAATCGGTAAATATATTTCTACACTCTGCCTACCCTCAACCCGTGACATTTTAGTGGAGATGCCGGGTAACAAGACGGAGCTACGCAGTGGCCGAAGCTTGGTTTCTTCCATGATAGCACAGGAGGATCCGGCTCCAGCTCCCGCAGCAGCCACCGCAACGACGACAGTTGTTCTTCTCCAGCTGAAAGACCCTGGCACCTTCTACGGGACCGACAACGTTGACATTGAAGAATGGTTACCGCTGTACAAGCGAACAAGCAGGAATTATCGCTGGGACGAAACGCTCATGCTGGCGAACATCCTATTTTACCTGAAGGGGACAGCAAAATTGTGGTTTGAGAACCATGAAGCGGAAATTGACAGCTGGAATGTGTGCAAAGAAAAGATGCGCGAACTGTTCGGCAAATCGACTGGCAGGAAGACAGCGGCCAAGAAGAAGCTTTCATCTCGCGCTTAAACATCATCGGAGTCTTACGTGTCTTACATGCCTGACGTGCTCGCCCTTTGCCGCAAAGCAGGCGATGGTATGGAGGAGTCCGCGAAGGTAGCGCACATTTTAAAAGGCATTGCCGATGACGCGTTCAATTTGCTAATTTGCAAATACAGTGACACAGTAGATGTCATTATCCGAATGTGGCAACGTTTTGAGGCCGCTAAAAGCCGAAGTATTTCCCATCAGTTCGCTCGGCTTCCCAACACCACAGCAACATGGTCGTGCAATGACCTGCCTGTACCACAGGTATCGCTGACTGCAGAGCACGTCACGAAGATCATCCGTCGAGAACTTGTAGCTATGTTTTCCACTTGAACTTTCTCTCGTGCTTGTGAGTTCCGCTCTCAAATAGTGCTCTTAGTGCATGTCATCGTTCCCCAAGAGCTTTCCAACATTGGCCTGGAATCTGTGTGCACCGCCGGCCCCTCTCGACCGACTGACCGTTCTCCGCCAGTTTCCTACGCCTAAGGTCAGAGGTTCCCAGCGCACTCTCGTAATCCCGTTGAATGGAGGACTGCGGCTCTTCTATTTTCGACTTGTGGCTACTCGCGGGCTGTGAGAGCCAGCCAGAGTGCACTCGTTTTTCTCGTGCTGCTTCGTCCTCCCTCTGGCGCACTTCCGATTGGCGTTCGTTTTTCTCGGGTTGGACGTTCTGGCGACACACGGGGAGCCAGAGGGTCACCAGAGGCTTTCAGGACAATTTAGTTGTAGAAGCTTTCTGGAAAGTTTTGGGCAGGTTTCGGGCTAGCAGACGCCGAAAAGGTACGATGCGCACTCAGTGTCATCTTTGTGAGGACTCGATGAGTTGTAATATGGGCGCTTGAGGACTGCGCCTTCGCTTGTCATTACGCTTGGCATTATCTTCTAAAGCCTGTTCTGCCTTGCAAGATGAAGCGATTACGAGTGGCGGCTGGTGTTTGAAGCTACTGTTAATCGCATTTGTTATATTTCCCGTGAAGCTTCCTCCTGTGAAGAACGCGGTGAACTGTTGCCTGTTGACTGCGCAGTGCACATGCCTTAAAAGTTATGTACGTAGTACACGTTCGTACGCACGCATGGAGACAACTTCGGAGCTAATTTTTTTGTTGTAATTGTTTGTGAAGCTGTGCCTGTTTTCTGTGCACTTAGCAAAGACGACTGTGATCGAACTAGCTCGCTCCGTTGTATGTTTGCGTACTTGAACTTCTTAGAACCTCTGTCCTGACAATTCGATTGAACTTCGATCCGGATAGAAGGCCCTAGATCGCGATGATTGGTGACGCTCGCTGGTTACGAACGGCATGCGAACCCAATTCCATCTATGAGCCAGCATTTGTTGTATGATAATATACGATACGGCGAGAGAGAAGAAAAACGGAAGATGAATTCAGAAATGTATACACCCTTTCGTGGTTCATTTCATTGTTGGCTTTGTCTTTTTTCAGCTCTTCGTATTAATGCGCGAAGTACGTACCATGACCCAGTAGGTCGAATCAAAGCTGATATACACGACATTCGTTAGGTGCCACATAGTACTGGAAAACAGGCCAAGGCAAGTTCTTAAAATGGCTCGAGAACGTGTTATGCAAATGTTTATTTTATATACTACGCGCACTCATGGTACCGACACCTGCGCATATCATAATTTTTAGACAAAATCCTAAGTTGGTCAACGTGTGTTTGGGACGTATGATATGCGATAGATAAGCAGGTATATAACTTCAGGCTCTTTTGAGGCCAAGATCACTTTCGTGTGACTTCGCGTCGTGTTGTGCAGTGACTGATAAGTGTACTAAAGAGACGTTAGCTTGTCAAGCAGTCACCGTCGTGGCAGGTCACCTCGCATCGTTCTCATGGCAGCGTGCGCCAGCTGGCTGTTTCGTTCGCAAACGCGGCGAGTGATCTTGCGAGCGTACGAAGTCGTACTCCAAACGCGTACACTCGAGAATATTATTTCAGCTTTTTGGCAGGCTTAGAAACGTATTTCCAAGCGGAAATTGCAGAGAAAAAGCAACATACATGCGGCGCATTGTTTTGTTTGCTGTCATGACGGTAAAGTTTGTTTACGTTTACGCTGGCTGTCCTGCGTTCAATTTTGCGACCTTCGGGCTGTCGCCGGGCGTGCGAGTAGCCAGCCTACGTCATTTCCTATCAGAACCGAATGCAGCGGTAGCTTTCGGGGAGCCCACGGGCAGCTCGCAGATCTCCAGAACCAACCCAGGAATCCGAAAATCGAAGAGCCCTAGTGCTGACGACCGGGCTATTTGCTTTAACTGCTATCGTGTTGGTCACGTGGCCCACTATTGCAATAGCAGGTGGTATTGGCGTCAACTTACCTATGGCTTCAACCATCGTGCAGATGCACATGATTGCCACTTCGGAACTCGCCACGAGTCGCCTCGGCCATATTCGGTCATTGTCGGTGCATTGTCGGTCACCATCCCCTCTCGGCAACTTGTCCCACTTAGCGCTGTCTCGTCGCCCATCGTCGCGCTCACCCCAATTTCGCTGTCCTTCACCAACTGCACATCTGGCGCGGGAAAACTAGACGATGCAGCAATCTGATTATGAGTGACGCCATAGTGGAGGGCTCAAGAAAGTTCGACGACTTGGAGTTCTTTAACGCGCACCCAAATCTGAGCGCACTAGCTTACAGTATTTCCGCCTCCTTCAGAAATGCAGCCGCTACAGCCATGATTCGATTCCGCGACCTGCGGGTCAGCATCCGAGTACATTAGCCACAAGTCCACCTCAGCGGGGTTTTTCTTAACAATATGTATCGCTTCAAAGGCCTAAAATTTGAAATCACCAATTCTTGGCCTGTGCCCCCAAGTGAGCGAGGGTCATATTGAAGGGATTATCGTCATCATCATCATCATCATCATCATCGTCATGAACCTGGTTCTGTATGGCTCGTCATTCTAGCCGTGTACGAATAAACCACAGGCACCTACTGTGAACGAAACAATAAGAACGAATGTGTGCACAGACACATCTTGAACAGTCGCATGTTTAAAAGCAGAATTTCAAACAGGCTAGTCAATAATCAACCACAAATACTACCAATCAGGCAATAGAGAAATGATCAGAATACAGCCAACCACTATACATAATCAATGTAGATTAGGCGAAGGTGTTTGATTCACTAGAAATAACAGCAGTCTTGCAGACGCTGCAAAATCGGGCCGTTCACGAAGCATATATAAACGTCCTAGGAAAAGTCTACAGAATATAAACTGCCGTCATATTGCTTTGAAAAATAAAGCGACAGAATACCAATCAAAAAGGGTGTACTACAGGGGGATACTATCTCACAATTGCTACTCACCGCGTCCTTACAGGACGTTTTCGGAGGTCTAGAATGGGAAGAAATAAATAGGATATATTAATGAGTACCTTAATAACCTACGGTATGCTAATAACATTGCACTGCTGAGTAACTTACGCGATGAATTTCCACTCATTATTACTGAGTTAGACAAGAAGAGCAGAAAGGTAGGTGTTAAAATTATTCGGCAGGAACGAATCTGCAGACCCTACAACAACTTAAAAAGACAACAGCGCTTGGAGATAGGTAATATTGCACTTGAAGTTCTAGAAGACTACGTCTACTTAGAACAGGTGATAACCACCAAGCTCAACCACGAGATTGAAGTAACTAAAATAAGGCCAGGGCGGAGGACATCTGCACACTCTCAAATCATTACAGGTAGATTGTCACTATCCCTCACGAGGAAGGCATATGACAGCTGTATCAGCTATGAGGCAGGGAGACGTAAATAGAGGTTTCAGCTCATATTCATGACTACGCAGCGGGCAATGGCAAAGAAAATGGTTGGTCAAGGTTGGTCATGGCCTTAAGAGACAAGAAGAGAGCAGAGTTTATTAGGGGAAAAACCGGAGTTACGAATATTACAGCTGAAATCAAGAAGAGGAGATGAACATGGGCTGGGCATGTATTGCGTAGGCAGAATAACAGCAGGTCATTAGGGGTGACTGACTGGATTCCCGAAGAAGACAAGTGGTTTAGAGGGAGACAGAAGTTAGCTGGACAGATGATATTAAGAAGTTTGCAGGTATAAATTGGCAGCCGAGAGAACAGGACCAGTTGACTGGCGGAACGCGGGGAGGGCTTTGTCCTAAAGTGGAGGTAGTCAGGCTGATGGTGATGGTTACTGTCACGTAACTATGCCAACAGCAACATACGTTAAAACGACACCAAAAGCAGTAGGAAGATATGTAGCGCTTGTGCCAGCGAGAAGGATGGCGACTATGAACACTGTTTTGGTGGGTGGACTTTCGCCACAATAGCTATGCCTATGTGACGGCTGTATGATAGCAGTACGTATGTACTGTTTATGAGAATATAAATCCAGCATGGCAACCACAATTCATGTGTCACAAACATTACAGTCTATGCTCGAAAAGCATTGCGTGGTTCTGTGGTAAAATACTTGATTATCACGATTACTGTTAAGTTCGCTTCCTGCTGGAACGGGGACAATTACTCAGTGTGCTTCTTGGGTGAATGCTGCCTATGCGATCTTTTAGAGGCGAAGATGTCTAGGGTTGATTTATTTGGTGTTCATCTCGTTCTAAAATGCTCAAATAAAAATAGAACACCTGCTTAAAAAGAGCCTGCAGGATATGACTAAACAACCGACTTTTTATGTCATCAACTATAAGACAGCACAATAGACGTCAAACTGTACATGGATGGATGGATGAATGGATGAATGGATGGATGGCACCGGCTGTGCACTTAATATCTGGCTGTGGCTCATGCCTGCTAGCCATAAAATTTTGTATAATATACAAACTTAAAAAAATTTGCTTGTGCCTTGATTGGGACCACCATCTGTTAATGTCTTCCTCATTATTTCTTCGCGATTAAAGCCTATTTTGCTTTCACTGCCACTTCGCCTCAATGCTTTGAAAAATTACGCACTCCTATTCTAGATTATAGGTTGGAGTCCTTTACAGAGCATTACGAAATGTTCAGCAGTTTCCTACTCCTCTCCACACGCACTACGTAACATGTCTGTCGCTTCGTATTCGGCTCGGTACGTCTTGGTTCGTAATACGCCCGGTCTGGCCTAGAACAACACAGAACTACTCCTAGATTTATCGTAGATCTTTCCTTGTGCAGTTTTCAGCTTGAAAGGTCGGCAGGTCTCCAGTGATGAGTTCGTAGGCATTCCAATCTTTCACAAGTAACTCCCTTTTTCCTTCGCCTTTTAATGGGTGGTTCTTTTTGGCTTGGTACTCAAATACTTACTTGAGAATTTTGAGTTAGTTTCTTCCATTTAGTATCAACATTTTTATGTACAAGTAACATAAAACTTTCCTAGCCCAATGCTCTTCTCCTATTTTTCTCAATCTCTCCTCAAATTCTACCTTCCTGCTAGCTTTCCTGCACTGAGACGAGGTTCATCTCATGTCAACTTGTACCCCCTAAATTGTGGTGTTGCCGTGTGCTCCCCAAAAAAGTCTACCAATGTCACGTTGTTTATTTTCTAATCTCTCTTGAACCTCTCATCTCATGCGCAAGACCGCATTACCGAAATTCAAACTCGAGACTGAGAGCAGATCTCTCTCACTACGTCATACCTATGGTAGCTCCATAGTGCCCTGTTTTTCATTACAGCTGCATTCCTGTTACCCTATTTCATTAAGTATATTTCGGGCTTTTTTTAATTACTCAGCTTCGTTATTCATTCATACGCCCAAATATTTGTAATAATGCACTCATTCAAGCGTGACTTGCACGCTTGCTCTGTTCTCGATAAAAATTACGGTTGTCGATTTTTCGCAACTGTACTTCAAACTTAACCTCTCTCCCTCAATAAACAGATGTCTACCAACCCCTGCAAACCTTCCTTGTTGTCGGCTATTAATACTATATCATCTGCATACATAAGTGCTGGCAATGAATGTTCAACGTGTTTTTCTTGCTTGGCGAAGGAGCGGCCGAAGCCGAGTCGACTCCCGTCTAATTTGGCTTCTAGTCCATGAATATACGGCATAAATAACACAGGCATCCTTGTCGAAGCCCGCGTTGTCTTTCTATAAGTTCAGATAACATTTCTTTCCATTTTACAACAGACATCTAGTGTGTCCAGTATTCATCAAAGTCTTCTTAAATCACATTATCATAAGCTCCCTTGATATCTAGTAACGCCAGCAACAGGGGCCTGTGTTCTTTTTTCGCTATTTCAGTACACTGGATCCATAAAAACAGATTCTGCTCCAACTTCCTCAGTTTACGCAACCCATATTGTAGTTCTCCCAGCAACCTCTTGCTTTTCACCCATGTCTGTAGTCTTTCCTTTAGCATCTGCATCACACCCCGGTAAAACACTGACGTCACATGGCGTACACGCACCACTACCTGTCGACGCGGTTTGTAGTAGTGCAAAACTCAACTTCCTTGCACACTTTACTGCGCAACTAGGTGTCACTTCAGTGTTTGAAACAACGATTAAGTTAAATATTAGGTGTATTTGCGCATGAAACACTTAAAAAGCTACGAATTTCTCACCGCTAGTTGGACGCGTCACCGAACCGACGTGAACTGCTTGCTTGTTCACTCGCCAGATTGACCGTCAAAACAAGAGCAACCGCAACAGCTCTGCGCTCTACAAAAAAAGACCGCAGTCGTCGTTACTGTTGCGTTGTGAATTGCAATGGACGCAAAAAACTATAGCTTTACCAGTTTCTGCAGCTTTCGCGCAGCAGAATGGCGAGAGCGCTGGACACGAGTCGTAACGCATTGGGTAAACGAATTACAGGTGTTCTCCACAGCCGGTCTCATGATAAAGTGTCACTTTGTAGATCTCCTGTTTTGCTTTGGAATTGCTTTGACAGAGAACCATGGTAACTTTGTGAAGCTCAGCAGAGCCTCTGACCATGGCGCACGCTGTGCAGCAATAGTCATGTGACGCGCGCGATAGACGTGGCACACAGCGCGACCACAGATGATCTAAAGTTGTCGCCACCACTTAGTAATACTCACGTAGAATGTTGGAGGCACTAAGTTCCGGCTTTAACTACGAAATGGAGCTCGGACTTTATACAGGTAAATCGCATAATGATCGCAATCACAATCAAGTTTTTCTTGCTGCTGGTATGCGCGATTGCTGGAGCTAACGCGGACACCTCGGATTTGCCTTTCATTGACAACCGAAGAAGATGACACGCGTGTATGCCCATTAGCAGTATGTACAAATGAGTGACACTCGTCAAGAGCACCATAACATGTGTAATAAAACAGTATAACGCACTGAAAGCGAGATATCGATCGAGAATGCAACTGCAAAGGAGAAAATAGCCGGGCCTCTTCGTGAAAGATAAAGCCAGCTTCATACCACTGATCGTAAAATAGATTGCTCGTGTATGCATTTCATCGCTTTGACATCAAATTTCAAGTTCAACACTTTTAGGCGTTACAGAAAGTCTGTCTGAGCTTGCTTCTGACTCGATATCATGAGATGCTCACATGCACCTAAATTGGCAGTACATAGGAGTACGCCGAAACAAATAAAACATCTTTCGCATTGTAACCACAGGCCATTTCGTTGAGCTTTCTTCTTTTCTAATGTGAGGTTGGATTGAAGAAAGAAGCTTGCTGCGGACTCTATGACGTTAATTCGCGCGGAATATTTCAGGAATAAGCCATTGTTGCAGTCTTCGATCACGACCAACTATTTCTTTCTTGTCTTTCGCAAGCTGGCAGCGTTATTTTTGTATATCAATTTTTTACATCCGAACACACCACGCATGTAGCCGGAATTTTCAGGTGATGCAGAGTTTTAGCGGGTCCTTAAACACTTTTCCGCTGTGTGTTCTGATTGTGTAAATATGCACTCATACAGCATGACCAGGATGTACTTCCGATATTTGGTGTAGTAGCCAAAAACACCGATACTTTTTGTAGTCTTCAAGTTGTACGACCTCGTCTACTGTTAAACTTCGGTTAGGTTCTTGCGGATCCCTATGCAGAGACTGCAGGTCCAGGACACACTCCTTTATCTTTGCCACAGATGATTTAGTAGCGTTTGACGATGCACCAGCTTCCGGATAACGCTATTCCAAGTAGTGTGAGGCAAGGTTGGAGTTTCGCAGGGTCTAGAATCCGGTTGAGCCAGGACTTAACTCCCGACGATGAATGGAGCTGGGTACACTGGTTACGGTTTTTTGCCTGTGTGTACGTGTATGTCAGATGACGAGACTCGATAACAGCTTCGCCTTCTTGAAACAACGTTGTCAGTTTTTCGCTTCCTAGACTTCTTTTTCTTGAGAATTTTGAGAAGAGCTGACTTGACCGACCGGATGATATTTTCCCACCAGCCACCTCACCAGGGGAGTTAGGCACGACAAAGTTCCGATATATTCAATAACTGGCCATTAATACAGCAAACAAAGCTCCACTAATAAGCTTCCCTATGTCAGTGTTTTGCTTGCGTTAATGAACGTCAATATGTTGTTCGAGTACACAGTGAAAGACACTCCTCTGCGAGCAAGGAGCCTCCTCAATGCAAAAACAAAACTGTTCAATGAGAGAGACTCTGCTAGTTCGGAATGCACAACTTTTGTGGTTGCGCTGATAAATAGAACGACGTAAACCTTGCTACATTTTGGTTCTCTTCAGTTAAGCTTCACATATAACAGGCCTGCAAAGTTCAATTCCACAACTTCAAACGGGCGTGACTTAGTAGCTCAATCTTCTGGAAGTGGGGCTTGTTCCACATTTAAGTACTTTGTTCTTTTTTAGTTTGGCACTGTATATATTCACTAATGTTCTTTGTCAAGTACATCATGGTGCGTTTCCTTAAAAACACGCTGAAATAAGATACGCGCGCGAAAGTTATCGACAGCAAGAATGACAAAATAAAACAAATGGTGGTCAACCACAGGCAACATAGAATCACGTGCGCACATTTGGTACTCGTGGCAGTGAATTAGGCTATAGCTTCACTGCCACGAGTACTTAATACAGAGGTTGTTTTACTGCTGTTTATTCAGTACAATACATTGCAAGTAAAATGTTGATATAATATGGAAGGAGGTCCCAAAGTAAAAACTGTCAGGGTGACCTCCTGTGAACTCATGTATAAAAATATAGAACAAAGATTGGCAACTAAGGAAACAACAGCAATGAATAAAACAAAATGAATGTAATGAAAATTATTATTGAAACTTATGGTAGTTCAAAATATTTACATGTAAGGGATAAAACAGGAGATAACAAATTGAAATAAATGACTATAACATACACATACACACCACTAACTAATACAGTGTCGCTTCAGAACCCATACACGTACACATAGATGCATATAACAGTATTTAAACACACACACATATATAGATACATACATATATATTCAGGTGTCGCATGTTGTTAGTAAGAACTGTTTTAGATGCCGCCGGAAACAATGTAATGAGGGGCTTGATTTAATAATGGTAGTGAGTTCCAGAAAGAAATTGCAGAAAACGAGGCTGTCATTTTGCCGTAGTTAGTGCTTACTTTTGGAAGCAGAAGTTTACTATTTTCAGAAAACCGTGTGTTATTAGTATTGTGGAGATGTGTGAGGGGAAGTATGTCAGTGGGAATGTCACCGACTGTACTCCTGAATAATAAAGTTCTATATTTGAGTTGAAAGGTGGAAATGAACGGTAGAATTTCGAGAGTGCTAAAGAGGGGCGCTGCTGATGCTGTGTAGGAACTATGTGTGATAATTCGGACTGCTCTTTTCTGAAGGTTAATGAGAGATGTTAGGTGTGTAGCGTAGG
The DNA here is from genome assembly GCA_013436015.1 of Rhipicephalus annulatus. Lineage (NCBI taxonomy): Eukaryota > Metazoa > Arthropoda > Arachnida > Ixodida > Ixodidae > Rhipicephalus > Rhipicephalus annulatus. The sequence goes on along the minus strand of WOVY01000213.1, from coordinate 674,122 downwards.
TATTGGCCCTGGATGAAATGCAGTAGGTTAGGTGACTGTTTTTTATTTTTTTATTTATAACTTACTGCAGACCAGAATTCGTTCCTTGCTGGAAGGGCACTCATAGTACACTAAAAGTAAACAATACCACAATATCAATACAGTTAGTACAAGATATGCGCAAATATTTATGCTCAACTTAGTTGAGTGTAAATATGAAAGCATAGTAAAGTGATTTTAAAATGTGTTGCTGAAAACAATGCCTTGTGCGAATGAGTATGCGGATGCCAAAAGCAGTCTTCTTGATAACAGAATTCACGTGAATGTTATATTTGAGTTGAGGGTCTATTGTGACACCTCGAAAAGTAGTGAACTTTGATGAGGTGATGACGAAGTTATCAATGTATATTTCAGGTGAAACCTAACGCCTTTTTGGGACGAGTGAAATAACATAAAGTTGTTTTAACAGAATTGATATTCATTAAGTTATTTTTGCACCATGAAACAAGTTTCGCGACATCAGTGTTTTTATTTAGCTAGTAGATTGTTAACATCTTTGTCACTAGAAAACATCGTGGTATCGTGAGCATACAGGATGCAGTCAGATGGGTTAAGTGATAAAGGTAAGTTAGTAATGTAGATAGGAAACATGAGAGGTCCCAGAATTGAGCCTTGTCGGACTCCCTGGTTAGTTATTATTAGTGAGGATAAAACACCGCCTTAAATGACAACCTGGGTTCTGTAGGTAGCTTTGTAAAAAGGCCAAAGTAGGCCCACAGATTCCCAAGTAATTAAGTTTACCATACGAAATAGAGTGGTTTATAGTGTCAAATCTATAAATATATATAGTGTCGAAATTTCTAAATAACGCCCCTGCCCAAAGCCCCTTATCGATGGACTGTTTCATGCTATCTGTTAGTTTTGTCAGTGCTAATTCGGTAGAAAACTTAGCACGAAAACTAAACTGCTTATGTGACAAAAGGTTAAATGTTGTTAGGTAGTCCATTAGGCGATTCACAATGAACTTCTCAATTTCGAAATTATTTTCAAAATAAAAGTTATTGATAAAAGTTTTAGGGGCGAAGCTCCCTGTTGTCTAGCCTGGCAAATAGCCATGCGTAACCGAGAGAAGAAAAAATGAGAAGGAGGAATGGATAACCCTGCATTGTCTCACTTTCTAGATGGCGTTACTCTGCCGCTACTTTTCGTAGTGGTGCTGCTCTCCGATCGGCGTCTGCACACGCGTTGCTTGAGTGCACGATAGTTTGTGTTACCCGCGCGTCACCTTCGCAAATTAGCGCTTCTCTTACTCTCAGTCTCCTGGATAGTCGCCATACGTGGCTGATCGCTGGTGGGGATTGGACAGAGCAGAGTGGCGGGCGCGTTGAGGACGCTTGCGCTCGGCTGCCGTGGCTTGCGTCTCGTCGGTTGGACCCGTGCGCCGCCTGCATTCTAGAACGTGACCAGACGCATGGCTGCATGCACGGGCGGATGGACACAAGTACGAACGAAGGAACGAACAGACGCTACACCCCACTCATCGTCATTCCCTCTGTGCATATACCATACTTATTTGTCTCCTGGCGTGCATGAACAATTCAGAAGCGTTACCATACTGTCGTCAGTGTGGCAATTGCCCCATGAAAAACCCGGCATGGTGTGTTCATTATTACCAGTCTCGTGGATTTTTAGTTTTAAGGCACAATCAGTGGATGTTTTTTATTTGAAAGCGGCGCTATCGTAGGCGTTGACGCAGATGAAGTTGATTTGACATGTGCGGTTTACCGTCCCAAAACCACCATATGATTATGAGGGACGTCGTAGTGAATGGCTCCGGAAATTTTGATCACCGGGAGTTCTTTAATGTGCGGCAAATCTGAGAAAACGGGCCTATAGCATTTCTGACTTTATCGTAAATGCAGCCACTGCAGCCAGGATTTCATCCCGCGATCTGTGGGTCAGCAGCTGAGTACCTTAGCCACTAGACTACCGTGGTGGGGCGCAGATGAAGTTGTCCTTCTGTATTCAAAAATACTTGTTGGTCAGGAAGAATTGACCGCCTAGAGATCGCGCGTACGTTGGATGGTTGCTCTGTCTTGAAAAAAAGCTTCTCGTTGTGCTCTTACTATTCAAAACATCTCAGCCATATACAGCACTTCTGCAGAAATAGGCCTCTATGTGGTTCACGTGCACCATTTCCTTTCCAAAAATCTGTATACTAACGCTGTATTGAGGAGAATCCTGGTCAAGCTACTCTACATCTTGGTGTTTATGACATCCGAAAGGGATTCTTGGGTGTTTGCAGTAGTGCTGTCTTCAGAGTTTCTGGTTTGTAGCTCTTTCCTTGGGCGGCAACTGAAGCAGGCTTGACTGCTAAACGGTTTCATGTTGAATTAACTATTCTGAGCCATTTCATCAGTTGACGCTTTGCCGCCGCATGGCCGCTAATAATCCCCGGGTCAGACAGTCAGATGGGTTCTCCTCCCAGGGACAATAACGTCGTTGCCCTCTGTCCGTGCAGCCGGCTATCTCTGCCACTCTTTTTCTCACAAAGGGGCTGAGGTAAACTTTCTGCGCCAAAATCTAGCTCAGAACAATTGGCAAGTCCGACTACAGTGTATGTGAGGAGCGAACCGTGTCCCGTGACTTCCTGAATTTTTTAGTAGTCTCGCTCCAACAACTGCACCTATTAGCTCCAGCTTCAGCATGGTCAAGGCTTTTATGGGTGCCAAGCGAGACTCAGTCACGATAATCTTTTACCACCATCACAATTTATGTCCACTGTTTTAAGGTACGCGCATGTTTTATAGGATCTAGGACTAGCATGAGCGAAGATATTACCTTGCGTCATGGTGATTTCTTCTTTTGGATGATGACGTAGAACAGTATCTTAATATAGCATTACTGAGAAGCTTCCGTACACCATTCTTGCCACGGTTTCTTAATTTTATAACTTAGAAACCATTGGTATCCTTAACAGCCGTAGCTTCTGAAATAACATCTTCGCTATTATCCAGAAAGGAAAAAAAATACCGAGACGATTGATAGTCAGGTAGCTGCTCTTAAGATGGTACGCTTTGAGTCTTCATTGACAGAAATGCATTGCATGGCAGACATTGAAGAACATGCCAAGTAATCGTCTTAAGCGTTCCATAGCATCTCTACAACCATTGTGGAAGTACTGTCCACTTCTTCCAAACACTTTTTGTTTTTGGAGAACACTTTCTGAAGTTGAGCATTGCTTGTCTTCCGTTTCAAAAGATTTGTCGCAGCGTCTTCCAAAATTGACTTTGTTTTTCTAGCACGTCTAAGCCTTCATTAAAACTGTCAGTCGGCTCCTACCAACAGGTCGTCTACGTAGAAAGTCTGCTTCAGTGCCCAGGCCAAAATTTTTAGCACACCGCTTTTGTTGTCTAGGTGGTGGTGTATCATTGCCATCAGCAGGAAAGGGCTTGATGTCAATTTGTATAGCACACGTATCATTCTTCATTCGATTATGTTGCCGTTCTCACTTCGGGTCACGTTTTTGAACCATACAAACTAAATGCATCTTGATCCGATTCCTGCATTTCTATCTGCGGGAAAGCATTATCGATGTCGGCGTTGATGCCTATCGGATGGCACCAAAAACGAAGCCACGCTTGAAGGAGATACGGATTCAGATTTGTACCTTTGTCGAAACAGTTGTTCTGCGACACTCATACTTTTTCATGCGATGATGCATTGAATACTACTCGCATTTTCGTGGTCAGCGAGCCTTTTTTACAACCTAGTAATGCAGCATGAAGTACAGGGCATTATCACACTGTCGATCAGATTACATCAGATTATCTAAATATCCCTGCTTCGATCCTAAGTTGTGGCACGTAATCATGTGGACGGTATTACGTTAATTGGCACGGAAGAATTCAGGTAGAAGCCATCGTTGCAATCACCGAACACGATCTGCTTCGTCTTCTCGGCCTTTCACTGGGGGGCAAAATTTATTTGCACATCGTCTTTTTTACATATTCCACAGGTCCTTGATGTTTCGGTAACCGCGCTCAAGAACAAAAAAGAGGGTCTAGGTGAGTTCGCTTGTGGACGGCTCACTTTGCACTACCTGCTTATGGCGAGAGCGTCGATGGGGGCTGTTGGTGGAGCACTACAGCGAAAGCTGTTATGAGATCACAACTCGGGTCTCGCGCAGTGCCGTAGTTGTCCGCCGCTGCCTGTGTCTGTAACCACTTCATGCGAACTTAGCAAAAAAACCTAGTTCCAATGACATAGTGGCGCTCGAACGCGGGTCCACTGGCTGCCAATACAGTATTCTACCACTGAGCCTACCGGTGCTTGGGACTTCTTGATAACCGCAGGCCTGACATTTTTGTTCAGCTAATAACTGTGGCGCATACCCACTTCAGGCATAATTTTTTATCGTTGTCATCCACTACACGAACAATTGGTACAACATTCCTCGCAATTGTTAGTGGATACCACGTCTCCCGAAACAGTGACAAAAATACCATAGCGATTCTGGCCTACCACCCTAAAAGTTTTATTATTAATGTCGTAGTGGCAATCAGGCAAGTGTGCTTGCAGCAGTTACCCGATGAGTGTTTAGAAAAGGTTCTGAATGGCGGCTCGTCTAGCTTTTGCTCTAACTGTGCTGCCCCTCCTGCGTAGGCCTGGCGTTTTTTCGCAGTGCCGCCGAAGCATAGTCTGTTGTCTATACGTGATCATCCGCGCCATCCCTCTGTCTCTCCGTACATCCCTCCGGCCGACTGTCCTGCCCCGCCGCGGTGGTGTAGTGGCTAAGGTACTCGGCTGCTGACCCGCAGGTCGCGGGATCAAATCCCGGCTGCGGCGGCTGCATTTCCGATGGAGCCGGAAATGTTGTAGGCCCGTGTGCTCATATTTGGGTGCACGTTAAAGAACCCAAGGTGGTCGAAATTTCCGCAGCCCTTCACTACAGCGTGTCTCATATTCATATGGTGGTTTTGGGACGTTAAACCCCACATATCAATCAATAGATCCGGCCTGTTGTCCATCGCTCATTCTGTGCGTCCTACCGTCCGTCTGTTCATCTGTCCATCCTTTATACTAGTCGGCGACTTCAGCGTAGACATCTTGAGCCTTAGCACTGACAGCTTCGCCCACTCATCGTCAATGACCTCACGCAGTTGCACTGGTATTTCTTAAGGCCCACGAATCGAAATTACCGATGTCTGTTCCCACCGTTCCTTGGTTCATTTAAACTGTCAATCACCGTCATTGTATAGCGCTTGAATACAGTTGATCTTAAGCCAACATGGCGGTTTTTTGGTAGAGTACATATGTATTGTTTATGAAATTGGATATCAATGACTACATCTTCATGTGACGCTTCACGAACTATATGGTCTATTTCGAAGACATTGAAAGCGATTGTATGTGTATGTGCGTTGCTCCGCGCTTTTTGCTTCTTGTTAAAAGTGCTATTCCACCACATGGACTGCAGTGGAAGCTACATAACCACACCTGACGCCTACCCACAACGTATGTCGCCTTTTACGTGCTTTTTTCTGAGCTCCTCGACCATCGTCTCACGCTGCACGCTTAGACGCAGTACGCAGTCGAGGTCGGCCAGCACCCCTACGGCACCACGCTGCCGGGCTGCGTGGTGCCGAGACACCATCCCGATGCCGCCTCACTTGTCATTTCCCAAGGTCCTCGTCTGTAACACTGACGCAATCGCAGTGCAAGAGCTGCGACGATGTCTATGTCTAGTGCTGACAGCATGTAACACAGTTTAACGACGCCGCAATGGAATTGTGCCAACTAACCAAACGATGCATTCGACGATATACCAACAGCACTCGAGGTCACGTCTGAAGTAGCGCCTGATGTTGCGTCCACATGACCCCTCCAAATGCACAGCGGGGCAATTGAAGTGCATTCTCCCGGGCTTCTACAGAGCCTTCTTAAAAGGTAATAACCAAGCAGTGTTCCAGCTTCGATATAACCCATTACCGTATCATGCTTTCCAAGCAGCTGTGAACGCTTGCCTTAACACACCAGAGTTTCGAGGACTTCTCTGTACAAATTTACAAATATTTTTTCGTAGGTATGTTCTCTGGAGTTAGTTGAGCTGAATACGCTTCGGGAGATACGCACGTCTTGAGACGCTCTCCTTCCAGTGCAAGCGTATTTGGCATCTGGCCCTGTTTTAAAACGCTACGTTTTCTACAGCGTTGACTGCAATGAATAACCGGAAAGCCTTTGGCGGGAACTCTCCTGTAACACACATAAAGTTATTGCCACAAGGGGCGTAGCCAGAAATTTCTTCTGGAGAGGTGGGCACAGTCATTAGTAGTCCTCTATGACGTCACTACCAGCGGCAGTTAGAACAGCTTGTGTATATGTATATCAAGTCATGAAATTCTCTCTTTATACGTGCGTAAGGTTGTGAAGAGGGTGAGTAAGAGTACTGTAAGAACGATTGATTTATATGTAGGGTTTGACGTCAGAAACCCAGCACACTGTTAGAGAAGACGCCGTAGTGTAAGGCTTCAGAAATTTAGACGCCCTGGGATTCTTTACAGTGCACTAAAACCTGAGCACACGACCCACAGCTTTTTCGCCTCCATCAAAAATGCAGCCGCCGCAGCTGAAATTCGATCCCCAGACCTGCACGTCAGCAGCCAAACACCTTAGCCACTAGACCATTGCGGGGGCGTAGTACCTCTTGCGGAAATGTCATATATGACACTTATATAGGTTATACGTGGCCACATGTAAGCATATATGTCAGAATATGTGGCTTTCATTTACCATATATGAATGCATATCTGGTGGAGTTGGTTCATGTATGAGGTTATATACAGCCATATATGACGCGGTTGGGTCATTTAAAGATTCAAACCCGGCCTTATAAGGCACGGCCACACCATATATAATATATCAAGTGGACCCTTATATGTAGAAGTGCTTCCCAAAATGGGTTGAACCATGTATATATTCAGCACCATAATCACACACTTTCATGCGCATTGGAGTATATAACAATTTGTACACAAAGGTGACCTGCTTATTTTCTACAGCAACAAGAGTATTATTTATATATGTTTTTTTCTGCCATGCAAAAAATACAAAATTTCAGGTCAGCTTTTTGTACATGATAGTTGTGTACTATGCATGCATTCGTGTAATTTAACTTGTAAATTATCATGGCAATTAGAATGGCAACAACGAGTTGGAATTAATACGACGTAAAAAGTATATACGAGAAACGATATGTTCTACAAGGAAGGAATCGTATCAGGACACAAAAAGTATTGAAGCTCCCAAACCTTGCTATAATTATAGAGTAATCCTATTAGTATCATTTAAAAGCTTAATGCATGAAACTTATATTGTTCACATTTGTGCATTGTTTGGAGTGGCAGCAAGAAATATTAATTTCAATGCATTTTTAGCTTCCACTTCGGTGGACAAAATTGTTGATTATTTGAAGGCTTTGAAGGCTATATGCTCCTTTCATATAGCAAGATTTCACTTAATCCTGTTGACCCCTCATCTGCGATTGCTTTCAACAGCCATTTACTACAGTTGCATGTGCAGTGCAATGTTCAAGGGAGTTTCTTCAAAAACAAAAAAAGAACTTAAGTGAATGCAACTTGCAGGCACTATTATGATTAAATTCAAAATGGAAGTTGCACTAATATATTGCAAAAAGTAACTCTTGCGTTTCCTTTGGCTATGTTTAATGTTCTTAGCTGTGCAAATAGCAAATTTAACAAAAATTTTATGATTGCACTAGTAAACAATTCATTTTGTGTAATGTTTGAAAGGGTCAAAGAAATCTCACATCACACACAAATTCGCTTAGAAAGGTGCAACTGACTCACACGTGATACACAAATAATGGACCATGTATTGAAAGGCTGAAGCTTTATAACAAAATTTAACGTAGGCTGCCGAATTCACAAAACTTCTATTTTGTGTGGGTGTGTCATTACTTATTCGAGGTCACTAATGCGCACGTGCCATCATTAGGACTTGCTTAAAACATTGCTTTGCGATTACAATTAGCATGGCACATTTTTTCGGGCTGGCGTGATGCCTAAGCCAAGCTCTACATCATGTAAACAGTCCCTTGCTGTGCAGGTGCACATAATTAAAACTGCTTGCGAACGTATCCTTTCAACAACAACAATGTGGTGCCTTCATCCATAAAATATGTATGCCGGTACATACCCACCAAACTGCGCCATTACACACTCGCGTAAGAGATTCATTTGCACCCGGACACTAGCATTTCCTTCAATGTGGCAAGATATTTCCGGCGATGTGAGAATGATATGAGTATATTAATAATATTATTATTGTTGTTGTTGTTGTTGTTGTTGTTGTTGGGTGATTCCATGAGAGATCGACACGGGTCCAAAAGTTGATATTTTAGATTTTAATGAGTATTTTATATTTCGTGCACCTCTCACCAGGTAGCTCGAAAGTCAACTTCGTTTTATTATTAACAGCATAACTTAGGAGAAAAAAAAATATCAAAATTCACCAACAAGGAGGCACCAATTTCGTCACCTGTCATTTTTGAAAATTGCAGATGCTATTAAAAACAAATACTTTTGTTTCAAGGAAGATAATTTTTACCTGAAATGGATGTCTGATGAAGAATGAATTCGTACGCTTTCAGTTTTGTAGACCTTAAGAAAATAGCTTTTAAAAATGTCTAATTTTGCGACAGTTTGAAATAAGTTACGTGTTTCCTATTTTTTTCTCCAAAATAATGTAAGCAGCGTTTTAAAACTTGACACGTTTAAGGATATAGCGTGTTTATTAAGTACATTAATTATTGCTGCCGTAGGTGAAATGTAAATTTTTATATAATGCCTCAAAATTTGCATATCGGCAAAAGTGTAATTCATTAAATTTTAATAATAAAAATTTTCAACTTCAATTTTTCTTAGAACCTTGTAAATAGACAACCGAAGGCTATCATACAGTAATATAGAGAACCATGTTGCGTTATTTTGTTTTTAGCGACAATATTCGTGGTACAAACCAGAGCTTTTCGAGAAAGCGCTTATAAGTTGAGAAATCTAGAAATCGGAACAGAAAAGCGGCAATGAGCTTCAAACGCGAGTAAACGTGACCGCATTTGGGGAAGAAAGGCTGTTTTAGCACTGTCACAAATGCATACCAATGAAGGCGCATTTATGCTTTTGATAACACCGCTCTAATGGAGAAAGTCTTTGACACTGTAACTCAGTTGGAAAACGTCTGTATATATTTGCAGATAAACAGAAATATGAAAATGTTCCAACGCAAGTGTTGGGTCTCGCTAGAAAAAGCATATGCGCTTGAAGTACTCTCACTGGTATTTTGGTGGTGACTGCGTGAAACAAGAGATGCGCTCAAAATGGCTGCATCTTTTGCAGATCACATTTAGCAGTACGTGACACTAACAAAACACGACCACGATCAGTGCCCTCAGATGTGCTTAGCCAAACATGCCAAGAACGTATGCCTGGAACACGTGGCAACAATTTCCACTGGCTCTTCTTAAACTGACGGAAGGTTTCTAGCTCGTCTGCATTTGCACACAGCAGCTTGACATTCTTGAGCTTCACGCTCATTTGCGCTGCCATTTGGGATGCTGACATAATCACAGCTGAGCTTGCCGCTCTGAGGTTGTAGAGCGTAGCCTGGTGCTTTAGTAGGCCACCAACGCCGTCACAAGAGTTCTTGCCATGTCCTGTGGCCGAAAAAATCTACTTTGTTGATATATGACCTTTCTGACATAACTCGAACAACCGGTACTTGTTTTTCAAGTGGCTGCGTGCACCATAAGAAACATAAATAGCATGCGTGTCAGGCTTAAGTTGTTCCTTCATTTAGTTGTGGATAATTTGTAGAGAAAAACAGGCATGTGCAGCATCATGGCGTGTGTCATCACTGATGACGGCAAAATTTTGAATTGATTGCTTCCTTTTGACAACACGCGTGAATATAAACAACTGTATTTTGTACCAGTGATACGACTGTACCTCATTCGGTAAAATGGCTGTTCAATTTATGGCGAAATTAAAGTGAAAAATGCAGATTTTTTTTCTTGGTTCTCTTCCGCCTGGCTTATTGCTGATTCTTGAATGGATCTTATAAAATCATGGGTAATCCACTTCACTAACCATAGACTTAGCTCTCGCAGAAAAGCACTTGCCTGGGCTGTTTTTACTAGATCGCCATTTTGTTATACTGTATAGGCTACCTCAATATCTTCAGGGATTCCTAAACATGGGGCGGTCAGAGCGTCCTTCTTAGCACAATAGTCACACTGGCCTAAAAAACAATCACTTATAGGGGAGCTGCAAAGACATAGTTCTTTCAAGACGTACGCCGCGTAGGCACCATCGGTGACGTCTTATAGAGCAGAAACACACTTCGTGGCATTAGCACTGTATATACAAAAGCACACTTCTTGGTGTGGTGCAAGGAGAACCCACTTCGGCCTCAGTGATTAAAACTTTGAGAGCGCAATAGACTTGTTCGAGTTAGCTTCTTTAAAAAGAGGGTAAGCCTCTCGCACCAAACAGGACATAAACCTTTTCGAAACAAGCTCCTTTTTCCCGTCAATGATAACAGATACTACATTTTTTGTTGGGACTCTGCCGAGAGCAGCTATACTCATGAAAAGCTTCAAGGAGTATAAGGAAACTTCAATAAGGAAGTTATACGGAGTATACGGAAACTGTCTTACGGAAATAAAGTCAAGTCAAGTCAAGTCAAGTCAAGTTTAATAAATAGTTCAGTTGAGTTACATGGTTAGCGTTATTACAGCAGGAGGTCCCGAAGTTTCAGAGAAACTGACAGGGGGACCTCCTATGGCTACATGGATGAGGTAATTACAAAAAATACAGCAAAAGTATACGGTCTTGTGAGTGATAATGAATAATCTTGATTAACAAAAAACACGATCAATAAACAACATAATGGTTATACTCACTATTGAAAAATAACAAGGAAACAATCAAAAGCAAGTTAAGACAAAAAACAATAATAATGAACTCTACGTGACAAATGTAACACGTTTGATTATCAGTGTTATCAATTATACAAAGGCAAATTGAAGTAGTAAAATAGCACAGAACTGTGGAGAGCTATTAACAGTTAATTAAACAACTCGGATGAGTTGATTAATTCCTGAACTTCATGGAACAATAAGGAACAATAAGGAGTGCGAGCAGACTAATAAGACTGGAGATGATGATGTCACTACATTCGAATGGCAGTCTCAGCTACGAATACCATTCAATCCGTGGTCGTGCTACACCGCGGCCCGAAAACTAATGTCATTGTGATTGTACCTGATGTCAATGTCGACATTTCAGAAAAAAATGGCCGCAAAAATGAAGAAGGAAAATGTAAAGTGATAAAAAAGTGTAGATATACAAAAATCATTAGTCCCGTGCCAGAATGACGAGCACATAAATGAAGAAAGAAACGTCGACAAGACGAGCGCTCACTTGCAACGTTTATTCCTTGGGTTATTCCTGTTAAAAACATGGTCTCTTGCTGAATTAATACGCATATAAATTTTACATCGCAGAATAAATGGTCACCATGAGCCAAGACGACCCGCTTAACCACTATACACACAGTCGATAAAATAACCACAAGAAACACGGCGTGCGCGGCACGACAAAAAAACTAAACAGCAAAATGAACGTCTCAGGTGTATTCAGGTTTTCTAGAATGCGAAGTAACAGATGAACACCTGGTACCTTGTGCGACCGCACACATGTCGAGCTACTTGGTTAATAGCTTTCATGCAAGTTATCGAGGAAGCAAACTTAAAATACGGATGCATGAAGCAAAATTGCCTCTCTGCTTTACTTCACGATAGGCAGTGAATCTTCATGCACATGAATAATAACTTTGTGAAGTACACAGGGAAATGAAATGGAACAAAAAAAGAGAGAAAGAAGGCGGAAAAAAGGCACGTAGCTCAACCAGGTTGACGATTTGCTGCACTAAAACGTAGGTAAAGATAGAGGGAGTGGTCAGAAAAATAATTAAGTATGAGAGCACAACTGATATGTACGGACACATAATGGTGCTTATCATTGATGCACTGATGGTCGTGTATAGAGCTGTGTCGTTTTGATATTTTCAAAAGCATTGTTTCAGTCCACCGTGCAGATTATGCTTCAATTGTAGTGCTATATAAGACACAACTTATGGGCCAGCTTTATTGAATAAGAAGAATATAGATGAAACAAATGCTTTAAAATATATCATGGCTTCATGGACGCATACAATCATTGTAAAGCGCAATAAAGTGAAGACGCATGAGCTTCTCTCGAGGCTTCAGTTCTACATGGATGCGTTATTTGTGCTGCAAAGAAATTTAACCAATGTCTGTGTGTGCAACATTGTCCATCTTGAACTATCTATATGTATATCTAGAATTCCTACTGCGAGCGAAGCTACATAGCGTGCCATAACTCTACCTTTTATTAAGGGGAATTTTTCAAACAATGAACATTGTTCATTTTCTGTCTCTTGAATTTGTGCCCGCAATTGCTGGTTTGGCTCGATCACAATTGTGCAGTTCTTATTTTGGAAAAATCATAAAATGTCAACCAAAAGGTATTTTAGAACTGCTTTTCGATGATATTGCCTTCCCTCAACTGCCACAGCTTGCGATGAGTCATAGAAAGTCTCGCGCATACCTGGAGCCTAACCCTGAAGAAGAAGCTGGTCCGGCTGTGAAATGCTCAATTTTTTCCCAAATAAACTTTTGGTTAGAGTTTTCTCACTTCTTCAGTCCCTTTACAGTCAAGCAGACACAATGTTTCCCTTAGTTCCTAACTTTCTTATATTGCCACGTTCCCTTTCCCAAGTTTTGTTATCGTCCCAAAACACTACACAATTCTCAGCGCGTACCACGCCTGCAGTTTTCGAGAAGCATCCTGACTATACTAGATCATTTCGATAAGATCACGCCTACTCTGCGTACTGTACAGATTATTCTGGAACCTACGCCACCGCCAGCGATAACGCTAGAACATTCGACGGCAAGATTATAAATGCCGACGCGCTTTGCCGCTTGTCAGTAGTTGGTCGACGGCCAGCGCTCCGTTCACTGCTATCTGTGCAAGACTGCTACTGTAATCGATCTTTCCGTTCACCGGGCACAGGTTCGCCCAAATAAACAGTTAAACCCCAACATAAAGTCTCCTGTCTTCGGCCTCGTCACGACCCCGTGACATCTGGTGGAGGTGCTGCTTCGTTCATGTACAGGACGCCCCTGTCAAGCCGTGAACCCAGCCCACGTCGCGGAGAAGACACCAACGCCAACCAGGAGCAGCGAACAAGCCGCCAACGGCAAAGGATATTACCGGAGTACAGGCTTCTACAAGACAAGGCGCGGAAGACCAAGGCCATGACCGCGACTGCAGTGACAATGGCAACCGCAGCGTCCCAACCCACGATGGTCATGCATCAACCCAGGGAATCTCCGATTTTCCATGGGTCATCGTTCGAAGACCCGGTGTGCTGGCTAGAAACATACGACCGTGTGGCCGCCCTCAGCCACTGGGACCATGACGAAGAGCTCCGTCGTGTGTTCTTCTATGTGGAAGACACCGCAAGGACCTGGCTCGAAAATCAGGAGTCCACGCCACGAACGTGGAATGTTTTCTGCAGCGCATTCCTGCAAACGTTCGCAAGCGTCGCTCACAAAGAGAGGGCCGCTGCTTTATTAGAAACAGGGGTTAAGCTACCAAATGAAAATGTTCCCATTTTCACAGCAGAAATGACCGGACTATTCCGTCACGCTGTCTCAGACATGCCTGAGGAGAAAAAAGTCCGTTTCCTCATGGGAGGGGTCAAACAGTATCTCGTCGCGGGACTGATGAGAAATCCACCGGACACAGTCCAAGAATTTGTAGCCGAAGCGACCACTATCGAAAAGACCCTGAACATGCGCACCCGACAGTATAATCGTCGCCTGACTCCAGAATGCGCTGCTACTCAAGCCAGTAACTCCGAAGACCTGCGTGAAATGATCCGGGTAATCGTGCGGGAAGAGCTGCGCAAGCTGTTGCCTTCGGCGCAGCCTCAAGTGAATTCGATCGCCGACATTATGCGAGAAGAAGTTCGGCGATCGCTTCGAATTACCCAAGCACCGCTGCCCGAGCCGGAAGCTATTAGCTACGCCACTGCAGTGCACCACAACGCTCCTCCCCGTCCACGCCAAAACGCCGCCCCATCGCACTTCCGTGGACAGACGCCAACGCCGCCACCACCCCCACCAACGTCATACCGTTCGCCAGTGGCCCAGAGCAGTGCACCGAGGAAGACTGACGTCTGGCGCACCCCTGACCACCACCCGCTCTGCTACCAGTGCGGCGAGGCCGGACACACATACCGCCGTTGCAAGTACCGACAGATGGGACCGCGCGGCATCGCCGTCAATGCAGCGCGTCCACAGCCAGGAGAACAACCACGTGACATCACCGACTACCTGACAGGAACTCAGCGGACACCACGAAGCCCTTCGCGTTCGCCGTCACCCAGCCGCCGCACGTCACCGCACTACCGGCAGTATTCTGGCCCAACGTGGGGCCGGTCTCTTAGCCCGTATCCGAGAATCTGAGGGCAGCAACCGATAGAGTGCGGTTGCTGTTCGACGAACTACCGAAGATCCTCCGACGACGACGATGCCGCGACGGAGCTTTCCGAACACAACGCCAACCAAGCAAAGCCCTGACGGCGAAACCTCACTTACCGAAGGTGACCTGACGACGCAACATGGAAGCAGCGGAACAAGCCGACGCAGCCTTGACCCGACGCCACGCCCCAACAGTAATGCGAGACGACGAACTAGCGACCTCGACGTTCTTATCGCCGGCCACAGTGTGACCGCTCACGTCGATACTGGAGCCGACTACTCCGTCATCAGTGGGTCATTCGCCGCGAAGTTTAAGAAAGTTAGGACAGCTTGTGAAGGCCCTGAAATCCGCACAGCTGGAGGTCATCTCATGACGCCTGCAGGAATCTGCACAGCGACAGTCACCATTAACGGCCGTTTTTATCCTAACAACTTCTTAGTCCTACGGCGTTGCTCGAGAGATGTCATCTTTGGCATGGACTTCTTAAGCCTCCATGGTGCTGTCATCAACCTAAATACAAAGTCGATAACGTTATCCACAGAAGAAGCACTACCGCCGCGCACGACGTTAGGAAAACATGCCTTGAATGTGCTGGAAGAACAAGTCACCATTCCGCCTCGCTCAAGCGTCATTATTTCAGTCGGCGCTCCCAAATCACCTGACTTGGAAGGCGTCGTTGAAGGCAGTCAGCATCTGTCGGTCACCCGAACTATTTGCGTCGCAAGAGGAATTGCAGAGCTGCGGGGAGGCAAAGCAACGGTTATGCACAGAAATTTTAGCATTGAGCACAAACATTTGAACAAAGGAACAGCGGTCGCATACATCGAAGAAATTGTCGAAGCCACCGGTGCTTTTGCCCTCACTGATTCTGCGGAACCTGCTCGGAGAAACCAAGCCCCTCCCATAGCTTTCGATGTCAATCCCAGACTTCTGAATCATAAGCAAGAACAGCTCAAGGCCCTGCTCCTGCAATACGAAGTTTGCTTTTCGTCGTCATAAATAATTCGGCAGACTCCAATCACGAAACATCGCATCATAACCGAAGAAAATGCCAGACTACTCCGTCAGAGTCCGTACAGGGTTTCGACGCGAGAACGTGAGGCCATGAAGAGACAAGTTGATAAAATGCTGCGGGATGACATTATCCAGCCGTCCAAAAGTCCATGGGCATCCCCCGTCGTGTTAGTGAAGAAAAAGGATGGGACCCTACGTTTCTGCGTCGATTATCGCCGCCTGAGCAAAATCACAAGAAAGGATGTGTATAATCTCCCACGAATAGACGACGCACTTGATCGGCTCCATAACGCCAAGTACTTTTCGTCAATAGACCTCAAGACTGGCTATTGCAAATTGAAGTCGACGAAAGAGACCGAGAGAAGACGGCGTTTATAACACCGGACGGCCTCTTCGAGTTCAAGTTGATGCCCTTCGGTCTTTGCTTAGCGCCTGCAACGTTTCAACGCGTTATGGATACAGTACTGGCAGGATTGAAGTGGCAGACTTGCCTTGTATACGTGGACGACATCGTCGTGTTTTCCTCGAGTTTCGACGAGTATCTTCGGCGCCTTGAAGCTGTACTTCAAGCCATCAAGACATCCGGACTCACACTGAAGCCAGAAAAGTGCAGATTTGCGTAGGAGGAGCTCTTGTTTGTGGGGCAAGTTATTATCAAGCCTGGAGTTTGTCCCGATCCACGGAAAACAGCCGCCATCGCCGACTTCCCGCTGCCCACTGACAACAAGGCAGTGCGCCGATTTCTGGGTCTGTGCGCCTATTATAGGCGGTTCGTGAAAAACTTCGCCCGTATCGCCGATCCTGTCACTGACCTTACCAAGGCCGACGTGAAGTTCAAGTGGGAAACACTGCAGGAACACGCTTTCCAAAAGCTTAAACATCGCCTCCAGTTGCCTCCGTTACTTGCCCGTTTCGACGAATTCACCGAGACATAAATACACACTCACGCAAGCACCGTATGTCGTGGCGTCGTTCTTGTGCAGAAGGCTGACGGATTAAAAAGGGTTATTAGTTAGGCCTGTCAATCGCTATCCAAAGCAGAAGCCAATTATTCCACAACAGAAAAGGAGTGCCTCGCCATCATCTGGGCTACGTCGAAATTTCGCCCCTACCTCTACGGCAGGCCCTTCAAAGTTGTGAGCGACCGCCACGTCTTGTGTTCGCTAGCCACCTTGAAGGACCCTTCAGATCGCCTTGCACGATGGAGCCTGAGACTTCAAGAATATGACATTACTGTCATTTACAAGTCCGGCAAGAAACACTCCCACACCGACTGTCTCTAGCGTGCCCCTGTCGACCAACCACCACCCGACAATCCCAATGACGACTACTTCTTGGGAACGATAACAACCGACGACTTCCCTGAACGACAGTGGGCCGACCCGGAACTAAAGGCCCTAATAGAATACCTCCAAGGCAGGACCACCGAATTCCCGAAGGTATTCAAGCGCACACATGCGTCGTTTTTCCTGCGAAACGGTCTTCTACAAAAGAAAAACTTTTAACCACTTCGAGCTAAGTACCTCCTTGTGGTGCCCTCAGCTTCGCGACCAGAACTCCTGCAGACCCTGCACGCGATCCGATGGCAGAGCTCCTCGGTGTTTCTTGCACGCTCGCGAGGATACAAGAAAGGTACAACTGGCCACGTCTTACCACCGACGTCACTCGTTATGTGAGGACATGCCGCGACTCTCAGCGACGCAAGGCACTGCCGACAAGGCCAGCGGGACTTCTGCAGCCGATTGAACCACCTTGCGGACCTTTACAGCAGATTGGTGTGGACCTACCGGGGCCGTTTCCGACGTCGATTTTCGGAAACAAGTGCATCGTGGTAGCTACCGACTACCTCACCCGCTACGCCGAGACAAAAGCCCTTCCCAAAGGCAGTGCATCCGAGCTAGCTGAGTTCTTCGTCGAAAATATAGTCCTACGTCACGGTGCCCCGAAGGTCCTTATCACCGACAGAGGAACAGCATTTACGGCCGACTTAATTCAAGCGATCTTGGCATACAGCCAGACGAACCACCGCCGGACGACAGCGTACCACCCACAGACCAACGGCTTCACCGAGTGGCTTAACAAGACGATCGCCGACATGCTGGCAATGTACATCGATGTCGAACACACGACGTGGGACGCCACTCTTCCGTACCTGACCTTCACATACAACACGGTGGTGCAGGAGACGACGCAGATATCTCTATACAAATTGGTCTACGGAAGGAGCCCGGCAACGATGCTCGATGCCATGTTACCCAACGTCACCGACGAAGAAAACCTCGATGTGAGTGAGTATCTTCAACGCGCTGAAGAAGCCCGACAACTCGCACGTCTCCGTATCAAGAATCAACAGACGAGCGACAGCCGCCATTACAATCTTCGATGACGCTTCGTGGAATACCAGCCCGGTGAGCGTGTTTGGGTGTGGACGCCGATACGCCGACGTGGACTAAGTGAAAAGCTTCTGCGACGGTACTTCGGACCGTATAGGGTGGTTCGACGTCTCGACGCACTTGATTACGAGGTTGTCCCCGACGGCATCACGAACTCTCAACGACGCCGATTGTGACCTGAAGTCGTCCGTGTCGCACGCCTCAAGCCGTTTCATGCGCGTTGAGAAACTGAAACAGTGTTATTATTATTAATATTATTATTGTATCGTAATTTATTCATTGAACTTACTTGCATTATTGTTGTACCTTCATCTTTAGTTAAAGCATCGGCACGATGCCTTTTTCAGAGGGGGGCAGTGCCACGTTTCATTTCCCTAGTTTTGTTACCATCCCAAAACACTACACAATTCGCAGCGCTAACCGCGTTTGCAGTTTTCCAGAAGCTTTTTGACTGTAGTAGTTCATTTCGATAAGATCACGCCTACTCTGCGTACTGTACAAATTATTCTTGAAATATATGCCACCGCCAGTGATAACGCTAGAACATTCGACGGCAAGAGTATAAATGCCGACGCGCTTCGCCGCTTGTCAGTAGATGATCGACGGTCGACGCTCCGTTCACTGCTATCTGTGCAAGACTGCTACTGTAATCGAACTTTCCGTTTACCGGGCACAGGTTCACCCAAATAAACAGTTAAATCCCAACATAAAGTCTCCTGTCTTCGGCCACATCATGACCCCGTGACAATATAATGAAATAAATAAAAAATGTAGTATTGAAAATAAGGATATTAATAACTGTTTTGCAAAAAACACTGTCCCACATGCATACTTGAACGAAATATTGTTTTTATTTTGTTTTATTACCTAACGCATTAGAAAAGTAAGAAGTACATTAAAAACATTGAAAAAAACACAAAAAATTAAGAGTTAGCGTGGTTTGAACCTGCGCCACTGAGTCGTTCTCGCTTACGTGAACGTAGTCGTTAGGTTGCTAAGCCATGCACGCCAAAGAGTTGGATTTAGAATATATACAAATTTGCTGTTTACACGCTATATGTTGGATATTTATGACCAATATGCGATCGTATCTATTGTTGTGTGCATATGTTTTGTGATTGTATCTACGTCACAGGCTTTTCGCTTGTCTTTTAACTATAGATTGCCGCCCCCTCGTGGATGAAAACAAGTATTTTTACGCCCACACAAGCTTGAGCAGTTGAAGATTGTTTCGCGGGGCTCTCTTGCGATTGAGTCAACCACCACTGGAAATTAGAGTGATACGCCATTATTCAATGTATCTAGCTGTGTTCCACTTAGTAGCTCTCTCGCTCAATGACAAATCGAGCGTGGGGCGCGACGCTAATGCGCACGATCATGCCTCGCGTAGCGGCGACATCAGCTGATTGCGCCGGCCGGCTTGCTTCGATTTGCTTCAGAGCAGAGAAATGTCATGTCTTGAAAGACCGCGTACTGCACTATGCCAAAATGTTACTGCTTTGTAGTTATCCTATGGTTATTGAGAATTGATAACTCCGGTACGACTACTATAGAGCTTTAGGTCGGCGACATGCACCTCATTGTAAAACCGCACTACGTCTGTCATAGAAGCTGTAGGAGGCTGTCTTCTGCTAGAACAAAAAACAAAACAAAGACCTGCGAAAAGATTCATATTTTGTATTTTGTTTCTTGAATAACCGTTTATCACCTTTAAAGTTATTTTGCCAGATAACATACATTTTTAGTTTATCGTAGCGACAGATGTTTTTTTTTAATTTTCCTCACACAGATATTCAAGTCAAATCCATCCACAGCTAAAGCCACATGTTGCTTGCCTTCTTTGTTCCCGTGGGCACACCATTTCGGTGCGTCTCTCATGTATTCGCGCTGCTACACACGAGAGCGCGAAATATTAAATATTGGCAAGGAAGCGCCGTTAATCGTTCGTGCGATGTGTAAAGATTGCGCGCTGTACTAGCGGTTTTTCGAGTGCGTATAAAGTGCGAGTCGTCCTAGGAATCGGCCGGTTGTGCGGGCGCTCGAAGGGCTCCGAGGTGACGGCTGACGCCTGTGGTCTCTTCTCTCAGGACAGTGTAAAAAAACTAACGGTAAGGGAGAAACTTTTTAGGTAGACAAAGTATGCCACTCAGTGCAAGTCTGTGTTGCCACTCTCTAACGAGGCGTCGTGAAATGGCAGCCTTACGCGCCTTTGCGAGTGCGGTTACCGATTCGCTTTGACAACGCTAACGCCAGCAGAGCCATGGCGCATTCGCGCGGCTTTACTGGAGCTAATTCGCGACAACCGCGGCAACATGCATGTGTATGGTGATCGATTTTTTCACATATGAAACGTAGTGAGGAGGACACACACGGCGCTTGCTACGTTGTTGATTAAACGAAGCCTGCAGTGCCATTTGATGCAAAGCAGCATTTTGTTCACGTTTGCGGGCGATACAATTTGTAATTCGGCTTGATTCACCTAGCCAACCGCCTAAGTGAGTTGATATGCAAACGTTCACGGTAGAGCGTTAATATGCCCCTAAACAGTGGCGTATGCTTGTTAAAAGATATATTGTGTGTGCCTAGCTAGAGAGAGACAGGTGTTCGTGCAATCTGTATGTGTACCTGCAAGACGCCTTTGCTTGTAAATAATAATGTACCGGCCAGCACCTACAGTGTACGCCTGACTTTGAAGAAAACATGCATGCGCAATATGAGATTTTGTAAACTGCCAGAGTTGCTTTTTATAAAATAGTACAATGCCAGCATGTTCAAAATATGTTTCGCTGCTGTGTGGCAGAGGTGCGGTTATCACGCTGTTGTGTAGTTGCTGATGCAAGCACTAATGGTTTTGATGCATTAATATTTCTCATCTAACTTCTCAGGTGTTTCGCTGTTTCAGCACAAACAAGGCAAAGAAAGAAGGAAGACAGGTAATGACAGGACCAGTGCCGATATTTGTTTGCAGGAGAATACCCATGTTGGTGCATTTATTGTGAGAGCCTTTCTGTGTTGATTTTTTGCGCAATTTATGCAACGACACAGTTCAGCAATATGAGAGAGAACACTGATATTAGCTTTTAAAGATCATGGTGACTAAATGCCTAGTAATTCACAGCACAAAGTAAGAACAAAAGACATCAGTATGATCAATGTGGGACGAGTACAGTCTTGTATCTAAAAATGTATTGTGCAAAATGTTCCCTAAGTAAGAAACCTGTCTATGTTTGCAAATAGTGTGACGTCACTTCGAGCACCGTGCTAGCCAATCCTTTCCTCGGTGCAAGTACTGGTTGGAAAGTAAGTAGTTGGTGACGTTCCTGATAGCCCTCTGAGATGTATGCGATTCTAAACCTGTAGCCTAATATATACGTAATCGTTTGTGCCGTTACATTGCTGCATCTGACACCTACAACTTATTTGCCTATTTACATTGCTCCCTTAGGACATAACACACAAACTTGTTGTTTGCATTGTCACTTCATGAATAGTGAGCGGTAAGGTACTGAGTATATGTGAAACAAGAATCTCTGCTTATTACATGAAGACATATGAGGCCTTCGATAAAATGATTTATAGCTTTATTGGGCTTGCTTACTTGTCGGGGCGATGCATACATGCAGCTTGAGCAACTGGTATCTTGCAGCCCGGTGACCATGCAATTTTTTTCTGCACACAGCGCAAACACCGAGATGTGCCCACTCGCAGAAGATCGCGTCAAGTGCATGTTTACCTTGACTAAAATGTTGAATCAAGTTTTTTGAACAACCGGTCGCTGCCACGAGTGCTAACATCTTCGCGAACAAGACTCCATGTTATTCACACTGCACATATCACACACAATATTCTCAGTTGAACTGATATTCTCAATACTTTTCAATGCACACTACATGCCACAATCAACAGTGCACATGTTTGAAGACTATGCCACTGTTCCTCGCACAGGCCACCACGTGTGTTCACTTCTTTAAGATAAACAGACAGCGTGACAAATATTTTACTACAAAGTTTACCACACAGCTAAGTGTTTGCTGACACATACTACAGCTAATGTCGACATTATAACGTGAAGTGTAAGCTTTGAAAAATTAAGACTAGCCCCAAACACCGCACAACTGTACCGGGCTGAGCCACCAGTGGGAGTGTTTTTCCAGCCACACCTTTTACGTGTGCCAGTGACGTCATGCTGTGACGTACCTCGGTTGGGGCCTGTCGCTGCATACTTTATGTGAATGAGGGTCCTGTTAGAGAAAGCAGGCGTTGTTGATTTCGTAACTTGTTCCTTTCCAACTAGACCTTCATTTACACGAGTTGTCTGACTGATATTCAGACGAACGTTTGTGCAACAGATTATACAGTTGGCAGTAAGTGCTTGCCCCGTACTGTTGTTACTGGTGTTTCTCGTCGTTACTTTGCACTGTTCATTACTGCTTTACTACAGAAACTAGCCTAGCTTGCCGCTGTTTTGGACAAAATGCAGCTGGCAAGTGCGATAGTGTTCATAACTCTAAATGCTCAAGCAAAAATTATCATTTTATATTCAGTTAGTTGCACTTATATCAGTTTATTATAAGTAATCATTGATTAAACATGAAGCCATGTTCTTCCACATAATGCTCACAACTTTAAATATCGAATTGAATGGTGTTTGTGAAAAACATGGTTTTTTTAACTTTTTGCTGTCTTCTTGAACAGCTGACAAAACGTTATTGCATGCTTACTTGCCATGAATTGTGTTTGAAATATATTGCAATTTTTTTACCGGACAGCCAGTAACACTTCACATTGGGGGAACATTTATTAACCATGGATTGATTATTTTTAGGAACGGAAAGAAAGAAGCGGCAGGCCGGGATTTTCACTTGATATTGGCATCAATTTTGCTACCCAGCGCATTATTATGCAAACTTCCTATAGAGTGGTTATGCGTCTTGCATGTGTGTCTGTAAACCAAGAACTTTGGGTAGAACTATATTTGTCTTACAAATGATTGCAGAACTGAGAAGGCTGTAGAGCTGCTTAGCCAATATGAATGGTGGAATCCCTGGGCATGTGTTCAACCATGATGCGTCAGCTGCTTGGTGTTTTCACGGCATCTTGACAGATGTGTTGGGTGAGTAAAGCAATCAGGTTTCAACACAGGGAAAAATTTAATATGGCAGCACCTCTTGTGTGTGCTTTACATCCCAAGTATATCAAACATTTATGTTGCACCTTGTGGCCTGTAAATTTTAAAGAGACACTACTTTTTGCGGCATATTTGAGCCTTAATGCTTCGACAGCAATGTATTTGTGTTTGATAGCAAGTGTTCTTGAACAAATAACTGATCTCAATAATTTCAAAACACCCTCCATACTTGGTCCTTAGCATAAGCTTGCACATATCTGTAGCAGATTCAATCGTTCATTTTTTGCTGCGATGATAATGGACAAGTAGCAAAGGCGAGTTCAGATTGGAGTGGTCGGTGACGTCTGCTTAGGCTGTGTCATATTGCTTTGCAACCAGAGTTACGTGTGGCCACATATACAAAGAAGCCATATGACGTGCAATCTAAATCAGATTACTATATCACATTTTACTGCATCTTAATATGTGTTGAACAAATGCAGATATTGTTGGCTTGCCACCATAAAGGTATCCTAAACAAACACAAGGTTGAGATTTAGTCGTGGTGTTGCAGCTGTGCATGACTCTACAATGGATGCATAGCCGTGATAATTGTTCTATATGTTGTCGCAATAGTAATGTTACACACATTAGCTAATACGAAAGAGGTACTCGCTTATTTCGCTTTTTTGGTATGCTTCTTTCTTGTCTTTTCTTTACATGTGCTCCTTTTTACTGTGCAAGGAGCAAGAGCAGTGGGCACACAAGCACATATTTAAAAAAATGTTTTTGTAAGGTGAGCACTGAGGGGCTGAACACTTCCAAAAGGCTCAAAGAGAAAAACGTATTGTTTGTAGCTACTTTGTGGGCACCCATAGCTAGTTGTGCTGCTGCAGTTGTCATTGTTGATCAAGGCACTATTCTGAAGTCGTTGCACACATTTGCTTGAAATATCAAGAAAATTTTTGAGGTGGTTTGGCACCCTTCATTGCAGTTACACACAGAATTAGGTTTCAGTGTGTAAGCAAAATCTGTTCGCTATAAATCGATCCTAATGATATCTGAAATTCAAGAAGTATTCACAGAAAAGCTCACGAAAAAGCTAATTGGTTGCCCCTTGAACGTGAAGGAGACACCCTTTTAAAAGGTCAATAGACAGTCCAGTAGTCTCGATAGTACATGCACTCTAAAATATTGTGGTGGGGTGCTTTTCATGCATGTTATAATGAGAGGGGTTTTGAATAGAACTGCTTTCACTTTGCCCTGTGTTGCTGAAATTGTTCACATAGTTATATTACATGAATCACTTTATGCCTTTTGATTTTATGCAAATGGCTTGCTCACCCAGTCGGTATGACTTGATTTGGATAAAATCTTAAATGCTCTAAATTTTTTTTATCATACAGCAGGTTCATTTTTAAAACACTTGATCATAGATGTGAACGCAGTTGGTGGCGTGCTTGATTAATGCTTCACTATCACCCCTATACCTACACCTGCTACAGTGCATAGTGTGACAAAAATAATGGTACTCAACAATACTGGCCGCTTCCACTTTTATGTCTCAAAATGTGTTAGAAAGCCTGGTAAAATTGTGTGTACTTTTTTTTCGCTACAACTAAATATTCTGGTCTACTCAAAGCAGCTTCCGCTCTTTCAAGGTCCTAAATCTATTTGGTGTTCAAAAGAAGTATCAAAGCCATATCCTTCCTTTGTCGGCCTACTCACCACTCTAATAATGAGAATTACCCGACAACATTAGCCAGGAAAAGATTGGGATGTTATACCTTGCCATGGCGAGGGACTGAACCTGCCACCTACGAATAAAGCGTGTGGGCTCTACTAACTGTGCTACGTACCACAGCAGCTGTTGCCCCTTCCGCTTAGCGAGGTATATATGTGTACCTAATCGTCGCAGAGACAATCAGGCCCTCTTGTTGCCATCATGGATAGTTTCGGACACTTTTTCTTTTTTATTGGCATCACGTAGCATGTGATTTTATTACAAGCTTGCAGCCTGACTAACGCTCCTGTGCTTAATGCACACATTTAGCCCATAGGTGGACGGGTAGATAACTGTCATAGTAGCCAATTAGTAGACCATCAGATGCATTATTCAAAGGTTTCCAGATTCGGTTATTGTGCACGACAAGTTACCTTTTCTTTCACGTTACTTTCTTCTCAATCACAGTACAAATACTTCCATTATTTTCCCTACTACTTTTTCTGACAGCAGTGTCAGTTCTCAATAATATCATTTCTAACAAAGAAAAACGAGCCTTTTTTTCCTTCATTCATAATGAGGAACTTGTCATGGCAGGTTTGGTGCCATGAGGTTGTATTTGAGGGATAATTGGTCAGCTGTTAGCTCGTGTAATAATAGCGCATGCTGCGTGCCGCCAGTAGGCAAAAAAAGGTGTCCCACTTTCGCCATAATGGTAACAGGCAGCGCTCACTGACTCTTCTATGATTAAATGCACATATATACCGTACAAAATGGAAGAGGGACAGCCGCCATGGTAGCTCAGTTGATAGAGCATCGGACACGTTATTTGAGGGTCGCAGGCTCGATCTCTGTCCAGGACAGGTTATCTTTTTTCCTTCTACTTTTCTTTCTTCACAATTACAACACTACGAGTTAGCTCTTGCAGTGATTACAAGTAAGATATCTTCTAAAGAATAAATCATTTTACCACTTGCTTAAAGAATGGCTACAGGACATGGTGCTGAATGCACTTTGTTATTTTTGAATCGAGCTATCTTGAATTCTACTTTTATAAATTACATGGGTTACACATGATCGTTTCACACTCTTTAATGCCACAAAGATTATGCAGCGAATAATGTCATAAATGCGAAATTGCATAAGAGTAAGGTGAAAACTGCACCAACAACGAGAATGTACATTGAGCACAGGGTGCAGGCGTCATTCCTTCTGCCCGTCCTTTTCAAGTGCGAGCTGTTTTCACCTTGTTCTGATCAACTAACTAGATTGAGATGTGTTGTTATAGTGCATAAGGATGCTCCACGGGAAACTAGGTTTGTCTCGAACTCTGTGTGTGTCTCTCAACCTATATGTTGCTCGGCTCAACAGTTCACGCAGACCAGATTGTGTAAAACAGGACATCCGTTTACCTTAATAACATGACGTAAAGCATAAAGCAGTTAATGGGAGCGAATATCAATTTTTATAGCTGTTTTTTTTTCTGCATTAGAAAGCTTACTGGTCTGAGCGTATAATCATGCAGTGAAAGAAAAGAATTTTTGGGGCTTGTTTCTTTTTGTTTGACATGGCTTTCATGAGTATATTTATTGGTAACAAAGAAAATACTGTAAACATTTAACAAATTTTCGGGTATCTGACTGCTATGAAGTGTCACACAACACAGGCTGCGAACAGTGGGAAGTCAGCATAACACCTTGATATGTTTGTGCATTGCAGTTTGCTGCAAAAACATGCATTTCTTGTGCTTGTGAAATGCACATATTTCGCACTCTTTGCCACAATGGCAGTGCTGCTTTTTGAGGGTTGACTCCTCTACTTAGGCAGCACAGAATAATGTTGGCACAGGTAATATGGATATATGCTGTAACTTTGACCACTAATCTTTTTGCATGTTAAAGCATTGAATAATTTGCAGTAAACAAACAGGCTGCATGACCTACTGATTTTTAGGCTTTTTAAGTGCAATTTTAAAAGAAAATGCCACTGAAGTTGTAAAAATAATGCAGTTCAATTCACAAATTTTGATTTCCACCTCCAATCACACATTCTAGCGACTTGTCAGTCGCTTTAATGAAGAAGACCTAATTAAATGTTTTAGCTGAATGGCTTGGTACTGATGTTGAATTTTGTGCATTGCTCATGAGGAGAACGATAGATTCGTTCCCTACCTTCACTACTGCCTGAAATCGATCAGGCAATCTTTGCATATTTTAGTAACTTTGCACAATCAGTGTCAGCTTAAGGTATGTCATGAAAGCGGCCCACAGCGTCCAGCTAATGTTATTTTCGTGTGCAACTCTAGCTGTGGTTGAGCTGAATGACCTTTTTTATATGCACTACTTAACAAACTTGCAATTTAGAGTCAAGTGCATCTTCGGATCGATTGTAAATGTTTGCATACGCGAGGCCTTAAGTTTTATAAGAAATTTCTCAGCATGCCACGAGGAAATGTGTGTTCTGCAAAAATTTGTATATCATTGTATACAACTCCTAAAGCCTCGTCTACAACTTTGGGCAGGTTGACATTGAGCAGAAAACGAGGAGCGGCAGCAGCCACCAGAAAAAAAGCAAGCACTCTCCAAGCTCCCCAAGCTCTCTTCGACAGGAAAAGCAAGTCACTGTGTGGCTTTGAAAACCATTGCAAGGAGTGCCTCATCAGTACACTGTGCTGCTCTTTCATCGCGGAAGACGAAGTTGACCACTCCAGAGGAACTTCACTCTGCATTGTGAGTGCCTCAGTGGTTTTGTTTTTGTCCAGCCAGCAGTCAAGAAATCATGAGTCAGATTCAGCCGGGATGTCTAGAAGGAGTCGTGCAGGCATGTTTGGACATTTGTCTAGCCAAGTGGTGCCAATTTTTGCACTGGTTCTGTTGGAGCTACTGCCGCAAATGGCAGAAGCTTCGTCATCGCTGTAAATGTACAGATGTGTCGGGGAAGATTAGCTGCGTTAGTTTTTTTATAACTCATAGCTGCCAACATTCTTCATTGTACAGGAGTTTTGTTCCTCAGTTATGGGTGTTAAGCCCTCCACAGAAAAAATGCTACACGTCTACTTACAGAAGGCCCCAAGGCCCTACATGTAGGTTTTTTTGGCTTGTAATCATAAGCACCTTGTTTGGGTGAACATGAACATTTTAAAGATGTACAGCGAAACATTTGGGTGGCTGGTCATTTTCTAACTATCATGTTTCTCGCGATAATCTTAAGCATGTTGTGCATTACTTTGTCAATCTGGTTCATGTGCATAGAAGACATTACGCAGTTTTAGGCTACTTCAAGCACTGTTACTATAAAAAGCCAGGAAGCAAGCTATCAATAATTTTAACACAGTTGCTTAATCTGATGCATTATACATCACTAAACATTTGTGCGTATTCATCAATGTAAGCTTGTCTTGGTGTTATTCAAAATGAAGATGCGAGTCGACAGATGCAAGCATCTAGTGGGGTAATCAGGGTGAACAGTGGAAGTGCCTCAGACAGGCTGGCCGGTGTTGCGATTGGAGGACCTATTTTTTATAGTCACTTCGTCATCCTTCGCGTGTTAGTTTAAATGGGGTCAGCAATGACATCATCTTTTGGTGTAGGCGCGTGTGCCTGTTAGAAATGTTTGTCTGAAAAAAAACCTATAACGTAGAAGAGTGCAGCCCTCAATTACTTTCAAGTTAGGTTGCGATGATACAATGTGTTCTCCTATCGGAGGTTGGGGGTAAAGGAAGCAAAAAAAAGGTAAAAGAAAGAAAAGAAGAAAGAAAAGGGGGATGCAAAGTAAAAGTAGTGTGCTACACTGCTCCTACTTTGCATCCCCCTTTTTCTTTTTCCCGTATTTTTTCACCCTTTTTTAGATTGGCATTGTTTCATCCAGTGTTCGCTAAGGTTTTCGATGAACCATGCTGTAGACTCAATCATGTAACTTGCATTCGTACGCTATTATGCACTGGTGCTTGTAAACGTAAAAGTTAATAGTGATTGAGCTGAAGTGGCGAAGCTAGAGCTTTCTAATATAGGATACATCACAATAAGGTACTGATTGTTCTCAGTATTTTAAGTGCTTAATTGAATATTGTGCAAGTCTTACATGCAGAGTGTTGAAAGGACAGCACACTACGTCTTCTACGATAGACTGGGTGTTGACGATGCAGAGCACTCTTAGTCACAACGTGAAAGCAGCCTTTCCTGGCTCATGCCCTCAAAGGACGGCAGCAGTGGTGGACGCTAGTCATAGGGTGCACCCATTCTCTTGTACATTTTTTGAACATTGCTCTGATGAGAAAGGCTTCATCTCAAGTTATGTGAGCTATATATACCTTTTTGTTCTATATCAGTATCAACAGCAGTGCGTGTAGAAAACTGTGTACAGATGCATAATGTTAACAGAATTGTATGGTGAAGTGAAGACCGCCTAAATGTCTCTCACTTAAAAGGTTTATTCACTAGTGGGTCATTTCGCGCCAAACATTCCAGCTATTTCAGAGACCATCTCAAATTTAATTGAAAAAATTTGTGCCTATTTACTGCATTGAAAATAGTGAAATGGTAAAATTATTTTGAGAGAAAAAGTTTTTGGTCACGCAGTTTCCTTCTGACTTAGCAGAATGTCGTTTCAGTGTTGTTTGCAGAATAATAATTTACTGCTCTTTTTTTCTATACCAAAGTTTGTCTATATGTTGAGTGAAGGTGCTTGTCTGAAGTGTTTGAAGCTCAGAAATATTAGTGCAACTTCACTGGCACATACGCCTCCAAGACTTTAACAAAGTGCTTGATTCGGCTGGTTGGTGCTGCATGGTAGACGAAGAAAGTGCTTACCAGCCAAAACGACAAGAGGGGATAGAAGAGACGAGATTAGGGCGCTGAAATAACAACCAAAGTTAATTACAAACCAACTGCACTATATAGGAAACATAATCTGCGCACAACCACGCAACATAAGAAGAATTTCACATGCATGCGTCATACGCATATCAAGAACCGGTCATATCAGTGAATACCAGATAACTAATTCCACAGCCGTGAAGAAACATTGAGGGTGCGCTAACACTAGAAGCATCAAGTTGTTAATTGTGCAATGCTTCACTAATCTATTGCTCACGCCAGTTTTTATATCGCCCCAAGATTACATTTGTCAATGAATGGCTGACAACAAGACTTATCACATTGGTCCGCCAAGTGACTGGGAAGGAAGTTTTTTTAGAGTTAGCGTGCTCCCTCAGCCGATCATTCATGCATCACCCTGTTTGGCCATTGTAGCCGAGCCCACAAGTAAATAATATCTTGTAGAGAACCGCTAAAACACATTCAACATGCCACATGGTGTGTTTTTTAGTGCATGCTTCTTTCGTAGGCCCTTCGCTGTTGAACCTGCGATCGAACCATGTGAGCTTGTCGCGTGCGCAGAACACATCTTTACAGCTATTTAGCCAGCGACCTTCTTTAGCCTATAGAAAACTTTGTGTACGCCCCGCCGCGGTGGTCTAGTGGCTAAGGTACTCGGCTGCTGACCCGCAGGGCGCGGGGTCGAATCCCGGCTGCGGCGGCTGCATTTCCGATGGAGGCGGAAATGTTGTAGGCCCGTGTGCTCAGATTTGGGTGCACGTTAAAGAACCCCAGGTGGTCTAAATTTCCGGAGCCCTCCACTACGGCGTCTCTCATAATCATATAGTGGTTTTGGGACGTTAAACCCAAAAAGAAAGAAAAAGAAAGAAACTTTGTGTACGTAGTGTATAACAGCCTTGCTGGAATGATGAGGCTTGTTGAGTTAGCTGCGGCTTTGTCTCTTATCAGGCGCTCTTATTGACGTTAGGAGAGTCTCGGCAATAGCAGGGGATTCGGAAATCCTGCTTGTTGAAGGTGGCAAACTTGGAGCGAAAAACTGAATTTTATCTGGTGATGACACGAGCAAATTAGAGCTGCTATGACACGTGGTTGATAGGTGCCGTGCTTTAGACTCATACAGAATCAGTGAAGTTTCGCTAACTCAATTGATTTGTCGTTTCTTTTGTGAAAGGCCTCAAAAATGTCTCTTGGTGTGAATCCACATAAAGTGACATGCGCACTTGAATGGGCACGGTGATTATTCTTTACTGTAAGAGCGTGTTCCCTCGCTCGATCATTCACGTAGCGACTCGTCGTCTGGCTAACATGCTTCTTTCCGCTAGAAAGGGGTAATTTCTTAACCACTTATGAACGGCCACGCATGCTTCTTTTTACAGCCGTTGCGCTGCGGACCATGATTTTCTGCACCAGTGCGAATTTGCTAGTTTGTTAAGGGCGGAAAGCTCCAGCAGTATTTCAAGCTGACTCGGCACCTTTTCAAGGTTGTGCATAGCCTTTTAAATATATTGTACAAAGACCTGCTTGTGAGAACCCGTCCTGTCAATGTGTTTTTTTTTTCGTTTGTGTGGTTGTGGTTTCGTCGCGAAATCAATTATTCAATTCAGGCATTCATATATATTTGCAGCAGTTGTTTAATTTCCGTAGCATAATATAACATGCTATTTTTGTATTCATGTTTGTTTGTTCAAGAGTACAACAGCTGCATAAATTGTGTCATTTGACTACAATTTCTTATTTTTGCTCAAAACCGTGATAAAATGCCCAACCTGCAAAAATATTTTCTCAATAATGTTAAATTTATCAATAAATATAAAATCCAGTATTCAGTGTAAGTTTGTGCATCACCATGAAATTGATTGATTGATGTGTGCAGTTTACCGTCTTAAAACCACCATTCGATTATGAGACGCCTTAGTGGTGGGCTCTGGAAGTTTCTACCCCCTTGAGTTCTTGTGCACCCAGATCTAAGCAAATGGGCCTACAGCACTTTCGACTCCATCAAAAATGCAAATGAGTACTTTAGTCACTGGAATACCATGGAGGGCCATCATCACTCAATCTAACACAGATGCATTAACCGTAATTCTACCTTTTATTTGACTATACGCTAACCTCACAGCAAAAGAAAACAGAAAAGTTGCGCAGTTTAAAAAAAGTTCCGCACACCTTTCTGAGAGGTGCATAACGCTTTTTAAATCGCCTTTTCCACAGTACCGTTTTGCTACGCCAAAAAGTGTTTTAACGATTTGGAAGCGGCTACTGATACTTGCTGTCACAGGACACAATATTTTTTCTGTTTACTACTCACGTCTGTAGATGCCATAAAACAATGAGTACTACCATGAGTGATGGTCGTCTTTCAGAGCAATTTATGACATTTTTGCCGCCTTAAGAAACAATAAAGTAAATTGTATGCCGCTTCTTTTTTTTCGCCACCTGCTTGAACTCTTTTACAAATCCCTCGAATTTCTGTGTCGCCTGTCAAACAGTTTGACAAGCTCGGCAAATCGTATTGTGAGTTTCAGCATTGTTTATAATGTGGAACATTTCAAGGAACTGCTTTTACTCAAACAGCTGTTCTCTCATGTATTTTGAATGAATTAGCAGAGGTTAAATAATTTCTACATATATTTCTTTTTTGTGTTATTCAGGGTAATGTGTTGTATTACTGTAAATTTAAAGCCCCACCGCGGCGGTCTAGTGGTTAAGGTACTCGGCTGCTGACCCGCAGGTCACGGTATTGAATACCGTCTGCAGCGGCTGCATTTCCGATGGAGGCAGAAATGTTGTTGGCCCGTGTGCTCAGATTTAAGTTCACGTTAAAGAACCCCAAGTGGCCTAAACTTTCAGAACCCTCCACTACCGCGTTATCATAATCACATGGTTGTTTTGGTACGTTAAACCCCACATATCAATCAATACTGTAAATTTAGAATTTCTGGATAAAAATGCTTGGTTGGCTTTTTTCTGAAACCTGCTCCAAATTAAACATTTCTTCCTGGAAGGGCAAAAAATGATGCTTCAAATTAATGCTCCAGACCTTGTCTTGGCTGTTCCACCTCAGCTAGCTGTAAGTGGTTACTCTTTCAGCCTTCTTTCGTGTGTCTATTCTACGTTCTTTGATGTTGCATTGTTAGAGGGCGACATGTTATTATGCGATACGTCTAATATTTTACATCTTTGCATCAAGTATTCTGCATGGTTAATATGTAGTGACACTGTTAAGTCATGTAATTTTGTCTATTGTTTTCATTCCTGCATTGTTGTTTTCCCAGTACTTTGAATGTCTGAACACACAAGGGTTGTTGTGAAATGAAAATTTAATTTTAAGACTGTTTTGTCAGTATATTCAATATATTACAACTAGCTTTGCATATTATGCATAAGGCATGCCACAACACATGCAAACTATGGCGTATAATTATGGTGATTCCGGTGTGCTTTGATATAATATTTCAGTACATCGGAAAATAAGGCATGTCATTGAACTATTCCTCCTGTTTGTATGCTTCACTGCACTGTACTTTTGTATCGCTTGGAAGCATGGTAAAAGTAGTTATTCATTTTTAAGTACAAATAAAGGGTCTTCTGTTGTGCTCTAATACATATGCCTTGGTCATTAGAGCTCCATGCCATGCTATTGACGTCTCATTGCCGGTCTTCTTTTGTCGCAAATTACAATCTGCTCTGCACACTTGAAAAAAAAATTTGATTAAGCTATAATTGTCTATGAAACCTGTGTGTGTTCTGTGTCTAATAAAATAAAGCTCGAGTTCATTTGCATAATGATATGACTTTGTGAACGTTGTGTTATGTGTGACAGCTCATTTTGACTGATGCCTTCGCATTCAGCTAGTATTACATGGTATATGCGAGAGCCTTATATGCCGTGCTTTCTATATGCACCGTGAAAGCAGTGCTAGGGCCAAGATTTTCACACTGTGGCAGGAGCCACTACAGTAGGACATCTGTGCCTGGAAAATCTAGCTGAAAGGTAAGCTTTCTAGTGCTTCTACGGGGGCCTACTGGAAGGGGGTAACACTCGAAATATGGTATTTTTCGCATGAGTGTAGGGGGTAATTCTGCATAAACACCCCCACACCCTTTTAGCTTTTTGGGTGAATCACATCTCTACAATACTTTTGTTGTTAAGGGCGTTAACATGTAACAGCAAGATCACATCTTCACGTCTTTATGATGACTTGGGTGTACATTCGCTTTTACACTCTCACTTCCTTAAGGCCACTTGGGTATATATTTGCTTTAGACCCCTAAAAATGTTTGTTCTCTTCGGTGGAAATTAGGAAAACGCCCATTGTATAGGTGTAGTCCTGCTTGTTCAACCCATTTCGTGGGTTGTAGAGGTGTGAATCATAGACACTAGATTCTACCTATATGAGTGTAATTTGGTTTACAGTGTAGTTTCTGTTAAGTGCTACAATAACGTCAACACTAAGAAACATCGCTTAACATCAGGAAGGGGAATATGAATGCTTGCGGTGCAAATGTCGTATACAGTGATTGTGTCGAGCCGACCTCTAAACACGTGGACTTGTCTTCCTCAAGGATAGAACAAAAGTAGTTTTCTGTTCAAGCTTTCAGGAAGACAACTTCGCTTGTCGAAACGTACTGTGTTTTACAACTTAACGAGAATGTTGAAAGAATTAGTGATGTATGAGAGTTTCCGTTGGCTTCCGTGACTGTTTACTTTCCTTGCCGAAATAGAATTCTTCTGTGTCCTCGAAGTTGTTGTTTGTTCAACAGAGAAAACGAGTTTTGTTTTGGCTTGCACCATGACATCCGCGCTCCTCCTCGTCTTTGTTGAGTACAGAAACAATAGCTATCAGGTTTTATTTGTTTGAGTCTGGTTTGGAATTAAGAGGAGCGTAAGAGGGCCCTTGCAGTGTTAGGTGTGCTTCTACTACTGTTGTCTTGTTCAGTTGTCGTATTCACAGAAATCATGAGCCAGTGCAATGGCCTGAAAGTGTGGAATGTCTGCAGAGACAACCATGGTCCTAAGGGCTTCACATCGAGAACCTGGTGTCGGGCTGCACAAATTCAGCCGAGCAATGTGTAGCAGCCTGTCTTTGTGGTGCATTAATTGGCGGTGGGTGTGCTTCTTTGCCGTTGCCTTGCCCGTCGCTACCGCCAGCTGTTGTTTCTTGCGTACCTTGCACAATTTTTAGAGGATCCAGCTCAAATGCAGATTGAGATGTGGTAGCAGGGTAGAGCTTGCAGTTCGTGCTTTTCGGAGGCTCTGGCATGCTTTAAACTAGCTGAAACTACGACCCCAGCGTGTATGGTTCAAGAGAATCTAGTTTAGAAAAGGAGAACGTACACTTCGAGTAACTTTGCACGGGCGTGCTAAGTATGGTCACTCAGTATTGCACTAGAAATGCAGAATTTAGCCACTTTAGATTGTTCACATGACGTTGTTTAAAGGTTCACGAAGCATAGCCACCGAATTTAAGGCTGAAGATAGCACCACGTATAATTATTCTTGAAGACAAGCATCTGGAGAAGGTAAAAACGGAAAGATCGTGTTATTATTATAGTACTTTGAAGATTTATTATAATATCGTATGTGAAAACTGTCATGTCAATGTGACACGAACAACAATTTGAAGGAGGAAGATATTACCATAAGACCAAGTGATTTTGTGAAATGATTAGGTTTTCGCTGAAATGATGGAGTTGTCGTTATAGGCATTTAGTGCAAGGTTTTGGCATAAAAAGATTGCAAATGTTGTGAGGTGCTTGTGATGTGCATTGCACCTAGGGTTATTTTTTGTGGGGTACATTGTGTGTTACAACTGTACAAGAATGTTGAGAGGATTAGTGAAGTCTGCGAGTTTCCGTTGGCTTACGTGGGCGTTCACTTTCCCTGCCTAAGTAGATTTCTTGTGTTCTGTCGAAGTTGATGTTTATGAAAAGTCGACTACTGTTTGGGCATGTCACATTTCTCCTCATTGTAGTTGAGTGCAAGAACATAGGTCACCAGGTTTTTTCTGTTTGAGTGTGTTTTTGCATAACGAAGGGTGTTCGAAGGCACTTGCAGCGTTAGGTGTGGTTCTACAATGGTTGTCTCGTCGACTTCGTTGTATCCAAAGGAAAAACGAGTTTATGCAAGAGGCCTGATCATGTGGATTGCCTGCAAAGGAAGCCGCATTTCTGAGGATTTCACATCGATAACCACGAAGAAGCCTGGTGTCCGGCCAGAAGAATTCAGTCGAGCCACGCATGGCAGCTCGGCCTAGTGATGCAACGATTGGTGGCGGGGGTGCTGTTTTGCCGCTGTCTTGCTCGTCGCTACCGCCAGCCGTCGTTTTGTGTAAAGCGGCATTCTGAAGCAGCGTCAACGTAATACTTGCACGGCAATTTCTGCATAACTGCCGACTTGCTCACCAAACCCCTTTGGAAGAACCTGACCGACGGACTGCCCTGAAGGGGCTATTGCAGTATAAGTTGTATTCACCTCACCATTGCTTGGGTCGTCAAAGCGCACCGAGCAACGACCCGAGCATCTAGGCTGAGTCTACGAGGACGTTTTTTATATTGTTTGATTGATTCGTGTCTGCGCAGCCTGCCAGAGTGCTAGCAGCTATGGATGAGTCAACATTGCCACATCGATGGGTGTGCGTGTAAGATTCTACGTCATTGTGCAAGATATGCCGTGCTGTTGCATGCTGTACTGTGTGCATTTCTTTCTCACCGTGCATTGAACTGGACATGCCTTTCCCCCTTCCTAGGTTTGGGGAATGTGATCTTTGACTTTTTCCCATTGATGGGGCACTGAGGAAGAATATGATACCATTGGACTTTCCTGGCTTCAATTGTTTCTTCATGCAGGGAATCTTGGTTCGGCCAGGATTTGAAATGCGCGCGCCGAGACGCCCAAGTCTGCTTCTTTCTTTCTTGTGTGTGACGCTACTGTGAACGTGTAAATGCTGTGTAGAAATGTTTTATTACCAGCTCATGCTCATATATTCGTCTTTCCTTGAGATTAAGATAACCTCAGTAGGGACCAAGCTACTCAAAGTCGTACCAGTTATGAACATGGTGGGATGTCGCGACACTTCGTTCCTAACAGTTTTAAACGAGGTAGTGCCAGTCAGTGCCACCAGTAGCTCTGGCAGTGACGGGAGTTCGGTTCGGACTGTCACGGTGGATGAATGTGTTTTTTGAGCGCTCCTGATCGACTGCGCAGATAAGTTGTTTTGCATGTTATGAGCTTTTCTTTATAATTATAAGGCAGCAGTTAAAATCCCTGTAGCACTTATTTTATTTTATGGCTTTTTCAGGGGTAAGTCACCAGGTATTTATTATTTTGTGCGTGTGTGTTTGAATTTTTTGTTTTTATGTTGTTGTTTTTTGCCACTTCGTGGGGAAGTGCACGTATATTGAACACGCAAATGTTTGTAGTAAAGCTGAGATTTTCACTTTTTCGTTGGACAGGGCTAAAGTTTTGTAATTATTGAGTGAGACAAGTCATAGGGACAATTGGTGTAGAAAAGACATGGTTAACAAGACTGTAAAGTGTTCAGGATGTGGGGTTGGTTTCAAAGTCAGCCCAACTGTAGAAGCAGAAGGAGAAGAGGTTGACGCGAAGTGTAGGCAATGTGTGGTCGAGAGAAATTGGAGAAAATGATGGTTACCCAGAGTGACCTGCTGATGAGAATCACCGAGCTCGAGACTGCGTTTGCGACAGAGCAAGAGAAAACGAGGGCTACGGGAGGAAGGCTGAAGTTCGCCGAGGAAGCACTAGCCAAGGGGAACAGAGGAGCGGCCTACGGAGAGAACAGTAGGGAACCGGCAACCAGAACGGCGGAGAAGAAAGAGCAAGCAAGTTTGAAAAAAACAGATTCAGTCGTTTCAATCGTTGCAAGGCCCAGCTTCAGCGAAGTAGTGGTGGGGCAGGGAGGGGAAAAAGCAGCCGGCGTCACAGGTGCCAGTAACCCGCAGGTGCAGGACGCTCCAGCTGAAAAGTGACAGCAAGTGATAATTGCCGGTGACTCGAATTTAAACCTATGCACAGAAGCCAACAAAGAAAGGGTAAGAGGTGACAAGAGGGTTGCAGTAGGGGCGTTCCCAGGACGCAAGCTGGAATCAGTCATGAGGCAAGCGAGCGCAAAGCTCAAAACGACAGCTGATAGACGAAACCTAGTGATAATTTCAGGCGGTTTAAACGATGTCCTAAATGAAGATACAGCAAGACTAGCAACCACACTGGCGAAAGGCGTCGATGACATGCGCGCCACTTCTACTCAGGTACGGGTAGCGATATGCACGATACCGGAAATACCGGTGCGTCATAGCAATCTGCAAAGAGCGGTTGGCAACGCAAACCAAGAGATATGGTGGATGAGTCGAGAGAAAGGCATTGAGGTGGTGCATAAGTGGGGTGGTTTTCAACGAGACAGAATTCACTTCGATGGGCAGCTAGGTCATGAGGTGGGTTGGCGACTTGCAGGAGGCGCAGTAGCTTTCTTGGGGGGCAAGCGGGCCCGTCTGGGTGCAGGATAGCCAGTAACGAAGAAAACAACCAGGGAGACTCTTTGGCAGGTGGCTTGGACAGATTCAGTTCTAAAGTGGCACCGGTACCTATGACAGGTAGATTACGGGGCAGAAATAGCCGTAGCCATGAGCGCCGAGCCAATTCAGACAGGGTATATTAACATGCAGGGTGGTAGGAACAGGCTGAAGTGAGAAGAGATAGAAGAACAGCTAAGGAAGGAGAGGCTGATGGTATACGGTTGTGTATAAACACATCTCAGGGACATGGAGCAACCCCATAACAATGAGGACTACGCGTGGGAATATTGTAATAGAACAGAAGGCAGCAGAAAGGGGGGGTGGTGTTGGGGCAATCATTCATAAAAGTAGAGAATGGCAAAGGGTCTGTAGTGCCATCATCACCATCATCATTTCTCAAAGACCTCGCCACGCCTCTCGCGCAGCTGATGCAAACTCGAGCTGCGCGAGGATTAGAACAAGCTAGCGCACTTGGTGTGTCGGACGTGGAAAGCCACGCGGCTCCGCTTCAGGCGTGGAATAAAGTGGCGAGAGAACGACACCACCACGTTTGCCACCGTCCCGTCTTCTTCTCTCGCTACAGGTCAAACAGGAGTGCAAGGAACATATATGGCTAAAAGGGAAAGTGGCAGGGCAAATGACACTCCTTGGTTTCGTGTACTTATGAACAGGAGCAAAGGTTCGAGAGGAAAACCAGGCAATGGTTGAGCGTATATCAAATGACATTCAGGAGTTAGGAGGAGAGTGCAAGATAAATATACTAGGAGATATGAATTCGCACATAGAATATATAGATGGGTATACCGACCCGACAGGCAAAATGATCATGGATATGTGTGAAAGGCTTGATTTGATCATTTGCAACAGTACCGAGAAGTGTGAAAGGCAAATAACATGGGAGGTAGGAAGGCTGCAGTCGACGATAGATTACGCACTGATGTCACATAGGATGTATGATAAGCTC
This sequence comes from Rhipicephalus annulatus, assembly GCA_013436015.1. Classification (NCBI taxonomy): domain Eukaryota; kingdom Metazoa; phylum Arthropoda; class Arachnida; order Ixodida; family Ixodidae; genus Rhipicephalus; species Rhipicephalus annulatus. The sequence goes on along the minus strand of WOVY01000213.1, from coordinate 634,921 downwards.
AGGGGAATGCACATAGATGAAGTTGGCTCCAGAAGTCTGGGTAGTGATCACACACGTATCAAGCTAAGTTTTGGAAGAGCAGTGAAAGTGAGAAGGAGACAAGATGAGTAACAACAGAAAAATGTTTATTTAGAAAGGCAAATTGACATAGCCGCTAAACAAATTGAGAAAGTAATCACTCAGGATAACAAAACAGTGTGGACATACACGCACTTAATTAGACTGTTTGAGCTAGAGCTTGCTCTAGCTGAAACAAGTCATACCGGAAAAGGAGACACAAACCCAAAGGTTGGTGGGATGAGGAAGTTAGGAGAGCCATAGCACAACGTCAGCAAGCCTCTACGGAACACAGACATGCTAAGCAGCGGGGTGAAGCGACCGATGTTGTTGAAAGAAAATGAGAAATTATTCTAAGCTGTAGAACTGATGTATCCCTTCTGCTCGATGAAAAAAATAGAAGAAAGGGAGCTCAGTGGCTGGCAAAAGTACACAAAAAAGATAGAAAGGCAGCTTCGAAATTTCGGAACCTTATAAACTCCCTAAGGATTGAGACCAGCTCAAAGCAGAGGTTTATAACTACAGCTCAAGGTGCTAGGCTAGAAGAGACGAAGCTATTGATTATATAAGAACAAGGGTGACAGAAAAATTTCCACAAAGAAGTGCTTTATGCACCACAATAGACAAGGATGAATCAAGTGACGCAATGGCTCCATTTTCACAAGAGTGGGAAAGGGTTGAGAAAAGGTTTCCTAGTAGCACATCAATTGGGACAGATGGCATTCCAATTAGGCTAATAAAATCATTAGGTCCGAAGTCTAAACAGGCTTTGAGAGAGGCAGAGAGCAAAATATTAATCGAAGGAGAAGTTCCCGATGAATGAAAACTTAGCAGGATGAGCATGATCTCTAAAGGAAAGGGGGACAAAGCTGACATAAACAACTACCGTCCTATAACACAGACCCCTGTGGAACAAGAACACAGGCCCCTGCGGATAGCATTTTTGAATATCAAGGGAGCGTACTATGACGTGGTTCAGAAAAATTGTGGGGAATACTGCACACACTAGGCGTGGAAGATGTAGTTACTAATCTTTTAAAGGATATCTATATATGTTACAAGGTAATTATAAAGTGGCAACAACAGGTATGCAAGCCTGCATGGGTGAAAGGTGGGCTTAGACAGGTGTGTCCTCTGTCACCCTTATTATTCATGATGTACCTACAAGGATTAGGGGCGAAATTAGAGGGAAGTGCACTGGGCTTCAACTTCTCTTTCCTCAAACATGGAAAACTCATTGAACAGGCACTACCAGCATTTATGTACGCGATGATATAGTGCTAATGGCCAACATGGAAGATTTGCAGAGTATGGCATGCATCTGCGGTAATTAGGGAGATAGGTTAGATTTCAGATTCAGTAAGAAAAAAACAGCAGTCATGATTTTTAATGACAATGAAGATAGTGAGCTTAGAATACAGGAGATCACGCTAAAAATAACAGATAACTACAAATATATGGGCGTATGGATAAGCTATGGGGCCGAGTAGCAAAGGGAACACGAAATATACGTGTCGTCTAAAGGTAACAGGAATGCAGCGGTAATGAAAAAGAGGGCACTGTGGAATTACAATAGGTATATTGTTGTGAGAGGAATATGAAGAGGGGTCATGAATCCTGGTCTGACGTTCGGCAATGTGGTCTTGTGCATGAGATAAGAAGTTAAAGCAAGATTAGAAATTAAGCAACGTCGAATAGGTAGGCTTGCCTTAGGAGCTCACGGGAATACACCAAATCCGGGAGTACAAGGTGATATGGGATGAACATCATATGAGAGCAGGGAAGCTAGCAGCAAGATAAAATTTGAGAAGCGATTGAGAGAAATGGGGGAAGATCATTGGGCTAGGAAGGTAGTCACCTACTTGTACATGAAGAATGTCGATACAAAATGGAGAAAGCGAAGCAGAAAATTGGCTGATAAATACTTGGAAAACAGCAAGGGGCCAAACCAAAAAGAATTATCGGTTAAGAAAAAGGTGAAGGAAGCTGAGACCGATATGTGGAAAATTGGCATGATTAGGAAGTCCGCACTAGAGGTCTATCAAACTTTAAAGCAGAGAATTGCCAAGGAAAGGATCTATGATAATACTCGGGGTAGTTCTCTACTGTTTGAGGCCAGGACGGGAGAATTGCGAACCAAGACATATCGGGCCAAATACGAAGGGGTAGACAGTGTATGCAGTGCGTGTGGAGAGGAAGAAGAAACTGCCGAATACTTGATAATGTTCTGTAGAGGGCTTCACCCTATAGTTCAGAATGATGGCAGAGAGTTTTTCAAAGCACTGTGATTTAGCGACAGGCAGGGCACAATAGACGTTAAGCGGGCAGAATTAACTAGGAGGTTATCTGATTGGTGGCTAAAGCCAAGACACGAGTGACAATTATACCTTTCACTGCAAAGTAGGAACCCTCAACCTCAATATTTAGAGAAAAAAAATCTTCTTTTCGGTTCATTTTGTATTAGAGACCTTTCGATCGGGTGGCGTTAGCCACCACCCGATCTATAGAGTAGAGCCATATCTATCCATTCATCCATCCATCCATCCATTCATCCATCCATCCATCCATCCATCCATCCATCCATCCACTTATCCATCCATTCATTAATCCATCCATCCACTCATCCATCCATCCATCCATCCAACCAACTCTCTTTTTAAGCCTGTTTGGCGTCATGTACTAGACGATGTTATAACGAGCTGGCAGCTGACCATAGAAAGTCGCCTTGGTAGCTGAGTTCGTAGAGCTACCAAGCTACCGAGACTCGTTATTTGAAGGTCACAAGCTTGGTCCCTTCCCAAGGTAAGCTATCTTTTCATCCACTTTTGTATCTCTATAAGTACATTGCAATTACTTTTTATTTGTTTTTATTTTTATTTTTACGTACTGCAGCGTCAAATAGACTGTTGCAGGAGTGAAAAACAAAACAAGAAAAACTCAACATTCATGAGCAAGCTTCCACAAATTCTTGAAGTGTTAGCAAATGAACACTTCCGGGCAGCATAATCTAGGCTTTTATAGTTGAATAGGAGAAGCTGCATTTCAACATGTCCATGTGAGTGGAAAAAGTTTAGATGTTAAGGGCATGGTCTCTCCTTATATACAAAGGTCTCTAAACTTTGACATATGTTTACAGACTGCTTAAGCCAAAGAATCGACTGAGTTGTGCCAAGTTTTCAGGCATTCAACGTGGCGTCGCTTCACAAGTAGTGAGACCCTGCTGCGAAAGAAAATTTGTCGGAGAAAAATGCCTGTTCTATATCCTGCATATAGAGCGCACGGCTCTTTTTTTTTGAACATATTGAAGTTTGTTGATGTCACAGTTTTGTGGTGGTTCCAAACCACACTACCATGTTCAAGAATGGGGCGAATAAGAGTTTTGTAGGTAAGCAGTTTTGTTTCCTGGGGAGCAAGGTGGAGAGTATGATGAAAGTAACCTAAACTGTAAAGGCTTTCTTGCATGTGAGACCACTATGTTTAGAACATGATATATTATGTGTCATAAGAATATCAGTATACTTATATTTGCAGACCCACACTGACTATCATTGTTAAAACCATAGTCAAAAGTCAGAAGGCATGAACGTCTGATAAATGACATAAAGACTGTCTTGAAGAAGTTATTATTCATTTTCCAAGATTGGGACCAGCTACAAAAAATCAGAGAATAAATCGTTGAGAATTGCATGATCCACTGGCAATGTAACAGCATGATAGAGCACGCAGTCATCTGTGAACAAGCGCATTTTCACAGAAGTGTGCAAAGGGAGGTCATTGGTGTAAAGTAGGACTAACAGGAATCCTAACACAGAACCCTGGGGAAATCCTTATGAAACCAACATCGAAGGTGTGTCAATTGAATGGAAGCACACATATTGCAAACGCTGCAAAAGAACGTTGGATATCCAGCCAACGAATGAGGCATTCTTCAGTATGACAAACAATTTGTGCAATAGTTCAGGATGAGATACAGTGTCAAAGGCCTTGGCAAAATCAATGAATACGGTATCAACCGGGTCACCTATGTCTAAAAAGCTGCTGATGTCATCAGTGAATTCTGTCGGTTGAGTAATGGTGCTGAAACAACGTCTTAAGCCGTGCTGGAGAGGCCTCAAAATATTGTTCGTTTCAATGAATTCTATGATATGTTTGAAAGTAATATGTTCTACCATTTTACAAGAAGCTGCTGTTAAAAAGATGGGTCTATGATTGCTTAATAATTGAACATCACTTTATTCAAATAGGAGAAAAATTGAAACAATTTTCACAAGTATAGAAGTGTCGCTATTGAAAGAAATTTCTCAAAAGTTGGCGTAAGATATCTGCTACACAAAGAGCGTATCTAACAAGAAAAGCTGCCAGGTTGCCATCAAGATCGCATGCTTTTTTGTTGTCTAAGTTCAAAACGAGATTCAGTGCGTCCTCAAGTGACACAGACATATCGTCCATTCCACGATCAAATTCAGAATAAAAAGCAGGAATGTCCGAGTTGTCAGTCGTAAAGACTGAGTAGAAGTACGTGTTGAAGGCTGAAGTGATTATCTCATCATCAGAAACTGGAACATTGTTAATTGTCATTGTGTGCAATGAAAAACAAGATGGTAAGATAGCCTTCCAGAATTTACGGAGATTTGTTCTCATTAGTATCGGTAGGGTAACCATACAATAATGTTTTTAGCAGCCTTCATTTTAGCAGATAGTTCCTTTTAGCGCTAACAAACTGTTGACGCTTCGATGGGTCATCAGAGTGCGTTGATCTACGTAGTCTAGCTACACGACGTGACAAATGTAAAATATCCCTATCATCCGCAGTAGGTAAGTTCTAGTGTTCTTTGCTTTCGGGAGAATAATACAATTGATACACTGACTGACAATGCTTCCAAAAAAATAGATAATGTATGACATCACTGGTAGTGCTTGCAGTAACATTGCCTATCTTGGCACGATTGTCTGTGAGACGTATTCATTATTGCTACCTGTTGGCCTCACAGGTCTTGTGCAATTTTTGAGAGTGGCCTCGCACAGGCACACGGGTTCACTGATTGTGTTTGTTGCTTCAGCAGCTTCAGCATGATGAATGGCGTGGTAAACACGTGTTAACAGCAGATTGTGTCTAAATATAAGTACCTAGGTGTTTTCTTTACGAGCAACCTATCCTGGAACGACCACATTGAATACGTCGGTGCTAAAGCGAGCCGTGTATTGAACTTCCTGAAGCGTAACTTTAAACAGGCCCCACCTAAACTAAAGGAAACGCTCTATCTTTCTAACGTTCGCTCAATTTTAGAGTACGGTTGTGTGGCTTGGGATCCAGACACGAAAATATGTACTAATGCGCTAGAAAGGGTTCAGAAACGAGCAGCGCGTTTTGTGTCTGGTAACTATGATTTCACTAACCGCTCTTCATGCATTCGTATACATTTGGGTTGGCCTCTCCTGCAGGACAGGCGCAAATTCTTAAGATTAATTCTATTTCATAATATTTATATTGGTAGCACTGGTTTAAATAAAGACGTGTACATTAAAGATCTCACTTATGTATCCTCTCGCCTAGATCACTCCCGCAAAGTTCGCGAATACCGATGTCGCATAAATACTTACAAAAACTCCTTCTTCCCGAAAACCACACACGAATGGAACAACCTACCAGAATACATTGTATCCACCCCGCCACCCTCATTTCAAAATGCTCTGTCACAATTTTTGTTGAAATGAAAATTGCCAATTTCTGTCTGCATTTCTGTTTGTGTTTTACTTTTCCTTGATTGCCTCGTGTTCCCGAGAATGTGTACACACTGTATAAGCTGAGCATGCTTACTTGTTTTGTTATTGGTATTCATACCCTGTATCAATTTCAAATGTTTTTGTCTCCTCCCCCCCTACTGTAATGCCCAAATTGGGCGCTGTAGGTACTCGAATAAATAAATAAATAAATAAATAAATAAATAGAAGGATTAGATAAAGACGAGACAGTACTTCTTTCCTGATTTTTATATGCGCTGGTAACAGTTTTTTTTAGAAATCCCCACCAGCTTGGCCAAGCATCAATGCTCTGAACGGCATTGCATTGAAAGTTGGGGCACGATTCAGCTGGAAGTGGGTAGCTGCTGTTCGGGACGCTCTCATCACGTGAAACTGGCACAACTGTATTGAAGATGCAGACGAAAAGCGTTATGTATCACACTAATTTCAATGAAGTCTTTGTTCATAGCTAAGACACCAGTACTTCTATAACAAGGGCTTTTCTTCACGAATGGGTAGAGAATTCCGGTGACGTGGTGATACTGCTGAGAAGCAACACGAGCAATCACTTAGCTTTTCCAGTCCCATCGTGTGCAACAAATATGAAAACTGGCATCTTTAACTTGCTTGTTCTTAATGATGCATCAAGCAACAACACGTTGAAGTTACCTAGTATAAATGGTTTGTGTTTTTGTTGTTCTGTCGGAATTGATATTCATATTAGTATAAGATATCTGCTTGAAAAGTATTCACTCTTATTTTTTCTTCTACAGAATTGTTTTAAACAAACGCACTTGCATCAGCTGACCATGAACCTTCGTGCACATGCGGGAATTTTTCTGCGCCTGCCAATAGCGTCAGTCACTGCGACGCAGCATTTCGGTGAGGGAGGGTGCAGAGCTTTTCTCGGTTTTTCATTGCAAAGCAAATGACGGAGCGGCTGGAGAAGCTCTACTGCATCAAATTTTGATAGAAACTGGGCATCAACCAAGTAGAAACCATTAGGACGATCAACAAAGCTTTCGTGGACAATGATATCAGCCGCACATAAATTAAGAAGTAGTACAACCAAATTAAACACAGCCGCATATCAGCAGGGAGCGAGCCATGCTCCGGTAAACCAGCGACATGCCAAAATGGCCGGAGGACTGCTGAAGACAACGCTATGGTGATCCGGCACCAATGTGTCACTATCCTGGAAATTTCTGATGAGGCTGGCATCATCACTTTCTGTGCACATTTCATTGCACGAAAGATTCAGCCAAGAAAGTTGCGGCGAAATTCGTGAGAAAACTGCTCATGCAAAAGCAACTTCGTGTTGAAGTCTTATAGGACATGCTGGATTTTACATGCAGTGACTTTAACTTCACGAACACCATTATGGCAACGAGCCTCGGGTGTACGGGTAGGACCTGGAAAGAAAATCACAGATCAACAAAAGCCCACCCAGTGCGCAGCAATGTCAAAGTGGCGCAGAGTGCTTTATTTGGCTCCTGCGGTGTGGTACACCACAAGTGCGCACCACAGGATCAAGCAATCTCAAAGTGTACTACAGGAATGTCCTCTGTAGTCTACGTGATTGTGCGCGGCGCAAGAGAACTTAGTTGTGGCCAAGAGCAAACTGGCGCAATGCACCTTCGTATTCCTCACATCTGGTCCAGACTTGTTCGGAGAAAAAATGAACTTATCTAGTTCAACAGGCTCCTTACTCTCCTAATATGGCGCCTGGGACATCTGGATGATTTTCAATCTCAAGAGGACACTGAAAGGAGAGCGATATCAGACAAAAGAGGACGTTACGACTGCAACGACAGCTGAGCTAGACAACCTTCCGAAAGAGGTCTTTTCAGAATCCTTTTAGCAATGGCAGCACCACTGGGAGATGCGTGTGTAAACGCAAAAGGAATACTTTGAGATGGATTAGGGTTCCAACAGTTCAACTATGCATCGTTGTTTTCTTGAACTAACGGTCGGATACTTGTCTGATGGACATCGTACTGTACAGCCTTATTGGGTGTTTCGCATATGGTGCGACTATAAAAACAGTTTTATATTGGGGCCACAACAAAAAACATGGTGAGGTTTTAAGAAGCTCTGCCCCTAAAAAAGACAAGATCCGCTACCATGTATTAGCAATTCACTCGATCTACTACAGCATGCAGGGTACTTCTCGTAGGTGGATGTAAGAAGCGGATATTGGCCGGCAGAAGTCGTTGAAGTAGGTCAAGAAATAATGAAAATTCGTAACACTTGATGCGCTTTATGCATAGAAATAATTCTTTTTTGTGCTCAACATTGGGAGCGTTTTAGTGGCTAATAAACATCGTTCTGTCAAGCCTGAAGTGGTAGACGAGTTAAATGCATTTGGAAGACGACATGGTGTTTTCTGCGGCATTTTACAACTACACGAAACGACTGCCTGTAGTAATTCAAGCTTCACATCTTGACGGAAGGATTTCCCTTTGACTACGAAGAATTCTTTTTCCCAGAGCAGCAAATATTCGCGACTTGACCCCGAAAAATTACCTACCATTGCAGACTTTTCAGTGCCACCAGACAAAACACTATAACTTTTTCAATCGCATTAAGCCTTAGTTTAACCACTGAACCAACATGACAAAAAAGGAATTTCTTTCCCGACACAATTTACGTCACCGGACATCGGATGTTGACCGACAGGCGCAGCGAGAGATAAATACCACTCGCACACCTCGGCATCATCACTTGGCAGCAGCGGCAACAACAAAACACAAGGCACCAAGTTTTCTACATGTCGCATCTGCAGGTGAGAAACTCTTACTTGTAATACGATTTTTGTATTTACTCAAACAGCGGCTGCTGATGCCATTTTTGAAAGTGGCACTTGCGTAATTATGAACCTTGACATTGTTAAAGAACTCAAGGATGTCCAGAATGCATTAAAACAAATGCGATATCACCTCATAAATCAGATATCAGAACTTTTAATATTAACATAAAATAATTAGAATAATTGATTGATATGTGGGGTTTAACGTCCCAAAACCACTGATGATTATGAGAGACGCCGTAGTGGAGGGCTCCGGAAATTTCGACCACCTGGGGTTCTTTAACGTGCACCCAAATCTGAATACACGGGCCTACAACATTTCCGCCTCCATCGGAAATGCAGCCGCCGCAGCCGGGATTCGAACCCGCGACCTGCGGGTCAGCAGCCGAGTGCCTTAGCCACTAGACCACCGCGGCGGGGCAAAATAATTAGAATAATGCAATTAGTATACAGAAGGAGGTCTCAGACTCAGAGACTGAATAGTTGGGCTAAGAATTATCGCGATAGTATTTGAGAGATACCTCTCAAAAATGTATTTGGATCGCAGCAGTGAAATACTATTACAATATATTGTGTGTATCGCGGAACTATCCATGACACGGGTACTACGTGAATTGCTTTCAGAAGTGAGCTGAAACGTGTTTACAAGGAACAAAATTTTTTTTCCACTGTGATCTTGGCAATTAATGGCGAGATACGCACTCAGCATTTTTACATTTCTTCGGAGAACGAAACTGACTCTTACCTTCTTGAAAGCGACCTTGTAGCTTTAATACCCGCATCCCATTGTGCACCTTTAGGCTGAACTGGAATGTGTTTGAATAATCACTGGCTTGGGAATTGCCAGCAACCTTATACTAGCATTTAGATTTCCAGCAGTGATATTTTAATTGTCAGGAGCATTGTATACTGCACAACAGGCGCCAACCAACAGCGTCGTTTTTAAAATGTCTTCCTTTATACCAATTGAACAAGCAGTGTTTTTCGCTTTTTTTTCTTTTTTGCGTCACCCATGTGAAAAACCGGAGCTTATCGCACAAGTCACAAACCACCTAAAGAAATTGGTGTGTGGTGCCGCCTGCCAATAATGATAGTTCTTTCTCCAAAGCATTTCTGGAAGGTGCCAGCGTCGCCGCATTGCGATTGGAAGTGTGCCTTTTCAAGTTTTCTTTACCATTACTTGTTTCGTTTGTTCTTGTTTCTGGTTTTACAATGTTACTTGAAAAGAGTAAACCTTGAACTGGAAGTAAACGTTCGTGTTTAATGTATATGTGTTCCCCTCTCGCTTCGTACTGGGCCATTTTAGAAAAACTGGAAACCAACTTGCCTGAACCACTAGTCTACTAAATAGAAGGCCGTTGAAGTAAGCGCTGCCATTACAGCTCCAGCAAGAAATTCAGGAGGCTTAGATTTTTTTAGTCAAGAGGCACATGCTGACCAGTGTGAATAAAATTATACTTTTACTCAGTTCATAAGTTTATGGCTTCAGCACATTGTTTGAACTATACTACTCATAGCCAATAGTGTTGCAGCCAAGTATCCCGACTTCGGCAGACAATGCGTGTGATTCTTGCTATCATACACAATAGTTTTTTATTGCAACTGGTATCACTATATATGTCGTTACTAACAATTGTATGCAGTGTAAGCCTCTTCTGTAACGACCTAATGACACTCAGAGAGCGGTGATAAAATAAACATTGGTTTAATGCAAGCCTCATTGCGCTGCGCATTTTGCTGTTATGCTGCACCTAACAAATTTAGGTACAGAGTGTGGCTATATTCGATACAGAGAAAAATATTTCAGTAGCTGTGTTTCAGTAGCTCTAACCGCAGACAATAGTTTTACACTGCATACCCCAGTGTTTGTAATTATTAATTTGTGCACTGAGCTGCAAAAAAGTTTTGAGCCTTACTATTGCTCCGACAAAAACAAGGGATGGTGATTCGCTTGGAAAAGCACTGTAAAATATTTGCAAAAAAATCTACATCTTCGCCAGCACAACGCATTAGCAATGCGCATGACCTTGGTAAACTAAGGACTACCCGACAAATTTGGTAGCCGTTCTTTTTTGATAAAGATGGGTGCGGAATATTTCAATGCTTGTTAATTCACTGCTTTCACTACTTGTTTCCTGCGCATGAAGTATGACAAGAGCTTGGGATTTATACATGTACACGCTCAATCAGCAAGGAATAAAGAGCATATTGTCACCGGGTCATGACGTGGATGAAGGGAGCATGCTGCAGGTTGAACAATAAACTGCTTATTTGGATCGAGCTTCTGATCATGTAAAAGTAAAGCTAGATTACAGTGAGGCACTGCACTGGTATCGGCAAGCGGAGCGTCGGCCATCGATTAACTGAAAAGGGGCAAAGCGTGTCAGCATTCATACCTTTTCCATCGAATATTTTAGCGTTATCGCTAGCGGTGACGTGGGTTCTCGAGAAATCTTTACTGTTCACGAAGTGGGCGTAATCTTAACAAAACGATTCACTACAGCCTCGAAGCCTCTCGAACAGCGTAGGCGTCGTTCGCGCTCAACGTAGTGTAACAGGGTGATAACAAAACTTGAGGAAAGCAACGCCACAATATCATAGGCATTCTAACGTCATAACGTTAAAGAGTTCATGTCGCAGGAAACCCCCCGCCGCCGTCGGCTCCCTTGGTTTGGGGCAAAGAATCGTCTGTGCGTCTGTGACCGAAAAATAGTTACCGAGATAGCCACAGGAGGGTGCTATACGTCCACGCGTGCTCGAGTTCAGTTCGGGCTGTCAACGTGGATGGACGTGTTTTTTGAGCGCTCCGGATCGACTGCGCAGATAAGTGTTTTTGCATGTTTTGAGCTTGTCTTTATAATTATAAGGCAGCGGTTGAAATCTTCGTAGCACTTATTTTATGGTACGGCTTTTTTCGGGGGCCGGTCACCAGGTATTTATTAGTTAGAGCGGGTGTGTGTGTTTGAATTTTTTCTTTATGTTGTTGTTGTTTTTTGCCACCCTGTGGGGGACGTGCGCGTACATTGAACACGCAAATTTTTGTAGTAGAGCATAGACTTTTTTTCGTAGTGCAGGGCTAGAGTTTAGAAATTATCGAGTATAGCGACAATTGGTGTCAGAAAGGCATGGTTAAAAAGACTGTAAAGTGTTCAGGATGTGGGGTGGGTTTGAAAGTGGACCCAAGCGTAGAAGCGGATGGAGAAGAGGCTGACGCGGAGTGTAGGCAATGTGAGGTCGAGGAAAAATGGAGAAAATGAAGGTTGCCCAGAGTGAACTGCTGATGACATTCGCCGAGCTCGAGACTGCGTTGGCGACAGAGCAAGAGAAAACGAGGACAATGGGAGAAAGACTGAAGTCCGCCGAGGAAGCGATAGCGAAGCTGAACAAAGAAGCGCCCTACCGAGAGAACAGTAGGGAACCGGCAACCAGAACGGTGGAGAAGGAAAAGCAAGCAAGTTTAGAATAAACAGGTTTAGCCGGTTAAACTGTCGCAAGGCCCAGCTTCAGCGAGGTAGTGGTGGGGCAGGGAGGAAACAAAGCAGCCGGCGTCACAGGTGCAAGTAGCCCCCAGGTGCAGAATGCTCAAGCTGAAAAGTCACAGCAAGTGATAATTGCCGGTGACTCGAATTTAAATCGATGCGCAGAAGCCATCAAAGAGAGACTAAGAGGTGACAAGGGGGTTGCAGTAGGGGCGTTCCCAGGACGCAAGCTAGAAGCAGTCATGAGGCAAGTGAGCGCAAAGCTCAAAACGACAGCTGATAGACGAAACCTCGTGATAACTTCAGGCGGTTTAAACGATGTCCTAAATGAAGATGCAGCAGGACTAGCAGCCACATTGGCGAAAGGCATCGATGACATGCGCGCCACTTCTCCTAAGGTACAGGTAGTGATATGCACGATAGCGGAGGTATCGGTGCGTGATAGCAACCGGCAAATGGTGGTGGTCAACGCAAACAAAGAGATATGTCTGATGAGTCGAGAGAAAGGATTTGAGGTGGTGGAAATAAACAGAGAGGTGCATAGGTGGGGGGGTTTCAACGAGACAGAATTCACTTCGATGGGCGGCTAGGTCATGAAGTGGGTTGGCGACTGGCAGGACGCGCAGTAGCTTTTTTGAGGGGCAAGCGAGCCCTTCGTGGTGCAGGATAGCTAGTAACGAGGAAAACAACCAGGGAGACTCTTCGACAGGTGGTATGGACAGATATGATTCCAAAGTAGCACCAATATCTAAGATAGGTAGAGTCCGGGGCATAAATAGACGTAGCCACGAGCGCCGAGCCAATTCAGACATAGGGTATATTAAAAGCAAACAAGCAGGGTGGTAGGAACAGACCGAAGTGGGAAGAGATAGAAGAACAGCTAAGGGAAGAGAGGCCGATGGTATACGGTTTTGTAGAAACACATCTCAGGGACATGGAACAACCTCCGAACAATCCGGACTACGCGTGGGAATATTGTAATAGAACAGAAGGCAGCAGAAAGGGGGGTGGTATCGGGGCATTCATTCATAAAAGTACAGACTGGCAAAGGGTCAAGCAGGAGTGCAAGGAACATTTATGGCTAAAAGGGAAAGTAGCAGGTCAAATGACACTCCTTGGTTTTGTGTACTTGTGGATGGGAGCAAAGGCCAGAGAGGAAAACCAGGCCATAGTAGAGTGTATATCAAAGGACATTCAGGAGTTAAGAAAAGAGTGTGAGATAATTATACTAGGAGACATGAATGCGCACATAGAAGATACAGATGGGTATACCGACCCGACAGGCAAATTTATCATGGGTATGTGTGAAAGGCTTGATTTGATCATTTGCAACAGTACCGAGAAGTATGAAGGGCAAATAACATGGGAGGTAGGAAGGCTTCAGTCGACGATAGATTATGCACTGATGTCACATAGGATGTATGATAAGCTCAGGGGAATGCACATAGATGAAGGTGGCTCCAGAAGTCTGGGTAGTGATCACAAACGTATCAAGCTAATTTTTAGAAGAGCAGTGAAAGTGGGAAGGGGACAAGATGAACAAATACAGGAAAATTTTTATCCAGAAAGGCAAATTGAAATAGCCACTAAACAAATCGAGAAAGTAATTACGGAGTACAATAAGACAGTGTGGACATACACGGATCTAATTTGACTCTTTGGGCTAGAGCTTGCTAAGGCGCGTGACAAGTCACCCAGGAATAGAAGACACAAACCCAAAAGTTGGTAAGATGAGGAAGTTAAGAGAGCCATAGCAAAACGTCAGGAAGCCTCTAGGGAACACAGACATGCTAAGCAGCGGGGTGAACCACCAGATGATGTTGAAAGAAAATGGGCAACCTTTCTAAGCTGTAGAAGGGATGCATCCCTTCTGATCAATGAAAAGATTAGAAGGAAGGGAGCTCAGTGGCTGGCAGAAGTACATAAAAAAGATAGAAAGGCAGCTGCGAAATTTTGGAACCATCTAAACTCCCTAAGAACTGAGAAGAGCCTAGAGCAGAGTTTTATAACTACAGCCCAAGGTGCTAGGCTAGAAAGGAACGAAGCTATTGAATATATAAGAACAAGGGTGACAGAAAATTTTCAACAAAGAAGTACTTAAGCACCACAATACACAAGGACGAATCAAGTGGTGCAATGGCTCCATTTTCACAACGAGAGTGGGAAAGGGCTGAGAAAAGGGTTTTTAGTAGTACATCAATAGGCCCAGGCGGCATTTCAGTTAGGCTGATAAAGACATTAGGTCCGAAGTCTAAGCAGGCTTTGAGAGAGGCAGTGAGCACAATAATAATCGATGGTGAAGTTCCCGATGGATGGAAACTTAGCAGGATGAGCATGATCTATAAAGGAGAGGGGGACAAAGCTGACATAAACAACTACCGTCCTATAACCGTGACATCAGTGGTCTACAGGCTGGCAATGCAGATTATAAAGGAAAGACTGCAGGCGTGGATAGAGGACGAGGGTTGCTGGGGGAACTGCAGAATGGGTTTCGGAAACACAGGAGGTTGGAAGACAATCTGTTCTCACTGACGCAGTGCATCGAAATAGCAGAAAAGAAACACAGGCCCCCATGGCTAGCATTTTTGGATATCAAGGGAGCATACGATAGCGTGGTTCAAGAGGAATTTTAGGGAATACTGGACACACTAGGCGTGGAACATGTAGTCACTAATCTTTTAAAGGGTATCTATAAAGGTAACGAGCTAGCTATAAAGTGGGAAAAACAGGTGTCCAAGCCTGCAGAGGTAAAACGGGGGCTTAGGCAGGGGTGCTCCCTGTCACCCTTATTATTCATGATGTACCTAGAAAGATTAGAGGCAAAATTAGAGGCAAGTGGACTGGACTTCAACCTCTCTTTAGTCAAACAAGGAAAACCTATTGATCAGGCACTACCAGCATTAATGTACGCCGATGATATAGTGCTAATGGCCAACAACAAGGAAGATTTGCAGAGATTGATGGACATCTGCAGTAATGAGGGAGATATTCAAGATTTTAGATTCAGTAAGGAAAAATCAGCAGTCATGATTTTCAATGACAACGAAGGTAGTGAGCTTAGAATACAGGAGGTCACGCTAGAGATAACAGATAAATACAAATATCTGGGCGTATGAATAAGCAACGGGACCGAGTATCTGAGGGAACACGAAATATACGTGACGACTAATGGTAACAGGAAAGCAGCAGTCATGAAAATTAGGGCACTGTGGAATCACAATAGGTATGATGTTGTGAGAGGAATATGGAAAGGGGTCATGGTTCCTGGGCTGACGTTTGGCAATGCGGTCTTGTGCATGAGATCAGAAGTTCAAGCAAGATTAGAAATTAAGCAACGTGGAATAGGTAGGCTTGCTTTAGCAGCTCACGGGAATACACCAAATGAGGGAGTACAAGGTGATATGGAATGGACATCATTTGAGGCCAGGGAAGCTAGCAGCAAGATAAAATTTGGGAAGCGATTGAGAGAAAGGGGGGAAGAGCGTTGGGCTAGGAAGGTCTTAAGCTACTTGTACATGAATAATGTCGATACAAAATGGAGGAAGCGAACCAGGAAGTTGACTGGTAAATACTTAGAAAGCAGCAGGTGGCCAAACCAAAAAGAACTATCGGTTAAGAAGAAAGTGAAGGAAACGGAGACTGACATGTGGAGAATGGGCATGATTAAGAAGTCCGCACTAGAGATCTATCGAACTTTTAAGCAGGAAATTGCCAAGGAAAGGATCTATGATAATACTAGGGGTAGTTCTCTACTGTTTGAGGCCAGGACGGGAGTACTTCGAACCAAGACATATCGGGCCAAATACGGAGGGGTAGACACAGTATGCAGTGCGTGTGGAGAGGAAGAAGAAACTGCCGAACACTTGATAATGTTCTGTAAAAGGCTTCACACTATAGTTCTGGATGATGGCGCAGAGTTTTTCAAAGCACTGGGGTTTAGGAACCGCGAGGGCAAAAGAAACTTTAAGCGGGTAGACTTAACTAGAAGGAGGTTATCTGATTGGTGTCTAAAGTCAAGGCACGAGTGAAAATTAAACTCTTCACTGCAAAGTACGAGTCCTCAAACTCACTTTTTAAGGAAAAAAAATAAATATAGTTTTTGGTTCATTAGGTATTACGGCTTGGTGGCGCTAGCCACCACCCGATCTAAGGGGTACAGCCATATCCATCCATCCATCCATGCACGCGTGATCACAGTGAGAAGCCGCGCATTCGAAGAAAAAAAGTGCTCAAGGTCACGAGGCGCGGTAGTATCTTTGCCCTGCCACCCCTCCCTGCTTAGCTTCCAGCGCTTTCGGCGCGGCGAGAGAGGAGATAATGCAATCGCGGCATGCGACAAACCTTTGCAACTTCACTCGAACTAGACAGATTTTTAAATTTTTGCGGCATTGAATTCGTAAGGCAATAAGCTCTTCTAGTGAACTCATTCGATGGTTACCTAAAAAAGGCGTTTCAGGGCCCCTTTAACCTGTTTCGTTTAACAGGTATCACGACGAAAACAAGCCCTTTTGGCGATAAAAGCGCGCGCTGGTCCAATCTACAGTGGGCGTGTTTGTGTGCGTGTGTATGTAACACAATATATAAATAAGTATGCACTTAGTGGCTGAAGCGTGCATTAGGGGCTGGATTCCGCCATCATGTTCAACTATTAAAGGCGAATATTAAGCGTTTCTCAATTTTGGCCGCACTTGGTCTTCAGCCACATTTAGCCATAGTCACAGAATCGTGGTACAAATACTCCATTGATGTTCCTAATTTTCCTGGCTACACGAGCTTTTTTATGTACCAAGATCCGAATTGGGAGTAGGTGGCTTGCTGATGGCTAAAAATGAAGTTGGCATTCGCATATCTGCTTCTTGCTCATGTCTGACATGTGATTACAAAATCGTGAGCGTTTGTTTCTCAAGTTTTATGTGCTCTGTTTTTTAACTACCACAAAGAAAAAGTGTGCCTAATTTATTCTTATTTCCTGATAACTTCCTGGGATTCAATAATGAAAGTGAATGCAAGCTTATTTTTGCAGGTGACTTAAATATATGTTTAAACAAAGCTTCAGCGCAGCGACCACAATGCTACAGGATTTTAGAAATAAATGGCTTTCAAGATAAAGAAGACTCCCTAGACGTATTCATAGGAACGCACTCACTTGATGTATTCGTAACTAAATGAAAAAAAGGCATGTTATGTCTTGTGTGATAACTGCGCCAAGCAGTGGCCATATGCCGATACTTTTTGTGACAAGTAGTTGTTCTGTTAATATACGCAGTACACATGTTCAAACCATCGGCGATGCAAGTTCAGGTACTCTAGCTACGAATCTTAAAGAACTAATTGTGATCAAATGGTCAGGTGCTATATGTGTAAAATGTCTTTGCGAAGCTTATGAATTGCTCGTAAACAATTGCAAAAGTGCTTATGATAGGTAATTTTCTTTGAAAACACGTGAATATTCTAGTCTATGGAAGTATTACACGACATCGCAAACGAGGAGCCATCGTATACAAACGGTAGAGACGACGAATGTGATCGCTTGTGTTGTTGTCTCGCCATCTTGGCTGCAGCTGCCCCCGATTCTCCTGTATTTTTGTAATTTTTTTTTCATTCATACCCTCACCTCCGTGACACTTGGTGGTGGTTCCAGGTACAACACAATTACCGGAGCTCTGTAGCCACCGAAGTTTCATTTTTTTCTACCTTGGCAAACCAGTGACCCATTCCCGCCGAGGCGACGAAAACAGATGTGCTTTTTCAAATAAAAGATCCTGAAACGTTCTTCGTGAGTAATACATTCGACATTAAAGAAAGAATATTGTTGGTCAACATCCTGTTCCACTTGAAAAGAACAGCAAAAGCGTGGTAGAACCACAATGAAGAAAATGGAAGCGGGGATGTGTGCAAAGAATTGATGCGCGAATTTTTCGGCAACTCTGCGGGTATAAAGGCAGGGGCGAAGAAGGAGTTGGCATCTAGTGCGCAAATTTCAACCAAATCCTACGTGAGCTTGCGTTCTGGATGTGCTCACCCTTTGCCGAGATTCAGACACCGCCAGGAAAGAAACCAACAGTGTGGCACACACACACAAAGGCGCCGCAGCTCACGCGTCAGCCTTCTGATATGGAAAAAACTGCGATACAGAGGAGGCCATAATGAAAGTGCCAGCGTTTCAAGGCCACAAAGAGCCGATGTATTGCCCAGCTTTTCACCTCACTTCACAACTAGCAACAAAATGGTCACTGCTACGTTGCAACACAGTTGCAGCACAGTATACGCACAGTGAACAATACAGGCACCGCTAACTGCTGAGCACGTAACTAACATTATCAGACGTAAACCTGAAGCTCTGTCTCGTGCGTCCACGTGCTCCAATACCTATGGCTGAGAAAGTGCCCTCAGATTGTGTCACTGGTGCGATTGTGTGGCAAGAGCTTTCCAATGCTCCACTGGCCTCCGAGTGCACTACAACTACCTTTAAACTAATTGACCATCATCGACCCTCTTTTACATTTGACCAAGGTCAGAATCTACCGGTGGCCTTCGCAATCCAGCTGAGTGGAGGCCTGCCGACGATCTTCCGATTTGCTTCAACTGCCGCTGTATGGACACGTGTTACACCATTTTGAAACCCGTTGGTAGTGGCACCGGGCATCATACTCTTACGGGCTCAGTGACTTCTGTATAAACGGAATTACAGGGGAACAACCTCAGGCAAGAATCACAATGGATGAATGGCACACTCACGCGCCTGTCGGCTGATTCTGTCCTTCATCTTCTTTTACTTCGTAATAGAACGTCCGGGCGTTGGAGCGCCGTCTCAGCGCGAATCCGAAGAAGTGCGACACAAGTAGGGTTTCATGCACGAAACATGAACAATGTCAACAAGTGACGAACTAGGTGACGTATTGGAGTGCAATGGCACTATCTTGTAGTTTATGTCGCTAACATGACCTAAGACTAAGTAGGGTCCTGCGTATCAAGACAAAAGTTTTCGGAGAGACCTACACGGCAACACGGTGACCAGAGTAGCACGCGGTCACCAGGGGCAAACGTTATATTACGATGCCGGTGGTCGTAGCGGGCTTTTTACATATTTTGTGATCTGGTTAGAGGAGACTGGGCAACTTGACGAACCATGCGAGCCCGATCAATGGCTTCGCAAGCGTAATCGGAAGCAGATGGCTTCAGAGGTAAGGTGATTTCAAATGGCAATATGGGGTTGCGACCATACAAAAGATAAAAAGGTGGGAATCCCGTGGTGTCATGTCGAGATGAATTATATGTGAAAGTCACATAGGCCAATGTGGTGAGCCAGTCACGATGATCTTCGGAGACGTACATCTAAAGCATCTCCGTGAGCGTGTGTTTGAGACGTTCAGTTAGGCCATTAGTTTGTGGGCGGTAGGCGGTAGATAGCTTATGCACTGTAGCACACAATCGAAGGAGGTCGTCGACAACTTTGGATAAAAAAGAGCGGCCGTGGTCTGTAAGCAGCTGTCGGGGTGCGCCGTGGTGTAAGATGACGTAATGAAGAAGAAAATCCGTGACGTCAGGGGCGCAACTGGTTGGCATGGCTTTCGTTATCGCGTAACGGATCGCATAATCTGTGGCGATGGTGATCCATTTATTTCCCAGTGTCGTCGTCGAAAAAGGGCTAAGAAGGTCGAGTCCCACGTGATGAAATGGTTAAGAGGGGACTTTGATTGGGTGAAGATGTCCATCTGGCAGCAAAGAAGGTCTTTTCCAGCGCTGGCATAGGTCGCAAGTGGTGACATATCGACGCACGCTGCGGTACAATCCTGGCCAGAAGAACCAACGTCGCACGCGGTCGTATGTTCGGGAAACACCGCGGTGTCCCGCTGTTGGTGATCCAATACGGCCACTCCCATCCAAATCACCCAGTGGAATTGTCGGGGCTTTAAGGCTCACACTAAGCGCGCCAACCTCCGGCTTTTCCTCGCAGCATTTCAAAACCTTTCTGCTGTGGTAGCCCTCCAGGAGCCAGGGAGTGCTGCCACACTCACAAACTATACTACGTTTCAGCAGGACCCTTTATCTTGCATCTGCGTGCACAAAAATTATACGGCCAACCTAGTTGATCTCGACCTTAAGCCAGCTTTCTCGTACGTGATGGTGACACTCCTTCCGCTGCGTAAACAGGACCCGCCACTGCACGTGCTAAACATTTATTGCTCACCGAAACTAAGCAACATTACATTCGCAGCCGGATCAATGGCTTCGCAAGCGTAATCGAAAGCAGATGGCTTGAGAGGTAAGATGATTTCAAATGGCAATATGGGGTTGCGACCATACAAAAGATAAAAAGGTGGGAATCCCGTGGTGTCATGTCGAGATGAATTATATGCGAAAGTGGCATCGGCCAACGTGTTGTGCCAGTCATGATGATCTTCGGAGACGTATATTGAAAGAATATCTGTGAGCGTGCGGTAGAGGCGTTAAGTTACGCCATTAGTTTGTGGGTGGTAGGCGGTAGATAGCTTATGCGCTGTGGCACACGATCGAAGGAGGTCGTTGACAACTTTTGACAAGAAAAAGCGGCCACGGTCTTTAAGCAGCTGTTGGGGTGAACCGTGGTGTAGGATGACGTCATGAAGAAAAAATCTGCGACGTCAGCGGCGGAACTCCTTGACATGCCTTTTGTTAACGCGTAACGGGTCGTATAACCTGTGGTGACGGCGATCCATTTATTTCCTGGTGTCGACGTCAAAAAAGGTTCAAGAAGGTCGAGTGCCACGCAATGAAATGGTTCAGAGGGGACTTCGATTGGATGAAGGTGTCCAGCTAGCAGTAAAGTAGGTCTTTTCCAGTGCTGTCAGAGATCGCAAGTGGCGACATATTGACACATGGTGCGGTACAACCCTGGCCAGAAGAAGCGACTTCACACGCGGTCGTATGTGCGGGAAACACCGAGGTGTCCCGCTGTTGGTTTATCGTGAAGTTGTTCAAGTATGGCAGCCCCTAGATGACGGGGAATGACAAGCAGAAGCTCAGGGCCTTCAGTGCTGACGTAGCGGTGGTAAAAGATGCCGTCATTCAGCACCAACATACGGGATTCGGCGTCATGGCTGTCATACTGGATGGCGTCGATGAAAGTGCGCACTGATTCATCACATTGTCGTTCAATGCGCATATCGCTAATATCAGTAAACGCCATCACGCTGCTCTCCAGGTCAGTCGCAACGGGATCAAGAGGGTCCACCGGATGACGAGAAAGCAGTCCGCGTCCTTGTGCAAACGGCCAGACTTGTAGCTGACGCTAAACAAAAATTCCTGGAGCCTCAAAGCCCAGCGACCCAGACGTCCTCTCGGGCACTTCAGAGAAGTCAGCCAGCACAGGGCGTGGTGCTCCGTAACGACGGAGAACTTGCGACCACAGAAATACGGCCGGAACTTGGCAACGGCTCAATATAAAGCTCTAAACTCTCTCTCGGTGATGGAACAATTCCTCTCAGGAGGAGAAAGCAGGCGACTGGCGTAAGCTATCACGCACTGTCTGCCGTGGTGCCGCTGAGCGAGAACTGTGTCAATACCGTGGCCACTGGTGTCGGTCCGAACTTCTGTGGCAGCAGAAGGAATAAAGTGGGCAAGTATGGGGGCGTAGTTAAGCAGCCGATAAGAGCGGTGAACGCTTGAGCCTGCTCAGGGCCCCATGAGAATGTGGTATCCTTCTTCAGCAAATCTGTTAGTAGCCTGGCAACGTCGGCGAAGTTTTTCACAAAACGACGAAAGTAGAAACATAAGCCGATGAAGCTCCGGACGTCAGTTGTAGAACAGGGCACCGGAAAGCTACGGACAGCGCGGATCTCTTTAGAATCTGGTTGGACGCCATCGGCGTTTACAAGATCACCCATAATTGTAATCTGACAGTGGGCAAATTGACATTTCTTAGAGTTTAGTTTTAGTCAAGCTGTTCTGAAAACTGCAAGAATTGTAGCGACACGTGTCAGGTGGCTATCGAAAGTAGATGAAAAGACTATCACATCGTCTAGGGAACAGAGACGAGTAGACTACTTTCAACCACGCAAGATAGAGTCCGTCATTCGTTTGAATGTGAAAGCGGCGTTACATAGTCCAAAAGGCATCACCTTAAACTGGTGTAAACCATCCGGTGTAATGAAGGCCGTCTTCTCGTGGTCCATCTCATCGACAGAAATCTGCCAGTAGCTGGACCGAAGATCAATAGATGAGAAATATGTAGCGCCGGGCAAGCAGTTCAGCGCGTCATCGATGCGTGGTAGCGGGTATACGTCCTTTCGCGTGATCTTCTAAGGTGGCGATAGTCAACGCAGAAGCGCCATGTACCGTCCATTTTCTTCACAAGAACGAAAGGGGAAGCCCAAGGAGTACTTGATGATTCTATGACACCTTTGTTGAGCATTTTGTCAACTTCCGCTTGGATAGCTTTGCGCTCGGTGTGGGAGACAAGATAGGGGCATCGGCAAGTAGGACTAGCGTCACCAGTGTTTTTACGGTGCTGAATGGTTGATGTTTGCCCTAGAGGTCTCTCTTCGAAATCAAAAAATGTTGGTATACGACGCGAGAAAGTGATGGATATCATTGGCTTGCGCAGGATTGACGTCGGGTGCAATCATCTTCGAGAGACGACTCGGCATGGAACAGATGCTGTTAGCTACAGGAAAGAGACTGAAGTAAATCAATCTTGGTGGTGCGGGCCACTATTTCGAATTCATCAGCATTGGATACGCTAGCCAAGAACATGCCATGAGGAAGCACTTGAGGGCAAAAACTGAAATTGAGAAGTGGCAGTGAGGTACAGTTATCAGTGACAGTCACAAGCGTGTGGGGAATGGCGATGTTGCGCTCCAAGAGGATGTCGGCGAGAGGAAGGAGAACATATTGACTTTTGGGAACCTGTGGCTGTGTGTTCAAAATGACGTAGGTGGCCGCCTGAGGTGACAGTCGCACATCCTGAAAAGAGTACAGGCGCGGTGCGGCAGGTTGTGTTCAGCGACTATCTGAGGCGGTTCAAGCTGAAGGACACCCGTCGCACAATCCATAAGAGCAGAGTGATTCGACAAAAAGTCCAGGCCTAGCATAACGTGATAAGGGCAGTGGTCAATCACAGCTAGATTGACAGAAGCAGTGTGGTTCTTCACACTTAAGCGGGCAGTGCACAGAACGAGAACCATCGGCTTGCCGCTATCGGCCACACGAAGATTTTTGCAGCCGCTGGTGTCAGAGCAAAAAAGCTCTGACACCAGCGGCTGCAAAAATGCTTCGTCAGCTGCGATACAGCTGCGACGTGGCATACAAATCTGGCCGGATGCATCAAGGTGCCGCCTGTCCATCTCGTCATCACGGGGGCCCACTTGACATTTCAGCATACGACTACAAACCCTTTGTTTTTGTCATATCCGCATTCACCGACATATGCGAGCAAACAGCTCTGCGACGTCCGCTTGCAGTATACCATGCACCGTCTACATTTGTCACGCGTAGACGCGTCACTACACTTCTTCGTTCAGCACTATGACATTTTTTACCGGCGAAACACCAGCTGCGAAGGGCCATAGCTACTACAAGTAGTTCCTGCAACACTTCGTTTCACTGTTGAACAGCTTAAAGACGCTCCATCTCTTGGACACCTAGGAGCCACGCGCACGTACAATCGCGGGTGAAGTTTATTCTTTTGGCCTGGCTTTTGCTGTGCTGTGCGCCGGTACGTTACAGCTTAACTGTTCTGCCAGCACTTCAAGAATTCTTCCTTGCCACGATGCTGAGCCACTGCAACCAAATGGAACTTTCACAATCCCCTCCCTCCACGTCGGATTCGATCTCGTTCGACCATATCCAACAATTCCGGCTGAGAACAAGTGAATAATCGTAGCCACTGACTACGCCACGCGATGCGCTACCACGCGAACACTACCAACAAGCTGTGCCACTGACATGACGAACTTCTTCATTCATGACGTCATTCTTCACCATGACACTTCTTCAGAGCTACTTACCGATCTTCATCGCTCATTTCCTTCGAAACTCGTAAACGAATTCCTTCACTGGTGGTCGAAGCCTCACAAGGTCAATACTGCCTACCACCCGCAAACAAATAGTCTTACCGAGCACCTTAACAAACCTTTGCAATCATGCTCTCCACGTATGTTTCCAAAGATCACACTGATTGGGATAGTATTTTGCCTTGTGTGTCTTTCGCGCACGATTCGTCACGCTCTGACACATCCGGATATTCCCCCTTCACTTATTGTTAGGCCCACATGCAGTGTTACCTATGTAGACTCTTCTCCCAGCAACTACACAAACAGGTGGAGGCGGAAATGTTGTAGGCCCGTGCACCCAGATTTGGGTTCACGTTAAAGAACCCTAGATGGTCGAAATTTCTGGAGCCCTCCACTACGGCGTCTCTCATAAACATGTTGAGGTTTTGGAACATTGAACCCCACAAATCAACCAATCAATCAACTACACAAACAGTTGGAGAGTGTGTCCGGGAGGCCACTGCTAGTGCTCGAGCGCCCCGCCAGATCGCACAGGAATGCCTGTTTCCGCTGCGACAGCCATCACCGAGTAGATTGCTACTCTCCAAGTGAATTTACCCTCCTCTGAACACCATACCGCTCTGTTGACCTGTCTTAGAAGCTTCTATCTCGCTACTCCTGGCCTTAAAAGGGCTCACGCAAGCTTATTCATGTCACATAATTTATCGCTCCTTCGGAGAGTCAATCACCGTCGTTCGCATCCACCCCTAACATTGTGCACGTCTCCCGTCTCAAGCCATTCATCTCCGCCTATGATCTTTCTCACCTTTAGACGCAGATGGTTATATGTTACACGACGTCGAAATTGAGAAACCATCAGACAGACAACGAAGATGATGAATGCGATCGCGCTCGACTTGCTGTCCCGACTTGCTGTATCTTGACTGCAGTTGCCCGCAGTTCTTTCTGTTTAAGGTCACAGGGCCGTAACGTTGACGAAGGGAACGCACTTGATATATAATGAAAACTGTTTATGGGCAGGAAACTGGAGCTTAGATTACTGATAGCGGTGAACAGAGCATCGGACGGTGACCAACGGACAAATGGTGAAGCATGTCAGCATTTATTTGTACCCCAGAAAACTTCCGGTTGCTTCATTTACCAGCTCATAAAGTAAAACTGAAAGCACATTTCAACCTCCTTTTAAAAATACAAAGTGTCACTGTTTAGTTTTTCACATAAAAAGAACGTGCTAGAAGTGCAAAAAGTCTTTCATCATTTTTATGTATCTCGAAAGAACATTTCTTTGAATATATTTTGCCAAGTAAGGAAAGGAAAGTGTAGAAAATGAGCGGGCTATCTTCTAAAGCTCTTCTTGACCGCCTACACTACTCAGACAAATCTATGGAAGAAACAGGATGTCATCAAGGATCCGTGATTGTAAACAGCGAAAGGGTCTATACACGTGACGTCGAAAATCCTAGCGTTATCGCTAATGGCCGCGTAGGTTCCGGACTAATCTTTAAAATCCACGAAATGGGCGTATTCATAGCGAAATGACCTAATTAAGCAAAATTATTATAATCGTTAACATTTAGAACACTGAGGCAACTTTTGCGCTGAGCAATTCATGCAACCTTTTTGGCCGAAAACCAAATAAACTTTAGTGTAAGTAAGAAACGGGCACTGCACTGCCCCCCACCCAGTCAAAAAGCATCAACCCGATGCTTAAAGCCAAACACCGCGTGAAATACGTGAACGTAGTTATTAGGAATAAAGCAAGAAAAAAAGGCACAATAAAGTTCGGCAGATCCCATGTATAGTGGGAATCTGTGACTTCCGAAGCCAAAATTAGGAAGGTTATTCTGTCATTTCCAAATCGGCACAAGGTTACGAGGTGTACTAAAGGAGATATATTATGCGCACTGATGCATTTGAATAAAGTGGAAGAATTTTGTTTACAGTCGCATAAAGACGGCGCTCCTGACGTTTCCAATGACAGCACCAGCAGTGGTCGGCATGTGAATTATGCCATACATAAAAATCATATCATGATTTTATGTGATGAACACAAATGCGCTTGCCATTTCTGTTCGCCATTTATTGAAGTCACGTAATACCCAAATTTGCCTACTGTGAAGCTAGCAAAACGCCGGCGACCCCGCTATGAACTTAACATGTAGTCACGTTTGGCATGACACGCATATCATGATTGCCGTGTTTGGACGTGTCGCTTACCTTTGTCACCCATTTATGCCTTGTAATACGAAATTCGGTGCATGAGAAGCCTGCAAAACAGCTCCGAGCGCATCATGAGCGTAGCATGCAGTCATCTTCATGTTCTTACATGACACGCATGTCATGAGTACCAAGTCTCTACCAGTTATATACCTTTGTCGTCCGTTCTCGTCAGATAATGGCCAAGTCGGTAAATGTGAAGCTTGCGAAACGTCCGAGAGCATATCATGAGCCTGCCTGGTAGTCATGATTTACATGACACACATGTCATGATTATAAAGTGTGCATGATTCATATGCCTCTGCCCCCATTCACGTCTCGTAACACCGAATTCGGTATATGTGAAGCTAGCGAAAGTACAATGAGTGCATCATGAGCGTGACGTGTAAACATGTCCTCACATGGCACGCATGTCATGTATATCATGTTTTCACCGCTGAAACATGATTGTCATCAATTTACGTCACGTGATACCCGAATCGTTATATGTGAAGCTATTGAAACGGCCTTGAACGCGTCATGAGCGTGATGTACAGTCGTGTTTTACATGACACGCATGTCCTTATTATCATGTTTGCACAAGTCATACAGTTTCGTCATCCATGCACGTGTCATAATACCAAGTTTGGTATATGTGAAGCTCACGGAATGGCCGTGAACCCATCATGAGCCTGGTATCTTGTCGTGCTCTCATATGACACGCATGTCCGGATTAACACGCTTCCACTAGTCAATTACTTTCGTCGTCTATCCGAATCGCGTACACCGAATTCTCGGTATTTGTGAAGCTAGTGAAACGACCGCAAGCGCACTATGAGCATGGCGTCTAGACATGACTTACGAGACATGCATGTCATAAATTAGGCGTTGCCACCTGTAACTTATTGTCGCCATGCAGTCATGTCATACCTTACAAGTTTTGGTATCATTTGAACGAGACTACTGCATGAGCAGAAAGATCATGAAATGTAAGTCATGACACACATGTCATGATTTTCATGTTATCACTAGTCAGCTATGCTTGTGGTACAGCCATGTTAGGCCGTGCCGATTCTGGTATAGATACCATTATCGAAACATCCAGCTGAGCAAATCGTCGTAGGTGGCTAGATAGATAGATAGATAGATAGATAGATAGATAGATAGATAGATAGATAGATAAATTCAATTTCGCCAAGTTCGCTACGAAACGTTTCAAACTTAATACATAGGTACGAGCAATGAAACACAATACTAGAGAAACGACAACAAAGAGCACAGTCCTAAAGTTCATTTACACAGAAAGAGAACGATGACGAAGTTACTTAGTGATAGAACGCGTCTGTCATTATTGTTTTTGTTATATTTTTCACAATACCTGGGATGCTCTCTGCGTCACGCCTTGTGTTGATGACAGTGGCAACTTCTCCAGGCCCACGTGGTCAAATGTCGGCGCCCCCCAGCTCTTCTGTGGCTCAAGGCTCATGGTCCAACACCAGCGACGGCTCAAGAGTTGCTCCTGCTCTCGCACCCATGGATGAAGAGCCGACTGCTGGCCAGTCTGGCTACAGCTCAACATTCGTAAGCTCCGCAAGGAAACGAGGCTCTTGGTGCAGCTCCAGTGAAGACAAAGAGATCTACTTAGTCGACGGCGATGACTCATCACATGGCAGCTTCGTGTCTTTGCGGAGTCGGAAGGCCAAAAGGAGGCTCATCAAAACGTCATCACCAGCAAGCACGTCAACCGTGAAGGCCAGGAGTGAATGCTGGCCGCATACTATTCTCTTCATGACCGTGGATCCTTCCGTCAGCCTTCGAAAATTGAACAGGCAAGCTATCTCCACTATTCTTGAGGGAATAGCACAGAATGAAATCAAAGAGGTTCGGCTAAACACACGTAAGAACGTTTTAGCTGCTGACACAACACAGGCATACACGATGGAGAAGCGCCGAATGATGACAGTTTGGAGATTTCAAAGTACGAGCGGTCGTACCGACGACTGGGACCTGCACCGCAGGTGTCATTTACGACATTGACTTGGGAATCCCAAACACGGATCTACCCATTCTCATAAAACCGGTGTACGAAGGAGTGGTCATTAAGCATATAGGCCACCTCTGGAACAGCCGCTGCGTTAAGATAGTCTTTAAGGGCGACTCAATCCCTACGCACGTCAAGGTGGGACATTTCCGGCGTGTGGTACGGCATTTTGTCCCAAAGCCGCTTCAGTGCCACAAGTGTTTCAAGATCGGCCATGTCAAGGGCGTCTGCGCGATCTCTACCGTATGCCCCCGGCGCACGGAGTCGCACATGGTACACACCTGTTGTGCGGCAATTGTCAAGGTACGCATGAAGCCACGTTCAAGGAATGCACAAGACTCAAGAAAGAAATGGGTATCCTGAAAAAATGGTCAGGGATAACTCCACCCATAGAGAAGCTTCACAGAAAATCCGGCATTGACGTCACCACCGACTGAAGCGCTCCAGTCATGGTGATATTCATGCACCACTTAAGTCTACACCACCATCAACATGTAGTAGAAAGCCAGAGAGTACAAGAATACCTCCACTGGCGAAGCCTCTCTCCCCTGAATACTGGCCGGTGCTTGCATACACACAGCCTTCCGAGCAGCCTTCCCGCTCTCTGCTTCCAGTGAAAGCCAATGCTGCTGTTGACGAGGCTCCAACAGCAGATCGTCAAATTATTCCTATGCTGCAATCGATTGTGAGTGTCATCAGAATTCTTCTGACTAGCATTGATACGCCAACTGCTAGCAGCGGCCTACAGGTGCTGGACGCGTTGAGCCCGGTCCTTACAAGCCTCCGGTAAAGCCATGGCCGACAATCACAAGTCGTTCCGACAGTAGGTCAGAGAATCGTCGATTGTTCAGTGCAATGCAAGAGGGCTGAGATCTCGCATATCTGATTTTCACCAGTTTGTTCATTTGTACCGATTTCCTATCATGATTATATGTGAACATAAATTATCTCACCCAATCATACTATCCGCCTACGAGTCATTTTCTCCTCAAGTGACATCGAAAGTAGCAAGGTTGTTGTATTTGTTCGCCGGGAGCTTACTTACGTCGTCCAACCAGTGCAACCTAAAGACGGCAATCAGTATGTGTGCTTGTCTGTTAAAAAAGGAAAGGTACATTCGCACTTCTGGGTGTGTATTTATCCCAATCAAGTCAATTCGACGCCAACAAACTAGACGAAATATCAAGGGCACATCCGCATTCGTGGGTTATCACCGGAGATTTCAATGTGCATTATCCCATCTGGCGAAGCTCAAGGCTTAATTCAACGGGAGCACGCCTAACATCATTGGTTTTCAGCCATGGTCTCGTTCTTCTGAATGACGCCAGTCCTACCTTTTAGCGAGGCACTACATACAGCAGCTGCCTTGATTTGTCCTTTGTTTCACGCCAATTTTCTACACGGGTGAAGTCGTTTTTGGACATTGAAACACACGGAAGGGCCACATACTCACTTACCTGAAGATTAAAGGTATTTTGAACACGTACTGCACTACTACAAGACGAAGAATAGATTGAACTGTGTTCAAAACTCAACTTGAGGATGCTTGTGAAGAAGGCCTGTCCAATGGTCTTTAGCAAGCTAATAAGGAAACTGCACATGCGGCTATGCACGCAATATGCTCTTCGAAGTACTCTGAATTTGACCTCGAGCTGGAGTGACTTCGTGCGATCCGCTGCCGTGCTGAAAGACGATACCGACAAACCAATTCCACAGATCATATACGAACAGTCCGGCGCATCCAAAAGAAGATACAACGGTGTCTCGACAAATTACACACCCAACGATGGAGGAAATTTGGTGCGTCGCTAGATCCTCATAAACCACTGTCTCTTATATGGATAATTGTGCGAGGCCTACGTTGTGTTTCGGAGTAGCGCTTTCCCTTCAAAGCCCTTGCACTTTTTCTTCGCCGTAACGAAATTGAGGTAGCAGAAGATTTCTGCGCTATGACCGTGGGCCAGACAACGTACACAACCCTACATACAGGGAATCAGGTTCCTCACTCACGAGACTCGCGCATGGGTCTACCATTTACATCACAGGAGCTCGACGCGGCGCTCGTCTTATGTAATAAGTCATCGTCGTCTGGTCCGGATGACATTTCATACAGGATGCTGTGCAACCTTGATAAACGGGCACGAGAAGCACTCCTTAACATCTTCAACAATTCCTGGCAAGCTGGCGTCGTTCTTCAAGATTGGAAGATTAGCCGCTTGGTACCGATTCTTAAGGCCAGCAAATCTCCCCTGGACATTACCTCTTAACGACTGATCGCACTTTCCAGTTGCGTTGGAAAGGTAATGGAGAAAATGATCTTGGCCAAGCTTGAATGGTACATGCCATACTATGAGATATATTTGAACGTCATGGCTTGTTTTCGCCGTCACCGATGTTCGATCGACTATGTTATAGATCTCGTCACATATGTCCAGCATCAAAAGGCATGTAAATGACTATCTGCTGACATGTTCCTTGACATAAAAGGAGCATACGACAACATTTTGCATCAGTTCTTCATCAGTGAGTGGGCCTAGGCGGACAACTGTATTCTTGAACACACAGTTATTTACAAGGACGGACCTTATTTGTGAACACTGCAGATGGTCCAACCTCCCAACACCCAACGCATTGTGGAGTTCTGCGAGGTGGCGTCTTTAGTCCAACCCTCTTCAACCTCGTTCTCATCGGTCTTGTAGAACGACTACCAAGTGTGGTCAAGTTATCCATGTACGCTGACGATATCTGCGTCTGGGCATCTGGCGTGACAAGACCTTAGGTGCGCGCAAGACCAGAAAGCTGTGACGTTGGTATCAGTGTACCTCAAGGAACGTGGTCTGAAAATCTCGCCAGCGAAATGCGCATTGATTGCTTTTAGTCGAAAGCTAATGAGGCCATACGCTACATCTATCAACGACCAAGTCATAACATATGTCAGGACGCACAGATTTCTGGACGTATTCATTAATAGAGACCTCTACTGGGGCCCACATGTTGCCCACTTGAAGAAGAGGCTGCCAGAAATTGCTAACTTTTTCAAATATTTTGAAGGAAAAACCTGGGGGACTTCAGTACGTGCAATGATGCAATTATACAAGACGCTTTTTTTTGGCTATTTGTGCTACAGTTTGCCTGTATTGACCAATACCTGTAGAATCAGCATTCATACTTTCGAAAGCATCTATGCTATGGCTCTGCGAGTTTGTCTGGGGCTACCACTATGTTCATCAACAGCTGAGACAATCGAGATCGCCAATCACTACCCGCTCAAGACGCATATCAAAAAGGAAGTGCTCAGAGCACACGTGAGGTATCTTTCTCGCACCCCTGCCCATCATATAGCTCCACTGCCAGAAGACCGACCTCGTGCCTCATTTTGCCAGACAGTCCTGTCATATCGCACGCTCATTCCTACGCTATATAAAACTTCATACAGAATTTCAACTCCCCCAAGGAGTATGACTTATGCATATGTTGAACTCATGGTTCCAGGCATAGAATCAAAAGCCCGGCTCTCGTCTCCAGCGCTAAAGCAGCTTTCTCTTCTCTTGTTATATGAGAAGTACAGTGAGCATACTCATTTATATAATGACGCTTCAACTGAAGTGGATGGGCGTGCAGGGTCGATGATCGGCCTTGCAACAGCGACAACGGTGAAGTTTCGGTTATTCCACCAGACATCATCGACAGCTGCGGAACTTGCTGCTCTACGTAGCGCAGTTAAACTCAACAAACACCTAGAAGCCAAGAAATGGAGCGTGTTCACGGACTCTAAGGCAGTACTACAATGTTTGATATTCGCCTTACGCCGGGGACCTCATGAACAACTAGTGTTTGAAATTATAAAGCTGCTTCACCACCTCTTCGACCAAGGACACAGAATCATGTTTCTGTGGCTTCCAAGTCACAGCGGCATATTGGGCAGCGAACATGCCGATGCAGCTGCTCGATCAGCACACAAACATGAAGAAGAATCTATACCATTTTGAAGGCCTGTGGCTGCGATGACAGTCCGAATAATCACTAATGCAGAATTAAAATTCCTGTGTAACGCCGAGTGCTTACCGCACACGTGACTGCTTAGACTGAACACGTCTCGTCGACTCCGGCCTCCGTCTGGACTCTCTCGACTCGAGACCATGGTGCTTTGCCGACTATGACTTGCTGTCACCTTCACCAAGGCTCTCACATTCCGAATCGGCATAGAAGACAGTGCTGCTTGCGGTCATTGCGGCAGTGATGAAACTACATAGAGCACGTTCTCTGTCACTGCCCTCGTTACAACGTTCAAAGACGCAACTAGCTGCTGCGTTAGCTCGCCTTGACGGTAGACCTTTCTCTGAACAATCATTGCTTGAAAATCGACATGAATTGTGTGCTCACAGAAAATCAGTGAAGGCAATTACTGAACTTTTTGCGTGGCAGTGGCCTATTGTATACTCTATAGCACCCCAGCACCCCCCCCCCTTTTTGTGCGCGTCTATTTCCCTTTCGCTTCATTTTCCATACTTTTTCCCCATTCGCTCTTCCCCTAGTGCAGGGTAGCAAACCGGATGCTTCAATTTCTGGTTAACCTCCCTGCCTTTCCCTCATTTTATTCTCCCTCTCTCTCTTCTTTAACATCCGTGAAATAGCTTGGGGCGCACGGCAAGAACTACTTCTGTTGCGCACGCCAGCGTTGAGAGTTCATAATCCTGTCGGGGACATCAACGTAGTTGAGTGTGCCCCGCCGTGGTGGTCTGGCGGCTAAAGTACTCGGCTGCTGACCCGCAGGTTGAGCGTTCGAATCGCGGCTGCGGCGGCTGCATTTCCGATGGAGGCAGAAATGTTTTAGGCCCGTGTGCTCAGATTTAGGTGCACGTTAAAGAACCCCAGGCGGTCGAAATTTCCGGAGCCTTCCACAATGGCGTCTCTCATAATCATATTGTGGTTTTGGGACGTTAAACCCCACAAATCAATCAAATCGATCGACGTAGTTGAGTGTGCCGAGACGTCGAACTACCCGGTACGAAAAGATCTTTTGTAGCTCGAGGCGAGGTATGGAAACAAGAGCAGATAGACAGGCAGGACAGTGCGCTACTTGCAACAAAATGTTTATATTCAAACACCAAGCCGTTCCCGTCTACCCGTTATGGCTCGAAGTACCATCACAGAAGTTTATCAATGAGGGCACGTCGACGTATTGACGTCCATACTGAAACACAGTCGCCGAGGTGGTAATCCACGAATTGTTCTTGAAGATTTTAATGGTGGCTGGGCGGTCGTCTGTTGGTTTTTTATGCAGAGGCGGGCGAGTTGTCGGACTTCCTAGGAACGGTCAATGCGCACAGTCACGTCAATGTTTTCTTCGTTGCTGACTTTGGGCAACATGGTGTCGAGCGTCGTACCCAGGCTCCTTCCATACAACAACTTGTACAGCGACATTTGCATCGTTTCTTGCACGACAGTGTTGTCCGCGAAGGTTACGTACGGAAGTAATGCATCCCAAGTCTTGTGTTCGACATCGACGTACAGTGTGAATTTTTATGAAATGAAGCACGGGAAAGCGTATCCTACGTTCTCCGGTGGCTGCTGGCAGCGCGTTCAGGTGGAATAGAGAGCATTAGAAGCTTCTTTTTATGTCATCTCGCGGCGAAGAAAGCTACCATTCATTGCTGATATTGAACCAGCGGCAACATAGCACCCTCTCCTCCTTGAAGGCGATTACCAACTTCTTGTGTTATTTACCTGATAGTGAGAGGGGACGGGGTCATGCCGGTGATACCATATCAGCAACGAATGATTGCTTTGCTCACCACGAGATGATGCGGAAAAATCTTGTTGATGCTATCACTTCTTCTTGAACTCGCTGCCAGCACCAGCCTGAGCACGACAGCCACGCGTTGCCGTGTTCGCTTTCATAAAAATCGACGCTGTACAGACCAGCATATCCGCTATGGTTTTATTTAGACGCACGGTGAGCCCATTAATTTGTGGATGGTAGGCGGCTGTCCGGCGGTGATTTGTGTGGCTGTATGCTAAGATAACCTGAGTTGTATTATTCAGTGCAGGCCGTACTTCTGTCAGATATGAAGAGCTCTGGTGTTTCTTGTCCCAGGACGACGCCTTCAACGAAGAACTCCGCTACCCAGGTGGAACTGCCTCTAAGTAGGGTCCTTGTTTTTACGTAGCGGATGAGGTAGTCGACGGTGACAACAATTCATTTATTGCATAGTAGACGTAGGAAACGGTCAGAGTAGGTTCATATCGATTAGCTGCAACTGTTGGCGAGGTTGTTCAATCGGCTGAAGGAAGCCTGCTGGTTTTGCAGATGGAGTCTTTCCTTGTTGATATTTTCGGCATGTCCTGACATAACGAGTGACAACCGCGGCAAGTCGTGGCCAGTAGTAATTTCATAATTAAAAATTTTGTTGAAGCACACCAAAAAACAGATGGACAGGTGAGGCTGACAAGAAAAAGCGATGTTCTTGTCAGCTTCTTTTGTCCGTCTGTTTTTTGTTTCGCTGGAAAAAAATTATGAACGCTATTCAGCTGGACCCTCTGGCCATCTTGCTCCAGTAGTACATTTCTTGTATTCTTGTGAGCATACGAGAAACACCGAGGTGTCCATCTGTCGGATGGCCTTGTAGAACCTAGAAGACTTCTGGCCTTACTGCAAGGTGACCTCGAGGACTTGATCAGCTCAAAGGTGCCGGGAGTTTTTTTAGGAGAACTCCGTTTTGCAGAAGAATGACGTCAGTCCTTTCTTGAATACCTTTGGGATAGTGGCGCTGTTACACTGAAAGAATTCCACAAGGCTCTTTAGTTCTGAGTCAACTCGTTCTCGCTCGGCGAAGTCGTCAGCACTAACGTTTCCCAAGGAGCTGTGATCATTCGGGTCGTCAGACGAAGGCGGTTTGACGGCGGCCGGAGACAGCTAGCCGCCGTCTGTGTGTTTTTTCATATTTGCAAACGACAGTAACGTTGAATTCCTGAAGTATCAGGCTCCATCGTGCGATGCTATCCGAAAGGTCATTCAAGTTAGCTGGCCAACACAAGGCATGGTGGTCGCTCACAACTTTCAAGGGCCAAACTTAAAGGTGATGATTTATTAATTTGATTTGTGGAGTTTAACATCCCAAAACCACCATATGATTATGAGAGACGCCAAACGTAAAGATAGCGGTGGAACTTTGATGTAACCCGTGTGATGGCGTTGGTTGAATGGTTGCGAAACTTCATTGAGGTCCTGCAAGGCGCGCGTCAGCGCGCAGCGGGCGACTCCCACGTCGGGACCGTTAGGCCAAGCCTATCAGCCACTCCGCGGGCCTGCTGGACGGCCCAAAGTTGGTCGGCCAGGAGGGAGCTGCGTAGGGCCGCCTCCCACCTGACCGATGTAGTGTTGGGGTTAGTGTACATTGCCATGCACTCCCAGAGCATGTGCGCCAGCGTGGATACATCCCCACATGCAGGGCAAGTGTCATTGGGAAACACGTCAGGATAAATAGCGTGAAGCGATCTCAGGTTAGGGTACGTGTTGGTCTGCAGTAGTCTGAGCGTAAGGGTCTGTGACCTATTAAGATTTGGATGAGGGAGTGGATATAGTCTCCGCGCGAGGTAAAAATATTTTGTTATTTTGTTGTACGTGACAGGCGCGTCCCTGTTTTCCGCAACCCCGTTGGCCCCGAATCGTTGCCCGGAACCAGCGCGGTCGGTTAGTGCGCGCGCGGCCTCGTGGGCAGACTCGTTGAGGTTGGGGGGAGCGCCTTGGACCTGTCCAACATGGGAAGGAAACCAAATCAGTACGTGGTGCTTGATGCCCTCGCGGCCACCACTTTGGAGCACGCGCAGGGCTTTCTTGGAGATTACACCGCACTCGAAAGCGCGAATAGCTGACCTAGAGTCACTATAAATGACCTTTCTTTCACCTTCCAGGATGGCCAGGGCGATGGCCACTTCCTCGGCAATCGTCGGATCGTCAGTGTGAACCGATGCGCAGTTGGTGATTTGTTGTTTGGAGTCGACGACGACTGCGGAGAAGGCGCGGCTCCCATGGTACGCTGCCGCGTCGACAAAGCTGACGCCGTGCTCCTCACTGTGAATCTGCTTGAGAAGAGTGGCAGCTCTAGCCCGTCGCCTACCACGATTGTGCTCGGGATGGACATTCCTCGGTATCGGTGCCACGGTGATGAGGTCACGAATCTCACGGGGCACCTGTCTCATCTTCTCGTCCACTTCAGCTGGAGAGTGACCGAGCTCTCGGAGTATATGTCTGCCGGTCTGGGAGCCCGAAAGGCGCGCGAGCTGGGCCTGCTCCTGCGCTTCGGCAATCTCCTCCAACGTATTGTGTACTCCGAGCTGGAGCAGGCGCTCGGTGCGCGTCCTGATCGGGATACCGAGGGCCCGCTTGGTAATCTTTCTGAGCAAGATGTTGATCTTGTCACGCTCGGCACACTGCCAATTGTGCTTGGCCGCGACATATGAAAAGTGGCAGAGCACAAAGGCATTGACCCGGCGGATTAGGTTGTCTTCCTTGAGGCCTTGGTAGTGGTTGGCCACCTGCCAAACCAGCCGAACTGCGTTATCCGTCTTGGCGGCGAGCTTGAGTATAGTCTTGCCGTTGGAACCATTGGACTCGATGGTCATGTCGAGGACCCGAATGGAGTCGACTCTTGGTATTGCGCTGCCATCTCCGGTGTAGAGCTTGATATCACTCTTCGAGATCGGCTGCCAGTTTTTGGGCTTGGGCCCTCGCCTAGTGGGTTGGTAAAGGAGGAGCTCCGACTTGCTTGGGGAACACTTCAGGCCTTTGGGACGGAGGTAATCTTCCGTGGTGTCTATGGTCTCCTGCAGGGAGCACTCGACTTGCCCGTCGCTGCCACCTGTGCACCAAATGGTAATATCGTCCGCGTAAATTGTGTGGTTAATGCCTTCGATACATGAGAGCCTCTTGAACAACCCGACCATAACAAGATTGAACAGGGTGGGCGATATCACTGACCCTTGTGGCGTGCCGCGCGGTCCCAGCTCTATCTCCTCGGAGACAAGGTCTCCCACACTGAGGGTGGCTCTCCTACGGGTCAAGAACGATTTGACATGTTTGTAGAATCTGACTCCAAGGCCGAGCTCAGCAATCGACCGCAACATGAAAGAGTGAGTAACATTGTCGAAGGCTTTCTCTAAGTCGAGGCCGAGAATGGCCCGCATGTCTCGAGTGTTGCAGTCGATGACTTGGTGCTTGAGCAGCTTCATAGCGTCTTGCGTCGAAAGCTTGGCCCGAAAACCAATCATTGTGTACGGGTAGAGCCCATTGTCTTCCAGGTACCGAGTCAACCTATCGAGAACCACATGCTCGGCTACCTTTCCCACGCAGGATGTGAGCGAAATGGGGCGCATGTTGTCCAAGTTGGGTGACCTCCCCGGCTTAGGAATGAGCACGGTGCGTGCGACCTTCCACGGGTCGGGGACCTCGCCGCTCTTCCATGCCTCGTTGATGACCTCGGTGAGGTAGTCGATTGACCGATCGTCCAGGTTGCGCAGGGTCTTATTAGTGATGCCGTCGGGGCCCGCGGCAGCCCTCCAATTGAGCCCGTAAAGCGCCTGCGGAACCTCTTCGTGGCATATCTCGGCGTCCAGTTCAGTGTTGGCTGGTCCTGAGTACTCGGGGTACGTTGTTGCGGGGTTCGAGTCGACAGGGAGGTACTTTTGCACCAGCTGCTTCAAAACCTCCTTTTTTGTTGCAGAATAGTTGGCATCTGCCTTTGAGGTCGACCAGCTAGCATAACTAAGAACTCTTTCCAGTCCGTCAGATTCCTGCACAAGAGTGACGTATAGTCTTACACTTCTTGCGTCGATATCTATTTCCGTTCGGTGCACCCTTAGAAATGCGTGAGTAATGAAGGCATTTTTAGTTCCTGAAATGTTTTCTCGTGTGCTGTTTCCCGACTCAACGTTAGTTCTTGTATGTTTAGTGAGTGGTTTGGCAATGCGGACGAACTTGTTGACCAACCACCTGTAATACGCGCGCAAAGTAATCGGTGCATAACCTTCTTGTCGGTGAGCGGTGGGAAGTCCGCTATGACAATTGTTTTCCGCGAGCCGGGAACAGAGCCTCGGCCAGTGATTAGTGAAAAAACGACGAAGCGCGTCGGCATTTCTACACGTGACGCCAAACATTCTAGCGTTATTGCTAGCGGCCGCGTAGGTTCCAGAAGAATCTGTAATGTCCACAAAGTCTGCGTATCAAAAAAATGATCTGATGTTCTTGAACTTTCTAGAACAATAAGGCGTAGTTTACGCTGAGCATTCCAGGAAGGCTTTTTGGCCGAAAAACGAGTGAAACATAAGTGTAATTGTAGTGCAAAATAACAAAAGCACTGACCAAGAAGAAATACACAAAAGTAAAAAAGTGTAATTGTGTAATTGTAGTTACGCGCATGACAATATTCTGTAAATATATTTTTTTTTCTTTATTACCGCCACTTCGTGACACAAGAAACCTTGGATTACAAAACTTTGCTTACAAGAAAAACACATGAATAATAGGCGTTTCATTCTGTTCCAAAATACAAAAAAGATAAGAAGCGTTTACACAATTTAGGATGAAAAAACCCAAAGGAAATAGTTTTCTGCGCTCTGTAAAAAGGAGGTATTTACATAAACTTTTCGACGTGAATATAATGAAAAAGTCAGAATTTGCGTGGAAAAAGCTGAACAAATTTCTCGGCCGCAAAGAGAATGGAATTACGGGCTTTTCAGTAGTCATTTGAAAAGGTCAAACAATTACTCGAGTGTCCTTGGCAAACACACTCAGTATTTATTTTGATGGCAAATATATGGGCACTCTCGACTGCATTTTGCCACTGGCAATGACGTTGACGTGGGCGTCACTGTCACTTACTGTATATATATATATACATATATATATATGTATTATATATATATATATTGTGGTGAAGCCTTCGAACAGTGGGTCGTCCTCTCCAGCGCCTTCAAGTGGGTTGCCCTTTTTAGCAAAAAGAGCAGCTCGCGCAGCGAGTCGGTACCCGCATTGACTGTAGGAGTTTCCCTGTCATCTCCGAAGTATTCATTTAATCAGGACACCAGGGCACAAAGGTTTGTTGTTAAACGAAATAGCTGATTCTCTTGCGAAGGCATCCCTTTCGACACCAATTATTCCTATTTTCCCTCATACAGTATACATTACGGTGGCGCGATTTCGCACACTTAAAATCAGGCAAGATTTATCTGACCCTGCACTGACGGCTTCTCCAGAGTACAAACACTTATTATTTCCCTGGCGCAGTGAACTGACTAATTCAAGAATGATGGAAGTTGTCATCACGAAATTTCGTTGCCGCGTTACCTCCCTCAATTTTTACTTGCATAGATCAGGCATATAGAATTCCCCTATGTGCATTTACTGTAATCAAGGGGAAACGATCAGTCATTTTTTATTACATTGTCGCCGTTTCAATTTATTCAGGCAAAGCATACTAACACCACCTCTTCAAAG
The DNA here is from genome assembly GCA_013436015.1 of Rhipicephalus annulatus. NCBI lineage: Eukaryota > Metazoa > Arthropoda > Arachnida > Ixodida > Ixodidae > Rhipicephalus > Rhipicephalus annulatus. The sequence goes on along the minus strand of WOVY01000213.1, from coordinate 595,110 downwards.
ACTGGGCTTGCAACTATCACAACCTGATCTTCTTTCATTTGGAGCCTCTACACTGGGTTTCAGCCACAGGGTTGTTTTATTCGCCGTTCAAGAATACACCACTGCGACTAAACGATCTTCTTGCTAAATTGCTGTCTCATATTTTTCTTCTTTTTTTCTGCAAACTTGATACCGGTATTTGAAATCAAAATTAAGTTTAAAAAATTGTAGGAATGACGCAATGCTGAGAGTTTAGGGCAAATTCACCTTATAATCGGCCAATCCCCTTCTTTGGGTACGAGCCATTTGCACAGAGAAACAACAACAACAACAACAACGACTGTCGCTGTCAAGCATTGTCAACAAGTGTCCGCCAATAAACGTCTAAACAATTTGGTGGAGAGTGCTGTGCCCTTTTATCACCTTTGGTTAGCATTTGATGCCCCTGGAGCTTCGATCCCGCACCGTGCCTTCTACCATGCACCACGACGCCGCACAGCAAACGCTTCCTCCTGCGCCGACGCCATGTTCCGGTGTTCCCCGCATCCGCGACCCTCCTGTCTTCACCGGCGCGGATGGCACCGACGTCGAGGACTGGCTTGCTATGTACGAACGCGTCAGCGTCCCCAATCATTGGGACGAGGTAGGTAAACTCGGCAACCTGTTTTCTACCTCGCAGGTGTGGCCGGCATGTGGTACAACAACCACGCATCCGATTTTCCCACTTGGTCCGCTTTTAAAACCGCCGTCGTCGACGTGTTCGGCCGTCCTGCCGCTCGTAAGCTCCAAGCCGAACAGCGGTTACGTGAACGAGCACAGCAGACCGGTGAGTCCTTCACAAGCTACATAGAGGACATCCTTGACTTGTGCAAGAAAGTAGACGCGAGCATGTCAGAGGCAGACAGAATTACCCATGTTCTAAAAGGCATCGCCGACGATGCCTTCACCACGCTCCTGGCCAAAAACCCTCGCACTGTGGCAGAGATCATTACACTTTGCCAAAGTTACGAGGAGCTGCGGCGGCAGCGCTCGATGACCTGTCGACCACCCTCACGTGACGCTGATCTCTCGGCCTTGTCAACACTTCCTGATCACAACGCCTTGCTTGCTGAAATCAAGTCATTCGTGCGTGAGGAAGTTGCCCGCCAGGTCTCTTTACTGGCCTCTGCTTCCCCGCAACGTGCTGAACAGTCGTCAAGCACACTTCTGTCTTCCCTCCACCGAGCCATTCAGCAGGAAATCGCGGAGGTCGTTCCAGAATATCACCAGCCGCCCCCAGTATCTACACCACTCAGTTACGCCCAAGTTGTCACCAGGCCACCCCCACTGATTCCTGTGACTGGCCCCCTTGGTTACACCGAAATCATCGCCAGACCCGAGGCCTTCGGAGAAACTGTGCCGCCTACATATACCGACGTCAACCACGTGCCCCGTGTGCCGCCCATTATGCAGGTATATCAGCAGCCGGCTCGCCCATCGCGTTCTTCGACATGGATGGGACCCGCGAACCGATGGCGCACTGCGGACAATCGCCCCATCTGCTTTACTTGTGGTTGCGTCGGTCACGTAGCACGCTACTGCAATCGTGTGACGCGACCACATGTCGCCCCCAATTTTCCCAGCCAATCGAGCCGCTTTTATGACCAACCGCCACCTACGTCACCGTCGTCCCGCCCCGCTCCATCTACCCGCCGCTCACATTCCCCGCGACGTCGCTCACTGTCGCCGATGCGGCCACGTCCACTAGAGGGTGACCAGGAAACTAGTCGTCGCAGTCCACGAGGCAAGGGCTGCGACGCTGTCGAACTGCGGAAGCCCTCAGGAAAGACCATCAAACGTGATAGACGTGCTTGTGGATGGTGTTCGTGCATCTGCCCTTGTAGATACTGGAGCCGCCGTATCCGTCATGGACGCAAAGCTTAGCCGATTACTGCGCAAAGTGACCACGCCACTTTCCGGGCTCTCCCTCCGTACCGCCAGCGCCCAAAGCATTCACCCTACAGCGATGTGTACAGCCCGCCTCATGATTCAGGACGTGATGTATGCCGTTGAATTCATCATAATTCCTTCATGCTCTCATGACGTCATTCTAGGATGAGATTTTCTCTCCCGCCACGACGCCGTCATTCATTGCGCACTAGCAGAAATAGAGCTGACACCATTCTCTTCTTTGACGCCGGCCGACAGTCCATCTACTGCAAGCAAGTTACTCGTCAGGGACGACACGCAAGTGCCTGCAAACTCGTCCGCGGCGGTGTCGGTCTACTGTGCAAGCCTTTCCGACACCGCTGCACTCCTCTCACCATCTCATCGTGTTTTCACCAGAAAAGGTTTGCTGGTTCCTTTCGCGACCGTGCAAGTAACTCGCGGCAGCACCACTATTTTTGTTCTGAACTCATCCCCGTACAAAGTTACGTTGGTGCGAGGGGAATGTCTCGGCAGCGTGGAACCCATCGAAGACGCACAAGTCATGGATCAACCTGTTGACACGCACTGCCGAAGTTCCAATACGCTTAGTGCTGTTTCTACATCTGTTTCATTATCCGCTGATGTATTCGGTCCTTCCATTGCCGACAACCTTACGCCGGTCCAGCGCTCCCAGCTTCTGGCCCTGTTGGAAGAATTCCGCTCTTCTTTCGATGTCTCTCAACCTTCTCTCGGCCGCACATCCACTGTTACGCATCGCATTGACACAGGCGCACAACCACCACTACGGCAACGTCCATATCGCGTATCTTCCACAGAAAGCCGTGTAATCAACGAGCAAGTGGACGACATGCTACGCCGCGATGGTATTCGACCCTCTAACAGCCCCTGGGCGTCTCCTGTCGTTCTCGTCGCGAAGAAGGACGGTTCTGTGCGGTTCTGTGTGGACTACCGACGTCTCAACAAGATCACTCGTAAGGACGTGTACCCACTACCGCGTGTGGATGACGCGATTGACAGCCTGCAAGGAGCCGAATTCTTTTCATCTCTAGATTTGCGCTCAGGGTAATGGCAAGTACCTATGGCTGAGGACGCTCGACCGAAGACCGCTTTCGTCACTCCCGACGGCTTGTACGAATTCAACGTCATGCCGTTTGGGCTGTGCAATGCGCCCGCCACCTTTGAGCGCATGATGGATACCGTTCTGCGTGACCTGAAATGGCACACGTGCCTGTGCTACCTCGATGACGTCGTCGTTTTCTCTCCGGACTTCTCCACGCACCTTCAACGCCTGCGGCATGTTTTAACGCGTCTGAGTGACGCCAGTCTGCAACTGAACCTAAAGAAGTGCCGATTTGCAGCTCGGCAGTTGACAATACTAGGCTGCGTCATGTCCAAGGACGGAATTCTCCCCGATCCAGCCAAGCTTAGGGCCGTGACCGAGTTCCCCAAGCCGACATCCGACAAGGAACTTCGCAGTTTCATAGGACTCTGTTTCTACTTTCGGCGCTTCATCCGAAACTTCGCGTCTATTGTATCGCCGCTGACAAAGCTCCTCGGTAGTAACGGGCCTCTCCATTCGTGGTCATCACAGTGTTACGACGCATTCACAACGCTCCGTCGTTTGTTGACGTCACCTCCCATACTCCGCCCCTACGACCCTACTGCCCCTACAGAGGTACACACGGACGCCAGTGGTGTCAGTCTCGGCGCCGTCCTTGCGCAGCGCAAACCAGGGTTCCCGGAATATGTCGTGGCGTATGCAAGCCGTACGCTTACAAAAGCCGAGACTAATTACACCGTCACTGAGAAAGAATGTCTGGCAATCGTCTGGGCCCTTAACAAGTTCCGACCTTATTTATATGGTCACCCATTTGATGTAGTCACCGACCATCACGCACTATGCTGGTTGTCATCATTGAAAGATCCCTCAGGCCGTCTCGCCCGCTGGGCACTTCGCCTGCAAGACTACGACATCCGCGTGCGTTACCGCAACGGAAGGCAACATGCTGACGCCGACGCCCTGTTGCGCTCTCCCTTGCCTGACTGACGACAATGCCCACGACTCAGCGTCTCACCTTGCCGTTTCTTCCATTAGCATTCATGCCGTTGCTACTGAACAGCGCAAGGATCAATGGATTGCCTCACTGATAGACTTGCTGACTGATCCATCCACTCCATCCACTCGCGCGTTGCGTCGTCAAGCCCACCATTTCGCCGTTCGCGACGACCTTCTCCACCGACGCAATTACAACGGTGACGGCCGCCAGTGGCTGCTAGTCATACCCCACAGTCTGCGCTCTGGCATATGCGAACTCTTTCATACCGATCCGCAATGTGCGCACTCTGGTGTATCGAAGACTTACCAGCACATTCGCCAACGGTACTTTTGGCGCGGCATGTACCGCTATGTGCAGAAATTCGTTCGCTCCTGCATAGAATGTCAGCGCCGCAAAACTTTAACGCACCTGTCACTGGTAGGTCTGCAACCTCTACCTTGCCCTGCCAGGCCGTTAGGGCGCGTTGGCATCAATTTGTATGGGCCGCTTCCACTAACGTCGGCTGGTAACCGCTGGGCCATTGTTTCTGTGGACCACCTCACGCGATACGCCGAAATCGCCGCTCTCCCCGCGGCTACAGCGAGCGATGTGGCCTCCTTCCTGCTCCAACGATTCATGCTGCGACACGGTCCACCTCAAGAACTGCTCAGTGATCGAGGCCGCGTCTTCGTGTCTGAAGTCGTCGAAGCCATTCTCAAAGAGTGCAATGTTGTTCACCGCAAAACTGCTGCTTACCACCCGCAGACGAATGGCCTCACTGAACGCTTCAACCGTACGCTCGGCGACATGCTCTCCAAGTACGTCGCCGCCGATCACACAAATTGGGATTCTATTCTGCCCTTCGTCACCTACGCATATAACACCGCCCTTTCAGAGCACTTCTGGCTTTTCACCTTTCTTTTTATTATATGGAAGGCACCCGTCGCACACCATCGACACTATACTTCCGTACAAGCCAGATCCGTCAGAGTGGGCGCCTATTTCTGCTACAGCCAAGCTTGCTGAAGAGTGTCGAGAGCTTGCAAGGACCTTTACAGCGCATTATCAAGAGCGGCAAAAAGGCATTCGCGCTGACACCAGCACTACTGCGCCCACGTTCCTCCCTGGAGCGCTCGTCTGGCTCTCGATCCCTACCACTTCAACTGGCCTATCTTCAAAACTATTGCCCAAATACGAAGACCCCTACCGTGCCGTCGAACGCACTTCCCCTGTAAATTACTTGATCGAACCCATCGAACCATCTTCGGACATGCGCCGTCGAGGGGCGATATTGTCAACGTGGAGCGCCTCAAAGCCTACCACGACCCGCTCATAGTAACCAGCTGTTAGGTCACCAGGCGGCTCCCTCTTCGTACCCGGGGTAGTTGTGGTGAAGCCTTCGAACAGTGGGTCGTCCTCTCTAGCGCCTTCCAGTGGGTTGCCCTTTTTAGCAAAAAGAAGAGCAGCTCGTGCAGAGAGTCGGTACCCGCATTGACTGTCGCTGTTAAGCATCGTCGACAAGTGTCCGCCAATAAACGTCTCAACAATATATATATATATATATATATATATATATATATATATATATATATATATATATATAGTGGGAGTAATAATTCAATGGGCCAGTTAGCTTTCGTGAAGGTATGGGATATGGCACAACGGGAGCGTTGTCAACAAGGATAAATATATTTATTTCCCAACAGTTTAGGGAGGAGTCCTCCCTTCATCACGGGATGGGTTATACTCTTGCCGAACATCCAGAACATAACTCATCCCCTGATGAAGGGAGGACCCCTCCCGAAACTGTTGGGAAATAAATATATTTATCCTTGTTGACAACGCTCCCGTTGTGCCATATCCCATACCTATATATATATATATATGTATATATATATATATATATATATATATATATATATATATTATATATAGTCTAGTAGATCCTCCGTGAGCGGTCACAACGTGGTTAATTTCGACGTTTCGGCCTAGAGTCTGGCCTTCATCAGGAATAAAGATACAGTTTGTTGGTGCTCAGCTTTATACAATCTCAAATCAGAGGGCAAGGAAAGAGGGAAAGAAAAGGAAAGAAAAAAAAAAGAAAAGGAAAGAAAAAAAGAAAAAAGAAAAAAGAGAAAAATAATATACGGTGGACGCCCCTCGGGTGCCCCCCTTCCACTTTTCCTTCCACTTCCCCCCCATCTCTCTAACCCCTCTCCCCTTCAACTTTCTGATGTCAGCGGTCTGTGTATGTTTCCGTTCACTAGCGCAGTCCTCCCGATCAGACGGCCCCTCCTGGCACTGGCGGTTCGGTGTGGGGCAAAAAAGAGCTTTTCAGGAAGTCCTAAGCCTTTAACTACTCGGGGTCTCGTAAACAATTCGTCGTAGAAGGACGAGGGCCGCGTATTTTGGCAGAGGCTGGTCAGCGGGCATTTTAGGAAGTTCTAAGCCTTTAACTACTCCGCGCCCTGTCAACATTTCGTCGTAAAAATAGGGGTGCCCCGTATTGCGGTAGGCTCTGCAAGCGCGTGCAATGCGAATTTCTTGCCCGCTTCTAAATTACGCGTGTCGTGGGGGCCTCCCGGCTGTGCACATGGTTGCTGTTGGTGCACATGGTTGCACCAACAGCAACCATGGTGCACATGGTTGCATGGCACAATTGATTGGGTAGTAAAATAAAACAGAAAACAGACGACAGCTGCACTTAGGAAGAGTAGTTACACTTGGAATTGTTTTGGGTTGTCCAGTGCCCTTTGCAGCAGCTCATTCAGTCGGTGCTTCGAGAAGAGCTCCAGAAGCTAAACGGCAACGCGTCGACAGCCTCGTCGTTAGCGGAAGTCATTCGAACAGAAGCGAGAAAGGCAGTCCGTGAGCAGCAGCCAAAAGCACAGCCGGTTCAAGCGTCGGTTCCGATGCAGACCGCAGTCTCGAACGCCGAGGTGCTGAGAGGCGCCCTTGTACCTTCTTTTGTCGCCTCTGGACCTTATTTAGCTGCAGCAACCACGCACCTGCCGAAACCTCGATTCACGCCGTCCTCAGCCGAGACGAGGATTCGAAAAGCTGATATATGGCACACTCCTGATCGGATTCTGCTTTGTTTTCTCTGCGGTGAAGCTGGCCATCTTTACCGGATGTGTGAATATTGCCTAGCTAGATTCGGGGTTTTGCCAAAAACGCTGCTTGTCCAAGGAATGAGGAACGACCTTTTGAAATCGAGGAGTACTTGACAACGCGTCAAGGTACTCACTCCTCGCAGCAGCATCAGTCTTGGTCGAGAGCGCCACTGAGGTGTTGGTCACCAAGTCCGCGCCCATCTTCAAACTCTCTGAGACGATTTCGGCGAATCCCGCTTCGGGAAAACTAAAATCAGCGACCTGGGGAGGTAAGTCCGCGCCCGACGCAAGAAAATGACCTCCAGTGCCGAATTCAAAATTTGATGATGGACACGAGACCACGTTCGGAAACGGTAACGTCTCTTCTGATTTGTCGGTGCTTATGGATGGCTACAAAACGAATGCTTTGGTAGACACAGGCGCAGACTATTCTGTCATGAGCAGGGGATTTGCAAGAACACTCAAAGAAGTGCTGGCCGCTTGAATAAGTCCGCAAGTGTGAGCCACCGGGAGACACCTTATCTATCCGGCATGCATGTGTACCTCTAGAGTCGGAATACGCAGCTTCGCCTACGTCGCCAGCTTCATTGTCATGTTGGAGTGTTCAAAAGATGCAATTATTCGAAAAGGACTTTTTGCAGGCCACTGGCGCAGTGATAAACTTGCACGAAATGTGCGTATCGTTTTCGATGAAACAGGCCACTGTGACATTTGAGAGTGAAAACGATCGATGCACTTCACATTGCAGGTGATGATGTAACAGTACCTGCAAGTTCTATCATTGTTGTCATCGTAAAAAGCAATGTATACAACGACTATGAAGGAACGGCAGAAAGCAGTACTGGGCTGTTACTCGCGAAAGGGATCTGTGCAGCAAGAGATATTGTACAACTGCGTGATGCATGTACGAGTGTCTTCCTGACAAATTTCCAAAAATAGGTTGCAACATCTTGCGAAGGGAAGTGTTGTTGGTCACTTGCACAATTACGTTTCGATTATTGATTTGAATTCTTCCGAAAGTGCGCCATACACCCTAAAAGTATAAATTCCCTACTCTTATCTATCCACATCGAAGCAGCCCTAACACCGAATCACAAAAAAAAATCGAGAGCCTTATACAGGAGTACATCTCGTGTTTTTCCATGTTATCGAAAGTGCAAAGAACATCCATCACCAAACCCGCATCATAATAGATTAATCTGTGAGAACTATTTGCCAGCACCCGTACCGAATGTCACCAAAAGAGAGAGAAGTCATCAGAGGCCAAGTTGAAGAAATGCTTATAGACGACGTAATTCAACTATCGACCAGCCCATGGGCTTCACCTGCAGTGCTGGCAAAGAAAAAGGACCAGACCTTGCGCTTCTGCGTTGACTACCGAAAATTAAACGTCATCGCAAAGCGGGATGCATATCCCTTTCCAAGGAGCGTTGACACCCTTGCCAGACTGGAGACGCGAAATTCTTTTCCTCTCTAGACCTCAAGAGCGGATACTGGAAGATAGAGGTGAACGAATGAGATCACGAGAAAACGGCTTGTGTCACCCCGGATGGGTTATAAGAGTTTAAGGTACTTCCATTTGGCCCGTGTTTCGCACCCACCACATTTCAACGGATGATAGACACTGTGCATTCACGGTTAAAATAGCAGTCCTGCCTTGTTCATCTGGATGACGTCGTGATCTTTTCGGCCACCTTCGATCAGCATGTGGAACGACTACGGACTGTGCTGAAAGCGATTAGTTCAGCAGGGCTGACGATGAAACCCTAAAAGTGTCATTTAGGTTTTCACGAACTGCTTTTCCTTGGTCATGTGGTTAGCTGTAAAAGCATTCGACCTGACCCCGAAAAGTCAGCAGCTGCAGGAAAGTTTCCTAGGCCGACGGATAAAAGGGCTGTGAGATGATTCTTAGGACTTTGTGCCTATTACAGATGATTCATCATATAATTTCAAAGATTGCGGAACCACTAACCCCACTGACGAAAGAAGACATGCCTTTCACCTTGGTAAGCGAGCATGAAGACGCATTCAATGAGCTACGACAGTGGCTCCTAAACCACCCGTCTTTGCATATTCCTTCAAAAAGCCAAAACAGAGATTCACATGGATGCAAGCAATTTGAGACTAGGCGCCGTCCTCGTGCAGCTGCAAAACGGAGAGGAACGAATGGTCGCATATGCTAGTCGCACTCTTTCGGGAGCTGAAATGAATTATTCGGTGACGAAAAACAGTGTTTGGCTGTAATATGAGCCATACAGAAACTTCGATCGTACTTATATATTAGCCCAGTTCGAGCAGTGAGCGATCATCACTCGCTGTGCTGGCTCGCAAGCCGGAAGGACCCTTCTAGACGACATGCTACATGGAGCCTTAAGTTGCAAGAATTTGACACAACAGTCGTATACAAGTCGGGTCGCAAGCACAGCGATGCTGATTTCCTGTCACGCGCACCACTGGAATCTGCACCGTCAAAACGTAAAGACGACTTTCTGTTTCTTGGAGCCGTCTGCACCGCAGACATTACTGAATATAAACGATCTGACGTGTAGTTGCTTCAACTGATCAAGCATATAGAAGGGCAACTCGTGCGTGTTCCTCGAGTTTTCATCCGGGGATTGTCGTTGTACCTGATGAGAAACAGCGTTTTATACAAGAGAAACTTCGAGCACAGCAGGCAGGAATTCCTACTCGTCATTCCTTCGGCCTTGCGACCTGAAATCCCGGAAGCCTACTACGATGACCCAGCAACAGGACACCTCGGAGTGAGTACAATATTGGCTCGCATCTGCACCAGGTACTTCTGCCCAATGTTACTGGATGCTGTTTAGCATTATGTGAGGACATGTAGAGATTGCCAGAGACGCAAAACGCCTCCATTCAAACCTGCAGGATTTCTCCAACCAATAGAACCCCTTAAATCTCCGTTTGAACAAGTAGGAATGGATCTACTTGGTTCATTTCATACGTCGTCAATGGGAAACTGATGCATAGTAGTGGCAACAGACTACTTAACCCGGTATACCGGGACAGCCTCTCTCACCAGGGGCATGGCTATAGAAGTCACTAAATTTTTCGTCACTAATATTGTACTATGGTATGGTGCCCCTAAGGTGGTTATCACGGATCGAGGAACTGCATTCACAGCCTATATGACGCAGTCTGTTATGAAACTTACCCGCACACGTCATAGGAAAACAATTGCTTACCACCCCTAAACGAATAGGCTAACCGAGCAGCTCAACAGAACTCGAACCAAAATGTTGTCTATTTACGTTGACTTGGAGCACGGTACGTGGGACAAGATACTGCCGTACACCACTTTCGCTTATAATACTGCAGTGCAGGAGACTACTAAAGTGACGCCATTCCAGCTAGTCTATGGTCAAATAGTTACCACACCATATGATGCAATGCTGCCTCTAAGTGACAATACAGAGCACAAGCCTGACATCAGTGAGTTCATTCAGCGACCCCAAGAAGCACGGCAGGTAGAGCGATATCAGATAAAACAACTACAACGCATTGATGCAAACCGTTACAACATTCGGCGGAGAGGAGTTGACTACGCACCAGGCAACCGAGTTTGGATCTGGACTATCGTGCGGACGCCTGGCCTCTCCGAAAATCTTCTGCACCTCTATTTCGGCCGTTACTGAGTCCTTCGTCGCGTCAGCTTCTTGAGCTACGTGCCGTCACTGGAAGGAAAAGTGAGCTCATCAGGATGCCGAAGGAGCACAGAAATCGTGCATGTAGTCAGAATGAAGCCATACTATGACAGACAATGAACATCGAACTATACACACCCAATCATAAGGAATACCTAGTTCTCCAATGGAGACCACGCATTCAGACCATCTCAGCAACGCTGCTTTCACGCATCGGGAAGATGCGTTCTTGCAGGAGGGATAATGACGCTAGACAGATGCAGTATTCAAACTATACGCGCTAGTTTGTGCGCCCCCCAAGAGACCAGCGGCCTTATGATGATACAAGAAAAGGCCATGACGTTTTGAAGAAAAAGAAGTGGTGCATCGCTCGAGGGCTTCTCAGAGGTTCATTCCTGTTTGCTGATCGCCTGTTAGAAACGCTGCGTCATTTTCGTTTACTTTACGGGCATGAGTTAGCCCGAATAAACAGTTATTCTTACACCGTCTTGATTGTGCGTAACAATATATATTCACGTATTATCATCATCATCATCATCGTCAGCCTGACTACGTCCACTGCAGGACAAAGGCCTCTCCCATGTTCCGCCAGTTAAACCAGCCCTGGGCTTTTTGATGCCAATTCATACCCGCAAACTTCTTAATCTCATCTGCCCACCTAACCTTCTGTCTCCCCCTAATCCGCTTTCCTTCTCTGGGAATCCAGTTAGTTCCCCTAATGACCAGTGGTTATTCTGTCGACGCGCTACATGCCCGGCCCAAGTCCATTTCCTCTTCTTGATTTCAACTATGATATCCTTAACACCTGTTTGTTCCCTAATTCACTCTGCTCTCTTCTTGTCTCTCAAGGTTACACCTACCATCTTTTTTCCATTGCTCGCTGCGTCGTCCTCCATTTAAGCTGAACCCTGTTTGTAAGTCTCCAGGTTCCTGCTCCGTAGCTAAGTACCGGCAAGATCCAGCTGTTATATACCTTCCTCTTGAGGGATAGTGTTAATCTATCTGTCATAATTTGAGAGTGCTTGCCAAATGTGCTCCACACCGTTTTTCTCTTCTAGTTACTTCACTCTCGTGGTTCGGCTTCGCGGTTATTACCTGCCCTAGGTAGACATAGTCTTTTACAATTTGAAGTGCACTATTACCTATCTCGAAGCGCTGCTCTCTTCCGAGGCTGTTGTACATGACTTTTGTTTTCTACAGATTAATTTTAAGACCCACCTTTCTGCTCTCCTTGTCTACCTCCGTATTCATGAGTTGCAATTCGTTCCCTGAGCTACTCAGCAATGCAATGTCATCGGCGAAGCGCAGGTTTCTAAGGTACTCTTTATTAACTCTTATCTCTAACTGTTCCCGTTCAAGGCTTCTGAAAACCTCCTGTAAGCACGCAGTAAATAGCATTTGGGATATTGTGTCCCCCTGCCTTACACCCTTCTTAATTTGTATTTTGTTACTTTCTTTATGAAGCACAAGTAGCAGTTGATCGCCTGTATATTTCTTACAGGATGTTTATATATATTTCATCGATGCCCTGACCCGTAATATAGAATCGAGCAATTGGTGGCATCATGAGCGTGCAAACAACATTCATACTCAACTATTTTTGTTGAGCTGAACTTGATTCGGCTTCTATCACTATAAAAAAGACGCTGTTTAAGCACTTTTACACTGGTGTCGCCAAAAATAAGAACTTCTTACGCAACCTTATTTGCCTAACAAAAAGGACGCAAGACTCAACTCACCGAGAAATAGAAACATTTACGCACGCGAGCTAACTATAGAAAACGGTTCTTGTGCTACTTATTGCCATACCTTTTTAAAAGTACTAACTAGCCGGCATGTAGGCCGTCTTCGGGATAGAAACTTGCAAGCATTTCGTTTTAGCGGAAAGTAGGGATGTTATCTTTTCACCCACTTTTCTTTTTTAGGTTAACTTTGCAATTTGGTCTAATAACTTTCCTATACATTTCTTGACAATATTGTCTGTTAGATCTTATAATTATGGTGTCAAAAGATAGAAAAACGAGGCCGTAAGTTTATATTTCTTTCGCTTATTCATTAACGAGGGTCTCATACTGGCAGACGTGGTGCCATTAGGTTGTATACGGGGGACTATTGGTCAGCTGCCAGCTCGCAAAATATTTACGTGCTACGTGACGCCAAACAGGCTCATAAAGAGTGTGCCACACTCGCCGCCATTGCTACAGCCGGTGCTTACTGGTACTCCCACGCTTAAATTCAAATATAAACTCAATAAAGTGGCTGGAGGTATGGCTCTCATGGTAGCTCAGTGGTAGAGCATCGAACGCGTTATTCGAAGATCGCAGGTTTGGTTCCTGCTCACGGCAAGGTATATTTTCACCCACCTTTCTTTCTTCACATATACTTTGCAATAGGATCCAATAAATTCCCCTACATATTCCTTGGCATCATTGTCTGTTAGATCTCATTATATTGTGTCGAAGGACAAAAAAACGAGCCCTTAGGAATACACTTCTTTTTTTGGTCATTAACGAGGGCCTCGTACTGGCAGACTTGGTTCCGTCAGGTTGTATACGAGGCACTATTGGTCAGCTGCCAGCTGGTAGTAGGTTCACGTGCTACGTAACGCCAAACAGGCTCATAAAGAGTGTGCCACACTCGCCACCACGGCTACAGGTGGCGCTGACTTACACTCCAACGTTTGAGTTTACATATAAACCCAATAATGTGGCTGGAGGGATGGCCGCTGTGGTAGCTAAGTGGCAGAGCATCGATCACCTATACGTTCCTTCGCATGATTGTTTGTTAGATCTCTTTATTATAGTGTCAAAACACGGAAGAACCAGCCCTTGAGTATACACCTCTTTCCCTGATATATATATATATATATATATATACACTCGCCACCACGGCTACAGGTGGCGCTGACTTACACTCCAACGTTTGAGTTTACATATAAACCCAATAATGTGGCTGGAGGGATGGCCGCTGTGGTAGCTAAGTGGCAGAGCATCGATCACCTATACGTTCCTTCGCATGATTGTTTGTTAGATCTCTTTATTATAGTGTCAAAACACGGAAGAACCAGCCCTTGAGTATACACCTCTTTCCCTGATATATATATATATATATATATATATATATATATTGTCACGCAGTTTATTTAAGTACAGACCGACTGGAAGGCCGAGGAACGCCAGAAGAGCGAGGAACGCCAACAGGCCGAAAATACAAAACAAACGCAAGCTCGGGTCGAGCGCGTGCACCAACGCTGTGGCTTGCCGTTTCATGCTGCTTCGTCGTCGTTCACATAGTTCCCTACATTGGCCCCCGGTGAATAGCGTAGCCAACCTGGCGACTTAAGGCGTAGTCACTATAGCGGGGTCGTAATACGGCTTCAGGCGACTCACATGCACAATTTCTCGGCCACGACGGCGTAAGTCATGAGACTGTGTCAAAGGCTCAATCTCATAATTGACTGGTGACGTACGGGCGAGAATGCGGTAGGGCCCGTGGTATCGTGCCAGTAATTTGGACGAAAGGCCAGGAGTGCTCGGTGGAATCCAGAGCCAAACGAGAGCACCAGTCGTGAAAGTAGAGAGATTTCGGTCGGTGTCATGCCGTAGCTTCTGGTGGCCTTGGTTCTCGGTTGTCAGTGAACGGGCTAATCGTCTGCAATCTTCTGCGTACCTGGCAACATCAGAAATTGCAGTGTACTCAGAGGAGTCGGGGCGTGTATGGGAGGATAGTGTCCAGCGTGCATGATGGTTCCCGTCCGTACAACAGAAAGAAAGGGGAGAACCCTGTTGTCGCGTGCGTAGCGGTGTTATACGCATACGTGACGAATGGAAGGACAGTGTCCCAATTGGTCTGGTCTGAAGCTGTGTACATCGTCAACATATCACCGAGAGTGCGATTGAATCGTTCTGTGAGGCCATTCGTCTGCGGGTGATATGCTGTCGTCATGCGATGAACCATGTTGCACTGAGCGAGCAACGCTTGAATGGCGTCAGACAAGAAAACACGCCCCCGGTCGCTCAAAAGTTCGCGGGGAGCACCATGGCGAAGAACAAAGTTGCGCAGGATGAAAAACGCAACTTCCCTCGCGGAGGCTGCGGGTAGTGCTGCCGTCTCCGCGTAACGCGTGAGGTGGTCCACGCCGACAATTATCCACCTATTTCCAGAAGACGACGTGGGAAGTGGTCCGTATAAGTCGATACCGACGCGGTCAAACGGACGCGCTGGACAAGGCAGAGGCTGAAGTGTACCGGCAGGGCGTTGAGGTGGGACTTTACGTCGCTGGCATGCAGTACAAGCACGTACGTACTTGCGGACAAATGTGTACATGCCGCGCCAGTAGTACCGCTGACGTAAACGGTTGTACGTTTTGAGAGCGCCAGCGTGAGCGCTTTGCGGGTCGTTGTGGAAAGCAGTACAGATTTCCGAGCGCATGTGGTTGGGTATCACTAACAGCCACTTCCGACCTTCAGACGTGTAATTCCGCCGATAGAGTAGGTCGTCTCGAATAACGAAATGTGTGGCTTGACGGCGGATAGTTCTTGAGACCAAATTAGCTAACGGATCAGTCAGAAAGGCGAGGAGTTGGGAAATCCACACATCTTTGCGTTGTTCCGATGCCATGTCTGTGAAGTCGATTGGTGTTATGACCGCTGAAGAAGGTGACGAGGGGGTTGGGTCAGCCGGTAGCGGCGAGCGGGATAGGGCATCAGCGTCAGAGTGCTTGCGGCCGGATCGGTATACAACACGAATGTCGTATTCCTGTAGGCGAAGCGCCCAACGACCAAGGCGCCCCGACGGGTCTTTGAGCGATGATAGCCAGCATAGAGCGTGGTGGTCCGTGACGACTTCGAAAGGGCGGCCATAAAGGTATGGGCGGAACTTCGTCAAAGCCCAGACAATTGCGAGGCACTCTTTTTCCGTGACGGAATAATTACACTCGGCTTTCTTGAGGGTTCGACTCGCGTAAGCGACAACGTATTCTTGGTACCCTGGTTTTCGTTGAGCCAATACAGCACCAAGACCGACGCCACTGGCGTCGGTGTGGACCTCCGTAGGCGCATCAGGGTCAAAATGACGTAGTATTGGAGGTGATAGTAATAACCGCCGAAGCGTGGTGAAGGATTCGTCGCACTCTTTTGACCAAGCAGAAATGCCTTTGGAAGTTGTCAACAGGTTGGTAAGAGGCGCGATGATGGAAGAGAAGTTGCGCACAAATCGACGAAAGTATGAGCACAGGCCGATAAAACTTCGAAGCGTCTTGATGGAATTGGGCTTCGGATAGTCGGCCACGGCGCGGAGTTTCGCCGGATCCGGGAGCACACCCTCTTTGCAGACAACGTGACCCAGTATAGTGAGCTGACGTGCGGCAAAATGGCACTTCTTGATGTTAAGTTGAAGGCCAGCAGAGGTGAGACACGTGAGAATAGCACGAAGACGAACAAGGTGAGTTGAAAAGTCGCGAGAAAAAACGACGATGTCGTCTAGGTAGCAAAGGCACGTGTTCCACTTGTAGCCGCGAAGGATGGTGTCCATCATCCGTTCGAAGGTAGCTGGGGCGTTGCAGAGTCCAAACGGCATGACGTTAAACTCATACAGCCCATCAGGTGTTACAAATGCAGTCTTCGATCGATCAGGATCAGCCACTGGAACTTGCCAATACCCTGAGCGTAAATCTAAAGAGGAGAAATATTCTGCCCCTTGCAAGCAATCGAGAGCGTCGTCGATGCGTGGCAACGGGTACACATCCTTCCGAGTTATCTTATTGAGCCGGCGGTAGTCGACACAGAATCGGATAGACCCATCCTTTTTGCGCACAAGTACAACAGGGGACGACCAAGGGCTCTGCGATGGCTGGATGACACCACGCTTGAGCATATCGTCGACTTGTTCGTTGATAATACGGCGCTCTTCCGCTGAAACTCGATATGGTCGTTGGCGTAAAGGAGCATGAGTACCGGTGTCAATGTGGTGCGTGATGTTCGCTGTGCGACCCAAAGATGGTTGAGCGCAATCGAAGGCAGAACGGAAGTCTCGAAGAAGGGACAAGAGTTCCCTTCTTTGTGTCGGCGATAGCTCAGCGGCAACAGAGGGCTGGAATGAGTCTGGCGCGGGCAGTGTGGCCACAGGTGGCGTCATAGCATTGAGCTGGGGGTGAGGTGCGTGTTCGGCGAACTCTAGAGGGCGCAAGAGGTCAACGTCTTGTATGTTACCCAAACATTCTCCGCGAAGTAAGGTAACTGGCGACGATAGCGAGTTCGTGACGAGCATGGCGGTAGCACCGGATTCCATGGTGAGTACGGCAAAGGGCAGGTGTAGGCTACGGCGGCGGGTAAATACGTCAGACGGGGTGAACAAAACAGTTCCGGCAGGAGCGGCCGTACAGGTCAGTGCTACAAGGGTGGATGTTCTCGGTGCTATTTCCGTGTCTGCAACAACGACAAGTTTCTAAGGTTCAGGAAGAGAATCCACCAAACAAGAGGTTGGCAGCGGTGTAAGGGCAACTTCTGCACGTGAGCAATCTATAATGGCCCGATGACGCGAAAGAAAGTCCCATCCAAGAATGACTTCGTGGGAGCATGATGCCAACACAAAAAATTCAATGGCATAAAGTTCGCCTTGGATGATGACACGTGCAGTGCACACAGCTGTAGTTTCTATGCACTGCGAGTTGGCCGTGTGGAGCATCAGGCCCGAAAGAGGCGTCGTCACCTTTTTCAACTTGCGGCATAAGGTCTCACAGATTATGGAAATGGCGGCCCCTGTGTCGATTAGCGCTTGTGCGGCGGTCCCCTCAACATTGACGTCAATAACGTTTTGCGGCGAGAAAGATGGAGGCCTTAAGCAGTTCGAATTGTATGCAGCTGTTGCCTCCGGAGCTGCAGCGATCAGTTTCCCTCTTCCGTAGCAGGTCGGCGACGCATAGGTGACAAGGAGCGTCGTCGGGGCGATGGTGACCGATGGTTTGCGTAGGGTCGAGGACCGTCAGTGGTGTACCTTGATGGCGTCCTAGACGAAGACGCAATTGGCCTGCCCACGGTGTCGACTGGAGGGGGATCTCGGCGACAGTGGCGGGCGACGTGTCCAGCGATACCACAGGCGAAACAGATGGGCCTATTATCCGGCGTCCGCCAAGCGTCTGAGCGACGGTAAAATGGAGCTGAAGATCTCGCGTAGGGATACGGCGCAGCAATTGGGGTTGTAGGCACGACATAGGGTGGCGTGGCAGGTTGAGCATATGGCATACGCTGTTGCGTAGGACGAGCAGCGACGGCGGCGTACGTGAGAGGCGTAGTGACTGGTGGTTGCTGATGCACCGGCGGAAGGGCTTCAGCGACTTGGGTCCGAATGACGTTTTGGAGGTCCGGTGCCAAAGCTTGCGTGGGCTCATGTGTCAGTGGCAGTAGTGACAGCTGGCGCGCTACCTCTTCGCGGACGAAGTCCTTGATTGTCGAAAGCAGCGGCTGCTGCTCGGTAGGATGGGCAGTGTTACGTATTCGGCGGCTGGACGACAGCCGGCCCAGGAAAGAGACGACTCAAGCAGTGCCAGGAAGACAATCCCAGTTTATTCACCTTGCGGCGCGTTTTTAAGCGCTACGCAGCCAATCGCAGGTTGGCATGAAAGAAAAGAAAACAGCAAGATAACAGCAATCGGGCAATGTTATCAGAAAGCCCCGACGTAGAAAGAGGGCGAGCACTGCAAACGTTACAACTCGGCCAAAGCTACCCCTAGCGGAAGGCGTTCAAGAGGATGACGCTTCATGAACGGCTGGAGGTGGTAACAGGTAGCCAACACGTGGGCAGGTCTCCAAGCACAGCACTGACACGTTTCGCACGGTCATGTTGTCTTTGTGCACAGCGTGGGCGAAGACCCTGAGGTGCATGGTGGCACTGGTCGTTGAAGTAGCCACCGCAGAAGGAAATGGAAATGGCATTGCGCGTCGTCTGGCTGGAACACGCCCGCGAAGGTTGGCATTAAAGGCCAAGAGGAGGCAATGTCGAGAACAGGCAATGTTCAGAACGGGCACCACTCGCCGAGTGTCGATTGGCTGCAGCTCGGGAGTTGGCTGCAGGCGCCTGGAGCAGGGTTGATTTCGCCATCTGGTACGACAGGATCTGAAATGGCTGAGTGGACGAGCGGTAGAAACGCAGAAACCACGTCAAAAGCAACCTGGCGCCCAAGCTTAGAAAAGCCCGACAGTTGATTTCACTGGGAGCAGATAACGTGAAAGCCGAACACGATAGGGAAAAAAAAATATATATACTTGCGCCAAGTTGCATGCACACAAAAGAAACAAGGAACACTTAATAGGTTCGGCTAAGGCAGTCCGCATTAGCATGGTGTTTGCCTTTCTTGTGCCGCACTGAGAAATCAAATTGCTGAAGTGCTAGACTCCAACGCATCAAGCGGCTGTTTTTGTTCGACATTTGATTTAACCACACTAAAGGTGAGTGATCAGTTTCAAAAACAAATGAGGAGCCTTTAAGGTAACACGACAGCTTTTCGAGAGCCCAGACCAAGCAAGCACATTCTTTTTCAGTTGTACTGTAGGCTTGCTCGCGTGATGTTAGTTTTCGACTGGCGTAGACAAGAGGATGTTCCTCGCCCTTTTTGTTCACTTGACTTAGAACAACGCCCATTCCGCGGTCACTGGCGTCACACTGAACTAAGAAGGGGAGAGAGTAATCTGGTGCCGCGAGGACCGGTTTGCTGACAAGAATCTTTTGATCTCGGCAAAAGCATCTTTACGAGCCTTATTCCAACTTACAATAGTTGGCTCAGTTTTGCGCAGTGCGTCTGTGAGAGGACTAGCGATATTTGCGAAGTTGGGAATGTAGCTTCTGTAGTAGTCGGCTAAACCCAAAAAGGAACGCAAGTTAGTCTTTGTTTTCGGCAAAGGAAAGCTAGTGATTGCTTCAACTTTTATTTCGGAAGGACGTCGCTTCCCTTGGCCAACAACATGCCCTAAGTAGTGGACTTCAGAGCTCGCAAGACGACATTTGGCGAGTTTGAGAGTCAAGCCTGCCTCGTGTATTCGAAGGAATACCTGCTGCAGATGTTCCAAATGCTGTTGCCAGGTGCTCGAAAAAACAGCTATGTCGTCAAGGTACGGAACAGCGAACGACTCGGCTCCTTTGAGCACTTCATGCATTAACCTTGAAAATGCGAAGGGTGCATTCTTGAGGCCAAAAGTGAGCACAAGAGGGCGATATGTGCCTGTCGGTGTCATGAAAGTGGCGAGCTTACTGGCGTTTTCCGTTAGTGGCACTTGCCAGAAACCGCGTACCAAATCTAACGTAGAAACGTACCGTGCCGCGGACACTTTCTCGATCAAGCCCTCAACGTTTGGAATGGGAAACATCTTTGTTTTTGTTATCGCATTCAATTTTCGATAATCGATGCAGGGTCGCGGTTCCTTGCCTGGACTTTCTACAATAAACATAGGTGACACATACTCGCTTTCTCCTGGCACGATTAGACCCAGTGTCAACATGTTTTGAACACAATCGTTCAGGATCTTCTCGTGACGGGGGGAAAATCTGTGCATCCTGGTTCGGAAAGGTTGGTTGGATGTTAACTCAATGTCGTGCTCCACGAGATTTGTCCTGCCGGGAGTGGGACTAAACAAGTCTCTGAAGTTGCGCACAAGCAGTTCTAACTCCTTTCTTTGCTTGTCAGTTAGAGAAGCTTGTTTAGTGACAGATTGGACTATCTCTTCTGTTGATGGGGAAGAGCAGGGCCTTGGCACTTGGGGTAGAGGAACGTTGATCTCTTCAGGCTCGTTAAGGACAATGCTCAACGTCTCACTGCGTTCGATAAAAGGCTTCATTAGATTGCAGTGATATATCGTCACATCATTGCGTTTACCGGGCGTCGTTACCAAGTAATTGGTATCGGAGAGCTTTTGTTTAATCGTGACCGGCCCATCCCATGCTACTTCCAGTTTATTTGCCTTTGACGACCGCAGAATCAGCACTTTATCGCCTTCCTTGAAGGTTCGTGTGCGTGCGGATCTGTCGTAGTACACCTTTGAGCGTTGCTGCGCTTCTGCCATGTTTATCTGCGCCAGTTCTTGCGATTCACGTAGGCGCTTCAACAAGGTCAGCACGTACTCGACAACTGATTTGTCTACGAACTTGTCTTCCCACTTTTCTTTCAACAACGTTAGCGGGGAGCGAAGCGCTCGACCGTAAACAAGTTCCGCCGGCGTGAACCCAGTCGCTTCGTGAGTGACGGAGCGCAGAGCAAAGAGCATCGCGGGAACAGCTTCGTCCCAGTCGGCGCCTTTCTCGAAACAGAGTGCACGCAGAATGCGCTTCATTACAGAGTGAAGTTTCTCGACTGAATTACTTTGCGGATGGTAGACTGAGCTGTGGTGAACGGATATGCCGCATTTCTTCAAGAACGTCGTGGTGAGCGCGCTTGTGAACACAGAACCTTGGTCGCATTGGATTTCACTAGGAAATCCAATTCTTGCAAAGACGCCGAGTAGCGCGTTTACAACTGCAGTGGAGCTTAATTCGGGTAACACCACTGCTTCCGGGAACTTCGTAGCAGGGCAAATGAGTGTTAGCAAGTATTTGTTGCCTGCCGCTGTTACTGGTAATGGACCTACAATGTCGACAACTAATCTGCGAAAGGGTTCGCCAATCAAAGGCACTTGGACCAAAGGTGCTTTGAGTTTTTCGTTTGGCCGCCCCGTCCTTTGGCAAACGTTGCAGGAACGTACCCAGTTCTCCGATTCTTTGAAGCACATCGGCCAGTAGTAGTCGTTCAATAACCTGCTCTTGGTCTTGTTGATACCTAAATGGCCAGCCCAGCTATCGCTGTGAACCAAACCCAAAAGTGCGACTCGATACTTTTTGGGAACGACAAGCTGTTCAAAGGTTCTGCCTTTCTTGTTTTTGAATGTTCTGTACAAAATGCCTTCTTTGACTATGAACGATACGGCTCCTTTTTGTTTCCGTTTTGATTTTTCCCAGCACGTCTTCAGCGACTCGTCGTTTGCCTGCTCCATTTTGAGAGCGCTTTTGTCTAACTTTGCTAGAAGCTGAAAATTTTCACTGACTGGGTTTATCGCTTCACCTGAGAGCGCATTACCGACGGGAGTGCTGCTATCAATGGCTGGCGCGACACAATTGGCGTCGACAGGAACAGTTTCGCTTGGTGCAGTAGCTTGTGTCGGTTCACTCTGGTCTGTAATTTCCGTGTTACGGGTAGCGCTGGTAGCTTGAGCTCTTGTTTGGGACCTCGTGACGACCATTACAGGGTTAGCATTAAGTTCCAGTCCTGCATTTTGGAAGTCCCTCATTGATCGGTTAGAAAAAATGTAGGGAATTTTCTGAGGAAGTTTATCGGAAACCGCAGCATCAGTTTCGAATGTGCCGAAGGCGCCCTTCATTTCGACTCTGGCTACCGGCAAACACTTCATGTCTGGCTCTAGTGCCTGGCGTACCCATACACATGAACCTGTTAAGTTCTCGGGCTTAACAAATGACGGGTGGACGATATCAAATGTTGCTCCTGTGTCGCGCAGAACGTTGCAACTGATGCCGTTCACCTTCATGTCATATGTGTAGGGCAAGAGTAAATCGCTCTCTTCGGTTAGCAAATTGACGGAAACTGCTGGCTGTCGGCAACCGACTGCGATGTGACCCGGTTGTTGGCATTTATAGCAGACCAGCGGTTGTTTTTCTTCGAACTTGGAACTTTTCGGTTCACTCGCGTTGGCTGCATGCCCTTGGGCTGGAACACTGTCGCCTGGTTTCCCTTGGTTAGTTTCTTTCGTTCCTTTCTGAAATTTCTTGAACGCTCCTGACGGCTTCTTTCTTTGTTCTTCTGAACTTTCCATTCTACGGGAACGGTACTCGTCCGCCAAGCTGGCTGCCGTTTGCAAAGTCTCTACGTTTGGCTTGTCCTGAATCCACAGCCGCATTTGGTCCGGAATGGACGCATAAAACTGCTCGAGCGCAAACAGTTCAATCAGACGTTGCTTGTCCTCGTATGCGTTGGCACTCTTAAGCCATTCCTCTAACAAGCTCATGGATTTGTAGGCGAATTCTGAAAATGACTCCCCTTGGCCACGCCTCGTGTTACGGAACTTCATCCTCAAGGCTTCTGTTGACAAGCTGTACCTTCGCCTCAAATGAAGTTTCACTTTTTCGTAATCATAAGCATCTTCATCTGGCATTCTCGCGATTACATCGGCTGCCTCATTTGGAAGTAATGTCAACAGGCGTTGTGACCATGTCTCTTTTGCAAGTGCAGCTCTTGTACACGTCCTCTCAAAGTTGACGAGATACAAAGTGATGTCACTGCCAGCCTTGAAAGGTTGCATGTATCCTCGCATATCGAAACTGTCATTGCGTTCAAGGTTATGCAGTTGCATCTCTTTTAACTTCAGTTCTACTTCTCGTTCTTTGAGCCTTTCCGAGACTGCCCTCCAACACTCCTCGACTTCGTCGTCGTTTGCTCCGCATTTGGATATCGCTTCGATAATTGCAGGCTTCCGCATAGACTTCTGTACAGGGATACCGAGCTCTTCAGCTAGCAGCACTAGGTTGGGTTTCGTTAACGACGTGAGGATCATGACTGCTGTTAACAAGTGCTACCCCGTTATGTGTACTACTATTTAGCAAAGTCAACAACAAATACAAAAGAACCTCGACTACCAAGTAAATGCTGCTAATGCTCCCAATGAAGTCAAGCAAGCCGTGCTCTCACCAAACCGGACGCCAAGGCCGCCCCCGACGTGCGCTCCATACCGCCGCCACCGCTGCCACCAGCTGTTACGTATTCGGCGGCTGGACGACAGCCGGCCCAGGAAAGAGACGACTCAAGCAGTGCCAGGAAGACAATCCCAGTTTATTCACCTTGCGGCGCGTTTTTAAGCGCTACGCAGCCAATCGCAGGTTGGCATGAAAGAAAAGAAAACAGCAAGATAACAGCAATCGGGCAATGTTATCAGAAAGCCCCGACGTAGAAAGAGGGCGAGCACTGCAAACGTTACAGCAGGTAGGTGCAAGCTTGCGAGTGTGTCGGGCGTCGTGACGGCTTGACGAGCAATTGCGCGCTGCCTACGCAATTCATCGAAGCTTTGACAGAGAGAAACGAGGACCACAATTGTAGGGGGATTTCTCGCGAGCAACATCTGAAAGGCGCCGTCGTCAATGCCTTTCAATATGTGGCGGATTTTTTCTTCCTCAGGCATGGTAGAGTTGATGCGGTTGCATAGATGCAACACATCTTCAATGTAGCCCGTGTAGGTCTCACCTGGTTGCTGCGCACGGTGACGTAAACGATGCTCGGCTTGAAGCTTGCGTGCTGCAGGCCGTCCAAAGACGTCCGTAATAGCCGTCTTGAATGCAGACCACGTAGTAATGTCGGCTGCGTGGTTACTAAACCACAGTTGCGCCGTGTCCGCAAGGTAGAATGTGACGTAGCCCAGCTTACTTGGGTCGTCCCATTTGTTACTTGCGCCGACTTTGTCGTACCTCGCCAACCAATCTTCGACGTCCGACTCAGTGGAGCACGTGAAGATAGGAGGGTCTCGTTGAGGATACACGGCACCGCAAGTGACATGGACGGTCGAAGGTCCCACCTGAAGAGGCGTCTCGGTGGCCATGTTCGTGTCGCGTAGAGGGGGAAGCGTACGGGAGCGAAGTTCCAGGTTTGTACGGGAGTACCCAGCACCTCCACCAGATGTCACGCAGTTTATTTAAGTACAGACCGACTGGAAGGCCGAGGAACGCCAGAAGAGCGAGGAACGCCAACAGGCCGAAAATACAAAACAAACGCAAGCTCGGGTCGAGCGCGTGCACCAACGCTGTGGCTTGCCGTTTCATGCTGCTTCGTCGTCGTTCACATAGTTCCCTACAATATATATATATATATATATATATATATATATATATATTGTGATGAGCGAGACAGAGAACAAGATAAAACACCTGATCCTGGTCCTGGGCCAGCTGTTTTTTTCTGACTTCGTTCTTTTCTTCTTTCCTCTAGTTACCCGCTCGCCGAAGCGCGAGCGTCTTTCTTTCTTGGTCATGACACTCGGCCATGACTGTGCGCGCGCGGATCTGGCGGCAAAGTTTCTGGTGGGTGGGCTTGGCTGCATCGTGGTGATCGGCCGCGACCATGATGAAAGTTTGTCAAAATTGGCTCCGGCGGCCGACACTGGCTTTGTCGCCTGGGTTGTTCACCATGTCGTGGTGGGGACTGGGTCCTGGTTGGTCCCTTTGTTGATGATGACTCCGCGGGACGACATTGACTGTCGCCTGGAAGTCTACAGCCTCGGCCACGCTGCGACTTTTCAGAGAAAGTTGTTTGACTCCGGTTTTCCTTTGCTGGACCGAGCAGGCATTCTCGTGGTAGAAGTTTCCTGCGGTGGCGTGGTTTTTTTAGAAATGGTTCTGGCGGGCGGCCCCGACTGGATCGACATGGTCACAGGTTGATCGCAGAACGTTTTCGTTTGTCCCACCACATTTCAGAAAACAGGGCAGGAAATGTAGGATCCGGCAACGAAACAAGTAGAATCTTGTGCAGCCGTCTGCGCAAGTTTCTGCAGATTGAGAGATATTTTTCGGTGCGATTACACATATTCAAGAACTTGGGGTGAAGTCCTCGTGCTGACCTGTGGCGTGGCTACTGCAAATTGACTCACGTAGCCCGTGACTTGCGCAGCGTTGTCGCTATGGGGCTCCCGGACGCTGTAAAGTCAGCGATTCTTGAAGCGACGCTGCGTAGTGACGGGAGATCCTTGACGGAAGCCGTTCCGAAAATCGGAGACTCTACTGATTCAGGCAGTGCATGCGTCGCACGCATATACTCTTCCGTCTGGTCAGATGGGATGTTATTAAACTCAGCGGAAAGACCTGACTCATTAGGTGGTAGAATGTCCAATGGGATGGGGGCCGTTGCCTCTAAGTCGACCGGACGACCTGCGTTGGGACATTTTACGGAGCGTTGCGCAAAGCTTGCCATCAGGGACCCGCCGGACACAGCTGCACCGTCGGACCGTTGCTACTCAGGAGCGATAAATATGACAGCAGAAATGTCTGTGCAAGGCAGAGTTACACGATCGTGATTATTTCCTTTTTTTGGTCAACAAGAGGTGACAGGATGGTAGGGGCTCGAATCGTATCCTCTAGGTCGGGCTTTTCCCGAATTCCGTCCTGAGAGAAGGTCGAGTTACGTGGGCAGGTGGCACAGGGAATCGGACCGAAAGCAGCTATGAGCTTGACGCTCCACTCCGCCCATAACTGCTGCTTCCAACCTACATACCGGTGCCACGCCACTGCACCTTCACCAAGACGGTCTATGGTCACATACCATTTCTGATTCTCTGTCTAGGCCACGCGCATTGCTAGCGCGTTGACGGTTGCCACCCAGCATTCGGCGTTGTTCCGGACGCCGTCAAATTCCGGCAGTTCGTAGGAAGACGGCGATGGTGGGGCGGCACGTGAGAATGCTGATATCACTGAAGCAACGCCGTCGAGCTGGTCTGAGAGCTGCAAAAGGGTGCCCCGAAGCTGCCTTCGTTGCTCCAATGAGCTTGCCTCAAAGTCGTGCGAAGCAGCTACGTCCAACACGGCATTAGAGGCACGCAATTCTGGCAACATTGTAGGAGCTCGCTCGGAGATTGACGCTGTCAGTTCGTTAGTCTTGACGTGGAGTAGCGCGATGTAACGCCGCAGGCTCGCGGCGCTGTCGTGTGTGAATTCCGAAGCGTTGGTGATCGCGGTCTTCAAATGAGTAGCGGTTTCAGCACTCACGCTGGTAAGATTGACGTGCAGAGAAGCCTGGACAGCGTTCCCTGGCAGCTCGTATGTCGAAAGAGTGCGGCAACTGGAATGTAGGTCATGGGAAGCGTGAGCGGCAATCCCAAAAGACAGGAGCCGGTGCGGATCCCTGTCGCGAAATGGTGGCAGGGTGTCATAAGGTCATTCCCTGCAATCCAAGGGAAGGCCTGTACGCCATCCACTGGTGGTTTGAAGGGTAGCTGAAGCGGCGGGTGGTACTTCATTGCCAAGGAAGCGTGGACGGCGTTCCTCAGTGGAGAATCCCGCATTGCCGACGAACCACGAAGACACGTACCGGTGGCTTCCCGCAGAGGGTTCACTTGTCGACTGCGCTGATGGCAGAATCCATAACCAAGGACGCGTGGACGGCATCCCTTGTGAAATGGTACCGGTAGCGTGTACTGCCGCAGCCGAAGAGGCCTTGACGCCGTCCCCGAACGGTGGTGGCAGGGGTGGCAGGTGAACAGCTGCCGAGGAGGCCTTGACTCCGTCCTCAAGCGGCGCTTATCACGGCTGTCCTGGATGACGAAGCCGGGACGTAAGACTTCTTCTTCGTCAACTGCGCCATTGTGATGAGTGAGGCAGAGAACAAGATACAACACCCGATCCTGGGCCAGCTGTTATTATTCTGACTTCGTTCTTCTCTTCTTTGCTCTAGCTACCCACGCGCCGAACTGCCAGCGTCTGTCTTTCTTGGTCAGGACAATATAATATGAAGAAGATTTATGGAGCAGAAAGGTTGATGCTTGGAAGCAGATGCACCAGCCGCAATTTACAAGCTAGAGCCGCTGGTGCACGCTCGCTGCTGCTGCCTCTGTGCCGGAGTACTTCCTCTTTTTAACAATGGCCCAACGGGAAAAAAACGAGCCATCTTTGCGACTTAGTTCTGTGCTGGTGGCATAGAACCGTGGTACTGCTTAAGCCTCTGGACGTGTACAACCTTGCGGTTGCGACGTTGCATATCTGACGGTGGCGTAAGAGGCTCAATAATGTAATTTACTGGCAAAGTTTGTTCGAGAATACGATATCACTCATCGTAATTTGGCAGAAGTTTGGAAGAGAGCCCAGGTGTGCGATGCGGCGCTGACAGCCATACAAGAGCACCCGGAAGAAAAACGGGAGTTGAGGTCTGGACATCATGCATTGCTTTTTGCCGGTTTTGGTCATCGCAGGTAAAGCGACGAGCTAACTGGCGACATTCTTCTGCGTGTCTGGCGGCGTCCAATATCGGTAGGCACTCAGACACGTCTGATCGATAGGGCAGAATGGTGTCAAAGGTGTGGGAGAGGTGGTGGTCGTAGAGGAGGTAAAAAGGGGAGAAGCCTGTTGTCGCTTGCGTGGCCGTATTGTAGGCGTATGTATTGAATGGGAGAACTAAGTCCCAGTTAGAGGGATCAGGCGTCACAAACATAGATAGCATGTCGCCGAGAGTACGAGTAAAATGCTCGGGCTACCGAGCATTTACTCG
This sequence comes from Rhipicephalus annulatus, assembly GCA_013436015.1. NCBI lineage: Eukaryota > Metazoa > Arthropoda > Arachnida > Ixodida > Ixodidae > Rhipicephalus > Rhipicephalus annulatus. Next base: position 567,116 of record WOVY01000213.1, on the reverse strand, counting down.
TTGTTTGAGGGTGTAAGCGGTACACGTGCGATGTACTAAAGCACACTCAGCGAGCAATTTTTTAATGACCTCGGACAAGAAGGCGCGGCCACAGTCACTGAGGAGTTCTTGAGAGCCTCCATGACGCAACACAAAATGACGCTATAGGAAAGTGGCAACCTCCTGTGCTGTAGCCCTTTGAAGGGCAGCGGTATCAGCATAGCGCGTTATGTGGTCGATAGCAACTATTATCCACCTATTGCCAGTCGGAGTTGATGGAAGTGGCCCATAAATATCTAATCTTACCCGTTCGAAGGGTTAGGAGGGGCATAGTAAAGGCTCCGGTTCACCGACGGAGGCGTGTGGTAGAGATTTTTGGCACTGACATTTAGCACATGAGCGGACGAAGTTGCGGACGAAGCTATACATACCACGCCAGTAGCAACAATGTCGAAGCCTTTCGTAGGTATTGAAGACTCCTGCGTGGCCACATTGTGGGTCAGCCTGGAAAGAGGAACAAATCTGTGACCTCAGGGTTCGTGGAACGATGAGCAGCCACTTGCGTCCCTCTGGTGCGTAGTTGCGTCGATAGAGAAGCGTGTCACGTATCGAAAAGTGTGAAACTTGGCGCCGGAGTGCTCGCGTCTTTGGGAGTTCAGAAGTGTTCGAGAGATGATTGAGAAGAGACGCAGTCCATGGGTCATTGAGTTGTTTGGTAGCAATAGTATCAAAGTCAAGAGATGACAATGTGGTATCGCAAGCGGAGTCAGCTGTGGCATTCTGGGACAGGGGAGAACGGGAAAGGGCGTCCGCGTAAGCATGCTTCCATCTTGACCGATCGACCACGCGTATGTCGTAATCTTAAATTTTCAACACTCAGCGAGTGAGGCGCCCAGATGGGTCTTTTAACATTGAAAGCTAGCACAGCGCGTGGTGGTCGGTCACGAAGTCAAAAGAACGACCATATAGATATGGCGAACCTTTCTAAGGGCCAACACAAAATCCAAGCACTCCTTTTCTGTGACGCTGTAGTTGCTCTCAGCCTTAGTCAGTGAGCGACTAAAGTATGCCACGACGTATTCCTGATACCAGGTTTACGCTCTGCGAGCACAGCATCCAAGCCTACAGCACTGGCGTCAGCGTGGATTTCAGTTGGAGCTTCAGGATCTAAATGGCGTAGAATGGGTGGCGTCGTGAGAAGCCATCGCAAGGTGGTGAAAGCCTCGTCGCAGGCAGGGGACCACAATAAGAGGTCTTTAGAGTTTCCGAGGAGTTGCGTGAGAGGTGACATAATAGACGCAATGTTTCGGACGAATCACCGGAAATACGAACACAAGCCGATGAAACTTTTCTTTGATGGTGGCAGGTTTAGAAAACGCCGCTTCAGCTCGCAATTTCTCGGGATCCGGAAGGATCCTTTCCTTGGAAACAACGTAGCCCAAAGTGTTCAGTTGACGCATGGCAACTCAATATTTTTTAAGGTTTAATTGCAAACCAGCGTTAGTCAAGCAATTAAGGACGTGCTGAAGGCGACGTAAGTGGGCGTCGTGGTTAGGGGCGAAGACCATCGAGATAACACAAGCATATCTTCCATTTTTGTTCACGCAGGATGTTGTCAATCATTCGTTCGAACGTTGCAGGTGCATTGCAAAGTCCGAAGGGCATGACGGTGAATTCATATAAGCCCTCTGGCGTGACAAAAGCGGTTTTGTGGCGATCGGCCTCCGCCATCGGCACCTGCCAGTAGCCTGACCGCAAGTCTAACAATGAAAGAAGCCGGCAACCTGTAAACCTTCCAAAGCATCGTCAATGCGCCGCAGCGGGTAGACATATTTCAGTGTGATTTTGTTCAATCGCCGGAAATTGACACAGAAACGAATAGAACCGTCTTTATTTTTGACGATGACCACCGGAGACGCCCATGGGCTCTCTGATGGTCGAATGACGCCTCTGTGAAGCATGTTGTGTACTTGGTCAGCAATGACGCGGCGTTCTGGTGCGGACACGCGATATGGTCGTTGTCGCAGCGGTGAGTGGGACTCAGTGTGAATGTGTTGCTCTACTGCTAAGGCACGGCCGAGAGGTGTCTGTGCAACGTTGAAAGAATGGCGGTAGCACTCAGGGACGGTAAGGAGCTTTGAACGCTGCGAAGATGTGAAGTCTTCAGCGATGAATGGTTGAAATTTGTTTTCCGACGTTGAGTCAGCCGCTGAGACGACAGCCAGTTCACAAACAGAGGTAGAAGGCACCTCATTGGGGACAAATATAACTCTGGTAAAACTGATTGTCTCGACGTGGTCAAGGTACTCTTGACAAAGTAGGGATAAAGACGGCGACTCATGATTATAAATTGGCATTGTGGTTGAGCTTTCTACAAGGTCGAGAGCAGCAAAAGGCAGGGGGAGGGCTCTTCGGGCGACAAATATTGGACATGGTGTGAAGAAGACCATGCCGTCGGATATGGCGCTGCATAAACTGGTACAAAAGCAAAAGAGCGTGGAGGGATGTAGGTGTCACTGTTAACAACAAGTTTAGTGGCAGACTGCGTGTCGACGGACGCTTGGTCATCCAGTGAGCGAAATTCAACCTCAGCTCAAGCACAGTCTATTACGGCGTTATGACGCGACAAAAGTCCCATCTCCAGAAAATAGTATGGGAGCACCATGAAAGAAACACGAAATATATCGTATACAGAACGTCCTGAATTGTCACGCGGGCTGTACATACTGCGGTCGGTTGAACAGGTCAAGCCCTGGCTGTGCAAAGCGATAATCCCTAGGAAGGCGTCGTAACCTTACGAATCAAGCGGCAAAATCCAGCATCGATTACAGGAACAGCTGCACCGGTATCTACAAGAGCTACAGTAGGGATATTTTTGACGAACACATCAATAACATTGGTAGGTGACAAATGAGCATTTGGGCACACAGAAGCTCGCGCAGTTCTTGCCTCAGGAACTGTGTTGTCTAGTTTTCCTCCTCGTTAGGCGCGGGCCGTCGTCTAATAGGAGAAGGCGAGCGGTGGCGTGGAGAGGACGAGGAAAGACGTCCCGACCGAGGGTGGTGGTCGTCCTGGTAGTGGGCTGGCATTGGAGTAGAGGAACCGTATTCTGCGTTAGAGTCAAGCGGGAAGAAAGGCTCACGGCGGTTTTCATCGCTGATATGCGTCCGGTGGCAGCAATACCTTGCGACGTGCCCGGGGTATCGACATGCATAACATATCGGGCGATTGTCGAGGGTGTGCCACGGGTTGGTGGTAATAGTGCTGGTCCAGTGAACTAGGTGGGGAATAGCTCGCGCGAGGCTGGAACGGAGGCGCAGGCGCATTGCAAGTTGGCATGGCTGCAGACGCGGCGTAGGTGAGAGGAGCAGCCACAAGATTATGCTTGGGAGCAACTGGTGAGGCCTCGGCGAGCTCTGCTTGAATGACGCCACGAAGAGAGGACGGTAAGGTTGTGGTAGGTTCTGGTGTGAAGGGCCCCAAGGAAAGCTGTCTTGCGACTTCGTGGACAAATGCTTTTATTTCGGCTATTAGTGACGCTTGGTCATGACCATTGATTACACTAGACAGTGATGCCAAATCGTGCGCTGGAGGACGTCTTGTGAGAGCTCACTGCTTCCGCAATTCATCGTAGCTTTCGCACAGGCTTATTACGTCGTTAACAGTGGTCGTACGTTTCGCCAATAGCATTTAAAAAGCGTCATCGTCAATCCCTTTGCGGATGTGCTTACATTATACAGCTTCTGTCATTTTGGCGCTGACGCGTGTGCACAAATCGACGACGTCTTCTATGTGACTAGTGAAGGTTTCACCCATTTCCTGTGCGCATGCGCGTAAACGATGCTCGGCATGAAGTTTTGAGACGGCAGGTCGATCGAAGACTGCTACAATCGACGTTTCGAATTACAGCCACGTTCTGGTGTCTGCCTCGTGGTTTCTAAGCCAAAGTCTGGCTACACCTTTGAGGAAGAACGACACGCCTGTCAACTTCTTCGCGTCCGTCAATCTGTTTAAAGCGCTCACCCGTTCGAAAGTCTAGAGCCAATCTTCAACGTCGTTGTCATCTGTTCCGCTGAAGATTGGAGGCTCCCGCTGAGGAACACTGCCTGGACAGCTGGCCTGAGGGGATGGAAGCGTCTGCTGATCGGCGTCTGGCATAGCAGAAAGTAGCCGTGGCGAACGGAGTTCCAGGATGGTAGCGGGAAGGTATAGTAGGGGACGGTACCCAGCATGGCTCCACCAAATATAAAGATTTATTGAGCAGAAATGTTGATGCTTGGAAGGCGATGCACCAGCTACAACTCACGAGCTCAAGCCGCTGCTGCACGCTCGATGCTGCTGCCTCTGCGCCGGAGTGCTTCCTCTTCTTTAAATATATATATATATATATATAAATATATATATATATATATATATATATATATATATATATATAGGTAAGAAAGAGACGACGAAACTTTCGTGGAAGCGTCTTTACTAAACGTTTTCAGCTGGTGGACCAGCCTTCGTCAGAGTAATGTGACAACAGTTCATACATGGCTTTAAAAGCTCCTTTCAATAACAGGTCAGCGCCATCTGCTCTGGTTAGCATTACAATGCGCATCATAAAATGTCAAGTGCTTCAGAAAAAAAGAAAAAAGACAAAAAATACGAAAACCAGAAGGGTACATACATACTAAACAAATAGTTAAAGATTCCCTTACATGTACTGTGACGTGATACCATGCTTATACGTAGTTAAGAGATGTAGATGTGTAATGACATTGCTTGGCAGCATAAGAATGTTCACTCAGTCGTTTATGTTCCTAATGAAACACCTCGCCTACCATACTCGAGAAATTGAATTGCTGCACAAACTTGAAGGAAAACAAGAGAGACAGGAAAGAGCAAAAAGAGCAAGGGAGACAGAAAAAAACTGCGCTCTTTCCTGTCTCCCTTGTTTCCCTTCAAGTTTCTGCAGCAATTCAATTTCTCAAGTATGAACTAAATAGTCTGCAAAAAAGTATTGCTCGCCTACCAATTGGCATCTATATTAGGCTGACAAAAGAGCACCAAGATCACGGCGTTGGTAGCATGTAAGTCACATATTTCATGACAAGTGGTAATTTTCATGATATCACTAGTCATTTATGTCCGTCAGGTAGTCATGTCAGGTTATACCAATTTTGGTACACATTCCACTAACGATAGTCTCAGGCGAGCTAAAAGCTGTATGTGGAAAGATAGACAGACAGACAGACAGACAGACAGACAGACAGACAGACAGACAGACAGACAGACAGACAGACAGACAGACAGACAGACAGACAGACAGACAGACAGACAGATAGACAGACAGATAGATAGATAGATAGATAGATAGATAGATAGATAGATAGATAGATAGATAGATAGATAGATCATCATCATCATCAGCCTGACTACGTTCACTGCAGGACAAAGGCCTCTCCCATGTTCCGCCAGTTAACCCGGTCCTGTGCTTGCTGCTGCCAATTTATACCCGCAAACTTCTTAATCTCATCTGCCCACCTAACCTTCTGTCTCCCCCTAACCCGCTTCCCTTCTCTGGGAATCCAGTTAGTTACCTTTAATGACCAGTGGTTATCCTGTCTACGCGCTACATGCCCGGCCCACGTTCATTTCCTCTTCTTTATTTCAACTATGATATCCTTAACCCCCGTTTGTCCCCTAATCCACTCTGCTCTCTTCTTGTCTGTTAATTTATTTATTTTATTCAGAATACGCCTAAGGGCCCTCTCACAGGAGGGTATTACATAGGGGGGGGGGGCTATAACACATACAGGTACATGAAATGAATAACAGAACCAGAAAACACGCAAACTAAACACCATACAGCTACTAAATACATTAGAATAAATATAAGGTCAATATTCTTACCACATAATCTTAAATAATCAGAAGAAATAATATGAGTCAAACAATAATAAAACTAAAAAAATATTTTAAAATTGAACTACACAAAGAAGGAAATAGAGTCGCAAGAGTACAATAAAACGCAATCTAGCTTACTACAAACACACGCGCCATTAAGCATAAAGGAATGGCAACATCACCAAAAACACGTGTGAATAACTCAATTAGGCAAACACAGCAATAAATAACACGAACCATGAACATACGCAGTTTCTACAAAAAACACGGTTTGCAGAAAAAAGAAAAAAAGAGGAGGGAATGCCGCAAAAGGTTCACACGCTTGCACTCATGTTTAGTAGGTTCTGAAATTCAGTGATATCGGTGACGGTTGCAATGTTTGAAGGTAAGTCATTACACTCGGTTATTGTGCGCGGTATGAAGGATCTAGCATAATGAAAAGTGCGACAAGGGAAGCGTTCGATTTTAAAGGGATGATCGCGGCGCGGAAATATGGCAGGAGGTGGCCTAAAGAAATCCTCCTGAAGTGATGTGTCATGATGGTAGAGCTTATGAAGTAGTGATAAGCGAGCAATTTTACGGCGACGGGATAAGAGTTCCAGTTCGGCACGAAGTTTCAATGAAGTGACGCTGGTGTGACGTGAATAATCAGAAAAAATAAAACGTACAGCACGGTTCTGCAGGGCTTCGATGTTTTCAATAATTTAGTCTTGATCGGGATCCCAAATGGCTGAGGCATATTCTATTTTAGGACGGATTAGGGTGATATAAGCCAGCTTACGCAAGTGCGAGGGGGTGTGTTTCAAATTACGTTTAAGGAACCCGAGTGAGCGTTTTGCTGAAGCAAGGGTGACGTTAATGTGGTGATGCCATGACAGGTCAAACTGAATGTTAACCCCAAGGTTACACCTACCATTTTTCTTTCCATTGCTCGCTGCGTCGTCCTCAATTGAAGCTAAACCCTCTTCGTAAGTCTCCAGGTTTCTGCTCCGTAGCTAAGTACTGGCAAGATACAGCTGTTATATACCTTCCTCTTGAGGGATAGTGGCAATCTACCTGTCGTAATTTGAGAGTGCTTGCCGAATGTGCTCCACCCCATTCTTATTCTTCTAGTTATTTCAATCTCGTGGTTCGGCTCTGCGGTTATTACCTGCCCTAAGTAGACATAGTCTTTTACAACTTCAAGTGCACTATTACCTATCTCGAAGCGCTGCTCCTTTTCGAGGTTGTTGTACATTACTTTCGTTTTCTGCAGATTAATTTTAAGACCCACCTTTCTGCTCTCGCTGTTCAACTCCGTAATCATGAGTTGCAATTCGTCTCCTGAGTTACTCAGCAATGCATTATCATCGGCGAAGCGCAGGTTACTAAGGTATTCTCCATTAACTCTTATCTCTAACTGCTCCCATTCTAGGCTTCTGAAAACCTGCTGTAAGCACGCGGTAAATAGCATTGGGGAGATAGTGTCCCCCTACCTTACACTCTTCTTGATTGGTATTTTCTTGCTTTCTTTTTGAAGCACTATGGTAGCAGTTGATCCCCTGTATATTTCTTCCAGAATGTTTATATATACTTAATCTACGCCCTGATTCCGCAGTGTCTGCATGACGGCTGATATTTCTACTGAATCAAACGCCTTCTCGTAATCTATGAAGGCTATGTATAGTGGTTGGTTATACTCTGAGGATTTCTCTATACCTGGTTGATAGTATGAATGTGGTCAATTGTGGAGTAGCCTGTTCTAAACCCTGCTTGTTCCTTTGGTTGATTGAATTCTTGCGTTTTCGTTACTCTGTTAGCAATTACCTTTGTAAATAGCTTGTATACTACAGAGAGCAAGGTGATCGGTCTGTAATTCTTCAAGTTCTTGTCATCTCTTTTCTTACGTAGTAAGATGATGTTAGCGTTCTTCTAAGACTCTGGTATTCTTCCCGTCAGGAGACACCTCGTAAACAGGGTGGCTAGTTTTTCTAACACAATCTGCCCTCCATCTTTCAGCATAACTGATGTTACCTGATCCTCACCAGCAGCTTTGCCTCTTTGCAGGCTCTCCAAAGCTTTTCTGACTTCTTCTATCATTACTGGTGGGGTGTCATCGGGGTTACTGCTAGTTCTTGTAGTATTAAGGTCGTTGTTGTCTCCGCTACTGTACAAATCTCTGTAAAACTCTTCCGCTATTTTAACTATCCTATCCATATTGGTAGTTATTTTGCCTTCTTTGTTCCTCAATGCATACATCCGACTTTTGCCTATCCCAAGTTTCCTTTTCACTGCTTTGACGCTTCCTCCGTTTTTCAGAGCATGTTCAATTCTCTCCATGTTATACCTTCTTAAATCGCATATCTTACGTCTATAATCAACTTCGAAAGCTCTGCCAGTTCGATTTTGTCTGTTTTTCTTGACACTTTCATGATTTGATGCTTCTTAATTACGTTCTTCGTTTCCTGGGAAAGCTTGCCAGCGTCCTGTCTAACTACCCTGTCTCCAACTTCCCCTGCACACTCCGTAATAATACTCGTCAGATTATCATTCATTGTATCTACGCTAAGGTTGGTTTCCTCACTAAGAGCCGAGTACCTGTTCAGCAGCGACACTCTGAATTCCTGTACTTTCCCTCTCAGTGCTCGCTCATTGATTGGCTTCTTGCGTATCCGTTTCTGTCGTTCTTTCTTCAAGTCTAGGTGAATTCAAGACCGTACCATTCTATGGTAACTGCATCGTACCTTGCCAACCACTTCCACATCATGCACGATTCCTGGGTGTACACTCATCATAAAGTCTATTTCGTTCTTATTTTCGCCATTAGGGCTCCTCCATGTCCCCTTGCGGTTTTCTCGTTTTCGGTAGAAGGTATTCAAAATCCGTAAATTATTGCGTTCGGCGAATTCTACTAGTAGCTCTCCTCTGGCGTTTCTAGTGCCGATGCCATATTCTCCCACTGCCTGGTCTCCAGCCTGCTTCTTCCCTACCTTTGCAATAAAGTCGCCCATCACTATAGTAAACTGTGTTTTTTACCTTATTCATTGCCGATTCCACGTCTTCATAGAAGCTTTCAACTGAAGCGTCATCATGGCTGGATGTAGGCGCGTAAGCCAGTACTACCTTCATCTTGTATCTTTTATTCAGTTTTTTTACGATACCTACCACCCTTTCATTATTACTATAGTATTCCTCTATGTTGCCAGCTATGTTTCTGTGAATTAGGAGCCCCACTCCCAGTTCTCTTCTGTCTGCCAAGCCCCGATAGCAAAGGACGTGCCCATTCTGTAGCACCGTATAGGCCTCATCTGTCCTCCTAACCTCACTGAGCCCTATTATATCCCATTTAACACCCTCTAGCTCCTCGAATAGTACAGCTAGACTTCCCTCACTAGATAAGGTTCTACCGTTAAACGTTGCCAAGTTCAGGTTCCAATGGCGGCCTGTCCGGATCCAGAGAAACTTAGCACCCTCTGCTGCGTTGCAGATCTGACCGCCGCCGTGGTCAGTTGCTTCGCAGCTGCTGGGGACTGAGGGCCGTGATTTATTTGACGTAAGCATGTGGGAGGTAATGGCCAGATACTGCACCAGGGTGGCCAATCCTTCTCTGGTGAGGGAGTGTGTTCCCGGCGGTGGTTACCGGTGAGCCCGCACCCCAGGCCTTCTAATGCAGTTCCATCAACACGCGGATTTTTTTTTATCTGGTTGGGAACTGCGCGGCACAAGGAATTGAACCACGGTCCTCTTGCATGCGAGGCGGATGCTCTAACCACTACGCCTTCGCCGCACTGTACCTACATCACAACAATAGATAGATAGATAGATAGATAGATAGATAGATAGATAGATAGATAGATAGATAGATAGATAGATAGATGTAGTCAAAGGGTCTCTGGATTACCATAGTGCATCGATCTAAGTGCTTCGATTGATATTTTGGCATTGTCTTGTTTAAATAGGCATACTTCTTCGTTGCATGCGCATAACAATTATGCATGCGCATAACTTGTGCGCTCACCTTCAGAAATATTGTGGTGAAAGGCGCACGCGGCTTGACATCCGGTGAACTGAAATGAAAGATAGAGACGCTGTTATGTGCGTGTAAATGTAGGTATAAGCACATAGTTCTTGAAGTCTGTTGGTAATTGTTCTGGCCATATATCTTTAGCCTGTGCATCTTCAAACAGTGGTAATACTGTGAATCAACGAACAGTTTTTAATGTGCATAACAAGGTGCAATTATTTTATCTTCAACAAACAGCTTTCTCTATCTAGTTATCACATTTACGTTGCATCAAAGATCTTACTGTTACGAAAGAGAGCCAGCACACAGCAGCCGTACTAAGAAAAGGGGGTGCCTAATAAATGGAACTTTTACTGCTCTTTATAAAATGCTCTGGAGGCTAGAATGTTCGCATCTATGAATTGTGAGCAAACGCGAGCATACAAAGTGGTAGAAGGTAACTGACACAGACAAAACACTACTTTTAACTTATCTTTTATACCCGCATGAACCGATAAACATATACCGAGGAAGCGGAAATATCAGAAACAAAAATAACACCCTGTAGATTGATATCGTAGAACCGGGCACGTTTGCAATGCGTTATCACGACATAGCCAAAAGTCATGTCCCTGCGTGTAATCAAAGTATTGAAACATTTTTAGAAAGCGATACGGAACGTTGGCTAACGCACATGTTTGCTAATCTCGCAATTTTACACGCCTATATAATCTCCCTTTTGATCTTTTGCCAGGTGCCTGGAATAAGATTGCCAATATTTCGAACAAGGGCTTGCATCTTAATCTCAGCAATGGATGCCCTAATGACCGAAGATCGTTGCAGCGAAAGCTGTTATGATATCACAACACGGGTCTTGCGCAGCGCCATAGTTTTCCGCTGCTGCCATCGTGAGTGTTCGTAACCACATCACGCGAAACTTATTGATTGATTTACGTGAGTGCACGTAAAGAACCCCAGGTGGTCGAAATTTCCGGAGCCCTACACTATGGCGTCTCTTATATACATATGGTGGTTTTGGGACGTTAATCCCCACATATCATCATCATCCTGACAGTACACTGCAAAATTTTTTACACCCAAAAGGGTATAAAACGGGTGTACGCAATAAAAGCACACATATGAACACCCTTTTTACACTTTCATTTAAAAATTTGAGATGTTCGTGTACAAAACACCCTCAAAACACCCCATTTACATCCTTACATTCGGGGTGTTATGAACAAGAATATACAAATGCACAACATTCTCAGGCAATTTTGCTTATACTGTTAGTGTACATTAATCATCTTGATTCTAGATGGGCTCCTACTACTAGCGGCTTGCGGGTCTACTAATAAATCGAAGCAGGAAATAATGTGACTAAAACGCAGTTTTGATCGATAAAACACGCAAACTACTATAGGACGGAAGATACAACAGGAGGGCCGCTTGTCCAGTAGAGTAGGGGCCAATCCTCTTGTATCTGTTCCTCTCATCTGTGTCATTTGCGTGATTAGTCAACACTCACAAAGTGCACTAACTTGCCCGAACAAAGTAATGTTGCGCACATTGGCCTAGCTATGCATAGAACACCCCCCCGTCCCCCATAAGTTCAAAGCTTTTAAAGCTGGAGGTAACACATCTGCCGCCTGCAAAAAAAAACCATCTGCACAGTTGTCTAGCCATAACCAACACGTCAACGGGCCATCAGGTCCCTTAAAAACGAACATTAACCTGATGTACTTTCAGCACGCACGTTTTATTTAATTACTGTAGTGAACATTCCTCTTCTTCTGTCATCAAAAGTGCGTCTTGAAAAATGCGAAGAGGACACCGACCCCAAAAGAAAAATGCAGAACAATGTCTTTTCGGTTACCTTGATGCAGCCTTGCTAAGAATTATGAGAGTCTTGTTTACGAAATTGCGAACAAAACTCGCCTCAGGGAAGCCGAAACGCATTCTCCAGTTGGCTTTCTCTTTTTTTGGACCTCATTTATTATTTTATGGTACTTCGCAAGCAGATGTCCTTTGGTCAAAGCCTTGACTTTGTAGGTAGCGAGAAATCAACATTGATGAAGTATTTTCAGCCGTGGTCTTGTTCCAAGGACTGTAACCTAAGTACAAATATTTTGTCACGACGTGCAGACAAAAGTAATATTTAACAGGCTGAGAAAGAAGCAGCAAGTCAGTCTTTTTATTTACCGCGTGCAAAACTGTCCCTCGTCTTTCACGTTATTGCTTTCTGCATCAAAGCGTGCAATTGTGCGTATGTGCTGTCGTCTTCGTCTTCCTCGCATCACGCACGTGGCACTATGTTCTCATCGAATAGTGTGACGACCGATGCGTGCAATGTTGCGAAGAGCTATGTCTTTACCGCGATGAAAGTGCTGATAAGATATCACCTGCGGATCATGAGTGCGCCGTCCCTAAAGACCCTTAGTGCTAAGCAAAAGCCATCAGCTTCGCTTTTTTACCAGTATGCACTACATTAGGTCGGTTAAGGTGCACTAAATATTGCTCCTGAATATTACAAAGTGCGTTCTGACTAGTAGCTCGTGCTGGCCGCACTGAACGTCACGATGTTCACTGTGATTAAGATGCACTGTTAAACAATTAGTAATGCGCAACAGACCACTTCCGAAAAATAGTGGCGCCCACGCAGTTTGTAGAAGGCCGGAGCTAGCGTTAAACCGCATCTAGTCGGCGTGAGAGCGCCGTCGGCCCCATGAAGACTCGTCGCCTATGTAACATCGGCTGCCAGGGATTGCTTCGCGTTAGGTGCGCAAAGTTTGCCTACTTTCTAATAGACTTATTTTCGTAAGGTTTGTCTTTACCGGTTTTTTCGTTCGCCCGCAACGTAGCGTGACACTGCCGGCAACCATGCCTTTGTAGCGGATCTAGCACTGAAGCTGCACTTGTATTTGAACGAACCTTTCGTCTGTGTGTGTGGCCGAATAGCCTATTTGAAGAAAACAAACGCTTGATTGAGCACACCTGCTAACGTTCGAGCAGATTTTTTTGTATTCAACTTGTTTGTATCACATGTAAATGTCATACTATTCTTGTTATTCAAAGTTATATTGCCCTCGCCTCGCTTTGGCGTTCAACTTCGCTAAGTTCTCCAGATGTCAAAGGTACTTTCACTAAGTGAAGCATAATATTAGTTATTTTTGTTGCACAAAAACTCTTTATTGCTATGCATACTGCACGGTATCACAGCGTGTGTTGCAGCCAGCAAGTAAGACTGGGCAGCATAATTATCTGGAACCACAACACGCACAGCTACTGAACAGCCTACGCTTCATGGGGTAGGAGTTATGCTAGCCTGCCAGCATGAGTGAAAGAGATGGCCCTGATTGAGCAGTATTCAATGGTCATTGAGTAAAAGTAACAGAGCCACTTTATTCGAAATTTCCCGGCCGAATTCGCAGCTATGGCAAATGTGTTTGAAAAAAAATGTGCTGCATTAGTGCACTGAAAACAGTAAACTATGCTAAACAGTAAGAGCAAAAAAGATTGGTCACGTGGTTGCCTTCTAAACTTCCCAAAATGTTGTCTGAATGCTGTTTGTGACCAGAGAATATTTTGAAAGTGCCGTTCCTTTCTATACCAAATTTAGTTTACATGTTAAATCAAGGGGCTTATGTAAGGTGTTTGAAACTTATCATTATTATTACAGTTTTTCGGCCACATACGTCTCCAAGAATTTAGCCAAAATGTGTTATGTTTGCAATTTTTACATTGCTATACTGCACTTTGTTTAAATGTCTCAGCTGTGACTACTTACTTCACAGAAAGGTATTTCGATGAAACATAATTTTAAACCTCTCATGCTGTAATCTCTACGAGAAAAGATCGCTGTTTTTACAGACCTGTCATGTTTGATCATACTGAGACGCAATTTGCACCATGTGCGGGTACAAATTAAAATCACCTTTTGCCTAAACTGAAAACAAAAAAAAACAGTTCTTTGTATGAGACAAGTTTCATCAGTACGACTTCTATTTTAAAGAATGAAATGATATTTTAATTTTTCAATCAACGGCAATGGAGAACTTTGAGACGTCGGCTGCCGTATGACCAAATGCAAGATAGCTGCGAATGGTGAACTTTGAAAATCAATTAGGGGCAAAGCAATTTGGGCCGTGAGTCGTCCCCCCTCTGTAGTCGTACTAGTAGTATGTAGCCCCTTTGTGGGTTGCACAATAGGCGGCGTTAGTGGTTTTCACAGAATATACATGAAAATAATGATAATTAGTTGGGCGAATCAGCAATACGTACATTTGTGCTTTCGTCCATCCGTCCGTTTATTCATCTGTGCAGGCCATGCTTGCGTTCGACTGTCTGCCCGTCCGTTTGTGCGTACGCACGGATGGATGCTTCGCCTTACTCATCATCATTCACCCCGTGAATATCCTATGAACTTCTTCTTTAAACATAAATTGTTATGACAACATTTGGCACAGGAATTGAGCTGTTAATTTGCTTTCGATTTGGGTACAAAAGTTATTTTTCATTTGACATGGTGCAAGTTGTGTCTCATTATGGACAAAACAACTATTTCATGAACTTCGTAATTTTTACTCGTTAAGTTTGGCAGCGTGAGAGGCCTAAAGGGTTTTTGCCTCTCAAAATATACCTGATGTGAAATAAGTATTCACTCCTCAGATATTCCTTCAAAGCGCATTATTGATATAGAAAAATCAGATATTACACATTTTGGCTAAAATATTTTAGGGCGTATGCGGTCGAGAAATGTCAATAATAATAATGAAATTCAAATACTTTACACAAGCCTTTTAGTTAACTTGTAGACCAAATTCGGCATGGAAGAAGAGGTACCTTTAAATTACCTTTTTTTCACAAACACCCAGGCGATATTCCGGGAAGTTCAGGAGGCAGCCACGGGACCACAATTTTGTCTCCAAAATATTGTAGCAGCTTTTACATGCAGTCAATCAGTGAGATTTTTTTCGGATACATTTATGATGGTCGCCAAAAAAGCTGGGGCGTCTGACAAGGAATGATCCAATAGCCAAATTTTCCCAATATAATTTTGTGTGAATGTGAGCCACTTCAACAACTTAGTATCATTCGCATTTTAAAGCGTAACTACACAGTACCTATTTTTACAAGTTACCTGCACTGAATACCTTCTCAATGCAGATACCGTCATGTATGCTCAGCGGCATTGTGCTTTTTTACAATACAGATAAGTTATGTAAATGTTATTGCGCGTAGTACTGCATTCCTTTTAATAAACTAATCGAATGAGTACCATGAAAGATTTGCAGAAATACACATGTAGCTGCTTAATGCATACTTAAGCATAGAACTTGACATTCACTTAGATTGGTCGATGCATACAGCTAATTAAAGATTATCAACTTGGAGCTGCATCTTTTTATTTGCCTGCGCGATTACGCTAAAAGAGTAAAAGAAGCTTCATATCTACGGCATGAAAGGTATATTGATTTTGCCATAGCACGCTTTTTATGCCATTAATTGCTCAGCATAGCCATACTTGCAATTCTCACTACAGTGAAGCCCGCTGCCACTGAATATGCTTGCTATGCACTCAATTTACACTTGCACATAAGAAAGCCGCTAGGTATGCGGGGGGCCTACTGTATTTTACACTTTTTATGAAATGCTGGTCATCGTTTCTTGTGTATTTATTTCAGGTTTCCGGGATTAAACTTCCTGTACACAAAAACAGCTTGGCCCCACTTCTATTGAAGGCACCAGTCATCTCAGCAGCTCAAGATGATTGTGCAAGCAGCAGTGACACTTGGTTGATTTGTGGGGTTTAACTTCCATTTGATTATGAGAGACGCCGTAGTGAAGGGCTCCGGAAATTTTGACCACCTGGGGTTCTTCAACGGGCACCCAAATCTGAGTACACGCCCCTACAATATTTCCGCCTCCATAGGAAATGCAGCCGCCAGAGCCGGGATTTGAACCCGCGACATGCGGGCCAGCAGCGGAGTACTTTAGCCACTGAAGCACCGCGGTGGGGCAAGCACCAGTGACGAGCTGTGGCTTTGCAATTAGAGGTATACCAGCACTGACATTACTTTATTCCAATCTCAATTACAATGGCTTGTCAAATGTTCTCATTTTTAATATCGAAATTTATACTGCAACATATAATAGGTTGTAAATATGTCTCCAGAAACTCGCTTACTCTTTCTACGTGTTTTTTCTATTGTATAGGTGTGATTAACGCCATACCTTTCAGTCATTTGCCTGACTAGCGCAAATGTTCTAGAAAATTGTGGGAATGAGTGGTATTGAAAACAATAAATTTCTAGTATTGAGAGAAAAATCTTCGTCACGTGACATATTTCAAAATTATGCAGAATACCGTCAGAGTTCTGTTTGTCAGACTTTTTGCAGTTTTTCTATAAATAAAGGCAGATGTGAACATTTGGTCCAAATTTTTCTCTTCCCCAAAACTATCGATTGAACCTTACGCTACAGCTTACTGCTAGCACTACTATGGTGTGTTGCGTGTGTGTGTT
Source organism: Rhipicephalus annulatus (assembly GCA_013436015.1). Lineage (NCBI taxonomy): Eukaryota > Metazoa > Arthropoda > Arachnida > Ixodida > Ixodidae > Rhipicephalus > Rhipicephalus annulatus. The sequence continues at coordinate 550,739 of WOVY01000213.1, read as the reverse complement.
TGTGTGTGTGTGTGCGTTCTTATGTAAGTGTGTGTATGTGCCTGCCACGTCTCACTTTGTCAGTTTTGGCCCAGTCTACCTACACTTGTATGCATGGGTGTTATGCTGCTCATTCAACATTACCTGACCTTATTTTGTCAGCTTCATGCATGCAGGTATTATAAGTGCAGTGGGTGACATCAGTAACTTCCTGTTTCCTTATCAGCCACAAATGAAGTTCATATATGCTTCTTCCTTAGAACAGTTGAGCCTTGGGCCAGTTGGTAATTCATATTTGATGGAATGAAGTGCTATGAACGGCTCTCCCCAATACACAAGATGAAGCATCATCTCCAGGTGTCTCTCCTTTTGTTGTCCCTTTAATCGCGCAACATTTATCAAGTATGCTTATCCATGTAACTTCTATCGTTTCAAGAGTGTTTTAGTCTTACACCCCACTCACATGGGTGTAGCTTCATCCAACACCCAGAGTTTAGGAGTGTTCATTAGCACCTATAAACATAGGGTGTAATGTTTCTTTACACCCTACGTTTTTAGGATGTTTCTAAATGCCTCATTGTTTAGGGTGTTTCTAAACACCCTAAAAAGGTGTTGCCTATGGGACAAATACTACACTCTTGTGGTTATAAAAATTTTTGCAGTGTAGTTTAACAAATACCATGCTTTTTAAGAGACTGACGAAAAATTGCACGGTGAATGTCGGCGTATACTACACTAATTTTTATTAATAATGTCGTAGTGGGCATTAAGAAAGTGTGCTTGACTCAGTTGCACAATGAGTGTTTAAAATGCTCTGAAAGGGCACTCTTTTAGCTTTTCCTGTGACTGTGCAGTGCCTTCCACGCGGATCTGGCGTTTTTATGTGACATTTTATAATGATGTTCTTTTAATCTGTGTTCGATGCATCTTCTGGTCTCCCAACATAGGTTCTTGTACAGCAAAGTGGTATAGCATAAACAACGTAGCGAGCGCAGTTTACAAAGTTTTTAAAAGGTGTTGCATGTCTGATGAGGCTATTGCTTACACTGTTTCCTTCTGAGCTGACTCATCGACATAACTTTCATACACATTTGGGAGCGGAAATGTCATATTGACCCTTACTTTTCCCGCGATACTTCAGAGACTGTGAAAAACGTAATTCATGTATAGCCGGATGCCCACTTTTGTAGCTGCATTACCACAACAATTATCTTGAGGCGTATATTTTAACATTCTGCTTTTAGCATTCTGTGACCAAGCTGAGAATACCTACTGGGTATCCTTACCCGCCTAAGCGCTTGGCCTGGTCCAGAACACTGCCGTCCACCTTGTGGCTCTAGAACTTCACTCGAGAGGTAATAAAAGAGGATTGTACAACGACGCGCTTAACGAGAATCAATTGGCAAAAGAAAACGGCAGGGAGGGCTTATTGTCTCTTGGCTCGCAACTTCAGGAAACTTTCTGTGATGAAAAATAGAGTCTTAAGCATAAAAACCAAATAAAATTGCCCTTCGTCATTTCATGCGCCAACACTAATGGGCACAGGGCCTGCGTGAATGTGGGTATGACCCCGCAGTTTGAACTACATGATTCGTTATTTCAAATAAATAAAAATCTTCCACAAACACGAATACACGCACAACGTCAGGGTGATGTTAGAGGCGATCATGAATACCCTGGTCCTGATTGACTAGGTGCAAGTCACTTAAGCAGGGAGAAAGCACAATTCAGATACAATTTTCAAGCAACAGTACCTTCTCAAGTCAGGTAAGTAGACTTCATATAAAATAAAGCTCCGTAAATTGTTGACATGTCGAACCAGAAGTATTTTGAAAACTGACTGCTTCAAATTCGTCTAGGCAATTGGATACACATTTCAACTTGTCATTTTGCTGTAGATTACAGCAAAAATTCTTCAGAGCCACAGAAATGGCCACAATAATTCTGTCTTGATAGTTTTTTGAAGAAATTAATGTCATGTTCAGAGTCGCCTTTCGGAAATGGGGCTTCAACTGGGAAGAGTAATGAAAACTTTCTGTGTTTATTTATTTGTTTATATAAATATTTATTGACTATAATTGGAAAACCCTATGCAGATGGTTTTGCGTGAGGGAGTGGGCAAAGGATATGAAGTTATTAAAACAATAATTCTATGGCATCCCTGAAATATATCTGTATTGGAATGGTCGATGACACTTGAGGGAAGATAGCTCCATTCCCTGGCTGCCTGAGGGAACAAGGAATCATGATGGCTGGTGGGGCAAGTAGGAGATGGGTAGATGGCCTTGTGGTGATTTAAGTAGGCTGAAGTACGATGGGCTGGTTAAATGGGGAGTTATATTGACACGCATATTTTATTTGTGTTACAAGGACAGTCTAGAAAGCTTGCAGTATCAGTGTAGGTTAGAGTAGCCCTTCTTACTTCTAGATGTCGTGGAACTGGTTTGATATGAGTAATCTGAATAAGTCAATCTAACTTCGTGGTTTTAAACTAGTTCGACAGGCCTACTTAGATCAATCGGTGTTGGGTCCTGAATGGCGGATGCATATTCTAGTTTTGGGTGAATCGGGGTTTTGTAGGCTACTAATTTGACTGAAAAAGAGGCTAGATGTTTGTTACGACGGAAGTAACCAAGAGTTCTGTTAGCTTCGCTAGCTATTTTACTTACTTGAAAAGACCAGTTTATAGATTCTGTGAAATGTTAACACCAAGATAATTATCACCGCTAAGGGCCGAAACTGTGCAGCCATTAGTTATATAGTTAGCAATGGAAGTGTTCTAGGGTCTGTGGAATAAAACAAGTGCAGTTTTAGTAGTATTTTAAACCATGAGCCATTTGCGACACCTCTCGCCAAGTTTAGTTGGTCACGCTGAAAGGTAGCTCTATCTGAAACGTTAGCAACGGGTCGGTATATTACACAGTCTTCACAAAGAACCGACTGTTAGTTGAAATATTATCGGGCAAGTAATTGATGTAAAATACGAAGAGGAAAAGGCACACAGCTGTATCTTGTGGCACACCAGAAAATACATAAAGAAGGATGAGGACGTATTATTAAATTCTAGAAACTCCAAGCAGTTAGTGAGAAAGCTCAGAATCCAGTTGTAGACAAGATCATTGAAGTTTAGTTAAGAGAGCTTTAGTAGTAGGCCGTTAAGGGAAACTTTGTCAAAGGCTTTTTAAAAATCTATAAAAAAGACGTAAACTTGTATGTAAAGCTCTACACTAGCGCTTAAGTCTTGGATGAATAAACAAAGTTGAGTATCGTATAAGAGTCGTTCTTTGAGTGCACGTTGTTTAGGGTGAAATAACGTAACTGAGACAATGAAATTAGTGATTTGTGAATGAATTATATGTTCCATAAATTTTAACAGATGCTGGTTAAGGATATGGGTCAGTAACTAGATGAACCTGGGTTTGGAACTGGAGTGATCATACCCACTTTCCAGTCATGATGCCGGATGAGAGTGATTGCTGAAGTATTTGAGAGAGAGTGGCGCTAGTAATTTCTTTGTTGTTTTTGGCACCTTAGCATCGAAGGTGTCGAAGCCGCAGGTTGAAGTAAGCTTTAACGCTTTTTTGATTTTCTGGATGCCTTAAGGAGAAAATCTTGTAACGCGGACTGAAAGAGCGAGGACGAAGAAGAGATCGGACGCCCTCGAGCGTTGGTGATTTGGCAGTGACGGGAGAGCGCTGACATAATTTTCAGTGTAAATAAACCCGTCACATCCGTAACAGATTTAGTGGAGGTGCTGGGTAAGTTCCCATCCTGGACCCCGCAGCAGAAGTTTTTCGAAGAAGCAGATTCTTAGCTGGCCTACCCCCAGACAACATCAGCATGAACGACTACACCGCAATCCCAGTGACGTACTACGCTGCTGCATCCACCAGTGCCACCGACATGGCACAAGGTGGCCGTCGACCTCGACAACCAGACTACTGGGAACCTGTGTCACAAATATTCTCAGGTAAAACCGACGAAGACGTGGACGCTTGGCTAAAACACTTCGACAGAGCGAGTCGCTAATACGAATGGGCCGCGTCGGCGAAGCTCGTGATAGTAGTATACTTTTTGGCCGGGACAGCCTTGCTTTGGTTTGAGAACCATGAACATGTCCTCCCCACTTGGTATATATTTGTTAAGGAACTGAAGGTCTGCTTTGCGGACACAAGTTCTATGAAAAGGAAAGCTGAGCAAATGCTGTCACGTAGGGCTCAGTTGCCCAGCGAAACGTGCACAACCTAAATGGAAGAAATATTGAAGCTTTGCGGTATCGTCAACGCAAATATGTCTGACGAGGACAAAGTCGGTCATTTGTTAAAAGGTATCGCCGAGGACGTGTACAATTTTTGATAACGAAAAAAAAAAACTTGAACACTTTTTCTATTTGCAGGCAGCAGTGTCGCGCATTTGAGGCGTTGAAGACCCGGAGAACTTTAACCAAATTCGGGCGCTTGGACAATGTTCCCAATGTTGCAAGTATGGACGTCGCCACCTGCGAAAACATTCCCTTCTTCTTACGTCGGGTAGTTCGAGAAGAGATCGTACGACTTCAAGTAGGTGACGTTCACTACCAAAGCTCGTTCGCCGCGTGCCCCGAACCACCTCCTTAGTGGATGCGAGAGCGCCACGTCGAAAACCGACCACGCACAGAAACTGCACATTTTACCCCGCGGCTTCCGTTTTCCCCGACGGGTCACGGCCACCACCGGATGTCATTATCTGGACGTGCCGCTGCAGACCTTCGACCAGGCCTCTACCCAAAAATTACTATGCGTCATCGCAAAGTGTTCCTGCGGAGCACGACCCGTCTCCGCGTACTTCTGCCACCTCTGCTCCTGCTAATGTAAGCCCACAAGTCCCCGTTTTCTACACATGCGGTCTCCCAGGGTATATTTCGCGCTTCTGTCCCAGAAGGCCGTCGGCACCACCACGTTTTTGACGTATCCGGCTCGTATATACGAATCGCCTCTGCCGCCACGTTTTTCGACGTACCCGCCTCGTATGCACGAAACCTGGACCTCTCACCCGGCCGACCACCGTCCCCGACAACAATGGCCTAACTAATTTCCCAGCGAGTTTCCCGCCTCCGAGCGAAGCCTGACGCCGCCTCCGACACAGCCCCGCTGGACGCCGTCTCCGCGTCGTTGGTCACCTTCATCGCATCAGCTGGGAAACTGACTGTTGCGACCGATGGAGGTGCGGTCGCGGGACAGTCAGTTTCGCCAATTCATCCTTCTGCTGTGATGTTGATGAACAAAGTGCGTTTGTGTATAGACGGTGTAGATACTCTTGCTCTTGTAGACACTGGTGCTGCTGTTTCGGTTATGTGTCTTCGTTTCAAACATCGTTTCTTGGGTCACAAAGCTATGTTTGCGTGGAATCGTAAAGAAACTTTTCGTGGAGTTAGAGGCGAAGTGTTATGTCCTGTTTTTAATTGTTCAGTTGTACGTACAACTGGCGGAGAAAATTTCCGAGTGGAATTCACTGTACTGGCTCGCGCAGCTCATGACGTCATTTTAAGAATAGACCTCCCTCATGAATGCGGCGCTACGCTGGACTGTGGAGCTGGAGAGATTCTTCTACAAAGTAGGTTGCCCGTTGCAACAGTTGACGATTTTACGACTCTGCCCATCGATGCGCTTTCGTTGTCTGAAGATGTAACGATCCCTAGTCAGACTGCAGTGTTTGTACGCTCTTCTCACGTCCGCTCAGGACTCTGCACTGTACTTGTGGAGCCTGATCATGCGAACGCCATCAAAAAGAATGCGCTGGTCCCACGGTCTGTGCTGATGGCCATCGACGGAAATGCTTACTTGTGGGCGCTCAACGCAGCCTCTGAGCCTGTATTTCAACCAGCCGGATTCAAACTGCGCACGTTCAAGGAGCAGGCAACAATTGACGTCAGAATGGTCTCAGAGTCTCAAGCCATCAGTCAGACTGCACCTAACTACTCAGCCGATATTAAACGTATGATCAATAAGTCGTTGCCTTCTTCCGAGCAGGATGTCATCGAGGAGGTGCTTACACACTATGCGGGAGTCTTTGATTTCACTCAAAACGAGCATTGTTTCATGTTGCCCGAATCCCGTATGCACCACCGCATCAACACGGGAGATGCTACACCGATACGCCAGAAACACTATCGCGTATCCCCGTCAGAGAGGCAAGTGATCGCCAATCAGGTCAACGACATGCTGCAGAAAGGCGTTATTCAAGAGCGAAGCAGTCCCTGGGCAGCTCCTGCTATATTGGTAAAAAAGAAAGACAACTCTTGGCGATTTTGTGTAGACTACCGCCATCTCAACGCCATCACAAGGAAAGACGTGTATCCGCTACCACGCATCGACGATGCTGTTGATTGTCTGCAATTGGCCGCATACTTTTCGTCCGTCGACCTAAGTTCTGGATACTGGCAAATACCAATGCATCCATGTGACAAGGAGAAGACTGCTTTTTTCATGCCTGATGGGTTATTTGAATTCTACGTTATGCCGTTTGGCTTATGTAATGCCCCAGCTACCTTCGAGTGATTCATGGACTCCATCCTTTGCGGTCTCGAATGGGAGATATGTATGTGTTATCTCAATGATGTAATCATTTTTGGCAAGACATTACACGAGCACAACCATCGGCTTAGCGTTGTTCTAGATTGCGTCAAACAAGCTGGTCTCGTTTTAAACGCAAAGAAGTGTCATTTTGGTGAGCGTCACGTCCTTGTGCTTGGATATCTTGTCGACAGGCACGGTATACAACCAGACCCGCAAAAAATCAATGCTGTCCGAGACTTCAAGAAACCAACGTCTGTGTAGGATCTCCGTAGCTTCGTGGGTCTGTGTTCTTATTTCGGTCAGTTTATCAAAGACTTCGCCCAGCGTGCTCATCCTCTGACAGAGTTGCTCCGCAAAAACACCCCATTCCGATGGACCGTTGAGTGTGAGGCTGCTTTCGAGCAGCTGAAGTATCTGCTTACTTCCGGGCCCCTCTTGCGCCATTTCGACGCGGAGGCACTCACGGAACTGCATACAGATGCTAGTGATGTCGGTGTTGCTGCCGTGCTAGTTCAGTATCACGACAGCCGCCACCACGTCGTGGCGTATGCAAGTCGTACTTTGACTAAGGCGGAGAGGAATTATACGGTCACCGAACTAGAATGTCTTGCGGTTGTTTTCGCCATCCAAAAGTTCAGACCTTATTTGTACAGCTGGCATTTCAAGATTGTCACAGATAATCACTATCTTTGTTGGCTCGTCGAACTACGCGACCCAACTGGTCGATTGGCTCATTGGGCTTTACGGCTTCAAGTATATAGCTTTTCTGTAACCTACAAAAGCGGTTGATGTCACGCAGAGGCCGACTGCTTATCTAGTCTGCCATCTCCAACTGTGGATGCTGATGATAATGATTTCGACAACTACCTGGCCGCAATCTCATCCAACTTCCCAAATTTGAACGTCTTCCGTCACGAGCAACAGCGTGACCCTTCGCTGAAACCAATGATTGATGTGGCTCGTAGCTCCAAACGCACCACGCCATTCGTGATTCATGACGCCCTACTTTATCGCAAGAATTACTCTAGCCATGGTTCCACGCTACTCCTCGTCGTGCCAGAATGCCTGCGTCTTGCGGTATTCCAAGCCATGCACGGTTGCATTACGTCTGGGCACCTTAGATTTGCCCAAACGTTTCACCGTTTCCGAAAACGTTTTTACTGGCCTCGACTCTCGAAGACCACCAAGCACTACGTCACAAGTTGTGATGTCTGCCAACGCCAAAAACAACCTACCACACCACTGGCCAGCCCATTGCAGCCAGTTAAGCTACCGACATCGCCATTCGAAAAAGTAAGAATATATTTACTGGGCCCTTTCCCCAAGTCTACCACCGGCCGCCGCTGGATATTGTGTGTGTAGATGACCTGATGCGGTATACTGAAACGATTGCGGTTGCTTTAGCCACATCATCTGATGTGTAATGGCATCTCCTGCACTAGATCATACTCCGTCACTGAGCCCCTCGTGTGGTGATGAGGGATTGCGACCGGCAGTTTACCGCTGACGTTGTCGAAAAGTTGCTACAGCTTTGTGGGTGTCAGTATCGCCATTCCACGCCATACCACCATCAGACCAACGGCCTCACTGAGCGCACCAATTGTACCATCATCAACATGCTTTCAATTTACGTCGCAGCGGATAACAAGAACTGGGATGCCGTATTACCTTTTGCTACATACGCTTTAATACAGTGAAACATGAAGTCACAAGTTATACGTCTTTTTTTCTTCTTTATGCTCGTCATCCCCAATGTTTCCTTGACACCATACTTCCTCTTTCGACGAACGAAAACGGCAGTGTCGCGCAAACTTTTGTCGCGCCGAAGAAGCTCGTTGACTAGCTCGGCTCCGAACTCTTTCCGCCCACGCTCGCGCGAAAGACCGTTACGACGCAAAAAACTCGTTCGTGACTTTCGCTACAGGTGATTTGGTCTGGCTTTGGACGCTCGTTCGACAGAAAGACTTTGCCAGAAGTTTCTCGCTAAGTACTCAGGACCATTCGTCTTTACTCAGTGCCTGAGTGACATCACTTAGGGCCAAACCTCATAAGCGCGAAAATGCACGCGACGGCGAGGAGCGATGCTATGAACGACGAAACAGGGCGTTCGCGCGACGTGTCGCGTGCTCGTTTTCGCGCGATCCCTCAGTTCTCCTGACTTGGAAACCGTCGCTCATCACCCGGAAGTGCTGGGCTCAAGCAGCCAATAGCGAGATACCGGAAAAGACAAAGACTACATAGGTACACGTGACCCTGCCCGAGGCACGATTGTGTAACAAGAAATAACGCAATGTTTACGCATGTGCATATAAAAAAAGTGCTGCAAGGCAATAATAAACACTTTCCGTTTCATTACACAAAAACATATCTTATTTTTAAATAGAATACCGCTCGCTACGCGGTTTTCTTGGTGCGAATACACGGCCTTATGCCAGCAACAGTGGAATTCGCTCGCCGAAGCCATCGCGTGAATGAGGTTTGCCTGCGCTAGCGACTGATCGCGCGAAGCCGATCTACGTCGCGTCGCTTGTCGCTGTCGCGTGCATTTTCGTGCTTATGAGGTTTGGCCTTTACGCTGTTGCGAAAGTGACAGCTCAGAACCGGCGTTCGCGCAAGACGCAAATGGTGCACATTGCCCGTTTGAAGTCCTACAACAACCGATCGCTTCTACTCGCTCGGTGAGCTTCATCTGGCCCGGAGGAAAATGTAACGCGGACTGAAAGAGCGAGGAAGAAGAAGAGATCGGACGCTCTCGAGCGATGGTGATTCGGCAGTGACGGTAGAGCGTGGACATTTTTTTCAGTGTGAATAAACTCATCACATCCGTAACAAGATATCTTCCATGGGAGGATAAATGAAGAGGGATACATCACAAGTTTATCAGTTGCTCCGCTAGTAAAGGCCGAAGAAAAAAAATGGCAGTATATCCCCGGAGTGAATGGTTGAGAGTGGGGTGAAGCATCCGTCCGTCCATTCGTTCTTGCTTCCGTCCGTCCATGCGTGCGTCAGTGTGGCCGACCGTGCGTCCATGCGCCCATCGGTGCGTGCGTCTGTTCGTGCGTCCGCACGTCTATCTGTGTGTCCGTCCTTGCGTTGTCCATCAATCCGCTCCTGCGTCCATCTATGCGTCCATCCGTCCGTGCAGCCACGTGCGTCAGTCCATGCATGTGTCTGTGTGTCCGTTCGTTCACCAATTCAACACTCCAAGTATCAACATCTCGCATCTTTTCATGACATATTCCTCATATAGAAGCACCGCCATCCAGCGGACATTCCAGGGACTGATCGAGAGAAGGCACACGCACACTTTCTTACGGCTTGCGCTTCGTGCCTACTTCCCACCTTTAACCACCTCGAGTTCATGGTGTATACTAAGTCACTGCATTCATGGCACTGCGGCCCAACGCTCGCCAAACCTTTCTAAAACCAAGGAGGTTACGCCCAGCGAGTACAACTTAGCAACCCTCTCTTGTCAGATAGAACCCAATGTACATTTCAATGGCTGCTAAGGGAAAATGAGAGACAGGAGATTTCGGCTTTTAGTTAACGCGCACGCTGCGAATATTTATTGTTCAACAGCGCACAGAAGATATCTTCCTCCGGCACCTCCTCGGAAGTCAAATAGTAAGACTGGTTACACACTACGACTACTACTACTACCACGAGGGACGAACGGGTTACTGCTTTATGGAGCTTCGACCTTAAAAGTGAGGCTTAGTTTAGCGCTTCAGCTACTGAGTTATTCGTGATAGGTTATCGAGTATCATCCAATATCGATGTGAATTTGTTTTCATGTCACGGGTTTCGGGTAAGCGTGTAGTAACATAGGCAACGTGGTTTCATTAAAGAGCCGTCTCACTTTGTCATCAGGGGAACAGTACAGTTTGACTCTGGCCTGGTATTTCTGCCACGCCTCGGAATCGTGAGTGCTTTTTGCGGAGCGAATTTTTTTGAGCCTCTTGAGTTCAAGACTAAATCAGCGGAAGGTGCTACATTCATGAATAGTGGTGGTAGGAATGTAAGTACTGAACATCTAATAATCATGAATTTCAACCTTGATCAATTTATTTGTAAGAGACTGCTTAGTATAACTGTTGTTAATTAAATGTTGTTAATAGATTGGTAAAGAATTTTGACAGTTTATTGAAGCTAATGTATTCACCCTAATTGCATAAAGAGAGATTTTTTCTTCTTTATGTAGGCTAGTTCACTCAAACTCGAAGGAACCGAGAATGGCATTACGACCGCTAATTCTATCGAGGTACGAAAGTGAGGTAATTCTGTAAGGGTCCGTGGTTAACACGAGATCAAGTAAATTAGCCCAATCTTCAGATTGTCTTGTTGTTGCATTAACAATTTGAGTTAAGGAAAACTTTAAACATGTATCGACAAAGTTGCTTTCATTATTCTGTGTCGATGTGACAAAGACGAGATCACACCAATTCACGTTATGAAAATAAAGTCACCGTATAAGACAAGCTGACTTTAAGCAAATGAGTCTTTGAAGATTCTAGGGCGTCATGAAACATAGGAATAAAGTGCTCTCGGAATCTGGTGGGCGATAGCATGCTGCTATTAATACGTATGGGTGAACGCCTTCACCGCCCACAAATACCTTTTCAAGGAGGTATGAATATTGATGCAGAAGCAGCTACGTTCACTGTGAGTAGCAATGAGCATGCTACCAACACGCCTGCTCCCACGGTTGGTAAAAAGACGCAGACATTAGGGCAAGAAAGAAATATTTTGATTCTGTTGATTGAAGAGGAGCCACGTGTCAGTTAGTACTTTAATGTTTGAATTTTAATAGTCAGTTAGGCAGGCTAAGATATATTGCTTTGCTATTACGCTCGTTCTGGTAATAAAAAGAAACAAAAAATGGTTCCTTGAACCATTATGTCCATCACTATCTAATTGCTACGGGGTGTGAAGAACGCCCTCATGCCCTGCCCGGTCAAACATGTCAGTGTTCTTTCTTACTACAAGATTGTTGTGACGAAGGCGGCGAGAAAGAATTGCGTTTTTTGAAATCAATCAGTTTTTTTCTGGCTAGTCGAGTAGCTGAACAAAAATCTTGTGAAACAATATTGATTATGTGTGTGTTATTTTTTGCTAAAATAAGTACTTTTTCTTTATCTTTGAAATGCATTAACTTTATCGCAGATGTTCTGTACTCATCAGGCAAGAAAGTTCCCATCCCGGTGCGCTTTATGTCTCTCGGGGCAATAGTTAACCTCAGGTGATCGCCTAAAAACCTTGTAAGTTCTTTTGGATTCTGTCCGACTCTCGTTTGACTCATCCCCTTTCCCTTGGAACACCAAGTTTTTTCGCCTTGCTCTGTCTTCTGCATCATCTGTGCGCACAGTTAGTTTTTCAATGTGATGTGCTTTTGCGTCTGCAAGCTCATGCACATGCTCTGCATCGGATTTGATTTCCCTCAAGGATCGCCACATCTCTTCAATTTTCGCAAGTCTCTCTTTTCCCCGCCGCTGTGGTCTAGTGGCTAAGGCAGTCGGCTGCTGACCCGCCGGTTACGGAATCGAATTGCGGCTGCGGTGGCTGCATTTCCGATGGAGGTGGAAATGTTGCAGGCCTGTCACTCAGATTTGGGTGCACGTTAAAGAAACACTGGTCGTAAAAATTTCAAGAGTCCTGCACTACGGCATCTCTTATAATCATATGGTGGTTTTGGGAAGTTAAACGTTACGTATAAATCTATTCTCTCTCGTATCTTTACAAATTTTATCATTGTCAGCCTGCTTTTCACGAATACAATTCAATTCGCCGAGTAGCGCTGACTGGCCGCATTTTAGTACGCGCACATCAGAGTTGTCAGCGCATGTACAGGCACGAGTCGTAGGTCCAGGTTTTAGGTCAATTTTGCCACATTGTATCAAGAGAGACTGGTATTCACACAATCGCAAGTAGCAAATGGTACGTGTTGGCCCACCAGCGCTAAGAGACCGCGGCAACTCGAGGGTTTAGTCACAACATTTCACAACATTTTAAAAAACATTGTAACAAGTTTTTTTGTGTTTTTGCCCAGACGAACTACTCAAGGTGATCTCTTGTGCTATATTAAATCGATTCAGACAAAAGATCCAGTTGGAAGCTTTTGAATAACTTTTTGCGTTGTTTTGAACTATCTTAATCCTTTACGGCAGATTGTGGTGAATTCACGAACTTCCAAAAACTTTAAGCAAGCCACAAAAGGCGTGCCACCTTTATTCTAGGCTACCAAGTACTCAGGAAAACATAGATTTTCGCATAAAAAACCTAGCGCCGTCTAGTCTAGAGTAATTTGTTGAAAAATATGTTATCTTGTATAAGTTAGTGGAGATCACGATACGCGTTGAAAAGCTGTCACTTCTTCGTTCTTTCTCACCTGGCTAACACAAGTTCTATTGAAATAGTTTTGTTCATTTATATATTCGTACACGAGACGCACACAACGTGCTACGCATTTCTAAAGTACCTTTTTTTGTCGCAAGGTCCTTGCTTCTGTGGAACTACTTTATTGCTATTGTTGTTGAGTGTGCTGATGCAATTTTTATTCAGTCGTTACTGGTGCTATCCGGCGAGGACGGAACCATTGCTCGTCCTAACGAAAAGGCTACTTTTTTACTGTAATTTAAAACCTTACTATCGGCCTGGCCTCAGTGGATTGCCGAAGCTCCGAGTTTGAAATCTCAACTAAGCGCAACAAATAAAACAATGACACACCTAAACAAACGAATGAATGATCTCGAAACACATTACCAAATACTTCTTACCCTTCAAAACAATACGAAAACACAGACCAGCGTAATGAGCACGTCTAAAAATCATGGGATATCTAAGTTGGGGGGTAGTGAGTGGATCGAAGTGTCCATCCATGCATCCGTGCCTCTGTCCATTCGTGTGACCGGACGAGCGAACGGACGGAAACACAAACGAACGAAAAGATTATAGGAAGGCCGGACGGATGGACGCTGCGAAGAACGGACAGAAGGACAAAAGCATGGAGGGATGGACGCGTGGACCACAGGCAGATGAATGGACGCACGGGTAGACTCAAGGATGCAAGGACGGACAGAATCACGAGGGACGGACGCACGGACAGATAGGCACACGAACGGACGGATGGACGCTTCGCCCCACTCATCATCATTCACTTCGTGTATATGCTTTGAAAAGCTCTAACATAATCCAGTTTTAATATTTTTATGTACATGTACACAGAACGCCATCAATCGCATCAATTACAGGAATTAGCAGCTGAAGTTTTGGGCCTAATGAAGTCACTTTGTCGCGCTTTTTAGCTGACTGACTACTTGCGCTGCGCCTATCCTTGGTCGCATGCTAAAAACCGGCTGACACTTCGCCGGTTGCAGCTGCTATCGCTTGCCTCGCTCTGCTTACCTCGGCCGCACTGCCAGGGAGCCTGCCATGGACCGCAGAACCACCATCAACACCATAAGAAGGGCATCAAAAAGAAAACAGTGGAATTTGCAGCTATATGCTTGTGCCTTGTCAAGTCACTTTGTCGTGCTTTTAGGTGATTGTACGAGTCTGTTGTGCATCAATTTTGTAGACCAGTTAGCTGCAAATTCCAACTGCGTAAAAGTATTGACGCTCTTTCATTAGGTTATGGGTGTTGACCTTTGCACATATTGTGCTCGAACAAGCGGTTTCTCTACCTGTGTCAAAGAAGCCGAAACGCCTTATTTCGTATGGCTTCGTGTGTGCACACATCAATGTTGGCTCTGCATGACAGGCCAATTCACGCCAATATTGTTTTGCCCTGCATACTTGCTAGTTTGTTCTGGGGACATTGAAACAAACCCAGGCCCGGATAATGTTGAGGAACTTTTCACTGCAGTTAAGAAATTAGTGGGCTCGAATAAAAAAAATTCAAGAAGACAAGAAGAAAAGCAAACGACACTCAATTGAGTGTCACTAAACTAAAATGACGTCTCTCCCATCTTGAAGAAAGAACAGATATCGTGGTCAACCCCTTCGTCAATCAATGGGTGATATGGAATCACTACTTAAGAATTCCCAAGATAATCTACACAGTATAAAATACAAACAATTTCAGCAGTGTGACAGGGCTGTTGATGATATTAACAACCATTTGCGCCGCAAAAATTTGATTTTCAAAGATATTCGTGAGACTTCTTCAGAAACGTAGAAAGACACTGATGTGCTCATCAAATAATTTGTAATCAAGAATTTGGTTCACCAGCAGGTGAAATTGAGCACACCCATAAGTTAGGCGAACACAAGGGGGATCGCATTCATCCCATCCTTGTAAAGTTCTCGAACTTCAAAGATAAAACGAATCATCCTCAATAGTGCTTTCAAACTCAAACACCTACATCAGCGTGTACGAATTGGGGAAAATTTTTTGCCCTGTGTGCAGCAAATCGAAAAGAAACTCATAGATTTGGCACGAGAAAACAAGAAACTACGAGAGAGGAAATGAACAACTATTTGATAAGCTTGTTCTGAAGAAGACCATATACTGTGTTCATTCATCTAGCAATCAGATTCGTCCTCTACCAAGGTCTGATAGCCCCAAAAAGACACACTGACTTGAAGAACAAAGCCCAGGTAGACCATTATCAATCTTAGTATCTAACCTCAGGAGCCTATTTCATAAACAAAACGATTTCGACATAGTCCTTTAGGTGCCTATAATAGGCATAAAAAACGTGGCCAAAACAGTCACCTGCGAGGAACACAGCAGACTCAAGGGCTATCTCCACTAATGATGACGAGGAAAACTAGCTGATGGTGGTTACGTACAGGTAAGGAAAAAGTTTGCTTTAAATACCCACAATAACTCCCCGCACATGAGAAGAGCCATGCGGGCTGCTACTTATAGATGCGGGGAACGCCTTTAGAAAGGCTTTATGTGCGAGACAAGCACTATCTCGTGGCCGCGACAGCGCCGGTCATTTGGAGCAATCACAGGTTTAACGCAATGATTAACGGGTGAGGTCTGCTTTAAGACTGTAGATGGGGCGAGAAACCGATACTGAAATGTGTCGCACAAGCCAGGAGAGCGAACTGGTGTCCGAAGTAACACCTTGTCTCCGGGGCGTCAGATCACAGTCGTGTGGGATGCGTCATGCACATTTTTACGGACCCGTTGTATCTCCTCAGTGTTGAGTCTGGCGAGCTGGTGACAGCGATGGAGGCGGGACACGTATTGTTCACAGGATGATACAGATGGTGTAACAGGGTCTCTCGAGAACAAGACGTCTAGAATGGGAGATGGCAGTCGAGCATAGACAAGGGAGACTGGTGAGTAGCCAGTTGTACAATGTGTGGCGGTATTATATGCGAACGTTAGAACGGCAACATTGCATGCCAGTTGGTGTGAGATGGCTCAATATACATGGTTATCTTGTTGGACAGAGTGCGTTGAAAGCGCTCAGTGAGCCCGTTGGTTCAGGGATGATAGCTGGAGGTTTTCTTGTGGCTGCTGCCAGAGGCTTTAAGCGATTCCTCCACAATTCGCGAAAGGAAAGCTTTTCTATGGTCACTCAGTATGACACGAGAAGCACCGTGACGCAAGATCAAGGCTTCGAGCATAAATGTAGCCGCGTCAGAAGCGAAGGCTGAATTCAAGCAGGACGTTTCAGTGTAACGTGTCAAGTGGCCGAGAGCTGTGGCTATCCATCGATGGCCACTGGAAGTCATGGGAAAGGGACCATATAGATTCATGCCAATGACATCGAATGGTGCCGACGGACATAGAAGTCGTTGCAGCTCTCAATATTTAGGCGATGTCTGAATTGATTGATCGATATATGATGTTTATCGTCCCAAAACCATCATATGATTATAAGAGACGCCGTAGTGGAGGGCTCCGGAAATTTGGACCACCTAGGGTTTTTTAACGTGCATCCAAATCTGAGCACACGGGCCTACAACATTTCCGCCTCTATCGGATTTACAGCCACCGCAGCCGGGATACCAACCCGCGATTTCAGGTCAGAAGCCAAGTACGTTAGCCACTAGATCACTACGGCGAGGACGGTGATGTCCGAAGCTTTCAGCGCTAACAAAAGTTGCAGGAGGCGTCGTTTTTTGCTACGCTGGCAGACATTCCTGGCCAGTAGTAATGACTTTAAATGCAATCGTACATTTTCTTGAAACCAAAATGACCAGCAGTCATGTTGTCGTGATAGGCTCTAAGAGTATCCACTTGAAGAGAGCGAGGCAGAACGGGCACCCAGCGTTGACCAACTGGGTAATAAATGTGGCGGTAAAGAATGCGGTAATCTCCTTTGAACTGCTTGAGCTGCCGCCGAAGGAGGCTCGAACTTAACTGAAGGGCTCAAACTTAGCTATAGAGGTGCAGCAAGTGCCAATTTTGGGAGTTTACGACGCTGGCCCAAAGAAAAGGAACCAACGTACCGCGCTACGCTAGAATGTAGGCCAGACCACCAATAACGGCACCGAATGCGGGAGAGAGTTGTTTGAAAACTAACATGGCCGGCAGTCAAATTATGTCGAAAGCCATCGAGCGCTCGAAGTCGAAGAGAGTGTGAATGTGCAGGAACCCAGCGCTGACTGTCAGGATGGTAAATATGACAGCACAGAACGCCAAGGTTCAGCTTAAAGTACAAGAGTTGATGACAAAATCGCGCGTTAGGAGGATGCGTAGCTTCCGAAAGTTGTCCATAACGCGCCTGCAGTGTGAATCAGCCCATTGGGGGGCATTGTTGGCTCGTCATCTTAAAAGAGTTGCCCTAGCGAGGCAAAGGTATACTTTGTAGCTGTGGCAGTCTACCTCTCAACAAAAATGATATGGGTAGTAGAAATCGCGAAACGAGATAAAGCGTCGGCTTCTTGATGTTTTCTACCAGACTTGTAAATATGTCAAATTCGTACTCTTGCAAGCGTAGTATTCACTGACTAGAGCATTCAGACAAGTCCTTCAGTGTAGAAAGCCACATTAAGGCGCGGTGGTACGTTACAATATTGAAGTGACGGCCGTGGAGATAGGGGCCGAGCTTCTGCACCGACCGAACCACAGCCAAACACTCTTGCTCATTTGTCATGTAGTTCTTCTCGGCAGCGGTTAGTACGTGACTGGCATATGCAACAACTGTTTCTAAAAAACGTTCTCTCGTTGTGGAATAACGGCCCCTATACCACAGCCGCTAGCGGTGGTATGAATAATACTTGGTGCAGCTACGTCAAAATAGCCAAGTGTAGGTCCAAACGAGAGGGCACCCTTTCATAGGTCGAAGGCAATTTGGCTTTCTTAGGACCATTTAAAGAGAACGTTAGAAGGAAGTAGCTGATGTAATAGAGAAGCTATGGAGATGAAGTTCTGAATAAACCGGTGAAGATAGGAGTTGAGGTCAAGCAAACTGCTCAGTTCCTTCGGCATTTTGGGACACGAAAAGCAAACAACCACAGTATATATGTTAGAGCCGGGCCTAATTCTATATTTGTTAGCGACGTGTCCAAAGACCTTGATAGACTAGAGAGCTAAGCGGCATTTCTTAGTGTTTATTTCAAGATAGGCACTGGCACTAACAGGTACTTGATCCGATTGTTATAGGTGCTCATAAAACGCTGATGGAAAGGTAACAATGTCGTCCAAATAACAAAGGCAAGTTTTTCATTTCAGGCCACGAAGTATGGTGCCTATCATGTGCTCAGAAGTCGTGGGCGCGTTGGAGAACACGAAAGGCATCACGTTGAATTAGTTTAGCCCATCTGGGATAGCGGATGCTGTTTTATCCTTATCGTCTTTGTTCATGGAAATCTGTCAGTACCCAAAACGCAAATCGAAGCTTAAAAATACTTGCGAGCCTTGTAGAGAATCAATGTTGTCGTCACTTTGTGGCAAGGGGTACATGTCCTTGCGTGTGCTCTTGTTGAGCGTCTGGTATGCTACTCAAAAAACGCAAAGAGCCATTCTTTTTACGGGCCAAAGCAGTAGGAGACGACAAATTGAGGGCAGGAAGACAAACAAATGACTTCCCGTTTAAGCAGGTCAGCAACGTTTTCATCTGCAATTCTTGTTTCGGCCAGACACACACTGTGGGGTCGGTGGTGTACGATAGATGTCCCAACTGATTGAATTTGATGCGCTGTAGTAGTAGTAGTGTGGCCCAGCATAGACGAGCAGTTTGCGTGCTTATTTAACAATGCAAGCAGCTGCTGCGTCTGTGAAGTTTTCTAGTCACTGCTGAAGGTGGTGGTACAGGTGTAAGAAGAAGCGTGCTCATCGAGGGAAGGTCTTTAAATGCGACGGCCTGAAGTGGAATGACAAATACAGGCTTGTAGTCGACAACACTGGCCACCGTAGTGCTCTGTGGCAGTAGGATCTTACGTTCTCGTCGTTCACGGTGGGGACGAGTGCAGATTCATTGTCCAAATGAACAATTTCGGGCAGGACTATGCAAGTACGAACGCAAAGTGATGATGGGGAGACCATTACAACACCTTGGTAGATGTAGTTAAACGTAATGCTGAAAGTTTGCTCTTGTATTGGCAGCATTTCACTGTCTTTCGCAGCAACTGGACGAAGTGGTTTCTGATTGTCTTCGTAAAGCATGTTGACGGTGACAGTAAGGTGAACGACGCGTTGTCCACAACAAATAGCCGTGGAAGCAGACGATATAAAATCCCACTAAAACTTAGCGGGCAAGAGCAGAGGAGCAGGACAACAAACTCGACTTGATGGCGGATGCCTTCGATGAAAATACGCACAGTACGAATCTCGGAAGGCCGAATATGGTTGCCAGGGGCAGCGACTAACCTAGGAGCATCGTAAGGCGTCATTACTTTCTTTAGCTGTTCACACAAATCAGCAACAATACCAGGAAATGTCTCACCTTTGTCCACGAAAGCATCGACTAGCCCTCCTTTCACTTCCACAGAAACCATGTTATACGGGCCGGATGGAGAAACTTTATTTCTAATATTTAATTCAATGTTTCCCCCAGAAACTGCTTGCTTTAGCTTTCTGAATGACTATCAAAGGAAAACGAGGTGGTCCGAAATGAAGAAGAGGAACGGTGGAAGGGCGAAGGCGAGCGGCTTTTGGGGCCATTTCATTGGGACATAGCGACAGGAACATCTGCAGGGCTCTCTGCGAATTCATATATAACACAAGAAGATTACCTTGCTGAGTCAGCCATCAGCTCTCGAATTTTACTAGTCACACTACCACTTATTATTTAGCTGATACACTGCAATGATTCAACTTTCAGGAGAATTTCATATAACGATTCCACCACAGATATTCAACAAATTCTATTATTTCTCCCCCCCCCTTTTTTATTTTTTTTATTTTTTTTACATTGCGCCAAATCAATTTCACAGTCAAAACACAGTAATCATATTCCCCTAATCTAGAAAATCTATAGGTATTTACTTGCATTAACCACCGGCTTCTTGGCCAATCCCCCTTAGTGGGTGAGAGCCAAAAAAGAAAGGAACAAGCAAGCAAGCAAGGCGAGCGGCGCCTCGTGTTTCGACTGTTCCGCAGTGCAGTCGATGGAGGTAGAGACGGAGACTGGTGCGGAGATGACTAATAATGCTGCACCTGATAAGAGGCGCCAGTAGACAAATCCCGTTCACGCATGTTATAACCTGGACGCTTATCTTCTTGGCGCTTTTGGCAGAAACAAGATATGTTTGCGCGATAGCCGCAGTAATAGCAGACAGGGCGGTACAAGTGCCAGCTTGGGCAGTGGAAGGCAGTCAGGGCACCTGGAGATAGCGCGATCAGTTGGGCCGACGAAGGACCAAGTGGCATCAAACGGTAATTGTCCGGGGGAGTTGCAGCAACCAACGCGTAAGATGGTACACTCGTAAAAAATGCTGTGACGTCCCCTCCATTTAGGGAAAAACGGCTATGTCCCCAATGTTCGTCTTTAAATAGAGAAGCGTTGCTCCTTTTGTCACGGAAAAACATTTTTCTCTCTAATAAAATCAAGATAGCTGGCCCCAGATTAGCGAAGCGTGTAGGCTTAGCAAATGCATCGATTCTAGACTGATAAGGAGTATACGCCACTGACAGTTACAAAAAATGGTCTTGCTGAGCTTGATATCAAACAAAATGATGATAAATACAAGTAGACGCACCTTTGGTGATTAAAACGTCACGAAAGAGAACGACGGAGCTAGTAGGTTTCGTTTGCCCAGCGAGGTGATGTTCACTTTGAAAGACACGGATACTGCAGAGTCCTCACCCGTAGAGTGCATGCTAGGCATGCTGTATTTATTTCTCACAAATTAACATACTATACTGACGTTATCCACGCGTTGCTGCCAAGGTTAATATCCGTTTCACGCTCCTTCCACAGGGCGATATCTGTTCAGGCCTTATAACGCTTTTATTCTCCTTTAATAAGTATGCCCTCACAATTGATTGTGATGTTTTTAACGCAACGCACTGCGCAGTCGTGCCAGCGCACCGCTGTTGCTCTGTCGTTAGAAACAACTACATAACGGCTTGGCCAATACGATTGCAGTGCACCATAAACAATATGCTATTATATTGGTCCAGTAAGCTTACGAATGGACGAGTGTGTATCCTGCATAGGAGTCCGTGAAGTGCCGCCGATCGCGGCCGGTGGTTGTCGGTGAGGGTAGGCGTACATTTGGTGAAAGTGCTGGAAGCGCGTCACATCGATATATGTCGCTTCTTGCACGGACACCGCACAAAGTAAAAATGCTTCATTTAGATTAACTGATGCCACGGCTGTGCTGTATTTTCATTTTCACTCGTCCATATTGTGCATTCTAAACATCAAAACGCCGATAACACTTTTACGGACTCGTTCTGTAGGACTAAGCTTTAGTGAAAATTGTGGTGGTAGAACAGAAGGGTGAAAGTCAAGTTTGAGAAGATTGTTTCGACACATGTCTATAGTGAAAGTGTATGCATACCCGCACGCACTTTGTTAACATAGAAGTAAAGCTCAAGCAATAGAGAGTGCAAGAACTCCCAGAGTTGAGTTTCTAGCGTGGCGACATCAAGTGACCGCTGTGTTCTGCTTTAACATTGAAAGGAGCAATTACGAACTGGAGCTCATGTATTTTTTGACCATTGCGCGCTGATGAAACATTTACTGTGACTCATCACAGTGACACCTTTATTCTTCAAAACATCTAAACAAAGAAACACATCGTGGATGTCAAACTGATGTAAGTACGTGCGCAAAATGTAAACATATGCACGGCCGCATATTCTACGCGCCACAAAAATTGAAGTGTTGTTGACACCACAGGAATAAAAAAATGAACGTGCTCGAAAGCGTTATGAGCAGCGTTCGTTTTTTTTTTGACCACAAACATATATCTCTGCGCATTCCAGAATGAAAGAATACAAATAAGTGAATTCACATACTGTCATGTGCTTTTTCATCACGCCACTATCATCCACCAACCTTCCATCACGCCACCATCATCCGCCTTGCTCACCAAGCCTTCCCCCAGACAGGTTTTGCCTCGCCACCATCAGCCGGCATTTTCCACCATCACCATTAATGGCTCATCACCACCACCACCATCATCGGCCACCACTTTTTCTACTTTAGCAATCATCATCCGACATTTTCCACTGTCACCACCATAGGCCCGCTACCACCATTACTATGTGTCATCATTTTTCCACTCTCGCCGTCATCAGCGATTATGCCCACTACAGTTTTCCCCATATCCACTAATATTTCAACCATATCCACCAACAATTCCAGCATCCAGGATTTTCAATAGAGATGTGCAGATTCATAACTGAGAAACAAAATTCTATATTTCAAAATTTTCCACATTTTAGTCCTTTTCGAGATAGGCTTACGTTGTTTCAATTATGGTGCTCAATCGGCTTCGAAATTGGCCCGAAGAATGAAAAAGGAAAGAATGTTTCAACTTGCCTTGTTAGACAATTGAAACGTCTGAGAATTTTTTGTTTGTTTTGTGCCTTATTCGGAGTCTATATCAACCTGGTATGACGCTGATACTATCTCATGCAGCCACCATAACCCGTTCACATGAGACAACAGACGCAAAATCTTATGCTCTATTAGCAGAAAAGAAAAGGTTACTGTGGCTTACCGCCTCATCCGAGCAGACAGTGAGGTCGATGTTCATGATCCACTTCTTCCCCGAGGTAGTGGGTGAAACATGATCGTAAAGATCTTTTCTGGTGTAACCCTCTTGCTTGGTCATGTGATAAGCACATCCAGTTAGAAACTCTAAACGTACGCTAACGAGAAATATGACAGTAAGTTGGAACGAGCAGGGGCACTGAAAAATGCGTCAAATTTTCGTGAGACGTGAAAAGACAACGTATTAGAGGAAATAAAGTTTAGACCGGATATCATTTAGTCCATTTGTTTTGCCCCAGCCTCAGTGCTGAAAGAATGTCGTCACAAATCAGATTGCACCAGCCAAGTAGAAAGTGCCATTACAAGTCACTACGCGTACAATCCACCGCTGTTTGGCCGTGGTGGAGGGATGCCGCGACTTTCACTATTTCCACGGTGAATGCGGTTGCAGACTTTGAACCTTGCAGCGAAAGTCTCAACAAGGAAGCAGGACTGCATTTTAGTAAGTCTTCGAGAATCTCAATGCTCTCGCGGCAGCAGCAGCTTTCTTCGAAGAAAGCCTGCCTCCAACTTGCTAAAGGCAAAGCTTCGTTTATTTGGACGGCGTCTCTTGGCGAATACTGTTTATGTATGCAGGCGTTTATGTCTTTTTGTTTTTAATACTGCAGTTTTCGTTTTGTGCAGCTCGAGAAAAGGCACCTTGACATGAAGAAAACCGTGGCAGAGCCATGTGAGCAGAGACATGAAGGCCACTCAATCCGCCCCTAGAATGCGGCATGCGTCCGAAGACCAGATGGGAGGGTACTGATGAGAAGAAATGTAGCATGAGAATAAAGGTATCGAAGTCCCATAGTTTCTTGGTTACATGATATCTTCTTGAGTTTGTGGCATCTTTTTACACTTGTTAAAGTACTGTGCACAGCAATAATGCCTTGAATGCATTCATAATAGAATTATTCACTGCTCTTTTGCACGAGGCCCACCACTGAGGACACAGACGCAAAAGTCGACATGCTAAAACATTATAATTACGTGACGCCGCATTGCTTCACAGAACCTTGCTGTGAAGTAGAGTAGTTAGTGGCCCGAGCGCTTTTTTTTTCCGAGTTTACTCCTTCAATCAGCCTCGTTTAAAAACCAGTTCATGACCATGCACTGGCCTATTGAAACAACAAGAGCTTCGAAAGCATGACAAATGTATTCAGTGGTGCTCTTTGCCACAATTTGTGCATCGCGCATGTAATGGGATTTCACATTTACGGTTTTAATTCATGGATAATGAACATACAGAGGCATAAAGCTAGCTCAGAAGGAGCAATCCGTCGAAATTCCGCGCAGGCATTTGCCGCAAGCACTTCCGGGGAGGTTACATTGTTTGTGGACTGGGAACAACAATGTTAATTCAGTGATTGATGTTCACTTCACACGTACAGCCTCCCTCTGGATCGGAATACCTAAACACCTCGAAATCTTGGGAAAAAGAATTACTTCGGGCATTACTTGCCTCATAGTCAATTTCAGTCTACGCGCGCTAATCGAGCGAAAATGTTGTAGGAAAAGGACCGATACACACATAAAAACAAGGATGGGCAACGCAGTTAATTAAAGAAAGAAGTTTGTGATAGAGTTTGTCATTTGAAAACAATAAAAATGAAGCCTTGCAGGGAAGTTCCTTCTAATTTTTGTCATTTCGTTCTTTCAGTGCTACAACTGTCCATAAAAACTCGCCGTGTAACCTTGCAAGATGACATGTTCGATGAATAGGGAAAGAGTTCTTCAAACACAACTCCTCACCGAGAAGGCTGTGGGTAGTGCTTTCCCTTTCCGATTATCAAGAGGGTTATATACGCACGGAAGAGCTAAGGTAGTTTGGGAGAAACGAAAACAAAATGAACAATTTAAGACATCAGTTTAGTGACGAAGATAGAAGGAGCAATGTTAGAGTGGTTCCACCTTCCAGCGCGGGAGTAGGATCACATTTGTATATGTATATACATGCATCCATCAACAAAAATATTCCAGACCACCCATATAGAGAAGCCGAACTGCAGAAGCTATTTTTGTCTACTACCCAGGATACGTAATTTTGTAATTAAAATTTCGTGCTCGTCCATGAGACTCGCAGTCCATTTTGCTCCTCAGGAAGTGCCCGAGCGCATCTTCAACGGACGTGGCTCAGCGCCCCCTCCCAAGTGGCGCCTGGGGCACTTGTGCCTCCTTGCCTCCCCCCTCCTAAGTCAGGCAACTGCCATGGATACTATGACACACGTAATCACAATATCTACGGCCATTGTGCAGGTCAAACAGAGAAAAAGAACTTATAAGTTTCATTCAGTAACTCGTAGAGCACTTCAAGCTTAACAGCGTGAAAAAATACATAGTGGACACGAAAAGGACGGGACAAGCGTTAACTTTCAACTATAATTTTATTGACAAGAAGGCTGTTTATGAACCAAAGTGAACAAAAAATGATAGAAAAACAGGAAAAAAATACAGAATGTAAGATGCGAAATATTGTCACGGGTTTGAGACGTGGCTGAAGACAGGATAACTTGTGTTGAGATTTAACAGTTTATTCGGGCGAACCTGTGCCCGGCAAACGGAAAGTCCGATTACAGTTGCAGTCTTGCACAGATAGCAGTGGACGGAGCGTTGGCTGTCAATCAACTACCGACAAGCGGCGAAGTGCGTCGGCATTTATACTCTTCCCATCGAATGTTCTAGCGTTATCGCTGGCGGTGGCGTAGGTTCCAGAATAATCTGTACAGTTCACCGACTAGGCGCGATCTTATCGAAATGATTTACTAAAGTCCGGAAGCTTCTCGAAAATCGCACGCGCGTTTTGCGCTAAGAATTGTGTAGTGTTTTGGGGCGATAACAAAACTTGAGAAATGGAACGTGGCATCGCCCCCCTCTGAAAATGGCATCATCCCGATGCTTTAACTAAAGATGAAGATACAACAATAATGCAAGAAAGTACGACGAATAAAATACAATACAATAATAATACAAAAAACACTGATTCAGTTTGTTAACGCGCGTGAAACGGCTAAAAGCGCGCGACATGCACGACTTCAGGTCGCGATCGGCGTCGTTGACAGTTCGTGATGCCGTCGGGGACAACCTCGTAATCATGTGGGCCGAGACGTCGAACCACCCTGTACGGTCCGAAGTAGCGTCGCAGAAGCTTTTCACTTAGTCTACGTCGGCGTAACGGCGTCCGCACCCAAACACGTTCACCGGGATGGTATTCCATGAATCATTGTTGAAGATTGTAACAGCCGCTGTTGGTCGTCTGTTGACTCTTGATATGGAGACGCGCGAGTTATCGGGCTTCTTCGGCGCGCTGAAGGTACTCACTCATATCGAGGTTCTCTTCGTCGGGGACGTTGGGTAAAATGACATCGAGCGTCGTTGCCGGGCTCTTTCCGTAGACCAATTTGTATGGAGATATCTGCGTCATCTCCTGCATCGCCGTGTTTATGCGAAGGTCACGTACGGACGAGTGGCGTCCCACGTCTTGTGTTCGACATCGACGTACATTGCTAGCATGTCGGCAATCGTCTTGTTTAGCCGCTCGGTGAGGCCGTTTAGTATGTGGGTGGTACGCTGTAGTCCGGCGGTGGTTTGTCCGGCTGTATGCCAAGATCGCTTGAGTTAGGTCAGCAGTAAATGCCGTTCCTCTGTCGGTGATAAGGACCTCCGGACCACCGTGACGTAGGACGATATTTTCGACGAAGAACTTGGCTACCTCGGATGCACTGCCTTTTGGCAGGGCTTTTGTCTCAGCGTAGCGCGTGAGGTAGTCGGTAGCTACCACGATCCATTTGTTTCCCAAAGCTGACGTCGGGAACGGCCCCCGTAGGTCCGTACCAATCTGCTGGAAAGCTCGGCTAGGTGGTTGAATTGGCTGCAGAAGTCCAGCCGGCCTTGTCGGTGGTGTCTTGCGTCGTTGACAGTCCCGGCATGTCCTCACATAACGAGTGACGTCAGTGGTAAGACGTGGCCAATAGTACCTTTCTTGTATCCTCGCGAGCGTGCGAGAAACACCGAGGTGCCCTGCTGTCGGATCATCGTGCAGATCTGCAGGAGTTCTGGTCGCATAGCTGAAGGCACCCCAAGGAGGTACTTGGCTCGAAGCGGTGAAAAGTTTTTCTTTTGGAGAAGACCGTTTCGCAGGGAGATTGACGCCAGTGCGCGCTTGAATACCTTCGGGACTTCGGCGGTCCTGCCTTCGAGGTATTTTATTAGGTCCTTAAGTTCCGGGTCGGCCCACTGTCGTTCAGCGAAGTCGTCGGTTGTTATCGTTCCCAAGAAGTAGTCGTCATCCGGGTCGTCGGGTAGCGGTTGGTCGACAGGCGCACAAGAGAGACAGTCGGCGTCGGAGTGTTTTTGCCGGACTTGTAAACGATGGTAATGCCGTATTCTTGAAGTCTCAGGCTCCATCGTGCGAGGTGACCTGAAGGGTCCTTCAAGATGGCTAGCCAACACAAGGCGTGGTGGTCGCTCACAACTTTGAAGGGCCTGCCATTGAGGTAGGGGCGAAATTTCGACGTAGCCCAGATGATGGCGAGGCACTCCTTTTCCATTGTGGAATAATTGGCTTCTGCTTTGGATAGCGATTGACTGGCCAAACTAATAACGCTATCAAATCCGTCAGCCCTATGCACAAGAACAACGCCAAGACATACGCTACTTGCGTGAGTGTGTATTTCTGTCTCAGCGAATTCGTCGAAATAACCAAGTAATGAGGGCGTCTGGAGGCGATGTTTTAGCTCCTGGAAAGTGTGTTCCTGCGGCGTTTCCCACTTGAACTCCACGTTGTCCTTGGTAAGGTTAGTGAGTGGATCAGCGGTGAGGGTGAAAATTTTCACGAACCGCTTATATAGGCGCACAGGCCCAAAAACTGGCGCACCGCCTTCTTGTCAGTGGGCGGCGGGAAGTCGGCGATGGCGGCAGTTTTCCGTGGATCGGTACGAACTCCAGAATTGGTAATCTCGTGTCCCAGAAACAAGAGCTCTTCGTCCGCAAATCTGCACTTTTCTGGCTGTAGTGTGACTCCAGACGTCTTGATGGCTGGAAGTACAGCTTCAAGGCGCTGAACATGCTCGTCGAAACTCGAGAAAAACGCGACGACGTCGTCCAAGTACACAAGGCAAGTCTGCCACTTCAATCCTGCCAGTATTGTATGTATAACGCGTTGACACTTTGCAGGCGCTGAGCAAAAGCCAAAGGGCATCATCTTAAACACGAAGAGGCCGTCCGGTGTTATAAATGCCGTCTTCTCTCGCTTTTCGTCCACTTCGATTTGCCAATAGCCAGTCTTCAGGTCCATTGACGAAAGGTACTTGGCGTTATGAAGCCGAGCAAGTGCGTCGTCTATTCGTGGGAGAGGATACACGTCCTTTGTTGTGATTTTGTTCAGGCGGTGATAATCGACGCAGAAACGTTGGGTCCCATTCTTTTTTTTTTCTCTAACACCACGGGGGACGCCCATGGGCTTTTGGACGGCTGGATGTTGTCATCCCGCAGCATTTCATCAAGTTGTCTCTTCATGGCCTAACAATCTCGTGTCGAAAGCCTGTACGGACTTGGACGGAGTGGTCTGGCATTTTTTCGGTTGTGATGTGATGTTTCGTGATTGGGGCCTGCCGAATTTTTGATGACGATGAAAAGCAATCTTCGTATTGCAGGAGCAGGGCCTTGAGCTGTTCTTGCTTATGGTTCGGAAGTCTGAGATTGACGTCGAAATCTGTGGGAGGGGCTTGGTTCCTCTGAGCAGGTTTCGCAGAATCGGCGAGAGCGAAAGCACTGGTGGCGTCCACAATTTCTTCGATGTTTGCAACCGTTGTTCCTTTGTTCACATGTTTGTGCTCATTGCTGAAATTCGTGAGCATAACCGTTGCTTTGCCTCCCCGCATCTCTGCAATTTCTCTTGTGACTCAAATATTTTGGGTGACCAACAGATGCTGACTGCCTTCAATGACGCCTTCCAAGTAAGGTGATTTAGGAGCGCCGACTGGAATATTGACGCTGGAGTGAGGTGGAATGGCGACTTGTTCTTCCAGCACATTCAAGGTATGGTTTTCTGATGTCGTGCGCGTTGGTAGTGCTTCTTCTGTGGATAACGTTATCGACTTTAATCTTAGGTTGATGACAGCACCATGCAGGCATAAGAAGTTCATACCAAGGATGACATCCCTTGCGCAATGCTATAGGACTGCGAAGTCTGTAGGATAAATACGGCAATTAGTGGTGACTCTCGTTGTGCGGATTCCTGCAGGCGTTACGGGATGCCCTCCGGCTGTGCGGATTTCAGGGCCTTCCCAAGCTGTCCTAACTTTCTTTAACTTCGTGGCGAACGACCCACTGATGACGGAACAGTAGGCTCCAGTATCGACGTGAGCGGTCACACTGTGGCCGTCAATAAGAACGTCAAGGTCGCTAGTTCACCGTCTCGCATTACAGTTAGGGCGTGGCGTCGAGTCGCGGCTACGTCGGCTTGTTCCGCTGCTTCTATGTTACGTCGTCAGGCCACCTTCGGCAAGTGAGCTTCCGCCGTCAGGGCTTTGCCTGGTTGGCGTTGTATTCGGAAAGCTCCGTCGTGGCGTCGTCGTCGTCGGAGGATCTTCGGAAGTTCGTCGCTCAGCAACCGCAACTCCATCGGTTGCTGCCTTTTATTTCCCGGATACGGGCTAAGAGACCGGCCCCGCGTTGGGCCAGAGTACTGCCGGGGCTGCGGTGACATGCGGCGGCTGGGCGTCGGCGAACAGGAAGGACTTCGTGGTGTCCATTGAATTCCTGTCAGGTAGTTAGCGATGTCACTTGGCCGTTCTCCTGACTGCGTACGCGGTGCATTGACGGCGAAGCCACGCAGTCCAATATGTCGGTACTGGCAACGGCGGTATGTGTGCCCGGCCTCGCCGCAGTGGTAGCAGAGCGGGCGGTTGTCAGGTGCACGCCAAGCGTCTGTTTTCCTCGGCGCACTGCGCTGGCCCACTGGCGAACGGTAGGACTTCGGTGGGAATGGTGGCGTCTGTGACGGAAGTGCGACGGGGCGGTGTTTTGGCGTGGACGGGAGGAGCGTTGTGGCACACTGCAGCGGCGTAGCTCATAGTTTCTGGCACGGGCAGTGGTGTTTGGGGAATTCGAAGCTATTGCCAAAATTCTTCTCGCACAATGTCAGCGATAGAATCCACTTGAGGCGGCGCCGAAGGCAATAGCTTACGCAGCTCTTCCTGCACGATCGCTCGGATCGTTTCACGCAGGTCTTCGGAGTCACAAGCTTGAGAAGCAGCGCATTCTGTAACCAGGCGACGATTATACTGTCTGGTGCGCATATCCAGGGTTTTTTCGATAGTGGTCGCCTCGGATACAAATTCTTGGACGGTGTTTGGTGGATTCCTTATTAGTCCCGTGAAGAGCTCCTGTTTAAACCCGCGCATGAGGAAACGAACTTTCTTTTCCTCAGAAATGTCTGGGTCAGCGTGGCGGAATAGGCGGGTCATCTCCTCTGTGAAAATTGCCACTGTTTCATTTGGTAGCTGAACCCGGGTCTCTAGAAGAGCAGCGGCCCTCTCTTTGCGAGCGACGCTCGCGAACGTTTGCAGGAATTCGCCGCATAAGAAATACCACGTTCGGAGCGTGGACTCCCGATTATCAAACCAGGTCCTTGCTGTGTTTTCCAGGTAGAAGTACACACGACGGAGTATTCTTCGTTGTCCTAGTGGTTGAGGGCGTCGTACGTTTCTAGCCAGGTTTCCGGGTCTTCAAACGATAACCCATGGAACGTTGGTGGTTCCCTGGGTTGATGAATGACGATCACGGGCTGGGACACTGCGGTTGTCATTGTCGCTGCAGTCGAGGTCATGGTCTTGGTCTTCTGAGCTTTGTCTTGTAGAAGCCAGTACTCCGGTGGGAGACCTTGCAGTCGGCGGCTTGTTCACTGCTCTTGGTTGGCGTCGGTGTTTTCTCGGTGACTTGGGCTGGGTTCACGGCTTGACGGGGGCGTCCGATACATAAACGAAGCAGCACCTCCACCAGATGTCACGGGGTTGTGACGTGGTGGAAGAGAGGATACTTTGTGTTGGAATTTAACAGTTTATTTGGGCGAACATGTGCCCGGCAAACGGAAAGTCTGACTACAGTAGCAGTCTTGCACAGATAGTAGTGAACAGATCGTCGGCTGTCGATCAACTACCGACAAGTGGCGAAGTACGTCGGCATTTATACTCTTGCCATTGAATGTTCTAGCGTTATCGCTGGCGGTGGCGTACGTTCCAGAATAATCTGTACAGTACGCAGAGTGGGTGCGATCTTATCGAAATAATCTACTAAAGTCCGAATGCTTCTCAAAAACTGCACGCGCGTTCTACACTGAGAATTGTGTAGTGTTTTGGGGCGATAAAAAAACCTGAGAAATGGAACGTGGCAATATCAGTAACAATCAATGTGTCTGCTGCGCAACCCTCGCACCTAAAAGCAAACATAGCTCTCTTTCTGACACAGCAACTGATGACTTGCTTACGCATGCGCTTCTTCCAAGTGCCGCCATCTGAGCAGCCTCATGGATTATACGCTCGTGTTTTTTTTAACTTTACTGAGAAATCTTGTCCTCTAGAACAGTGGAGAGTATACTCACGTGCTCACATGTTGCGCCGGGAAGCCATCTTTGCCATTACCAACAATAATGGAGTGTTCCCATTATAATTCGTTTAGACATCTGTTTGTCTGGCCCACGTAACATGCGCCGCAAGACAATGCAGTCCTGTTGAATACTGTTGGATAGAATACGCCTCAAGTGGCTTGACGGCATACATGAACTACGAGGCTTGCTAGACCACATGTTACGAGCATCGTTAGTCCTAAAGAAGTTTCTTCGAGTGACCGGGGCTAGCTCAAAGAGTCCAGAGCCACGCTAGTGAGTCGTGGGCATACAACGCTAAACGGTTGAGAGACAATGGCGGGGTGATTCCACGTGAAGTCAAACATGCTGTGACGTGTGCGGTTACCTAGGGCTATAATCGACGGGCTAACTGCGAGGGCTAACATATTGCCCCCCTTCCGAACTGCCTCACAAAAGTGCACACAACTTGGTGTTGGTCTTTTTGGCGAGTAGCAAACGCCGACTGCGGTCCAAAAAACGAGTTGGAGCCGAGAGTTGATGAGAAAATATAATAAATTTAATTTAAGTCCAAACAACAATCTCAAACGTAGTACACTCGACAGTTATCCAAAAAATTATGCACCAATCACACTCCAGTACATGCAAAGCAATGGGCACAAACAACATGTGCTAGAATGCAATCTTTTGCATCAACTACTTTGGCACATTAGAATATTCTTAGAGTTCTTGGAACAATGCTTGAATGCTTAACTTCAAGGCAGCACTCGCTCAAAGTTCAACATTGGTTGTTGTCCCGCTGCGTACGAGGTTTCATTTAAAGAAAATCCTCGCGTCGTCAAGGGACTGCAGTTCAACACCAAAACTTCTCTGGAAGCACGTTGACCACTCACGTGCCGCTACAGCAGAACACGTCATCTCCCTATGGCGGAAAATCACACTTAAATTGTCCCTTTGTCACTGAGCACAAGGCTTCATGCGCTGGTGGAAAACACACTTCATCTCGTGCTTTGTCGCGGAAGAATGAGCCTTCGTCCCCTGGTAGAAAACACTGTTCAACATTACCTCGCCTTTATCTGTTGCTCGCTGATATGAGTTCGCCCTGGGTTTTCGAAGGTTCGTCGACGCAATGCACAGCCAAATGTGGGGAAGGGGCGGAATTTTTATCAAAAAAATGGGCCCGTATCTGCATGTTACAACACAAATGTCGCCGAAAGGTGGTAGTCTTGCGTCATGAGAGGGTGTACAAAATGTTTATTTAATGTTCTGCGCAAGAAAATCAGTGAATGGTATTCTGAAGGGGCTGCGTTAGAGTGCCTCGAGCGTCCAGCAACGGAGGACAAGCGCATGAAGTCACGTCACACGTGAGACATGGGAACTATCCGGCAATTATCCGGGAGGACGGGGCGCGCGCTGGGCACACCCGTCTCCGAGGTCATAAGGTGTATAAATCAATGCGAGGGGAAGGTGCCACCACCGTGTCGTCTTAGGAAAGCGTTGAAAACACTTGCCGGTTCGTGCAAGCGTTGCATGGCCAGTGCATCGTTATAAAGGCTACCATTCTTAAAAACACTTATGTATGCGTTTTTCAGCAAAATTACACATACATACTATTGACGGGTTGTTTTGGTGCCTCAGATATGCGCTACATTTGCTTTTTTATTAACAATCGCACAGGTATGAACGCTGAACCTTGACCAACATTGGTGGGCGCTGCGAATGGAGTCCTATTAGGAGTATCGTTTGGTCACTTTGAAATCGTTTAGGGTACCGTTAAGGTGGACGAACAGAGAAAGGTGCAGATAGACAGACAGACAAACAGATTAAAATTTTTGCGTCGAAGGTCCTAAAGAAAGGCTATCGTCTCTAAAACTCTGGAACCCGTGACGCAGCTATAAAGCAAGTCTCCCCTTTCTTTTCGATATTCTGAGAGATCACTCGATGATAGATGTGAAGGGGTTGGTAGATCTGGCAGCAGCGTTTCTGAGGGCGAGAGGAGGCGCACGTGCGGTGTCTTTTGAT
Source organism: Rhipicephalus annulatus (assembly GCA_013436015.1). Lineage (NCBI taxonomy): Eukaryota > Metazoa > Arthropoda > Arachnida > Ixodida > Ixodidae > Rhipicephalus > Rhipicephalus annulatus. The sequence goes on along the minus strand of WOVY01000213.1, from coordinate 517,491 downwards.
GCTCCTCTCGTTTTACGCCGCCTTCCATCGCAATGCTTGGCGCCTAATCTTACGTAGCCGTTAGTAATTGGAGGCATGCGTTTTCTTGAGCGCTCGTTTGTGACACTGTTCCCAACTTAAAGAATATTGTTTGTTACAAAGTATTCAAACAACACACACGTCCAGCAGTGTGGTACATCGATGTGTTTAACAAAGCTGACACCAAGAGGAAGCGCTGAGCGTAACACAGTGGGGAGCGGTGTTCAAAAATGATTAGTGAGCAATGCCCGAGTTTTCGCTAATTGCACTTAGGGCACCTATTGCTAACGACGTCCTTCTGCTGTACAACGCGCCAAGTTTCAATTGACTGGCTCGATTTTTTCCAAAATACTGTTGTGTATTCAGTGAAAATAAATAGTGCGATTTTGAAACATTATTCGTTCGACAACGATAAGTTATTCACTGATTGAACTCTAGTGGCTTGTATGGTAGCAAAACCAGGCTTTCTAATTTAAATTTCACGCGAATATGATGGGTGAATGTTTTTGAAGAGATTTTCGAGACCGATAGTGCAGAAAACCAGCAGTACATGGGTAAAAGAATCACCTGTCGGTAAATCAATTAGAAAGTGGGCGTTGGCCATGACAAAACCTTAGCAAAACTTTGCAGGTGTGATGTACATCATGATTCACAGCATGAAGGTCTGTACACCTTGTGGTGTGAAAATCTTAAACTAAAAGCGATGTCCCGAATTGCTGGCTATATGTCCAGTACTTTGGGACATCTACTATAGCCGCAAAGCCTACCGCAAGGGGAAGCGCTGGGTGCAACGTTAAAGGAAGCATTTTTCAAAACATGACAACTGAGCAACACATGATTTTTCACTAATTGCACTTGAGACACTCAGTGCTGACAGTGTCGTTACGCTGCACAGCGCAATTCGTTCTATTTGGCTGACTGGATTTTTTACCGAGACACTTTTATGTATCCATTGAATATGTATGGCGTGACTTCTGAAAACCTGCTGATTGTGGCGCAATGATAAATTCTTCTCTAATTTAACTCTAGCGGCGTGTACCGCAGTAGAACCTTGATTGGTGTTTACAAATTCATGAGGTTACGCTGGGCGATTTTTTTCCCAGAAGAGCTTGCTCTGCAGGATAGGGCAGGAAAGCAGCATTGCAGAAGTAAAATAATCAACTGTCGGTAAATTGATGAGGAAGTGGACGCTAATCATGAAAAAAACTCAGCAAAAGTCTGCAGATGTGAGTTAAAATGGCGAACTAAAAGTGATGTCCACAATTTCTGGACATAGATGAGCGTGAACAAACACCCACACAACAGAAATCCCAGATACAGACTATATTGCTTATGACCCAAAACACTCACAATACAACATTTACTACATTTCACATTGCAATCTACTTGCACAAACAAGAAATATAACCAGAGGTCTTTAAGTACAACACTTACTCACACATTTCAAAAAATTTAAATGTACTACAAGGAACTGCCTTTATGACACATTACAGTGATATCGATGACAGCACGTCACCGCAACACACTTTAACTCACTCGACATACAGTAGTTACGCAGAATAACAATAAGAAAACGCATTAACGTTCAATACTTCCGAACACATCGCCAATTAAACTCAACACCTAACCTGTATTTAACTTGTATTTCTTGTCGCGCATGCACCTTTTATGCGGTGCTTATTTTTTTTGACAAGCCATTTGGGATGACGATGTCAAAGGTGGCGGCTCGGCGGTCACGGATGCTGCAAATGCGTCATCGCGATTGACCGATCTGTGGTGGTTCTTCGCAAGCTTGTGCACGTCGCAATATTGAGCCTGGGATGCCAACTTTCTCACCACTTTACTCATTTCGGGTGGCTGCCGTTTTAAGTGCGAATGCACTTTATAAGCGACCCTGAATCAGCCATTCACAGTGCGCCTCCTCCTCTCCACTAACAATGGCACGATGAGCCGAGAGGAGCGTCTGTAGCGATGGTGCAGCGACGTCACACACCACGTGATTGCGCGCGCTCCGTCCTCCGCTCCGTGGCTGCGCGCGCCCGTGCCGGCTCCCGCACCGCTCTCCGCGCGTGCGGTGCAGGACCGTAAGGTACCATAGTGTGAAGTAATAAATAAGAAGTGCGAATAATAACTATATATTATATATACAGCGAATTAAATATTTAAATAAATATTTATAATTTATATTATAAAATAAATATACAAGACGCATATTTTGTGCTTAAAACACATAAACATCATTATGGTGCGAATTTATTCTGACTATGCGCGTAAACTCACCAAAATTCACCGGGAAACTCTAATGGTTCCTGGGAGTCGTGATTTGATCACATGGGGGAGTTTACGTTAAGTCACTGGGGAATGCCAACGGATTTCAACTTTACTCCCCATCATAGCATCACCCCGTGCATTCGCACCTAACCATGTTCACCCTCGGGGAAATGCTTGGGAGTTTTTCCTGCATCCTCACCTGTACGGCATGTTTTTTTTTCTGACACGACTACTTCCTAATTGGTTTTTTTTTTACATTAAAACTTTTTCAGTGCACAGAAACTTCAGAACAAGAAAGAGGCAGACGTGCGCTTTTTTTTGCACCACGGCTTCTTCGGGTGAAATCTTGTACGGAATTCTCTGGTACTGTCTTGAGGTTTCTGCATTGACGAAGCTCCATTACTGGGTCTTTTCCCAGATGTTATGGATCATTTCGCCACCGCGTTCCGTCGATGTTCCCGATGATAAGGTCATACAGGGGGGTAGCCTTGCACAGGGCACTCACTTTCCTGCTGAAATAAGGTGTCTCAACCTCATTCTCAGCTTCAGAAAGCATCTGAACTGAACGGTTGACTAGACAAACAAGCATTTGTTTTGCTGTCAAGTTGCTGTCACTTACCAAATTCATTCGCACAATAACACTCGTGCTTCCGGTGTCTGTTAACACAGTGACATTCTTTTCCGCAATTTTTCTAGGCAACGTTTGCACTCCCTGCTTTACCTCTGTTGGCGCTGTTGCCATTACAGCACCCACCGTAGTAAGTTTCTTCCCAATTTTCAGCTCCACAAACCTGTCGCTGATCTCTTCTTCATCTTCTGGTGGCACTTTGTGCGTTTTCCTCGCTTTGTTACGACATGCGTCTGCCTTTTGCAAAAATTGACCACATTTAAAACTTGTCCATACACTACGTCATGTAAAGATGGTTTGACTACTGTTACGGCAATGAGCAGCTCGGTAACATAGAAGTCATGACGTAACGTTCTCCGCTGCACGCTTCTTTTTTTCAAGTGCAGATTTCTTGGACCTTCGAGACTTTCTTCCTTGACATTGGACAAACTCGTACCATCTTGTGCTTCCAAGAATTGATCGGCCAATTTGAGAATTACTTCAAGTGACGTAGCTCTCCTCTGTGTCAAATACAGCGAGTGGCTCGGCTGGCACCTGATGAGAAATCACTCTGAATGAGGAAATCACTAAGCTCACTGTACTCCTGTGTTGTCTCTGAAGCTCAATTCATCCGCCCGAATTAATGGCTAAGTCGGGCTGTCTACTGCATAGCTGTCTCACCATCAGCTGGCTTTGCCGTCTGAATTCAGTCTCAGAAACCTATTACAGTGATTCTGAAAACCTTTAGTAGAGCAGTCTCTATTTTTGCGTAATTAGCTTCATTGGTTTGCGTAGTACTGCAATGCGAACTGACCGCCTAACCACTCAAACGAGTACTCCAAACACTTGCTCAATGATGCTTCGCCAACTCTGGCTCCTCGAAATCGCCTCAAATCTTTGAAGTTGCGCATCAAGATCGTCCTTCATCTCAATACACGCTACGACCAGCTTGTTTGAATTGATTGATTTGTGGGGTTTAATGTCTCACAACCACCATATGATTATGAGAGACGCCGTAATGGAGATCTCCGGAAATTTTGACCACCTGGGGTTCTTTAACGTGCACCCAAATCTGAGCACTTGGACCTACAACATTTCCGCTTCCATCAGAAATGCAACCCCTGCAGCCGGGATTTGATCCCGCGACCTCCGGGTCAGCAGCCGAGTACCTTAGCCACTAAACCATCGCGGCAGGGCACTTGTTTGGGTTAAAACAGCAGCTGTTTCTTCCCTTTCACTGCTCTGTATTGTGACCTAAACAGAAGTTTCACTTGGTTGTTTCAAACGAAGTCCTTCCAGTTCTATTTCGGTCTGCTGCTATCTTTGTCTCGCAGCCTTCTCAGCTTGCACCTGCCTCTGTTGCGTCTCTCTTTCCTCCTTTACCTGTCGCTCCTTTGCCCCTCCTTCCTTCCTCAACTGTTGCTCCTTTGCCTCTGTTAATTATTTGGCCTTCTCGGCTGCCGACCTTTTTTCTCTAGGTCCAATTTTGACTAGTGCTCTCTTTGTTGTTTTGCCGGTCGCTCTTTCACCTCTCTGACTGCTTTCGCTGTCTGAGCCGCCAACCTGATAATAATAATAAACAACATAATAAACTACACGTTCTCTCTTTCTTTCACCTCTGAAGCGCATAACCAATTTTCGCGAGATTGAAGACGCTCCGCCGCGCTGGTCTAGTGGCTAAGGTACTCGGCTGCTGACCCGCAGGTCGCGGGTTCAAATCCCGGCTGAGGCGGCTGCATTTCCGATGGAGGCGGAAATGTTGTAGGCCTGTGTACTGAGATTTGGGTGCACGTTAAAAAACCCCAGGTGGTCGAAATTTCCGCAGCCCTCCACTACGGCGTCTCTCATAATCATATGGTGGTTTTGGGGCGTTAAACCCCACATATCAATCAATCAATCTAAATTGAAGGCGACGGCAGAATGGCAGCAGAGTTCGCTGCATGCATCGCCACATGTGGTCCCCACGCTCAAAGGTTGCGGCCTCTACGGAGGTCAGTCAATGTGGTATAATTGTGGGGAAGCTGTGAATAAAGCATTTAAAATAAAATACAAGGAAGAAAAGGCTGCTAACGCATTTCATTGTCAGTTTAGGAAACGCAGCACTCAAAGCAATTGTCGTGGAATCGGTGAGCATAACTTGAAGATAGGGCCCAGAAGAAACCGCTTTCGCATGCTGTAGCAGTACTTGTTTATTCGAAGGCTAAGGGAGTGGAGGTTAGTGACGACAGCTTTGACTTTTAGATGGGTCGCCGAGGTGTTTGAAATAAATACAGTACTATCTGAAAAGCACTGATTTGTCTGCCACTTTACGCAGTGAAGGATATGACTCATACGTCCAAATGTTGCAAGCGTCTAGCATAGCCCAAACCATGTCACAGTTTATTTACTTATTTATATATTTACATAGTTATCTAATGGCCGGTACAGAATGTAGTACTAAAATACACTTCGCAAATCGTGCAAAAAACAAGCACTACACCGTGAAGTCAGGGCAGACAATGCGTTTGGCAGATCTAAACAAACGTACACTATTCAAAACATAAAAGTTGTAATTCAAACAAAAAACGTATGTAACTAAAGTTACAATGTGCTAAAGCATTCAAGTTTTACACAGTAGTAACTAACGATGAGTGGAGAGTAGCATAATTGCAGATACTCCATTCAATGAGCATCGTTCCACAAGATGCAAAGCTATAGTCATCAAAGACAGGAACTTCTCAAACATCATGTATAAATATTTGAACTCATGTGAAAGCATACCTGCCACTTGTCACTGGAAAGAAAGGGAGGGGATAACGCTTATATGTGGTCACATAGAGCAGAAGCCTGGAGGCTTACATGGAGCATTCGGCTTGATTTTAGGACGAGTCAGCGAGCGATGAATACAAAATATCTGGTGTACCATTAAGAGACCAGCAGAGAGCAGCGTGGGTTTTAGGATATCATAGTCCAAATCAAGAAGAGGAAATGTACACGGCCCAGGCACGTAGCACATAGGCAGGATAAACGCTTGTCATTAAAGGTAATGAACTCCCAGCGAAGGCAAACGCACGAAGGAGGGACACACATTTATGTTGGCCATTGAGATTAAAAAGTTTCCAGGTATAACGTGCCAACAGAAAGCACAAGACTGGGTTTATGAGCTGATCACGGGAGAGGCCTCTGCTCTGCAGTGAGCAGGCAGTCCGATGATGATGACGATAGTGATGATGATGACCATGTTTACATGGAAGAATACCAGGCTAGTACTAATTTTTCTGAATTCTCCTGGAGAGTTATTTATTTATAACTTGTGGTAGCACGTTCTACTCTTCAATTGTTTTTGGGAAGAGGGAGTATTTGGAGGTGTCAACCTTTGATGGTATGGACACAAGTCGGTCCTGATGACTCGACCTGAGAGACCGTAAAATACGCAACACCTTCTTTTATTGTCCTGTGAGCATGAGAGCTTAAGCAGCCATGTGTGTTTAAGTAAAGAAATTTTATTCTAGTCACCACTTTTCACTATAATGAAAGCTGAGGGACGTTTCGTTGAGGGAGCATTTCGGTCACTGAAAATATGCACCTATATTTCGACATGGTACATCCCGCTGCTCCACACTGATTTTTTGTTTTGCTCATTTTGTCGTTTCTTTGTGGATCCCATATTATGCTTCTGTATTCAAATGCGGGTTGTATCATAGCCATGTACACAGTTAGTAAAACGTCTCGGGGCAAATTTTAACCTAAGTCTTGCAGTTTAAAGCTTAACGTCTGCTGTGTGACATAAGTTAGTAGTATGCTTTTTCTAAAATTAGTCGTCTGATATAATGCCTTAACACATGAAGTGCCTCACTTGTGTTAGTGGCTTACCATCTAGCATAGTGGCTTACCATCTAACACAATTTTTTTGTTTTTCTGGTTACGCGCCCGTATATTGTTTTTTTTGTTTATTTTTATTTTTCATTGTGTGCACCAATCAGTAAATCACGGTTGGGCTGAAGCTAACACGAAATGATTATCATAACTCGATATTTTACAATATTGCTGCGGTATGAGCCGGACTGTGGTACGAGCCGGGCATGAGGAGGAGGAATGCAGGTTGTCTGGTTGGGCCAGTTAATTCCGTCTTTGCTTGCCATTGCCTGAGCTCATTCTCACCTTGTAGATATAGTCAACAATATTTCAAATGTAACGATTCTCGGTGGATTTACTCGGTAGTCGGCTAAGCACCACGATTCCGCAAGCGTCTCATCTACGCCAAAGGTGCCACGTTGCTGGACTGCCACCGCTGGCCGCTAAGATTTCTCTCAGCGAAAACGAATCACAGATCGCGGCAGCTGCAGACCTCGCACCAGTCCCAGCAGCACCGTGAGTACCCACTTCAGTCGCGGCTGCTCCCTGACTGAGTCAGCACCTGATAGAGCCTCACACGTTCTGTGGCATATCTAGCGAGGATGTGAGCGCTTCGTACGCATTACTCTACACTGTTGAGAAAATATTATCAATGGGTCGAGGCGAGCCAGCTGTTCAGCGTAGTCTTTTTCTTGACGAACATGGCGCTCATGTGGCATGTGAACTAAAAGAGTAGCCTCGAGACATGGGATCTTTTTGTGTGCGAAAGAAAAGAGAACTTTGGGGATTCCGTAGCGAAAGTAAAACAGGCAGAACAAACGCCGCGGCGAAAAGCCCTTGTCCCGGGGAGGTACGCGCTAAATTGAAGTTCTGCAAGACCGTCAACGTTTCCATGTCAGAAGAGGAGTAAGTTGGCTATCTATTGAAAGACATCGCAGAGAACGTATACCACTTACTTATTGGCAAAGAGAGCCTTGCCAATAAGCCGAAGTGATTCGCCGACAGTAGCCGAAGTGATTCGCCACAACAAAACATTCGGGACACGGGAAGATGCGGAGCATTACTGCCAAGTTCGGTCATCTGCAAATGTGACCACTGTCGCAAGTGTTGACGAATGTACGTAATTCGGTCTCACGTCGACAATACGCGCGATCGTTTTTGAAGTGCTTACCGAACAATCTCTCCCGACTCCACCCGACATGCTCGCCCACTCATACGATGCAATCTCAATGCCACTGCCCTCTAATGATCACATGTCCTTTGCCGCTGCAGGCGTCATCAACAACAACTTCAGGCCTGGCTCTCCACCTAGGCCACAGCGCAATGACTACCACCAAAAGTCGAGGTATGAACACCGCTTCAGTTGTCCCCGCTGGCCAGTCACCGCCTATAAGCGCCTGAACGACGAATCGTTTGCGCCACCACGTCGAGCCGAGATCTTCCATCAGTATGCGTACCGTCAATTTCTCGTGTGTTACTGTTGTTGTATTGCCAGACATATAGATCATTTCTGTCATCGGCAGCGAGAAAACTCCCGATACGATTCGATATCAGCGTCTCCTCGTGCTGGCAACAGTCGCAATAACGATCAATGACTTGGCTATTATGGGAACACCTGATGACTTGATAATTGACGTAACAGCTCTTCCGCTTCTGACCGTACTTCGACGTCTCCCCTGCCCGACTGCGTCGCTCACCTTCACTGGGACGACGGCTGTCACCACCGCCACCACCGAGAAACTAGCAGGCACGACCGATGGAGGTAAAGCCGCACATAAGCATTCGCCTTAGATGCCTCCGCCAGTTATGGTGTTGAGAAGCAAGATACATGTGTTGATAGATGATTGGTGTGCTAGTGTTTTAGTGGCGATGGTCTCAGTTGTGAGTATTTTCTTCAAGTATTGTCTTAGGTTCTGCTAGCGTGAATCAATGAGATTCCGTGGCGTTGATGGCGAAATCTTCGATACTCTGGGAATCCGTACAGTCATTATATTGGCAGGAAAGTCATTCTCAGCTGAGTTTTGGGTACTGAAGCCTTGCACTGTTGATGTAATGGCATCAACTTTCTCCAAGACTATTGTGCTTTTGTCGACTGTAAAAACCGGTAATGCTACTGTCACTGGTGAAATTGTTCCTGCCTTTGTTGATGAGCCGCAGGGCACGGATGACGCCTTGATTTTTTCGATGAACTGACAGTGTTATCATGGTCATTCAGGTCAGTAGCGTTATTACCTTCAATTCTGGCCACATCTGCTTCTGATGCTGTTGTTTAATCTCTCTGTCATCGTTCAGTGTGCCAAGAAAGATATAATACCACCACATTCTGTTGTATTGGCTGATAACGAAGCAACCTTGTAAACACTTCACTGTTCACGAACACCTGTTTTGCTTCCTCGAGGAAATAAGATCGGTGTGTTCAACGATGCCCCCGAAAAACCCATAGCTGCCAATAATAACGACGCAAGGGAGTAATTGTCAGTCATTTGCAATTGCAGTTGCGCGAAGGAGTCCGCCATATTGAGCATTATTACCACGTCTTTATGACCACACAAGCAGCACACTTTACTACATCTTGTAGGATGATTCTGTGTTTAACTTTTGTCACAAGAAGAGGATAGTCTACTTCTACTGTGCTCTGGCAATAAGCACAGGATTACTACAAGCACTGCTCGTTCGATCCACCAAAAAAACTTATCGAGTGTGATCGTCGCAGCGCAAAATTATCGCCTAACAGACTCGTGATATATGCTGCATAAGGGTGTTCTTGAAACTTTGTGTATTCCATGGGCAACACTTGTCAGCCTTGTGAAAGGAAAAAAGAAACGGTTCCTGGAGGTTTCGCGTTGCTACAGATGACTCAACGCCGTCACTGAAAAAGATGTATATCCAATGTCCCAGGATTGCTGATGTAACCGACTGTTGGAACTCGGCTTTGTACTTCATATCTGTAGAAGCACCATCATGGCCTTGACAGATACTTATGCATGTTTCTGACAAGAATAAGACCGCGTTTGGGACGCCCGATTGATTTTATCAATTCAAATAACTAATAAAAATAGAGAAGGATCTATTTCTACAGTAGTATTACATTATGGTGGCAAGAGCGAAAAGCATCAAAACCTGACACACGCTCCTGCCTCGTTCACTAATTTGGCTGCAGTGAACAGTACATAGTACGATAAAAACTTCTGGTACATAATCATCTTACAAGATAGCAAGGTATAACAGCAAATGACACGGAGCATTAACATATATGCAAAAATTGAACACAATGCCTGATTCAGTTATACAATGCTAGCATCAGTAGCATTTCAATAAAGCATATTTTGAGAATATTAGATAAATACGAAGAAGGTTAGCCATATTCAGATTAGTTTTTATTGAACAATGACTGAAACAAATTCTTAGTAAACGTATTGAAATTGGTGAACTCTGGAAAAGTTAGCAATGTCACGTTTTCATGACTGATGTGCTATCTGCCGTAATGGGTCCATGTAGTTCGAATAACTGTCCTTCGAAGCGGGTAATGAGCTTGCACCTGCGGCACATATACCATGGGCAGCTTATTAGCTTTTATGTGTTGGAATATTTTATCCTAATAATTCTGAGAGGCCTTTAGTAGGTCATACCGCTGAAACAAAAGGTTCAAAACTAAAATGTTGTGGCTTCCCGTGGTAATTTTCGAAAAATCTCAGCACCCCATATTGAAAAGTAATAAGTTTCTTACATTAGTGGACATATGTAGTGCCCCATTCTACTATACAGTACAAGAGCCCAAAGTAAAACAACGAACAATATGGCGCCTTTTTCAACCGCATGGGTACAATATCAACTATCCTAAATAAACAGCCTGTAATATTGCTCTGATCAGCCGTAACATTAGTAACATAAATTATCCTTGACAGATCTTTTTTAAATCACACAAATCAATGTTTCAATTTTCACACCTGTTCCAGTTCAGCCGTCCGAAATTCAATGTAGTGTTACGAATACGTGTTTTATTATTTGGCGCATATACAATGTGCTCACTTTTTTTCACAATCAACTCCAATCTATTTATTTCAAACTAATTTTATAGTTGATTTAAATATGTGTTAACTGCACTTTGCAACACGGTCATTCGATTGTCGACAAAGGCACATTAGTACCATAAGCAAACATTTTGACTTGTTGGCAAAATGGAATGAGAGCAAGGTCAATATTATAAAGATTGAACCATAGCGGAACTAATATGGACGCTTGAGGAACATCGTTTATAATTTTTAATTTATTCATTGATTGTAACACATTGGTACCGCTTTAATAAGTAAGATTGCACCAATTTTAGTGCAACACCGCAAATATTGTTATTATACAGTTTATCTAAAGGAACGTTGTGATGCCCCAAATAAAAGGCTTATAGTCTACAAGCTTTCTTGAGAATTGTTTATAGTTTCATGTTTAGCTTTCAGTAGCACTTTCTCGCACTATCTTCTTTTTCGAAATGCGTACTATCCCTCGCACAAAATAGTGCACTTTGTCATGCAGTACTCAATACGGGTGTTCATTATTGTTTCGAAAACTTGAGATAATACAGGTAACATGGAGATTGGCCGATAAATGTTGGTACGATGATCTGTTTTTTTTTTTGATGAATTAGGCGCACTCAAGCTATTTTAAGCACATCAGAAAATACACCGCTTTCAACGATTGAGTTAGCAACATGGGCAATGCGAACAGAATATATGTCTGAAATGTGCTTGACCGGAAGCGAAAGTATATAGTCATTACCTGAAGCAGAATCATCTTCAAGTTTTGCCTTTATTTTGTCAACTGCGTGCGCTGTTGAAGAGAAAAAAAAACGTAAACAGTATAGAAGGCTCTTTCTTTCTACGTTCACAGCGTTTTGCAGGCCAAATGGTAACGCACATTCCCTACTGCGCATAAAGTAAGTATTTGTTGCTCCAGCATCTTTTTCAGCACTGACAGTGTCCTGAGCCGACGTTACCTGTATGGCATTACTTGTATTTTTCCTATCAGTTATATTATTCTCAGCTTGCCAGACTTTACTCAAGTCGTCTGAAATCCCGGAAAACAAATATTTGTAGTATTGTAGCTATCAAGTTTATATCAGTATCAAGCATAGTACGATAACTTTTAAACTCGGACGGTTTAGCAAGACGTTTGGTTTTGAAAAAGAATGCTGTAATTTGTTTCTAATCTTTATTAGGTTTGAGAACGTAACAGTAAGCCATGGTTTTTTGGTTTTCATTTTACGTTTCCTGTTCTAATTAAGAGGAAAAGCCCAATCATAACAATGTTCTACCTTGTCACCAAAATAATATTGTATGCTTCATTAGAGTCTGTGGTAGACGTCACAAATTTCACATTTAATTTTTCGACGAGCGAGCGATATGCTTCTAGCGAATTAGAAATTATGCACCGATAAAGGAAGTGCCTGCTTTGAAGGCTTGGGCTTTCATAGACGGCAACACACAAAAACCTGCGAGATAATCGCCGATATCCAGCGTTAGCTTAAAACCCACAAAGCGCTAAGGCAAGGGCATTTGTGATGCAAACGTTGAGTAACGTGGCACCGTCAGCTGTGAGCTGAGCTGACTAGTTAGGTTTACTAGGTTTTCAAATGCATAAGATATTATGTTGCTCAAGTTTCTTGTACTTATATTGTTGTCTATCATTTTAATACTCACATCACTCACAATCGCACACCCCAAAAACACTCCCTCTTTCAAAAAACAATTGAAGAGTAGAACGTGCTACCACAAGTTATAAATAAATAACTCTCCAGGAGAATTCAGAAAAATTAGTACTAGCCTGGTATTCTTCCATGTAAACATGGTCATCATCATCACTATCGTCATCATCATCAGACTGCCTGCTCACTGCAGAGCAAAGGCCTCTCCCGTGATCAGCTCATAAACCCAGTCTTGTGCTTTCTGTTGGCACGTAATACCTGGGAGCTCTAATCTCATCGCCCAACCTAAATGTCTGTCCCTCTTTCGTGCGTTTCCCTTCGCTTGGAGTTCACTACCCTTAATGTCTAGCGTTTTTCCTGCCTACTTGCTACGTGCCTGGGCCGTGTACATTTCCTCTTCTTGATTTGCACTAAGATGTCCTAGAACCCACGCTGCTCTCTTCTGGTCTCTTAATGTTACACCTATATATTTTGTATTCACCGCTCGCTGAGTCATCCTAAAAACAAGCTAAATCCTCTATATAAGCCTGCAGGCTTCTGCTTGATGTAAACACATATAAGCGTTACCCCCTTCCTTTTTTTCCAGTGACAAGGGGCATGTATGCTTTGACATGAGTTCAAATATTTATACATGACGTTTGAGAAGTTCTTGCATGTGATGACTATAGCTTTGCTTCTTATGTAATGATGTTCATTGAGTGGAGTGTCTGCAATTGTGCTACTCTCCAATCATCGTTGGTTTCTATTGTGTAAAACTTGAGTGCTTTAGCACATAGCAACTTTGGTTTCATTTGTTTTTTGTTTCAATTACAACTTTTATGGTCTTAAGAGTGTACGTTTGTTTAGATCTGCCAAAAGCATTGAATGCCCTGACTTCACGGTATAGTGCTTGTTTTTTGCACGATTTGTGAAGTGTATTTTAGTACTAGATCCCGTACCGGCCTTTAGCTAACTGTATCAGTATATAAATAAGTAAATAAACTGTGACATGGTTTGGGCTATGCTACACGCTTGCAACATTCGGACGTATGAGTCATCTCCTTCACTGCGTAAGGTGGCAGACAATTCCGTGCTTTTCAGATAGTACTGTAATTATTTCAAACACTTCGGCGACCCATCTAAAAGTCAAAGCTGTCGTCACTAACCTCCACTCCCTTAGCCTTCAAATAAACAAGTACTGCTACAGCATGCGAAAGCGGTTTCTTCTGGGCCCTATCTTCAAGTTATGCTCCCGGATTCCACGACATTTGCTGCGAGTGCTGCGTTTCTTAAACTGACAATGAAATGTGTTAGCAGCTTTTTCTTCCTTGTATTTTATTTTAAACGCTTTATTCACAGCTTCCCCACAATTATACCACATTGACTGACCTCCGTAGAGGCCGCAACCTTTGAGCATGGGGACCACATGTGGCGATGAATGCAGTGAACTCTGCTGGCATTCTCCCGTCGCCTTCAATCTTGCGAAAATTGGTTATGTGCTTCAGAGGTGAAAGAAAGAGAGAGCGTGTTGTTTATTATGATGTTTATTATTATTATCAGGTTGGCGGCTCAGACAGCGAAAGCAGTCAGAGAGGTAAAACAGCGACCGATGAAAGAAAAAAGAAAAAATCTAGTCAAAATTCGACTTAGAGAAAGGCCGGCAGCCGAGCAGGCCAAATATTTATCAGAGGCAAAGGGGCAACAGTTGAATAAAGAAAGAGGGGCAAAGGAGCGACAGGTAAAAGAGTAAAAAGAGGCGCAACTGAGGCAGATGCAAGCTGAGAAGGCTGCGAGACAAAGATAGCAGCAGACCGAGATAGAACTGGAACGACTTCGTTTGCAACAACCAAGTGAAACTTCTGTTTAGGTTGTGACAATACAGAGCAGTGAAAGGAAAGAAACAGCTTCTGTTTTAACCCAAACAAACTGGTCGTAGCGTGTAATGAGAGAAGGATGATCTTGATGCGTACCTTCAAAGATTTGAGGCAACTTCAAGGAGCCAGAATAGACCGAAGCATCATTGGGGAAGTGTTTTCAGTACTCCATTCAATAGTTAGGAGGTCAGTGTGTATTGCAGTACTACGCAAACCAATGCAGCTAATTACGCAAAAGTGGAGGCTGCTCTACAAATGTAATTCAGAATCACTGTAATAGGCTTCCGAGACAATTTCAGACGGCAAATCCCGCTGATGTTGAGACAGCTATGCAGTAGACAGCCCGACTTATCCACTTATTTGGGCGGATGGATTGAGCACTCAGGGACAACACAGGAGTACAGTGAGCTTAGAGATCTCCTCATTCAGAGCGATTTCTCATCAATTGCCAGCCGAGCCACTCGCTGTGCTTGAAAAAGAGGAGAGTTACATCACTTGAAGTAATGCTCGAATTGGCCGATCAATTATTGGAAGCACAAGATGGCACGAGTTTGTCCAAGGTCAAGGAAGAAAGTCTCGAAGATTCAAGAACATCTGCACCCGAAGAAGAGAAGCATGCAGCGGAGAACGTTACGTAATCATTTCTGTGTTACCAAGCTGCTCATTGCTGTAACAGTAGTCAAACCATCTGACATGATGTAGTGTATTGACATGTTTCAAATGTGGTCAAACTTCACAAAAGGCAGACGCATGTCGTAACGAAGCGGGGAAAACGCACAAAGTGCCACCAGAAGACGAAGAAGAGATGAGCGACGAGTTTGTGGAGCTCCAAAGCAGGAAGAAACTTCTTAAGGCGGGTGCTGTAATGGTAACAGGGCCAACAGAGGTGAAGCAAGGAGTGCAGACGTTGCCTAGGAAAATTGCGGAAAAGAATGTCACTGTTTTAGAGACACCGGAAGCACGAGTGTTATTTTCGGATGAGTTTGGTAAGTGACAGCAACCCGACAGCAAAACGAGGCTGGTTTGTCTAGTCAACCGTTCAGTTCAGATGCTCTCTGAAGCTGAGATTGAGGTTGAGACACCTAATTTTAGCAGGAAAGTGATTGCCTTTTGCATGGCTACCCCCCGGTATGACCTTATCATCCGGAACATTAACGGAGCGCGATGGCCAAACTATCCATAACGTCTGATAAAAGACCCAATGATAGAGCCCCCGTCAATGCAGAAACCTCAAGATACAGTGCAGGAGAATTCCGTACAGGACTTCATCCGAGCTCACGAAGAAGCCGAGGTGCAAAAGAAAGCGCACTTCTGTCTCTTTCTTGTTCTGTAGCTTCTGCGCACTGAAAAATATTTATATGAAAAAGGAGCCATTCAGGAAGTTGTCGTGTCAGACAAGAAAACATGTCGTACAGGTGAGGATGCAGAAAAACTCCCAAGCATTTTCGCGAGAGTGAAGATGGTTAAGTGCGAATGCACGGGGTGATGCTATCTATGATGGGGAGTAAAGTTAAAATCCGTTGGTATTTGCCAGTGACTTAACGTAAACTCCCCCGTGTGATCACATCGCAATTCCCAGAAACCACTACACCCTCCCGGGAAATTTTGGTGAGTATACGCGCATATGTGAGAGTAAATTCGCACTATAGTGACGTTTATGTGTTTTGGTATTTGCAGGATAGTGTATTGTCTATTTATTTTATACGATTAGTTATATTTATTTGTTTCATTATTTAATTCGCTGTATATATATTATATAGTTGTTATTCGCACTATTTATTTATTACATCACACCCCCGCACCGTCTCGCATCGGCTGCGGCGCCTGCATTTCCGATGGAGGCGGAAATGTTGTAGGCCCGTGTGCTCAGATTTGGGTGCACGTTAAAGAACCCCAGGTGGTCGAAATTTCCGGAGCCCTCCACTACGGCGTCTCTCATAATCATATGGTGGTTTTGGGACGTTAAACCCCACAAATCTATCTATCCCGCACCGTCTCGCACCGCACGCGCGGAGAGCGGTGCGGGAGCCGGCGCGGGCGTGCGCAGCCATGGAGCGGTGGGTAGAGCAAGCGCAATCGCGTGGTGGGTGACGTCGCTGTGCCGTTGCTACAGACATTCCTCTCTGCTCCTCGCGCTGTTTTTGTTGGGGAGAGGAGGAGGCGCACTGTGAGCGGCGGATTCAGGCTCGCTTTTACAGTGCATTCGCACTTAAAACGGCAGCCACCTGAAATGAGCCAAGTGGTGAGAAAGTTGGCAACCCAGGCTCAATATTGCGACGTGCACAAGCTTGCGAAGAACCACCACAGATCGGTCAATCGCGATGACGCATTTGCAGCATCCGTGACCGCCGAGCCGCCACCTTTGACATCGTCATCCCAAATGGCTTGTCAAAAAAAATAGGCACCGCATAAAAGGTGCATGCGCGACAAGAAATACAGGTAAAATACAGGTTAGGTATTGATTTTAAATGGCGATGTGTTCGGAAGTATGGAACGTCAAAGCGTTTTCTTATTGTTATTCTGTGTAACCACTGTATGTCGAGCGAGTTAAAGTGTGTTGCGGTGACGTGCTCTCATCTATATCATTGTAATGTGTCATAAAGGCAGATCCTTGTAGTACATTTAAATTTTTTGAAAAGTGTGAGTAAGTGTTGTACTTATGGACCTCTGGTTACATTTCTTATTTTGTGCAAGTGGATTGCAATGTGAAAAGTAATAAGTGTTGTATTGTGAATGTTATGGGTCATAAGCAATATACTCTGTATGTGGGACTTCTGTTGTGTGGCTGTTCGTTCACGCTCATTCATACCCAGCAAGTGAGGACATCACTTTTAAATCACCGTTTAAACTCACATGCAGACTTTGGCTGAGGTTTTATCATGATCAGCGTCAACTTCCTCATCAATATACCAATAGTTGATTATTGTACTTCTGTAATGCTGCTTTCCTGCACTATCCTGCAGAGAAAGCTCTTCTGGGAAAAACATCGCCCAGCGTAACCCCATGAATTTGTAAACACAAATCCAGGTTCTCCTGCATTACACGCCACTAGAGTTAAATTAGAGAATAATTTATCATTGCGCTACAATTAGCAGATTATCAGAAGTCACACCATACATGTTTACTGGTTACATAAAGGTGTCCTGGCGAAAAATCCAGCCAACCAAATAAAACAAATTGCGTTGTGCAGCATAAGAACGTTGTCAGTACTGACTGTCTCAAGTGCAATTAGCGAAAAATTAGGTGTTGCTCAGTTTTCATGTTTTGAAAAATGCTTCCTATAACGTTGCACCCAGCGCTTCCCCTTGCGGTAGGCTTTGCGGCTATCGTAGATGTCACAGAGTGCTGGACATATAACCAGCAATTCGGGACATCGCTTTTAGTTTAAATTTTTCACACCACAAGGTGTACAGACCTTCAGGCTGTGAATCATACTGTGCATCACATCTGCAGTCTTTTGCTAAGGTTTTGTCATGAACAACGCCCACTTTCTCGTCGATTTAACGACAGGTGATTCTTTTACCCTTGTACTGCTACTTTTCTGCGCTATTGACTTGGAAAATCTCTTCAAAAAAAAAACATTAGTTTCAACTACAAAGCCTGGTTGTGCTACCATACAAGGCACAAGAGTGCAATCAGCGAATATGTTATCGTTGTCGAACAATCAAATTTCAAAATTCTACTATATATTTTCACTGAATACACAAAAGTGTTTTGAAGAAAAAATAAGCCAGCCAATTAAAACTTATCGCGTTGTACAACAAAAGGACGTCGTTAGCAATGCGTGCCCTAAATGCAATTAGCGAAAACTCGGGCATTGTTCACTAATTATTTTTGAACACCGCTCCCCACTGTGTTACGCTCAGCCCTTCTCCTTGGTGTCAGCTTTGTTAAACACGTCAATGTACCAGACTGCTGGACGTGTGTGTCGTTTGAATACTTTGTAACAAACAATATTCTTTAAGTTGGGAACAGTTGGGAACAAAGGAGCGCTCAAGAAAGCGCATGCCTCCAATTACTAACGGCTACGTAAGATTAGGCGCCAAGCAGGGCGATAGAAGGCGGCGTGAAACGAGAGAAGCATCAAAAGACACCGCACGTGCGCCTCCTCTCCCCCTCAGAAACGCTGCTGCCAGATCTACCAACCCCTTCACATCTATCATCGAGTGATCTCTCAGAATATCGAAAAGAAAGGGGAGACTTGCTTTATAGCTGCGTCACGGGTTCCAGAGTTTTAGAGACGATAGTCTTTCTTAAGGACTTTCGACGCAAAACTTTTAATCTGTTTGTCTGTCTGTCTGTCTGTCTGTCTGTCTGTCTGTCTGTCTGTCTGTCTGTCTGTCTGTCTATCTGCACCTTTCTCTGTTCGTCCACCTTAACGGTACCCTAAACGATTTTAAAGTGACCAAACGATACTCCTAATAGGACCCCATTCGCAGCACCCACCAATGTTGCTCAAGGTTCAGCGTTCATACTTGTGCGATTGTTAATAAAAAAGCAAATATAGCGCATATATGAGGCACCAAAACAACCCGTCAATAGTATGTATGTGTAATTTTGCTGAAAAACGCATACATAAGTACTTTTAAAAATGGTAGCCTTTATAACGCTGCACTGGCCATGCAACGCTTGCACGAACCGGCAAGTGTTCTCAACGCTTTCCTAAGACGACACGGTGGTGGCACCTTCCCCTCGCATTGCTTTTTACACCTTATGACCTCGGAGACGGGTGTGCCCAGCGCGCGCCCCGTCCTCCCGGATAACTGCCGGATAGTTCCCATGTCTCACGTGTGACGTGACTTCATGCGCTTGTCCTCCTTTGCTGGACGCTCGAGGCACTCTAACGCAGCCCCTTCAGAATACCATTCACTGATTTTCTTGCGCAGAACATAAATAAACATTTTGTACACTCTCTCATGACGCAAGACTACCATCTTTCGGCGACATTTGCGTTGTAACATGCAGATACGGGCCCATTTTTTGATAAAAATTCCGCCCCTTCCCCACCTTTGGCTGTGCATTGCGTCGACGAACCTTCGAAAACCCAGGGCGAACTCATATCAGCGAGAAACAGATAAAGGCGAGGTAATGTTGAACAGTGTTTTCTACCAGGAGACGAAGGCTCATTCTTCAGCGACAAAGCACGAGATGAAGTGTGTTTTCTACCAGCGCATGAAGCCTTGTGCTCAGTGACAAAGGGACAATTTAAGTGTGGTTTTCCGCCATAGGGAGTGTCACAGAACGAGCGCTAAAATAGGCGCGCCGCCAAATTCTTGCGATAACGGGCGGGAGAAACGCCGCGAGGTCAAAAGAAAAAAAAAAGAAAGCAAACGTCCAAGGCTCCCCGGGCGCGCGCTCTCCCCTCGGAAGCGTGGCTTCGCCGACGAACCTCCTCACCCCACATCGGCGGCCCAGCAAGCCCGCGATTTTTCTAGATGGAAAGGGGCGTGGTCATACCGAGTTGAGTCATCCGCCGCGGAGGGCATTCCAACCGTCTCGCATCTCCTCAGCCTTCGCTGCGTATCGCGCCGACGAAATGACGAGAACTTTTTGGAATGTGGCACGGAAGGTATTTAATCGAGCGGCCGAGACGAGAGAGCAGGAGAAGGCGGAAGTGAGCGCCAGAGCGCGTAGGGATTCCGCCGTGTAGTCGGCGAAGGTTTTCGTCCGTAGGGACGAAGCCGGAGATGAAGAGGATTTCCACCTGAGGGGTGAAGGCTCGAGCTACAGGCAAGAGCGTGTGTTTACCGTTATTGAGCGAAGACGCGTGGCAACAGCTGCGTGTATGAAGCCGACGTGTTTTGGCGAAGAAGTTGAAGTTTGAAGAGTGGCCAATTGAAGACGCGAGGTTTCCTGGAAAAGAAACTTCAGGGGGCAGCGGAACGACAACAACGCTAGACTTTGAGTGAGTGATTCTCGGAAGAGTATCATACAGACTTTTGTTCCAAGGACTTTAGACTGAATAGGTTTTCTATCTCTTTAGTCTTCAAGTGTCTTGGTTGTTCAATGCATGCGACTGCATTGTAGTGCGTATTGTTGTCTGTGTCTGTTGTTTCGAGTGTGGCTGATTGTACTGTGTAATACGTTGTCTGATTGATGACATTTTATCCTCATCTATTGTGGAGTGTGCATACTTGTGTGTTTTTTTCGATCTGCCGTTATTGAGAATTTAATTTTGTTTGTTTATCAACTCTCGGCTCTGAATTGTTCTTTGGGCCACAGCCGGCGTCTGGCGCGCCAAAAAGGACCACTTCTAAATTGTCCACGCTTTCGTGGTGCGGTTCGGGGGGCCGATATTTCGGCCCTTGGAGTTAGCCCGGCGATCGCCTCCCTATTTAACGGGACCGGTGTGACAGGGAGATGACGTGTTCTGCTGTAGCGGCACGTGAGTGGTCAATGTGCTTCCAGCAAAGTTTTGGTGTTGAACTGCAGTCCCTTGATGACGCGAAGAATTTTTGTAAATGTAACTTCGTACACAGCGGGACGATGACCGACGCTGAACTTTGAGCGAGAGCTGCCTTGAAGTCAAGCATTCAAGCTTCGTTCCAAGAACTCGCAAATGTTATCGTTTGACGAATATTCTAATCCATAAGTGTGCCTGAGTAGTTGATGCATGAGACTGCATTCTAGCACATGTTGTTTGCGCCCGTTGCTTTGCATGTACTGGAGTGTGATCGGTGACATAATTTTTTGGATAACTGTCGAGTGTACTACGTTTGAGTTTTTAGTTCAGTCTTAACTTAAATTTATTATATTTTGTTATCAACTTTTGGCTTCACATTGTTTTTGCACCGCAGTCGGCGTTTGCTACTCGCCAAAAAGACAAACACAAAGTTGTATGCCCATTTGTGAGGCAGTTCGGAAGGGGGGCATTATGTTGGCCCTCGCAGTTAGCCCGGCAATTGTAGCTCTAAATAACCGCACACGTCACAGCATGTTCGACCACTCGTGAAAACACCCCACCATTGTGACGTCTCTGAAACTTTTAGTATTGTATGTCTACGACTCACTAGCGTGGCAATGGACTGTTTGAGCTAGCCCCGGTCACTCGAAGAAACTCCTTTCAGACTACCGATGCTAGTAACATGTGGTCTGGCAAGCATCGTAGTTCATCTATGCCGTCAAGCCACTTGAGGCTTCTTCTAACCAACAGTACTCAACAGGACTGCATTGTCTTGCGGCGCATGTTACGTGGGCCAGACAAACAGATGCCTAAACGAATTATAATGGGAACACTCCATTATTGTTGGTAATGGCAAAGATGGCTTCCCGGCGCAACATGTGAGCACGTGTGGATACTCTCCGCTGTTCTAGAAGACACCAGTTTTTTCAGTAAGATTAAAAAAAACACCAGGGTATAATTCATAAGGCTGCTCGAATGGCGGCACTTGGAAGAAGCGCATGCGTAAGCAAGTCATCATCAGTTGCTGTGTCAGAAAGAGAGCTATGTTTTTTGATGCGAGGGTTGGCGCAGCAGACGCACTGATTGCCTATGATAATTTGCATCTTATAATCTGCCATTTTTTTTTCATGTTTTCTTGTCTTTTTTTCGTTCACTGGGGTTCATAAAGAGCCTTCTTGTCAGCAAAATTATAGTTGAAAGTTAGCGCTTGTGCCGGCCTTTTCGTGTCCGCCGTGTATTTTTTCACGCTGTTAAACTTGAAGTATTCTACGAGTTACTGAATGAAACTTGTATGTTCTTTTTTCTGTCTGACCTGCACAATGGCCGCAGAGATTGTGTGTCAAGGTATCCATGGCATTGGCGTGACTTAGAAGGGGGGGGGAGGCATGGAGGCACAAGTGCCCCAGGCGCCAGTTGGGAAGGGCACCGAGCCACGTCCGCTGAAGATGCGCTCGGGCACTTCCTGAGGACCAAAAAAGTCTGCGAGTCTCATGGACGAGAACATAAAAAGAAAAAAAGAAGTAAGCTAAATAGGTTGGTGTATGCCTGTTTCCACATGAGCAAGAGATTTTATTTACAAAAGTACGTATCCTTGATAGTAGACAGAATTAGCTTCTGCAGTTCTGCTTCTCTATATGGCTGGTCTGAAATATTTTTGGTGATGCGTGCATGTATATAAGTATGCAAGTGTAATGCTACTCACGCGCTCAAAGAAGGAACCTCTCTAACCTTGCTCCTTCTACCTTCATCACTGAATTGATATCTTAAAACGTTCGTTTTGTTTTGATTCCTCCCAAACTAACTTGGTTTTTCCGTGCAAATATAGCCCTATTGATAGTCGGGAAGGGAAAGCACTACCCACGGCCTTCTCGGTGAGGAGTTGTGTTTGGAAAGCTCTTTCCCAATTCATCGAACATGCCATCCTCCAAGGTTACGCGGCGAGTTTTCATGGACAGATGTAGGACTGAAAGAACGAAAAAATAAAACTTAGAAGGAACTTCCCTGCAAGGCTTCATTATTATTCTTTTCAAATGACAAATTCTATCACAGACTTCTTTCTTTAATTAACTGCGTTGCCCATCCTTGTTTTTATGTGTGTATCGGCACTTTTTCTGCGACATTTTTGCTTGATTAGCGCGCGTAGACTGAGATTGACTGTGAGGCAAGTAGTGCCCCACGTAATTCTTTTTCAGAAGATTTCGAGGTGTTCAGGTATTCTGATCGAGAGGGAGGTGGCAAATGTGAAGTGAACGTCACTCACTGAATTAAAATTGTTGTTCCCAGTCCACAAACAATGTAACTTCCTCGGAAGTGCTTGCGGCAATTGCATGCGCGGAATTTCGGCGGATTTCTTCTTCTAAGCTCCCTTTATACCTCTGTATGTTCATTATCCATGAATGAAAACCGTAAATGTGAAATCCCATCTGCTGTATTATATGCGCGATGCACAAATTGTGACAAAGAGCACCACTGAATGCATTTGTCAGGCTTTCAAAGCTCTTGTTGTTTCCATAAGCCAGTGCATGGTCATAAACTGGTTTTTAAATTAGGCTGATCGAAGGGGTAAACTCAGAAGAAAAAAAAACGCACTCGGGCCACTAACTACCCTACTTTAGAGCAACGTTATGTGATGCAATGCCGCGTCACGTAATTGTAGTGTTTTAGCATGTCGGCTTTTGCGTCTGTGTCCTCAGTGGTGGGCCTCGTGCAGAAGAGCACAGAAAAATTCTATTATGAATGCATTCAAGGCATTATTACTGTCCACTATACTTTAACAAGTGTAAAACGTTGCCACAAACTCAAGAAGATATACATGTACCGTCGGCATCCAATGAATTGCGAACACTGTTAGGTATTAAAAAGTGTACAGTGCGCTCCACTCAGTCATTACCTTGCATATGCACGCATCAATTCTATTCGGTAGCACCGCGCATGTCCGATATTTTGACTGTACGGGATGTGCTAGAGAATCGCTAATGCTTGCCGCGGTTCGTGTTTCATTTAATGCCAATAATGCAACATTCCTTCCCGTTTGTAGCGGTAACCACAAACGCAGATCAGCCGTAATTTTCCGAGAGCTAGTTCTTTCGATACCTTCCTCATTCATTTTGTTTTGAATTCCGGCTTCTACTGATGAGCGTGTTTGCACTAACCGCTTCCACATGTAGTCCGAATCCACTAATGTCCACGTCGTCCAAACGGGCAAACCTAGCAGTGATTCTGTGGCGGATTTCACCCATGTTCGGCCACTGTCGTCCAAGAAGCTATGGGACTTCGATTCCTTTATTCTCATGCTACATTTCTTCACATCGGTACCCTCCCATCTGCTCTTCGAACGCGTGCCGCATTCTAGGGGCGGATTGAGTGGCTTTCATGTCTCTGCTCACATGGCTCTGCCGCGATTTTCTTCATGTCATGGTACCCTTGCTCGAGTTGCACAAAACGTAAACGGCAGTATCAAAAACAAAAAGACATAAACGCCTGCATACATAAACAGTATTCGGCAAGAGACGCCGTCCAAATAAACGAAGCTTTGCCTTTAGCAAGTTGGAAGCAGGCTTTCTTCGAAGAAAGCTGGTGCTGCCGCGAAAGCATTGAGATTCTCGAAGACTTACTGAAATGCAGTCCTGCTTCCTTGTTGAGACTTTCGCTGCAAGGTTCAAAGTCTGCAACCGCATTCGCCGTGGAAATAGTGAAAGTCGCGGCATCACTCCACCACGGTCAAACAGCGGTGGAATGTACGCATAGTGACTTGTAATGGCACTTTCTACTTGGCTGGTGCAATCTGATTTGTGACGACATTCTTTCAGCACTGAGGCTGGGGCAAAACAAATGGACTAAATGATATCCGGTCTAAACTTTATTTCCTCTAATACGTTGTCTTTTCACGTCTCACGAAAATTTGACGCATTTTTCAGTGCCCCTGCTCGTTCCAACTTACTGTCATATTTCTCGTTAGCGTACGTTTAAAGTTTCTAACTGGATGTGCTTATCACATGACCAAGCAAGAGGGTTACACCAGAAAAGATCTTTACGCTCATGTTTCACCCACTACCTCGGGGAAGAAGTGGATCATGAACATCGACCTCACTGTCTGCTCAGATGAGGCGGTAAGCCACAGTAACCTTTTCTTTTCTGCTAAAAGAGCATAAGATTTTGCGTCTGTTGTCTCATGTGAACGGGTTATGGTGGCTGCATGAGATAGTATCAGCGTCATACCAGGTTGATATAGACTCCGAATAAGGCACAAAACAAACAAAAAATTCTCAGACGTTTCAATTGTCTAACAAGGCAAGTTGAAACATTCTTTCCTTTTTCATGCTTCGGGCCGATTTCGAAGCCGATTGAGCACCATAATTGAAACAACGTAAGCCTATCTCGAAAAGGACTAAAATGTGGAAAATTTTGAAATATAGAATTTTGTTTCTCAGTTATGAATCTGCACATCTCTATTGAAAATCCTGGATGCTGGAGTTGTTGGTGGATATGGTAGAAATATTAGTGGATATGGTTAAAACTGTAGTGGGCATAATCGCTGATGACGGCGAGAATATAAAAATGATGACACATAGTAATGCTGGTAGCGGGCCTGTGGTGGTGACAGTGGAAAATGTCGGCTGATGATTGCTAAAGTAGAAAAAGTGGTGGCCGATGATGGTGGTGGTGGTGAGCCATCAATGGTGATGGTGGAAAATGCCGGCTGATGGTGGCGAGGCAAAACCTGTCTGGGGGAAGGCTTGGTGAGCAAGGCGGATGATTGTGGCGTGATGGAAGGTTGGTGGATGATAGTGGCATGATGAAAAAGCACATGACAGTATGTGAATTCACATATTTGTATTGTTTCATTCTTGAATGCGCAGAGATATATGTTTGTGGTCAAAATAATAACGAACGCTGCTCATAACGCCTTCGAGCACGTTCATTTTTTTATTCCTGTGGTGTCAACAACACTTCAATTTTTGTGGCGCGTAGAATATGCGGCCGTGCATATGTTTACATTTTGCGCACGTACTTACATCAGTTTGACATCCACGATGTGTTTCTTTGTTTAGATGTTTTGAAGAATAAAGCTGTCACTGTGATGAGTCACAATAAATGTTTCATCAGCGCGCAATGGTCAAGAAATACATGAGCTCCAGTTCGTAATTGCTCCTTTCAATGTTAAAGCAGAACACAGCGGTCACTTGATGTCGCCACGCTAGAAACTCAACTCTGGGAGTTCTTGCACTCTCTATTGCTTGAGCTTTACTTCTATGTTAACAAAGTGCGTGCGGGTATGCATACACTTTCACTATAGACATGTGTCGAAACAATCTTCTCGAACTTGACTTTCACCCTTCTGTTCTACCACCACAATTTTCACTAAAGCTTAGTCCTACAGACCGAGTCCGTAAAAGTGTTATCGGCGTTTTGATGTTTAGAATGCACAATATGGACGAGTGAAAATGAAAATACAGCACAGCCGTGGCATCAGTTAATCTAAATGAAGCATTTTTACTGTGTGCGATGTCCGTGCAAGAAGCGACATATATCGATGTGACGCGCTTCCAGCACTTTCACCAAATGTACGCCTACCCTCACCGACAACCACCGGCCGCGATCGGCGGCACTTCACGGACTCCTATGCAGAATACACACTCGTCCATTCGTAAGCTTACTGGACCAATATAATAGCATATTGTTTATGGTGCACTGCAATCGTATTGGCCAAGCCGTTATGTAGTTGTTTCTAACGACAGAGCAACAGCGGTGCGCTGGCACGACTGCGCAGTGCGTTGCGTTAAAAACATCACAATCAATTGTGTGGGCATACTTATTAAAGGAGAATAAAAGCGTTATAAGGCCTGAACACATATCGCCCTGTGGAAGGAGCGTGAAACGGATATTAACCTTGGCAGCAACGCGTGGATAACGTCAGTATAGTATGTTAATTTGTGAGAAATAAATACAGCATGCCTAGCATGCACTCTACGGGTGAGGACTCTGCAGTATCCGTGTCTTTCAAAGTGAACATCGCCTCGCTGGGCAAACGAAACCTATTAGCTCCGTCGTTCTCTTTCGTGACGTTTTAATCACCAAAGGTGCGTCTACTTGTATTTATAATCATTTTGTTTGATATCAAGCTCAGCAAGACCATTTTTTGTAACTGTCAGTGGCGTATACTCCTTATCAGTCTAGAATCGATGCATTTGCTAAGCCTACACGCTTCGCTAATCTGGGGTCAGCTATCTTAATTTTATTAGAGAGAAAAATGTTTTTCCGTGACAAAAGGAGCAACGTTTCTCTATTTAAAGACGAACATTGGGGACATAGCCGTTTTTACCTAAATGGAGGAAACGTCACAGCATTTTTTACGAGTGTACCATCTTACGCGTTGGTTGCTGCAACTCCCCCGGACAATTACCGTTTGATGCCACTTGGTCCTTCGTCGGCCCAACTGATCGCGCTATCTCCAGGTGCCCTGACCGCCTTCCACTGCCCAAGCTGGCACTTGTACCGCCCTGTCTGCTATTACTGCGGCTATCGCGCAAACATATCTTGTTTCTGCCAAAGGCGCCAGGAAGGTAAGCGTCCAGGTTATAACATGCATGAACGGGATTTGTCTACTGGCGCCTCTTACGAGGTGCAGCATTATTAGTCATCTCCGCACCAGTCTCCGTCTCCACCTCCATCGACTGCACTGCGGAACAGCCGAAACACGAGGCGCCGCTCGCCTTCGCCCTTCCGCCGTTCCTCTTCTCCAATTCGGCCCACCTCATTTTCCTCCAAGTAATTTAGAAAGCTAAAAGATGCAGTTTGTGGAGGAAACATTGAATTCAAAATTAGAACTAAAGTTTCTCCATCCGGCCCGTATAACATGGTTTCGGTGGAAGTGAACGGTGGGCTAGTCGATGCTTTTGTGGACACAGGTGAGACATTTCCTGGTATAGTTGCTGATTTGTGTGAACAGCTAAAGAAAGTAATGACGCCTCACTATGCTCTTAGGTAAGTTGCTGCCCATAGCGACATCATTCGGCCTTCCGCGATTCGTACTCTGCGTATATTCATCGAAGGCATCCGCCATAATGTCCAGTTTGTTCTCTTGCTCCTCTGCTCTTGTCGGCTAAGTTTAGAGTGGGATTTTATATTGTCTGCTTCCACGGCTATATCTTGTGGACAACGCGTCGTCCTCCTTACTGTCACCGAATACATGCTTGACGACGATAATCAGAAACCACTTCGTCCAGTTGCTGCGAAAGACAGTGAACTGCTGCCACTACAAGAGAAAAGTTTCAGCATTACGTTCAACGACATCTACCAAGGCGATGTAATGGTCTCCCCGTCACCAGTTTGCGTTCGTAATTGCATAGTTATTCTACCCTGTATCGTTGATTTTGGCAATGAATCTGCAGACTACCCCGCCGTGACCGACGAGAAGATAAGATCCTACTGCAACAGAGAACTACGGTGGCCAGTCTTGTCGACTACGAGCCTGGATTTGACATTCCACTTCAGGCCGTCGCATTTAAAGACCTTTCCCTCGATGAGCATGCTTCTTCTTACACCTTTACCACCACCTTCAGCAGTGACTAGAAAACTTCACAGACGCAGCAGCTGCATGCATTGTTACATAAACACGCAAATTCTTTCAATATTTGTTCGTCTATCCTGGGCCACACTACTACTACTACTACAGCACATCCGATTCAAGCAGTGGGGACATCTATCGTACACCACCAACCCTACCGCTTGTCTATTGCTAAAAGAAGAATTATAGATGAAAACGTTGCCGACATGCTTAAACGGGAAGTCATTTGTTCGTCAGTCTGCCTTAAATTTTCGTCTCCTATTGTTTTGGCTCGTAAAAAGGATAGCTCTTTGCGTTTTTTGCGTAGCATACCAGGCGCTCATTAAGATCACATGCAAGGGCATGTACCCCTTGCGACAAAATGACGACGACATTGATTCTCTACAAGGCTAGCAAGTATTTTAAGCCTCAATTTGCGTTTTGGGTACTGACAGGTTTCTATGAATAAAGACGATTAGGATAAAACAGCATCCGCAATCCCAGATGGGCTATACTGATTCAACGTGACGCCTTTCGTGTTCTCCAACGCGCCCACGACTTTTGAGCACATGATAGGCACCATACTGCGTGGCCTGAAATGAAAAACTTGCCTTTGCTATTTGGACGACATTGTTACCTTTCCATCAGCGTTTTATGAGCACCTATAACAATCGGATCAAGTACCTGCCAGTGCCAGTGCCTATCTTGAAATAAACACTAAGAAATGCCGTTTAGCTCACTAATCTATCAAGGTCTTTGGACACGTCGCTAACAAATATAGAATTAGGCCCGGCTCTAACATATATACTGTGGTTGTTTGCTTTTCGTGTCCCAAAATGCCGAAGGAACTGAGCAGTTTGCTTGACCTCAACTCCTATCTTCACCGGTTTATTCAGAACTTCATCTCCATAGCTTCTCTATTACATCAGCTACTTCCTTCTAACGTTCTCTTTAAATGGTCTTAAGAAAGCCAAATTGCCTTCGACCTATAAAAGGGTGCCCTCTCGTTTGGACCTACACTTGGCTATTTTGACGTAGCTGCACCATCTATCATTCATACCATCGCTAGCGGCTGTGGTATAGGGGCCGTAATTCCACAAGGCGAGAACGTTTTTTAGAAACAGTTGTTGCATATGCCAGTCACGTACTAACCACTGCCGAGGAGAACTACACAACAAATGAGCAAGGGTGTTGGGCAGTGGTTCCGTCGGTGCAGAAGTTCGCCCCCTATCTCCACGGCCGTCACTTCAATATTGTTACGGACCACCGCGCCTTAATGTGGCTTTCTACACTGAATGACTTGTCTGAACGCTCTAGTCAGTGAATACTACGCTTGCAGGAGTACGAATTTGACATATTTACAAGTCTGGTAGAAAACGTCAAGAAGCCGAAGCTTTATCTGGTTTAGCGCTTTCTACTACCCATATCACTTTTGTTGAGAGGTAGACTGCCACAGCTACCAAGTATACACTTGCCTCGCTAGGGCAACTCTTTTAGGACGACGAGCCAACAATGCCCCCCAATGGGCCGATTCACACTGCAGGCACGTTATGGACAACTTTTGGGAGCTACGCATCCACCTAACGTGCGAATTTGTCATCAACTCTTGTATTTTAAGCTGAACCATGGCGTTCTGTGCGGTCATATTTACCATCCTGACGGTCAGCGCTGGGTTCCTGCACCGTCACACTCTTTTCGACTTCAAGTGCTCGATGCCTTTCAACACGATTTGACTGCCAGCCATCTTAGTTTTCAAACGACTCTCGCCAGCATTCGATGCCATTATTGCTGGTCTGGCCTACATTCTAGCGTGGCACGGTAAGTTGGTTCCTGTTCTCTATGCCAGCGTTGTAAACTCCCAAAATTTTGCACCTGCTGCACCTCTACAGCTACGTTTGAGCCCTTCAATGCCATTCGAGGTTGTAGGTATTGCCCTTTACGGGCCTCTGCTCGTCGCATCTGCTGCCATACGATGGATATTTGACCCCATGAACCTCCTCACACGCTACGCGGAGACGTCCTCTTTGAGTACTGACTCAGCTGCGGAAGTTGCTGACTTGATTCTTCCCGCCATAAGCCTTCGTGATGGGGCTCCTCATGCACTTTCTAGTGACCGTGGGAAAGTGTTCTTGTCAGAAACAATAAACAAAGTGCTGCGGGCTCTATAACTACTCACACGACAGCTTCAAGCTGCCCCCTCAGACCAACAGTCTCTCCGGAGAATTTCATCTAACCCTCGCTTGCATGATAACCATTTCAACCCAACCCGACCACAAAAACTTGGATACTCTTCAACTGTTTCTGACCTTTGCCCACAATACCACCATTCAGCGAACAACTGGCTACTCACTGTTTTACTTCGTCGACGTACCTTTCTCGACGTCTCTTTCTTTGTCCCTGTATTTGTATTTCGTGATACTTAAATCTAACCTTTTGTACTGCTTCCTTCTACTAATCATCAATAGAAGCCTCTAAAGTATTTTAAAATAAATAAGTATATATTAACCACTTATGTCACTCTTCTTGCGAAGAATACATTTCCTGCCTGGCCCAGTCTCGCCATGAGGCTGGCATCAATATCCAAGTGAGACAGCACGAGCGGAAGATCATCTATGACGCATTCTATCACGTTGTGTGTTTCCGACTAGGTGAAGAGGTGCTTCTTCCGACACATTTTCGCATTCCTGGTCTCTGTGAGAAAGTTCAACCTCGCTTCAACGGGCCATAAATAGTTTTGGAACAAACTTCGCCTGTCAATGATCATGTGCGACACCATCGGTTACCTCAACAGACCACCATTACCGCAACACCGAGATTGTCTGCGTCTCTCACATGAAACCTTTAACACAACGTTTCTTGTCAATTTGACATACGGCGCCAGGATGCCCGCTTTTAAGAGAGGAGAATAAGTGTGGCGTTTGTTATTTACTTTGTCCTCATCCCTGCGTGATCATATTTACAGTCATCCGCTTGTCGCTTTCTCCTCCTCGCCACTGCGTGTCGTCATCACCGTCACCATCTGGGTGTAGGCTCTGCCCATTTGTTTTGCAAGGTGTTACCTCGAATAAACGCTGTAGCAACCGAGACTTCACCTGATCCATGAAAGGGATGTCTTGTTCTGATAATGAAACTCATGGGTGGCTGATGCAATTACCAACACACTCAACTTATTGTAAGCCCTAGCTATGTCGCCTTTAAGTTGAGTTTTAAATAGCCCTCCTTTCGGTTCAACTACTAGAAAACAATGTTTTTTTTATAGTTTGTGTGGCGCAAGTGGCTCGCAGTGCTGCTTCATGCGGCATCGTTCATCAAGACCGCGTTCTGAAGACAATGCGGTATTTTACTCAATAAAATCTCTAAAAAACTTCGGAGGTGGGTTAGGGGACCAATAAATTTGCAGAACTGTTGAATATTTCAGTCAGGTCGTAGTGAAAGAGCCACAAAAGCACTTTGCTTTAGTATCCCACTAACCTCGATCGCCTTGCTTATTGGACAGTACCTCGCAAGGATCACGTTAGTTTGCAAAAATGTTACATATAAAACGGCCCTTCAAACAGATTGGAAATGCATATATTCAACTTTCTCTGGAATTTTATCTGTAGTGCCCTGTAACTTGACAACGTCCGTGGTTTGCTCCGCCAAGAAGACTTACGGCGGGGCTTGCTGTGTTGCCTTGTGCGGCGTCATTGATCGTGACCACATCTGGCCAAGATGTGCCACTTTACTAAGTCCCAGCCTCCGTACCCTGTGTTAAGGAGGCGGGGAACTTAGCCACTGCGCTATGTCTACGTTCCCGCTTAGGGGGTGAGGGGGAAAGGGCGAAGAAATATGAGGTGGGGTGTTGTAGCTGCACCGCGTTTTGCCCTAGGGCTGCCCCTGTCAAGAAGGTTCAAATAGGACCACGTTATTGATTGAAGCACGACAGATGCCACCCTTAGTTTTGCCAATCTGCAGTGGGAGTCGAGCACTTGCGAATCAAAAGTGTGCATTGATAGCTTCCCGGTTAGGTCAATTGATAGAGCGAACGCCCCAGAAAGGCGTCAGTACTGGGTTTGATGCCAGAGCCAGGACGAAGTTTGGTAACTAAGAGGCTTTTCTTTTCTTATCAAAATCTGCATGAAATTTTTTTGGGTCTTCTTCCCACAAACAGGTGGTTGTCAGCTTTTCGGGGTTATCTGTTAATGTCAAATCGAGAATATTTGTTGATCTTCTTGAGAAACTTGTTTTTTGTGAGACCAGTATGGTGAGGTTACATTTAGGGCAATCAATGAGTAAGCTTCTCGCGTCTGCATGACATGATAATGTAGAATTGGTTATGCTTTGCCAGTTGAAGCGCGAGTATTAAAAATTACCAGAAAAAAGAATTTGGGCATTAGGATAAGTGGAAATAAGTTTTTGAATGACATCATTCCGATGACGTAGAAAATTGGGATCGGCGTGCGGCCGGCGCCAAGCAGGACTCTAAGGGTATGGGTACGCGAATAACCACGAGGATTCGATATTGAAATGAATGTCACTAACAGTGCAAGGTATGCCATGATTACAAGAAGTACTCCGCTAGCCATGAGTGTTTTCGGTCCATTCATAACGAGCGAAGTACATGTGCATCCGCTACGTGCATCTGTTATGTTAGGGCAATGTTTCTATCAGTACGATTGCGTTGCGGTAAATGTCGAGATAATGTTGGAACAAGGCTGCGTATCCGAGTAAATGTAATAGAAAACGAGAGAACCTGGCAGCGAGACGCCCAATGGCGCACTAATGCTGGTTGTTTGCGAGGTGTTTCATGATGATGGGCCAATGTGCTGCATTTAGAATCGTAGGGAGCCCTTGTACGAACGTGTTTCTGCAACCGCAAGCAGGTGCTTGCGGTTGCAGGAACACGTTCGTATCCCATCCTGTGCAACTTCTAAGGATGTTGCACAGGGCAGGATAAGTTCTATCCAGTAATGTAGGTAGTTTTTTTTTCAGTTTCCGGCCATTTCTTAAAAGTGCATCTCTGGTTTTCTGTGAAAAGAATTTCATTCACAACTACGTGGCAGTTTTGGTTGCCAGAATAATGATACAGACAACGTTCAAGCTGTATCTCGCTAGGCAGCACTAGTCTCCCAAGATTATTTTTGCAGATATCAATTGTTTTTTTTTTCAAATTTAGCCCAAGTTTGGTTCCTACTAGGGCCAGGGCCGTATAATATCAGACTAACTCGGCGTAACCAGTATTTAGCGTTATCTAGGGAGGCTTCTGGAACTTCAAATATTTAGAGGCGAGGCTCCTTATGCCACTGTTTGTTCCCTCCCCTGTACTGGTTAAGTATGTTCTCACATCTAGTTCATTATTCGCTCAAGTTGTTTATTTATTTATTCATTCATTTATTTATGTGCGCTAAACGCCCGAAGGCATTATTAGTATGAAGAGGTAATATTGTGATTCATGTCCGCTAAAGGCCCAAGGGCAACCCAGAGCCCAGGGTATTACATGGGGGGGGGGGGGGATTAATAGTATACATACATAGAAGTAACACAAGCATTAAAGTGATAAAGAGTTTAAAAAACTGAATACCATTGTGCAAAAATATAAAAAAACTCCAATATGCAAACAGAAAAAAGCACATAGAAAGTTTTTATGAGAAGAAACTGCACTGACAGAAAAAGAAAAACAACGAGACTAAACATTTTTTTCAACCAGTGCTAAAATAACCGAGTATATACAGTGAGCTACAAACATCATGAAGCGCAGATGTAGTACATCTGAGGCAGTTATAGGGGTTTTATCAAGCATGAAGATGAAGTTTTTTTATTTCTCGGTGAATTCGTGACGGTTTTTTGTGCATA
Organism: Rhipicephalus annulatus; assembly: GCA_013436015.1. Taxonomy (NCBI): domain Eukaryota; kingdom Metazoa; phylum Arthropoda; class Arachnida; order Ixodida; family Ixodidae; genus Rhipicephalus; species Rhipicephalus annulatus. The sequence goes on along the minus strand of WOVY01000213.1, from coordinate 483,432 downwards.
CAATATTCGTAGGTAGTTTATTCCATAATGGCCAAAACCAGTGGTGAACAGAAGAACAAGTTCTTATGGGCCGACGAAGGTTGTAGTTTGGATTCATGATCAAGGCGAGAGAATATTTGATGAAAAGCTTTAATAAGTGCAGACAGTGGTGAATCATTATGATAGAGATTGTGAAAGAGATACGGATGTGAGAACAGTATTCGTGACTGCAAAGACGCCAACTTCTGCCAAATTTTTATTTCATTTATGCTAGAAGCTTCAGAGCAATTCAATGTAAAGAATCAGGAGCATTTGTTTTGAAGGTACTCTTTTTCTTATGAGGCAAGCCTGGTGAGAGCTTCAAATTTGGGAAGCATACTCAAATATATCGCGGACTAGTGCATTGTAAGCTAATAGTTTAATAGCAGAGTTGGCAAAATGTAAGCTTCGTCTGATGAATCCGAGTGTCTTATACGCGCTGCTAGTAATAGTGTCATTGTGCAGAGTTCATGATAAGTCACTCGTTAAATAAACTTTCAAAATCTTGAAACTCGGTATATTTTCAACTTGTTACCTATTGATTGTGTAGTGATAAGTTAATGCGTTTGCTTTTGTAGTAAATGAAAAAAATCTTTGTTTTCTTCACGATGACATCTATCTGCCAGTCGTGACACTACTTACTTAACATATTGAGATCCATATGCAGGCTATTAGAATTGTTACTCTTCTATAAATCACGCAGTCGTCCGCTAACAACGTTACCGTGGAAGTCATAAAATTAGCTATAATAATAATGTAAACTAGAAATAGAAATGCAATTGGTCCCAGCACAGATCCTTGAGGCACTCCCGATTTCTTGTGCACTAATGGCGACGGTTTGTTACTTAGAACGACAACAAAGTGACTTGACAAGGCACAAGCATTCAGCTGCAAATCCCACTGTTTTCTTTTTTGATGCCGTTCTTATGATGTTGATGGCGGTTCTGCGGTCCATGGCAGGCTCCCTTACAGTGTGGGCGAGGTAAGCAGAGCGAGGCAAGCGATAGCAGCTGCAACCGGCGAAATGTCAGCCGGTGTTTAGCATACGATCAAGGATAGGCGCAGCGCAAGTGGTCAGTCAACTCAAAAGTGCGAAAGTGACTTTGTAAAGCAAAAAACTTCAGCTGCTAATTCCTCCAATTGATGCGATTGATGGCGTTTTGTGTCAATGTCCATGAAAATAATAAAACTGGATGATGTTAGAGCTTTTGAAAGCATATTCACGAAGTGAATGATGATGAGTAGGGTAAAGCGTCCATCCGTTCGTTCATGAGCCCTTCCGTCTGTGCGTCCGTCCCTATTGATTCTGTCCGTCCTTGCATCCTTGAGTCTACCCGTGCGCCCATTCATCTGCCTGTGGTCCACGCGTCCATCCGTCCATGCTTTTGTCCTTCTGTCCGTTCTTTCCTGCGTCCATCCGTCCGCCCTTCCTATAATTTTTTCGTTCGTTTGTGCTTTCGTCTGTTCGCCCGCCCGGTCTCGCGGATGGACAGGGGCACGGACGAATTGATGGACACTTCGGTCCACTCACTACCCCCCTCTCCTTATATATGCCGTGATTTGTAGTCGTGCTGATTACGCTGGCCAGTGTTTTGGTATTATTTTGGATGGTTAGAAGTATTTGGTAATGTGTGTCGAGATCAGCCATTCGTTTGTTCAGGTCTGACATTGTTTTGTTTGTTGCGCTTGGATGAGTTTTCAAACTCTGAGCTGCGACAATCAACAGGGGCCAGGCCGTGGTAAGGTTTTATAGTACAGTAAAAAAGTAGCCTTTTCGTTGGGACTAGCATCAGTTCCGTCGTCACCGGATAGCACCAGTAACGACTGGATAAGAATGACATCAGCACACTCAACATCAATAGCAATAAAGTAGTTCCACAGCAGCGAGGACCTTGCAACAAAAAAAACGTACTTCAGAAATGCGTTGCACGTCGTGTGTGTCTCGGGTACGCATATAATAAATAAACAAAATTATTTTGATAGAACTTGTGTTAGCCAGGTGAGAAAGAACGAAGAAGTGACAGCTGTTCTACGCGTTTCGTGCTCTTTACCATATTATACAACATAACAGGTTTTTTCAATAAAATACCTTAGACTAGACGGCGCTAGGTTTTTTATGCGAAAAGCTACGTTTTCGTGAGTACTTGGTAGCCTAGAATAAAGGTGGCACACATTTTGTTGCTTGCTCAAAGTTTTTGTTAGTTCGCGAATTCACCACAATCGGCCGTAAAGGGTTAAGAAAGTTCAAAACAACGCAAAAAGGTATTTCAAAGTTACCAACTGGATCCTTTGTCGCAATCAATGGAAAATGGCACAAAAGATCACCTTTAGTCGTTATTCTGTGCAAAAACACAAAAAAAACACGTCACAAACTTTTTTTAAATGTTGTGAAATATTGTGACTAAACACACAAGTTGCCATGATATCTTATTAGCGATGGCGGGCCACACGTACCATATGCTATTTGCGATTGTGTGAATACCAGTCTCTCTTGATGGAATGTGGTAAAATTGAGCTAAACACAGGACCTGTGACTCGTGCCTCCACCGGTGGTGACAACTCTGATGTACGCGCACTGAAATGCGGCCAGTCAGCACTACTCTGCGAAATGAATTGTATTCGTGAAAAGCGGGCTGACAATGACAAAATTCGTAAAAACACGAGAAAGACTAGATTTATACGTAACGTTTAACTTCCCAAAACCACCATATGAATATAAGAGATGCTTTAGTGCAGTACTCTTGAAATTTTTACCACCAGGGCTTCTTTAACGTGCACACAAATCTAAGCTGACAGGCCTGCCACATTTCCACCTCCATCGGAAATGCAGCCACCGCAACCGCAATTCAATTCCGTGACCGGCGGGTCAGCAGCCGACTGCCTTAGCCACTAGACCACAGCGGCGGGGAAAAGAGAGACTTGCGAAAATTGAAGAGATGTGGCAATCCTTGAGGGAAATCGAATCCGATGCAGAGCGTGTACATGAGCTTGCAGACGCAAACGCACATCACAATGCAAAACTAACTGTTCGAACAGATGATGCAGAAGACAGAGCAAGGCAAAATAACTTGGTGTTCTAAGGGAAAGGGGATGAGTCAAACGAGAGTTAGACAGAATCTAAGAAAAAACTTACAAGGTTTTCAGGCGAGCACCGTAGGTTAACTATTGCCCCGAAGGACAAGAAACGTATCGGGATTGGAACTTTCTTGCCTAATGAATATAGAGCATCTGCGATAAAGTTCATTCACTTCAAACATAAAAATTACTTATTTTAGCAGAAATAAGAAACACATAATCATTATTGTTGCACAAGATTTCTGTCTAGCTACTCGACTAACCAGAAAAAAACTGGTTGAGTTCAAAAAACACAACTCTTTCTCGCAGCCTTCGTCAGAACAATATTTTAGTAGGGAAGAGCACTTACGTGTACGTCCGGGCAGGGCATGAGGGCGTTCTTCACACCCAGTGGCAATTAGATATGAATGGCCATAATGGTTCAAGGAACCGTTTTTTATTTCTTTTTATTAACAGCACGAGCGTAAAAGCAAAGCGTAATATCGTAGCCTGGTTAATTTACCATTAAAATTCAAACATTAAAGTACTAACTGACACGTGAATCCTCTTCATATACCAGCATCAAAATATTCTCTTCTTGCCTTAATGTCTGCGTTTTTTTACCAACCGTGATAGCGGGGTGGTGGTGGCATGCTTATTGCTACTCACAGTGAAATTAGCTGCTTCCGCATCACTAATTGTACCTCCTTGAGAAGGTATTTGTTGGCTGTAAAGCCGCTCACCCCTACGTATTATTAAGATCATGCTATCGCCCACCAGATTCCGAGAGCACTTTATATCCTATGTTCCATGACACCCTGGAATCTTTGACACCCTAGAAACTCAATTGCTTAAACTCAGCTTGTCTTACACGGTGACTTTATTCTCATAGGGTGAATTGGTGTGATCTCGTCTTCGTTACATCGACACAGAGCAATGAAAGCAACTTCGTCGATACATGTTTAAAGTTCTCCTTAACTCAAATTGTTAATGCAAAAACAAGACAATCTAAACATCGGGCTAATTTACTTGATTTCGTGTTAACCACCCATTCTTACAGAAAACCTAATTTCCATACCTTGATAGAATCAGCGGTCAAAAGGTCAATAATGGTTTCTTCGAGTTTGAGTGAACCAGCCTACAAAAAGAAGAAAAAATCTCACTTTATACAACTAGGGCGACTACATTACCTTCAATAACTATTAACAATATTTAAAAGTCTTATGGAAACAATTTATTAACAACAGTTATATTAAACAGTCTCTTAAAAAATTGGTCAAGGTTGAAATTCATGATCATTAGCTGTTCAGTACTTACATTCCAACCACCACAATTCATGAATGTAGCATCTTCAGCTGATTTTGTCTTGAAATCAAGAGGCTCAGAAAAATTTCGCTCCGCAAAAAGCACTAACGATTCCTAGACGTGCCAAAATACCAGGCCAGAGCCAAACTGTACGGTTCCTCTGATGACTAAGTGCAACGGCTCTGTAATGAAACCACGTTGCCTATTTAACTGCACTCTTACCGAAAACGTATGACATGAAAACTAATTCATATCGATATTGGATGATACTCGATAAGCTATCACGAATAACTCAGTATCTGATGCACTGAACTAAGCCTCACTTTTAGGTGCGAAGCTCCTTAAAGTGGTACCCGTTCGTCCCTCGTAGTAGTTGTAGTAGTCGTAGTGTGTAACCAGACTTACATTTTGACCTCCGAGGTGGTGCTGGAGGGAGATATCTTCTGTGCGTCGTTGAACAATAAAAAAATTCGCAGCATGCGCGTTAACTAAAAGCCGAACTTTCCTGTCTCTCATTCCCCCTTAGCAGCCATTGGAGTGTACATTGGGCACTATCTGACAAGAGATGGTTGCTAAGTTACCAAGAGAGGGTTGCTAAGGTTTGTGTTACTGCAGTGGCCACGTGGTAGTCTCTCGACTGATAAGGCAGCAAATGTGGGACTACTCGAAATGTAGCACACCCCGCCGCGTTGGTCTAGTGCCTAAGGTATACTCGGCTGCTTACCCGCAGGTCGCGGTATCAAATCCCTGCGTTGGAGACTGCATTTTCGATGGAAGCGGAAATGTTGCAGGCCTGGGTGCTCAGATTTGGGTGCACGCTAAAGAACCACAGTTCGTTAAAGTTTTCGGAACCCTCCACTACGGCGTCTCTCATAATCATATCGTGGTTTTGGGACGTTAAACCCCACATATGAATCAATCAATCCAAATGTAGCACGAATGAATTCAAACGACTTGTTTGTGGCTACTGCTGCAAACAAAATTCCAAGCGACGGCCCCAGACAGTGCTCGGCTCGCTTCTGCGTCACATTCGTTGATGACGTGATGCTGCCGCGTTAGGCCGAGTGGCTTTCTAGCTGTGGTGTAGGGTTAGCTGAGCAGAAGGCGCTTACGCAGCACCGCAGCTAGGGTAGGGTAGCGTGTAGTCCCTCAAAGAATAAGGCAACAAGTTTGGGACAACTCAAAATGCAGCATAGACGATCTCAAACGACGTCTTTGGTGCCGGGGCCGCTCCCGCCAAATTAAAAGCAATGCCCCCAGTCAGTGTTGTGCGCAGTCCTCCGTCCTAATTGGTAATGCACCTATGCGGCCGCATTGGCCCGAGTGGCTGTCTAGTTGCGATGCAGGGTTAGCCGAACAGAGGGTGCTCACGCAGCGTAGCAATTACACAGCTTAGCGTTGTAGTCCCCCGAAAAATGAGGCAGCAAACTCGGGACAACTAAAAGTAGCACGAATGAACTCTGAACATGTGTTTCAGGCCGGTGCCGCTGCTGCCAAATACCAAACGACGTCCCCAGACAGTGTTGTGCTCGTTGCTCCATCACATTCGTTGATGCCCCTCTGCTGCCACGTTGGGCGAACTGGCTTTTTAGCTGCGGTTGAGGTTTAGTCGCGCAGAGGACGGTCACGCAGCACAGCACCTAGGGCAGCGTAGCGTGATAGTACCTCGGAGAATAGGGCACGAAATGTGGGACAATTCAAAATGTATCACAAACGAACTCAAACGACGTGTTTGGGACTGATGCCGCTGCTGCCAAGTGCCAAGCGACACCCTCAGAATGTGTTGCTCGCTGCTCCGTCACGTCGTTGATGCATCTATGCTGTGTTTCGACCGGCAGAGCGAAGACATGGCCTCGAAGAGACGCTCATTGGCGTACCACACAAACGCTGTCCGCGCACTGCAGGAAAGCAAGAGGTGTCTGTGTGCGCTGCACAAAACGCGCATCAGCGTCACTGGGACACACAGCCCGCGTTTGAGGATATGCGCGTGCTCGAACGAAGAGTATAAAAAAATTGGCAGATCCCACATACACAGGGAATCGATAATATGCGACGCACAAATGAGAAAGTTGGATATATCACTTTACAATCAGCACAACTTTACGAGGTGGAGGTAAATTATGCCTTCCGTGTCATGATTATTGCGTTTAGATATGTCGTTTACCTTCGTCATTTATTCACGTCACGTGATACCAAATTTAGTATATATATAGTATATATGGATCTACTTCATCGTTCATTGACGTCACGTACCACCACATTTGGCATATATGAAGCTAGCGAAATGACCGCGAGCGCGTCATAAAGAGCCCATTATACAAGAACGTGACGTTTACACGTGTGACCGCGGGGCATAGCGACGCTACGTTAGCAAAACGCGAGCACTCTATAATCTGACGCCAAGCACGACCAGCGTCCATCGGCGTGGCCTCACGGCGATGGGCGCAAAATGCGACATGTTGCATTTAAAGCCAATGCATTACCCAGAAAGCACTGCGTCTGCCTCTTTTCGAGACGGAGGGATGCCGGACGTGCTGAAACGCGCGTGCGTCCAAAAAACGCAGTGCATTGCCCACATGCGAATATATAACGGCACCAGCGCCTGGCGTGGCAACACCCGCGTGAAGCGACGAAACGAACGCCGACGAACACGCTCACCGCGTCACGTCGAAATGTATTGGCGCATCGACAGTGGCTTGCAGTCATGTTCGCACATGATGGACATCTCTTGATTATTATGTTTGCACCAGACACAAACCTTCGTTGTTCTTTGACGTCACGTTATACAAAATTTGGCTTACGTGAAGCTAGCCAAACAGCCGCGAACGCATCATGAGTGTGGTATGTATTCATGTTCCTACATGACACGCATGTCGTAATTATCATGTTTGTCGTAATTATACATGTTACGCATGTCGTCCATGTATGTCCCGTAATACCGTGTTTGGTACATGTGAAGCTAGCGAAACGGCTGCTAGCGCATCATTAGCGTAGCATGTAGTCATGTTGTTACTTGACATGCATCTCAGGAATTTTATGTTAGGGTCGGTCTCTTTTGTTCGCCATGCAATTAAGTCATAACATACAAGTTTTGCAACATGTTATGTGAACAAAACCACCGCAAGAGCAGCGACACCATGAAATGTAAATCATGTCATTCATGACGTCACAATTTTCTTGTTATGGCTAGTCAAATATGTTCTTCGTACAGTCATGTTATGCGATACCAAGTTTGGTATCGATACTATTAAGAAAACGGCCAGGAGAGCTAAAAGTCGTAGGCGGATAGATAGATAGATAGATAGATAGATAGATAGATAGATAGATAGATAGATAGATAGATAGATAGATAGATAGATAGATAGATAGATAGATAGATAGATAGATACGCTCAAAGTCGCCGAAGTTCGCTAAAAAATGCTTCGCATTGAAAAGCGCGTCGTGTGTTGGCTGAGTGCTATCTGTGCCCTTTGTTACGGATGGTCGTGTCTTATGTAAAGGCATGCATGTTACATATGCATGTTACCTATGCATATGTAAATAAATCGTGGGTGTGTGTTATCAAAAAGCCTCGTAAAGGTTCTTTCTTTCTCGGCCCCTGAGTTAGTGTCTATTGTCCCACTCCTCAGTTGCATCAACAGGTTGGATTTAAAGGTGTTCTTTCCTGGTACCAATGTCTGTGAGTGCTCACTTTCTCAGAAGTCCTATCGGGGTGTTTTGGATAGATGGTGACTGGTGACGTCTTTTCAGAGGGGTGGATTGGTTGCTGCTTTGTGAAGGCAGTGTTTATAAAGGTACCTTCACAGCAGTTGGAGCGACGGAAATCTGCACTGGGTGACGATGGATTTCAACACGTTCAAAAAAACGGAATTGGCGCTTTTGTGCAAGGAGCAGGGTATTGACGTGGCAAGATTACATAGGAAGCCACGTTTATTAGAAACGATTAAGAATTCCGGCATCGAGGAGTAGAGGCTTTGCCATGGTTGTGAGCTCGTACAGGCCGGGCATAAGGAAGCCGATGAACAAGAACGGCTTGCGCTTCAGAGAAAAACCACCAAGCGTAAAGGGGAAGGTGCAGCTCATGAAAGAGAAATCGAACGATTGAGGCTTGAGCTTCGGATTGTTTAGGCGAAACGTGCCAGTGGTCAGCCCACAGTAAATGAAGAGATTCAAGATAGACCAGGCACAATAAACTTGAAAGGCGCGGTTGAGCTAGCTGTTGAGTGCAGCGTCTTTTGCCAGTCGGAAATGACAGCAGCCCAAGCATGACAGAGTAACAAGATGACTGGTCGTAACTCGAGGTATTTCTAGGCTTGTGACAGATGTCGTATCTCCGTCTAAGCCGGAAGGGTGTGCAGGCGCACTTGTCAAAACATAAACACTGCCGGAGGTGCTATCGTCACTAAATAGCAAAGTAAATAGACAGGATTGTCGTAACAAAACATTGAGTTCTATGGAATGCAGCGGTGAAGGCACGGAAAGTGACACAGGAGCTGAATAATTCTAAGACCTCAGTTCATCGAGTAGGGATAAAACGGCTGTATTTTCGGTGGCGCCCCGGGCCCCAGAGTGCCCATCCTCAAAGACATGTAGTCCTTCAGGTTTCGAGCCAAAGGAATGCGTGTGTATGGAGGTCGGGGTTTTTCGAACGCTCCCGTCTTTGTGCGACTGGAAACAAAGAGGCACTGTGAGCGCGCGAAATAGCAAGACGTGCGGTCCATCGGCTCCGTCAATTTTCGGCTGGAGCCTCGGCTCAATCATCTCCACTTCACCAAGCCTGACGTCTATCGACGCAGCAAATCATCTGGACCCGTTGGAATCAAGTTTGACCCAGCGGGCCCACTTTTCAAGTTTTTGCCGCCGAAGATCAACTTGCCACGGGGGCGACACCATTACGCCTAACGGCGACGCTGGAACCTGGTGGCCTGGAATGGCGACAGCGTCGCGCCGATGGTGTCACACCGGTGATCCCGCTCCATGGATAGCCCCGCCAGTGGCAATGTGTGTCATGGCGTCATCGTCGTCAGTAACTCAGGCAACACTGAATCGCTTCAAGGGCAAGTGCAATGGAGTGCAGGCACTATCGTCGAGGTGAGAAAATTCGGATCTTCTAACGAGGCTCGAGTGACCTTTGCCGGGAAGGTGAAAGCGCGTTTTGTGCATCACGAGAATGCACTTATTCTTGTGCAAAATAAATACCGGGCTATTCCAGCCTGCAGCCTGTGTGAGTCCATCGGTCCTCAAACGGATGCGCGTCCCAACACGCAGCCCAGCATGTCCGGACTCTGCGGCCAAGAAGCGGCTCTTGCGGATGGGCTGCGAGCCCCTAACGAGTGTGTTCCATGGTGCTCGGTATGTGAATGTGAACATGCAACACACTCGCGAGATTGCGTGACGAAAATTCGTACCCGCAAGGTTATCGCCGTGAAGGGCGGGGCGAAAAGAAATCGGCGGCCAAAAGAAGAGCCACCACCTTGGTCTCCCCTGTAAGCCACCGAGCCAAGACGACAGCACTGGAAACCATCTGCTGGCAACGACGGCAGGTGGCCGCCGATGCAGCCACCACCACAAGGCGACAATGGAAAACTGTCGACGATGCCACAACCCGGCGAGGCCAGGACCTGGGCTAACGTTGCAAAACATGAGATGCAGGTAAGCGGTACGAGCAAGGCTGCCCCCCCTCCCTCCCCCTTGTGGCACGCAGTGCCGAGCAAACCAAAATGGCAGCTCTTGAGGGCTAAATCGAGGCGTTGCTAGAAATAGCGCTCTTAGAATCCATAGCGAAAGAGCTAATCCCGACACAGAGGCTATGCAGAGTGAGCGCACGGCCCCGACGGCAGCACTGAGCATAGAAGCTGCACTTGAGGTTCGTTGAAAGGCCCACATGAACGCCCATTTTTTCGCCTTAGAAAATGGAACTTCCGCAGCCATGACCTATGCTATTGCCAAAATGACCTAAACGAACCCCACATTGATCGCCCAGCCCTTGGCACAGTCGTCGCGTAGCGTCTGACGACCCGCGATCTGCCAGACGGTTTTGGGATATCGCAAGGTTTTGGGATATCGACGCAAGGCGACGCAAGGTTTTGGGATATCGGCCAGACGTGTCTGGCCGATATCCCAAAACCTTGCGTCGCCCCATGAAAAATGATGTAAAGGATGATGACAACTGCACGCTTACAGGAATGGAGGATGCCACCCTCACCGCGAGTGCTGGCTCCGCAGCTGCGTCTCTACAACCGATTTTTAACTTGAATGACCATGGCGGGCAACTCTCAAATTAGACGCTTTCAATGTTACAACTCGGCCACACCCCATTTAAGTTACTCAATAGAACTGCCGGAGGTTCCGTTCTCGCGCCAAGCGGGCTCACCTTCAGATTTTCCTATTGAATTTCGCTTCACTTCGCACAGCGGTTGCCCTGCAGGAGCCAGGAAGTGGCACCTGCCTTCCAAAATATTCCACGTTCTAGCACAACCCCAATTTCTGTATATACGTGCACAAAAAATATACAGCCAACCAATGGAATTTGCCCCGCCACGGTGGTCTAGTGGCTAAGGGGCTCGGCTGCTGACCCGCAGGTCGTGGGTTCGAATCCCGGCTGTGGCGGTTGCATTCCCGATGGAAGCGGAAATGTTGTAGGCCCGTGTACTCAGATTTGGGTGCACGTTAAAGAACCCCAGGTGGTCAAAATTTCCGGAGCCCTCCACTACGGCGCCTCTTATAATTATATGGTGGTTTTGGGACGTTAAATCCCACAAATCAATCAATCAACCAATGGGATTTAGAACCTAATACTGAATATTCCTATGCGATGGTCACCCTCTTTCCACTATTATATTACCATTACACATACTCAACATCTACTGTTCCCCAAAACTTGTTTCTTTCGCAACACTCTTCAGTCGCGCCCTGAAGGCTGTGGGCAGGAATCGCTTTGTGATCGTGGGTAATTCCTTCGCTCACAACACACTCTGGCGGTATGTGAATGATGAGGAGCGTCGGCGCAAGCTAGTGGACCTACGCTGAGCCTCACTCTTCACACTGACCCTGCAAATCTAACGCGAGGGGGTAACTCCGTTCCTTTCGAAAATGCAGGGTTGATGGATGCTGGAATCGTTTGTAGATATGATGGAAGCAGTAGATGTGAAAGAAATAATAGTGGATATGGTTGAAATTTTAGTGGATATGGTGGAAACTGTAAAGGGCACATTGGCTGATGATGGCGAGAGTGAAAACAATAATGGCAGATGATGGTGGTGATGGTGGGCCAATGTTGGTGACGGTAGAAAATGCCGGCTTATGACTGCTAGAGTGGAAAAAATGATGGCAAATTGTGGTGGCGGTGGCGAGCCAGTGATGGTGACGGTGGAATATGCCGGCTGATGGTGGCGAGGCAGATGGAGTTTGGCGGAAGGCTTTGTGAGCAAGGTAGACGATGGTGGCGTGATGAAAAAAAAAGAGATGACAATATGTCAAATCACCAATTTGTAATGTTTCAATCTTGAATGCGCAGAGATATATGTTTATGGTCAAAATAAACCAGCGCTGCTCATTACGCTTTTAGTACGTTTATTTTTTATTCTTGTGGTGTCCACAACGCTCCAATTTTCGTGGAGCGTAGAACATGCGGCCGTGATTATGTTTACGTTTCGTGCACGTACACACATCAGTTTGGCGTCCGCGATGTGTTTCTTTGTTGTGACGTTTGGAAGACTAAAGGTGTCACTGTGACCAGTCACAATAAATGTTTAACATCGGCAAGCAGGTGTCAGGAAATGAATGAGCTCCAGTTCACTATTGCCCCTTTCATTGTTACAGCAGAACACGGCGGTCACTTGATGTCGCCATGCTAGAAACGCAACTCTGGCAATTTTCGCACACTCTATTGCTTGAGCCGTACATTTATGCTAACAAAGTGCTTGCGATTAGGCATAAACTTTCACTATCGACATGTGTCGAAAGGTGCCCCAGCGAATATGACTTTCACCATTCTGTTCTACCACCATGATTCCCACCAAAGGTTAGTCCTACCGACCGAGCCCCTTCTTGGTTTCGAAATACGCTATTTTGATGAGGAAAAACGACAATACAGCACAACTGTGACATCATTTAGCCTAAATGAAGCCTTTTTATTGTGTGCGGTGTCCACACAAGAAGCGACAAATATCTGTGCGACGCGCTTGCAGCACTTCTACCAAATGTACGCTTCCCTTACTGACAGCCACCGGTCGCACTCGTAGGCACTTCACTGCCTGTTATTGGAAAACAGACTCAACAATTCCTATGCTTACTAAACCAATATGATAGCCTAATGTTTCCGGCTCACTGCATTCGTTTTTTTGCGAAGCCGTACTGTAGTTGTTGCTAACGACAGAGCAACAACGAAGCGCTGGCACGACTGCGCAGTGCGTGGCGCAAAAAAATCACAATCAATTGTGTGGGCTCACCTATCGAATGAGCATAGAAGCGTCGTAAAGCCTCAATATATATCGCCCTGTAGAAGGAGCGAGAAATGGATAAAAAACTAGGCAGTAACCGCTGAAAAACTCTACCTGCACCTCAGTCCCGTCAGTATTTCCTCTTGTGGTTGCGAAATATAACAAAAAACAGCGCTGTTGCCATTATTGCAGTGACAATCGTCACAGGCAGCAGTTCGTGTTTGTCAAATGTGCGATTTTCACTAGCAGGTGCATATCCCGTTCATCTCTAGAAAGCGACCAACACAACCGAAGTTAAACAGTGAGCTTTTGAGTTGACTACTTGATTGGATGAATGGATGGTTGGATGGAGGGATGGATATCCGGCTGTGCCCTCAGATCGGGTGGTGGCTCAGGCCACCTAGCCATGAAGTTGAGTACTATCACTTTGTGTTGAGAAATTGAATTTCACTCGCGCCTCGATTGTAGCCACCAATAAGTTAGCCTCCTCCTGGGTATTTCTAACCGTTTAACAATTCTCTTGCTTTCAGTGTCCCCAAACCACAATGCTCTGAAAAATTTGGAGCCATTATTTTGACTACAGGGTGGAGTCCTTTACAGAACCTTCTAAATGTTGAGCCGTTTCCTCCTCCTCTCTTCACGAGCTATATACCGTGCCTGTGCCTTTGTATTTCACTCGGAACGTCTTGGTCCGCAATACTCCCGTTCTAGTCTCGAGGAGCAGAGCACCAACCCGAGAATTATTGTGCAACGTTTTACTTTCAAATTCTGCTCGAAAGTTCGGTAGGTCTGCAGTGATGGTTTCGTAAGCATTCCCAACTTCCACATGTCCCTCTCTGTTTCCTTCACTTTCTTCCTAACCGATGTTTTTTGGCTTGGTACGCTGCTGTTGTTTAAATACTTTCTTGACAATTTTCGAATTCGTTTTCTTCATTTAGCATCGATATTGTTCATGTAAAATACGCCGAAAACGTTCCTAGCCTAACACTCCTCTCCCAATTTTCTCAATCGCTTCTCAAATTCTATCTTGCTGCTAGCTTCCCTGCCCTCAAACGTTGTTCATCCCATGTCTGCCTCCACCCGCTAATTTGGGGTATTCCCGTGTGCTCCCAAAGCAAGTCTTGGTATGCCACGTTGTTTATATTCTAATCTTGCTTGAACTTCTTATTTCTTGGACAAGACAGCATTGCCGGACGTCAAACCCGGTACCATGACATCTTTCCACATCCCTCCCACAACGTCACACCTAGCGTAGTACCCCATCGCCCTATTTTTCATTACAGCTGCATTCCTAGGGCCTTTCGTCATTACGTATCTTATGTGCTTCCTTAGATACTCAGCCCAATTAATTATTCATATGCCCAAGTAATGTACTTAGCCACTATTTATACCGTCACTTCCTGTATTTTATGCTCGCTGCCAATTGGTTATCATTAAAATTATGATTGCCGACTTTTCCCAGCTGAACGTCAAATTTAGCCTATCGCCCTCATTATCAAAGAAGTCTATCAATCCCCGCAGATGTTCCTTGTTGTCGGCTATTAGTACTATATGATGATGATGTTTGATGTTTTATGGCGCAAGGGCCATTTCACGGCCAAAGAGCGCCAGTTCATCTTACTAAAAAAGTGGACAATGATTGTGATAAGCGGCTGTATAAGGGCCATAAAATTCCTCGCGGTAAGGCGGGTAAAAACATACAAGTAATAAAATCATGACCATGCCGTGAAATGTGTGTGTGGTGTGAATAGATGACAAAAGTTGGTGATAATAAAAGACGATGCTGGATATGTACGGCATTAGCACAAATGTCTCACTAGTTCATACCCTTGCGTCCAAGGACCGTGAGGCAAGTGCTTTCCTGTGTAGCCACTGCAGCAAAAACCTCTCTGGAGAGGTCATGCTACGGTATGCCCGGGTATATGACATGAAAGATGATGATGATGATGATGAGTAGTTTTTAGTGGCGCAAGGGCCAATTGATGGCCAAAGAGCGCCATTTCAATTGACTACAGATATGAACAATGATATGGTGCGTGGCTGTAAAGGGGCCTTAAAATTCCTCGCTCTAACGCGGGTTAAAACATGAAAGTAATAAAATCTTGACAGTGGCGTGACATATGTATGGTGATAGCTGATGGTAAAATGTCATGATAATAAAACCATGATGAACATATAGTCACCGCAGCCACGACCACTCTATGGAGGTCGTGCTACGAATGACCACGAAATATCGGTTGAAAGCTTTGCACTTCTTTTAAAAACGTAAAAAGTGTTTCCAGTTTAAAAAGCGGATCCCTACCGATGAGCATCCCAGGGTGTAGAGGGAGCTGCTGTCGGTAGGGCAGTAAAAAGTGCTTTTTTCTTACAGCATCTAGCTCATTGCACTGGACGAGAATGTGGAGAACCGTAAGGGGCTCTCCACATCTCTCACAATATGGTGGATCACCGGTAGACAGAAGAAATGAATGTGTAGAATGTGTGTGTCCAGTTCTAAGCCTTGTTAGTATTACTTCCGTGTGTCGTGATTTTGATAGTGGCGGCCAATAACTTAGTTGCGGCTTAATAGCATGGAGTTTATTATCTGTTTGTTTATCCCACATGCTCTGCCAATACCCCCTGAGCTTTCCTTCTATAAAAGGTTTTAGGTCAAGTGCAGGGACTGGTGTTGATGCATTGGCAGTAGTGACATTGGCGCAAGCAGCCAGATTGTCGGCCAAAACGTTCCCCTGTATTTCACGGTGCCCTGGAACCCAGCAGACAACGACATGCTGTTTTGATGTGTAGAGTGTGCACAGAAGTGAGTAGAGTGACACCAGCACGGGGTTCTTGTGTTTTTTAGGAGTTTTCAGGGCTTTGACCACGCTTAGGGAATCGGTGTATATTACCGCCTTTTGTAATTTTATCTGTTTAATGTGTTTTACGACCGCCAGTATTGCGTAAGCTTCTCCTGTGAAAATGCTTGCATTAGGAGGAAGAACGCCGGCTACAGAAAAGGATTGGCCTATTGCTGCATATGACACAGAAGTGTTTGACTTTGACGCATCAGTAAAGAACTCAGGGCATGTGTATTTATGTTGTAGTTCTAAAAAGTATGTATGTATGTGTGCAAGTGGTGCGTGCTTTGTGACATCAACAAAAGAAACATCACAGTCTATAAGCTGCCACTGCCACGGTGGCAGATATGTTGCAGGAGCCATAAAAGTGTGTTCAAGAGGCACACCTGTTTCTTCGGCCAGGCTCCTTACACGCAGTGCGTAGGGCTGCCTAAACGAAGGGCGGTTCTCGAACAAGCTAGAACAAGACAAATCATTAATGGTGAAATGGGAAGGGTGTTTCTTGTCTGCCTTCACCTTCAAAAAGTACAAAAAGGACAGGGAACATCTTTGTAGATGGAGCGACCATTCATTCGAATCCACGTACAGGCTCTCCACAGGGCTGGTGCGGAAAGCACCCGTAGAGAGGCGAATGCCTAGATGGTGGACAGGGTCGAGAATTTTCAAGGCTGATGGTGTTGCCGACTGATAGATTATAGCACCGTAATCTAGGCGTGTGCGTACGAGGCTTTGATATAAGTTAATTAAACATTTCCTGTCACTACCCCATGTAGTGCGTGACAACACTTTTAAAACATTCATGGCTCTTAAACATTTTGTTTTTAAATACTTGATGTGAGGTACGAAGGTCAACTTGTTGTCCAAGATTAGGCCTAAGAATTTATGCTCTGCATTTACAGACAGACGTTGACCGTTCAGTTCAATGTCGGGTTCTGAGTGCATGCCTCTCTTTCGGGAGAACAAGACACACGTGCTTTTTTGTGGGTTCAGTCGGAATCCGGTTTCCTCTGCCCATTTGGAGACCTTGTTTAAACCTAACTGAACCTGCCGCTCACACGTTGCCAAGTTGCATGACTTGAAGCCAAGCTGAACGTCGTCGACATATGTACAATAGAACATATTGCGGGGGATGGATTAGGTGCAAGGAATTCATTTTGATAAGAAAAAGTGTACAACTAAGTACACCCCCTTGCGGCACGCCTGTTTCCTGGACAATTGTTTGGGAGAGAACACTGCCCACACGGACACGGAATGTGCGATTGGACAAGTAGCTTTCGATAATAGTAAACATCCTGCCACGCACACCAAGATTGGACAGGTCTCTTAATATTCCGAATCTCTATGTCGTATCATAGGCTTTTTCGATGTCGAGGAACACAGAAAGAAAGTATTGTTTGTGGACAAAGGCATCTCGGATCTGTGCCTCGATACGCACGAGGTGGTCAGTGGTGGATCTACCCTCTCGAAACCCGCATTGGAATGGGTCGAGCAGATTGTTCGTTTCAAGGTAATGTACAAGTCTGCGATTTATCATTTTTTCAAAAAGTTTACACATGCAACTTGTAAGTGCGATTGGCCTGTAACTACTAACGGAAGATGGATCCTTGCTTTGCTTTAAAATTGGAATAATAATGGCTTCTTTCCACGCAGAAGGGATTTCACCGGAAAACCAGATAGAGTTATACAGGGAAAGCAGGGTTTTTTGTGTTTCAGAAGGCAGTTGTTTTAATATTTCGTATACTATACTGTCCGAACCTGGAGCTGATTTATTGCAAACATGTATCGATGCTTGTAACTCGGCCAAACTGAAAGGGTTGTTGTACGACTCGTGTTTAGAGGATTTTCGCTGAAGTTTCTCTTTTTCGATTTTTCTTTTGTGTCGTTGAAAAGCTGCAGTATAATATGCGACGAACTAGACACCTCTTCGAAGTGGGCACCGAGGAAGTTCGCCTGGTCTTCCAAGGTGTCCCCTTGTGTGTCTACGAGAGGTAGTGAAGATGCGTGTCGTCCTGTTACCTTGCGAACCATGATTGATTGATTTGTGGGGTTTAACGTCCCAAAACCACCATTTGATTATGAGAGACGCCGTAGTGGAGGGCTCCGGATATTACCTTGCGAACCATGTTCCAGACTTTAGTTTCTTGTGTATATGAAGTGATGCCTGATAAAAACTTAAGCCAGCTTTCTCTCCTAGCCTGCCGGCGCGTTCTCCTGCCTTGGGACTTGATTTTCTTAAAACTTTCAAGATTCTCTGCGTCGGTGAGTCCCGTAGCAATCTCCACGCTTTGTTTTGTTGTTTGCGTGCATTGCGACATTCAGTATTCCACCATGGGACACGTCGCTTGCCAGGCAGTCCAGAAGTTTGCGGGATGCATTTCATCGCAGCGTAGGTCAGAAAAGTAGAAAAGTATTGTACAGCTGCATCTATGTTTAAACCAGATAGGTCAGTCCAACTTAAGTAACTAATCTGAGAGAACTGTTTCCAATCAGCTTCGTCAGTGATCCATCTGGGGACCTGTGGGTGATATTCATTTGATATTGGTGTGCTTAGCGTTACGGGAAAGTGGTCACTTCCGTAAGGGTTATTGATGACATTCCATGTCAGTAAAGGAAGGAGGGATGGTGAGACAATGCTAAGGTCTATTGACGAGTAGGTATTGCTGGCAAGGCAGTAATATGTGGGCTCTTTCCGATTCAAAAGGCACGTGCCAGAAGTAAAAAGGAACTGTTCGATCAGGCGACCTCGAGCATCGCAGCGAGAGTCACCCCATAGATTGCTATGTGCATTGAAATCTCCAAGGAGGATATAAGGTTCTGGAAGTTTATCTATAGGGACTGGAATTCACGTTTTTCAAGATGGTAGTGTGGAGGTATGTAGACAGAGCAGATGGTCACGAGTTTGTTCAGGAGGACTACACGAATAGCCACTGCTTCAAGAGATGTTTCGAGTGGTAGATGAGTACATGCAATCCCTTGATTTACTATAATAGCCACACCACCAGATGACGTGACGGCTTCATTCCTGTCCTTTCGAAAAATGATATACTGGCGTAGAAAATTAGTGATCTTGGGTTTTAGGTGTGTTTCTTGTACACACAGCAATTTTGGTGACTGTTTATGTAAAAGTTCTTGAATATCGTCAAGGTTTCTCAGTAGTCCTCTGACGTTCCACTGTAAAATTTGTGTCTCCATTTTTAATGTAGTTAAGTGCTGTGTGTACAGAAACGTTGCCTTAAGTTACAGGGCCTGTTGGGGCCCTGTAATTCGGGTTTTCTCTTTCTTGCTTCACTCTAAAGAACTGCGCCTTTCCTTCGGCGTGTGGGGCGCCGAAGGAGTATTGCTTGTGTCCATCACCTCTTCTGAGGAGGTGGATCGTGCCTGCCACGGCAGTTTCGGACCTGACTGTACTTGCAGTGGTCCGTGGTCCAGCAGTCTCTGAAGTCTGCTGGGCTTTTTGAATCGGAGGCGGAGCAGTACAGACTGCTCCAGCCGGAGGCGCTTCTGGCACGACCGCAGTCACACTTGGTGTGAATCTCGCAGGTGACGAAAGACGTGGCACGGCGCCTCGACGCGTCACGTCGGCGAAGGAAGGTTCAGAATTATTTTGTGTGAAAAAACGTTGACGTGCCTCTTGAAATGACAGGTTAAACTTTAGCTTAAGTTCTAATATTTGTTTCTCTTTTTTCCATGCAGGGCATGATCGGGAGTAGGCAGCGTGATCTCCTTCACAGTTAGCGCAACAGGCTTCAGAAGTGCACCTTTCGGATACATGTTCACAAGATGCGCACTTCGCGCACCTAGCGCGCCCTCTGCACGTTTGAGATCCGTGTCCGAAGCGCTGACACTTAAAACATCGGCGAGGATTCGGTATATAAGGTCTGACGGGAAGCTTGCAGTAACCAGTTTCAATAGAGTCGGGAAGGTTGCTTGTACCGAAGGTAACTATAATGTGCTTTGTTGGGATCTCTTTATTATCTCGCCTGATTATTATTCTTTGTACTTTCACTACATTTTGTTCTTGCCAGCCTTCGAGCAATTCACTTTCAGACAGCTCGAGGAGGTCATCATCAGATATGACACCACGCACTGTGTTCATCGACCTATGTGGGCCCACTGATATTGGGATGTTATCAAATGAAACGAGTTTTGTGAGCTTGTCGTACTGAGTCTTGTCACGGACTTCTAGAAGGAGATCGCCATTCCCCATCTTAGTTACTTTATAGCCAGGGCCAATTGCATCTGTGAGCGTTTTCGAGACAATAAATGGTGAAATAGATCGGACTGTTTTCTTTTCATTTTGGCTGTGGATTACATGGTACTTGGGGAAGGTCTCTTTAGGCTGTGCAGTAAAGAAGCTGTCATCGGTGCGCCACCTTTTCAGGCGGCGATCAGGGAGTGCAGGAAAGGGGTTTTCCATAAGAAGCATTTTAAATTCGGCGGCGATGGTGGCCACCCACCACCGAGCCCAACAAGGGGACGCTACAAGGTTGAATAGTGAACACTTGGAGACGCCAGCCATGCATCGCCGCTATAACCGAATATAACTACCCAAGGTTGGGCTAACTACACAGGGTTAACCCTTGCCGCCAGGAAAATTGGAAGTAAACAGAAGAGAGTAGAAGACAGGACAGATAGATAGCGAGAGATAAAGACGAAGATGTAGGCAGAGAGAGATAGGAAAAGGCGACTGCCGATTTCCCCTGGGTGGGTCAGCCCAGGGGTGCCGTCTACGTGAAGCCGGGACCAAAGGGGTGTGTTGCCTCTGCCGGGGGGCCTTAAAGGTCTAATCACCCAGCGTCGGCTCAACCCCCAGGATTCCCTTTTCCCCGGACACGGCAAAGCCACGCACGGCTAGGCGTGGGAGGGAGTAGAAACTCCCCCGTTAGCTCGGGTCCGTGTTGTCGCTACACACCAAACGCATGCTTTCGCAGGCGCCCCTGCGGGTATAGTACTATATCATCTGCATAGATCAATGCTAGTAAAGACCGTTCATTGTGCTTTCCTTGTTTAGCAAAATAGAGGCTGAATCCGTGTCGACTCCCCTCTAATTTTGCTTCTGATCCCTAGAGATATGGAATAAATAACAAAGGTGACAAGGGACATCCCTCTCTGAGCTCACATTGTATCTCTATAGGTTCAGACACTTCTTTCAATTTGACAACTACCTTGTTACTTGTATAGATATACTTTAGAAGATTAGCTATTACATCTCCCACATTTACTGTGTCCAGCATTCTCCACAAGTCTTCTTGAATCACACGATCGTAAGAACCCTTGATATCTAGAATCGCCAGCCACATGGGCCTGTGTTATTTTTAGCTATTTCGATACACTGCATCAATGAAAACCGATTGTACTCCAACCTTCTTCATTTACGGAACCAATTTTGTAGTTCTAACAAGCCCTCTCATTCTCCACTCATGCCTGTAGCCTTTCCTTTACTATCTGCATCACAAGCCTGGTAAGTACCGATGTGAATGTTATAGGACGGTAGCTGTTTATATCGGCTTTGTCCCCTTTTCCTTTATAGATCACGCTCATGCTTAGTTTGTACCCATTGGGAGCTTCGTGATTCAATATTGCTTTGCTTGCTGCCTCTTCTAATGTTTGCTTAGAGATTGGTCCCAGTTTCTTTTTTAGCATAATTCGGATGGCGTCAAGCCGTGTCGATGTGCTATTAGGAACTCTTTTCTCTGCCCTTTCCACCTCTCGTTGTCCCAATGGAGCCACTGAGCTAATTGGTTCATCTTCATGTGGTATGGTGCATGCACAGCTTTCGTGGTGTTAAAATTTTTCTGTCATCATTGTATTTACATAATCTATTGTCTCAACTCCTTCTAGTCTGACCGTTTGAAGTGTAGTTATAAACCTGTTTTCATGCCTGTCTTATTACTCTGAGAATAGAGATGGTTCCAAAACTTTGCAGCTGCCTTTTTATCCTTTTTGTACTTCCACCCTCCACTGGGCCTCCTTTCTTCTAATCTTGTCACTGATAAATTCAGACGCTTCCTTTCTGCAGCTCAAGAAGTTATCCCATTTTCTTTCGACATCACCTTGCGTCTCTCATAATCATATCGTGGTTTTGGGACGTTAAACCCCAAATATCAATCAATTCGATATCACGCTGCAGTTCAGCACTCTGTTTAGCACACCTGCGTTCCTTGAAGGCGCCCTGACGTCTTACTCTTCTTTAACACCAAAGTTGGCATCTGGCGGCAAGGCGCAGTACTGGGTTAGGGTGCTCAGTTGGAAAGCCGAAGATGGCAGATTCGATTCTGCGCTTTTGCATCTACTTTTTTGTGGGTGATTTCTACATTGTATTTATACAATTATTTTTATTTTTTCTCTAGTGGCAGCTCCTCGCGGAGGTTCTGACGCTGCCTCGTGCTCGAGCAAGGCTGGCTTCAGCACGCCATCCACAATCCGCTCCACCATACGCCACCATACACCATGTGCCATCTACATCTGTAGCACCATACTTCCCCGAAACGGCGGACGGTGGAATCCATCATTCTTATGGTGGACGTTTCTTTCAGTAGGAGTGACTCGGGACACGTGTCGAAACCTTACCTTCACCAGTAACATTATACACGCAGACTTCGCAAGCGCTGTGGAAACCCTCGGCAGTAAGCACTGCATAATCAACACAACCGTCACAACCATACCACTGGCAAGACCACACGCCCTAGCACGCTCAACTGACTGGACGAAGTTACAGGAAAACTACACCAATCTCGACTCTATTCACGAAGCATGTTACCACGCGTGGTCACGAGAATTGGTTACCCATCTTCGTTTGACAGAAACTCAAGTTCACCTTTCAGAGGCTACACCAGAAGTGAAGAGCCACATCCTTCACCTTTGAAAGGCGCCGAACAGCGTCGTCCACAGATTGCGCTGCCAAAATACTATTGGAAGCTCCAAATTCGCATCGCTGAGCTCACCCAACGAGCGGCTGAGTATGCGGCTCAGGCCACCGACTCGAATTGGGTGGGCCGATGCAACACAGCTGCTAGACAAATGTCCAGCCAAAACACTTGGCTTCTATTTTGCACCTTAATTTATCCGACTCAAACCAGAGCTGAGACACAAGGACATCATCAACGAGCTATCCATGCTTTCGATGGAGACGCTTCAAACTTTGCATGCAAGCTCCGCGATCAACACTTTCCTGTCCGACATGACGTACAAGGGCAAGCGTACTCGTAAGCAGGTTCCGAGAACGCGGAGCTGGATCAACCGTTTCAGCTCTATGACCTAAAGGCGGCCCTGGCTAAAATGAAGCGACGAACGGCACCGGGGACAGACAAAGTTTCAGTAAAATTACCTGCCAAAAATTCCCGACCTGGTGTACTAAGCACTTCTCGCATACATAAACACTATCTCCCTAGGTGGGACACCCCTCCCGATCGAAAGAAAGACTGCTTTGGTCACTTTCCTTCCAAACGTCGGCAAAGCCATAAACACAGATAGCCTTCGCCCCATTTTTCTAACAGCTTGTTCGTGAAAGCTGATGGTGTTTATGGTGCGAGATCAGCTATCCGAGTTTTAGGACAACCAACACGCACTTCTTTATATCTTATTCGGGTTCCGCCATCACCGGTTTGCACAGAATGTCGTGCTTCAGTTAGACAACAAAATTTGAAATCCCACCGATTACGCCATTCATAACAAGGCAATACTCGCCCTCAACCTAAATAGAACTTTCGACAACGTCACACATGACCTCATTATGATGCACCTTTCTCAAATTAACTGTGGACACAACACGTTTCGATACATTAGGCGGTTCCTCTCTGACTGACAGTCATACATCCGAATAAAATTGAATAACCCCCCTCCCTCCCATTAGGAAAAAGAGGTACCCCACAGGGCGTGGTCTTCACACCCCTACTGTTTAATCTGGCTATGATAAACCTACCGGCTCAGCTGGAGAATGTTGAAAGCATAGAACACACATTTTACGCCAACTTCATTGCCAAACGGCTTAAGCACGGATTGGTAGGAGACATAGAAGCTAACCTGCAGCTAGTGGCGCAGATAGTGGTCATCTACGTCCGCCGCTGTGGCCTTCAATGCTCCTGACTAGAGAGAAGAGAGAATAAACTTTTATTAACAAATGCGCACTGAGCTTTTTTTGGAGAGGCCCTTAGTCCAGGGCTCTATTGCCTTGCGCAACCCTGCGAGCCCGCTGGACCAGCTGCTGCTGTTCCTGCCTGCGTAAGCTGAGCAGTGCAGACTTCCAAGAGGAAGGGGTGGGTTGGGAATGGGAGGACCGCCTTGTGGGGCAGAGCATTCCCACGTGGAGTGGTACACTGCCGGTACGGTTCCACAGAAGGGGCAGTAGGAGGGGTAGATAGCCGGATGAATGCAATTTAGCATATATAAAGGCAAGTGAATGAATTGTTCTGTAGTTGCCACCAAGCGACAGCATCTGCTCTGTTAAGTGAAGGATGAGGGGGAGGATACGTATAACGGTTCTGTCGGTAGTACTCCAGCGTAGCGTTGTAGTTTAGTGGTTCTGTCGATGCGTCGTCTGGATTGGACACCTCTTTCATTGGAGCCCGGCCGGTAAGCTGTCGGGCAACCTCATGAACGCGTTCATTACCATGTAGAGAGGCATGTCCAGGAGTCCAGACGATAGGCACAGGACGTAATGCGGACGGTGAGACAGAGGAGAGGATATTGTGCGTATGTGCAGCCACAAGTCCTTGAGCGAAAGCACGGCAAGCAGCTTGTGAACCTGTTACAAATGTGACAGGAGAGTCATGTGACACTGTCGTGGCGTGAACCATTGCCAGAGCAAGAGCCCCTCTTCTGCCAGACCACTGTCTGTAGTGCGAAGTGTGGCAGACGCCACGAGGGCGTCTGTGTCATCTGTCACGGCTAAACACATGGCTGATTTCTCTGGGTAGCGTGCTGCATCAGTGTAAAGTACTCGTAAGTCTGAGGTACCATCACCAAAGACGCGTGTTATAACCTCAACTCGGACACGTCGACGACCGGCGTGGCGGGAGGGATTCATATTGCGTGGAATCAATCGGAGGCACTTTGATGAGTGCGCGGACAGTAGAAGCAAGTTTATGACGCGGTACTTGTGCGGGACTTTCAGGAACCGGGTAGCGAATACGAGACAGGATGGCGCAGCCCTGACGGGTCTGCCTGAGCCGTTGGAGCTGACTGTTGTGCTGGGCCTCGATGAGTTCGGTTACGGTGTTGTGGACTTCTAGTTGAAGGAGGCGTTGTGTAGATGCGTGTGGAGGCAAGCTGAGAGCCGCCTTCACAGCTCTATGTAGAAGGATGTCGATCTTTTTGATTTGAGCTAGCGTGAGATTGTGAAAGGGAAGATGATAGCTGAGCCAACTAACTATGAGTGCTTGTACTAAGCGGAGGACATCCTTCTCACAGAGGCCTCTCCTGCGATTGGTGATGCGTTGGATCATGTGGGTAATCTGAGTTATCTGCTGAGCCAGAAGGTGTGTAGTGTGCGAGGCCTTGCTGTCGGACTGAAAGTAGAGGCCTAAAATGAGAATTCGTGGTATCAGAAGGATAGGATGGTCATCAAGAAACAGCAAAATGTCAGGAAAATCAGCGGTTTTGCGGCACCGCTTTTATACCAGTAACAACTCTGACTTATCCACGGAGCACGGAAGGCTGCCAACAACAGCATAATCTTGTACCACAGACACAGCTTCCTGTAGGCCGTCCTGAATGGTTCCGTCTGATCCTTTGGTTGCCCAAATTGTAATGTCATCTCCATAAATTGCATGCCTAATGTTGGGAACTGATGTAATAGGGAAGCGAGTTTAGCCATAGCCACGATAAACAAAGTGGGCGAGAGAACCGAGCCCTGTGGCATTCCTCTGCCTGCGAGACGAATGACGTCCGAACGGAGGTCTCCGATCCCTATAGTGGCCGTGCAATCAGAAAGAAAGGACCTGACGTAGTTGTGGATTCGTGAGCCACACTGAGATAAAGTGAGATTGTCATGAATAAGGTCGTGGGAGACGTTGTCAAAAGCACCCTTCAGATCCAGGGCCAGAATAGGTCAGACCTGGTTTGAAGTGGAGCTATCCAGCACGTCGTCCTTAAACTTTATTAATACGTCCTATGTAGAGATACCAGGACGGTAGCCCAATAGTGTATCATGAAAGAAGTGATTGTCTACGAGGAATGGTTGTAGTCGAGGGAGGACAAAGTGTTCAAAGAGTTTAGCTACATTTGAAGTTAAGGATATAAAGCAAAAATACTGGAGGGATAGCGGCTTGCCAGGCTTTAGAATAAGTATGATTTCTGCGTGTTGTCACTGCTGTGGTAGTGTGCCGTTGTTCCAATGTTCGTTGTAAATGCGGTTAAATATTCTACAGACTGGTCATCTAAATTACGCAGAAGTGTGTACGAAATTCCGTCTGTCCCGGGTGCTCTGTTACGCTTCATGCTTTGCAAAGCTGCCCTTATTTCTGCTTTTGTAATGTCCTCATCTAGAGGTGTATCGTGTACGTGTGGATAATCACAGTAGACGGGATAGGGGCCCGTGGATACATAGTGTAGCTTTAAGGTGTGCAGCAGAGTGCTATCGTCGAGCCCTGATTTGTGGAGAATGGTGCGAGTTGCGTTAGCAGTGGGGTTTTGTCTGCGTAGGATTTAAGAGAGCACGGAGTATACGCCACCTTCGAGGTATACTTGGTGAGCCATTGAGTCGATAGCAGAAGTTATGCCCATTGTCGCTCGTGAGGATGTTCGCACAGTCATGTGCTCACTAGCTAGTTTGGCGATTCGGAGACGAAGTTTTCGGTTATGTTTCTGCCGCCGCCACCGCCGTGTCAAGCCTTTCTGGGCATCCTAGAGATGCAGCAGATGCCGGTCCACATCCAGCGTTTCTGTCTTCGCAGCGATGAGTTTGCTAGCTGTTTGAAAATCGAACTGAATTTGTAATATCCAACCCTCTAGGGAAGGAGAGTCCTGATGGGTAGTTGTACAATTACGCCTAAATGCATCCCAATTTGTTATTTTATGGTGCGCTCTGGGGCACACGTGGCTGCTACTTGGAGCTCTGTAGTGAGTATATGGTGTTCACTGCCTAGATTCACCATGAGGTTGTACCATGAATGGCGACTGACAAGCTTGACTATCGTGAGATCGGGGCATGAGTCCCTGCTCTCACTATTACCTAGGCGAGTGGATTAATCAGGTTCCGTCAGCAGGGTCATGTGATGAATCATGAGAGCCTGTGCGAGTCGCCGGCTTTTAGTCGTTTCTGTTGCGTAGCGCCAAGCCTGATGGGGGGCTATGAAATCTCCTACAATAAGTATGTGTTTACCCAACTTGCATAGTTGTGCAAGTATATGACCGAAGACATCGTTCCTGGCGTTAGGTGCACTAAACGTTAAGCACGTACAGGCTGCTACTGAAACGAGAGCACGGAACTTATTCGAGAAGTACGTGCGAGATGAAGGTGTTTTAAAGGGTGTGTTCTATGACAATGACATGCTTAAAAACTAATCTAGCTGTGCAATGTGGTGTTCTGTTTGTTACGTCCGTGTATGTGGTGTAACCCGGAAGCGTAGAGGTACATTGTACTTTTTGTAACGTTATGACATCGGGAGTATTCCGCTCCATCACAGTGAATTGCATTAGAGCTTTGCGTTTCCTACGATACCCCCTGTAATTCCACTGCCACACACGTAGGAGTTGAGGGGTGTCACGCGTTGACCTACGGTTTCTCGCCATGATCATGCAATAGCGGGGCCTCGGTAATACACGGCGGCATTTCAGACTGTGAAAAATCTTGGTGGAGGGTGGAGAGAAGCGGGACTACAGCAGCCGCGGCTGTTGGGGCGGTTTTTCGGGACGGTGGTAGAAAACAGGAGGGGTGTATGTAAGGATGCGGTCGCTGTGTTTCACGTGTCGGAGACGTGGCACGTTTTGGTGCAGATGACGCAATATTAAGTCGGCCAAGTGCAGCTGATATCTGCTGTTCAACATCCATTGCAATCTCCTGGACAGCAGGTTGCGGGCCCAGCTGGATCAATTGTTGGAGCTGAGCTTTTAGTTCAGCCATAATGCTATCCTTCAATTTCTGCATTTTTACCTGCATCATAGCTTTCAATTCGTTCTTAAAGAAGTAGCCATTTTGTTCAACGCCTCTTGTGTGCAATAGTCGGATCGTGCCGTAGTTGTCTGCCTGTCAGGGTGAAGCTGAGTGTCCACTGACATAGGTGGGGGTGTTCTTTGCTGCGTTGATGCTTGTGTGCGGGGGTGGGACAGATGTGGAGAGGGAGGGAGAGGAGGGAACTGCCCTGCCCAGCTTACCGTTTGTGTTTTCTTGTGGGAACCGCTTTGTTGGCCATGATTATGCGATGTTCGTGTGCCAGCCTTGAGATCCCTGCTGGCCAGCTAAACTGCTCCTCGATGGCGAGTTTCCTCGCTTGGGCCCCGACGTACCCCTGGAACGGCTCTTTCGCCTGGCTGCACATCCGAACGCACTGCTCTGCCGTCCAGGGCTGGGGGATGGTGACTGGGCCTTCCTGGTGGGAGTAGCTGACCGGAGTGGTTTGCGTCGCTTGACTGGTGGCGAAAACCGCTTTGGGCATGGTTTGGCAGTCGTCAGACGGTCGCCACCGCAAAGCATGCAAGAAGGGCGGCACTTGTGGTTGTTAGGTGATAGTGAATCCCTGCACACTCGACATTGCAGTGTGTCAGGAGGTTTGGGGCACACATCCTCGCGGTGTTGTGTTTTGTTGCACTTTTTACAGCGGGGAATAGTCCGTTTGTAGAGGTAGCAGTGAAGAGCCTGTCCGTACGCGTTGACGAAGAAAGGCACTCGCTTGCCACAAACTGTGAGCACCACTACTCTGGAGTCGCCGAGGCGTCTGCACGTAAGTACCTCGTAGCCCGGTACTTCAACTTCTGTCAGGAAGTCGTCTGGTGTGATTTTATGGCCTATTTCATTGACCACCCCTGTGCACGAGTTATCAGGCACAATACCATAAGAGGTGATGTCGTAGGTTCCTGCGTGCACTGTAATTTTGGTGATTTGTCCAAGTGCAGTGGCGATGTGTTCAGATGAGCTGTTTATTGTTAGCACATTTCGATTTTCGTCAACACAAAGTCCTCGGCAGGGAGCGCTTGCAGTCTTGGTAGCCGCGTCTTAGGCCGGCTCTGGCATAGAGTGGGCTCACACGGCGTGCTGGGCAGCTGTTGAGTCGATACGGTATGGGTTTGCAGCTGTCGGCGTTTGTACGCTCTCTTGGTAATTGTGATCCAAGGATGTGCGTTGCGCTCACTGCGAGCCTGCGTATCGGTGTGTTGGCTGGTCTGCATATTCATCATGTGGTCCGTTTAGCGAGAGGGCAATGAGTGTTTCTCGTCGGCTGCGACGCTCTCAGAGACGCTCGCCATCCACTGTAGAGCGGGGTGGCGTTCTGTCCAAGCCGCGTCTCCGGCTTGTTAGGGTTAGTGAGGCGGACCTCGCCTAAGAACTTTCGAAAGCGTTAAGACGTTTAGAAGTGCACTCACAGGTTGAAGACCAGTATAGGCTTTACAGTGGTGATGCTAGAAACAAGTGCCTACTATTGAAAACAGATCGCCAGGAAGAACTTCTTGAAAATGAAGCTGAGCCGGAGCTGATGTGATTCGCGTCCGTCGCATGCTCTCGACCTCCAAAGTCCTCTACCCGAATAAACAGAATTTGTGTACATTCACTTCTCCCCAAAGTGAAGTATCACAATTGAAATTTCCTTGCAAAGTGGACCCATCCCAAAACAGAGTACTGGGTCTATTTATTCATTACTTCGCAGAGTCGACACAAGATTGACAAAACTGCGTAAGGTGGGAAACCATGTGGGCCATATAGAGATCCCTTGCTGCTGGCGCGAGGCATCTCTGCAAGGCATCTCTGCATGCATTCGTAACCAGTCGAGTCCTCAACTCCTTACCTCCACCTGCGCAAGTTCGATGAGAACGCCATTGAGGTGATTCCCAGAAAGATGTAGAAGCCTGCCCTCGATCTCCCTATAATCACCTCGAACAAGTACCTTATGGGCCTGGGGAAGGTAAACACTTTCGCAGAGGTACGGGAGGCACACTTGATCAATCAATACACAAGACTTTCAAAGACTTCATCGGGTCGTCGCCTATTAGCTAGACTACACATCCACCATCCAACAAGGGCGGAGGAGCGCGTACGCATTACAGAAGTCTGGAGATACACCCTGCACGTGCGCCCTCTTCCGGCCAACATTACACGTGACGACCACAGTGGCAGGCGCCTTGCGCGGGCGGAAGCACTGATTCGCCACTATGGAAACAAGCACGGCGTATTTTGTGTGGAAGACTCTGGCCCTTACAATGGTGGATGATACACGGCTGCAGTCGTTCACCTAATTTTTGCTGTGAATGGCCCCATATTCAAAGCACAGGACATAACATATTGCCACATGGTTTGCTTGGGTGAGATCGAAGAGTGAAAGAGGACAAAGACGATCTCTCAGAACCGCTGCTTGGCTAGTCGACTCAACGAGCCCATTGTATCAAGTTTGTCGTGAGTAACGTGACAAGACTGGTGGAGGTGCTGGGTACAACGTCTCACAATCCACCCGATGCCCAAGACCCCGTCCAGCAGCTGTAACACAAGCCCTACACCCGTGGACACTCCCTTTCTTAGAGTAAGCCGCCGCCAACGAGGCCTACCGCCTGAGACACCAACTATTGACGCAGCGACTATGACTTCGACACAAGATCCCGTGCAAGCTCCGACACCTTCCACGCCGATCTACTGCACCGTCCAGAACCCGCTCATGCCTAGCCCCTTTCACGGAGAGCAGCATGAAGATGTTGACGACTGGCTAAGTGAGTTCGAACAAGTCACAGCGATCAATTACTGGGATGATGCCGCGAAGCTCCGGAACGTGTACACTTGCCTGAAAGACGGTGCCAAGACGTGGTTTTTGAACAGAAATGATGTTCTGACATCTTGGCGTGAGTTCCAGCGTCGCCTCCTGGAGACCTGCAGGAGTCCCGACCGCCGCGAACGGGCGGAGAGTGCACTACAATCACGCATCCAGATGCCCAACGAGACCGTCTCGATGTACGTCGAGGACATGACACGGCTTTTCAAGCGAGCGGATCCTGCTATGGCAGAAGAAAAAAAGTTGCGCCACCTCATGCATGGTGTGAAGGAACAACATTTTGTGGTTTGATGCGTAGTCCCCCCAAAGGTGTTGCTGAGTTCCTTACTGAAGCGGCCACAATGGAGCGAGTACTGCACCAACGGTCTGCCCTGTTTGACCGTCAAGTGAATGCTGCCTCAACTCCCGATATTTTCGCCACCCCTGGGAGCAAGAGCCCCGAATGGATTAGCGAGATCATCCGATCTGTCATCCGGGAAGAAATGAAAAAGATGCACGGGACAAGGGAAATTGATGTTGGTTCTATCACCAGTGTCATCCGTGACGAGGTCCAGCAGGTGCTGCACGCCCATCGTTTTCTGCCCACGTCGGTTGATCCGGAAACGGCTTCTGTGTCTACTGACAGTCGTCGTCGTATGCACGCGGAAGCCTTGCGATCTGCCACTCCTCTTTCTGGTCAAAGAATCCCGAGCCAGCCAGTGCCGCAGTTCCCGATCCATACAGTGCCGCACGTCTCGATCCAGACAATGCCATACATCCCAATCCAGACACTGGTGCCGTCAGTCGCGATTCAGACAGCGCACGCTGATTTGGACATCGATAGTCGCCGTGCACCGACGCGCAAGTATGATCTCTGGCGTACACCAGACAGACGACCCCTTTGCTATCTTTGCGGTGAGGCTGGTCACATTTACCGTGAATGCCCATACCGGCAACTTGGACTGCGCGGATTTTCCGTCAATTCCCCTCGTCCCCAAATTGGTCAAAAGCCAAGGGATATCGAAGAGTATCTCGCGCAACAGTGTGAACCTTTTACACGACGGCAATCGCGGTCACCATCTCCGAGGAGACCCGCAGCCACTGGGCCACGTTTCGGGGTGACGGCACGGGAACGCTCCCCGAGCCCTCGTCGGAAAAACTGAAGGCAGCGGCCTTCAGGGGCAAGGTCGCTGGGACTCAAATTGCTGAAGACCTCCCATCGACGCTTGCATGCAACGCCGAAGGCATTTCGTCAGAGAATAATCGCAGTGCCAAAGAAACACCGACATCCACATCTAAACCTAGTGACCGCGTGTCACTCGACTTACCTGTGCTTATTGACGGTCTTCAGGTCAGTGCATTGGTATACACTGGTGCAGACTATTCGATCATCAGCGGGAGGCTAGCGAAAGATCCCAGGAAAGTGATAACGCCGTGGAAGGGAACGCGAATTCGAACAGCTGGAGGACACGTTGTAACACCACTGGGTTGCTGTACCGCAAGAGTGAAAATTCGTGCGTCAACGTGGCCCCGCCGCGGTGGTCTAGTGGCTGAGGTACTCGGCTGCTGACCCGCAGGTCGCGGGTTCAAATCCCGGCTGCGGCGGCTGCATTTTTGATGGAGGCGGAAATGTTGTAGGCCCGTGTACTCAGATTTGGGTGCACGTCAAAGAACCCCAGGTGGTCAAAATTTCCGAAGCCCTCCACTATGGCGTCTCTCATAATCATATGGTGGTTTTGGGACGTTACCCCACAAATCTAAACAATGCGTCAACGTTTGTGCTCAGCTGCCTCGTTCTTCGCGACTGTTTGCTTCAGCTGATTATCGGCATAGACTTCCTTCGGGAATACGGTGCCATCATAAATCTCCGTGACTTTCTCGACTCAAGGCACAACAAATCGAGACGCTGATAACTGCCATAGACCTACGCTGCGTGTTCCTGACAGTGTGACGCTGCCACCTCGAGCAACTGTTCCCTTCGAAGTCACTTGTGAAGACTTCTAAGACGGCGACGTGGTGGCTTAAAGCAATCTATCACTTCTGCTGCTCCAAAGTGTATGCGCCGCCCGAAGGGTTGTGCGCGTCCGGGACGGACAGTCAACGTTACTAGTTACGAACTTCAATTACGAGCACCGTCATCTTTTCCGCGGAACCACCGTAGCTTATGGAGACCCTGTTGCTTACGTCACGGAGTGCTTCGCGTCCGAGGAAACGCATGACGATGAGGAATTTTTTGGCCGCATCGACAATACTTCGACGCTGTCAGACGAGAGAAAGGCTGCACTTCATGACCTTTTAAGAGAGCTTCGATCTTGCTTCGCCTCTTCTTCTAAAGTCCGTCAAACACACCTCACGAAGCACCGAATTATTGCCGACGATGACATCCGCCCCACCCGGCAGCAGCCTTATCGCGTTTCTGCCAAAGAACGCGAGGCTATTCAGACACAAGTAAAAGAGATGCTCGATGACGGGATTATTGAACCATCCAGCAATGCTTGGTCCTCGCTAGTAGTTCTACTAAAGAAAAAAGACGGAACGCTGCGCTGTATTGACTACAGGAAGCTTAATAGCGTCACAAAAAAAGACGTCTACCCGCTTCCACGGGTCGACGACTCCCTCGACAGGTGAAGACGTGCGAATTATTTTTCGTCCATTGATCTAAAGAGTGGCTATTGGCAAATTGAAGTGGATGAACGAGACAAGAAAAAACCACGTTTGTGACTTCAGACAGACTTTACGAATTCCGAGTTCTTCCCTTCAGCCTCTGTTCTGCACCAGCCACTTTTCAGAGGATGATGGACACAGTTCTCGAGGGCTTGAAGTGGCAAAACTGCCTTGTCTACCTCGATGATGTGGTCATCTTTTCTGAGAGCTTCGAAGAACATCTGAAGCGTCTGAGAAAGGTTCTGCAAGCCATTCGCACAGCTGAACTCACGCTGAAACCTCAAAAATGCCATTTCGGCTATGAAGAGCTGAAATTTCTGGGATATGTCATAAGTGCGGATGGAGTGTGACCTGATCCAGACAAAACTGCTGCTGTCGCCGCCTTCCCTTTCAGATCAGATAAAAGAGCAGTACGCCGTTTCCTCAGCTTGTGCGCGTATTATCGCCGATTTATCGCCAACTTCTCGAAGATAACTGAACCTCTTACGCGACTCACCCGAGATGACGTGCCCTTTACATGGAGCGCCGAACAACATACAGCGTTCGCAGAGTTACGACAGAGAATGCAAACAGCCCCTGCTCTTGCCTATTTTGATGAGGACGCTGCTACAGAAATCCATACAGATGCCAGCAACGTCGGACTTGGCGCTGTGCTTGTACAACAACACGGCGGC
Organism: Rhipicephalus annulatus; assembly: GCA_013436015.1. NCBI lineage: Eukaryota > Metazoa > Arthropoda > Arachnida > Ixodida > Ixodidae > Rhipicephalus > Rhipicephalus annulatus. The sequence goes on along the minus strand of WOVY01000213.1, from coordinate 449,551 downwards.
GTTGAGCATGTGATAGCTTACGCCAGTCGTACTTTTTCTCGAGCCGAGACTAACTATTCTACGTCAGAAAAAGAATGCCTCACAGTCGTGTGGGTGACGACCAAATTTCGGCCTTACCTCTACGGTCGTCCCTTCAAAGTGGTGGCTGACCACCACTCGCTCTGCTGGCTGGCAAATCTCAGAAATCCATCCGGCCATCTCGCACGGTGGAGTTTGCGTTTGCAGGAGTTCGATATTACGATTGTGTGCAGGTCAGGGCGCTAACACGAAGACACCGACGCGCTTTTTAGAGCACCTGTGGGGAACGCTGTCAGGGGCTCCGAAGATAAAGATGCCTTTCTCGGAGCAGTTAGCGACTCCGAATTTATGTCAAAGCAGCGGGCAGACGACGAATTACGCCCAGTCATTGATTCCCTGGAAGGCCGCAACTCTCAGCGTCAACACATTGCTCGCGAACTGTCCTCTTTTTGTCTAAGAAGAGGCATTCTTTACAAGAAAAACGCCCGTGGTAGCGACAAAGCCTTCCTACTCCTTGTTCCTACCGACATGCGTGATGCGATCCTCCTTGCGTGCCACGACTAGCCCACGTCAGGACATTTGGGTTATTCGCGAACTCTCACCAGAGTACGCCAACAGTTATACTGGCCATAACTATCAACTAGTGTACATCGATATGTGAAAGGCTGCCGTGAGTGCCAGCGCCGCAAGACTCCGCTCGTGAGACCCGCGGGCCTGCTCCAGCCGATCGCACCACCTCGGACACCGTTTGACCTCGTGGGAATGGACCTTCTCGGGCCCCTCCCTTTGTCGCCGTCTGAGAACAAAGATTAGATTTGTGGGGTTTAACGTCCCAAAACCACCATATGATTATGAGAGACGCCGTAGTGGAGGGCTCCGGAAATTTTGACCACCTGGGGTTCTTTAACGTGCACCCAAATCTGAGTACACGGGCCTACAACATCGTCCTCTGGGAACAAATGGATTATAGTTGCGACAAATTATCTTACTCGTTTTGCTGAAACAAAAGCGTTACCCCGTGGCATGGCCTCTGAAGTCGCGCAGTTCTTCGTGCACCAAATCGTCCTACGGCATGGTACCTCGTCATGCGTGATTACGGATGGAGGGACGTCGTTTACAGCACGAATGATGAGGACATTTTTAAACTGAGCTGCACAAGTCATCGAAAAACAACGGCTTATCACCCGCAATACCATGGACTGACAGAGAGGCTTAACAAGACCATAGCGGACTCTGTCAATGTACGTGGACGTACGACACAAAATCTGGGACGAGATTCTTCTATACATCACGTTTGCTTATAATACGACAACGCAAAAAACAACGCGATTTCCGCCTTTCCGACTTGTTTACGGACGCAACGTGCAAACCACGCTCGATGCTATGCTTCCGTGCGACCAAATCAATGAACTTGCTCAAGACGCTCAGCAATACACTCAATACACCGAAGAAGCTCGTCAGCTAGCTCACATAAACACCAGTCACCAACAAGATGCAGACGCACGACGTTACAACCTGCACCATCTAAACGTCACCTACCACCCTGGGGACCGAGTGTGAGTGTGGATCCCTGTCTGGCGACCAGGCTTATCGAAAAAACTCCTAAGCCGTTATTTTGGACCGTACAAGGTTCTTAGACGAGTCACAGATGTTACCTACGAGGTATTTTCGGACGGCGCAGCGTCTTCTCGTCGACAGCTTCGGCCCGAAACCGTGCATGTCTTTCGGCTTAAGCCCTACTTCACACAGTAGCCCTTGTGGTTTCACGTGCTACGACAAGTCGTGACTTTGCGTTGCTGCTGCTGTTTGTGTTCTCCTGTGTTTTTATGCCTTTTCTTTTTGCGCTTGGCGCAAGCGTTGACGAAACTTCCTCATTTGCGCTGCGAGTACTGGCACTCTCCCTCTCTTGGTTCTCTATATTTGCGTGTGTATACTTTCATATTTTTTTTAATTTACGAGCATCGAGACCCTGCTTTCAAGGGGGGGGGGGGACTATTGCCACATGGTTTGCTTGGGTGAGATCGAAGAGTGAAAGAGGACAAAGACGATCTCTCTGAGCCGCTGCTTGGCTAGTCGACTCAACGAGCCCATTGTATCAAGTTTGTCGTGAGTAACGTGACAATATGCGGAAAAAGTCCACCGCACTAGCTCCCGCAGACCTGAACTCGCGCACTATTATTACAGGCTTGAGAGGGGCCTGCAGAAATATTCAACGCGGCTATGTCCCACACTTGGCGTACCGCATCTTACAAAACAGCAATTACATCGGGTCCCCTGCATCCCGAAGGATCAAGGGCCTCAAAGGCAATGAATTGGCTGATGCCGCCTCCCGCTCGCTCACTCTCCGGGTATCGCCTTCAGAATTTTTAAATAGAAATGTCCAACCTAATGTGGCCTCAACAGTTCGAGAAATTACTGAATTTAACCGATTCAGCAATTTAATTTATCCTAAACTCTGTAAGGGCCCTACAAAGGTGAAGGAGCGTGCACTCCTTCGCCTTTACACCAAGACACTGCTGTGCCTGGCAGTTTTTATTTATATCGACACTGCCTATATAGGAAAATGCCCGCAATGTGTAGCGAAGTATTCGGACATCTTCGACACGGTGTTTGCATGCCAATGAACTCCTCACCTCACCCCGAAACCGAACACCACCCAGGAGAACCCGACTCAGCTCGGCTGCTCCGACCTGGCGAGTCAGAAGGCCCTGGTCCACCGAGCCCGAGTCACATTAGACGTCAATGGGCTTCTGCAATGGGAAGTCCACCCAGTGTTTGTGAGGGATGGCTCACACCGAACTACGTCCTACATACTCCCTGTATATAAATATAATAAAGTTTCTCTCTCTCTTTCTCTCTCGAAACGAAGTTTTTTGGGTTGAACTCCGACATCGCTGTACACTGGAGGGCAATTCTATGAAGCGTTCGGGAGGTCTAGCGTGGGTTTTCAGACATGCGTCTCACATAACTTGTTACGAGATGGTCTTTTGCTGGCGTGCTCCGAGCATGTAAAAAGTTTCCCTCACATGATTTGGCACGCAATCACTTAAGCGTCAACTGGTCACCACCAGTGTAGGCTTCTGTGGGCAAAAAGTAAAGCAGGGTACCCAGAAATAACTTCACACCTGGTGATCTTCGGGAAGACGGGGGCTCCTCACTGGTTTTTGCTCAAGCCAAGTAAAGTGTAGCTACAGCTACTGCCCCGCAGATGTTCAAGGAAGGCACAATGACCAAGACTGCAGGCCGCGGCATTTCTGCTGGGCTTCGTGCCATAACGGAGCAGGAAACAGCCAGGCGGAAGTTACCGGTCCGGCCAGCTGTGGAGCTGTATGTTGGAATTCAGTGGGCGTGGGTGTGTGGTGGATTGTGGCGACGCCAAAATTCACTTGTGCGACGTGCTTTGTGCTGTGCGATGCGAAGGTGTGCTGTGTGGTGTGCGTGTATGGGTTGTGGTTTACAATCAGTGGGTTGGCCGGAAAGATGCACTATGGCCACTTCACGGAGCAGTGCTACTGCAGCCCTTACGTCACCTCTTTGGGGGATGGACAGGATGTCATGAGCGCCAGAGCAAAGGAATGGCTTCCAAGGCACGGCTTGGAGGTCATCAGCATACCACTCATACGCTGTCTGCGTCCTGCCAGAACGCAACAGGTGTCTGTGTGCGCTGCAAGAAACACGGATCAGAGTCGCTGGGACACACAGCCCGCGTCGTGGAGATGCGCGTGTACGCACGAAGAGTATAAAAAGTGCGCCGCGTGTTGGCTGAGTGCTCTCTCTCTCTCTGTGGCCTTTGTTACGGATGGTCATGTTTGGTGTAAAGGCACTTCTCGACGCCTATTCTTTTTGACACCTGTACTTATGTAAATAAAATGTGTGTTTATGCCAAGAAGCTTCGCAAGGGTTCTTCCTTTCGGTGCCTGAGTGACTGTCAGTAGCCCCGCTCATCGGGCGTATCAGCTGCCACATTGGTCGGAGTGGCTTTATAGTTGCAGTGCTGGGTTAGTCGCACAGAGGGTGGTCACACAGCACGGCAGTAGGGCTGCGTAGCGTAGTAGTCCCTCGAAGAATAAGGCAGCGAATGTGAGACAACTCCAAATGTAGCATTGATGAACTCGAAAGACGTGCTTGAGGCTCGTATCGCTTCCTCCAAATGCCAAGCGACGCCCCAAGACTGTGTTCTGCTCGCTGCTCTATCACATTCGTTGATGCGCCTAAGCTGCCCTGATTGCCAGAGCGCTTTCTGGTTGTAGTGCACGGTTAGTTGCACAGAGGGTGGTCACGCAGCACAGCAGCTTGGCCTGTGTAGATGGTAGTCCTTCAAAAAATAAGGCAGCGAATATGACACAAATCGAAATGTAGCACAGACAAACCTAAATGACATGTTGGGGCTGGTGCCGCTGCCGCCAAATGCCAAGCGACGCCCACAGACAGTGCTGTGCTCGCTGCTCTATCACATTCATTGATGCGCCTATGCTACCGCTTTACCTGAATTGGCTTTCTATTTGCCGCGTAGGGTTAGTCGCATAGAGGGCGGTCATACAGCAAAGCAGATAGGGCATCGTATCAAAGTAGTCCCTCGAAGAATTAGGCAGAAAATGTCGAACAGCTTGAAATTTAGCACGCATGAACTCAAGCGAGGACAGGACAGAGAGCGGTCACGCAGCACAGCAGCTAGGCCACCATTGCGTTTTCAGTTCCTCGAAGATTCAGGCAATGTATGGCCCCTCAGGTTTTGCGATGCTGCGGCTACGTTTGAAATATTTATCAACTCTATTCTTTCTGATCCAAAATGGGAGGTTTGTTTATCACCTGGACGACGTCATCATTTTCGGACGTACCTTTGAGGAGCACAACTCCGTTTGAGCCTTGTCTTAGACTGTGTAAAAACAACAGGATCAGTTTTGAACTCTAAGATGGGCTGGTTTGGTCAACAAGCAGCACTATTTTCTAGTCGCTTCATCCACAAAGATGCTGCCATGCCGAATCGCTACAAAATCAAAGCAGTCAGGGAATTCAAGCCACCTCAGACATTAAAAGAACTCCACTGCTTTTTCGGATTAGTTCTTACTATTGTCCTTTTGTGCGCAGATTCGCGAACGTTGCGCACCTATTGATAAGTTTGTTGCGAAAAGACAGCCCATTCGAGTGAACATCTGAATGTGACGCCGCATATTCTGAATTGATTTTTTTCTGACATCAGAGCCCATTTTTCGTCCCTTTGATTCCACTGCTGCTAATTAAGTGCACACTGGGCACGTCAAATGGGTACCGGAGGTGTACTTTTTCAGCAACGTATTGTTGCGCGAGCATGTCGTTGTCTACACGAGTTGATATCTAAGCACCGCTGAGAAGAAGTGTATGGTGACAGCGCAACGATGCTTATCGGCTGTGTTCACCATTCACAAGTTTCATTCCGACATCGACAGTCATTCGCTTACGATAGTCACGAATCATCATTTTTTGTTGGCTCATTACACTCCGAGACCCTTCTGGCCGCCTTGCAAGCTGGGATTCAGGACGCCAATAACTTGACTTTGTCAATTTCAATAGAAGTGGACGACTTCACTTGGACGCTGATTGCCTTTCTCGCCATCCCATGATCACTACGGAAGATAGTACGGATTATTTTCCTGTGGTCTGTCACACGTTTCCTGACGCTAAGATCGCCAAGCGGGAACAACACGACGACTTATTTTTAGAACCTTCATTGACAGATGCCCGCAGTTACAAGGGCACTAGTTGCTTTCACCTTCGTAAACGACTGTTGTATAAGATAATCTACGGAGGAAGTGGCGCGCTTTTTGCTAGTTCTTCCTAAGAGTCTTCAATATTATGCTCTCAGTATTATGCATGATGATCATACATCCCCACATCTTGGGTTTATTCGCACCTTACATCGTACACAGGAGCGTTCGTACTGTGGTCTCGAATAAGACATTCCACGAAGCAATGCATCTTGATCTGCGACAATTACCATCGTCACAAGCGACCCCTAGGCGACCTGCACGGCCTTCCTTATGTCGTAGCAGCACCTACTTCGTCTTTCGCGCTATTCAACATTGAATTATTAGGACCGCTGTTAATATATTTGAGCAACAACCGTTAGATAGTCGTCTGCGTTGATCACCTCAATCATGGCCACTGGATTAAAGAGCACACGGTACGGCCTGCCACGTATAGCGGCTTTTTGTGAGTCGTAGGGTCAGTTTCGGCCACGGCAGCGCCACGGGGCGGAGACGGGAGGGACGGGAAAACGAGTGGCGCCGTTTCCTTTGAAGCAGCAGCCACAGCAAATTAGCTGTTGTTTGTCACAACAGTGATGCACTCAGTTGTTCTAACCAGTGTTTTTATCCCATTTATTGCAGCGACGATATATCGCGTGTTTAGTAAACTACAATCATCATCATCATCATCATCAGCCTGTCTACGTCCACTGCAGGACAAAGGCCTCTCCCATGTTCCGCCAGTTAACCCGGTCCTGTGCTTGCTGTTGCCAATTCATACCCGCAAACTTCTTAATCTCATCTGCCCACCTAACCTTCTGTCTCCCCCTACCCCGCTTCCCTTCTCTGGGAATCCAGTTGGTGACCCTTAATGACCAGCGGTTATCCTGTCTACGTGCTACATGCCCGGCCCATGTCCATTTCCTCTTCTTTATTGCAGCTATGATATCCTTAACTCCCGTTTGTCCCCTAATCCACTCTGCTCTCTTCTTGTCTCTTAATGTTACACCTACCATTTTTCTTTCCATTGCTCACTGCGTCGTCCTCAATTTAAGTTGAACCCTCTTTGTGAGTCTCCAGGTTTCTGCTCCGTAGCTAAGTACCGGCAAGATACAGCTGTTATATACCTTCCTCTTGAGGGACAGTGGCAATCTACTTGTCATAATTTGAGAGTGCCTGCCGAATGTGCTCCACCCCATTCTTATTCTTCTAGTTACTTCGATCTCGTGGTTAGGCTCTGCAGTTATTACCTGCCCTAAGTAGACAGAGTCTTTTACAACTTCAAGTGCACTATTACCTATCGTAAAGCGCTGCTCCTTTCCGAGATTGTTGTACATTACTTTCGTTTTCTGCAGATTAATTTTTAGACCCACCTTTCTGCTCTCCTTGTCTAACTCCATAATCATGAGTTGCAATTTGTCCCCTGAGTTACTCAGCAATGCAATGTCATCGGCGAAGCGCAGGTTACTGAGGTACTCTCCATTAACTCTTATCCCTAACTGTTCCCATTCTAGGCTTCTGAAAACGTCCTTTAAGCACGCAGTGAATAGCATTGGGGAGATTGTGTCCCCCTGCCTTACACCCTTCTTTATTGGTATTCTGTTGCTTTTTTTATGAAGCACTATGGTAGCAGTTGATCCCCTGTAGATTTCTTCCAGAATGTTTATATATATTTCATCTACGCCCTGATTCCGCAGTGTCTGCATGACGGCTGATATTTCTACTCAATCAAACGCCTTCTCGTAATCTATGAAGGCTATGTATAGTGGTTGGTTATACTTTGAGCATTTCTCTATTACCTGATTGATAGTATGAATGTGGTCAATTGTTGAGTAGCCTGTTCTAAATCCTGCTTGTTCCTTTGGTTGATTGAATTCTAATGTTTTCTTTACTCTACTAGCAATTACCTTTGTAAATAGCTTGTATACTACAGAGAGCAAGCTGATCGGCCTGTAATTCTTCAAGTCCTTGTCATCTCCTTTCTTATGTATTAAGATGATGTTAGCGTTCTTCCAAGACTCTGGTACTTTTCTCGTCAGGAGACACCTCGTAAATAGAGTGGCTAGTTTTTCTAACACAATCTGTCCTCCATCTTTCAGCAGATCTGATGTTACTTGATCCTCACCAGCAGCTTTGCCTCTGTGCATGCTCTCCAAAGCTTTTCTGACTTCTTCTATCATTACCGGTGGGGTGTCGTCTGGGTTACTGCTAGTTCTTATAGTATTAGGGTCGTGGTTGTCTCGGCTACTGTACAGATCTCTGTAAAACTCCTCCGCTATTTTAACTATCCTATCCATATTGGTAGTTAATTTGCCTTCTTTGTCCCTTAGTGCATACATCCGCCTTTTGCCTATCCCAAGTTTCCTCTTCACTGCTTTGACGCTTCCTCCGTTTTTCAGAGCGTGCTCAATTCTCTCCATGTTATACCTTCGTACATCGCATACTTTACGTCTATTAATCAGCTTCGAAAGCTCTGCCAGTTCTATTTTGTCTGTTGTACTTGACACTTTCATAATTTGACGCTTCTTAATTAGGTTCTTCGTTTCCTGGGAAAGCTTGCCGGTGTCCTGTCTAGCTACCCTGCCTCCAACTTCCACTGCACACTCCGTGATGATACTCGTCAGATTATCATTCATTGTATCTACGCTAAGGTTGGTTTCCTCGCTAAGAGCAGAGTACCTGTTCTGCAGTGACACTCTGAATTCCTGTACTTTCCCTCTCAGTGCTAGCTCATTGATTGGCTTCTTGCGTATAAGTTTCTGTCGTTCCTTCTTCAAGTCTAGGCGGATTCGAGCCCGTACCATTCTATGGTCACTGCATCTTACCTTGCCAACCACTTCCACATCCTGCACGACTCCTGGGTGTGCAGTCATTATAAAGTCTATTTCGTTCTTATTTACGCCATTAGGGCTCCTCCATGTCCACTTGCGGTTTTCTCGTTTTCGGTAGAAGGTATTCAAAATACGCAGATTATTGCGTTCTGCGAATTCTACTAGTAGCTCTCCTCTGGCGTTTCTAGTGCCGATGCCATAATCTCCTACTGCCTAGTCTCCAGCCTGCTTCTTCGCTACCTTTGCATTAAAGTCGCCCATTACTATAGTATACTGTGTTTTCACCTTACTCATTGCCGATTCCACGTCTTCATAGAAGCTTTCAACTGAAGCGTCATCATGGCTCCATGTAGGCGCGTAAGCCTGTACTACCTTCATTTTGTATCTTTTATTCAGTTTAATTACAATGCCTACCACCCTTTCATTAATGCTATAGTAATTCTCTATGTTGCCAGCTATGTTTCTGTGAATTAGGAACCCTACTCCCAGTTCTCTTCTGTCTGCCAAGCCCCGATAGCAAATGACGTGCCCATTCTGTAGCACAGTATAGGCCTCATCTGTCCTCCTAACCTCACTCAGCCCTATTATATCCCATTTAAGGCCTTCTAGCTCCTCGAATAATACAGCTAGACTTCCCTCATTAGATAACGTTCTAACGTTAAACGTTGCTAAGTTCAAGTTCCAATGGTGGCCTGTCCGTATCCAGAGATTCCTAGCACCCTCTGCTGCTTTGCAGATCTGACCGCCGCCGTGGTCAGTTGCTCCGCAGCTGGTGGGGACTGAGGGCCGTGAGTTAATTGACGAATGCCTACGGGAGGGGGTGGCCAGATACTGCACCAGGGTGGCCAATCCTTCTCTGGTGAGATCATCGGTGCGTACCGGCACCGATGTTACAAGGCACTATTTAATTAAAAAGCCAAATTATTGTTATTATGCATGCCGAAAACCTAACGTTTTTTTTCACAACCAGCTTCTTGCTTTCAGGCTGATATAAATGTGCATAATGCATGTAGCTGAATAATATGGCACTGAATGCATGACAAAGTCATTGTCGCATTTATGAAGGTGTCATAAACTAACGTATTTTAATTTTCGTAACGTTTATTCAGTGATTTTGCATTTTCTCATTTGCTATGTCTGAAAATAACTTTTTAATCCTTGAATATAGAGGTGAATACTTTTATATGCTAAAATCGTATGCAAAAACATAATTTGAATATTTTTCATGTTATGCGGTGGATGGTAGTTTGCCCGAAAAATGATGAGGCTTCAAAGGCTGGATAAAAGGGGTTTCTGAATGTAATAGAAGTGTCATTTATATTTCTTGATAGTTCTTACTAGGCATGCATATATATATATATATATATATATATATATATATATATATATATATATATTTGTATATATGTAGTGAAGAAGAGGAGCTTCAGCGGCATTTGTCGGCGCATCAGGGGCATCGCCATCAGCATAAGCTCGTGCTTGCTGCGCTTGGCCGGACGCTACTGACTGTTTCGCTTTCTGTGTTCTGCGCTGCAAATAAACCCCGTTACAAGTGGTGGATTCTGCTGGGTTTCGATCACCCTGAAGCTTCGGAATCGCATTCTACCTTTCATTATGCCTACCGACGCAAGCGCCACTCCAACTCCTCCACCAGCACCGCCTACTGTTCTCTGCGCCGGTTCTCTGCGTCTGCGAGATCCCCCTGTTTTCTCAGGCACAGAAGACAAGGACGTTGACGACTGGATTTCAATGTACGAGCGAGTAAGTACTCACAACAAATGGGATGACGCCGCCAAGTTGGCCTAGGTCTCCTTCTACCAGTCGGCCGTGGCCAAGCTGTGGTTTATAAACCACGAAGCGGAACTCCCTACATGGTCGGTCTTCAAAACGAGCCTCACACAAGTTTTCGGGCGGCCTGAGGTACGCAAGCGCCGTGCCGAACAACGCTTACATACTCGGTCCCAGCAGCTTGGTGAGAATTTCACAAGCTATATTGAGGACGTTCTGGACCTTTGCAAGCGAGTCAACGAGTCGATGTCCGAAGAGCACAAGATCGAACATATTATGAAGGGCATTGAGGACGACGCTTTCCAAATGTTGCTTTCTAAGAGTCCTCACACTGTCCTAGAACTGACCGAGTTATGCCAGAGTTTTGACAAGTTGCGCAGGCAACGTCTTTCCACCCGACGTCCCTCGGTGCTCGACGACTCTTCGTCCAGCCTTTCCACCCTTGGCATAGGAGAAGACCATGCTCTTCTTCTCTCCAAGATCCAAGAGTTCATCCGCGCTGAGGTCGCTCTTCAGCTCTCTTTGATGTCCTGAGTACCCAATCAACCACGCAGATTGACATGTACACTCCGCGACTTCATTCAAGACCACGTCGCACAAGTTCTTCCTCCCGCCCGCGACCCGCCCCCAGACGCCGCACCTCTCACGTACGCCGAGGCCGTTGGTCGACCTCGACAGCCTGCGTTCCAGCCAGCGCCTATGTATTCGCCGCCACCCTTTTCGCCGCCGACCTATTCACTGCCGCCTATGCCGATACCACCTCGGCCGCAGTTTTCTGCCCCCCAGCCACAAGTCGGAGTCTACTCCGACCAATGGCGGACCTACGACAACCGTCCCATATGTTTGCTTGTGGTGGTGTTGGCCACGTGGCCCGTTATTGTCGTCGTGGCCAGGCTGCTCAGGACATTCGATGAATACCCTCTTTCGACCCTCAGTTTTCTTCTACGCCTTCAAGCCCTCCTTCCTCTTCCTTTTCTTCTGATCGTCCACACGACCTGACCCGCCACTCCCTATCTCCACGTCGACGTTCGTTTTCCCCTATGCGTCGCCGTTCCGGACCCACTGACCAGGAAAACTAACGGCCGCAGTTCCCGAGGCACAAACTGCGTCCCCGTCGCCACGCACAAGTCCTCGCCCCTGTCCAGCTAACGTCATTGAAGTGTCAGTCGATGGTACCGTCGTCATGGCGCTTGTTGACAGCGGAGCCGCTTTATCCGTCCTTTCCATCAACCTGTGCCGCAAACTCCGCAAAGTTCTGACGCCATTATCCGGCCTCTCTCTTAGAACGGCTAACGCACAAAGTGTAACACCTCTCGCAGCCTGCACCACACGAGTCGTCATCGAAGGTATTGTGTATATCGTCGAATTCGTAGTGCTACCCCCGTGTTCCCATGACATGATACTCGGCTGGGACTTCCTTGCGAATAATAATGCCGTCATTGACTGCTGTCGCGCTGAACTTGAGCTATCTGCACTTCCTGATGTTGACGCTGTCGAAGCCTCCCTGCCGTGTTATAAACTGTTTGTTTCCGACGACACCACCGTACCACCGCGCTCTTCTCTGCTGGTGACTGTGTCGTGTAACGCTATTTCCGACGGGGATGTTTCATTTACGCTCTCTGCCCTGTTCATTCAACGCAAATGTTCTCCACTGCCCATTGCTCTCCTTACTCTCCACCATGGCGTCACAAAGACGCTCGTGTACAATACGCTAGAAGGGCGTTTACCTTTATTCTATGGTGAATGTCTCGGTCACGTGCATCCGATCGACGCCCGTCACTTTTTTGACGCTCCATCTAGTTTACTTCCTACGGACCTCAGCGCACTCATTTCTGACTGTGTTGTGGACTAGTCACTCCTTGACGCTTTCCACCGCTCCATCGATGTCGCAACGTCTTCTTCAGAACGAAGCCAGTTAGTGAACCTGCTGCAAAAGTTTCGTACTTATTTTGACAGCCACGCTTCTGGCCTCAGTCGCACATCGAACATATCTCACAAGATTGTCACAGGAAGCCATACGCCTCTACGGCAGCGCTCCTACCGAGTCTCAGCGTCGGAGCACCGTGTTATTGACGACCAGGTTGCTGACATGCTCCAGCGGGGTATTGTACAGCCTTTTAACGGTCCCTGGGCGTCACCGGTTGTTCTTGTTAAAAAGAAGGACGGCTCCATTCGCTTCTGTGTGGACTATCGATGTTTAAACAAGATCATCCGCAAGGACGTTTACCCGTTACCGCGAATAGACGACGCCCTTGGCTGTTTCCAGGGAGCAGAATACTTCTCTTCACAGGATTTACGGTCTGGATACTGGCAAGTTCCTATGGAAGCATCTGACCGACCGAAAACTGCATTTGTCACACCTGATGGGTTACACGGGTTTACCGTTATGCCTTTCGGCCTTTGTAACGCTCCAGCTACTTTTGAGAGAATGATGGACACTATTTTACGAGGCCTCAAGTGGAACACATGTTTATGCTACATCGATGACGTAGTTGTCTTTTCTACCGATTTCGACACCCATTTAAATCGTCTCGAGCACATCCTCACACGTCTCACTGACGCCGGCCTTCAACTCAGCCTCAAGAAGTGTCGTTTTGGTGCCCGGCAGCTCACCATTCTTGGCCACGTCGTATCGCGGGACGGCATACTTCCCGACCCCGCCAAGCTTCGAGCAGTCGCCGATTTTCCGAAGCCAAAGAACTTGAAGAAACTTAGAAGTTTTGTCGGCTTGTCGTCATACTTCCGACGCTTTATTAGAAATTTTGCTTCCGTATGTGCGCCCCTTACGGACCTTTTTAGCGGCGACAAGGACCTTTCCACCTGGTCACCAGCATGCGACGATGCATTAACCAAATTACACCACCTGCTGACTTCACCACCCATCCTCCGCCACTACGATCCTGCCGCTCCCACGGAGGTTCATACTGATGCCAGTGGTGTTGGACTTGGCGCTGTGCTCGCGCAACGAAAGGCAGGGTTTGATGAATATGTCGTCGCCTACGCAAGCCGAACTTTGACGAAAGCCGAGGCTAACTACTCCGTGACCGAGAAAGAGTGTTTAGCTATTGTTTTGGTCCTTGGAAAATTTCGCCCCTACCTGTATGGTCACGCATTCGACGTCGTCACTGACCACCACGCCTTTTGTTGGCTATCCACACTTAAAGACCCTTCCGGACGACTTGCTCGCTGGGCGCTCAAACTTCAGGAATACGACATCCGCGTTATTTACAGATCTGGTCGTAAACACACGGACGCCGACGCCCTTTCTCGCTCACCGATATCGGACGAAGGTGTTTGCCTCTCTTCCCTCGAGCCTGCACTTGCGTCATCCGCCTTGCGCAACATGACGGTGGAACAACGAAAGGATCCCTGGATCAGTGGCCTCATAAGCATTCTTTCTGATCCTCGCACTCCTTCGCCGTCTCGTGCTCTCCGCCGCCAGGCTAGCACCTTTTGCCTAAGGAATGATCTTCTTTATCGACGCAACTACCTTTCTGACGGTCGCAAGTGTCTCCTCGTGATACCCCGCCATCTTCGAGCTGCTATCTGCGAAGCTTTTCACGCGGAACCACAGTGCGCCCATGCAGGCCTCTTCAAGACATACGCTAGGCTTCGACTCAGATTTTATTGGCGTGGCATGTATAACTACGTGCAAAAATTCATTCGCTCGTGTGCTCAATGCCAACGACAAAAGTTACCTCCCGGGCAAGTCTACCCGTCACAACCTCTTCCTTGTCCTAGTCGACCTTTTGATCGCGTCGGCATTGACATTACGGACCACTACCATCAACTCTAGCTGGTAATCACTGAAGTATTGTTGCGATAGACCATCTGACACGCTATGCGGAAACAGCCGCGCTGCCGACTGCCACAGCCCGTGACGTTGGAACGTTTCTGTTGCAACGTTTCATTCTGCGTCATGGTGCCCATCACGAGCTCTTAAGTGACAGAGGCCGTGCCTTCCTTTCTGACGTCTTGAATGCATTAATCAACGAATGCCGAATCGTGCACCGCACAAGTACAGCGTACCACCCTCAAACGAATGGCATGACGGAGCGCTTCAACCGTACTCTTGGCAGTATGCTGTCGATGTACGTCGCCTCTGATCATTCAAAATGGGACCAAGTTCTCCCGTTCGTCACCTACACGTATAATACTGCCGTACAAGCTACTACTGGGTTTTCGCCATACTTTCTTTTGTACGGACGAGAACCTTCAAATACAGTAGACACTATTCTTCCATATAAACCTTATGAGTCTGAAAGTACAACTCTGTCCGAAGCTGCCCGACATGCTGAAGAGTGCCGCCAGCTTCCCCGCTCTTTTTCTACCGAGAACCAGTGGCAGCAGCAATCCGGCCAGACTGGGGACCGTTCGGCTCCAAACTTTCCACTTGGTTCATTGGTATGGCTTCGGGCACCTACTAGAGCGTCTGGCTGCTCCGCAAAACTTCTTCCTAAATACATCGGGCCATACCGCGTTGTAGAGCAAACGTCAATCGTCAACTATATCGTGGTGCCCATCATCCCATCCACAGACCTACGCTACCGCTGCCGCGACACTGTCAACGTCTCTCGTCTGAAGCCATATTACGACCCATTAGTCGTTTCTTCTCCCTAATCCGCCAGAATGGCGTCTTTTTGTGTGGAGGGCGATTGTAGTGAAGAAGAGGCGCATCAGGGGCATCGCCATCAGCATAAGCTCGTGCTTGCTGCGCTTGGCCGGACGCTGCTGTCTGCTTCGCTTTCTGCGTTCTGCGCTGCAAATAAACCCCGTTACAATATATATATATATATATATATATATATATATATATAATGAGATCTTACAGACAGTAATGCCAAGGAATGTACGGGAGAAGTTAATAACACCAGTGGAATGTAAATAAAAACAAAGAAAAGTGAATGGAAAAATAACCAGCCGTGAGCAGGAATCGAACCTACGACCTTCGAATAACGCGTTTGAACGCGTTATTCGAAGGTCGTAGGTTCGATTCCTGCTCACGGCTGGTTATTTTACCGACCTCTCTTTCTTTTTATTTACATTACATTAGTTCCAATACCTTCTCCTATACATTACTTGGCATTATTGTCTAATATATCTTATTATTATACATTCAGAACACAAAAAACTGAGCCCTTAGGTATACACTTCTTTCCCTTATTCATTACCGAGGGTCTCGTACTGGCAGATTCGGTTCCGTTAGGTTGCATACGAGGAGCTATTGGTCAGCTGCCGGCTCGTAATAAGTTCACGTGCTACGTGACGCCACACAGGCTCATAAAAACAGTGTACTACACTCGCGGCCATGGCTACAGGTGGCGCTGGCTGACACTCCCACGTTTATATACAAAATACAAAGGTGCCCAAATTCAGTGGTTTTGTTCACTAAGCTGCGAATATTATTGTTCAGCAGCGTGATATTTCGAGTTTGGTTTCTACATTGTCAATCATACTCAGGTGCATTTGTAACATCCTTGCCTACCTTTATTCTACAGAACTGCGCATCCTTCCATGCGTACCGCTCATTATCAAGAACAATCTTGTCATTCATAAGCCGGAACTTGTGCTTTCGCATAACTTTTTACGCTTCCGGCGTAGCGTGCTTCTGCAAACATCACCCAAGATAGAAATGCTTGTTCCTTTCAACTTCCGGCAGTTTTTGAACACCGCAATGTTTTGTTTGTAACCGAGAACCCCCACGATAACTGGGTGCACTTTTCCTTCCTGATCTCGGCCAAGTCTATGTAAACGTTTGGCTATGGTTATGTGACGTTTAAGCCGTTTTCATTATACATCAGTTCGCACTTTCTATTCATACTTTTACACAGTTTTATCATCATGTTCTCGAATAGCAAACTCCATGAGATTGTTTCTACGACTGCAGTCGTCGAGATAAGCCAAGCTTTCTGGTTGTACTACTATTGTGTTTGCCATATACTGCAAGTTTCTCTCAAGGCAAACAAGTTGTCCTCGTGCTTCGCTCCAACTTTAAGTGTCTTCTCTAAATGATACAACCGCTGATTTAGTTATTTAGTTAAATGAGAAGGATAATTTGTCACCCCCTAAATAATTTTGTGTCTCATTTGATTTCTTTTTGCCCCTTCAAAGTTTTTGTAGGATAACCTCTAGCTGAGTAACAGGATTTTCTTCTTCATCACCACAAAGCAGCAATAAAATAACATTGACAAGCGTGACATTGCGAAATAAACAGACGTTTTGCGGCACGGCACCACAACAATAAATAATTCCTATAAGAAATTCCTACAATAAACTCCTATAAGCCATAGGGTATAACAGGGGCTGATGTGGACTCAGTAGTAGCCACTGGGACTGCTAGTAGTCGGAGCGCAGGTCCGATGGCTAGGAAGACAGGCTCAAATTTGCGCAGCGCTATTAGTAACACTTGTGAAAAGAGAGGAAAGCACCGGTCGCTCGAACGGGCCGCGCTTGCCGGGTTTTTCGATAGCGCACGGAAAAAGTGTTTCTTGGGGCACTTATCTCGCATATCGCACGCTATCGGTGCCACTTCTTCATCATCCCGAAAAGCCATCATGCAATACTGCTGCATTGTTTGCTGCCCACAAAAGTTTAAAGATGACGAATACCTGAAAACTTCCCATCAAGTTCTACCGTTTACAATGCACGCAGTGTGAGAAACAAAAGTGTCAATACATGAGTATTCAAAGAAGCAAAAGCGTCAATACTGCGCTGGTCCTTGTCTTTTTCCGTTACGTGTTTTCTACCACGTTTTTCTCTTAGATCATGTATCAGCAACTGGCACAATTGTCCACTTTTGTCGATAGTGAATTATGGCAGTTCGTCGGTACACTGCGGTCTCGTTAGTTCAAAATTGTTTTTTAGTCCTGCACATTACTACAAACTATTAACTGAAAAACACGTGGTGGTCAAACTCACACTAAAAGAAAGCGCGTTTGTAATCTGAATCTAGATCAAGTATGCAACCGCTGGACATTACGCGATTAGGCTGTAGACCTCTCGTCGCCAGACATTGTAAACAAATTTATGTGTTGGTTTGTGCTGAGCGTGTAACGTACTGATCTTGCTGCGTCTTGCTGTGTAACACGCTGCGTCAGTTAGGAGAAAAGAAGAGTGAACTTGTTTGCGCATAATAGAACATGTAAGAGTTGTGAGCCAGATATAGAAAATATAAACATTCTAGGCAGGGGCAAGGAGAGAGTAGGGCTTGAGCTTTTAGAAGCTTTTTACATTAAGGAATTGGGAGACAAGTGTGTAAGCGACACGTCTGTTGCACTGTATACACTCTAAAAAATATCGAGTAAAAAGGGTGTCTTTTTGTCCCACAACAATTGTCGTCATCAGGCTTGCGTGCGCTTCCTTTCTTGAAAACTCGGCGCTGGCCACTTTCATATCGAGAATGCAATGTAACCCTGATAATGGGCATGTCGATGGTGACTCGATTCTACCGGGCGCGGGTTGATAGCACAAGGATGGAACGCAATATAGATGATGATTATTGTTGTTTGACAAAAAGACACCACGCCCTTCGTTTAACAGGCTCTCAGCCGCCCGACCAGATGTCATCGTACGCTGACCACCGCTCTCCCGTTAACCGCCGTTCGCCATCGCCTCGACGCCACTCGCCATCGCCGATGCGTCGTCATCCTTTATCGGCGGAGCAGCAAAAATTGATTGTCGCAGTTCCAGAGGCAAGAACTGCGTTACCCGTGAAAAGACCAAGGCCTGTCTCTTCATCAACGAATGATCTCAACGTATATGGGGACGGTGTCGCTGCACTTTCTCTTGTCAACATTGGTGCCGCGGTTTCAGTGATCTGCCAGACTCTGCCACTTGCTCAAAAAAGTTAAGACGCCACAAGCAAGCGTATCACTTCGTACAGCCAGCACACAGCGCGTCACGCCGGCTGCTGCCTGTACTGCTCGCATCGCGATTGATAGCCTCATCTATGTCGTCGAATCGCTAGCGTTGCATTCCTGCTCGCATGACCTCATTTCGGGTTGGGACTTTGTCTTTGCTAATAAAGCCATCATCGACTGCTCTCGCGCTGAGGTGACACTTGAATTGTTTGGTGACGCTCCGTTATATGGTGCTCTTGAAGCCGGGGCAAACTATATGTTGCTGAAGATGTCATCATGCCACCACATTCTTTTGCCCTTACCATAGTGTCTTGAAACTAGCTCACCGAGTCGAGTGCCCTTTCCACGCGATCGGCCCTTTTCGTTCGTCGCAAGTGTTCGCCGCTACCTTATGCCCTTCTAGAACTTCATGACGGCGTCAGCAGACTGCTCACCTCGAACCTGTTGTCACGTCCTGTAACACTACTGTGAGGTGAGTGCGTCGGGCGTGTTTACAGTCTCGACCCTTCTGAAATAATCGACATGCCGACTGGTTTTTCTGCCGAACATGAAGTCACCGGAGTGACCTGTGCCTCTTCGCCACACACTATTAGGACTTAAATACTAAGTAGCTCCATCGCCGACACGTTAACCGTTTTGCAACGTCCTCAGCTTCTACAACTGCTGGACAAGTTCCGTTCTTCCTTTGACTGCCAGCATACTCCCCTGAGTCGCAAGTCAGCTGTGTGTCCCCGCATTAACATGGGTACTAATGCGTCATTGCGTCAAAGACCCTATCACGTGTCCGCAGCCGAGCGCCAGGTTATCGATGACCAAGTATCTGACATTGATTTTGATTGGTGGGGTTTAACGTCCCAAAACCACCATTTGATTAAGCGTGGCGTCATACATGCTCAAGCGTGGCGTCATACAGCCTTCGAATAGCCTCTGGGCATCATCAGTCGTTCTCGTTAAGAAGGACAGGCCGATCCACTTCCGTGTTGACTAACGTCGTCTTACCAAAATAACTCGAGAGGACGTTAACCCCTTGCCGAGAATCGACGGTTGCCTTGACTGCCTCCAAGGTGTGGAGTTTTTCTCTTCTGTTCACTTACGGAGCGGCTACTGGCAAGTCCCTCTGGCGCCTGAAGATGAACCTAAGACGGCCTTTGCCACACGTGATGGCCTTTACGAATTCTGTACCATGCCTTTTGTTATTTGCAATGCGCCCGCAACATGCAAGCGGACGATGGACATTCTTTTGTGTGACCTGAAGTGGAAAACATACTTGTGCTACTTGGTTGACGTGGTGATATTTTCACCAAATCTTCTAACGCATCTCTGCAGGGTACATGAAGTACTGCAGTGCCTGACATCGGCCTTCAGCTCAACCTGAAAAATGCCGCTTCGACGCAATTCGGCTCACCAACCTCTGCCATGTTGTCTCTAAAGACGGTATTCTTTCTGACGCCGCCAAGCTTCGGGCGGTGGCAGAGTTTTCTAAACCTGCGTCTGTGAAATATCTGCGCAGCTTTCGTAGCCTCTGCTTGTATTTCCGCCGCTTTATTCGGAATTTCGCGACGATCACCGCCCCTTTGACTGAACTTATACGCAGTGACTCGAAAAGTTACGCTTCGTCACCCACCTGTGACTATGATTTCGCAAAAATGCACCACCTGTTAACGTCGCTGACAATCTTGCACCACTTCGACCCGACTGCTCCGACCGAGGTACACACCGATGTCAGCAGTGTTGGACTCGGCGCCATGCTCGCGCAGCGCAAATCGGGATTCCAGGAGGACGTAGTCGCATATACGCAAGCCGTGCCTTCACCAAAGCAGAGAACTATTCTGTGACAAATAAGGAGTGTCTGGCAATTATATGGGCTCTAGGATAATTTAGACCGTACCTATATGGTCACCTCTTCGAAGTGGTCACTGACCACCAGGCGCTTTGTTGGTTATCCACATTGAAAGACCCCTCCGGCCGTTTAGCTCGCTGGGCTTTGCGGTTGCAAAAGTTTGACATGCGTGTTGTCTACAGGTCTGGCCGACGCCACACTGATTCCGACGCCCTATCACGTTCACCTGTGTCTTCTGAAAGCTCTGCATGCCTATCTGCCGTAGACAAAATGGTTGCGGTCCCACAAAACTGCGACATGGTGTCTGAGCAAAGTAACAATGACTGGGTCAGTGTTTTTCTGCGATTCCTTTCAGACCAGATGACTTCTACATCTTTTCCAACGTTGCGCCGTCAAGAGGCTCACTTTGATGTCTGCAATGGTCTCCTTTATCGCAGGAACTACAAGTCCGATAGCCGAAAGTGGTTACTCGTCATACCTCTCCATCTTCGTTCTGCAATATGTTTAGCTTTCCACGCTGACCCTCAGTGCGCACATGCGTGCGTCTTCAAAACCTACGCTTGGCTTTCCTTCCGGTTTTATTGGCGAATCATGTAAACCTCTGTGCGCAAATATATTCAGTCATGCCCGCCGTGCCAACGACGGAAAGTTCTCCCTCATCACGCCTCTGGTCCGATCCAGCTAATCCCTTGCCCAGCCAGGCCTTTCGACCACGTTGGAATCGATCTGTATGGGACTCTATTATTCACGGCTTCCGGAAACCGTCAAGTCGTTGTCACTGTCGACTACTTGACGTGATACGCCGAAAGAGCCGCTTTGTCTGCTGCAACAGCACCCGACGTATCACCGTTTCTCCTGCGGAATTTCATTCACCGTCACGGCCCACCGCAAGAACTTCGCAGCGACAAAAGACGTGTATTCGTTACTGAAGTCGTCAACGACCAACGCTGCTACCACTTTTACTTTGCATTCACAATATAGCTGAAACATTGGTATTCTTTTTATTGCAGTACACATGTACCCCCTTCCCTTCAGAATGGCTAAGCGCTTGAGTTCATACAAAATCAATAAAAAATGGGGGATTATTAAATATTCGGCGTACCGCTCCTACAAAGGAAATAGATGTTAGGTGAAGCAAGAGGATAAAACACTCAACTTTTTTATTTAGCGAAACGGTACGATGTGATGCTAAAGGTATTCATACATGACATCGTTCCCGATGTCGTGTAACAATATGTACGTATTCCCGCAAAAAGCTAAGTTCAGGCGATCAAACGTTCAGGTGATCACTATGCGTATCACGATTATTGACTAGGTATTGACCGGGTTTCATTCAGAATCTTTTCGCTATCGCAGTATCTAGCACCTTCTCTGAAAAATCAGTTGGCCTATGTTGTATATTCAAGGCTTGGTTTCCAGTGCATTGCATCGCATTTGAACATAAGCTTCATTGCTTATATACCAAGTTAGCACTAGTTAGGCTCAAGCTTAATTAGTATTAGACTAAGCTAAACACACCTTGCTTCGTTTAACAATAGGTCTACAATAGTTTCATCTCGACATAATGAGAGCTTCTTACAGTGCGATTTAATTAGATAAGTTATGGGAAGCTAATTAAGTTTTAGAATGCTCAGCAAGACTTTATAAGGCTTGCCTAAAGAGGTTTCGCTAGGCACAGACGCTCCTAATTTTGTTTGAAGGCTCGGCCACACCAGCATTATCATGATATATTCTTGACCACGCCGTATAATTGGTGGCAATATCACTGATCCTGTTCAAAAGAAAAAAAATACGTTTGGCTGCCTCGCCAAATTTCCAGTGCAGTTCGCCAGCTTTTTAATTTTTGTCCGATGCGTTCAACTATTCGTTGTCAGAGAATCAGGGAACAACTAGCCCTTGTCAACGTTATTTATTTATTTTATTTATTTATTTATTTATTTGTACCCTCAAGGCCTACAGGCATTTCAGAGGGGAGTGGGTTACAAGGATATACAAAAAACTAAAAAGCAGCAACAGAAGTAGTAAGCAGATAAGTACAAACATACATGGGCCCTAATCATACAATGTTAGCTAGCGCTGCACGAAACTGATGGTTGTCTTCGATTGCGGCGGTCAGTCCGGGAAGGCGGTTCCAATCTTGTTACGTCCGAGGAATAAATTACTGAAAGAAGGCATTGGTGTTGCATGGTATTGTTCCTACTTTGTGTCGGTGATCCATACGAGAAGAAATATATGAAGGAGGAGTAATTAACTCACTGAATAGGGGCGAATTATGGTAGTAAATTTTGTGAAAGAGACAGAGGCGAGAGTGTTTGCGGCGCGAAGTTAGAGTGGGTAATTGAAGCAAGTTTTTAATGGACGTGACACTTGCCGCACGAGTGAAATTACCGAGAATGAAACGTGCTGCGTTGTTCTGCACGAGCTCAAGTGATGTCACCAGATAGTCATGGCTCGGGTCCCAAATGGATGATGCATATTCGAGTTTAGAACGAACCAATGATTTATACAAAAGTGTTTTTAAAGAGGTAGGTGCAGAAAAGAAGTTGCGGCGAAGGTAGCCAAGCAGGCGATTAGCATTATTAATAACGGTATTAATATAAAGCGACCAGGTAAGATCAGTTGTTATGTGAATTCCCAGGTATCGGTAAGACGTCACATGTTCAAGAAGTGTGTTGTTAAGGTAATAGGAACCCGTTGAAAGGGCTGTTCTTGAAATGCGTAAGACTTTGCATTTAGTTGTAATAAGTTCCATTAACCATTGCTCACACCAGTTAGAAATTGCGTTAGTGTCCGATTGCAGTGCCGTAACGTCGTTATCGTTGTTAATTTCTCGAAAAATAACACAGTCATCTGCAAACAAGTGAATATTAGAGAGAACACAGCTAGGTAGGTCATTAATGTATATCAAAAACAAAAGTGGTCCCAAGACAGAGCCCTGGGGAACGCCGGAATGAACAGAACTGGGTGAAGAGTCATAGTTATTGGCTGTGACGAACTGGAAACGATTAGAAAGGAAATACTCAATCCATGCAAACAACTTAGGATCTAGATTTAACTTGTTTAATTTGTAAAGGAGTAGTTTGTGAGACACTTTGTCAAAAGCCTTGGAGAAGTCGAGGAAGATACAATCAGCGGATGAACGGCGATCTAAAATTAAGTGTAGCTTGTGGGTTAATGAAAGCAATTGGGTCTCGCACGAGAACTTCTTTCGAAAACCATGTTGCGCGGGTGAGAAGAAAGAGTTAAATTCAAGAAATTTGACCAGATGGGAAAAAATTACATGTTCGAGAATTTTGCGTGGAATGCTTGTTAGTGATATGGGTCGGAAATTGTTAGGCGTATGTTTGTCACCGGACTTATGGAGTGGCACCACCTTCCCGACTTCCCAATCCGCCGGCAGGATGCTCGTGTCGAGGGTCTGCTGGAATATTTTGCACAAAATAATAGAGGAATACACAACAGTACTTTTTAAGAACTTCGTATTATAAGGTCAACACCGGGGCTCGATGAGGGTTTCAGTGACTGGATTATTTTACTTACACCACCTGGGTCAGGAACAATGGGGTCCATGGAGAGATAATTACAGTTCTGAAGTTCAGGTATTGAGGGGTTAGAAGAAACAACAAAGTTCTGGCAAAAAACTGCATTGAGTAGGGAAGAACATTCGCTACTGGGTATAATGGAACCATCTGGCCCAGTTAATGTAATACTATTCGTTTTAGAAGGAGTGATCACACGCCAAAATTTTTTAGGGTCGTTAATAAGCATAGAAGGAAGGGTGCGCTGAAGAAAGTGTGATTTGGCAAGTTTTACTGCTGCAATGTATGCTTTGTTGGTGGTTGTGTATGCGTTCCATCGATAATCACTCGGGGATTTTTTAGCCAGACGATAGCAGCGCTTTTTTCGATTAGACAGCCTGTTTAACTGCTTGTTGTACCAAGGCGCCTCCGGGTTAGAATTTATTGTGCGCAGAGGGATGTATTTATCAGTTAGTTCGTGAACTTTATTTTTAAATAGGTTCCAGTTTTCTTGAACGGTACGCGTATCAAAATGCAACAAGAAAATGTCCAGAAAGCAAGCTAGTTCGTTGTTAATAGTTTCAAAGTCTGCTCTTGAGTAGTCGCGAATTTGCTTAGTTGAGGTCGTAGCCTTGCTTAATGGAACGTTTGTATTAAATGAAAGGAGCGAGTGGTCGCTCAGACCGGGTAAGTATGAAATCGGGGAAGCAAAATTAGCGTGCGTAGTTAATATCAAATCTAGTATGTTCGCGGTCTCTTGCGTGGTTCTAGTCGGTTCAGAAACGAGCTGGGAAAAAGAAAATAATGAACAAAGATTGAGAAATTCTGTTGTTTGAGATGAAGGTGGTTTGGATACGGGGGTTTCCGAGGACCAAGAAATATGTGGGAAGTTAAAATCACCCATAAGGAATATAGGAGCAGTGGGGTGTCATGTAGAAACAATATTCAGCGCATCGTGTAGTTCAGACACAAACGTTGGGGGATATGAAGGTGGACGGTAACAAACGCCCATAACAAATTTCCGGTGCCCAATGTCAACGCAAGACCATACAGATTCTAAATCAGTGTGAACGTGAATTAAGTGAGATGGATAAGACTTTTTGACAGCAAGTAATACGCCACCGCCTTGACGCAAGGTGCGATCGCAGCGATAAATATTAAAACAGGACACGTCGAAGATTTCACTATCATGAATGTGTGTGTGCAACCATGTTTCAGTGAGTGCTACGATGTCTGCGCTAACGGTGTTAATGACAGAGTTAAGGGATTCCCGTTTGCTTGTTACACTGTGAGTATTTGCTAGAATTACGGAGACACATGGCATCGGTGCTCTAGCTCCCCTCGCGTGTTCCTAGCTGGTAGGCCTGCCGGACAACGCAGACGCACTCGCCAAAAGCGGTGCGGCGGACGTGGCATTGGGAAGTGGCGCAGTCGGTGGCGCCCGTTTTATTTCTTTTACGCTGTCAGACACGGTATCGTACATGAAGCACCGGTCATCTATTATTAGTTTGTTATAGCGCAATTGGAATTTGGGAGAGTGGGGAGAGTTACAACTCGGTGTTGTTATCTCGGTCGCCGTTAACGACGAAATGCAGTGAACAAAGCGAAATCTAGAAGTTTTCTTTATTTGTTTCCTTTCTTTTCTTTCTTGCAGCAACGCGTTATTTCACTTGAAGTCAGAATGAAGAACGTCACAGTTTTGTCAAATTGGCGAAAGACTAACTCTGATAGCTCCTTAATGAAATGGTTTACGAAGCAAGGCTAGCGTTAATATGTACCGTCCCAAAACCATCATGTGATTATGAGAGACGCCGTAGTTAAGGGCTTTGGAAATTTTGACCACCTGGGGATCTTCAACTTTTACCGAAACTTGAGCACATGGACCTACAGCGTTTTCGCCTTGATCGAAAATGGAGCCGCTACAGGCGGGATTTGGTTCCGCGACGTGCAGGTCAGCAGCCAAGTACCTTAGCCACTTAGTACCTTAATACCTTAGTACCTTAGCCAGAAGTAAGACAAGCCTTTTTGGGAGCAATCCTAATTGTGGTAAAAGAACGCTTGCTAAGTTCCAAAGATTTCTGCGGCGCGGCACCAGTAGGACACCAAAGCAAGGCTTGGGCGTACTCAGAAGGTTCATGAGAAGCACCTCCTGTGGCCAGCCTCTGCTGGTACTAATGGCTACATGTCGTGTGTCACCACTGGTGGAAGTTCGTTATGTGGTGAGCGCATCTATACGTAGGTATTCCGCCTAAGTGCAGTTTTGGCACGGTTTTTTTTTGTGTTGAGTGCTGAGCCCGTAGAAGCTTCCGCCTGCTGTGTGGGCAAGAGCTACGCATTTTTCGTTGCCGTGATAGCGTGGAAACGACAAGCGCTTTCCTCTCCCTTGTTTTCTCACAAGTTAGGCGCGCACGCTGACGACTCCCTACAGAATGGCCATGTTTGTTACGCAGAAAGAGTAGACTAGCGCATCCTTCCCCGTATGTATTCGTGACTGACGGTGGCGGCGACTGCGAAAACCGGCCGAGACTGTCCATATCATAGAGTCTCATGCAATACTACATAGAGAGGAATCTGGAGCTGCAATCGTGTACCCTCATAGGAATTATAAAAATAAAGGCTTCGAATTAGGTCGCGTTAGCCAGTGAACCGTCTTTTTTCTAAAGTTTCAGTTTCATTCTTCGCGTAGTGAGGTGAGTGCAAAGGACTGAAGCTGCGCCTTTGTTGTTTAAAAAAGCTGCAAACTTCAAGGCCTCTTAACTTACTGCAACGCTGGAGCTATATAGGTCGTGTTTAACAGTCTAAGCTAAACTTCATCCACTCACCGCTGCGCATAGATGTAGTGTCCAGTGCCGGTGCAGGATATTAAATCGGGTTCACGTTTGTTGCTACTGCGTCTTGCCAAAACTCGTTGAAATATTCTTCAAAACGACGGCGACGGGTAGTAGACGCACCGCAACGCTCTTCTGACTCGACTACACAACAAAACAAGACGTGCGTTAGGAGCAGACCACTTGAAGAGACGCACCTGGCCCCACAGCTGACGAAACGTCAAGTGTTCCTCACCTAAACTGTGCGGTCTTTTTTCTTCCTAAATAGATACTGCGTACCTTCGAGAGTAAAGCAACAATGCTTGTTTTGAATTGTTGTAAAGAATAATTCATTACATTTTGATGCCAAATCTGGAACGCAATGACAGAGCGGTGCAAACTCTGGTGGTTAAATTTGGCCAGGTTTCACTTCTACCGCCTAGTCACAAAAACTTTTTGCAATAAAGTTTTCGTACAAGAAAAAATGAAAGAAGTTTTGAATAAACATTACTTTACATCACTTGGTTTTACACTCAGCGAACACGCGTCACGAATCTCAAGAACGTGATCGATCCGAAGCCTGCTCTTCCCATGATTCTCATGTGGGCACAAGCACAACTAAAGGAGGCCGTGTAGACACTAGTGCAAGATTTCTGTCCAGGTATAGTATGTGAAACTGTATGGTCCATATAATTGCTATCGCAATAAAGGATAAAAGTCATGCGACACTCGTGGAATACAGGCGAACTAAACGCCCATGTCCATGAAAGCTAGATCTGTATGAGTAGAGTGGCTTCATTTATTAAATAATCGTCCCAGATAAAAGTGCCTTGATATTGGCAGGGTTGTGTAAAATTGGTGCTTGTGCAGTGTGTCATGCTTCAAATAGATACGCATTATGTTTTTCTGCAACACATTTGTTTCCTACGCATGTAAATGTTTTGTCAGTTAGCGGTGTAATTATAGTTACAAATCGACATGGCAGCACCAATGCTGAAGTGACCGCCCAATTCGATCCGCACTTGCTCCTGATAAACGCCCAGAGCACCGACAGAAACAAATATTTAGTGAAACCAGCCATCAATTTGTTTTATCTTAGTTTGAGGATGAAACTTCAGGTACGTTTTGTTGTTATTAGGGTGATATGCTGATTGCGTAGCCGTATCTATAAGCCTAACGTGCTGAGGTCCGGGTTTGGGCTGTTTCGTCAGACCAGAAATACTGCATCTCCCAATATCGGACAAGGGAACTCGGACTGCCTTCTGTGCGCATCGTATGCTCCTTCGGATAAACAAAAAAAGATAAGAAATCAACATAGCGGCAAAAGAGAGAGAAAGAATTTTTTTAATTGAAGGAGTGTGAACAGTGGGGTCAAGTGACGCAGTCACTGTCTCTCAGGCGAGCATACCACAATCGCGACTCTTGGGAGAGAAGGAGAAGAAGGAAATGGTAGGAG
Organism: Rhipicephalus annulatus; assembly: GCA_013436015.1. Classification (NCBI taxonomy): domain Eukaryota; kingdom Metazoa; phylum Arthropoda; class Arachnida; order Ixodida; family Ixodidae; genus Rhipicephalus; species Rhipicephalus annulatus. The sequence goes on along the minus strand of WOVY01000213.1, from coordinate 421,711 downwards.
ACGGGAAAGAACACGTCGACAGAGAAGCAGTCATGCCAGAGCCACAAACAGCGTCGGAGAGCTACTAAGTGAAGTTATCTGCCAGCGTTAGCGTCTACCGGTCTTCTGTACAAATACTGTTAAGACGCGAAACTTTCTGAGCTTGAAGTCTAATGGCCTGTTTGGCAGTGTTATTTATTTATAAAAGTTAACGAATCACCCATGTTACATGCAATGAGCATGCAAGGACAATTCAGCGAGCAGATGCCCTGAAGATGGTGAGCAGACGAAACGGCGCGGACGAATACATATGTAGGGGCTAATCGCCTTTCCAATGGGCTGGAGGCCCTGTAGCTTCTACAGTGTTGAAGGGAACTTCTGAAACAAATTATAGACGGCGCGGCACTTTTGCATTTTGGAACTCCTGTTCAGACTGGCATGGTGGATGGGCGTACTTTCAGAGGCCTGCTGATCGACTGCTCAGATAAGTCTTTTTGCAATTTTTCAGCTTGCTTTTTAAATATTAAGGCAGGGGTGTATTTATTGCACTTATAACATTGTACGGCTTTTTAGGGCATAAGTCACCAGGTATTTACTTGTTTGTGCGTGTTTTTATGGCATGCCGTGGTGCAGGTGCACAAACACCGAACACGCAAATTTTAGCAGTTGAGCTTAGAATTTTTTGCTTAGGGCACGGTTCGTCGTACGCCGTGTATAGTAATTATCGAGTAAGACAACTTATAAGTACAGTTGGTGTCAAAAAGACATAGTTAAGAAGAGTGTAAAATGTTCAGGATGCGATGTGAAATTGAAAATAGATGCAGAGGTGGCTAAAACCAAGTGTAGGCAATGTTAGGTAGAGGAAAAAATGGGGTAAATGATGGTTGCTTAGAGTGAAATACGGATGAGAATCGCCGAGCTGGAGACTTGCGTCGATGACTGAGCAAGAAAAAACGAGGGCTATGAAAGGAAGACTTAGGTCAGCCATGGAGACACTAGCGAAGGTCAACAAAGAAGCGGCCGATGGAGAGAACGCTAGAGCACCGGCACCCAGAACGATGGATTAGAATGAGAAATCAGTACCGGAAAAAAAACAGGTTCAGCTGGTTGAATGGTCAAAAGACCCAGCTTCAGCGAAGTAGTGGTGGGAGAGTGAGGGGACAAACCAGCCAACATTAGAAGCTCAAGTATTCTACAGGTGCGAGACATTCCTGCAGAAAAGTCAAAAAACGTGATAATCGCTGGGGACTGGAGTTCATATCGATGTACTGAATCAATCAAAGGGAAGGTAAAAGGACACAAGAGGGTTTTAGTAGGTACGTTCCCAGAACATAAGCTGCACAAGCAAGCGCAGAACTCGCCACTTAAGCTAATGAAGGAAACCTTGTGATGATGGTGGGCGGTCTAAACGACGTCTTTACTGAAGAATTGACAGGTCTAGCGACCACATTGACGAAAGGGGTCGATGACATGCACGCCATTTCCCAACAGGTACAGGTAGTCGTATGCAAGATACCAGAGGGACGATTGCGTGACAGCCAGAGGCGAAGAGCGATTGTCGACGCCAATGAAGAGATATAGCAGATGAGTCGACAGAGAGGCTTTGAGGTACTTGAAATAAACAGAGGGGTGCATAGGCGGGTTGGTTTTCAACGAGACAGAATTCATTTGAATTGGAGGCTAGGTCATGAGGTGGGTTGGTGACTTGCAGGACGTACAGTATCTTTCTAGGTGGACACCCGAGCAATTCGGGGTCGAGGATAGCTAGTAACGAGCAAAACTATCAGGGGAACTCCTTGACAGGTGATATCGGCAAACACGAGTCCAAAGTGGCAGCAATATCTAATAAACGTAAAGGCCGGGGTAGAAATTGACGTAGAAATCGACGTAGGACGTACACAAATTTACCTCAATTGTTTGAGTTAAAGCTTGTTAAGGTACGAGTGAAATCAACAGTTAAAAGGAGACACGAACCCAAAATTTGGTGGGATGATGAAACTAAGAGAGACATAGAAAGACGTCAGGAAGCCTCTAGAGAATACAGGTATGCTAAACATAGTTGTTAACCACAAGATGGTGTCAAATAGAAATGGGGTAGCACTTTAAGCTGCAGATGGGAAGCGTTCCATTTATTCCGTGAAAAGAATAAGAGAAAAGGGGCCCAATGAATGGCAGAAGTAAAGAAACTAGGTAAACAAACCGCTGAAGAGTTTTGGAAACATCTCAATTTCCTGAGTATTATGACAAGCATGAAACAGGTTTATAACTACACTTCAAGGGGTTAGATTAGATGGGGACGATGCAACAGAATATATAAAAACAATGATGACAGAAAAATTCAAACCCCAAGTAAGCCTGAGAACAAAACGACGACACAGAGGCAAGAACTAGTGCTCGTGTCCGTGTCCTTCTTGTCTGTGTGTCGTCGTTTTGTTCTCGCGCTATAACTATCGTCATGCCATACCAACTAGCCCGTGCTGCCACACTCCCAAGTAAGCGGTTCATGCTCCTTACCAGTTCAGAATGGACCAGTTAGCACTGTGGATAATTGTGCAGAGAAAAAGGTTCTGGGCAGCGAATCAGCAGATAAAAATGTTCTTAATAGCACACCAACAGGCCATGACGGCATCCCAATTATGGTAATGAATAAAGTATGACTAAACACTAACCAAACAATAAAAGAGGCAGTGAGCTAAACAGTAATGAATCGCTAAGCCTCAAGTCAGGGGAAACTAAGCAGAATGAACATGATCAATGAAAGAAAAGGGAATAAAGCTGATATAAACAACTACCAGCCTTTAAAATTGACATTAATCGTTTACTGGCTGGTGTGCAGATAAAGTAGGAAAGACTACAGACACGTCTGGAGAATGAGTATTTGCTGGGAGAACTACAAAATGGGTTCCGTGAACGAAGAAGTTTGGAGGACAATCTATTTTCATTGATGCAGTGTATTGAAATAGCGGTAAAAATAACACTGGCCCCGATGGCTGGCATTTCTGGATATCAAGGAAGCTAACGATAGTGTGATTCAAGAAGACTTGTCGGCAATACTGTGTGCGCCAGATGTGAACAATGAAATAACTAATTTTCTGAAGGAAATATGTAAAAGTAGCAAGGTAGTTATAAAATGAGAAGAACAGGTATCTGAACCTATAGAAAGATATCGCGCGCTTCTAAATGGATGTTTCTTGCCACCTTTGTTATTTATTCTGTACCTCCAAGGACTAGAAGCCAAATTAGAGAGGAGTCGACACGTATTCAGCCTTTTTTGCCAAGCAAGAAAAACACAGGCAACAATCATTACGTGCATTCATGTGTGCAGATGATATAGTATTGAAGACCGACTACAAGGAAGATCTGCAGGAATCGATAGACATCTGTGGTGACGAGGCAGATTGGTTAAATTTGAAGTTCAGCAGAGAAAAATCGTCAAGCACAAATTTGAGGGATAACAAAGGAAGTGAGCATAGGATACTGGAAGTAACGCTAGAAATAGTGAATATATAAAAATACTTGGGCGTAAGGATGACTAAGGGGGCTAAGTAGGTAAGGGAGCTGAGAGATACGTAATGACTAAGGGTAACAAGGATGCAGCTGTAATAAAAAATAGGGTGCTGTGGTACTACAATAGTTATTACGATGTGAGAGGAATTCGGAAAGGTGTCGTGGTCCCCGGTTTACGTTCGGCATTGCAGTTTAGTGCATGAAATCAGATATTCAAGCAAGATAGAAAATTATATGACATTGGCAGACGCAGGCTTGCTTTAAAGGCAAACCAGAATACCCTAAATTAGAGGATACAGGGTGACAAGGGATGGACACTGTTCATGTGCACGGAAGAAGGCAGCAAGATAGAATTTGGGGAGCGACTGAAAAAACTGGGAGCAGCGTTGGGCTAGGAATGTTTTCAGTTTCTTTTACACAAAGAATGGTAATACTAATTGAAGGAAGCGAACTCCTATATTGTCAAGCAAGTATTTGGACAACAGCAGAATACTAAGCAGAAAGCAAACATCGGTTAGGAAGAAGTTGAAGGAAACAGAGGGGGGCATGTGGAAAAATGAAATGCTACCGAAATCATCACTGGAGACCTACCAAACTTTCAAGCAGGAAAATTCAAAATAAAAGTTTTACAATAATTATCGTGGTAGTTCACTGCTGTTCGAGGCTAGAACGGGAGTATTGCGGACCAACACGTACCGAGTCAAGTACGAAGGCGCTGACACGGTATGTAGTGGGTGTGAAGAGGAGGAGAAAACGGCTGAACATTTGATAATGTTCTTTAAAGGGCTCCACCCTATAGTTCACGATAATGGCGGGGAATTTTTCAAAGCATTGGAATTTAGGAACAATAAAGACATGATAGACTATAATTGACATAATAGACTTAGCAGGCTAGCTTATTGGTAGCTAAAATCAAGGCGTGAGTAAAAGTCAATTTCTAAACACAAGTGATAGTAATGGCTAGGTGGCGTGAGCCACCACTCGATCTAAAGGGACACAGCCGGATACATTCATTCATTTATCCGTCCATCCGTGTCTGCAATATAAGCAAGTAAGAGACGGTTAGAGTATTGATGGCCGAAAAGTAAAAATAGAGAAAGACAGGAACAGCATGAAAATGAAGTCATTCCTCGTAAAGAGCAAAGGTAGGACACAAATTGATTTTTTGTTATAAGATTGATTAATTCGCAGTAAATAAAACATTAAGCCAACATAAAAAGAAAGCGTCCTTTTCATTTATTCTGGCGAGCCTGGTGGCCACCACCCCGTTATAAAGAAAACGCTCATAGGATACATCTATCCACGTGAGGTGATGGTGTGGATGACTAGATAGTGTGGATGCGCATTGCATGTGGTTTAGATTGATGGAAGTTCGATAGCATGGCGTACAGACAGACAGATGGAAGAATGGAAAGACAGAGAGACATACGTACAGAAAGAAAGACCAAGGGCTGATTGGACCGATGGATAGACAGCCGAGCTGAAAGGTCACGAAGCTTCGCTTCACTCTTTATCACTCACTCCATGTATATGCTGTAAATTTTTCTTTGTGCTCACACCTGCCTGCTTTTTATTGTGCCCTTCCTTGCGCTCGGCAGTACGTAATAACAAGCCGAAAAAGTCGTATTACTAAATTTCATTGTGCATGTTCTGTACAACTCCAATATACAAGGGTGTCATAACTGATGGAATTCAGTTGCTAGTTGTTGATGTGATCCAAAAATTATTGCTTTTTCATTTCATAGAAAAAGTCTATAAATACTGCTGTGACTGCAGAAGAATAAAAAACGCTGTCGGAACATATCTAAGGAAGTGACACTGGCTTTCGGTGCCGCCTATCATAAAGAGCTCATGATGCCGTTTCTTCTCTGTGCGCGTCCCGTGCATTATCACTGAATTCGTAAGCTGCCAAAGCTATTTTATCGGAAAACTAGTAAGCACACGGCCGCTTATATTGAAGGTAGAAAAAAAGAATCACAGCATATCCAGCGAGCGAATGATGATTGGTGGGGCGAAGCGTTCGCCAGTTCTTCTGTGCTTCCGTCCGTCCATTTGTTCTTGTTACAATGTGCCTTTGCATTCGTCCACGCTTTGTGCCTTTGTGTTCGTCCATGTGTCCATTCATTCATTTGTCTGTGTGTCTGTCCGTCTTTCCGTGCGTCTAATCATGGGACCATCCTTCTGTTGGTCCATCCTTCCGTCCGCCACTCTGTCTGTCCGCCCGTTCATCTGTATGTTTATCCGTCAGTCCATCTGTCTAGTGAACACTTCAAGTACCGCTATCTCACAACATGTCGTCATGTATTTATCATATACCAATCGCTCCATTCAGCGGACATTTTATGGACCGTTTTCTCCAGTATGTGTATCCGTCCGTCCGTCCATCTAATGAACATTCCACGTACCGCTATCTCACATGTTTCCGTCATGTATTATTGCATTAGCAAATATGTACACACTCTTGGCTGTGTTTCGCCGCTAACGTTGATGTCACCCACCGTATTTGTATATGTATATGTATATATATATATATATATATATATATATATATATATATATATATATATATATATATATATATATATATATATATGAAAACACAAGAAAAAAAGCTGACCCTGCTTGGCGCCCCGCTCGCCGCAATGCGCCGACGTGCGTTGGCTCCCATGGGTACTTTTTCCTTGTATAGGGGGGGGGGGGGTACTTCGGATGTTTGCACGCGAGCGCTTATCATTCGGTGGGGAGTTGCCTTCGATTTTCACTGCAACGATTGCGTTAGTTGCCGGGACTGCAAACGTCACTTCGTTCTGCTGCGCAGGCCCCATTTGCGAAGATAGCTCGCTTTTTGTACACAGATAAATATAACAACTGGGACGCTTGATATTTGGCACTCATTTTCACCTGTTATGTAGTTTTGTGCGTCGTTTTTTGTTTAAACAACACGTTTAGTGTTGAGCAGTGAACGTTGTTAGTTCGCTCTCATCATGCGTGTGTTGTTTTGTTGTTTTCGTACGTCATTTTGTGTGTGAGCAGCGGGCTGCACGTTTTGATCTGCTTGCTATTCAGCGGTACATTCCAAGTTGTTGCTGTCACAATTATTGCATCGCCCTTGTGCTAAAACTGGGACTTTTTCATCATATAAAATTACTGCCAGCCAGCTAACATTTTGAGGACCGCCCCCTCGGGTATGTGCGTCTGTCCGTCCGTCTATATATTGAACACTGCAACGGCTGCCATCTCACATCTTTTCATCATGTATTCATCACAAGCATGTACCGGGATCCAGCGGACAATCTATAGACCTCTCTCTCGGGTATGTGCCACCGGTGGTTACGTACGACAACAGGACGCACAAGCCACGCCATAAGGAGCTTCGCCCCTAAAAAGCATAGAACATGGCAAAAAAACGTTACTCACGCAGACATCTTGAGCCTGGCACAGGTTGCCCCATACAGGGAAGTTCGCTTGGATGAGCCCGCACGTTTGCCAGCACTGTCAGCATCACAGAATGAAACAAGAAAGAACTGTTTTGAAACGAACAGAACACTTATAAACAGCAAAAACAGAACGTCAAGGCACTGTTGTTTTGATGTAGCTACTGCACAAATCAATTAATGCAAAAGGTGGAGTTCCTAAGAAACGAAAAAAACTTTGCTAGTTCAACACTGCAAAACCACCGAACAGCAAGGCTTCAACGCCCGATTGCATAAGAGGTTGGCTGAAAAAGTTTACCTTTATTTCGGGCTTCTTCATCAAGATAATCGCGACTTAGCATATTCACCATCAAAGTGTGCAGCATCAAGATAGCTTAGAATAGGAGTTTTTACTCACTCCTTGTAGTCAGGAGACATGCGTGAAGCTGTAAAGACGTGCAGACTGTGCAAGCTCGCATTTGTATATTTTCATTGTTATGAGAGGTAGAGAGAGAGAGAGCCATGAAAAGAAAGGCGGATACACTGTTGAAAAACAGAGCAGGTTGAGTTATCGAAACCATCGTCTATACAAGCGGACTCTCATAAGTACATCCTTCCCTTGTAGACTTGTGTCGACAATGGTTGTACGCATTTGATGCGGTACGCTCCTCTCTGGATGATAGGTACCTGCTTTATACATAGTTCACATAAAGCGTTTCTGACCCATCTCAGGCAGCACATCGCCGTTTGACCAATCTTGGACCCGTATCGTCTAATGTCAGCCGCAATAGTGGCCAAAGATTGGCTTCTCAGTCAAGGGCAAGTTCTCCCGATGTAGTAACCGATGTTCAAGCCAACCTAGGCCCGATGTTCTGCTGTTGCACTTGCCAGTATTCTGCCGACGCCGGCCCGAGCATTTGTAATCTGCAGTACGAGCAACGCATGGCAACCTCAGCGGCGCACTATTGGTCACACTCTCGCAGGGACGCCGCCACGACGTGCGCCTAGCAACGGCCTCCGCGCCGAACTCTCCTTTCTAGGTTGCGCCGCCGCCCTGTTGCGCCCGCGAAGTACGCCTGCCAAACATGGAGGAAAAAAGAACTCAGTGCGCGCCGACTGCGCATTTTTACGTGCGGCATGTTCGGCGCCTGCGCGTTGTCGCCAATTCAAGGAAGCCAATATGGGAAACACGACGCTCCGTGCACCTTTGTTTCTGGGAGGAGCAACTCGGAAAGCGTTGCAAGTTTAGTTTGACTGTGATGCTGCTAAGGTACTGTACCACCGAACACTAGGGCTTATATTCCACCTGCCCATCGATATGTCTAAGTGCGTTTGGACTCCATCGAGGAACGACGAAGTACTGCACATCACAAAATGGAAGTATTGTAGAAAAAAGGAAAAGCGATACTGTGTTGTGGGTGCCTTCCACAGACAAACTTCTGTCTGTCGTGAGCACTTGTGTTTCGCGTACGTGCTCGTCAACAACAAGCTACCGCATGCGAGTGCCCGCGCGATCTGCAAAAACTCGCATTTATCTGGTGAGATCAAGCTACGTCTGCGTAACGCGCTTGTGCTCTCTTGCCGTGCACTTTCTTTTTTTTTGTAATAAACGCCCGGCGTCATAATCCAGGCCAGCGTTCTTTTCTTCCCTAGAAATTAGCTTTTCTTATGTATGCGCTGGTGTGAAACCAATAAAACAAGCGCGAGAGAGGCGGCAAGCCGCTTGAAGAGCTCTGTTCAAAGGATCCTTCTCAGGATGGCCGACATTCTCCTCGCCATGAGTCTATCTGACAGAACGACTGTCCAGTGAATTGAGGGTGGTAGGTGCGCAAGTATTCTTTTTGAAAAACGATTTGTGCCCCAGAATGTTTTGTACTAAAAGTGTATTACTTCATTTATGCATAAAGTGCAACTGCATAAACTGAAACTCCTGCCACCGAAAGCTTTAAAGTTTAAGCGATATGTAGCCATGAAGGCAATTCTTCAACATCTGTATTAGAAGATTAAGCAAAAATTTTTATCCTATAATATTCAAAATAACATTACTTTCAATAAAACTTCCGAAACTATGTAAACAAAGTTTAGCCATTTGCTTCAGGATATGCAGCGCAAACTTCTTACTCAGACTCTTAAAGATTGCACGGTGTTGCGAAATACACCCATTAGTTTTAGCAAGTGGTTTTCAGCAATAAACATCCTTATAGAAAACAGTTTTTGCAGCCCAAAGAAAACAATATGCCAGATTGTTTGCCTTAAGCTCCACACCGTATTGTGGCTGTTTTCTATTTCCTTTGATGCTTCATAACTTATGCATTAATTTTGGTGACTAGGAGAACACCCAGGTGGAATGTTAATAGCGCACTGAAAATGAAGACACAAAAAAGGCACATACACACGCACACTTTTGGAGTAGGAAAACCTAGATAATGGTGGTTTAGCACGGGGGGCCGAGTGGAACCAATAACCTTGTACCAGTGATATGCCTGACAATGTTGAAGATTTTATAAGCGGGTTGAGAGAAATAGAGCAGAAAGGAAGCTAACACTGATGACAATACCAGATGTAATTAGAATAAATACTTACACAAGTAACTGGCTATTTCTTTACATATGGTGCATATTTATTCACTTCAAACAGTAAATACCATTCACAATAAGCAAGACATTGTGCCACAAACAGATATTTCTTCATACAGAAAACCTGTGCTTTTAGTAACTCACTCCATGCATCTTCCAGTCTCTCATATGTTTGATTGCTTTTTGCCCACCTTGGGTAAGTCAGTAGCATGCTTGAGCAGCTTCTTTTTTATGTTGGAAAGCCTTTTGAAATGCTTGAGCAGCTTCTTTTTTATGTTAGAAAGCCTTTTGAAAGCAAAGCATCTCTTTAAAGAACCAAGGCACTTTAGGCACGTATATCTATCTAGAGGCCTGCATCTGGGTGCTATCGAGCTCACCTCGTTAACTTGGTATGATCTGAAAAAGGCACAGCAGGGAAAGACAATATGACGAGCATGACTGTCTGGTTATCACATGTATACAATGAGAGTCCTGTTATGTACGTCATGAAACCCTTTTCTCCAGTCACAGGCAGCATATGCCCGTATACTGTGGTATGTGTCACACGTGATGACAGTTTATAAATATTGGCCATTTAAATGTGAGCAATTTAAATAAAATCCGGCACTGGCAGCATTGACCAAAATAATACAAAGAACAACAATCGGGTATTCTGCACAGCAGTCAAGTATTTTACCACAGAGCCACGGCATGTCTTGAAACGGCTTTTTGAAAAAATATTCTATGCAGGCATCATATCAGTGTTATGTTATCTATGGCTGTAGGACCGGCACTGTAGTCTGATTATAAGGTGGTAAACTTGACATATGTGTACCTAAAATACAGCTGTATGTTGGGTTAACGCCAATTGGGGTTCCAAGCTGGCCTCCACTTTTGTAAGTCATAATAAACATTTCATATGACTCGGCAAGCTACATGCAAGTGTTGCTCGACCACGTAAGAATATGCTAACGAACAATCTTCACATTGTCGTACCATAGCATGCACTTTGTTATGATGAAACTGGTGGCTGTGCTGTAAGATTAGTGCTGATGTGTCACACCGTAAGTTACCCTTTGAACTCCTGTGTAGTTAACGCTTTTCGTAAGTCCTTGATGAGCACAAAACTGGTAGATTTATCAAAACACATTCATTCACGCAATTACACTTGGCTCAATGCCAAATATTTCATCATAGGCATCATCGTTATGGACTACTTTGCATGAAATAGAATCCCACAATGTGTGAAATCTCCTTAATTTTCCTTACTGAGTTCTTTTCTGTATTTTTTTCTTCATGTTTAACCACCTATCTTTCTCATGTGCAGTTCTTGATTATTTTTTTAACTTTATAAACAGCTCCAGTCAACAAAAAACAATCTCAATTTATTGTACTCTTACAATTGATACAGTGTTGGCTTTAACAGTTAGTCAAAGGAAACAACAGCCTTGTGATATACATTGCAAAATCTTTCACTACGCTAGTCTGTTCATTGTCAGTGTTTCCTCATCATTGCATACAAAAGACATCGGTAAAAGAAGACACATTTAAGACAACGCATAGTCCTGTGATGTCTTGAATGTGGCTTCTTTTGTAGATGTCCTTTGTTTGCGCTACCATTAATTGTCATGCTACATACCAACTAGCCCAAATCACCACCCTCACAGATCATAGTATATGCATAGTGAAGCACAATTCCCATTTTAGAGCACTTGAAATAATTTAGCACAAGATTTATCAAAGCACTAGCTGCATATGTATGCGCTTCATTTAAATGTAGAGTGCATCAGATCTTGTACTGTCATCAATATCTTTTTTGTCACCTGCAGTACCATGCCTCTCGTTTGGGTCGGCCTAGTATGCTCCACGAAGGAGGGCACTTTATGCTAATGAGCTCCAACTTCTTAGCACTGCCTTGCTTTGTGCATTGTTTCAAGTTATAGATTTATATAACCGTGCAGCAACGATCCCAACTATGCATATTTTTGATAGTTGACAGTACTCCTAAAGAACAATCAAAACCCTCAAAAGCTTCTACCTTACGAGTTACAAATTTGTGAAAAGGGAATGCAACTAGCACTTCCAATATCGCTATAATATGATACTAATGACAACAAATGAAGAAAACAAAGCACGAAACCGTCAAAAGTGTTCACAAGAAAATGAACCATGAAATAATGCGACAACTTGACATGCCATTGTGCTGCTATCAATTGGGCATCTCATACTGGCACTCTTTGACAGGAATATACACATTTCAGTGGAAACATCCCTATGTCAATCACTTAAATTTCATGCTTCATAAATTGCTCATGATTTTAAAGGAAAAGTTATGAGATCATGATAACAGCTGATATTTTTGCATAGCTGTCTACCACTGGCTTGCACAATAAGGAAAGAAATGTTTAAGATTATGTAAGATTTTAATCTGGGCAATCGAAGTGGCAGTAAAGTGTTTTACCACAGGGCCACGCTTGTGCTTGAAACTACTTTTTAGAAATATTCAAATCAGGTTTAGTATAAGGTAAGGAACCACATCAACACAGGTTATATATTGTGCTAGAAGAATAAGACAACAAGGTGCCATACATGGCAAGTTCCTTAACAAGTGGGTGATTAAAGCTGCCCAACCATTACAAAAGACTTAGCCATAATTTTGTCATCAGCTAGAGCATCAACAAAGTGCATATAATGCCTCTTAAGCGTGTATTGTACCTCGCTTCTCCTCAAAATTACTACGTAGAACGTATATCTTACGTTGCAAAACACAGATTTGTTGCATGCGTTTCTCTGTTTTTTGATGACTAATCAAAGTGGGCAATTTAGTAATTAAGAATAACTGTTCATTCTACCACATGCCATAATTTTTAGCAAGAAACCAAGTACTCAAGATCAAATCATCTGCCCGTGTCTTGGCCAATTCCCCTGAGTGGCTTGGTTCCAATCATCTAAGGAGCATAATTATCATGATTAACATAGGTATTATTTCAAGTACCACATATTTTGCTACACACTTGTAACTCCTTACCACAGTCACATTTTTCTGAACCCATTGCGTCAGAAAATTCGGAAATTTCAACTCGTTTTTTTTTTATCCAAGGTAGCTGCCATTTTGTTTATCCCCACATGTGTACGAACACTGATGAAATTTGAAACAACTCCCGCAAGTTGCATGCATATACGAAATGTGTTAATAAAGAATTCTTTTCACTAACACCTCCACTGATTGTGGTACAACATTTTAAGCATTGCTTTCCTCAAACTATTTAACTCTACTGGCAATACAGTGTTCCAATCGTTTCTTCTATTTTCGGCAAGCTTCCTGGAACACACTAATGGCCTGCAAGTATCTTCTTGTATTGTCCAAGACCTTCTGTATGGTTTAGAAATAGCATCTGTCAATGTAGTTTATGTTTGGAATAAAGAAAATAAAATGAAACTTCATGACGTTAACCTGTTCTAACACCCACTTCGTCAGCAATTTTTTCAACACTCAATAGAGACATCCTCAAATCACTGTACGAACTCTCAACGCGGTCATTATCTGTTTATGTACAAGGTCGTCGAGGCTTGGCATCGTTATCGATCTACATTACTTCATTATCAAAATGCTTGAACCACTCGTAGCACTGAATACAACTCCTATGATGCTCGCCCGTATGCTTGACGATGCAAACAAATCTTTATGTGAAAGTTTTCCCACATTTTATCTGTACTTCACACACACACACATTGTTTTTCCAGCTTTTTGCCATTTGGGCACTAATTCATAGAAAAGCTAGTTTATGTGCTCACTTTAGCGACTGTAGCGTGCAAACCAAAGGTCAGAGTGAAACAGGGCTAATGACAGTTTCGTTGAAACCAGCCTTTATGTGGAATTACTAGCTGCAGCACGCTCCTTCTGGCAGTTGGCGAGCTATCAGGAAAGTTTAATACTTTTAACAGTGAAAGCTGTTATGTCATTACAACTCGGGTCACGTGCAGTAGTCCGCTGACGCCGCCGGTGTCCTTAACCACATCACTTGAAATTAAACCTAGCACCAATGACACAGTGGGGCTCGAACCCGGGTCCGCTGGGTGCCAGCCCGGTATTCCAGCACTGAGTCACACCAGTGCTTAGGACTTGTTGGCAAACTTGCCTTAGCGAGGCTTAAAGTCGGAAAAGCAATCGCGCTAATACGACTTACAAAGCGTTTTAAAACAGCAAAAAAACAACCAGTCGCCGCGCAATGCGAACAGTGTAACGAGCGGGTCATCCAATACTCCAACCAATTACAAAAGTTTGTTCTTGTTCCCCAATTAACTGTGGCACATACCCACTTCAGCCATTATTCCTCATCGTCCTCAGCCACTGCAGGTACAATTGGCTCAAAATACCTTGCAATTGTTTAGCGGATACACGCTTCTCAGAAAAATGATGAAAAATAGCATAGTGAATGTCGGCCTACTACCAAAGAAATTTTATTATTAGTACCCTAGTGGGTATCATGCATCTTTGCATGCCGTAGCTACCCAATGAGAGCTTTCGCTGTAGAGTTCCTCTGTTAAATTTTTCAAATCAGGATTTTCATTAACTAACCTATGTGTAGTTTGCAATGAACCGGAAACAATAGATCACTTCCTTCTCACATGCCGCCGCTTCGCCTCACTGCGCCGAATAATTCTTGAAAGACCGATTGGTATGCCCGGATTGCCAGTCAATACATCCACCCTATTATCGTTTGGAGCCAGTCAGTTGGGTGTCGGCCGCAGTGCTATTCTGTCAGCGCTACATAAATTCATTCAGGCAACTGGAAGGATACGCTGCTAGTGGTACTGCCAGATATATTATTTCTTTCTCCCCCTTCCTCATTCTTGTTAATTTGTTTTATATATTCTGGTTTATCGCATTCTTCGGCATTTTTTTCACATTTTTTCAAAGGAACATCATTATTGTTCCTATCTAATTTCTCTTTATTTTTTAGCAAGCGTTGTAAAAAAATGATCTATTATGAGGTACAGTGTGGCCAATCCCCCATGTGGGTATGAGCCAAGATCTCCTAGGAGACAAGACAAGACAAGAGTGTTTTGAAAGGCTCTGAAAGGCCGCTCCTCTAGTTTTTTCTGTTACTCTGCTCCGTCTTCTGCGCAGGCCTGGCAGTTTTTTAAACACAATTCCTACGTCCTGTTGCATCCCTCCATATTAGCATTAGATACCAGCAAATCCTCATCATTCATCATTTTTGGGTTATTATTTTATTTGCACTCTAGGGCAAAGGTTTCTGCCAATAATATGCAACTAACCCTATTCTGTGAGATCTGGATTCACTTTATGTGAGTACACTTTCAAATTTTGTGACTTTATGAACCTGCTGCCAACCTTGCCTATGGCATTCATCCCTTGGTACCTATACTATAGCTTTAACTGACCAGTGATTATCTGTCCTGCATAATGTTGAACACAAGGACCTTTTCAAGAGCGGTTAGATTAGCAGAGTTATTTCAAGATTCGAAAAACTTTGAGTGGATTATAATTAACCTTAGAGATATTAGAACAGGAAAGGCACATACAACACTAATGAGCACACTGCTGCAGAGGGCTTTCCAATAAAACAGTGCGGCATGATGTTTCTAGTTCACAAAAACGTTGCCGGAAACATTCAAGAATTGCATATTGTCTGTGAAGGGCCAGCAACCCTAGTCATCCAGCTAAATAAGATATAAACATGAACTGGTGCAGGCGTTTGCTCCTCTGTTTGGCCTTTACTGTGAAGAAGCCGTTGTGGGCAAGTATATTGAATATGCAATGCAAGAGAACTTTACTCAGTCAGTACACCATAGTCATGAAAGACTTCAGTGTGAAGATAGGAAACAGAAAGGTGAGGTGATGAGCTACAATATTAACATTAGGGTTGATACTAGGACTTCATCTTGGATCAAACAGTGCCATATAGTGGCCAAAAATATCAGATCGAATACTAAAGGTTTAATTGACAATTAAAAGAAATAACTAAGAACACCAAATTTGCTCATGTCCTCGAGCACACAGCATGGTGAGGACCTGCTGTCGAACATATTGTCATGAAGAAACGAAACTCATGCCTCATTACAAGTCTTCAGGCTCTCGTCGTGATCTCATGGTGTTCACAGCAGCCAAAAACCTGCGATCGCTGGCCACCTCGGCTGATGGGAACGTATCAGAAAGCAATTTTTGTAATACCTTTATCAAGAGCAGTTCAAAACTCTTTCCAATATTTCAAACCTTTCTTTTTCACAAGCTCAGTGAAGTAATATTCAGTTTCTTGACTAGAAGATCTGACTTTTTTTGCTTGCAATACAACAGTCTTCCAGTATGTTCCCTGCCTTTTTTGCTGGAGCCACGACATGCAGGATTGGCCTAATTTTATTGAAGGGAACATGAGCTGGCTTTCAAACCAGGGTATGAGTGAAAGGTTTAAAGCCTACTGTAATGACTTTCGCATTAGTTAAAGGGACACTACCTTAACCGAGTTGCGCAATTAGCCTGTGTTTAGGCATTTTAGATATTTTCCTGTATTTGAAAGTTGAGTCAAAGCACTCAATTATAATTCTAAACATGAATATTCACGCGCCCTTAAATAATATACAAGCTATAAGAATGAAATGAACTCCGCATAATGAACACCATTTTCTAAAATTATATAAATAGAAAGAGCATATGGAAAGTCCTCACAGAGAAACATAGTCGTAGATTTTATATGATCCCGGGACCCCGGCAATGCACATGAGAGAAGTTAGGGGGCAAGGTATAATGTAATTATCATAGGCTGGTGAGAGTAGCCCTGTATGTGAGAAGACCAAAAGCCAGTCTATTTATTTATTCAAAATACCTTATACGCCGATAGGAGGACATCAGTAACTGAAAGACAAATAAAAGATACAAGGAAAAAACAGTAAAACAAAGCCTACAAATGGCAAGGTGCAACAATGTTACACAATACTAACATGTAATGAAATGAGATTATCACTGAAAGTCTACTAAAAATTTTACAGTTACAGTTAGATGCAATGCGATTCGAAAGACTGTGATTTGAATATGCAATCGCCTAGGTTGTAATGACGGCTTAAATGCCTGCGTGTAACCATGAGTGCACATGAAACTAAGTGGCTGTGAATGTGCCAAGACGTGTACACAGGAGGATAAAGCAGCACTGAAATTCATCACTATACTCTACCAGTGAAAGAAACATTTAAGAGCAGTGATGTGGCTGGGCCATGCCATGCTTAGATTAATAAATATAACTAGAGATAACTCTGGCACTGTGATCATTCAGCGGCCCTGGGAATGAAGGGTAGTACACAGATTCGCCTACTCTTCGTACTTGGGGATGGCGAACTCCAATTGTGGCTTCATTTATTGCTGGTTTTGGTTTTGTTTCAAAGAAAAGAACAAACTTTTTTTAACTTCATGACCTGATTTGAAATGTTATGCCTAAAAGAATAAGGTGGTGAAGTGTCATCACTGAATATTTGCTGATTTTTGTTTTGTGAGTATGAAGATTAGACGAATCCGTGTACTACGCATCATTCCTTGCTCGCTGATCCGCCATGCACTGTAGTTCTCATAGACGCTATCGCCAGAGTTCCATCTAGTGTATATGTAGGAAACTTTATGGTGTCATGTCAATGTCAAGTTTTATTGTAGGTGAATCTGCCTGCCCAATTTGTAATGGCTTCCAACATATGGACTAGATAATCTCATTATGGTGACCATGTAGATGAAGCATACTCTAATTGTGTGTAAAGATAAGATATGATAATGCATATACATTAGAAGATGCATTGCACAAGTTTCTGTGGAAGTAACCTTCAGATTGAGAAGCTTTTGCTGAGATATCTGCTACACGCCGTAGTACAGGATAAATCTGATAAAAGGTAAACAAAGATAATTAATTATCTGTATAAAGGGTCAGCTGAAATAATGGTATTGTTAATCGTACAATGAGTGAGTTCTGCTGAGTTGCACTCTACCTGAATATCAGGTTAAGGTCATTTGATAAATGAAATGATTATCAAAAAGAGAAAGAAAAACTAGCCCATAAATAATACTGCAATAGGTGATAGACTTGTTGTCATGTAACCAAATCAAGGATGAAAGTTCAGCGGGTAAGTCCTTAAAGGGACCCTGCAACACTTTTTTAGCATTGTCAGAAAACACTGCTGATCGGTAGTCACAGTTCGCAAAAGCACATGAGCCAAACATTAGAGCGCAGCATGCAGTCTAAAATTTCCAATTATTTCTGAAAGTCAGCCAGCAATTGCTCCCTCTTCTCTCTACAGGTGATGCCTTATACCTGGATTACTGTGTCACACCCAAGTCCACTGCCGTTTACTGATTTGAGCATCATAGGTTATGCAAATACTATGGCCACACCAACTGCTGCCGTATGGCAGCGCTCTAAGTAGCCATGCGTTCTGGGAAAAAAGGAAAGTGCTCAAGGTCATGACGTGCGCCGACAAAAGGGTGCATCTTTTTGCCCACTTGTGTCCCTACCCAAGTGGCCTTCAGTGCACTCGCTTGTAGAAAAAGAGAAACCGCTTGAGGTAGTGAACAAGTTCCTCGAACTTCGCTTGTAATCGGCATATTTAAAAAATATATTTTCGCATGTGATTTGTGAGGCATTATGAGCCAACAGTCACACTCACTTCAAAAGCGTTGCAGGCTCCCTTCAATGTATATTAAAAAGAGTAACCGACTTAGTACACCGCCTTGGGCAACAGTGCAGGTGATGTCAAAAACATCAGACGAGATGTAGCCGACCACCAAGAATGAAAGTTTTTGTAGCCAAGATGGTGGTAATGAAGGAATACAAAGGACAGACAATGTAGAAATCAAATGGTAATTAGTTTGAGTATCGAACGCACAGCGAAATCAAAGAAGGGGTAATTGGTTAGATCGTTTGTGTTTAGAATAAAGTGAATATTAGTCATGAACCTAAATAACTCAGTGCCACATGAATAACCTTTTCTGAAGCCATCCCGACTAAGATAAATGTTATTTGTTATAAACACTAAGAAACTGGTCCACTTAGGTAAACATAGGGCAAGAACTATTAGCCAAGATCGACTAGCGTGAATCCAGGATAGCCCTCAAAAAATAGTACGATGTACAAGAAAATGGACATTATAACGACGTAGAGAGAACGAACGAGATGGAATGGTTTCTGTAGCAGCAATTGTGCACAGAGGTAAGAAGCGAACTCAATTCTTCCCAACTAGAAAGAGCGAATTAGAGGCAACACACGAAGTTGACAAAATGAATGCATAAAATAAAATTTTTTGAGCTAACAACGTTAGTCAATAAGAAAAAGAGAGTTACATAACCACAATGCAAAATGGCAGAGGCAGCAGCAAAAAAGAAAAAAAAACATGGTAGCATCAAAGCAGCTAAAAGAAAAATGTTAAGGCAGAACCAAAATGCACGCATAAAATATACGCAGGGCAGTGACAGTGAAAGTGGCTGAAGACAAACTCCCCTGAGCTGCAGACGACCTGACTACAGTAACCTGACTGAGCCGCTATTTCGCAGGACGTCTGTATCAATGCTAGAGCCTTTTAGCCGTTAGTCGTGGCAGAACAAGAAAATACAAGTTGTCAACGGCAGTAGGCGCCATAGACATTACGAAACACGGAGGACTGTAAAACAAGCAACGACGCACTGCGAACGCACCGTTTCAAGGCGCTTATGCTGTTTTTGTGCTGATTTACCTTGACTCGGATTTTGTCTCCAAAGCTTGTGTATGTGTAAAAAACTAAATTTCTTTTATGTTACGAATACATTTTTGAATTGCTACACAAATTTATGAATAGTAGTGTGTAATAAATTAAAACGTTTTATAATTTTAAAGATTATTGTGAACGTTAGCAGGTAAAAGTTTGAGTCTGAAAATAAAAGCATTGGCATCATCATCGACATCAACAGCAAAGTGCAGAAAATGGTGGCAGAATATAAATACTGCATCTGCGTACGCTCGCGGAAGACTCATGTGGCGTTTGCACATACAAATTTGCAGTCATTTTGTGATTTATGGCGCAGAACTACGCTTCTGATAACCAGGTAATGTTAAGCATGAGTGTGAAAATAAACAAGTGTTTGTACAAGCTGATTTTGGAGCTTGGAGCATCTTGTACTAAAAGGAACGGCCATTAGGGATTCCTTCAGGTCGCACTCCGAGAACGAGAGCATTTCGTCATGTGGCGCGGCGGCCGTTGCTAGGCACACGTCGCGGCAGCGTCCCTGCGAGAGTGTGACCAATAGCGCGCGGCTGTGGTTGTCATGCGTTGAGCCTACTGCAGAGTACAAATGCGCCACCGGCCCACTTTACACATGCCAAGGAAGGCCCGTCCTTTCACTGACGTAGTTGCCAACATACATTCAGCATAGGACCATTCTCGGGCCACGTTTTTGCCAATGAAATGCCATTAAGCAAGCATTTGCTTTACGATGAATGGTGGGTACCGTAGGCTTGCCAATCTATCATGGTTATTACTATGGGCTTTTTACTAGTGGCACTCTTTAGCATGGAGACTTTACATTACGCCCCCAGAACTGCCTGAACAGAATATAGCAGCCCCATACGAGCTTCGCTGTGTAGTATACTTCAAGACGACTGACCACTGGACGACTTAGTGGAGAAACACTACAAGATTCTGCTAAATCGTCTACTTATGCATTGTTTTCCATTGCCTATTACCCTTCCCACATCTAGGGCATAAGACTGCACAAGTCTAGTTACTGTCTAGTTTTCTCCTCAAATTCTTTCTCAGTTTAGCAAGAAATAGTAACATAGGCTGTTCCATCAAGTATTAGCTAAAACATTACCTAAAATAACCACTCGGTGCAAATATCCCGCACACAAGCAATCTATAACTAAGAATACCAGAACATCATTTTAATAACTTTATTTCTAAACATACCAAGTCAAACTATTTATTTTTCAGATCAGAGTTCGCAGTTAGTGCTGTTCAGTAATGCAGCCCGAACTAGGAGGCGAGCTCAGCAAGGCTCTGTGGGCATAGGGCTTGCCAGAGCAGCAGAGGTGGGGTGATGATTCGGAGGCTGTAGCAGGAGATGAGGCAATGAGGGTGGGCTGTCCAGGGTCCTGAAAGCAACGATTGGGCAGGAAACCAACCATCACAGGCTGTCGCAGAGCCCTCCTCTGAGGGGCAGTAGCAATCGGGCTTCACAACTATGAACACATCTGTGAAGTGCCTTTCCTAACCTCCATCGAGGCCAAAAAACTTCAACAGCCACGTCTGAGCTTTTTCAGACACCTGCATGCGTGAGTAGAAATAAACACCTCCAAATACGTTTTAAGTAATGCAGTATAACATATATGCAAGCTAAAACAATGAAAAACAATGACAGCAGACGTTATGGTGTACTATATAGATTAAATGTCATAAGGCCATTATGAAAAGAATTGAACAAATGCTTCAATTGTGCAAAACAAAATCTGCCACAGACCAAAATATTTAGGAACAAGTTTCAATGAAAGTTGATTAAAAGAAGCTTGTTTGACTTATTTACAAATAAACACAATGGCTTTCTGGATTTCTAAACATGACTTACAGGGTTGAAAGCCAGGTTAACTAGTCTGCAGCTATAGCATATGGCTGTATAAATTTATAACAGGACAGCAAGACACATGACCCCACGAACTTTGAACTCTGGATTATTCTTGGGCACACGTCAACTAATACTACTCAAGAAGATAACTGACCCTCAGATGACAGGGTGACCAACACAAGATGGAAGAATCTATGCAAACCCAATTTCAGCACTGACACTTGTGGATTATTCCAAGGCTTCTGTATTAATTTAAAATGGTATCTCCAAATGCTATAAAAGATGCGCTGATGTGGTTTTATATGTTGTTCTTTTCGCTTTAAACAAACCTCCGATATTTTAAGTTCTTTTAAGGACTTGCATCGATACGAAGTCTTGGTTCCATAGGAGACCAGGACTGGATAGGTGGCTCGCCAAAATACAGCGTTTGGCCGAGAGTCACGACACAACTCAGCCGCTCGCGCCCAGACGACCGGCTGCAGAGTGAGCACGCACGTGTGGCGCTGCCGTGATTCATTTTGGAACGAACAGCTCTAAAAGCCGCTGCGCCAGTAATACTGTGGTTTAAAAAACAAAATTGTCCGAAGGCTACTCTCACATAAATGGCACTTAAAAATGGAGAAAATCTCTGCAAAGTGGACTGCATCTATGCATGTGGCATCGAAGAGACAGTGTTGTGCAGTAATGGTGACTCCCTCATCATCATTTTCTGGTTGGAATTTGGTACTAGGTTAATGCCGGCTTATATGTCCATGCAGCGACGACACTACACAGCGTACTTCAGTAGTGAAAAAAGAGAAAGTAGTAGCTGCGGCATCACTTCTATTTTTCTGGCGCCATATCTACAGCCTGTCTGCGGTATGTACGTACGTGGACGTTGATCAAGCGAACCACTGTGAAAGCATAACACAGGTGTGGTGTTGCGATCTTATGCTTGATAGCGCGGGAAGGATCCCCGACCACAATGGTGGCATTTAGATGGGCACGAAATCTAAGAAAAGCACCCGTGAACCGAGAAATGTGTGCGCATTAGAGAACCCCAACCGGTCGCAATCTTGGTACGCACAATACAGCGTACCTCAGAATGATATCTTGTTGGCACATTGTAGCCTAGCAATGATGCATGTTAAACAGACATGTTCACTTTAGGCCGACAAAGGCAGGCGGAAAAAAGTTGAAACTGTGTGTTTGGTGAACTAAACAACAACTAAATATCAAATACATTTGATACTTCACTAGCAACACATAAATTCCGATGTTACTTACCCACGGCAGCCAGTGAGAAAAACGCTTACCGAATCGGCTGGCCTCATAAAACTAAGCTTTGAGTAGTCCGCTGCTTTGTTCGTAACCAGAACCCTGTCTTTTGCACAAATGAAGGTAAACAAAGGAACATCGGCGTCGAGTGTTCTCCGCGAGAATATCTTCTCAGAGGCGTATGAGCGTGGCCCGGCACAAGTGTGGTGGGCAACGTAGCTTTCCTTTACATGCAACTGCTTACACAAAAAAAAGATTACTTATTTATCGTTTCGTTCACTTCACGTGGTCGCATTAGATAGAGTTTGGTGGTGATGGTAAAATGAACGGACTCATGCAAACTTTGCTAGTCTTGAAGTTCACTACTCAACGCTCAGCGTGACAGAAAAAAATTTACAATGCCGTATATTGCGTATGATGCTCGTTTCATTTCCAGCAAAACATCGTTTAAACTCGACTGTTTGACCATGCTTTCCACTGGTGGCTGTCTTAACTATCAAATAAATATAGCGAACACGTGCCATCCGGTTTGAAAACGAGCCCGACAGCATTAGAAAGGAGAGCGAAAGTAGGATTTCGCTCGTCTTATTGCTTGGATGCAACGGTGTTTGTTTGTTTGTTTGTTTGTTTGTTTGTTTGTATCCTCTAATCCATGGCTCGTACCCACTCTGGGGGATTGGCCAAGAGAACATATAGTCTCATATGGACGATAGCTGCATTATTGCTTACAACGAAAAAAAGAGGGGGGGGGGGTGTTGTATAGTGAAGACAGTATGTTAAAAAAAAGAAATCAAAGATTTAGATAGTGAGAAAAAAGAATCATCAACAAGGTAGACACTAATAGCTGCAACTTGATTTTGTGAGCCGACCAGACAGCTGGTTTTGCCAAACCTGATCAATTTGGTATGTCACGGATTTATTCAGAATTGAAAATTACTTTTCGACTCGTTTTTTTTAGTATCTGTTAACGTGGGCTTTATGTTGAAAAACGTTTAGAGTCTTGAATAAAATAACAAACCGCATCGAATGCATCTCTGTGGCAATTTCTCAAAACAGAGGCACCAAAACTTAGAACATTTTCTGTGGTTAAATTTAAACCTAGCTTCGCAAATGGAATATCTAAAGGTCGTTTCCTGATTAATGCATAGTTACGACATGAGCCAAAATAATGTTCAATAGTTTCTGATTCTTCGCAGAACGGAAAAAGGGGGGAAAGTGTCAGACCAGCTCTGTGTAAATAAAAAATTAATGGGGGGACACGGCACCGGAATGTGGAGATTACAATTTCAAGTTTTTTTGGCGGAACGGTGCCTCCTCTTTCTACGTCTTTCTTTTCCTCTATACATCTTCCTTTTTACATATTGTTGCACTTCAATACGCAGCAGTACCGCCAGCGCCCTTTGGTTGTTTTTTAGAGAACTATACTTCCTTAATGCCCAGAGAACGTTTTAGAGGGAAGACATAGCAGAGAGATAGGGCAGAGTGCACGTTTACAACTAATTCTTTTGCATAGATGACGGGAATATATATACAGTCAAGAGGGCGAGGAGAACACACACAGAAAAAAGGACGATTGATGGCACATGCGCCAGACCACCTTATTCCAATCTTGAAATAACAACTTAACTGGAAAGATACTTGTCAATCTGTCGGATACTGAAAACAGGTATCCTTTCAGATAAGTTGCTATTTTCAGTTAAGTTACCAAAATAACCGTGAAAGTAATTTTATTCTTCGGAGGGATTATATTAGGGTATAGCCACAGGGAGGTTGACTCTGCCGTGTGTGAGTACATAATGGCAACAAAAAGATTACCTTGTTAGTCTACTGTTATTGTTTACGGCTACAAGACTACCTGAATGCCTGACTTAGCACACTTGATGATCCTGCCGCCCGGTTCTTGGCCGATCCCCCTTTGTGGGCGAGAGCCAGCAAAGCTGAAGGCTAATCATCGTCATCATCATCAAATCCAGCTTGCTGGAGTGAAGATCCTGGGTGTCGCGCGACTGCGGTGTCGAGTTCGGGACCCAAACGCGGGAAGTGAGGCAAGGCCAGGACGCTCCAGCTGCACATGGTGTACTCGGAGGTACGCGGCCTTCCTGAGTTCCGGCCGTGACTGTTCAAGGTCACGTCCCAGGTGTCCTGGCTTCGACTCCAATCCCGAACCACCCGTGGAGGGCGGAACCTTCCGGGTAGTGATCACCTCCTCAAAACGAGCCAGTATCGGTAAGCGACCGCAGTCTTGCTAAGGCAAGGGCTACCTCGTCTTCCGCAAGCGTCGCAGTGCTGGTCAGCACGTTACTCCACCTGCTGGGACATCGCCAGCTTCCGCCGCCTCAACTCACGAAGCCACCGCCACCATCAACGCCACCGGTGACGGTTGACTTTCATAAACATCATAGCTGGACAGCTTACAGGGCATGTTTTAGTTTGTCAGCTTAGACTTGGTGTCGGTACATTGCAACTTCATCTTTTTTTCTCCTAATTATGCCTAATGTTTCTACTTTTCTTACTTTAAACGGCTTCGTCATTTCTTAGCTCATAGGATTTCTCGCCGAGCAACAGTTTACTGAACCGTAAACCTGCATCACGGTTTGGCGTCCGGCGACAGGACAAAGTCATTTATTTATCTGGATTTTCGGACGCGGTGCGAACCATGACCAGCACATGGGAGATATTAGAATTTGCTGAACGCGCGGGTCTTAAGGGAATGAAACTCGGAGTGTGGTATGAGGAATGGATGCAGAGAGAGCGTGAGCAATGGGATGCAGAGTGAAAGGTGGCGAAAGAAAAGCTCGAATTAGAAACGCTAGAACTCGAGCGGCGACTCGAGCTTGCGATGGCGAAAAGGGGGCGGCTGGGGATACAGAGAAGTGAACCAGTGGCTGAGGTGTGTTCTGAGAGCAGTTACTTCACGAGCGATTGGAATTTATGTCAGGCTGACCTTTACCTCGTCATGACCTTTCGCTAGAGATTGAAACTAGGGAAGAGTGTGAAACTACGGAAGAGGTGGATAGCCAAGAAACTAGGAGACTCGAGAAGCCTATTGAAGCACGGCATTGCTTCGTGAACACGGAACAAGAACGTTGCATTCAAAGTGAAGGGTGCGTTAAAACCTGCGAGAAGTCAAGCACACTTCATGCAGAGGTAGGATTGCCTCTGAAGAGCTCCACTGATGGAGCAGTAGAAGGTCTTCTAGCTAACGCCGGGGAATGCCGTAATGCAAGCTCCAATCTTGTTTCTGCCTATTGTTTTGGGCCACCGATATAGCAACAGGCGCTACGTGCACAGCTTTTCAAGATGAATATAACTCGCTCATACACAGAGTGGACTTGATTTCTCGAGAAATTGTAGATGATGCTTCTATGAGGAAACTGGAGCGAAATTCAGAAGCACTTGTTGAAGAAAAAAGAGTAGAGTTGCTATGTAGGTCAGCTCTATGTGGTAATGAGAGTAGTCACGATGACCCAGGCAGAAGGGTTGAAAGTCTTGATGAACAAGCAAGACAAAAAGCTGAAGTGTTGGAATGTAAACCCGAAGGCAGTAAAGGTGCAGCAGGTCATTGTACGAGGAAGGACGTCGACTGGTGCTCTCTGGCATTTTCAGTTGAAGAGGCCGCTTCTGTAAAGATGTCTGAGCGATTGTCGGCTTACGAGCTCAAGCAAGGCGTTCCTGGGAAAAATGAAGTCATTCAGACGTGGTTGTACTGGCGTGCCTGGAGGCAACGCTTCCGACTGATATACAGCCATTCCAGCGTGTATGCTTGTGATTAAGAGGTTTGGCGTCTCGTGATACACAACTTTAGGTTCAGACGAGCTTACGGTCGATAATTCTTCCACCGGCGTCGAATTCCTCACACTTGTCGAATGGTTAGGGCCATTAAACGTCTTGTTTGGGACGCTATAACTTAAGCGTCAAGTTCGATTTCTTGGTAGTTTCTTTTGGATCTTGTTTGCGGACCACGGAAGGGTGTTTTATGTGAACAGTTGAGGAAGTTACATGCAATGTAACATTTACTTGATGTGTAGTTCTTCCCTTACCTAATAGGATATATATATATGAAAAAAGGTGGTGTACTAAACAGGCTAATTTGGGAATTTTTATTATCCGCTAGATGAATTGTTTGACAGAGTCAGGATTCAAATGTGCATCTCCCAAGATTCTGACCATGAAATACATGAAACTGGAAAAGAAACTTTTTGCTTTTTACAGCTTCAGAGACGTCATATTGTACTCCAAATCATTTTAGCAGTAACTCTTTTAGGCATCAGCGAGCATATCAGTACTCATAACTAGGTGGCGTATACATGCATAGGTCACCTAACAAACTGAGCAGGGTCTGGAGACTACAACTTGATTCCGGAAACTGCGTTCTATTTTCTGTGAACATGATTTGCGGAATCAAATAAGACGCCTATTCAGTTCGGGTTACCCGGACAGCTCACTTGTGGCAGTCGGCAGTACCATGTTAAAGAAGTTAAAGGGGTCAAGTACCACCAACATGGCGGAGACAAGGCCAAGAAAAACGGTTGTAGCTATGCCCTATGTGCAGAAGATTTCGCACATTTTGATGAAGATCGGGCACAAGCACTGAATACGCTTTGTTCTCACGGCTCCCTGCTAACTGGCAAAACTGTGTCCCAAGATAGGAAATAGTGAAAGAGTGAACAATAGCGGTTACACTAAAAACATGCCATGCTGTTTGTACTCTGTACTGCAGGGGTTGTGTACATAATCTCCTTGATCTGCGGGAAAGTGTACATCGACCAGACGGGTCGTTGTGTAAATGATCGACTCCGAGAATGTGCGACGTCCTTCAAAGCTCTTGCAGATGACATGCACTTGTCAATGCACTGCAGGGATTCTGGGTGCAATCCGCAGTTTGGCAGCACGAGAATTCTGGGCAAATCTAAACACAGATTGACGAGAGGCATCATGGAAACAGAACAAAGTAGGGCGAACGCAACCACGTGTATCTTTGTTCTTTCGGTAGCAATGAGTGAAAAAGAGGTGTCTTTTTTGAGCTGTTGAAGTAGACAAACGTTTACTTTCTTTTTTTGGGGGGAGGGGTAGGGGGGTAAGGCACCTTGAAATAATAGTTGGTTGTCGTGCAATGAATGTTTTCCAATAGGAGTTCAGTTGTAAGTTGAGCGTCTTTCCTGTCCCGTGCTTTTCGTTCTACCTTGTGCGCTCATATAATTTCATATTAGGAAATTCATATTTTTCACGAAGTTTTGCTGGCTACGGCAACACGTTTTTGGGTTGTAGTTGTGTCATCCCGCCGGAAATATCTGCTGCGGTCAGCAGATGGACAGGCGCGTGGCGTTGTTACTTCATCCGGTTGATCGCGATCCGCGTGTCTTAGCCTTATGAGCAGCTATCTTACACTGCAGTTTAGGGTTAGGGTCTGCCCGCATAGACTGATGACACAAACTACAGGTAGCTAAATTGGTCTCCATTTCTCGTTGAAATTCGGGCAATTGAGAATATGTAGAGGTTGGTCGGGCATTTTGGCATAGCGTGGCGACATTTCGACAAATTTCATGGTTTTGGCACAGCTCGGCGCAAAAACAAAAAAAATTTAAATTGGCGCAATTAGAGCAGCTGTTGCACCTATGCATTTGCGGATCACGTAGCAAATTACAAAATGACTTTTTCGTATTTTCATGACATTGGCTCAATGAAATTTTCCAAACATTCGTATGTTAGGTCTAGGGCACCCACTGGAGACAATGTACTTCATTTTTATTGAGTAGAAGCTATGTAGGACCCCCAGTAGACGCCTTCAATATTTCGTACGTCACTGCGTTTGGCACAAAAACTTTAGTGGAATCTACACCTGAATTTTCTTTTAGCATGCTTTCTCCGTTGCCAAGTGTCATGTGGCAGTAAGAGAGGTGTTTTTGGGATTGTGAAAATGCAGCTACTAATATGCAAAAATTGTTTTGCTCTTTATTGTGTCTCCAAAGAGAATTGAAGTGTACTTCATTTTATGGCAGAACAGCCATAGGAATTAAACCTTTCGTTTTAAGACCTAAGGCTATTATTTTACTGAAACAGGTGTGAGACGGCTGAAACTAAACTGGGAGAAGTTTTTGGAGCAGCGAAATTTCAATTTTGGAGTAGTTAACAGCTTTATTAGGTTGTCCGGGAAGCATAAAAATACCAATGTTTAGCAAAGTGGGGGCACCAGTGCATATTTTAGTTGGCCGATAAAACACATTACACTGAAACAGATTTTGAAGAAAGTTTTTCAAAAGCTTATAGCTACGTACGTATGAAACGCACCATCAATTTACATACTACGTGACCTATGTAGACCTTTTATACAAGTTAAACAATATCAAAAAGAAGGTTGAAATCTGGTTTTCCCGGAAACATCAAAAAACGCATCACACTCAAAAAGAAATTAAAAAACTGTGATTGCGAAAACAATTTTAGTGACGTAACAGTGGTTGTTCACCTAAATAAAAGCCTGATATGATAATTTCAAGAGCTTTTAGCAGACATCAAAACAATGTTGCGGTGCCGTTCGCGACCACCCCATGCAGGACCACATTCAAGAGTTCAGCGCGAGAGCCAAGAGATCTCACCGCATCGAATATCTCGTAAAGCGCGTGTGTATGGCGGTTAGTGATAAGCAAATGATTCTGATCAGTTAACGGCCCTCCACAGGAGCAACGACGCGTTATTATTACAGCACAAGTTGGCTAGTTCTGTATTTTTCAACATCTGTAGGCCATCATCGTCGATGTAGAACTCGCAATATACGTCGACTTGCGCATGCCGACCGCACCGCTCCATGACTCGCGTGAATCACTCACGCAGCCTAGGTGAAAAAATTCATGTCTAAGCAAACAAATCCCTGAACATTGAGAGGAAGGTTTTATTTCAAAAAAGAAGAAAGAAAACGAAGTCACAATGCCTCCGACCAAAACACTGATTGAGATCAGTCAAAAGTTCGTGTAGCCCAGGGCCCGCACATACGCAGCACGCCTCTTTCAGCACATGTTGCGAGTTTTGATTACGAAACAGACCAGTGACAAATCGCCATTCATGAAAGCTGTGCCGAGTGATTGCCGATGTGTGATGAGTCACGAATAAAGCGCCGAGATGCCCGTTAATATTGTTTACAATGGTTTGAACACTGGTTTTGTCTCCACGGCTTCGCATGTAACCAAGTTTTTCTCTCTACCTGAAGACACCGATGTGTGGATTTTACTTGCGATGGCTTTATTGAGTGCAAAATGCAATGAGCACTCGCCAGTGTAAATAAATTAGTAGCTAATGGGTTAAACCGGGAATGGGTTGGACACGTTCGGTTGTTCACGGAAACAATTTTGAGAACCCTTGTACATGCGCCAGAGCATAAGGGAGACGCGTCGGATGCAAGGGATAAATGGCTCCATGTTTACAGGTACTCGCTCACAGCAAACACGCACTCGTAGGTGTCCTCATGCAGCAGCATCGACATGAAAGCCACCGAGACCGGAGGAACGCGCTACGCAAACCAGAGAACCGGAGAGTCAACCCCGCTGTGCTTGCCAACCAACTCGGTGGTTTTCGCTAGCCGACAGTGGAACTAGAACACACAGCCTATCTAGCAGAAGCAGCACGCTCAATGCAGGGCAGCACATTTATGTTGGTTCACGCATATTTGCTAAAACTTAAAGATTATGGCGGCACTATGGGAGTTTTTGTCACCACAAAGGTGCAAAGTGAAACAAAAAAACACAATTGGGTGCGTCTTATTAGTCAAACTTGCCCTTTTTTCCCCTGATGCTGAGGTTGGGATCAAAATTCGAGCTTTTGAGGCTGTTTCGAAGTAGTTCGTTGCAATCCTCTTGAAATTTATGCTTTTAGAGCAGATTGGCGCAAGAAAACAGAAATGTTTAAAAAAATCGCAATATGTGGAGCTGTCCAACCCCTGACATATGCATGTGTGTCGGCAGTACAGGCCCAGATCGCAAAAGCCTGTTTGGCTTACACATCAGCGTATTCTAAAGTGATCAAAGATGAATTGACTGCATCTTTGGTACAGAAGGCTGTGCGCAAGTCATGTGTGCACAATGTATTGAGCAGTGTTGATGCTCAGATGCAGAGGTTCCCAACAGCAGGGTTTCAAGATTATGCGGTCACTAGATCATACGGAGAGGTGGCGAGATGGAATAAACATTTCAGCAAATGTGAAGTCTGTGAGAAAGATCATTAAGGCCGCTTCAGCCTGCTGCCCTACGGTAAAGCTGAAGTTCTTATTAGTACATGAAAATGCACAACACTTGTTAGATTTGTTTATAAGATGGCGCACAATTGAGAGTCTCGCATCCAGATATGATGCGGAAGTGTTATGTACGGCTTTCAAGAAGCTGGGCAGCACTTCCACACTTGTTAAGCTCAGGTCCACGGATTGAATGATGAATAGTGGGGCGATGCATCCATCCGTCCATTTGTTCTTGCTTCGGTCTATTCATGCGTGCGTCTGTGTGGCCGCCCGTGCGTGCATCTCTTCGTGCGTCCGCACGTTCATCTGTGTGGCCGTCCCTGCTTTCGTCCATGCATACGCTCCTGCGTCCGTCCATGTGTCCATCCGTCCGTGCAGCCATCCATGCTTCCGTCCATGCATCTGCCTGTGTGTCCGCTCGCCCACCTATTCAACATTCCAAGTACCACCATTCGCACCTTTTTATGATATATTCCTCATATAGAAGACCGCCATCCAGCGGACATTTCAAGGAAGAACGAGAGGAGGAACACGCACATTTTCTTACAGCTTGCACTTCGTGTCTACTCCCCACCTTTAACCACCTCGAGTTCATGGTATATACTAGTTCACTGTATTCATGGCACTGCGGCCCTACGCTCGCTAAATCTTTCTAAAACCTAGGAGGTTACGCCCAGCATGTAGAACGTAGCAACTCTTTCTTGTCTTCTGTGCGTTGTTGACCAATAAAAAATTCAGAGCGTGTGCTTTAGCTAAAAGCCGAATTCTCCTGCCTCTCATTCCCCCTTAGCAGCCATTGGCATGTATATTGCGCACTATCTTTTATTGTTCAACAACGCACAGAAGAAATCTCTCACCATCACCACCTTTGAGGTCAAAATGTTATACTTGTTACACACTACTACAACAGCTACGAGGGACGAACGGGTTCCGCTATAAGGAGCTTCGCCCCTAAAAAAAGAACTGGTACACAATTTAGTTAGTGGTTCACAATTTGGAAGCAGAAATTTTATACACTGCTTCAAGCTAGAAGTAGGCAGAATACAAACGCATGAGTATTTGAACAACATGTGCAGTGTCCCGTGACTAGCGATAACAGCTCCTTCCAAATCTCAATGCGTTTTGACGCAATGCATCGGTGTTAAATGGCAAAGGTGGCCTGTGCTGATCCCTGCACGGGTTAGAACCCCAAGCCAAGAAATTTTAAAACCACCACACCTCCCCTCCCCGACTTCCCACCATGTTTTAGATGCGGAGCATCTAATACTCGAGGCTTGTAGTGCGGCGCCGTCCGCAAGCTTCGTCCTCCTTCTTCCACCATCTGTGCATCCCTTCCTCCTCTACACACCGCGCGCGCTTCAATCTTCCACCATCTGTACACCCTTCCTCATCTACACACCGCGTGCGCTTCTCCTCTTCACGAACATTCGCTAGCTGTATAATGTAGCGCGCATGCGCCGTCACGCTTCGAGAACATCGGCAGCTGACGCGCGCGCATGCGCCGTCGCGCTTCGAGAACATCTACAGCTGACAGTGCATGCGCCGTCGCGCTGTATATATACTGAAGGTCGGCGCTCGCTCGCTCAGTTGCCGCTCGTCGGTTGGTTTGTACGGCGCGTCGACGTCCAAGGTCGCGGTGAAATGAATTCCAACGAATCCACAAACACAATGATCGACGTCCCTTCGACCAGCGTTGCCCTTTCGCATACGTGTGTACGTGTTCACTTATTTAACACCCCCTCCTACAACCACGTTAACCAATTTAGCCATCGACCCAAGTAAGTCGCACTTTAACACCCCGTTAACCAATTATATGCTCCGCATCCTCCTCAGTGTTCCCCCGAGGGAAGCTGCGGGCAATTGTTTTTCTTTCACTATGGGGTTGGGTAGGCGTTGCCAGAATTTTTTTTCGAAGGGGGTGCCACCTTGAGTAGAATGGGTTCCAGATAGGGAAGGAGATGTGGTAGAATGCTACTTTCTGAGTCGCTATATACCGTTGAAAAAAATTGGTGGCGGGGAGGGGGTGCACCGCCCCCCACCCCTCCCCGCAACCCCCTGGTGCACCCCCTGGCTACGCTGCTGGTGGATGAAAACCCGAGTGGTTGGGTACACACATAGGGAAGGAGAGCCGGGGAGGAGGGTGGGAGTGGCACACGCTGCAGTTAGGTTACCTTGGCGAGAGAGGTAGCTTTAGCTGGAGCGGCATATGTAAGATGTAAGAAAGAAGATTTTGTCTAACGTGCTGGCCAAGCACACAGAAGCAACTGGCCACGAAATAGACCGGAATAAGGTGTAAACACCCAAAATAAAGGGAAAGAATAGGACCTCCGGGCCATATCTAGATTCTCCGACAATTTAAACAATGGCGCACATTTTTGAATATAATGACAGCAACTGCCCTCAGATGCACACACCTACATCATATTTTAAAATATTCATAATCAGACTGTTCGTGCATTCATTTTTATTTGTGAGCGTCGTTCCCGTGCGGAGGCCTGAACAATCCGCTTTTATGGGAGCATTCATGGTTGGTGCCCATGTTAACTCCATAGGCTTGAAATAACAACAACACAGAAAGGAAAAGGTGACAGTGTCACTGCAAGTGGGCGTGAAAGCGACCTTGCGTGCGTAGTGCACTGTGGCACGCTGCCGGTAACTTTTGTAGTCTTTGCCGATCGTGTAGTCTGGAGAAGTCCGCACACAGGAAGCCTGAGCATAACAACGGTGTTCAAAAATGAAAACACCGCGAGGTCGCGGTAAAAGCACACATGCAACTATCAGCTATCCTTTGCCAGCGCGAGGCGAGATCACGTGATCTAATCCTGCACGTCACAGCGATTCCGGTGCTCGCACCTTCGGTGGTGGGCCTCGCGCCTGATATGTTAGGGAACATGGATGACCGACCCTTAGTATAAAGACGGCGCATCAAGCAATAGAGGAAGACAATAGTGGTCTGTGCGGTGTGAATCAGTGGTGAAAAATACAGTCAGAAAAAAACTTTTTGAAAACAGTCAACCATGGATTCTTGGCTCCCTAACGCAGTTGTAAGTAGTGCAAATAAACATCTTGTATATTAGAGAAACCAAATGTCAGTAAACTGGTGAGTCAAACCCTTTAATGATATACTCTGTCCTGTCATGCAACATTTGGTTCATATCAAACATCAGTTGGCGAAAACTTCGAGCTCACTCAAACTCACTTATACACACTTCGCTCCTGGGGTTCTATTCTGACCAACCAAAATTTTCTTGAAACAGTCCTGCTCAGCCTCAAGCTCACTAAAATAATACTCACCCTTACTCACTCAAGCACATATGTTAATTTGAGTACGAGCGAGTCTCCACTAAGTCTACACATAAGTGAGTTCCTGACCTAAGGTGTCAATTTAAGGAGATTATTACAGAGCGTCCAAACTTAAGAGGCTAGATTAAATGCATTGATCAGATAGATACTACACAAACCGACGGACTGACTGACACAAGGATATGGTTAAGGGGCTTTTGTTCGCTAAAAAAATGCTCTGGTTTAAAAAGCAAGTGACGACCAGGAGCTCCATCTTTAAGGGAAACGTCCCTTTGAAGTTTCAGCTTTTCTGGTTTTTATGAATAGAAAGCTCTTACGAGACATATTAAAACTAACCACTCTGTACTAGCACTGGTGTCCGAACGATAGCTGACACACTGTCATAAACAAGCCTTGGAATGAAAAACACAGATCAACTTCACGAGAAAAAAGGAATCCCTTGTTATCATGGCAGGACGACAGCACTTTCTAGGTTAAAAAAGAAACAATAGGAAAACTGAAGCGTTTTTTAAACAGCCAACAGTGCTGTACAGATCTTGTGTAATTCTGCTGCCATCTAGCAGACGCCGAGTGCATTTCTGCCACGAAGAAGCCTGGGCGCGCTCCACCTGTGCAGGCACAGAATGTCCATATTACCGTGTGGTGGAAAATAGGAGCAGCACTGTCAACAAATTCTCGCGTACCATGTTGCTCAGATTGAGGAAACTGGGATGCTAAAAAATATTTGCAGGAAGGGAACTCTTATGTTATTTCACTTCCTCGTGGCTTGAGGCGAAGGACCAGATCTGTTGCTCATTTTGCTGCTTAAATAACTGCGTGTTTATGTTCGCCGTTCTGTATAGATGTGGGACAACACAGGCACTCATCACAGCACGCTCTTTCATACCATGCCAGAATGAAACTGTTTTTGCACCCTGTGATTGCAGGCAGAGACAAATTGGCCTTGTGCACGAGCTTCAAATATGCATCGTGGCTACTCATGCTTGCCTCTGCTGTTGTTGACAGCAATACTTTGTGAATCACATTGCGATAACAATTGCATATTTGCCACGTAACTCCTGCATATCACCGATTCTCAGAGAATGAACCGGATGTGTTCGAACATGTTGCTTCCAGTTACTTTTTTATTGTGGAGTTTAATAGGGTAACATTTGATGTTCTGGTTCGCAAACGTATTGCTTCACAATGTGTACTTTTCAAGCATTCCAAGTGCTCTTTCAGAGGGGCGGCCAATATCAAAAGGGCATCCTGAAACCGTCACCCTCACCTGTTATTATTTTTTCATACCTCAACAAGAGCAAGTATGTTATTCCAAATGGTGATTCTTCTTTATTAAAAATCTTGTGTCCACCTTTGCGTGTCTTAAAATGTTATTAGATGTCCCAAGTGTTCGAAACAGAAAAAAACATGCTGTTCTGGCAAATCTGTTACTTTTAACTGGAGATGCGCTCCCACTGTTTACGCACATTGATGGTTTCGCAAATGTTCAGTAGGCGGTACACAACTTCCCTGCTGCAAACGGTGTGAAATCGTATTGTGCAAATAAGCCCCGAAAGTGATGACGTGAACGCAAATATTTTAGGCCTACAGTGCTGTTCATGGCCACATGCCCCCAGCCCCTGACAAAAAGTATCAAAAAAATACCAGCTATTAAGCACCTACTTTATGGATACGTTCTTCGATTTTCTTTTTCACGCACCCAGAACACTAAATGTTTAAGAAGTTTTCTTTGTCTGCAAATGCCATATAGCGTACGTTGATGACTACAAGAGCACAGCAATATTTATCTATTATAAAGAAAGAATAAAAAGTTTCATTTCCAGTTAGATGTGCCACAAAGCGAAGGGGCTATTTTGTAAGCATTCTATCTAGAACAGGGAAGAGATTAAGCAGAAGAATGAAAGGGAGCCACACTAGATTGGTCAAGACTATTCTCATGAACAAGACGTGAGAATAGCCATGGGATGTGCATACAATGAGTGGAGGCCGAATTGCGTCCATAAAATGGGGACAAAATGGCACCCGAACAACAAAAATTCGATTGAAATAAAGCATTTGAGCCCAAAGAATCAAATTAGCCTCTTTTGCACCGGGCTTACTATAATCATGCTGCAAAAATCACAGCAAAATGACTCCTCCAAATAGCAACACCACGTAGAATCTACTCAAGACACAAATAAATGACTGAAGCCATCCCACTCTGCAATCTCAAGCTTTGAAAAACAACGCATGCCAATATTGATGCTGTGCTGTATTCATTTTATAATAATTCATGTGTTGAAAGCATTTTCAAATTCTGTTAGCTTGCCTACAGCTTTTTGCTTCCTCTTGTTCTTCCACTATATCTCCTCCCATTGTAGGTAAAATGCTTACAAGTTAACTCCTCGTCGACATCGGCCGTTTATAGTAAATTACGTTTTGCAATGGTGTAACAGAGCTTGCTTAGTCCAGCTGTGTCTTGCTATAGCCTCTTCGCTGCCGCCCTGTGTTGTTGCTCATGAATAGCAAATAACTAAGCCAATTCTTATTTTAGTATACCGCGACCACTCAGATCTATTTAAAGGGCCCCTTTACTACCCCCTATATTTTTTTCAAACTTTTGAAGTAAACACGTGCATCATATGCAAAATACTGCATGATGAATGATTCTCCACGTGGCAGCGCAACAAGCTGTCAGTGCTGCAGAAATGCTAAGAAACACTCCCTCCATGCCTTTTTGACTGGTACGTGACATCAAGAAGTTGAATCTGACGTGCAGAATAAATATGCTGCAATTCCTCAATGAAGCACCTATGACTTAGTGTTAATCTGCAAGAAGCTGTCCACGTCACTTGTCGTTTGTCGTGATGCCTGCATGCATGCGCGTGCTAGCCGAACAGGTACTATGGTCCATAGCACGAGGCTCATACCAGCACGATTCGTATAAGCACCTGCTGGCACAGCAACAGCGATTCGCCAACAAGCACACAGTTGACAGAGGGCGGAGTCGCGGCAACCGTTACAAGACGGTGTTTGGAGCAGCATGTCATCGATGATGTATGCCACGCAAGATAAGGAGAGGTGCTCGGCAAGAGAGGAAAACTGCTTCGGGAGAGGTACCAATGGAGGGTAGTGAAACAAAGAGCAAAAAGAGTGATTGCTTCGCTTAGGTAATCAGACACGTTTAACTCCGCTATTACTGCACCGTTTGAAAACGTTTTACTGCTCCATGGTCGTTGAGCACTTGCACATAACTTCTCCACTACAACGGAATTTCCACCTCTGGGTGGTTAAATATCGCATGTGGTTTCTGGATGCATGCAGTATAGTACATATTGCGTGCCAGCACTGTGCAGTTATTAAAATAGTTTTGATGTATGGCTGTGAGATTGGTGGCCTCAAAATCACGCGGCACATGTTTAGACCAGCAATGCTATTGCCACTGATACATATTGTCAAACGTGAGACTTTGGTGCAGCATCACATATTCTACATTTATTTTATCAGGATGGCGCAGAAAACTTAGTTTGGCACGTTTGTGCACAGAAGCAGCATCACTCGTTCAGGAAGGGGGAGCGTTTATATTATAAAAAACATGAAGCTAACAGGCAAGGCAAACATAGTAATTCAGATGAATAATTACTTGAAATTTTTATATTTTGTTTCTGACTCGCCACGAGTGAATTTTTAAAACGAATTGAAAGGCATCGTTGAGCTCACAAAGCAAGAAAAAACGAAATAGTAACTCAGACCTCCTTTTGTTGTGTGCCAAGCTAACCCCGCTACTAGTAACGTAATCACCACCACCACTTTCTTTTTTTGCGATGTATTTGACATAGTGTTGGTGCCATTTTATTTACTCGTTGCCACCATTTCTGCAGGTGTGGCTCCCGACTGTGGCTCAATCTGGAGAAGTGGTTTTTCGTCTTAAGCCATTGGTTTCGCTTCAGACTGCTCGTGAAACATGAAGTGGTGGGTTGTTTATTATTTGTGATTGGTTGTGAGGGAACTGACATAGTCAGACAGCAGATGTCGCCTCCGTGTGCTTAATGCTGGCCAGCTTGGAGGTCACGCTCACAGCCGCTGCGAACCGAATATGGTCACGGCGTCTACCAAGATGTTAGGCTGTCAGATACCGACGCAAGATTTGGCGCAGAAAGTGCTGAGCCTTGTTTCGAGTTTTCTATGTACCATGATAGGTTGCGAAACTGCCAGCCATCGAACTGCTTTGCTCAGTTGCAGCGTCGAGGTGGTGACCCACCTCAGCTCTAGCCGCGCGAGCAGTTAATTCCGATTGACTGGTGGCAGAGGTGGAAGTGATTCCATCGAAAAACTGCTAAGAGCCTCGAGCGCCACTTTCTTTAGGACTGCTGCCTTCTGACTTCACGCCAATTCCACGCCGCAGCATCACTATGGGGGTGGTCAGGCGGCACGCACCAGTTCTGTTGGGTGATCCACATTTCTTGAGATCCTAAAGAGGTGATGGTTACCGCCGAGTGCTTGGCATAGTCATAAAACCCATATACTCCGGTAGTTCAAAATGAGCTGGTGATGAAGATATGGTCGGCGAAACTCCAGAGAAGGTTATAGCGCGAGAACAAAACGACGACACAGTTACAAGAAGGACACTAAATGTCTCTGTGTCGTCGTTTTGTTCTCGCGCTATAACTATCGTAATGCTATACCAACTAGCCCAAGCTGCCACACTTCCAGAGAAGGATTACGCTACGCTGCCGAGTTGTTGTGAGAGTGCCGCGAGAGCATAGTGCACTTTTTTGCGGCTCTTGAGTGAGCTCCCTTCAATCAATCTTCAATTAATCAATCACTATTTCATTATTAGCGTGAGAAATGTTGTACATTGCATTTAAATCAGCAGGAGAAGGTCCCAAGGTAAGAAACCGTAGATGGGACATCCTGTGTTAATATAAAAAATGCTAAAATATGAACAACGAAGAAGCAAGTAACAAAAACATTTCGAAGTGTTTTATTAACTTTTTTATTTTTTACTAACAGCTCAAGGTATAAAAATTAACAAAATTCAGAAGTCATACAATATTGGGCGCTCTTTCGGTTTTTCTTAAAAACTTGAGTGTGCATTATGTCTTTATTATCTTGTAGTAAAGAAGTCTCTAATAAAATTGAAAAAACAATGCTCCTTTTTGCATATTTAGTTCGAACTTTAGGTAATGGCATGTTATTGGTAACCGCAAATCTAGTTTCATTGGGATTATTTGACAAGGCACTAGATAATATGTCGATAGTGAGGGTGTAGTGGAAGATCTTGAAAAACAAAACACACACAATGTAAACGTCAATTTGGAAGACTGGTAAGACGTCAAGCTGGCAAAATATAGCATGGGATGGCACCTGACGTGATGCGACAGTTATGAATCACATTGCTTGATTTTGTGATATCTTTATTGTTCAAATGTGCACTGATTATGAATTACGCTAAGATGTAATACAGTACCTGAGATGACCGTGCGTGATACAATGCCTTCAGAGTGCCGATGTTGAAACACATTCGTGACTTGACCAACGCCCTGATACCATAATAAATCTTTTTACAAAAAGAATTGATATGTGGCTGAAATTTCAAACGTGTGTGTTCATTACAACTCCGAAAATTGGCGTATATTCACTTGAAATATTAACTACAGAGTTCATAAAAAAATTGAAGCAATAATGCTGGTTTTTTGTTTGGGGACTGAATGCTAGTTTTTTTTGTTGCCAAAAAGGACAAAACAGCTTTTGGAAGGAATAATCGATAATTGATTATAGTTGCAGCAGTAAACAAGAGACTTAGGGCCAGCTTGAAATCTGAATCGGAGAGTTGCAGAACCTACGTTATAAGAAAAGAAAGTCGTGTCATCAGCACAAAGTAAACAAGAATAATAAATAAGGTAACGCGGTATATCATTCATGCATAATAAAATTGATAACTAACCGAAAATAAAGCCTTGCGGAACGCCTATGGTAATGGGGTTAGGACTGGATGAATAGTTATTGAGTGATACTGCCTGAAATCTTTTAAAAAGAAAGCTCTGTAATAGCGTTGATGTTGGACAGGGTATGTCGTAGTACTCCAATTTACAAAATTGAATTGAAAGATCAATACTATGAAATGCTTCAGTAAAGTCGACAGACAGATTGGGCGATATTACCATTATCAATGATTGACCTAATTTTGTGAGTGAAACACGCGATGGCTGTATGAGTGAAAAAACCAGCCCTAAAACCAAACTGAGAAGGATAAAGTATGTTAAAGTTGCTTGAATATTTATATGTTCTTATTTCAATGAGCTTTTTTCAAAACTTTATCCATGAAGGGAAGGACGGATATGGGCCTGTAGTTTCACACGCTCAGGGGATTACTTTTTTTAAAATATTGGCACTACCTTCGCAACATTTACTTTATCCGGAAAACATTTTCGAAACAGCGGTATTATGTGGCTTACTATAGGAGCAACAAAAGTTTCTGCAAGTTTGTGTTTTGAATGAATGTTGTCGAACCCAGCTGCGGTTGCTTTTAGTCCTTAAGTTATGGAGCAAATATCGGAAGCAAAAGTAGAAAAAAGAAACATAAGCGGAGGACTGTGAGAAAACGGAGGTACTTAACCTGAGAAGGAGGCGACGGCAAGGCTAACAGAAAAGTGTACACTAAAGGCATTGGCTACAATACCGCACGAAGTGAAGGTGACGTTGTCATCTCAAGTAGAGGCAACTTGCTGCGTGACTGGGTATGAATTTAATTTTTTAATTTTT
This sequence comes from Rhipicephalus annulatus, assembly GCA_013436015.1. Classification (NCBI taxonomy): domain Eukaryota; kingdom Metazoa; phylum Arthropoda; class Arachnida; order Ixodida; family Ixodidae; genus Rhipicephalus; species Rhipicephalus annulatus. The sequence goes on along the minus strand of WOVY01000213.1, from coordinate 381,145 downwards.
AAATAACTTTGTTTTGACTTTCTTAAAAGTATAGCGAATGACATGGAGTAAGTTTTAAAGTGTGGATTCAAGCGCAAATTAAAAGGCTGACGTTTCTTCTTTTTATGTATATTAACTTTCTTGTGAAGCGATCTTATCAGAGAATCAGATAATCAAGGGCACCATGGAGCAATGTGGCATCTATCAGTTGATTCCAATGTGGCTCAACGCCCAAGTGCTGAATTAACAGTGTTGTAGAATCTGGTCAAGGCCTCTTCAGGATGATTCGCGGTGTATGCACTGGACACATTTCAATCCGCAATTAGCAAATATTACTTGTCCAAATCAAAGCTATACTTTTGACAAATACGTTGCTACGAGTGGTGATCTGCTCAGCATATAGGTATACAGGAAATTGATCGGTAACGTCACTCTCAATTACACCGACATGACTAACTTCATCAATTTTTGTGACAATGTGATCGTATAATGACTGGAAGTTGTCATCAGAACAGCGTGTTGGTTTCGATATTTGCGATATAAACCAAAAAAATTATATACTCAAGGGCGGATTGGTTGGAGGAATATAGTAAATAAAGTTCATATTACCCATTATTTTTATATTCTTGCGCTCAACTGTAAGTTTATGAAGCAAGTGTTGAAGAGCATTACGAAAACCAGATAGATTACTGGAAAGGGATTGATAGACAGCAGCAAGACGAGTTCTTTGTTGATTCTGATGACAATGACCCGGCAGATCAATTTCCAGCCATGAAGATTCACATTTCCCCACTTATAGAAAAATTTAAATCATAGCGCCTTTTATACAAAATGATATTTGATATAAAAATGATGGAACCATCTCCAGGGTCATCAGTTCAGTGAGAATATTTGCTTATATATCCGGGAAAACTAAACAGGTCACCATGACCAGGTGACTGCCAAGTTTCGGAGCAACAGATAACCAAGAACTGATTACCAAGAGAAGCTATTAGAGCGGTTATATTGTCATAACTCTGAGGACGGCTACGAACACTGTTATGAATTGAAGAAAAACCCCATTTGTGCAATAAACTTATATTCGTCAAAGTTATTGCGCAATTACGTTTTCTCGCCAGACAATGGTTCGTCAAATGCTTCATTAAAAGCCCCAGTTCTGCGAACAATGTTATTAAAGTCACTCGAAAGAAAACAAGCTATTAAGTTGTTCTTTTCAAGCTTAACGTTACTTTATGCCTATGCGTGGAAAACAAGCATGTCAACCTCACTGAAAATTCTGTGGACCTCACTCTCAAGAGTATGTTTTGCCTTAATAACACAATTGTCAGTCCACAGAAACGCTAACTTCATTTGTTTCTTGAGAGCAAGTGCTTTGGAAAACAGCTGCCTATTATTGAATGTCAGGTGCTCATTAAAGTATATTGGCTTCTTTCGCACTCCCGAAAAACTAACCAAGTCTGTTTTCTTTCACTTTGATTGCTTGTTTTTTAAGAAAGATACGGGAGCTAAAGGTAAGCAACACCTGTCAAGAGCGCATGCACCCGTAAAAATAATAGTACACCATATTTCAATATGTAATGGTAGTTTATTGGCAGTGAACGAAAAAAAACACCAAATCGTAATTATTTGCACGATTGCAAGCCTTCTTAAGAAACTCAGTGCGTTTGTCGCGCGAGCAGAAGCGCACAACGATGTTTTTGTTGGGTCGTGCATTGGTACTCTGTGTACAGTACCGATGCCCTCATGTTTAATAGGGCAACCGACTTTTTACCGAGAAGCCCGACAATAATTCTGCAGTTTTTTTCTTGCGTTGTTGGACACCTCTAATTTGCAAATTAATGAGGTGGCAGTACTGTTCCAAATCACCAGTCGTTTCCAGAAGCATCTGATTCTTTTCTTGAATGTGCTTGTTGTCAGATATGAGGCCACCGTTTTTGAATTTCGCAGCTTCAGCATTCCTGCTCATGAAATCTATGACTTTCTTTATGTCATGAAGCTCAAATTTCAGTTTGTTCACACTTTCAGAATAGCTCTCACTCTGCATATTTCACTGATTCCAATCTGTTTCAAGCGGTACCTAATTTTTTCTCAAGTGACACTTTAAAATCTTCAAACTCTTCTAAAAGCGGTGCAACGATAGAAGCCATAATAAAATAAGGAAAAAAATGTAACCCAAAAATAACACACTTGAATCACCTGTGTAAAAAATACAGGCAGATTAGAAGCTAGAAATACAGCAGTCCACAGGCTCTGATCGCTCGCTCACGTGATCCTGCTGGATGGCTACGCGCTGCTTAAGTATCCTGAATGCAGGCACAGCACCGACAGCAGTTATGAAGACAGCCGATAGCCATAGTTTAGAGGATCCAGCAGCTTGAAAAACACGTGTCGAAGTTGCCAGATTGCAGATTCACCAGGAGGGTGATATGCAACCGACCCGTAGAGACAGAGGCGAAGTCTGTGTAGGAAAGGCTGACGGATTAGAAGCTGGGAATACAGCCGTGCGCAGGCACTAATAACTCGCTCAAGGGGTGCTGCTGGATGGCCACGAGGCAGCTTAAGTATCCTGATGGATGGATGAATAAATGGATGTATCCGGCTGTGCCCTTTAGATTGGGTGGCGGCCGACGCCAACTAGCCATAAAGTTTAGTGCTATTAGTGTGTGTTTAAAGATTAAACTTCATTCATGCCTCGACTGTATCCACCAATTTGTTATCCTCCTCCTGGTTATTTCTACCCGTTTAAAGTCTATATTGCCTTCACTGTCCTAAAACCCCAATGCTTCGAAACATTTGGCGCCAATAATTTCGACTAAAGGGTGGAGGCCTTTACAGAACATTATCGACTGTTCAGCCATTTCCTTTTCCTCTCCACACGCACTACATACCTTGTTAGTGCCTTTGAATTTGCTCGGTTTGTCTTGATCTGCAATACTCCCGTTCTATCCTTGAAGAGCGCAGAATTACCCCGATAATTATCGTAGATCTTTTGCCTTGTAAATTCCTTCTTAAAAGTTCGGTAGGTCTTCAGTGATGATTTTGTAAGCATTCCCGTCTTCCACAAGTCCCTCTATGTATCCTTCACCTGCTTCTTAAACAAAGCTACTTTTTGGCTTGGTATTCTGCTGTTGTCTTATTGCTTGCTTGACAATTTTTGAGTTCGTTTCCTCCACTTAGTATTCCCATTTTTTATGTACAAGTAACTGAAAACTTTCCTAGCACAACGGTCCTCTCCCAGTTTTCTTAATCGCTCCTCAAATTCAATCTTGCTGCTACCTTCCCTGCACTCAAACGATGTCCATCCCATCTCAACCTGTAGCCTCTGATTTGGGGTATTCCCGTGTGCTCCCAAGCAAGTCTACCTATGCCACATATTTTAATTTGCCACCTTGCACGAACTTCTGATTTCATGCACAGCAGCAACAGCAGTGGCAGAAACAGCAGATAGCAAAAGTTTATAGGATCTGCCAGCTTGCAAAACACGTGTCGAAGTTTCTGGATTGCGAGTTCACCAATAGAGTAATATGCAACCGACATGAAGATACAGCAGCATGGCCTGTGTACGAAAAAGAGACAGATTAGAAGCTGCAAACAAAACAGTCTTCCGGCTCTCATCGCGATGCTGCTAGATGGCCACAGGGCAGCTAAGTATCTTGAATGCAGGTACAGCAGCGACATCAGTGGTGCAGACAGCAGATAGCAGTCGTTGATAGGATCCCGTAGCTTCTAAAACACCTCCCGAAGTTTCTGGATTGCAGGTTCACCAGGAGGGAGATATGCAATTGACCCGTAGAACCTGCAACATGGCCATTGTAGGAAAGGCAGACACATTAGAACCTGGAAATACAGCAGCCCGCAAGTTCTGTTCACTCGCTCAAGTGATCACAGGACCTTCATGGTCTTGTGAGGCGGCTGCGGCCAAGGAGGCATTGATTGAGTACAGGAGTACAGCGCTGAGAAAAGTGCAGTGACCAACACTGTCAAAACGTTGACCATGACGTAGAGTCGCACGATGGCGTGGAAACTCTCGGAGGCACTTTTGGGGCGACCCATAAGAGGAGCAAGCGATGACGTTCTAGGTGTAGAAGGTGACCAGTTAACTCACTGAGGCAGAATGTTTGATCGAAAGAGCTTGTACAACACCTTCGATTTGCTCAGGTTCTGTTACAATAACGAGCAATGCGTTGTCACAGCGGGAGGCGTGAGCGGCATTCCGAGTCAGAAGTAGGCCGTGCGCTGTCTTGGTGCCACCGGAGCATGTCTGGAGTAATAAGTACGCGCATATGGACGATCATAACAAATAAAGAGAAGCATTCAGAACAGACAGGACCACGTGAACGGAGTAGCACAGCCGTGATGAAAAACTACAGTTAGATTAGCTGGCATTCTTTTCGTGGCTACGCTGCAAGGTAACATCGGCAGCTACGTTCTGCCGACTGGAAACAGTGGACATTTGGTTTCGAAAGCCGTGATGCCAGCACACCGTGGGGCAGCCGGTGATCTCGACACTACTCAGCCGAAGTTCCTCGGAGGTGCTGCAGCCTCTGTTGGGCTGTTCCAGACGCACCAGTCAGCAGGAATTCCCAGAACGGCACGTCATCACTTCGAGCAGGAGCTGAGCACGTCCTAAGCCTAACCGACAAAAGCGCTCTGCCACGTCAACGGCGATCCAGAAAAAGCTTGCGGAAAGTCGACTGTTAGACCGGCGTGATGATTGAAGAAGATGATTGGCTACAACCGCCGCAAATCCAAGACAACGAAAGTTCAACTTGCGGGGATTGGCGTAACCAAGTAAGAGAAATACATAAGAAGGTAGAGACAGCAGAATAGCTAGGTAAAAGAAACGGTTCGCTACCAAGTAAGAACATAGTAAAAGAGCTCTATTTGGACAACGGTGTGACTGTGAGGCTAAAGTGGCCAGAATCTAGCTAGGCACTGAAGCAAGTGTAGGTAGATGTAGTAAGAACCGATTATTTAATAATAAGTTTACTTTCAGTAATTTTTCTTATAAAAGTTTTTACCGTTTCTTGGTTGTTCTGCTTAGTTTTCTCGCAGTTTTTGTGTTTGTTGAAAGTGGTTGCTTGGACGTGTGGGTACGACATATAGAAAAGGAACAGCGCAAAAACAAAAAACAACAACAAAGGAGGACACGTAAAGAGCACTGTATGCCTGTATATCCAGCGCTGTGTATGTACAGAACACTGCTTGTATGTATGCCGGTATGCCTAGAGGCATAGAGGCAATTCCATAGAGGCAATTCATGCGTCTACATAGATGGCATAGCAGTGTACTCAAAAAGCTGGAAGGGGCATGTCGTCACCCGCACGCGGTGTTAGGGTAGGTCTATCAATTAACCTGCAAATGTGCCGGCTTGCACATGCGAAATTTAAGGGGGCAGCTTCGCTGTCGAAATCTTGCCAGTAACGCTGAAAACGACACCAGGCGTTGCCACTAAGTAATAAATTGAAGAACGCTTCGCAGGTCAAACACGCGAACTTTTGCTGGCGCGCTTAGAAGGCGGGAATCATGGTTTCACGGTTCGAAGAATTGAGACGTTAAGCAGGGGCTTTTCACACCTGTATCTCTCGGTATAAAATCCATGGTCACTTGTTTGCATTCCCGGCAGCACTGGGCTTTTCACGAGAGGAACAATGACGCTTAATAAATTATTTATGGCGCAACTGATACTAGCAAGTATCAGTTGCACCACAAATAGCTAGGTTATTGAGCTATGCACGAACACAATCAATCTCATATTGTGCTAAAACATTGGCACTAGAAACCACTCAAGTTCACTTTTGGTTAGCAGGCTGTCAACTAGTCCGGCTTCACCAGTCAGCTGATCTGCATGACACTCAGTGGTGGTATGCGCGGCTAGCTGACAAACGCTCCCGCAGAAGCCACGTCTCGAACCATGAGACATCCTTCGCTCTAGATGTGTAATCCTCCGCTGCCGCTTATTCTTGCCTCATTAAAAGCTCGCTACGGTCCACTTGGGATATTGTCCTGCCTACGACTTCGCATACAATTCGGTAATATTGACTAAATAAATAAATATTTGTGAGCCAGACAGCGGCGATCATAAAGAAATCGCGTTTTCCTTTTGCTTCCCACCACTGGCTGCTGCGCCACTAACGATAACTGTCTGCTCGAAAAGGACACCTCAACTAGTACCCACACGTACATACTCGTGCGTGGTTTTTGTCTATGGTAACAAACGTTCGCCTGCCATACTTTGCTCTGCCCTTCCCCGTATCAGGAAACGCAGTCGAAACACAGCGCATAAATTCCCCTCCTTCCCATCATCATGAAGGAACTCGCTTTCCGAGACTGCTCTCCACTGAAAATAAAAAAAGAAAACGAAATAAGCAATGGCACCATCCTAATATTCCTGCCGCTAAGTACCTTTCTCACAGAAGTTCATGCCAATTTTCTTTGTTATTACCGGCTGATATATACAAGAAGTAGAGCTGTGTTTATGCAGTTATCAACGCGAAAACACAATTTGGTTCTGCGGTTTATTGAACACAATAATGTACATAAACAACCGGCTTCAAGTGTTTGCGAGCGCCCGCGTGCTCTTAAAGCGTTTGTGAACAGCTTATAGGAAACGCCGTCATGGGGTATGCTGAACCCTTCTATAGTGCTAAAAAACTGTAATGCCTAAAAATGAAATAAACACAAAAATAAAATAAGGGGTGTTCTTTGTGTGTATGCCCTGAAAACGAATCTCCTCTAGCGAGTGCTTAACAGCCAGCCTACAGGTAAAGTTACTAAATTTGGCTGTTTTCAAAAGATGACCAGCGATAAAGTAGAGGCCCTACAATAATTTGCTACGTTGATGAAATAATTTGTCCTGAATGTTTTGTGCCAAAAACAGCCCTGTAACTAAAGCAGTTTATTCAGAAAATAGTCACTAGTGAGGCACACTCAACCCAAACTGCGCAAGTAGCACTAATTCTTGCTTTGTCATTCCCAAACGGTAGCTGTTCATTTTGTTTTATTAAAGTCAAGTTTTTTAATGATATATTGGTCAACTTTACAGAATAAGAACAGCCGCCGCGTCAGTTGAAACAGTGGCAAGTACCATGTGTTCATGCCGCCGGAGTGAGACGACCGCCTTAAGCACTTCAGGCACATGGTTGCTTCAAGGACGCCCTCCCTTGACCCCGATGGTGTTAGTGCGATAGCGATACTCAAAACATCACCGCAAAGCGAGAGCTGCGAAGTTTTCTAGGGCTTTTTATTATTATTGGGAATACATACATGCGTAATGAGAGGTAATGCATCTTTTGACTGGCCTCACGAACAACTGCGTACCTATTGCCATCTCGTGCAACGTAAACAGTCACCTCCTTTAAGTTCTCCCCACCTGGACAAGGAGTTTGTGCTAACTGCTGATGCTTCTGAAATTGGTGTACGAATTTATTTGGCTTGGGAGACATAAGAAGATCATAAACATATTGTGGGCATTTGTAACCTACATCGTCCTCATCCCTTCATAATCACAATCACCATCATCCGCTTGTCTCTTTGCCCTCATTGTCACTCTGGGTCATCATCATCGTCATCGTCTGTGCGCTGGCTCTGCCCGTTCGTTTTGCGAGGTCTTTCCTCAAATAAACGCCGTCGCAGCCAAGACTACCAAGACTTCATACGTGGTGGAGGTGCTGGCTATCGATCCCAGTACCTCTCGCACCGCCACGCACCGCATCAACCACGCACCGCCGCAAGCTGCCCCTCCTACTTACATACACGGACGTCAGCGGGAACCCCCGCTTTTCGCTGTTCTTCGGGGAGAAGACGTAGAAGACTGGCTTGATGACTACGACCGCGTAAGTGCCGCTAATAGGTGGGACGAGGCCGCAAAACTGCGTTACGTGCCTTTTTATCTGGTCGGAGTCGCGAAGATATGGTATTTTAACCACGTCGTTGACTTACCAGACTGGGCTACCTTCCAGCAGCAGTTGCGGCACGTCTTTGGGACACCAGACATTCGATTCGCCGTCGCGAAGAGGACACTCGATACTCGCCGACAACATCCAGGTGAATCGTATACTTCAACAATCGAGGATGTTCTCGCACTCTGCCGGCGTGCCAAAAAATCCATGCCGGAAACGGACAAAGTGCGCCACATATTGAAAGGCGTTGGGCCTGTTGCCTTTAATGCCCTCGCTGTGCAAAACCCAGCTACCATCGCTGATGTCGTGGCGACATGCCAGCGCCTTGATGCGCTGGACTCCGTTCGCCTTCAACCAGACATCGGCGACCACCACTCCACGTCAGATGGCCATCTGCGTGACCTCATCCGGGACATTATACGCGAAGAATTGCGGTCCATGGGCTTCACACCTCCTACACCGCGACCTACATAGCCTTCGGGAATGCCCTTACGTGACATCATCAGGGAGAAACTTACATCCCTTACTGGCTCTGCGCCCGTACAGCCACCTGCTTCTCACCCTATAGCCACGTACCCTCAAGTTGCTGCCGTGCCTCCCAGCGACGCCCACGCGACGTTGCCACGTCCATCCTACGCGTCAGTTGCTGCCGCTACCCCGGTGAACGACCATTCCGTGCCCCCTGACCCTTCGGCTCACCTGACCGCGCTAACTCCAGGTGCCCCGAATGCCTTCTATTCCCCACCGTGGCGCTCGTCCCGCCCTGTATGCTACTACTGTGGCTATGGCGGCCACATATATAGTTTTCTGCCGAAAGCGCCAGCAAGATGAGCGTCGGAACGATGTGCGTGAACGGCATTTGTACACCGGGGAGTTTTATCAAGGTCGGCGTTTTTAGTCTCCCCCGCACCGGTCTCCATCTCCTCCTGCATCGACTGCACCACGAAACAGCCGAAACACGAGACGCCGCTCGCCTTCGCCCTACCGTCGTTCCACTTCTCCACTTCGGCCCGCCTCATTCACCTCTGATATTCATTCGGAAAACTAAGTGATGCAGTTTGTGGAGGAAAAACTGCATTCGGAATTAGAACTGAAATTCCTCCATTAGGCCCGTGTAACATGGTTTCTGTGGAAGTGGAAGGAGTGCGAGTCGATGCTTTGGTGGACACAGATGCGACATTGTCTGTGATACGTGCTGATTTGTGTGAACATTTAAGGAAAGTAATGACGCCTTACGATGGCCCCACGTTAGTTGCTGCCCAGGGGAACGTCATTCGCCCTTCCGCGCTTTGTACTGTGCGTGTTTTCATCGACGGCATCCGCCATCATGTCCAGTTTGCTGTCCTGTCCCGCTGCTCTCACCAACTAATTTTAGGGTGGGATTTTCTATCATCTGCTTCCGCAGCGATTTGTTGTGGACAACGCGTCGTTCACCTCGCCGACACCGACTACATACTTGACGACGATAACCAGAAGCCACTTCGTGTGGTCGCTGCGAAAGACGTCAAACTCCCGCCACTACAAGAGCAAATTGTCAGCATTACGTCCAACGACATCTATCACGGGGATGTATTGGTCTCACCGTCACCACTTCGCGTTCGCAAAGGTATAGTTCTCCCATCCGGTGTCGTTCGTTTTTGCAATGGCTCGGCACTTGTCACCGCTGTCAACTCTACACCGGAGAAGATCTTACTGCCACAGGGCACTACTGTGGTCCGTGTTGCTGACTTCGAGCCTGTACTCGTCACGCCACTTCAGGCCATCGCATCCAAAGAACCTTGCCTCGGTGAGCATGTTTCTTCCTCCGCCTTTACCCCCACTATCAACAGCGAATTGACATATTCACAGAGGCAGCAGCTGCTCGCATTGTTACAGAAACATGCTAATTCTTTCGATATTTGCTCGTCTAAGCTGGGCCGCACTAATACTACAGCACATCGAATTCAAACTGTTGGGACATCTATTGTACACCACCGACCCTACCGCGTGTCTCTAACTGAAAGAAAAATTATAGAAGAAAACGTTGCGGACATGCTTAAACGGGAAGTAATGCGTCCCTCATCTAGCCCTTGGTCGTCTCCTATTGTTTTGGTCCATAAGAAGGATGGCTCTGTGCGGTTTTGCGTGGACTACCGGGCGCTCAATAAGATCACACGCAGGGACGTGTACCCTATGCCACGCATTGATGACGCCCTTGATTCCCTACGAGGCGCGGAATTCTTTTCAAGCATCGACTTGCGTTCTGGGTACTGGCAGATCCCCATGCATGAAGACGATAAGGAGAAAACGGCATTCGCAACCCCCGACGGGCTATATGAATTTAACGTGATGCCTTTCGGGCTCTGCAACGCACCCGCGACTTTTGAGCGCATGATAGATACCGTGCTGCGCGGCCTGAAATGGAAAAGTTGCCTATGCTACCTGGACGACATTATTATATTTTCATCAACGTTTCCTGAGCACCTAGAACGATTGTATCAAGTTTTGACGTGCCTCGCGGGCGCCGGGCTTCAAATAAACACGAAGAAATGCTCTTTCGCTAGCAAATCTATCAAGGTCTTAGGACACGTCGTTAGCAAAGATGGCATCCGGCCCAACCCTGACAAAATTTCTGCAGTCCTTAACTTTCTGCGCCCCGAAAAACCAAAGGAGCTTCGCAGTTTCCTTGGTCTCGCCTCCTATTTTCGCCGGTTTATCCAGAACTTCGCTTCTATTGCTGCTCCATTACACCAACTACTTGCTTCCAACGTCCCCTTTCTGTGGTCTCAAGAATGTCAAACGGCATTCGACCTGTTGAAGCGGGCACTCACGTCTGAACCTCTGCTCTGCCACTTTGACGAAGCCGCACCAACTATTCTCCATACCGACGCTAGCGGCCTTGGTATAGGAGCCGTTCTTCTACAACGCGACAAGTCTTCCCTAGAGAAAGTTGTTGCATATGCCAGTCGCGTACTCACCGCTGCTGAAAAGAACTACACTATAACTGAGCAAGAGTGTTTGGTTGTGGTTTGGTCGGTTTAGAAGTTCCGTCCCTATCTCCACGGCCGTCACTTCACAATCGTTACGGACCACCATGCCTTATGCTGGCTATCTACACTAAAGAACTTGTCCGGACGCTTGGGTCGGTGGATACTACGCTTACAGGAGTACGACTTTGACATAACCTACAAGTCAGGCAGAAAACATAAAGACGCCGATGCTTTATCTCGTTGCCCGCTTCCAACTACCCATATGAGCGTTGGTGAGAACTCAACCGCCACATCTACCAAAGTTCATACGCTCGCATCAATAACGCAACCCTTTTCGGACGACGAGCCAACATTTATCTCCCGCCAGCGGTCCGATTCATACTGCAGACGCATGATGGACCACCTTTCGGGAGTTTCTCATCCACCAAACGCGCGACTCCATCGTCAACTCCTGCACTTTAAGCTGGACAATGGGGTTTTCTACCGCCACGTCTACCACCCTGACGGTCAGCGCTGGGTTCCTGTACTGCCACGCTCTCTTCGACATCAGGTGCTCGAAGCCTTCCACGACGACTTTACTGCTGGTCATCTTGGTTTTAAAAAAAAACTCTTGACCGCATTCGATGTCGTTATTACTGGCCTGGCCTTTCTTCTAGTGTAGCTCGGTACGTCGGTTCCTGCTACCCATGCCAGCGTCGTAAACTCCCCACGTCGGCACCTGCTGGACCTCTACAGCCACTTCCGTGCCCTTCAATGCCGTTCGAGGTTGTAGGTGTTGACCTTTACGGGCCTCTTCCCGTCACATCTGCTGGCAAACGATGGATAGTGACTGCCGTGGACCACCTGACACGCTACGCTGAGACTTCCTCTGTTATTACAGGCTCAGCTGTGGAAGTTGCAGACTTTATTCTTCACGCAATAATACTGCGTCATGGGGCTCCTTGTGTACTGCTTAGTGACCGCGGCAAAGTTTTCCTGTCACAAGTTGTAAATGAAGTACTGCGCGCTTCTGGAACTACTCACAAGACAGCTTCAAGCTACCACCCTCAGACAAATGGTCTCACAGAAAGATTTCACCAAACCCTTGCAGACATGATAGCCGTTTACGTCCAACCCGACCACAAAAATTGGGATACCCTTTTACCGTTCCTGACATTCGCTTACAACACCGCCGTTCAGCGAACAACTTGCTACTCACCGTTTTACCTCGTGTACGGACGCCCCCCGACTATCTTTCTCGACGTCTCCTTCTTTAGCAGCCATGGGAATTCATGTCAGTCTTCTAGTAAAGAATACATTTCCCGCCTGGCCCAGTCTCGCCATCAGGCTCGCATCAATACTGAAGCAAGACAGCACGAGCGGAAGATCATCTATGACGAATCCCACCGCGTTGTATCTTTCCAACCTGGTGACGAGGTGCTGCTTTTGACACCTATTCGCACTCCTGGTCTCTGTGACAAATTCCAACCATGCTTCATCGGGCCATACATTGTTTTAGAACAGACTTCGCCGGTTAATTATCGTGTGACACCACTCGTCGCCCCAACAGACCGCCGCTACCGCAGCACAGAGATTGTCCACGTTTGTCGCAAGAAACCTTTCACGCGACGTTCCCCGTCCCTTTGACTTACGGCGGCCAGGGTGTCCGCTTCCAAGGGGGGGGGGGGGGAATTAGTGTGGGCATTTGTAACTTACATCGTCTTCATCCCTTCATAATCACAATCACCATCATCCGCTTGTCTATTTCCCCTCATTGTCACTCTGCGTCATCATCATCGTCATCGTCTGTGCGCTGGCTCTGCCCGTTCGTTTTGCGAGGTCTTTCCTCAAATAAACGCCGTCGGAGCCAAGACTACCAAGACTTCATAATATTGCCTTCCTCAGTAAGAAACTCACTCTACAGCAGGCAAAGCAGTTTGCGATTAAAAGAGTAGCCTTCGCTGTTGTGTGAGTGCTAGGTCGGTTGGACAACTGACTATTTTGCGCCAGAATAAAGGTTATGACTGATCACAACCCGCTAACCAACCTCATTCACTCCATGTCATCTAGTGTTCACCTGACCCACTGGGGTGGGCATTGAAAGGTATATTTCTTTTTCTTACATAAATGGATCTCTTAGTATGTGCGCCAACGTCTTGTCGCGATTTGACAGCGGAGATCAGTAGAGAAAGCTGAAGGGGACAGGCGGGAGATGTTTTCCTTGTATTTCACTTACGAAATTTGCTTGTTGCGAAGTAACTGTATGAGAGCTAGTTAAATTTAAGCAAGTAGCAAGAGCGTGGTGTCTGAGTGTTCATTTATTGTCATGGTGCCCCAAGGAATGTACGGGAAAGTGCCCAACTTAGGTGCCACAGTCAGACCAGTGCGCGGGTGTGGCTACTTGAGTGCGTTTATCTCCATTTTATTATTTCTTGTGTGTTCCAATTTTCGTGGTATTCTGCGTGACTTTGTGCATTTGGGTGACCACAAACACTGATTGATTGATTGATTGATATGTGGGGTTTAACGTCCAAAAACCACCATATGGTTATGAGGATCACCGTAGTGGAGGGCTCCGGAAATGTCGACCACCTGGGTTTCTTTAACGTGCACCCAAATCTGAGCACACGGGCCTACATTTCCACCTAAAGCGGAAATGCAGCCGCCAAAGCCGGGTTTTGATTCCGTGGCCAGCATGTCAGCAGACTAGTACCTTAGCCACTAGATCACCGTGGCGGGACTGACCACAAACACTTTACAAGGGTCACTTGCGTAATTGTACTTTGAAATTATGTAATGACGTTAGGTGAATACCCAGTAACATGTTTGGCTGTTAACATGTTTGACTTAGGTTGCATAACGTTTGACTCCTTCTCTGCTATACGGTTCTTAAAGTTGTATGTACAACAAGCGCCCACATACTATTCTTGGGTTAGAAGGAGTCATGCTTGGGGCAAGTGAAGGGTGGTCAGTCGGCGCCTGCCGAAAAGAGAAGATAAGAGAAGTGGCTGCGCAGACGAAGCCGTCCGCCTCTGCACGCGCCTTTGTTGCCAAACGCCGTCAGATTTTGTTCAACGCACCTCTGCTGGAGAGCCACCTGCATGGCGGAAGCATTGTCACATTCAGCCTGACTGGGAAACAAGTGGTCCCTGTCGTGACACCGCTCCCGACAGGGATAATGTGGAGGCGTGCTGTCGCAGTAAGCGTGGACAGACGGCAACATTGTGTGTACTTACTCCAGACAGGCGACCAGCGATCAAGCGAGGCTTCTTGTGGCATGAAAGTATTTCAAGCTGTACGTTGGCGGAAGTACGGAGCTCTTTAGCCGATTTCTCGAAGGATGAGGACGGAAATGTGTAGGAACGCAGAGACGGAGACACGTCGCTGAGAAAGAAGAGTTGTTTGTTGCACTGGTGAATAATCAAGTGAGGCTCGTCCGACGTAAGAGGCGGTCTCAGATTATATACGGGAGGTATTGTAAGATGCATTTCAACACTTTTGAGAATGGTCTAAAAACGCTCGCGATTGGTAGTAGAGGCTTCCTACAACACGCGAGCTAAAAACTTCTATCCGCACAGTACGTGCCTTAGAGTTCCCAATATATTATAATGTCACTTAAAAATTGCTTTCTCTTCTTTCAAAAAATCATGGTAGAAGTTCGCAAATCCCTCGTAAAAAGCCTCTCTATCATACCTTGGCTGATTTGATCTATCATACCTTGCTGACGGTCGTTACAGAGTTCACCGTGGGAGGTCGCGACTTGCCGACGCGTGCGTCCGTGATCACTCCTAAAAAGCCGCGCATTCGGAAAAAAAGCGCTCAAGGTCACATTGCACGCATGAGGTTTTCTTTTGCCCCTGCCAGCTTTTCCTGCTTAGCTTCCAGCACTTTGTGCTTTTGAGTTAACACAAACACTGAGGGATTGATTGATATGTGGGGTTTATCGTCCCAAAACCACCCTAAGAGTATTAGAGACACCGTAGTGGAGGGCTCCAGAAATTTCAACCACCTGGGGTTTTTTTAACGTGCACCTAAATCTGAACACGTGGGCCTACAACATTTCTACCTCCATCAGAAATGCAGCCGCTGCAGCTGGGATTTGAACCGGTGCACTGCGGGTCAGCAGCTGAGTACCTTAGCCACTAGACCACCGCGGCGGGGCTGACCACAAACACTTTGTAAGGGGCCCTTGTGTAATAGACCCATGCGTTGTCATCATGAGAGAAGAAAAATGGCATTGCAGCTTGTGATAAATTATTGCAACTTCACTCGCACTGGACAGATTTCTGAAATTTTCACGGGGTTGAATTCGTGAGGCAACAAAATCTTCTAAAAAAATTCATTTTATGGTTACTCGAAAAGTGTTCCAGAGCCCCTTTATGTGAGAAAATCGCTGAGGAGGGGAGCTTAGTCAACGAGAAGGAGATCGGGAAGTGTGGACAGAGGTTGAGCTTGGGGCTGTCTCTGATACAATGTTGATACTACATCGAGAAGTTTGTGTCGATGTGTGAAGTAATATAAAATTTCATCATAAAACGCCGGAAGAAAAAAAAAGAAGACTGCTGCCTGGAGCGAGCGCGTGCTACTTCGTTTCTTCTAATAAATCGTATTGGTTCAAAGCAGTCGCTGGTCTTGATCGTCTTTATAATGGTGCCATAACCAGGATACTACCTCCTCTCCGGCAACAAAGGTCAACCTGCCATAGAGCAGCAGAGAAGAAAACGGCGGAGGAGCAGAGATTTGACCTGGATTGAGCGACGAGACCACGGTGGACAGTACGAGCATCAGAACGAATGATCGACATGTAAGGAGTCATTGTAAACAACCTCAGTATGAACAAGGGAGTGATAACGAAGAGAAGGAAAGCGCTTCGCTCCCAGATCACGCGACTGATTAACGAAGCCGAGCAGCAAATTAATGTTGGAGCTAACCGGGAGCAGATGCTACAACGCAGGCGCAGATTAAAGCAATAAGCAACAGTCTCAAGAGCGTGAATGAGCAAATAGAAAACTTTCTGACAGAAGACAATGCCGCAGCTGAATTCAAAGACGTCATAGAGTACGACATGAAATTAACGATGACCTTATCTGCAATGGAATTCAGACCTCGACAGCCTGCACAATCGGATTCGAGAGATAGGACAAGGCAGGTGATGCCCTCAAGTACAGGAAAAGAAGCAACGGAACTAGTTAAGCTACGAAAGCTTGAAATAATAAAGTTTGGGGGAAAAGCTTTGGAGTGCAACCACCTTTGGTCTCAGTACGAGTCGGCAGTTCACCTGAGACAGAACATGAGCAAGGGACAGAAGTTCAATTACTTCTTAGCATCACTAACAGGAAAAGCGGTGCCTGGTATTCAAGGACGTCGGTTTTCGGCAGAGGAAAATTATGATGACACAATCAAAATACTGCAAAAAACGTTCGGCAATCAAGAACATTCCATTGAAATGCACATGAATGAGCTATTGAGTTTGGAGAAAGTGAGGTCTGGTCAAGACACCGATGACTGAAATGGGCTAGTACAGAGAGTGCAAGTTAACATAGTGGCACTCAAGTCACTAAAAGTGGAAACCGAGAGCTATGTGCCGATGTTGTTACCGGTATTGAAAAGAGCAATTCCACCAGAATTATTAGTGCAGTTCAAATCAATAGGGGCTATGAGAAACAGCTCTGCTTCAGAAAACGGCGAGCAAATCAACGCAACGAGAAAAGCGTGCGAGGAAAAGCTGTACAGGCTTATGTTATTCTTCAGAGAGCAAGCGGCTTTTCGTAAAAAAACTAACGTGAACAAGAGAGGTTAACTGCAAAACCAAGAGAGAACCGCGGACATATGCGCACAACTTCAAGATCGTATAGCTCAGCGGAGAGAATATGCTTATTCTGCAAGCAGAAAACCCACGCAACCTAAAACGGTCGGAGGCGCATTCCAATGAATGAAAAGAAAGCTATGCCTACGGAAAATAGAGCATGCTTCAGATGCACGCCACCAAATCACACTGCACGCATTAGCAAGGCCCAAGTAAAATGCAAGAAATGCAAGAAACGATATGCCACGACAGTGTGTAGAACGGTGATGCAGAAAACAAGGGCAGAGCTGGTCTCAACAGCGCAAGCCGAAGCGACGACGTCCACGCTACACGCAACCGAAAATATCAAGCATAAGTTTGTGCTTTTGCAGACGGCTGTAGCATTCGTAGAAGGAGAAACATCTGGCCGACATTGCCGTTTGCTATTAGACAGCGGAAGTTAACGTTCATTTATTCAAGTGGGATAGCGAAAGAAATGGGTGCGAAGGTATTGCGACAGGAAAAGCTGACGATTGGTTCATTTGGAGGAGACGTAAGGGTCAAACTATTGAACGTGAGGCAAGTGACTGTAGGATCACGAGAAACAAGCACGACAACAGTGATTGAAGCGTTACAAGTCGGCGTTATCTCGCACAGTTGTGTACCAACTCCAACTAAGAAACTGAGCGAGAAAATAAACAGCTAAATGTGCAAGTGGCTGATCACAGGGCCCCGACGACTGCAACAGATTCTGTAAAACTACTGATCGGCTCAGACTATTATTGGGAATTCTTTACTGGTAGAACTCAAAGAATTGAGCACAGACTGATGGCAGTAGAAAATATACTGGGATGGGTACTGCAAGGGCCGTCAGAGCGAAGCAAGACAAAACTAACACATAATCAAGCAGTCAAGGTTCTGAAGGTCGAAGCTGCGGTGACAGAACGCTAGCAAGAGCTACAGAAGTTCTGGAGCGTGGAGTCATTGGGGATCACAAGAAATAGTTTGCATAACATCGGAAATGAAGTGGTCGAAGAATTTGAGCTCAAGATTGTACAACAAAACGGTCGCTATGAAGCCAGCTTGCCATGGAAACAGGACGTAAACTTGGAAAGCAACAAAGAAAAAGCGATAAAAAGACTGCAGCAACTGACTAAAAGGCTGCAGAGAAATGAAGACATGCTGTGTCGCTACAACAAAGCTATATCAGAGTATATGGCATTAGGGGTCACAGAGGACGTCCAAGAGCCATCCGAACCGCCAAATGCACTTTCCTACGACATGTCACATCATGCGATTGTTAGAGAGGACTGAGCCACAAAAAAGGTTCGAGTAGTGTTTGACACCTCATCATATTCTCGAAAAGGCATGTCTTTAAACGAGAACCTAGAGGCAGGACCCAATTTGAATGAGGACATGCATGCTATCGCTGCCCATTAATTTCCGAAAAGAAAAGGTGGCATTAGTTGGAGATGTTGACAAGGCATTTCTACAAATTTCGATACACGAAGAGGATAGAGATGCAATGCGATTTCTGTGGTGGAAGGATGACGCTAAAAGAAGGTTAATGAATGAAGAGCAAACATGGCGCATGACAACAGTAACGTTCGGAACAACACCATGCACGGTTATACTGGCTGCTGCAATTAAACACCATTTGAAACAAGTGAAAGACCGGATTCCTGATACGACAAGGACACTGCAGAAAGCGATCTACGTGTATGATGTCGTTCTGGAAGTAGCAACGCTTGATGAAGCTTTCAAGTTGTACAAAGAGGTAAAGCTAGTGTTCAGAGAGGCAGTGATGAATTAGAAAAAATGAACATCCAATAAAGAGCGATTAAACAAAATATTAGATGAAAACAAAAAGGACGATTCTCACATAGATATTCGATCTAGAGGATTTACAATGCTTCTGGCCTCGATATGGAAACACTCAAAGGACATTTGCTTCCCTATGGAAAAGTGGAATTTATTAACAGATACAACGTGCTTGACCAAAAGGGCTGTGTTACAAACCACAGCGAAGGTATTTGACCCCCTCAGTTTGTTGTCGCCATTCACAGTACGCGCGGAAATAGGAATACAGAGACCGTGGAAAATGAACGTGACGAGGGACGACCAGCTCCCTAAAGATGAATACGACAAATGGAAGAACCTCATGTCTGAAGCAGAGGACTTTCGAGTTCTCGAAATCCCCTGTTGCTACGCAAGCAAGAATCAATCAGTACAAGCGTACAAGCTGCACGTATTTGCCGACGCGAGCCCATTAGCATACAGAGTGGCAGCATACTTGATAGCATTATACCACGATGGAAGCAAAGAATCAAGGTTGGTAACAGCAAAAAGCCGCGTAGCTCCAATTCAAGAGCTGACATTGGCGCGACTTGAACTGATGGCAGCGGTGATAGCATCAAGATTATGCGACTACATCAAAGATCACTTCAACGAAAAATTTCAGGAAATACACTGCTATATGAACTCGATGATTGTGCTTCACTGGATCAAGAAAACAAGCAAAAGAGATTCGTTTGTTGCCAACATAATCGCAGAAATTAGAGAAAAAACACTTCAAGCGAGCTGGTCATTCGTTCAAAGTGACGACAACCCTGCTGACCTAATTACACAAGGAATAAGCGCAAAGGCATTGATAACATCAAAGCTATGATGGGACGGTCCCGAATAGATAACATCACTGGAAAAGAACTTAATAAGCATAATTAACACAAATACAAACGTGCAAGAACAGTATAACAACTCCTATAATATCACTGTCCCTAAAAATAGTTTGCTGTCTCGAAGCGTGTGCGTGTTTTCAAATGCATGACTGTGACGTTGTTTTCAGTCACCAATATTCGAGTGTTTATTTTTTCTCTTAAAATATTTTGAGTGCTGTTTTATTTGTTGAATCTATTGTTTCGATTGAAAACTATGTAGTCAAATTATTATGTGTACCTCCCCTACATAATGCCTCACGGCGATGTAGGTGAAATGTAAATAAAAATAAAATAAATAAATAAAACAAAATGTAACCAATGCATGGGAAGAGCCGAAACTAAGCCAATCTTGGAAATCGAAAGGTATTCATCATACGGACGGCTTATAAGAGTGAGAGCATGGGTGTTCAGATGCATAGACTACACAAGAAAAGAAAATCACAAAGGCCGTTGACAGCAAAAGAGGTAACAAATGCAGAGAAATATTGGATAAGACAAACCCGAATATCACTGAGTCTAAGAAAGGGTGAGGCCTATTCAAACACTCAATCATTTGAAACTAATGGACACGAAGTCTACCTTGATGACGATGGAATCATTAGACAGAAGGGACGATTGCAGTGCAGCCAAGAATTCAACAAGCACGTTATAGTAATTCCAAAGGATGAGCATTTCCCGGAACTGCTAATACGTCACGTGCATAACATGGGATCACACGGAGGCGTTCAGGTGACTCTAGCGTAACTTCAAACTAAGTTCTGGATATTGCAGGGTAGATAAGCAGTGAAAAAAGTTCTGAACAGATGTGTCATCTGCAAGAGGCATGGCTCCAGACCGGCGACTCAAAACATACCCCCACTTCCGGCAGACAGAGTCATCGAATCAGAGCCTATCAAAATTATGTGAGCTGACTTCACAGGCACTCTGTACGCAAAGGACAAGTACCAGATTGTGACGCAATATGTATTGATATTCACCTGCGCGGTAACGAGAGGAGTACACTTGGAGGTTACCAACGATTTGTCAACGTCATGTTTTCTGCAAGCATTCCGACGATTTACAGCTCGACGGAGAATGCCAGCAGTAATCTACTCGGACAACGCCAAAACACTTATAAAAGCTGAAACGGTAATCAACAGAATGCTTGAAACAATTAAAAACGAGGTCTTAAAATTACTGTAGTGCCCAAAAAATTCAGTGGAAAACAATCGCCGAGGGTGTGAAATGGTGGGGAGGATTTTACGAGCGCCTCATAAACCCTGAAGACGTCGATGCGAAAGATAATATTGAAAGTACAACTTCGGTAGAGGAGCTACGCACTATGGTAGCAGAAGTTGTAGGAACACTCTAAAATCGATCATTGACTTACGTATATGGAGAACCTGACGAGCCAAGGCCACTAACGCCGGCAGACATCATAGGCTGAAGGGCGACAGCTTCAAGACGGAAAAACAAGACTGTACAACATTGACATTGAAGACGCATGGTGAAGCAGATGCAAACTCGTGCGCACTTGGTGGGGAAAATGGCATCGAGAATACATCAAGGAAATAGGAGCTACGGTCAAAGACAAGACGCGGCAAGCAAAACCACTCTCACAGGGTGACATTATGTTGGTTGAGAACAAGGCTCCAAGAACATTTTGGACAATTTGCCGGATTGAAAAACTCTAGCCCGGGCAGGACGGAATAACAAGAGCTTGTCTCCTTCGCACAGGCAAAAAAAGAACTTCTAAGAAGATCGGTGAACCACATATACCCAATGGAGGGTTGTTTCAATCAGCCCCCGAGAGCTTATCCCATTTCAACTTGGCCGGGCAGGAGCCTATAATATATTATCATAAAACGCCGGAAGAAGAAGAAGAAAGAAGACTGCTGCCTGGAGCGAGCGCGTGCTACTTCGCTTCTTCTAATAAACCGTATTCCTTCGAAGCAGTCCATGGTCTCGATCGTCTTAATAAGTATCAGCCCCAAGGACAAACACTGGCATCGCTGCATTCGCGGCGAAGCGACGTCACAGCAAGGACTCGCCTGCTTTGCCGCCGGCGCGTGCCGACGGTTGCTTTTTTCTGAATACTGTTACAATGGGGCGTATTTAATGAAGAGCGAATGGCGAAGGGTAGCCGCGCTGACACCGAGCTGCTTCCAAAAACAGACCACTTCGTTCTTTTCTTCCTCGATTCACAGGTTGCCGCTTAAGTGTAACACTCCCCCTTTCCCCGACGAAGCCTTCTGGGCAAGCATCAGTCACGAGGATGAAAGCAATTTAGGCGGGAGTCGTGAACAAACTGTCTCTGCCTAGAACGGTTGCCACGAGATACGAGACGAGCGATTGAATATGTCACTCCAATTAGGCGATCGAAAATGACAAAAGGACCAGTGTAACAAGCCAGGAACTTCTGGTACAGACCACGCTTGCGAAAGGGTGTCCATAGCCATACTTTTTCTCCTTTTTCGTGCGACACGTTTTTGTTCCATGAATCATGGGCGAACTTGGAGTGGTCTTGGGTTACCAAACTACGGAGCTGAGCTAGGTAATGTGATTTCTCCGCGCGGCAAAGAGTCTGCATTGGAAGAGTTCTCGTGCGCATGAAAGGGCAGAATGGTGTCAAGAAAGTGGCTGGGCGGTCTTACATAGAGAAGATAGAATGGACCGTAGCCATAGGCTTTATGCTTTGCTGTGTTTAAGCGTAGGTGATAAATGGCAAGATATCATCCCAATTCTTGTACCTGGAGTCAACGTACATCGAAAGAATTTTGGTAGACGTTCTGTTGGTGCGCTCAATGAGGCCATTTGTCTGCGGGTAATATAGGGTCGAGTGGCAAAACTGCGAAGCACAAAGACGCAAAGTTCTTCTACAACATTGGCTGCGAATGGTCGACCACAATCACTCAGAATAATTCCAGGCAATGCAAGGCCCAGTATTACAGAAGAGAGGAGGAACCTCAATACATCGATGGTCATGGCTGTTGGTAGCGCTTTGGTTTTCACATAACGTGTCATGTAGTCATCGCAGACTATGATTCAACGGTTGTTTTTCGGTCATCGCGGATAAGGACCGAGAAGATCCACTTTAACCATTTCGAAAGGAGACGAGGGTGAAATCAAGGGGCGGAGGAGACCCACCGGGTCTCCTCCGTCGGTATTGGTCAAGCAACCGGTATTTGAATTGCTTGAATTGCTGGCATGTATTACAACTTGCCACATACTTTTCTGCATTGCGTCGCATGGTAGGCCAGTAGAATAGATACAGCAGGCGATGGTACGTTTTGGCAAACCCCAGGTGCCCCGCTGATGCGTCGTCGTGCATAGCATAGAGTACGTGCGTTATCAAATTCTTTGGGGACCACTAAGAGAAGGCGGGTATCATCAGCTGCGGAATTTTTTTGTAACGTAAGCCAATTCTGACGATAAAGCCATGACTACCTATCGGTTGAGCGGTTGAGTCCAAAAAGATCATCCAAACTGCGGTCGCTGCGCTGTTCTTATCGGAAGGTAGCGAGGTCAGGAAAGGCAGTATTGTCGATGGCAGCAAGTAAATCGTCAAAATTATTGGCGTCACATAGACTGGTTGGTAGAGGAAGCCTCGAGAGACAGTCGGCTTTTGCATGATGGCAGCCACTCTTGTAGCATATTGTGAGGTTAAGTTCTTGCAAACGTAGCGCCCATCGCGTGAGGTGACCAGAAAGGTCACGGATTTCAACCAGCCAACATAGTGGATGGTGGTCAGTCACGATTGTGAACTTCCGCTCATAGAGTTATGGGCTAAACTTATGCACAGCAAAAACCACAGCGAGGCGCTTTTGCTAAGTAATGGTGTGATTCTTCTCGGCCTTGTTCTAAAAACGACTGGCGTAGAAGATGGCATGCTCAGCGTCTTCGAAGCGCTGGATGACCACGGCGCCGAGACCAATGCCACTCGGGTCGGTGTGCACTTCTTTCGGGGCAGACGGGTCGATATAGTGCAGTATGGGTCCAGACGTGAGGAGGAACTCAAGTTTACGAAAGGAAGCATCGCCCTCCACTGTCCAGATGAAATCATTATCTTTGCAAAGCAGTGAAGTCAATGGGTAGGCAGTATCAGCAAACTTGGGCACAAATTGGCGGAAGTATGAACAGAGACCCAGAAGACTCCTCAGTTCGCGTTGTGACTGTGGTTGTGTGTAACAGATAACTGCAGCACCCTTCTGAGGGTCTGGGCGCACACCATGTTTGTCAACAAGTTTACCAAGTCCAAGTGCTTCTCGCTGACAAAAGTGACATTTCTTGGAGTTCAGGGTAAGGGCAGCTTGTTCAAGGTATGTTAAAACAACGTCAAGTCAATTGTTGTGTTCAGCAAAAAGTGCGTCCAAAAATAACATCGATGTCATCGAGGTAACAAACAAATCTCCCATTTGAGACAACGCAGTACTGTGTTCATAAACCTTTCGAATGTCGCAGGAGCGTTGCACAAACCAAACTTCATGACATTAAACTCAAACAAGCCATTTGGCGTGACAAAAGTGGTTGTCTCTTTGACGGCGGAATGCGTAGTTACCTGCCAATAGCCCGATCGGAGGTTCACAGATGAGAAGTTGGATGCCGTATGAAGACAGTCGATAATGTCGTCTATGTGGAGAAGAGGATACACATCCTTTTTCATCACCGAATTTAACGCCGGTAGTCGACGCAAAACCTCCAGGACCTGTTTTTTTTCTTCTCGAGAATGACCGGTGCAGCCCAGGGGCTAGAAGAGTATTGGTTGACGCTGTTAGCCAACATGTCTTTCATCTGTTCGGCGATCACCTTGCGCTCCGATGCAGACACACGGTATGGTTTCTGCCTTAAGGGATATGCGGACCCCGTGTCAATCCTGTGGCGAGCCCGCGTATAGGGAACACGAACTTTGGTAGCGTCCTGGGTTAAATCAAACAATGAAACAATGAAGGTGAAAAACAATGAATGAATGAATGCCTGCTAAGGACGCTGACCAGGGCTTGATGCTTCTCAGAGGGTAGTGACTTGCTAATCATGTTGAAAAACGGCGAAGGCTCTTCGGGGGCACCGGGGCTACTCTTATGCACCCGGGATTCATTCGAGGCGTGATGGCTTAAGATGTCGATATTAAGGCTCGTATCCACTTGAAACGAGGCAAGTCACATACCACTTGGAAACACAACATACTGGTTAGACAAATTTGACACCCACAATGTACTTCTGCCACAGGCCGCAGAGACAATACAGTGAGGCACGAGCACGCCCTTTCTTTGTTACGATTCATGGTATCGGCTCAACAACAGCGTCGAATACATCATTGTCGGCACTAGCAACAGTGACCTGAACGCCGAATAAGGAAGGCGGTGGTACGACGGAATCTTCACAGACGGAGAGGGTGAGCGAACAAGCAGCAGGTTGGTCAGCAACAGAAGTGGAGACAGAAAGCTCGCCGGTACCGTGAACAAGAGTGGCACCGCAGTGTTGCAGGAAATCTAGATCCATAATCACATTATGCGTTGATTTACCAAGTACTTTGAATTCGGCCTAATAGACGTCATTAGAGAAATAGACGTTCGCAGTAAACACACCAAGAGCTCGTTGGAATTCTCCACTTCAGCACGAAATGTGCTCGCATTATTCCACTTTAACATCACCTTATGACCTAATTAGGTTTCGAAATCCATGCTCATAACAGAGACACTTGTGCCCGTGACCGTTAAAGCTGTCGTCGTAACATTTTAACGGCGATCGGGGCAGAATCGGGCGATATGACGCGGATGCCACAGTGTAGGCATATGGGACGTTCGCGGGGTGAGCTGAGGTCCACAGAAGGATGAATGACCCGGCTGTTCCATGCTTGATAACTGGTAGGTGGTTTCCGCATGAATTCGTCATTTAATGGGTAGTACGGACGTGTAGTTTGGATTGGCCCTCAAGGACGAGGCGTATAGTTTAGACATCAAGGGGGCGGCATTGATAGTTGTAGCGCTTAAGTCGCAGGGAGCAAAAAGTTCTCGAACATTAGGTGCTGGCCGAGAAGCCGCCTCGCGTAGGTCGAGCGCTTTGCACACTACTTGGCGAATCATTGACGCCATTTCCGATGGGGTTGAATGTACGTCGACACTGGCGACATTAGTGAAGTTGGGCAAGCGGCCAAACTTTGATGCAATTCGCCGCACTTTCAGCACTTGAAACGTACGGCCGTGCTTGATAACGTCACTTACACGCTCCAAACTTTTGTTGTGATGAGGATTTGGTAATCGGCTTCCGTGATCCCTTTCAGACGATGACCAACCTTGTCCTCTTCATCCAGAGATCCAGCATCTTGCACAACTTGGGCACCTCCTCAATATACGTCGTGCATGTTTCTCCGAGGACTTGCACTCGTTGCATAAAAGTTTGCTCGGCACGCTTCTTCTTCGCTGCCAGATCCCAGAACAACTTGATTTCACCGACGAACCTCCGCCACGTCGTCGGGCTTTCTTCGTGGTTTTCAAACCATACAGATGCGGTTCATTTGAGAAAGAGTCCCACATTATTGAGATGGCTGGTGGCATCCCAGCCAATGAAGCGACTCGCCCTTTGGTAGGAGCTGAACCACGAGTCGACATCTTCTGCAGCTTGTTCAGTTAAGGTTGGACGCTGAATGTAGGGCTGCCACGAAATGCGGGAAGGAGGTGGCTCGTTGTCATTGTTGTCGTGCGATGCCATTGCAGGTGGCAGACCAGCAAGTCGTCGGCTTCGGCGAAGTTGCACATATTGCACCTCAGCCATCGATGAGTCGCCGTTCATCGGGGGCGCCATTATCGTACCTATCACCTCTCATCGAAAACTGTTACGATGGGGTGTAATTATTGAAGTGCGAATAGCGAAGGGTAGCCGCGCCGACACCGCGCTGCTTCTAAAAACAGAGCACTTCGTTCTCTTTTTCCTTCCTTCACACGTTGCCGCTTCAGCGTAAGAATATCTTCTCGATTTCAAGTAGTAAGCCTCTAAAGGTAGGAAGTACATTTATTGTTGATAAAAATTAATGAAGCTGGAGAAATTATTGATCAACCTTGAGATGGAAGAGGCAGAACAGCGAGACATTAGCTGTTTTCAGTATGCGCTTATTCGACAAAATCAATTCTAAGGAAATATTTGTGCTAAATGAATCCTCGTTCTTTACAACCTGGCATTTACGGTATTAAACATTTGTGTCGAAGTATTACAAGCGAAACTAGGGCGTTTTCAGTTTGCTCAAAGCATTGCGATTTACCGCGCACGTTATGTCTGTCCTTGCAAATAATGTAATGATTGATTGATATGTGGAGTTTAACGTTGGAAAACTCCTATGCGTAAATAAGAGACGCCCTGCAAATAATGTAGGTTATTTGACAGAATTCCACTTTTGCATGCAGGAGACTAGACGAATTAGCCTGTCATACACGATCACTTATATCAGTGAGCAAAGGACACGTAACGCTGCGACCTACACAGGGGTTCGCGGAATGCGGAGACGTCGGTGTACTTAGATCTCATGCACAGATTTTTTTTCAATATTTGTCGGGATTATGTAGTCGCATACCCTAATTTACACGAACAGCTAACTCGATGTACTGCCGCGTCAAAAATAGTAATGTTCACTTCATGTAGAAGCAGTGTTGATAGCAATCGCTAGCAAAACAAATGCCAGAAAGTTAAAATGAACTGTTTCGGTGCGACACTTTACTTCGTACGCGGCCTACGTGATCATGAAACATCATTTGCCTCAATGAAGCAACGATTGGTCTCGTTTGTCATGTTATTATACAGCTGTCATGTTGATGCAGCTCTGAGGTAATCAATGGCAGGAGAAAATGATTATACAGGTGGCTATCTAAACAGGTACTTACAAGCGTGAAAGCACAGTTGCTACAATGTGGCACAAAGACGGTATCTGAAATCAGTAGCAGTTTTTGCAATTAACCGCAACTTGTTTTTGTAGTGAATCGGAGCACCGAAATTATTAACAAAAACGTGAAGCTAAATACCGTGATAAAATATGAGCACCAACCCACAAGACAATCTAGCGCAATAGCGGTATTATCGTGTGAGCGCATTCGAAATATTTTCTGGCACACGATACCAACAACACGCGCCCTAGGCAAAAACCGCTGCCAGCAGTTCCTTTCGATGCGCCCGATACAAATACCAATTCAGGAAGTGAAATAATTACAAGTTCTTAAAGGAAAAGGAGGGGGAATTTGCTGTTGTGTGGGCGCTAGGTCGGTTGGACCGCTGGCCATTTGGTGCCGGAATAAAGGTTATGAGTGATCACAACCCGCTAACCTACCTCACCCGCTTCATGTCATCTAGTGCTCGCCTGACCCGCTGGGCCTTGACAATACAGAAGTAGGACGTCCCCTTTTCTTGTATAAAGGGACCTCCGAATACGTTCGCCATTGCTTTGTCGCGTTTGGACAGCGAGGATCAGTAGCGAACGCTGAAGGGCACAGGTGGAAGATGTTTTCTATCTTTTGTTTACGAAAGGGGCACATGGGCACGTTGTGAAGTAACAGTGTGGAAGTTTTTAGATTTAGGCAGGTAGCAAGGCCATGATATCTGAATGCTCGGTAAGTGCCGTGGTGCACCAAGGGATGTACAGCATAGAGTCTAACCTGCGAGCCATGGTCTGACCAGCGCGTGGGTGTGGCTACTAGTGTGAGTTCCTCTTCATTTTTTTTTAATTTCGTGTATGTTTCCCTTCTCGTGGTATTCTGCGTGACTTTGTGCGTTTGAGTTTGATATTGTTGTTTTGCTTATTTTCGCATGATGTTATTATAACGTTAAGTTTTATTGGCGCAAGGGCATCTAAGGCCAAAGCGCGCCAGTACAAGTGTTGTTTCAATAAGGTTAATATTTTAAAAATCTAAACAATTGATGTGTAGCAAATATCTACGAACCATTTAAAACACGGTGCATTTAATAAGAATGTCACTTTCTTAAAAAACCTTCATTTAGTTGGCTGAAGTCTGTGATGATAAATTAGTCTGCAAGGCCCAAGACCCTCGCAGCTGAAGTCCTTGCCTGAGCAAGAACTGCGAAGGCTCAGACATACTTTTTATGCGCCAGGCTGTACCTCACACTTGAGGCGCAGCCTGGTGGCTAGGATGGAATGATATCATTGTTAAAAATTTGACTTTCCCAAGATAATGAAGAAGTCTCTTAAGGTCAACCAATGCATCAAGTGATAAAACAGCACTGGATGAAGTGGGATATGATATCGATAGAGCTCCCTGAAGTGGGTCAGTCGTGCTTGGTGAAGCACAGGACATTGTATGAGGACATGCAAATTGGTTAGACTCTTTCCACAGTGTATACATGTACGTGGATCAGTGCCTGTCAAAAGGTGTTTATGTGTGGCATAAGTGTGGCCTATTCTGAGCCGTGTTAGAGTGACTTCGGCGAACCTGTTGAGTTTTCGGGGGATAACTTTTCTCAGTTGGGGTTTTACAAGATGAAGATTGTTATCGACTTCTCTGTCACATTCAGCTTGCCAGTGGTTGCGAAGACCTCTACGTACAACAGGTTTTAGATCTACACTCAGAACAGAGGTTACATCTATGGTTTGCCGACCAGCGGCTTCTCGTGCATTCTAGTCCACTATTTCATTGCCCGCAATTCCAGAATGGCCTGGAACCCTGCAAATAACAATAGAAAGTTTTAGGTTGTAGGCTAGATAGATTTCGTTAAGGAGCATGTTGAAAGTAGGGTTCTTGCTGTGTTTGCCACAAGATAGGGCCCTGACAACACTTAAAGAATCTGTGTACACTATAGACTTTTGTATCTTATGTTGTTTAATGTGTTGTATAATAAGTAGGATACCATAGGCTTCCGCTGTGAAAATGCTGGTATGTGTGTAGTGCCATAATCACCATCATCATTTTTCAATTACCGCGCCGCGCCTCTCGCGCAGCTGATGCTAGCTCAAGCTGTGCGAGGATTGGAACAAGCTAGCGCACTTGGTGTGTCGGACGTGGAAAGCCACGCGGCTCCGCTTCAGGCGTGGAATAAAGTGGCGAGAGAAAGACACGACCACGTTGACCGCCGTCCCGTCTTCCTCTCTCGCTACATGTTTATGCATTCTTCTGGTGTCCGAGAACTTTTGTCCGTAGGCTGCACAAGGTACAGATCTTTGAGACTTTGAGCCATCAGAGAAGAACGTGGTTGAATGATATTTGTGTTGAAGGGCCGAGAAATGTTGCTCAATGAGTGCATTTGGACAATTTTCTTTTATGATGTCTTTAAAAGATCAGTCACAAGTGACTGGACACTGCTGCCAGAGAGGGATGTGTTCGACATGGCCACTTTCCTCTAAGTCATCGAAAAAAATTGCAAGTTTTTTTAGTGCAGGTCTTATTGCCAATGGAAACAGTGGGGCGATAGAAGGACGGTTTAGGTATAACTGGGTAGTAGACACATCGTTCATAAGTGTTTTGCATGGGTTCTCTTCAGGGACATGATCTTAACTGCATAATTGACTCCTAGATACGTGCGCTGATAGTGTAGTGGCCACTGATCTGACTCTGCATAAAGGCTGTGAATAGGGCTGGTACGGAAGGCACCAAGTGCCAGCCGGATACCTAAGTGGTATACAGGGTCCAACATTTTCAGTGCTGTCTTTGAAGCGTACTGTTATACTATGCATCCATAGTCTATGTGTGACAGAACCAGGCTTTGAAACAGAGATATGAGACAGTGCCTGTCTGTCCCCCACGAATGATGCGATAAAATCTCTAAAAAGTTCATGGTCTTAAGACATTTTAACTTCAGCTGTTTTATGTGCTGGATCAAGGTGAGCTTGCAATCAAAAATTACACCGAGGAATGTTTGTTCTTTCGCGATGACTATGTTTTGTCCATTCATTAGTATGCAGGGGTCCGTATGTACACCTCGTCGTCTCGAGAAACGCACACTAGTAGTGTTGTCAGTTTTAAACTTAAAACCATTCTCGTCAGCCCATTTTGCAAGTCGGTTAACACCTAACTGTATCTGGCGTTCGCATACAGTCAAGTTACACGATTTGAAACTAATTAGAATGTCGTCCACGTATAAAGAGTACAATATCGCAGGTGGAATAACAGACCGAAGAGAGTTCATTTTAACTATAAATAGTGCGCAGCCTATTACTTCTTCTTGCGGCTCTCCATTTTCTTGAAGAAATGTGCGCGATAACACAGTACCTTTTCTTACACAGGACTTCCTTTCGGACAGGTAATCTTTTAAGATGGTAATCAACCAGCCACATATTCCAAAAGACAGTAGATCTTGCAGGATTACGTGTGGCCAGGCAGTATCACATGCCTTCTCAAGATCAAAGAAAACAGACAGACAGTATTGAATGTGTACAAACGCGTCACGTATATACGACTCGAGGAGGACAAGATTGTCAGTTGTGGATCTAGCTGCACGGAAAGCAGACTGGCATGGGTCCAATATGTCGTTGTATTCCAAGTATTAAACCAAGCGGCCGTTAATCATTTTTTCAAACACTTTGAGTAGGCAGCTTGTGAGAGCGATAGGCCTGTAACTATTTACCAAAGAGGGATCTTTGCCCTGTTGAAGGGTTGGTAGTAATATTGCCTCTTTCCAAGCAGACGGTATTTTGCCGGTATTGGAAATGTTGTTGTAAAGTGCTAAAGGCAGTTCAGGGTTTCATCAGGGAGATTTTTGATCATTTCATAGATAATTCTTTAGAGATCATTTCATAGGAACCAAGGGCAAGCTTCAGTTCGTATAGTGTGAGTGGTTTATTGTATCCGTCTGATACAGGCTTGTTCCGGCACTAAGGTGCACTTTCAGCTATGCTTTTGTGGCGTAAGAACTTAGTGGTATAGTTTTCTGAGCTTGAAATTTTCTCGGAGTGTTCGCCAAGAGCGTTTGCCTGTTCTTCTATTGTATCACACAGTTATTCACCAAAGGGAAGGGATTAGGGCCTTGTCCATTAAGTTTATGCACCCTATTATAAACTTTGCTGACGTGTGTGTAGGAGTTGATTGAAGATATATAGTGTGTCCAGCTTTCCCGTTTGGCTATACGGCGAACATGCCTGCCATTCGCTTTGCAACTTTTAAAGGTTATCAAGTTTTTTGCTGTTGGGAAGCGAGAAAAAGTCCTCCATGCTTTGTTTTGCCGTTTTTTAGCAATTTAACACTCCCGACTCCACCATGGCTTTGTGTTAACCTTATCATTCCTGGACTGTTGTATGCACTTTTTTGCACAAGATTGAACATATTCAGAAATATAGCTGGCCATCTCTTCTACTTCCAAATGGTCTACCTCTTCGAGGTGTAGTGTACATAGCTCTCTGAATTTCACCCAGTTTGCAACATGAAAGTTCCACTTTTTAGGATAAGACAGCCGGTCATCCCGTTGTTTTGTTACTAAAAGAGTTGGAAAATGGTCACTTTCATATGGATTATTAATAATTTTCCAATCTAAGTAAGGTAGTAATGACGGTGACCATATGGCTAAATCTATGCATGAATATGTATTGTGTGTGGTACTGAAGTATGTTGGCTCTGCCTTATTGAGCAGACAGGCTCCAGATGCGAGAAGAAAGTTTTCTACTGCACGACCTCTCGCATCACATTTGGTATCAACCCATCGCAATTTGTGTGCATTACAATCTCCAATTAACACATATGGTTCTGGGAGCTGATCAATAAGCTTTTCGAACTCTGTTTTATTGAATGGTTTGTCAGGGGCTATGTAGATTGAGCAGGTAGATATAAGATGGTTGAATAGAATAGGGCGAACAGCCACAACCTCAAGAGAGCTTTGTAGCACAATGTGCTGGCATGCTACGCTTCTTTGTGCAATGATGGCCACACCTCCAGAAGAGAAATTGCCACCATTTCGATCTTTACGAAAACCACACATTGATTTAAGAAATTCACATGAGTTCACTTTAATTAGTTTCCGGAACACAGAACACTTTTGGCTGATAGTCATTAAGCAAGTCTTTGATATCATCTAGGTTTTTAAATAGGCCTATTTAAAATATTCTACTGTAGTATTTAAAATATTCTACTGTAGTATTTGTGTGTCCAATTTAGATGTGTTTTGTGCTGTGTGCTCTAGGATGGAAAGTTAGCTCCCGGACCCTTTCCAGGGGCCGTGACATGAAATTTGTCTTTTTTGGATCGGTCAACGGAGTCGCGCCGATCCTTAGGCGCTTGCTGCGCCCTCATGCTCGAAGTTGTGTCCATTGCCTCTTGCGAGGCACTGGACAAGCGCTCTTGCGAGCGCTGCATTTGTTTTGAGGACCTCGCCTCAAAAGAGGAGGCCTTCGTGGCCCCCAGCCTGAAGGTTGGTGGGTTCTTCTTAGATGGCGGAGCAGCACTGGCTGCAACCGCCGAGGGGGCGGATGGCGTCACCGCCGGCTCACTAAGCGTGTGTCAGACAGCCGCCGGGGGCCGTCCTGGCGCTGCCCCCTGGCGCGCCACTCCGGCAAATCTAGTTTCTGGTAGGCAGGACACCTGCCTTCGTGCCTACCTAAATGAATTGTTTTGTTTTACTTTAATTGTGATAATTTATTTTTTTTCCAGCACGGGCATGACCGTGAGTATGCGGCATGCTCCGCATTACAGTTCGCACAGTGAAGAGAGTTTTCACAAGCATCAGATGTGTGTTCTTAAGCACTACATTTTGCGCTATTTAGGCGGCCTCGGCAGTTCTGTGAACTGTGGCCGAACCGCTGGCATTTGAAACATCGTAGAGGGTATGGTATGTATGGCCTCACTCGAAGCTTGATGTACCCAGCCTCAACGGAGTCAGGCAGTACACTTGAATTAAACGTAAGTGTTAGGTGCTTAGTCTGGACTTCTTTGCCATCACGTCTCATCCCAATTCGTTTCACATTCGTGACATTCTGTTCACTGAAACCCTCCAAGAGTTCAGCCTCCGTCAGCCCTAACAGGTCATCATCTGAAACAACACCACCGGTGGTGTTCATGGTTCGGTGTGGGGTTACTATGACTTTGGTATCTCCAAATTTCATTAGATTAGACAATTTTTCACATTGCCCCGCCACGGTGGTCTAGTGGCTAAGGTACTCGGCTGCTGACCCGCAGGTCGCGGGATCAAATCCCGGCTGTGGCGGCTGCATTTCCAATGGAGGCGGAAATGTTGTAGGCTTGTGTACTCAGATTTGGGTGCACGGTAAAGAACCCCAGGTGGTCTAAATTTCCGGAGCTCTCCACTACGGCGTCTCGCATAATCATATGGTGGTTTTGGGACGTTAAACCCCACAAATTAATCAATCAATAAATCAATTTTTCACATTGTTTCTGGTCGTGGAGCTCTAACAGGAGGTCACCACTTGCCATTCTCGATGCTTTACATCCTGGGCCAAAGATTTGTGTCAAAGACTTCGAAACAAGAAAAGGTGAAAGTGTTCGCACTGGTTTGCCGGGTGTGTCAGCGTGGATAACGTGGAATCGGGGAAAGGATACTCTCTGGTTACCACAAAACTGGAAGACTTCATCGGTGCACCCTCTTTTCGAGGGCAATCAGGGAGTGGGGGGAAGGAGCTAGCCATATGAAAAGGTATATTTTCGGCAGCGGCGCCAGCCACCCACCATGGAGTCCTACAAGGGGACGCTGCAGGGTCTGTAAGCACAGGCTCTGCGGACGCCAGCTGTACACCACCACTTTAACCGAATATTTTGTATCCAAGGTAGGATAGCCACACAGGGTTAACGCTTGCCGCCAGGAAACACGGAAGTCAACGGAAGAGAGTAGAGGACAGGAAATATTTAAAGTAAGAGAAAAGACGAAGATGTGATGTGGAGACAGGAAAAGGCGACGGCCGATTCCCCCCGGGCGGGTCAATCATGGGGTGCCGTCTACGTGAAGCCGGGGCCAAAGGGGTGTGTTGTCGCCACTGGGGGGCCTTAAAGGTCCAATCACCCAGCATTGGCTCAACCCCCAGGATCCCCTTTTCCCCGGGCTCGGCAAAGCCACGCACGGCTAGGCCTGGGAGGGAGTCGAAACCCCCCGTTAGCTCGGGTCCGTGGTGTCGCTACACACCAAACGCCTGCTTGCACAGGAGCCCCTCTGGGGATTTTGGCATGATGTTAACGCACGACTTGGGGTGTTGGCTGTGCACCTAAGCGAGACCCCCACTCTCCCCTTACAGTTCTTAGAGCTGTATGTACCACCAGCTTGCGTATATTATTCTTGGTTTCAGTGGAGTTATGTTTAGGGGAAGCGAAGGATGGCCAATCCAGAGACGGCACCTGAAAAAAAAAAGAAAGTGAACGGAAAGTTGCTGCGCAGACGAAGAAATAGGCCAGCCGCCTTTCCACGCGCCTCTGTTGCAAATCCCCGTGAGCTTTTTTTCACCGCTCGGCAGAAGTGTTCCCATTGTGAGCTAGACTGAAAAACAAGTGGTCCCTGTCGTGACACCGCTACCGACCGGGACGATGTGGCGGCGTGCTGTCGTAGTGTGTGGACAGACGGCAGCATCGTGTGTACTAGCTCCAGACATGCGAGCAGCGGTCTAGCGAGGCTTGTTGTTGCGTGAAAGTACTTTAGGCTGTTAGTTGACGAAATAAAAAAGTTCTTCTAGAGTTGATTTGAAGGAGGAAGAGGACAGCAAAGTACAAAGATGCAGAGGCAGGGACACGTCCCTGAGAAAGGAGAGTAGTTTGCTGCATTGGTGGAGGATCAAGAAGGGATTCACCCGAGGTACGTGGAAGTCTCAGATGAGACCGGAGGTATTTATTGGAGAGAAATAGAGAGAAGGGGAGCTTGATGCTCGAGAAGGAGATCGGGAAGTAGGGACAGTGTATGTGCTTGGCGCCGACTCTGATCCAAAGTTGATAATACATCGAGAAGTTGGCGTCAATGCGCAGAGTACACGAAGGGCTTGGGAAGTAACGGTGACGTTAATACAGCCCAGTGCTTACTGCGCGGTCAGTTTAGTGGCAGCCCCGGCCTTTGTCTGTCATTAATTGTCAGTGTGTAAATAAACTGAAGTTTGCCAGGAAATGAGTAAGCGGGCCTGTCCAATCAGTCAACGTGTCCTCGTGGCCATCAGAACCATCGGGATTATATCCTTCATCGCAATCTTAACTGGCGCAGTCGAGCAGGAGGTCGCGGTGGCTTCCTAGAAGACAATAAAAATACTGCCTTTCTGGTACACACACACCCAAATCCGAAGGTCAGGGCAAAAAAAAAGAGCGGCACGCTACGTCGAAACAGAGATGAAGTTATGCATTTCCAGAAACCTGAACTCGGCACAACTGCAACCGGGATGATCAGCTAAGCTGAAATTGGGAGTGACGGCTTCTTACGCTCGGATGTCGGCTTCTCACCCCGGGCGCCTGGCGACTACTAGAGTTATGGAGAAAGCCAGCGTCCAGCCGGCGACCAGGACACTTTTCAAGGTAGAGACTGAGTGGCGCACGTACATCGAACTACAGCGGGAAATCGGTTCCGCTACCTGCTGACTGGAACATCTGCCCAGAGTTCCTGTGGCGACTTATCTGAGCACAGTAAATAACATGGTGGTCTCTGTTCCGTTGTATCCAGGAGCACCATGGCGACTAGGGTGACGAGAAGTCGGAAGGAAGATGGGACTACTGAAGACCAGTATTCAGATCGTACTGAGGCATCAGCGAGTACGGTTGGCACAAATAGGGTTGCAAGTGAAAGCGCGGCTCCTAATTTTGAGTTCGAGTGAAGGAAATAGAAAAGAGAGTTTGGAGCTCAAAATTTTGCTACAATAGTTCGAGCTTGAATTTCATACGAGAGTTGAGGCGGAGTGGAGTCTGGTTTGGCCCAGTATGCAGAACAGTTCTGAGCACTTCTTTCGCCTACCGGTTAGTGATCAGCTTGTGTCTGTGTGGTTTTGAATCGCTGATCGCTGAAAATAAGTTTAGAAGCTGTGCCATTCTTGAAGATTTAAGAGGCAATATCATTGTGCCATTTGTGAACGAAAATAGTTGCACATTGGTGGCAAATCGAGCTGAGGACTGTTGTACTTTCCTATGCAGAGGTTCACGATCTGATCCTTCATAAACTGAGGCTTACACCTGATAATTACAAACACCGCCTTTACGCCTGTCGGAAAGGCGATGAGAGACATGCGCACATACGAAGACATGCGCACATGAGACAGCAGAAGGGCTAAGACCTCATGACCTCGTGTTACTGGCGCAAAAGTATGATGACAGCACGAGTTATAGAAAGCCATGAAATCCAGCTACTGGACATTCCTTCAGTCGCCGCTCGAAGTGAGCTTGGTCGCTGTGCCACAATGACGACCACTGACCTTTTCGTCTTTGCCACACAGGTGATCGTTCCCGTAATCACCCTGATCGTCTTGCCATCTCTTGGAAATGTATGCCGTACCCGCATTACAACGAACCCACTACTATGCACTGTATGCGACTCTAAATCCCACTCCTCTGCATTTGGCCTCTCGGCGGCGTGGCCTGTTGGTCATGAACCCCTCGATCCTGCTTGAGTGGTGTCATCGTCATCAAGACTCATCGTTCAGTTACCTGTAAAAAAACGCTCCCCGTGCTCAACATATCTTCGGCTAGGTGGCTGCGCCACAATGATGACCGCTAGCTCTTTCGTCTTCGCCACACAGTTGTTTAATCGATATTCCATGTTTTCTAAACGTACGAGAATTACTTTTTAGTTCAGCTACCGGGACCACAGTGTTGTCTTGCCGTATCTGTTGAAACTGTTCATGCAATTCGATGTTTACTGTTATTTCATGAAAATATCGAATCTAACCCAGGTCCAGATACACATGCCGTATTATCTGAATTGCGAAAACAGTTTCAACTGATCTTTGAGGTTAAGAATCTCAAACACAAGCTATTAACTACCGAACAAGCGGTAAATACTGTAAGCGAACGCCTGACTTGAAAAGAGATTACCAAAGCCTCCTGTCCATTAGGAACGACATTATTAGATTGAGGGCTTATTGTACGCAAACAGCTTGCTTATTTGGCAATATTGAAGCCCGTCTGAATCAAGCGGAATATCACTCGCCCCAAAATAACCTAATTTTTATGTTATTCCTTAAACAAACACAAACGAAAGGTTCCCCCAGTCGGAGAAACAATTATTGATGAAGTAGCAATCACTTAGGCGCTAATTTAGATCCTTGAGAAACTGACCGTGCACACCGTCTATGTGAATTCAGCGAAAACCGGCATCTTCCTATGGTAGTTGTGTTTACATTTCGCAAGACTAAGTCCGCAATCCTTTCCTGTGGCGGTAAAGGCAAGGGCACAAAATACAGCATGGGAGAGCATTTTTCTACTGCAGCCCATACTGCGCGAAAATAGCTTCTTACATTTGCTGAATCTAAAGCAGCTTTTTTTCTCTGCTGTACGAAACGCTATACATCGGGCCACACCGTTACATTTCTGACGCATCTTCCCAAATGGTATGATAGTCTGTTATCTACTAATCAACTTGTAAACAGAAAACGCCATGTCACGCAAAAAGCACCCCTCTAGGTGATCTATCCTTTTCCATTATTTTCACAAGCATACGTAGTTTTTTTACCGAAAAGAGAGGCCATATCAAATCTTATATCATCTTCCGCTAGTAACCTGCTGGTACTCACACAGACTTGGCTCTTTAATGATGTCAATGACGTTCAACTTCTCGCTGACTTGCAAATTTTATTATTTTCCGGAAAGAGTGTGAGGACTCCCGAGGGGGAGGCGTTCTCATTGCTGCTAGTTAGAAGCTGTCATTCTGCGTTAATAATGTCGTGAGTGACCCTGAAATATTATGGCTTTTATATATAGCTAGACGAAAAACAGCCTGACTTGATGTATGTTACAGAAAACCACGAAGCAGCCTACACTTTCCAGAGAGGCTGAATGATATACTAAGCCAGTTTCTTACAGCACATAGTAATGCCAGTGTCATTCATCTCGGCGACTTTAACTATCAGAGTGCTGACCGGTTTACTCAAGTCTCCACTATAAGCAACACCAAAGTATTCAACTTTATTGACGTTTGCCTCCATTTCAACCTTACGCAATTAGTCTCCGAATCGACAAGCATCACGCAGGAATCGGTTAACACTTTAGATTTATACTGACAGTCATGAATGATTATCATTTATTACTTACCTCTAAAAAATTAGTGATCAAAAGGTTATCCAAGCCATATTTCAGTTTGCGTCAGTTTCATGCCACACATTTGTAAAGACCTTTCGCCTTTATGATAAAGGTAACTATCGAGCAATCAATGACAATTTAATGAAAGTTTTTCTGTGTTTGAAGTGAGTTTTGAAGGACTAAACATTTTGGACAACTTGACCATCTACAAGTATAAAATAAATGAACTTCTAAGTGCATACTTAAATTCACTTTCTGTGCGAATTTTCAGAAACCTTGGTTCACAAGATTGCCTAAAAGATCAGTAAATAAAAAGAAGCGGATTTATCGTGTAGGTAAACTCATAAACAGTGCGCACATGTGTGAAAAATACTATGCACCTGAAAATTATTTGAAAGACATTCGAACTGCTAAATATCATTTTTTGGTCTAGATGTTCCGAAGCTGTTCGAAAATATTCCCAAGAAGTTTTGGGAAGTAGTTATTCTTTACAGTGCTCGCAAAATGAGCCTTATGAACCAGCTCAATGAAGTTTTGCTGATGCTGAACGTTCGAATCCTTTTAATCGCAGCTTTTTATATGTTTGTATCGCAGAGAGTGATACGGTTTTTCCCTATTTAGTTCCCTCCTGCCTCATTGAATGAAAAATGCCACCAGTTGCTCTTTATGTCTGTGGTATAGCTTCTCGGATTGAAAACATCAAACTCTCTTCATCCACGGGCGTTGAAGAATCACGTCGAAAATCCTTAAAAACACTAAATGCATATCTACTGCCTATTTATGTTTGGTATTCGCACAGTATTTTGCCACTGCCACCTTACCCGAGGATCGGAAAGTCGGAAAGGTCTTCCCGATCTACAAAGCCAGTAACCAAAACTCTCCACCTAAATACACACCCATTTCATTAACCGGTCTACCAAGCAAGATCAAGAAACACGTCATACAATCTCGCGCACAAATCAACTCGATTCGTTTCAGTTCTTTAACCTTTCAAAGCATGATTTCCGCAGAGGTGTATCATGCGAAACTAAACTATTGATCTTCTTTCACGATTTACACACTAACCTTGACCTTAACGTCCAGACTGATGCCAAGCTTTTAGATTATGCCAAGGCATTTGACAAAATGACATATAAAGGAATAATACTAAAACTTGGTCAGCTAAACATAGATACTAATACTCTCGAATGGATGAAGGCATTTCCAACAAACCACTCCCAAACCATTTTTATTATAGCACTACATCTTGCCCGCTTCCAGTAACCTCAGGTGTGCCACAAGGGTTGGTCTTTGGGTTCCGTCTGTCCCCAATTTATAATAATAATTTGCCTTTAACAGTTTCAGGTAATATCAGAATGCTTGCGGATGACTGCGTGGTCTATTCAACTATGAATAACCCTCTCGACCAACATGCTTTACAGACTGATCTTCACCATGTAATAGTCTGGTGCCAGCCATAGGCAGTGACTCTAAAATCTAGTAAATGTAAATCCGTAACTTTTTTTCGATGTTCTGCCCCTGTTTTTTTTCGTATTCGATTTTAGGTGTTCGCATCGAGGTCGTTAACTCTTTAAAATGTTTGAAGGTGACCTAATGCAATGACCTATCTTGGCGCATTCATACTACAGATATTGTAGCATCTGCCACTAAAACAATAGGATTCCCGAAAAACAAGCTTCATCATGCCCCCACTCACGGAAAACTGCTAGCGTTCAAATCAGCCATCATACCGAAGCTGGAGTATGCATCCGTTATCTGGAGCTTACATCAGTCCTACCTCGCATCTGCCCTGGGAGCATCCTAAAACATTGCTCCTAGATTTATTAATTCCACTTATCATTACCGAGCTGGCATATCATCATTGAAAGTCGAATCCGGTGTATCTAATCTCTGTTTTCGTTGTCGTATTACCACGCTGTTTTTATTCCACAAATTTTATTACAGTGATCTCTTTCATCCACTTTACATCGTCCACCTTACGCGCATACCTCATCGCAGCGGACATGAGCTGTAGGCGTCACGCCAACGTGCTCGCACCCTCACATTTTCCTCTTCATTTTCCCCCGAGCAGCAACAGAATGGAATGGCCTTTCTTACACCATAGATACCATTACTAATCCATCAAACTTCTTGAACAATGTAACAAACATTCTTACCAAGAGAATTCACCTCTATAACCACCTTTTATGTTATACACCCTTGAGGGCTCTTTAAGGAAATAAAATGCAGTAAAGTGAAGACCACTAGGCTAGCTGAGAGAAATGAGAGAACAGGCTTTCTCTGCAATGCTTGCGAGGAGAGCGGACGCTATCATTGGCAGTGCTCGAAAATGACACGCCCGCTAGCGGAAGAGACAAGACTATTTGACTCCGGAGAGACTCACCACGACGCAGGCATGTGAACTGGTGGATGAGAGCTTAATGCCTAGGCACGGTGGTGCTGGAACGTCAAAGTTGGCAAAGATAAAATTGATAAGTGCAGGTGGCAAGTTCAACACGTGTTTAAACTCAGGGGCGGAGATTACATTGATCAGGGAAAACGTTAATGCCGCAATCAGCGAAACTTCAGAGAGTACTCCAACTACGCTTTATAGGAGCATTTATACAGGCTGTTGCAGCAGCCGAAATGTACGCCCCGTCAGCGCTCTGTATTCCGGGTGGAGGCTAAGCTCCGGAGCTGATGAAACTTTGTGCGGTCACTGAAGAACTCGCAGAAGGAGTAAATGCCCCACTTTTACCTGACACGCTGGAAAAGGTTGAACAGACGTGAACCGAATTGCTTGAATTGGCGGTTCAGTTAGTGAAGACAGAGCAGAACGTTGCTGAGCAAATTGATCATGAAGATGAGATCAGCGGATCACCAGCCAGATGCAACGGGATCGCAAGCAGTTTCTTTGACAGGAAAAGTAACTGCTAATGGGGAGTATAATTCTATGTCAGCAAAACACCAACGAGGGAACAGCGCATTACATTTGCTGTGGGGACAGGCACGTGAGACGACACACGGAATATTTATAGAGAGGAGCTTGTTGTTCAACCGGGAACTCTTGAATGGAAGCCAGTGTAACCGATGTGCACGCCACGAAGAAGTGCGGGCCCTCGCTCATAATGCACCTTCCAGCGGGCATTCTTTAGGAAAAAAAAGCGAAAGTGCACGGTCGTAGTGCATTGTTTTGACCGACTATGGTGTTGGGTATAAAAATCATTTGCAGTCTTACCATACATGCCTGAACTTTGCCACTATAAAGATGGCTGATCTAGTGTCAATTTTTCCTCTTGCACGACCAGAAACACCCTTCTAAGTAGTGTACCTTGACTGTCGGTCCATAGAACCTGAATCATGGCGTGGTCATCGGTACTCTGTGCATGGGTGACTTATGCACAAGGTGACCTGAGGTCATTCCGCTTCGAGCTTCGACCGTGAGCAAAAACTGTCAGATGTTGCTGGATATTTTCTCGTGGTACGTGTCCCAGAAATCATGTGCAGTGACCAGGGCACTTACTTTACAGCAGCGTTGAATAGAGAGATGACAGAAAGGCTAGAAATGGAGGTACGCTTTTCAACGCCGGAACACCCGCAGAGTAAGAGCCTGATAGAGTGGTAGAAATGAAAAATTAAGGCGATGCTGAAACGTGTCATACAAGATCATGTGCGAGATCGAGACCATTACATACCATGTGTCCTGTGGGCGTATGGTGAGATCCCTTAAGAACTAACATGGGTGTCACAAGTCAAGCTAACGTACGTTCGTATGGCTCAATGACTTTTAAACATATTGCAGAAAAGCTGTACGGGAGACTGGCGACGCCCAATTGGTCTAAATAAATCTGCAACTGCTGTTTTAACGGACTTACTTGCTCGAAGGGCAGAAGCAGCTTGCGCAGTTGACGGACGCGCAGAACGAATACAGCAGATGTATACTCATATGTCTAGAACCTTCAGGCCAGGCCTAAAGAGTTTGACGTGGAGGAGCAAGCACTGGTTGTTGAGACGGGACACGTGAGGAATATGTGACTTATGTGGCATGTACTAGCAGAAGTAGTGCATCAGGTGCGACAAGACAGCTACATCATTAGGTTCTCGGAAGCTGCTGATAAATGGAATCACGCCAGTCCTCTCAGGAAGTGCTATTTCCGCGTACATAACACATCAGTGGTGTTTCCGACAGATGAAGTATTTATTCAGTTAGAAACAACTCCACAGCGTAGAGAAATTCGCTAAGACACGTTGCTGGGCAAGTTGGTTGGGGTTCATCATTTATAAGGGTATAGCGCACCACGACAAGAACACAAGAAGAGAGACGCGCACACACACACAGCGCTAACTTGCCACAATTCTTTTATTTGCGATCACACATGCTACATATGTGACGTATGAAGGCAGCGATGGTTGGTAGAAGCCGAGAAAGAAGAAGAGCTTATAGAATAAACATGGGGTATGAGCCAGGCCACGTCTTCCATTCATCATAGCGTCACAGAAGTCGACAGGATGAAGACCTCGCAACCACTTCATCGCCCGGCCATCATCATCGAAGATCTCAGCGAGACGCAGTGACCGAACGCGGACCACAGAAGAACGCGGACCACCAAGCATCATGACAGCAGCATCAGATGACCTTCCCATCCCCAAGTACACTGGAACAGCGGACGATGGACCTGTACAGGACTGGTTTGACCTGTTCGAGTTCCACGCTACCGCTGCATCTTGGTCGGAACGGGAGATGGTTACGAACTTCAGCGACTACGTCACCGGTGAGGCATTTAAATTTTATCTAATTCACATATTCGAGAACGACGAGTCATGGCAAAAAATCAAAGAGCAGATGATTACCCGTTTTAACGAATATGACCAAGACGTACTCATTGCCAACCATCTAGAGACAACAGCACACTATCGTCAATTTCCCAAGCAGTCCTCAACCATTATAAAGCCCAGCGCGCATCGACAACTGCCTCAAGACGAAGTGGCACATGAGTTTACTTTCAGAAGACCATGCGTGTTTTGGGAAACACCTAACCATCAAGCGCGCCTCCCTTCTACACGAAAGTCAGCATTTGGAAAGTCCTTGTTCAAGCATATGACGCGAGGCGTTGCTCACCGACCTGATGCTTTTAATTCTTCTCCTCGCATACGCAGTCCACCACGTGGTTTTCCATCACCCGGCTCTTCAAGCGCTACTATCACTAATCATTTGCCTCATAAGGACGCTGCGACCACGGTAGACGACCTGATGCTGCACGAAAATACCCTGTCAAGCCATGCTCCTTCCGGACGGGTTCATTCATCACCGTGCGGTGCATTCACTCCAGACAGTCGAAACAAAGCAGAAGGCTCAGACAAATCGAACATCGTACGCTGCCAAGCTCAAAAGCCCTTCGTAGTGAACAGTGCAGAAGAAGCCTCCAAAGACTTTTCTGTCGATCCTAGTGCACCACCTTCATTTTCTTTGGAGAATTACGACAGCCCAACGACTACCAACTATTTATTGGTCACACCAACTATCAAAGAAAAGCAGGCTCGGGTTACTAAAGGAGTACCACCTCAACCGATTCCGCAACATCAGCAGTGCCACCAAGAACTCAAAGAAGTCCGGAAAGTACGGCAGTTACATCAAGCACTACGACGAACTAAAATAAGATCACAAGCAGATTTGCGACTTAAGGATGGTCGTCAGGAACGACGCCAACTAAAGGAAAGACCAAGTCAACATCTGAGCCGTATTCGTAGAAGAAAACGGCAAGGAAGTCTTCTGTACCAGATATCAAGGCATCATGTACAATACTACCGACGGAGATGCCCCCACCCAAAACCACGAAACAGACTGAACGCTACCATTTGCAAAATGCAGGAACACAGACATCGTACCATCAACTTCGGTTCTGGCAAACGCCAGCTGGAAGCAATGCTTCTGTCTCAGCC
Source organism: Rhipicephalus annulatus (assembly GCA_013436015.1). NCBI lineage: Eukaryota > Metazoa > Arthropoda > Arachnida > Ixodida > Ixodidae > Rhipicephalus > Rhipicephalus annulatus. Next base: position 336,796 of record WOVY01000213.1, on the reverse strand, counting down.
ACGACACAAAATACAGCACCCACGACAGAAAATTCGGCGCATACGACGTCTGACTTTCAAAGGCTACAAGGACGTTCAACCCCGTTCGCTCTTCGCAGCTGCTGAGGCCGTGTCTTGGTCAGTGCAGTTTTGCAAGACGTGGTTATCTTTTCCAGAACGCCACAGTCAAGCTCGCCCACCCGAACTCCTGTGTTAACCGGACTGCTGCACTCGCTCCTGAAGTCTTTGAAAGTGTACGGAACTCCTCTGAAGCATAGAACCAATCCTGAATTTTGACATTTGTGACTTTTCAACCTCTTCTTCTTTACTTTTTCTTGTTCGTAATGCATGCATTCTTTCAGGGGGAGGGGGAATCATGTGACGTATGAAGGTAGCGATGGTTGGTAGAAGCCGAGAAAGAAGAAGAGCTTATAGAATAAACATGCGGTATGAGCCAGGCCACGTCTTCCATTCATCATAGCGTCACATATATATATAGTAACAGTGGACTGATAAAACCTGGCACATATTATGTTAAAATACAGCATGCCTCATGCACACGTCATCATCGATCGCGACAATCTGAGCTCGCCGACGTCAAAGTGAAGATTCCAGATACTTAATTTCTTTAGCTGACAAAGCTATTGAAGCCACACTCACACATTTACCTTTATTTTTTCAATTTCGAAGGCTTCAATGATTTCACGTCTAGTTCTGTCACGGGCCCTAAAGAGAATGCGGGTGTTTTCAAACACAGAGACACAACCACACCTCTGACAGTAGAGGGCCAAATGACCAGATATAGCTTTTTCTGCGTTTTGTTTGTGTTTCCTAAGTTTTTCGTTCACACACCTTCCAGATTGGCTAATGTACACGCAATCACAAGTCAAAGGAGTGCCATGGACAACAACCACGACAACAATTTACAAATTTTTCGCGGTGCTTGATCCTACACTCCCGTATTCCGCTGCAGTCTGCGTTAACCTTTTTGCACAATCCTTGCAACCATTCGGGATCACAAAAATCTACATCCGCAGCAGCCTTTCTCGCCATCCTTCGTAAGTTATGCGAAATGGCATGCATGTAGGGCACTACAGCAACCTTGGCTGCCTTAGTGATGGCTGTCTGGTCTCTGGCGTTTGCCATTCCTCTCCTGCTCATATTTCCCACGATGGCGGTTAACAGGAGTATGGGATAACCATAATCCAATAAACGTTTAGCTTGAGCCCACAAGCTTGCATCAAGCTTTTGGTGGCACAACTGACTTCACCCGGGAATTTTGAAAACAGCAATTTATAACCGCACGCTTTACCAATTTTGAGTGAGTGGACGTGATTAGAAGAACCGGTTTATTTACTCGCTGTTCATAGCTCCAGCATACTCCTGCTGGGGAAAAATAGAGCGCGAGGTCAAGAAATCTTATGAAATTGTCATTTGGTACTTCATGCGTCAGCACCGGAAGAGATACCGCTGTCAAGAACTTGGTTCGAGTGTCTGTCACAGCTGCGTCAAAATTGTTCTGATCATTATTGGCAACGATCAGACAGTCATCTACAAATATAAAAACAGCAATCACATCGGTGTGCTTCAAACGCTCGTCAAGGACCTTATTATATTTTTCTAAAAACAGGTCGCTGAAGTACGGGGCTATGCAGGAACCTATACATATCCCGTACTTTTGTTTAACAGTGTTCCCATTCCACGTGACACAGGTCGAGTCAAGATAGAAGTAAAGGAGGTCTAAAACTGTTCACTCGACACACCGGCAGTATTTCGAAATCGAACTGCTCCTACTCTGTCGATACCTTCCGAATACACACATCATCGATTCGGTCTGAGGGAGGGTGTATTAAAGATATTTTACATGGAATAAGATACTTGTTTTCTTCGCCTGCGAAAAAATATAACACTTGTTTTGACTTTTTCAGCAAAAATGGGTCATTAAAAGATATCAACTTCAAATTTATTTGAATCTGGGCAAAACTGCATTGTGGTTTTTCTACAAACCAACTTGTACAAATAATTTTCTACAAACAATTATTTTGACGCGGTTGTGACAGACTCTCTAAACTTGTTCTTGACAGTGTTATCTCCCCTTGTGCTGACGCGTGAAGTACCAAATGAGAATTACATACGATTCCTTGACCTCGGGCTGTATTTTTTGCCAGCAGGAGTATGCTGGAGCTATGAACCGCGAGAAAATAAACCGGTTCTTTCGTTGACGTCCGCTCACTCAAAATGGGTAAAGCGTGCGGTTATAAATTTCGTTCACAAAATTCACTGGTGAAGTCGTGTCACCAAAAGCTTGTGTCACCAAAAGTGCAATACATGCATGCCATTTCGCATAACTTGCGAAGTATATCGAGAAAGGCTGGTGCGTACGTAGTTTTTTCTGCTTTCGAGTGGTTGCAAGGAATGTGCAAAAAAGTTAACGCAGGCTGCAACGTGAAACGCCAGTGTAGGATGAAGCACCGGGAAAAAATAGTGAATTGTTGTTGTGGTGTTGTCCATGGCACTCTTTTGACTTGTGATTGCGTGCACACTGGCCAACCTGGAAGGTGTGTGAACGAAAGACTTAGAGAACACAAATACAACGTAGAAAAAGCTAGCTATATCTGGTCATTTGGCCCTTCACTGTCAGGGGTGTGGTTGTGTCCCTGTGTTTCAAAACACCCGCATTCTCTTCAGGGCCCGTGACAGAACTGCACCTGATATCATTGAAGCCTTTGAAATTGAAAAATTGAAAGATAAATGTGTGAGTGTGGTTTCAATAGCTTTGTCAGCTAAAGAAAAGAAGTATCTGGAATCTTCATTTTGACGTCGGCGAGTTCAGATTTGCGATCGATGACGACGCGTGCATGACGCATGCTGTATCTTAACATGATATGTGCCAGGTTTTATCGGTCCACTGTTTCTTAATATATATATATATATATATATATATATATATATATATATATATATATATATATATATATATATATATATATATTGTCGCGCGTATGTGCCAGTGGTGAGGACAAGGAATCAGCGCGAGTGTCCTTGGCTGAGGGCAAAAGACGAAGAAGTCGTTGCAGTCTGTTTCCTGCGATCAATAAATAGCATTTTCTGGCAGTGCAGCTTATAAAATAAGACCCCTAATACTGCTGGAAAGAGAAGCGTTGCGTTTGTGTCTGGGTCTACCAAAATTTGTTGCAAATAACGTGTTGTATACGGAAGCTCGCCTACCTTCTCTGCTAAATAGGTTTAAAATTCTTACTGTGCAAGCATTCTTGAAGATATACAGTTCACACCAAAGACTCTCATTTTACGCTTTCTTTCAAGAACCGGCTTTATTTTTCGAAACCCATTGGTCGCGACTACACACCCCGCAAATAGTATTTGCACAAGCGCTACTGCAGCAATTGAATGTAAAAATTAAACATATTGGTCCAATACACAACCTAAAGCCAATGCTTAGCATACAATTTGTTGATATATTTCCTCATAACGCGAAACAATTGACACATAGGCATTTAAATGACCAGTTAGCAGATTATCTAGCTCACCTAGATATAAGGAATGTCATTGTGACTGATGCATCTGTGTCAAAAGAAAAGGCTAAGGTTGGCATCTTCTCTCCTTCTTTTGACTGGTCTTTTTCGATTCGACTCCCAGATTATACCCCGGTAATAATTGCAGAATTATTGGCCATTGTTCTTGTCCTACGCAAATTGCCCTCAAACAAATCATTAGCAGTTATTACAGATTCGTTATTAGTTTGTAATGCACTTTCTGCGGCAGTAAATGTAGAGCTGATGAATACGTTTCGGCATTTAGTACCAAAAAACGTAAAAAACTGCATTTGCTATGGGTGCAGGGCAACCCCGGATTATATTTGAACGAAATGGCGGACTCTTTAGCAGCAGTATCCCTGGGTGGGCCCACCATCCCAGTTTCGCCAGATACGGCTTACGTGACAGCGCTAAGGTTCCGAAATGCTTGCCTGCAGTGGGGAAAAGGTAATTTGGATAAATTCAAATATTTCGAGCATTTGAGCTATTGCTGGAATAAACAGTGGTGTGTATCTCGCCAGTAAGAGGTCACTTATACCAGATTGCGCTGTGCAGTTCCACAACTAAAGTATTACCTTAACAAAGCTCGACTCAAGGCATCACCGCTATGCATTTGGTGCAACAAAGTTTAAACAATTGAACATAACTTTTTATTCTGCCATCGTTATTCTTATCACAGAAAAATATTTTTAGTAGCCCCATTACAACAGCTAGGAATACAAGTAAATCTACCGGTAATTTTATCACTTGGCGGAACTTCATTTGGTTACTGCCACAGGGATGTATGCTCCACCGTGTTTGATTACATCAATGCAACTAAAAGATTACCGTGCAAGTGAACCCCAACCTTTTTAGATTTTTAGTTTATAATTCGTGCCCCGCCGCGGTGTTCTAGTGGCTAAGGCACTCGGCTGCTGACCCGCAGGGCGCGGGTTCGAATCCCGGCTGCGGCGGCTGCATTTCCGATGGAGGCGGAAATGTTGTAGGCCCGTGTGCTCAGATTTGGGTGCACGTTAAAGAACCCCAGGTGGTCTAAATTTCCGGAGCCCTCCACTACGGCGTCTCTCATAATCATAGAGTGGTTTTGGGACGTTAAACCCCACATATCAATCAGTTTATAATTCGTAGTTATGTCTATAAAAAACAAGAGATGGTTTGACCGCTTGCTCAGCAAACATTTTTTGGTAGTATTTTTTGAACTACGATTTCAGATTGGCTTCATTTTTATTTTAGTTTCATTTAAGTATCCTGCCGCCCGGTTCTTGGCCCATCCCCCTCTGTGGGTGAGCGCCATTCATAAGAGGTCATCATCATCATCATCATCATCATCATCATCATCATCAAATCGCATTTGTTTGAGGCGCTTTGTGTGCTCGTCAATCTCGCGTCTTCACACTGGTGGAGGCGCTGGGTAAACTCTTCGGTGTCCGTCTCATTGCCATCATTTTTGTGAGGGAGCGTTGCGTCTAACATTGTCGTAACCTCGCGTCCGTAAAGCAGTCTAAAGGGTGTCTTCTGAGTGGTCTCCTTACGAGCCGTGTTGTGCGCGAACGTGACGTAGAACAAAATGATCTCTCAGTTCTTCTGCTCTACATCTACGTACATCATTATCATGTCAGCCAGGGTCTTGTTGATGCGTTCGGTGAGCCCGTTGGTCTGGGGATGATACGCCGTTCTCTTCCTGTGAGCTGTACTACTTAGTGAGAAAATGGTGTCCAAAAGCTCGGCCATGAACGCAGTACTTCTGTCGGTGATGACTATTGCGGGAGCACCGTGTCTTAAGACGATGGCTTAAGACACGGTGCGCCGCGTCAGCTGTCGTTGCCCGTGGCAGAGCGCCTGTCTCTGTGTATCGGGTCAGGTAATCCGTGGCGACAATTATCCACCTGTTTCCAGTGGCAGGTTTTGAGAAATGGCCCAGAAAATTTATGCCAATTTGTGCAAACGGTGTCGCCGGCACTCGGACTGGCTGCAGCAGGCCAGCTGGTTTGATGGATGGTGGCTTGCGGCGCTGGCAATCTAGACATGCCTGCACGTAAGTTTTGACAACTTCGGCAAGTCTTGGCCAGTAATAGCTCTTCCTTATCCTTGCCAATGTTCTTGCGTAACCCAAGTGCCCAGTGGTAGGTTCGTCGTGACAGGCTTGCAGTACCTCACGGCGAAGCAAAGAAGGAACGATGAGCAAGTAGCTGCGGCCGATAGGTGAAAAGTTCCTCTTATAAAGAACGTCATATCGCAAGCAGTACGACGGCAACCCTCTCGCAAATAACTTCGGAATGCTATTCGTTCGCCCTTGTAGGTAATCTATAAGTGGTAGCAGCTCAGCATCGCCACGCTGCTGTTGAGAAAAGGCGGCAGTGTCCACAATTCCGAGAAAGGCCGTGTCGTCATCGTCGTTGTCCGGGGATGCCGTCTCAACAGGAGACCGAGAAAGACAGTCGGCATCGGTTTGCCGTTTTCCCGACTTGTAGGCAACAGTGAAGTCAAATTCTTGGACCCGAAGACTCAATCGTGCAAGGCGGCCAGACGGATCTTTCAAATTGACTAACCAACAGAGAGAATGGTGATCGCTCATGGGCGGCCGTACAAATAAGGACGAAACTTCAGGACTGCCCTTACCATTGCAAGACATTCTTTTTCCGTCGTAGTGTAAGTAGCTTCAGCTCGGGACAGCGTCCTGCTGGTGTAGGCGATCACGTTTTCGTTGTTGTCCCTCGACTGTTCGAGCACTGCTCCAAGATCCACAATACTAGCGTCTGTATGAAGTATTGTTGGCGCGTCTTCATCAAAGTGGGCCAGCACGGGGGGTGTTTGCATGCGCTGACGAAGCTCGTGAAACGCCTGCTGTTGCTCTTCGCCCCATCTGAAGGGGGTATCTTCCCAAGTAAGCTGTGTCAATGGCCATGCGATGCGCGAAAAATCAGCAATAAACCGCCGGTAATAGGCACAGAGTCCTAAAAAACGTCGCACTAATTTTTTGTCTGATGGCGTCGGGAAGTTTGTCACGGCGGCAATTTTATCCGGGTCGGGTCGGATCCCTTGGCTGCTCACGACGCGACCGAGGAATTTAAGTTCGTGGAAGCCGAAGTGGCACTTTTCAGGTTTTAGAGTAAGACCGGCCAAGCGTATTGCTTCAAAAACTGCTTCGAGCCTTCGTAAGCGTTCCTCGAAAGCCGCCTAAAAGACAATCACGTCCTCGAGGTGCACCAAGTAGGTTTGCCACTTAAGTCCCGGCAGAACCGTGTCCATGAGACGCTGGAATGTTGCTGGCGCCGAACACAAACCGATCTCTCTCATTCACTTCAATTCGCCAGTAGCCGCTTTTCAAGTCCATAGAAGAAAAGTAGCGTGTGTTTCGTTGTCTATCCAGTGAATCATCAATACGCGGCCGAGGGTAGACGTCCTTCTTTGTGATCTGATTGAGATTCCGGTAGTCGACGCAGAAACACAAGCTACCGTCTTTCTTTTTGACGAGTACCACAGGTGATGCTCAAGGACTGTTAGTTGACCGAATAACATCTTCTAGCATCGTTTGCACTTGTTTTTGAATTGCCTCACGCTCCTTTGGGGCGACTCGATAAGAATTTTGCCGGATGGGTCTGGCGTCGGAATCCATGATGATGCGGTGTTTCGTCATTGCCGTTTGACCAACTCTTGACATGGATGAGAAGCAGCCATGGAACTTGTTGATCAGCGTGAGAAGGCGGTCTCGCTCAATGGGAGATAACATTGGACCAACTTCGACAGGTGTCGGTGTAGTGATAGTAGACGCTGCTGTTTCCTCCACTACATGGCAATCTTCTGTTTGCGAGAGTTCGTCAAAATAGGCAATAGTCGTGCCTTTAACTATGTGTCCGCGTTCTCTGCTGAAATTTGTCAATAGTAGTTCAGCGCATCCGTCAATAACAGTGATGACAGCCCTGGCAACAGAAACGCCGCTTGTGAATGCGAGCTCCTTGATGTGTTCAGCGATGCCAGTACCGTTTTGTAACTTGTCACAGTGCACGGATACGAGGGAACAACTTCGTGGCGGCAGTATGACGTCGTCGTCGGCAATACGGAAGCGAGGTGGCTGGTGTTCCTCATCTGTAGCAATCTCCTAGCTTACAGTGAACGTTACGCTTCTGTCACGGATGTTAATCACAGCCCCATATTCGCGCAAGAATTCCATTCCCAATATGAGCTGTTTACAGCACTCGTGAAGAATGACGAGGGTGGCGACAAGGGTGGAACCAGCGATGAAGAGTCCGGCCGCGCACTTTCCAACCGGTGTCATCAACTGACCTCCTGCAGTTCGTATATTGGGTCCCTGCCATGGCATCTTGACCTTCCTTAGTCTGTCGGCTAGCTGCAGGCTTATTATATAAAAGTGGGAGCCGGTGTCCAGAAGAGCCATCAATTGGTGGCCGTCAATGTGAACGACAAGGTCAGCGCTGATAACGTCGGTTACGTCGGCAGTTGTTCCATTCGTCGGTTTAGTCGTTGCTGTCGTCGTCTTCGGCATCGGGGGCTTCGAGCTGTTATATTGTCACGATGAGTCACAAGTACTGGGGGATTTAATAAACCACCAGGTAGCTAGCACTAGGATGATGCGTCAGTCGTGGCTGGCTCTCAAGCAGAGAAGAAGCACGCGATCTTCTTTTTTTCTCCAGATTGAGAGCCGCTCTTGCTGTCAACCCACTACGTGCTGGTGGCATTATCCCCCTTTCGAAAAGAAAAAAACAAGTACCAAAAAAAGGAAAGGAAAGTACATAGCAGCACCGCGATGCTACTACATAGGCACGTGAAAAAAAATTGAAAATTCGGATAAAGTGAAAGTAAAAATTGAAGAGCGTGCCAATATAGGAAACGTCAATGAACGAGAAAGTAAGTTCACAAAATAAACAAAAACACAAAGAACGCTGTACGGTAAAGGAAAAGTTACGAACAACGCGCAATAAATGGTTTCATGCGCAACACATGAACGACGTCCGGCCTCAGCCGTGTCCTGCTCCGTGCATGGGGTGTTGAGTCCGGAACCACTTCGTAGTTCACGTCACTGACGCAGCGTAACCCTTTATATGGGCCAAAGTACCGGCTCAGCAACTTTTCACTAAGGCCACGGCGGCGGACGGGCGTCCACACCCAAACTTGATCTCCGGGGCTGTAAAACACTTCTCTGTGGCGGGTATTATAGCGTCGTGCGTCTGCCTGCTGTTGCTGGCCGATGTGAAGTCGCGCGAGTTGCCGGGCTTCCTCAGCACGCTCTGCGAATTCTTTGGCGTCTGTTGCAAACTCGTCTTCGTCCTGACACGGTAGCATTGAGTCTAGCATGGTCTGCATTTCGCGGCCGTAGAGAAGCCGAAATGGCGTGAATCGCGTGGTCTCTTGCACGGCGGTATTATACGCGAAGGTCACGTAAGTTAAGATCCGGTCCCATGTTTTGTGTTGTACGTCGATGTACAATGAGATCATGTCTGCGAAAGTCTTATTCAGTCGTTCGGTAAGTCCGTTGGTTTGCGGGTGGTACGCAGTTGTCCTTCGGTGTCTGGTGTTGCTCAGTTTGAAAACTTCGCCCGTAAGCTGCGCCGTGAATGCCGTCCCTCTGTCCGTTATTATACTGGAAGGAGCACCGTGTCGTAACACGATGTGGCGCATGAAAAATTGTGCTACCTCAGAAGCCGTGGCTCGTGGGATCGCCTGGGTTTCAGCGTAGCGTGTAAAATAGTCGGTCGCGACGATCACCCATTTGTTGCTGTCCACAGACATAGGAAATGGCCCGAGAATGTCCATGCCGACTTGGTCGAACGGCGTGCAGGGTGCTTCAATGGGCTGAAGCAAACCAGCTGGCTTAACAGATGGTTGCTTTCGGCGCTGACATTCCCGACAGCTCTTGACGTACTTCTTTACGCTTGCTGAAAGTCCTGGCCAATAGTACCTCTCGCTCACTCTGGCAAGTGTCCTTGAGTAGCCCAGATGACCGGATGTGGGTTCGTCATGGCAAGCGAAGAGGACGTCGTCTCGCATGTCTCGAGGAACCACCAGGAGGTAAGTACGGTTGTTCGAACGAGCGTTCTTCTTGTACAGCACACCGCCTCGCAGGCAGAACGACGTCAACGAGCGGGATAAATGACGTGGTATGATTGCGCCCTGGCCCTCTAAATGATCAATGATTGGACGAATCTCTGCATTATCTCGCTGTCGTTTGCTCAAGCCTGATGCACTAACGGCGCCCAGAAAGCCTTCGTCTTCCTCTGCTTCCTGACTGACGACATGAAGGGGTGCGCGTGACAGTGTGTCAGCGTCTTCATGCTTATGGCCGGAGTTATGGACGATGGTGACATCAAATTCCTGCAGCCGCAAGCTCCACCGTGCTAGCCGACCTGAAGGGTCGCGCAGGCTTGCCAACCAACAGAGCGCGTGATGGTCCGTCACTATCTTGAAGGGACGACCATAAAGGTATGGGCGGAACTTGGTGATTGCCCACACGACTGCGAGGCACTCTTTCTCCGTAGTGGAATAATTCGCCTCAGCACGGGATAGAGAGCGGCTGGCGTAGGCTATCACTCTTTCGATGTCCTCTAGACGCTGAACGAGCACTGCACCGAGCCCAATGTTACTAGCGTCGGTATGGACCTCTGTGTCAGCATCATCGTCGAAATGAGCGAGAACGGGCGCTGATTGCATGCGCTGTCGCAGCTCATCAAAAGCTGCTTGTTGCTCGTTTTCCCAGACAAACGACGTGTCGTCCCTTGTGAGACGAGTCAGAGGTTCTGCTATCTGTGAAAAGCCATGAATGAATCGGCGATAGTAGGCGCACAAACCAAGGAAGCGCCGGACGGCCTTCTTATCGACAGGAGCTGGTAATTCGGCAACAGCGGCAAGCTTGTCCGGATCGGGACGGATTCCTTCGGCGCTAACTACATGTCCAAGAAATTTTAGTTCTTTATAGCCGAAGTGGCACTTCTGTGGCTTTAGTGTGAGGTCCGCCGATCGGATAGCCTCCAGCACGCTGCGCAGGCGGTGAAGGTGCTGCTCGAACGTGGTAGAGAACACCACCACATCATCAAGGTAGACAAGACAAGTCTGCCACTTGAGCCCTGTGAGGACAGTGTCCATCATTCGCTGGAAAGTTGCCGGTGCTGAACACAAGCCAAAAGGGAGCACTCGAAATTGGTATAGGCCGTCTGGAGTCACAAAGGCTGTTTTCTCACGGTCTCGCTGATCTACCTCGATTTGCCAATACCCGCTTTTGAGATCGAGAGAAGTGAAATAATGGGCACGACGAAGTCTATCCAGCGAATCGTCGATACGTGGCAGCGGATACACATCCTTTTTCGTCACGTTGTTAAGCTTCCGGTAGTCGACGCAGAAGCGTAGCGACCCGTCCTTCTTTTTGACAAGTACGACTCGAGATGACCATGGGCTGTTAGATGGTTCAATAACGCCATCGTCAAGCATCTCGGTGACTTGCGTACGTATCCCTTCACGTTCTTTGGCTGACACGCGGTAGGGGTTCTGGTGTATCGGACGTGCGTCCTCGTAAGTGATGATCCTGTGTTGAGTGATGGACGTCTGGCGGATCTTTGAGCAAGTTGCGAAGCAAGACCTGAACTCGAACAAGAGCGCTCGTAGCGCAGTCTGGTTAACGGTGGACAGATGAGGATTGATGTCAATATTACTCAGTGACGTGTCTGCGGTATCCTCTATTTCCAACGTGAGACAGTTGGTGACGTTTGCTACTTCGTGGGCAAACGCTATCGAAGTGCCACGGAAAATATGTCGATGCTCGTTGCTGAAGTTGGTTACGAGCAATTCAGATCGGCCATCACGAAGGTGTATTACACTTCTAGCTACACAAATGCCTAGCTGCAGGAGGTGTTCTAAATTTGTCTCAGCCACCACATCGCCATCGCCCAAACCACAGCATGTTACGTCGACTAGAACACTTGTTCGTGGAGGAAGCGTCACACTCTGTTCAGAAATACGGAGTACGTCGACACGCCTTCCACCATCCTGCACGTTGATTGTTCGCTGGGCTGAGAACGTGACGCGGCGCTCTTGCAGATTAATGATAGCTCCATTTTCTTGTAGAAAGTCAACCCCCAGAATGACGTCACGGGAACATTCGCGTAGAACAAGGCAGCTTGGTACGAATGTGTACCCTTGAATTTGTACTCTAGTTGTGCAGGCACCCAGTGGAGTTACGACGTGGCCGCCAGCTGTCCGAATCTGCGAGTTATGCCACGGCGTGATGACTTTCTTCAGCTGCGTTGTCAGTTTCCCGCTCAGTATGGAATAGTCTGCGCCGGTGTCCACTAACGCATTAACTGCACAACCATCAATTGTCACTGCTATGTCGAGTGAAAGTCGGCCATCCTTTGCAGCAGTATGTGATGTCGGACCGGTTTCTGTACAGTTCTGCGTCAATGGGAGGTCTTCAGCGCTTCGACGTTCAGCGACCCCGCCCCCAGAGGTCGCTTGGTCTAGTTTTCCCGGCGGGGGCTGGGAGACCGTGTGGTAGAATATCGCTGGGGCGTTGATGAAAATCGCCTCGGTGATGGCGAGCGCGACTGGCGCCCGGCAGATGGTGGTGCATGCTGCTGGGAGAGGTAGTTTTCGATGTCGCGCGGTCTATGGCCGTAACGGGGTGGCGGTGAGTACGCAGAGAAGCCGCGAAGCCCAAGACGGCGATATGGGCACTGGCGGTACAAGTGATCAGCTTCTCCACAGTGAAAGCACAGAGGCCGGCGATCAGGTGTGCGCCAAACATCAATCAGACTTTCGAGGAGACGTGCGCCGATCGTCGATGTACTGAATTGGTTGCACTGAACGATGGGCGACAGAAGCACCAGGGACAAAGGCCAACGGTGGTGGCGTGTACGTGCCTTCGTAGTACGGTATGTGCTGCGCTGACTGTATTGAAACAGCAGGAACAGGATGGGCGAATAATGGCGGCGATGCAGCAGGGCGTTTCAAAGCTTCCGCGTAGGTTGTCTCACGGCGGTATTCAGCAGGAGCTGGCACAGCTGTATCATGAGGCAAGGTATCATGAGTATCATGAGTCCCGGAGGGCCTGGTGCAGCTCATCCTTGATCACAGTTGCAACAGAGTTTACTGTAGGATTAGGTGTTACACCAGCCTTTTGTAACTCTTCACGTATTATACCACGGATGAGTTCACGTAGACAGTCGTTGTTGGTTCTAGTGGCGGTGAAAATGTCGGCAGTAGACATGCCATTGACTTGCCTGTTGTATTGGTTGGATCGCTGCTGCAGCATTTTTTCCAATGTCACGGCCTCGGACAAGAACTCCGCGACCGTCTTCGGAGGGCTGCGCACGAGGCCGGCAAAAAGCTGGTCCTTGACACCGCGCATCAAGTGACGCAACTTCTTGTCCTCCGTCATTCTTGAATCAGCCCGTCGGAAGAGGCGCGTCATGTCTTCGACGAACGTGGTCACAGTTTCGTTTGGCAGCTGGACGCGGGCTAGAATAGCTCGTTCAGCTCGTTCTTGGCGATCAGCACTGGCATAGGTCTGCAGAAGTCTACGAGAGAATTCGGGCCACGTCGTCAGCTGTTCCTCTCGGTTTTGATACCATGTACGTGCCCCGTCTTCGAGATAGAAGTAGACACGACCCAGTTTCGCCGCGTCGTCCCACTGATTCAAGGTGGCTACGCGCTCGAAATCCGCCAACCAGTCCTCAACGTCCTCGTGCTCCGAGCCATGGAACGGCGCCGGTGCGCGTGGGCTTTCCAACGTGTAGCGGTTCGACGTCGTGCTTCCCGTGCCGGTTGCCGATGTTTGCACCGAAGCGCTGGTCATGTTTGTCGACGTGGTGGGAGCAGTATTGTCGGCTTCCGGAGGCAATCCCCTGATTCGGCGGCTGGTCCGATGCACGGGAGTATTCACTGGCACTGGACTCGTATCGCGGCTTCCTGGGGGGGTCTGCAGCATCCGTGAGACTACCCAGCACCTCCACCAGTTTGTCACGATGAGTCACAAGTACTGGGGGATTTATTAAACCACCAGGCAGCTAGCACTAGGACGATGCGTCAGTCGTGGCTGGCTCTCAAGCAGAGAAGAAGCACGCGATCTTCTTTTTTTCTCCAGATTGAGAGCCGCTCTTGCTGTCAACCCGCTACGTGCTGGTGGCATTATGTCTGCAATGGGGGCTGTTTGGAAGTTCGATTATTGGCAACTCCACCCCCCGAGGTCGCTGCGTCTAGTTTCCCCGCCGCGGGCTAGGGGACCTGCCCCTGGTGACGTTGGCAAAACTGCGACGATTAGGTGAAGAGCCCCGCGCAGGAGATGGAGAACGTGACCTGGGCCTCATTGGATTCTGCGGCGGTGTGTTCATAGGAATGACGTTGTTCGTGCGTCAATCGTCATACGTAGCGTAATCATGATAGCGAGGAAATATCGAGTACTGAGCGTCACGATAACGGCAAACTCTGTAAACGTGTCCGGCTTCGTCAAAATGAGGCATAGCGGTCGACGGTCAGCGGTACGCCACAAATCGGTTTTCCGACGCTGGTAGGTAAATGGGGACTCACTATTGAACCACGTTGTGGGCTTCACATTTTGGCTAAATGGCATTCGTCTTGTCGGCGATATTGGTGCGGTTGGGAAAGTCCTCGGTGGTGACAGCGGCTGTGTTTGCAGGGTTGGTGGGGATCCAGTCATTCGAGTCTGCTGTGCTGAAGGCGCGACGACGGGGCGTCAGACTGTATCAGCATAAGTACAATTTCGTCGCACACCATTATAGCCGGATGAAGAGAGCCTGGCGGACCTCATCCCCGACAACATCAGCGACAAAAGACAAGGCTGGCGTCGGTTCAGTTGCTGGAATGGAACCAAGCTGCCGAAGTTCCTCCCTCAAAATCTCCCAGATTACTTCCCGCAGAAGCCCCGCCGTGGTGGTCTAGTGGCTAAAGTACTTGGGTGCTGACCCGCAGGTCGCGGGTTCGAATCCCGGCTGCAGCAGCTGCATTTCCGATGGAGGCGGAAATGTTGTAGGCCCGTGTGCTCAGATTTGGGTGCAGGTTAAAGAACCCCAGGTGGTCGAAATTTTCGGAGCCCTCCACTACGGCGTCTCTCATAATCAAATGGTGGTTTTGGGAGGTTAAACTCCACATATCAACTTTCCGCAGAGGCCTGTCGTTGTCGCAGAGGCTCGGCGCAGTCGTAAGAGGGCTACTCGCTCGAACGTTGACCGGGTTCTGCTCGCGGTACCGTTGCTGTAGGGCCCGCTCAATAGCTGTGGCTTCTTTCGTGAACTCAGCTACTGTTGTTGGTGGATTTCTCACAAGCCCAGCAAACAGTTGCTCCTTCACGCCTCGCATTAGATACCGCAGCTTCTTGTCTTCCGGCATCTCGGGATCTGCCCTGCCGAAAAGACGGGTCATGTCCTCGGCGAAAATAGCGACGCTCTCGTTTGGTTTTTGAATTCGAGCTTCGAAGAGACGTTGCGCAGTCTCCTTTCTGTCAAGACCTCTGTCGTCGCAATATATATATATATATATATATATATATATATATATATATATGTATATATATATATATATATATGATTCAAAAAAGAAATTCTGTGGGTCTGGTGCAAATATATTTAGGAATAAAGGAGCACACCTACGAAAATTTGATAGTTGTTTACTCTACGTTTCGGCCGTGGCACGGCCTTCGTCAGGATTAACAGAAATACGAGTATGTGGCCGCTTTTATGGGCAGGCATGAACACATCAGTACAAAACACGTGCGATCAGCATGTGAGTGTCACAAAAATTCTTTGAAACAGCCGTGACTACACTAAAAAAACATTAAAAAACGTAATAAATAGACAAGATTGTGGGCAAGTAAAAGGCAATCGTAACATTCACCATTGACGACGAGACTCACGCGTGAAAAAAAAGAGTAAATAATTATGTGATAACCTTTAGGAAGTATAGAATACGTTAGGGATGCTTCTTTAAATATTTCTCAAAATTGCGAACATCAGGGCATCCTGTAAAGGCATGACACTTTCCTATGCATTCGTTAATACCGGATAACAGATTGTTGAACTTGTGAATCAAGAACGATTTTCAAATTTCGCGATCATGGTGCGATTTAAAGCCCAATTCTTATAGCGTCACCATAATCTTGTCAAACGAATGACCTGGTAGATGAAAATGCTTGGACAATGGAAGATGTCGCAAACTGTTTACGTGTGATTTGTGGTTGAAACGAATGCAAAAAAAGATGTCTCGGTTTGACCGATGTATTGCATGTGGTAGATTGAGCATTCAAATAAGTAATTGATGTTGCTGCTATCACAGTTTAAGTCCCCTTTAATCCTAAGTGAAAAGTTAGATGCCATGCTTTTAACAACAGTCGCAGAGGTCATGTGCGCACAAACTTTACATCGCGTTTTTTACAGGGGTGACAACCAACTGGAGCAGTGGATCTAGTCTTGGAAGAAGTTACCTTGTCGCGCAAGTTCCTTGATCTCCGATATACAACCAGCGGTGATTCAGCGAAGATGTCCTTAAGCCGATCGCTCTGTGTCAGTAAGTTGTAATGTTTTCTGAGTATATGCGACACGTTAGGAATAGATGCAGAATGCGTTAGAACGAGGTTGGTTTGGGAAGGTGGCGCTAATCGCTTGTCCTTACTGATGAGCTCTTTCCGATCGAGGCGTTTGGCCCGTTGGAGAGCGTCTCCAATAATTTGTGAAGGATATTGTTGTTCCGTTAATGCTTTACGGAGCTGGTCACAGTTGCGAGTGAAATCCCTGTTGTCCGATCAAATTCTTTTAAAACGGATAGCTTGGCTATAGGAGATACTTGTTTTGCAGTGTTTGACATGGCTACTTTTAAAATGAAGATATCTTCGTCGGTCGGTGGGCTTCCTGTATAGGTTTGTCGTTAGTTTACCATTGCTTAAAGCTACATTGACGTCAAGGAAGATTATGGTGACTGGTGAATAAGAGTGGGAAAAGGAGATGGATGGTTCTACTTTGTTAAAGTCTGCAATGAAAGAATGTAATGCCGCTTCACCATGGTGCCAAATTAAGAAAATGTTGTCAATGAAGCGTTTGTAATAAAGTGGTTTAAGGTCACGAGTGGCGAGAAAGTTATTTTCTAGAATGCCCATGAAGATGTTCGCATAATTGGGACCTATTTTTGTGCCCATCGAGGTGCCGCTGGTTTGAACATAATGTTCACCGTTAAATTCAAAGTTGTTAAGCTCGAGTATCAGTGATAAAATAGTGCCCAAGGTGGAACCGTCGATAGGTTTGTCGTTTACCGAGTCATTGTATGCTTAGAGTACAGAACAAATCCCGTCCGCATGGGGTATATTTGTGTACAGTGACACCACATCTAGTGTGACCAGAAGAGCCTCACTCGGAACACGCATATTTACAATGTCACGCAGAAAGTGATTAGTGTCCTTGACATACGAAGAAAAGTTAGGAGGAATTGAACTAATTAGGCTGTCCGCATATCGAGACAGGCTTTCCGTAATGGTTCCTATTCCTGAAATTATTGACCGGCCTGGATTATCTTGTTTATAAATTTTAGCAAGCAGATAAAATATATCAGCTACTGGACTCAGGGAGACTAAAAATTTAAGCGCAGATTCTGGAGTTTTATTTTTTCTTACAAGCTCTTTTAAAGTTTCTTTTACTTTGGTCTTGAATTCCTTGGTTGGGTCGTAGCTCACATGTCTGTAAAATGTCTGGTCATTTCATTGCCTGTGGGCCTCACGAAGGTGATCAGCCTTATTCATTATTACGATTGCTCCCCCTTTATCGGCCGGTTTGATGACGATGTCGTCTCGGCAAGCCAGGGTCTGGATCGCTTGTTTTTCTTTGTCTGTTAGGTTGCAGTGAAACGGCGGTTGCTATTTGTATGCTTCGAGTACATCTCGCTGCACTGCTCGGATGTAAATATCGAGACATTTATCCCTTTGGGAAGGGGGAATCCAGTGCTTAGTAGAAAAAAATGCTGTCTTGATAGATGGATGCCGATTATGAAAGTATTCGCGTAAACGCATGCTTCTTTCAAAATTGTGAAAGTCACTGATAAGTTGGAATTCATTGTATCCTCCAGTGGCAGGACAAAAGTTCAAACGACGGGAAAGAACGCTCACTTTTTCAGCCGATAACGTGGCACTGAAACATTTGCTATATTTACAGCTTCTGCGGAGGACGAATGCACTGAAGACTTTGCGTCATCAGGAGTGCTGACGCTTGTTCAAATGTTGTCGCGCATCAACGTTTTATATTTTTCGTCCCGAGCTCGCGAATCTTTTCTTGCCTGTAGTTATCAAGCGACGCTCTTTCATCGGCAGTGAAATTCCGCGTAGCAAAGAGTTGGTTCTCTTTGTTCCTTAGTTGTTTTCCGGATTACTCAAAATGGTTAGTGACAATGCGCGTGAGTTCCATAGACGCTTGTTTGAGTGATTTATCCCACCTGGAGAGATTATTGCTAGTCATTCCAGACGTAGCAGGCCTTAAGTTAAGGCTTAAACCTTTGGGTACTGTTGATGTAGCAATATACATATTTAAAGTGGAAGCATGCAGGTCGCCGCGAATACGCTTTTCGATTAGTTTTCGAAGCTTCAAAAAGTGCACTGAGGCACTATAAAGTGCACTATATATATATATATATATATATATATATATATATATATATATATATATATATATATATATATATATATATATATATATATAGCATGTGTGACCGCAAATAAACCAATAGTTGGAAGTTAGCGCTGTGTGTGTTTGCGTCTCTTTTCTTGTGTCCTTGTCGTGGTGCGCTATACCCTTAGAAATGATGAGCGTAGTGAAGCAGACAATGGTGTAGTTATAATGCTCCAGGGAAGCACATACCTGTAGAGTTCGCAGGCACGTGAATGGAAGGACTTACTGAAAATTATGAAACACTTTTTCGGAAAAGCCTATAATTTCTAAAGTCCGCAAACATAGAATCACTTTACTCCCAGCTGCGACGCAAGAGAAGTCCTGCCTCTACCATGTGCTTGTAGCACAGAGATGAGAAGTGAAAAAACAGATATCCGAGATGAAGGATTTGGGCTTGATGGCAAAGTGGTCTCTCATTAAAGAGAGGCATTCGCTATTGTGTGGGCGCTAGGTCGGTTGGACCACTGGCCATTTTGGGCCAAAATAATAGTTATGAGGGATCACAACCCGCTAACCTACCTCACCCACTTCATGTCATTTAGTGCTCCCCTGACCCGCTGGGCCTTGACATTACATAAGTAGGACGTCCCCTTTTCTCATATAAAGGACCTCTGAATACGTCCGCCAATGTTTTGTCGCGATTGGACAGCGAGGATTAGTAAAAACAAGTTGAACGCAACAGGTGTAAGATTTTTTTCTATTTTTTGTTCACGTAATGGACGCATGGGCACATTGTGAAGTAACAGTGTGGAAGTTTATTAGATTTAGGCAGGTAGCAAGGGCATGATGTCTGAATGCTCATTATTTACCATGGTGCACCATGGGACGTACAGCATAGAGTCCAACCAGCGAGCTATGGGCCGACCAGCGCGCGGGTGTGGCTACTAGTGTGCGTTTATATTCAACATTATTTTGGGTGTGTTTCCCTCCTCGTGGTATTCTGCTTGACTTTGTGCGTTGGAGTTTCAAGCATTTCGGAAGGAACACCTGCGTGATGGTGATTTGTATAATGTATTGATTTTGGGTTAATCTTCTGTTTTTGTTGTTTTGCTTAAATTTGCGTGATGTTAACGCACGTCTTGGGGTGTTGGCAGTGCACCTAGGTGTGACCCCCTCTCCCCTTAGGGTTCTTAGACTTGTATGCACAACCAGCGTGCATATATCATTCTTGGTTTGAGTGGAATTATGTTTAGGGGAAGCGAAGAATGGCCAGTCCAGAGACGGTGCCTGATGAAAAAGAAAAATAATGGAAAATGGCTGCGCAGACAAAAAACTAAGCAGCCCGCCTCTGCACGGGCACTTGATGCCAATCCCCGTGAGATTCTGTTCACCGCTTGGCGGAAGCGTTTTGGTTCATGTGCCAAGTGCCAGTTTAGTTCATCCAAACCGGCACTTGGATGAATTCAGGTGAAAGCTGGCGACACGGAATACATCAACAATTTTGGACAGTTCCTCAAGGTACGCTTCAAAAATGGGAGCAAACACAATCACGCCTTTCAGATAACAAAGACATGTAGATTACTTGAATCCATGAACTAGGGATTCCATCATTCATTCGAAGGTGGCAGGGGCAGTACATAAGCCGAAATTCATGACCTTAAATTCGTAGAGGCCATCAGGTGATAAAAAAGCGGTCTTCTTTCGGTCACGGGGTCCCTCGCAAGCAGCAGCATTCTCCGACCTCACCACTTTTCTCACTTCCTTTTCTGTTCTGGCTCACTTCGACCATACGGCACCGACCGAAGTCCGCAGTGAAGCCAGTGGAGGTAAAGTTATTTGTGTGTCATACTTTAACGCTTGTTTTATATTAACGTGCACGTACCTGTCATGTGCGTGCACCTTCATCTTCTGTCACATGTGTCTAACTATTTTTTCTATAATAATATACGTGCAGCCGTTGAAACACAACAGGCAGAAGGCTGCGTGCGCTTGCGTCTGCAATGCCTGTCATCTATTGCTTCCGTCGAAGGAGCTCCTTAAGAAGTGAACAAGATTTGACAACGAGACTGGACTTGTACACTTCACCATGAATTTTTCTGAAAGGATGGAGAAAATTCATGTGTGTGTAGAAACATGAAAGATTTCGATGTCTCACTTTTGTCTTTCGTTGTTGCCGTGACTGCGAAAGCAGTTACACATAGGTGGCTAACTACTTTTTTGCGGGTTCTTTCCTGCGCACTTTGTTGCTCACTGCGCAAAAAAACAGGCGAAAAAAGTATTAGGCCTGGCGGAAAATAAACTAAAACAATGTTTGAACAGGGGAGAAAAAGTTCATTCGCTTGGAGTATTTGAGTGGATCAACCGTTCGTCCGGCAAGGTGCAACTGTGAGGACTAATGGTTGCCCGGTAAGGTGTAAATGTGGGGATTCACAGTCGCAGTATAAGGTGCAAATTTCAGGACTAAATGTTTGTCCTTTGAGGTGAATTGTGGGACTAACGGTCAATTACTAAGGTGTAATTGTGAGGACTAAATATTAGTCTGTTGAGCTCGTTAGTGGGGACTAACTGTTAGTCACGGGGCCGTTAGTTCTTAAAGAGTTTAATGGTTGTGGCAGCCCTATTAGTCCCTAAAAGGACGAACCACACACCCTTTTAACATCATTTTGCTTTAGGGTGTATGAGAACAGCGCTTGTTAAGCTGAAGCTTCCGCGGAAGCAAATGCGGCTATCAGACTTCCGCATCCCGTAAAGCTATAAACGCTCGCCGGAGTGTAAAATAAAGTTGTTTAAAAGCATTTAACCTGCATTAAGAAGTCATTGGTGTAAAAAGCAAATTCGAGCCTAGAGCTACGAAAGGTTCGTCCGGTGACAATTTTTTCGCGGCAGTCGAGATATAACGACCATTGTTTGTGACGATGATATTTTCAGGTTTTTCTTGATTTAGTTATGCGACTGCATTGCACTGGAAGTTTTACAAAGATGTACTTAACTACTGGAATGGTAACTCGCTTGTTTTCAGTGTACACTAAGGATCGAAGGTGTATATATTTGTGCCTGCTTGGAAAGATAGACATGAGTAAAAAAGTAGTGCCTGATCATCTATGTTCTTTTAACTTTTTGTGCCTTTCTGGTTCAGTATGCGATATTAAATAGCCCTCTGACGTCAACCCACTGACCCAGCAACAAGACTTAGTATATTCCAGCTGAGGATTTCAGCTACATCCAGTTGTAGCTCAGATCCACAAGTGTAGTTGAGGATTTCAGCTACACTGGGATCAAAACGTCGATTTCACTTTGTTAATAACCGCTGCAATATGTCGGAGTAAGCAGTTTCACTATCATACATAACAAGTTTCAAACTTCTTATTGGTGACTGATAAGGGAAGTTTCAAAACCTATCCGTTTCTGATCGAAATATGGCCTATATAAAGCCTCAGCACCTGCGTGATGATCTCAATGCGAAAGAATTTTGCGAAGATTTTGCTTTTGCAAGCCAAAATATAGTGTCAATATTTTCGACCAACCACCTCACTATTGCACACCCGTCAAGCAGATATGCACCATGTCTTAAACTTGTAATTGTACATGCTCACATTATCCAAGAATCTTCTTAAAAACAAGCTGAACACTAGATAAATGTTATGTTAAACCAGTATCGCAGTAACTTGACCGCTTATACTGCCTCTATCATCCTCTTTCGAAGATGTAAAAGCAGAGTCCATCGCAGTACCATCGACAGACCTTCCCATCCCCAAGTACACCGGAGCAGCGGACGATGGACCTATACAGGACTGGTTCAACCTGTTCGAGTTCCACGCCACCGCTGCATCTTGGTCGGAACAGGAAATGGTTACGAACTTCAGCGACTACGTCACCGGTGAGGCATTTAAATTTTACCTCACCCACATATTCGACAACGATGAGCCTTGGCAAAATATAAAACAAGAAATGATCGTTTGGTTTAAAAAATACGATGACGACTACGACGAAGACTTGCTTGTAACCCACCATCCACAGACAACTGCACTCAGTTGTCATTTTTACAGGCAGTCTTCAACCATTCGAACGCACAACAAGATTCGACCTCTGACAAAAGACGAAGTGGCACACGAGTTCAGTGGCAGACGACAACGCGTATTTTGGGAAAAAACACAGCCATCGAGCGCGCCTCCCTTCTGCGCAAACTGCATGTACCGCGTTTGTGTCACTCACGACGAAAAATGCGACGCCAACAAAACTGTCGATTTTGCAAGGAATTCCAGCCTCGCTCATTCCTCGAAAGAACGCTGGCTGCGTTTCCATTAGTTTCCACGCCCAAAGCATGCTTATGTCAGCCAGAGCGTAACAGCCAGCCTCGCCCACCAGAGCCGTACTTGATAACCCTGGATTGCTGCCCTCTCCTGTGAAGTCTGTGCAATCTTACGGAACTTCAATGCGATGTGGAAGTACAGCCCATTTAGGCATTTTTTTGTGTTTCAGAATTGCTTGTTCATCATGTATTGTTATATGTAACGCGAGCATTCTTTCGGGGGGAGGGGGAATCTGTAACGTAAGAAGGTAGCGATAGTTGGTAGAGGTAGATGAGGAAGAATTCAGAAAGGAATAAACATGGCGTATGAGCCAGGTCATGTCTCCCAGTCGTCATAGCGTCACAAACACACACACACACACCTATATATATATATATATATATATATATATATATATATATATATATATATATATATATATATATATATATATATATTCTTGCCTAAATGCAACCTAACTGATCTATCTCTGTATGTTTTAATATTGTACCAAAATCTTGTAAAACATTGTTGACAAATTTATCAGGCTTGCTATTCACAGTTTCTGAGAAATTCTATTTTAGGGTATCTTGTTTGAAATGACATGATCACGAAGTACACTACAGTAGATCACTCTGGATTGATTTGGCCACCCAGCACTCTAAGATGCAGCTAAATTAAGGTGCGCAGATGTTTATCCACTTTGCCTCCATAAAAATGCAGCTACCCTGCAAGAAATTGAACCAGCATGGCTGCAGTAGTCTGCCACTATGTTGACGAACT
Source organism: Rhipicephalus annulatus (assembly GCA_013436015.1). NCBI lineage: Eukaryota > Metazoa > Arthropoda > Arachnida > Ixodida > Ixodidae > Rhipicephalus > Rhipicephalus annulatus. The sequence continues at coordinate 313,585 of WOVY01000213.1, read as the reverse complement.
ATTATTACAATACGGTCGTAGCACAGGACGTGAGTGCTTCATTACATATTACCGAGCGATTCATCGTTTAATGCCATCGGATGCCATAACACGTAAACAATGTTAAGAGCCACTACCAGCTTTTCTGTGTGTAACTATAGTTCAACAGAACACCAGCATTACAGCAGAGCCTTCCATATGTCCCGTTGAAGTTGCCAATCTTGAATATATTAGCACCATATTAGGCGTAACAAGTGTGTGAACCAAGTGTATCATAACAATCACAATTACCTAATGCTGCCAAATTCTCTCCAGTACAAAGTCAAATCAGGCTAACTTGCTCGATTTCTTCTTTCTCTTAGAAGAAAGCAACTACCGAATGCCAATTCGCATTTAAGGAGGCAGACTATAGAGTTATTGTAGCTCTTATGCCGCTATGTAATGAAGACATCGGTGGAAGCATTCAACGAGACTTTAACATCAAATTGCGGTGTTTGGCACAAACCAGCGACAAGCAACAGCCAAACCTGTAACCTCTTATTGTTGCTTGAAAATCACGTCCAGGTGGTCACCATTCAGCTCGCCTTGAACTTACTCTAAAACTCTCGTTGAAAGAGATGTTTTCAGTGCTAAAGCGCTGCTTACTGGAATTTTCCACAGAAACCTTCTTTTCTAACTGACAAACTAGAATTTTTCGACAACGTCAATCAAAGTTTTGTCATGATATGCATAGAGAACATACCGTAGCACCATGTTGGCTGTCTTGGTATGAAATAAATGTACAGTCAATGATCACTAGGGCTGATAAATTATCAAGAGGCTCACAACTCAAGAAAATTTTATTAGTCAAACAAAGCAAATAAGGGCCATCTATTGCGAATTACCACTCAAATGTACAGATGTCTCGGCTAACAAAGAATTCTTCATATTTATTTTTTTACAGAATACTGCTGTCGAAAGACCAAGCAGAAGGGGCATAATAAAAAGTGATTCACAATGTAACTTAAATAAAAAGAAAGTTCAAGCAATACAAACATGTTAAGGCACTAGAACACAGAATAACATTTGAACAAAGGTAAATGGCAGCATGAAATTGCAAATTGCAACCGCAGAATGCAAATCAAACACAACGTGAGACAGTCTGAGATCTTGAGTTGTACGGTTAAAAACGGAAAGATACATAGTTATCGAAGTTAGGATTTCTATCAACACAGAATGCTTCAAAAGGTAACGCGTTCCAATCATTAATCGTCCGAGGAAAGAACGGCTTCATTAAAAGATTAGTACGTGCGAAGTAAGGTTCAAGAATGTAACTGTGAGTATGTCGAGTTTGTCTTGAGATTCGATTTCTTATATAAGTTTCTGGACAAATGTTATATTTACGGAATAAAGTGAGTGTAGAAATTTCAGCCGGGAAAGAGCTCTTCGGTATTGTAAAGTAGGCATATCATTAATGGCCATGATCGTTGTTGGCAAGTCATTTCTGTGGTAGGCATTAAAGATAAAGCGAATCGCCTTTCCCTTCACCATCTCAAGCTTCTTAACATCTTTTTTTTATATGTGGGTCCCAAACGACACTAGCATAATCTAACTTTGGTCTTAAAAAAACATTGTAGGCCAACATTTTTATTTCTGAGGGCGCTGTTTTAATTTGTGTCTCAAAAAACCGAGCTTTCTAGAAGCAAATGAGCATGTTTTATTAATGTGGCTTGACCATGTTAGGTGGCTTGAAATTGTGACGCCCAAATATTTATATTCGTTAACCTCAGTCAATGGACAGTTGTGGAGAGAATATGTATAATTAAAACGGTGTTTCTTATTTGTTATATGAATGACAACTGATTTATCACTATTTAATTTCATTGACCAATCTTCACACCACTTAGAAATGACACAAATGTTGAATTGCAGGCATTTCTGGTCATTCGGAGCAGTAATCGTTTTAAAAAGTATTCAGTCATCTGCAAAAAGCTCTATGTGAACTTGTGATGTGTCTATTGATTTAACAATGTCATTTATATACACTAGAAAGAGAAGAGGTCCCAAAACACTACCTTGAGGAACACCGGATGATACTGGTAGAATACCAGACATGAAGTCAGTTACTTTAACATACTGCTTGCGATTGTGAAGGTAAGAACGGATCCAGTCAATGAGGTTAACAGGTAGACCTAGAATAAGTAATTTAGAAATGAGTTGACTATGCGTGACAAGATCGAGGGCTTTACTAAAATCTAAAATAGTAGCATCAATTTGATTCCCCGTATTAAGCGACGACGTAAACTCATGAATTGTTGTAGCTAGCGGCGTTGTGGTCGATATTTTTTCCTAAATCCGTGCTGTAATGGCGACAGCAGGCGGTTTTCTTCAAGAAATGTTGTGATGTAATGTGCGACTATGTGTTCCAATAGCTTACATGACGTACAGGTTAAGGAAATAGGCCTGTAGCTTGTAATGTTTAAATGATCCCCTTTCTTAAACACCGGCACTACACGTGCCATGCGCCTGTCATCAGAAATGAAGGAATTTTCGAAGGAGAGGCGAAAAACGTTTGTTAAAATGTGCGCAATGGGTTCGGCATATTCACGCAAGAATGTGGTAGAGATATTATCTGGACCAGCTGAAGATTTATTTTTCAGGTTAAGCAGCAAAGAAAATATACCTTCATAAGTTATGAACACGGAAGACATTACTGGAAGAAGGTTGTCATGTAGTGATTCATGTTGGGGAGCAGAAAATACGGAGCAGAAGTATCTGTTAAACTGATCAGCGACAGTTTAACAGCGATATTCTACAAAAGGATCAGCTTTTTAACAGTGACGGTTTCTTTCAAAGAAATCGGTGTTGCAGACTTCTCATTTGTTTATGTATAATATAAAAAATCAGAAGCTGCTACAGTGACACGGTAGGTAAGGTGCTGAGCTGCTGTCGCAAAATATGTGGGTTTGGTCTCCGAAGAAGTGGCCGCATAACCATAGAGGCAAAATGCTACTGGCTTGTGATCTATTTGATGTCAGGGCACATTATGCAACCTCAGCACATTAATATATCTAGAGAGCTCCACTGCTTCTTTCAAGACCTCGGTCACATTGCGATGTTAGACCCCGTGAACAAACAAAGCATATAGAAATTGTGGATGTAATTCCCAAGCATCCTTGATTGACTACCTGAATCCGAAGCGTTACCTTGAACACTGAAAAAGCTCTCAAGATTACAATAAATACCTCATTGTACAGTGAGCATGCTCTTGCACAAACTGTCACCTAACCGACTGGTGTAGGTTTTTTACTCTTTCATTTTTGACTGTTGGGTGTAGCACTACTGTATTGTTGTGTAACATGCTTTCACTGTTAAACTAAACAAACACATCAAAACGTTCTTTGTTTCGCACTATGGCAATCAGCATTTTAGCCCAACGAGGATAGTCATCTAGCCTAAATTATCTGTATAAGGCCTAATTCAATAAATGGTATACTACTATCGATTTTCATTATATAAAAACTAAGGAGTCAATCCTCACCAATTTTGTTAGCATAACGTTTGTTAGCCTTGTGGTTAGGGAGGAAGCCTTGGAAAGTTGGTTTCTCAACTTTATGACTTTTTCTTTCTTCCTAATAATTCTTTTCAGTTCTTCTACTATTCAATTGAGTGCCTCATTTAGGTGTCCATAATCCAGCAATAAAAAGCAGGCTTAAAAAACCCAGTGGGCAAGAGGGCGCCACTTGATATTATACCAATAATATGCACTAAAAGCAGGCCCCAACATCACAGCGTCAAAATAGGAAGCTTGAAGCTGGTAATATGTTCTTCGAACAATAAAAGTATTATCATAAAATATTGCATTAGTAATTGCAACAGATACGTTATGAGCAATTGGGGATTAAAAATAAAGCACAATCAGTATATCCAGTAACAGGACACACTCATCCCAAACATCAATTTATTCTGGCTGATCCTTTGAATGTGTGTTGTCTAAGATCGACGAACACAGTGCCTTTACGGATCAGCCATGAAGCATATAACACAACGGTCTGTCAGATTGCAAAATCTTCTTTATAATTTCTTGTTTTGTGCGATAGTGAAGTCACCCAGCATTGGGCCCCAGGGCCATACAGCAATCGGAGATGTGTCACATCGTTATAAAAAATATGTATCCGATAGAGGGTAAATGATGGAATTGTTGTACTTGATTTATGGTGCAGGTAAGGTTCTTGTTATGGATTATGCAGCAAACTTCTCCGAGCTTAGCTTGTTGGAGCAAGCTGATACGGTAAAGCTTCCTTCTTCACTGGCTGCCTTGGCAAAGTGACATCAGAAATCATCCCTCAATAGTGAATGTCTTGAATTTTCACCAGTTTGTTCGCTTGCCTAATGTACTGTTTTTTTGTTTTGCATTGCTGGTTCCTCCTTTAAAATATGGTGCTTGGTTGACCCGCGCGTCCATACGAGACTGCCAAATTCCCAGGAAAAAGTTGATACAGTTTCCCCTTGTTTTTTTGTTTCTTTACTAAGCAAGTGCACAGCATCACATGAATGCAGTGTGAACTTAGCAATGATCTTTTAATTGTGATCCAGGGCAAGCACAACTAGTGACAAGAAGGTGACTGTCACAGCATAGCCCTATCTCTTTAACACCATAGACGTAGCCCACTTTGCACGGCTTCTCTTCTTTATTTAATTTACAGCGCTTTTATATGAAAGTGGTGATAGTTTTAGCGCGAGAACAGAACGACGACACAAAAACAAGAAGGACAAGAAGAACACGAACGCTCGTGTCCTTCGTGTTCTTCTTGTCTTTGTGTCGTCGTTCTGTTCTAGCGCTATAACTATTGTCATGTCATACCAACTAGCCCAAGCTGCCATACATGAAAGAGGTCTTCAGGCAAGTTTCTTTTTCCGAAGCAACAGCACAACTTGACTTTTGGAATGATTTCTAAAGTTAGGGTGAAAAAGTATCCATGTTGGTTTCACATGATCTGAGGTGAAAGGCGTGAAGACAACAATGATCGAGAGACAAACACACACAGGGCACCTGGACACAGGTTAAAAGAAACACTTAGCAGAGAGCCCTACGTACTGAAAACACACAATGCTAGGGTAAAAAAGTTTTGGTAGGGCATGCTCCTAGCTCGCCACCTTGTGCGTGTCTGTGCTTCTTTTCTTCCATCATCCCCACGCTTTTTTACCTCGGAATCTACTAAAGGTATTAGTTCCAAAGACTAGTATGCCAAGGGCTTTGGATTTTATGCATGTCACAGCACACAGTGGCTGGTCACCTGGTTAAGCAGATTAAGTATTCCGTGTCTCCTTTCAAGGTATGCCGCATATCTAGTTCTCATTCTTCTAAGTACCTTCACTACGCTGAAGTTCCTACAAAGCTCAATAAAACGTTGATAGAGACAAAAAACTGCATGTAGGAGCCTGTGTGAAGACATTGAATGCTTACCTGAGACAAAACAGAGCAACTAGCTTTTTAGTCGAATGAATAACAAGATAAAGTGTGAGAAAAGTAGACTAGGTACAAGGTTCACGACCCTGTATCCACCTGATAAAGCGACTCAGTTAGGATAGATGAAGGAGCTAAACGGACATTTAGGTAGCCTGATAAGCAATTATTTTACCTACACCTACCCCTTGTGCCTTATCAGAGCTGTGATCTAGTTATGAGTATCAACTTTCAGCGTAATGAGCTCTCTTTTACATAACAAAAACGTTTTAATTTATTTACTAGGCACCGCACAAAATAAAGCTTTATTACAGTTACTTTAGAGATATATTTCGTGCATCCAAGTTGCCAGCAGTAGCTGACCCAGTGGGGGGGGGGCGGATGGCATGATTACCCTCCTAGAAGCCTGACAGCCACTCCCCCTACTCTCTTTAGTGCTTGTAATCTACCTTATATTACTATCTAGAACAAGTTAGTGTGACTACTGTGAGCCCATATCAACAGTGTTTATGTTGAAGGGGTTTTCAGGTCACTAAAAAAAGTCAGGAGCCCCCTCTGGTGTTACTTCAAGAGACTGCTCCCCACCCCCCTTGGGATGAGTCGCTGCATTCGCCCCTGGTTGCCAGCCAAATTACATTATACTTGGAAAACACAGCAGCAGAGCTTCTAGAGCAAGCACACTTAAAAAAGAAAGCAACAAGAAAAACGGGCGTGAAGAACTAGATTCCCAAAAATTATCATTAGAGAGATACTGAAATACAGAATTATTTTTGCAATTGTTAGCCACTCTTTTTACAACCCAATTCTTTATTAGGTTAGTAACACTAGTTTTGTCTATGTAAAAAGGTAATTTTAATGCATGTTTCTTTGACATAAGTCTTAAACTGCTACACTTGACTCGTAGCAGAATACCAAACATATTGATCAAAGAGAGTACACACCTGACACTCAAAATCTTCTTCAGAACGAGCAACTATGCTCTGTTTTAGGATGTTGGCAGCCTCCTGTCTTTGCTTTTTGAGCTGTCTGTTAGCGTGCAGTTCCTGTAACTTGGTGGTAGAATACTGAGGTTTTTTCAGGCGCAAAGTACTTACCGATGGCTACTCAACAGCTGTGCCTGTCACCGTGCCTTATGTATTCTACAAATTCTACCAACTCCCACCAGAATTAATAGGAATAAGCTATAGAACCATACCAAAAAGTGAAGTGCAGTGTAGTGCTCGCATAATGCATTTTCAAGGTTGCAGTGGAGTGCCTACGTAATACACTGATATGTTCAATAATGTGAAATAAGATGCATTATTATGCACCTTCACAATTTTTTTAAACGCATGCAGTAAACAGAACAGCCAAGAGTATCTGCATTTAATAGCAGGAGAAACCACATTTCGCAGCAGCTCCCCTATTTTTAGTAGCATGTTTACATATAAAACACAACGAAAACCAGTTGATTTGCTTTCATTACAGCTGTCATTGCTGCCGTTTGTGCATATTTCAAGAGTAGCTATATGGGCCAGTTGTTCTTGCATTTTAAAAGAAATATACTTTCACAGTGCACCAAACGCTTCAGAAAAGAGTGAGATATAAAAGTGCACTTTTTTATCTGACTTCTTTTTGAAAGGTTCTGCGCAGTAGGAAAGCACATCGTTTGAAATCCATATTTCGAATCTTCAGAAACAGGGAAGAGGGCACTTGGTAAGAGCGGAGGCTTGCTATAGATTTTACTATAAGAATTCTGATGGCATTCAGGTGATGGTGATGGCATTCGGTGATGACATACAGATGATGGCATTCTGATGGCATTCACTAGGGAACTTACTTGCTTATTTTCTCTCATACAAAAAGTCACCTTTACCGTTACTTTTAATGTTATACGATGTTTTGTGCTACTATACATACTCAAATTTTAGCAGATAATGTAACCAACATCTCTCTTTCTTGGAGGCACTCCATGCTGATCAACATCAATTGTTCTTGGCAATGGCTCTCACATGATTTTCACCTTTGGGCGCATAGTGTCCAGGCCACCTACCTGAAGAGCCCCGTATAATCACCAGTGGTGACCCCAAACTTATGTTCATACATTTAGCGTTTTGGGAACAAATTTCGCTCATTAATAAGCTTCACTGCTTGGCGGTAAGTGATGTGGTTACAAAAATGACCTAGTTTACAAAGAAAAACAATTAAAAGTCGCACTAATAATGATCTCCATTAAGAGTGGAGAAAGCGTAGCAGCGCAGGTGTGGCACAGAGTGCGAGGGGCCACTCGAGCTTTTATCGGAATGCGCTAAGCATACAGAGAGCAGATGTGAGGTCGTAAGAAGACATGGACAAGTCAGGAGAATATTTTTTTTTGCATGCAGGCATTCCCGGCGGCAAATTACGGTAGATGAGGGCCAAGTGCTATGGCAAAATACGTGAGGCGCACTCAATGCTTGTCACCCCGTCAAGTTTGTGCTGCCTACTACTACGATAGAATCGTAAGCTTAGCCATAAAAGCACAAACAAGTGAGGAGGAGGGTTGCGACGGTATGACCAGGTAGGACATTAACAGGTCATGTGACTTTTTGTGTACTTTTCCGAGTGTGCTTTTTAAGAGATAGAGTTGACCACACGGCTCCTCGCCGCTCTCGACACAGCCGTATTGACGTCGCTTTATTTATCATTGAATGACAGTACTCCTACACCGGCTAGACCTCTGAAACACTCCGACTCTGAAGAGAGCACTTTCAGGGCTTTTGACGGGTCCTATTTTCTTACTGAAATTCACCGTTAGTGCATCGAAACATGCATATTGGAGCATCTGCTTGGTGTAGCTGTGCTATCACAGAAAGAGTTATAAGCAATTGCCTATATGGTCCTGCAGAGCAACGACCTCCTTGTAGATGTGTAAACAAATATAAGTGTTCAAGGCACAACTGTAAATACCAAATAACATTCTTTTTTCAGCATGTGCAAATACTTTTAGGTTCCTCTCGTGCTTTTTTTATTTAACAAGCACGAAGGTTCAGGCAGATTTTTCGCATCAGCACTATCTTCAAACTTAAGTTGAAGACTCTTGATTGGCGCCCATGTTGCGCCTAACTTGCAAGTGACGTCCGTTTCTGTATTCAGTCTGCCATCACAAAGCACATACTTCTCGTGCCAAGTTTACGTTCCTGCGGCAGACCGTCTGGTGCAGTGCGCATGTTTTAATCATTTTAGATGCGGAGCATCTAATACTCGAGGCTTGTAGTGCGGCGCCGTCCGCAAGCTTCCTCCTCCTTCTTCCACCATCTGTGCATCCCTTCCTCCTCTACACACCGCGCGCGCTTCACTCCTCCACCATCTGTGCACCCTTCCTCCTCTACACACCGCGTGCGCTTCTCCTCTTCACGAACATTCGCTAGCTGTATAATGTAGCGCGCATGCGCCGTCACGCTTCGAGAACACCGGCAGCTGACGCGCGCGCATGCGCCGTCGCGCTTCGAGAACTTCGGCAGCTGACGCGCGCGCATGCGCCGTTGCGCTTCTCCCCCTTCTCGAACATTCGACAGCTGACGCGCGCATGCACCGTCACCCACCATCTGTGCCGCGCGCGCTTCTCCCCTTCGAGAACATTCTACAATTCTCCTGATTCTTCAGTGGACGCGCATGCGCCGTCGCGCTTCGAGAACATTCAACAGCTGACAGTGCATGCGCCGTCGCGCTGTATATATACTCAAGGTCGGCGCTCGCTCGCTCAGTTGCCGCTCGTCGGTTGGTTTGTACGGCGCGTCGACGTCCAAGGTCGCGGTGAAATGAATTCCAACGAATCCACAAACACAATGATCGACGTCCCTTCGACCAGCGCCACCCTTTCGCATACGTGTGTACGTGTTCACTCATTTAACACCCCCTCCTACAACCACGTTAACCAATTTAGCCATCGACCCAAGTAAGTCGCAATTTAACACCCCATTTCACAACCACGTTAACCAATTTAGCCATCGACCCAAGTAAGTCGCACTTTAACACCCTGTTAACCAATTATATGCTCCGCATCCTCCTCAGTGGTCCCCCGAGGGAAGCTGCGGGCAATTTTTTTTGCATTTACGAGAAGGCAGAAGTGTTCCCGACATCATGCACTTTGCAGTGATGACTACAGAACTCTGATCTTCCGTGTCTACAGTGTCAAACTTCACAGATCTCGTGGCTGATTTCTGCATACAACCTTGGCCAAATAACACGTCTGACGCACAGTCAGCGTTCAGACCTTAGCAGACCTTCTAAAACTGAGGCGCATTCGCTTTGTTCAATTCGTTGCTTCACGTTTTGACTAAAATTGACCTTGCGGTGCTACATTGCATGATAACGGGAGGAGTTTTGGTAATATAACTTACCTGTTATGTGAGGCGCTTGCACAAACATTGTTCAATGTCTTGTGCTTCTTTCTTAAGCGCATGAGCCATGCGTTTTGCCTTTCCGAAAGCTTTTTTGTGCGGTCACGGGAATTTGATATCACGTGTGGCGAACAGTATATCCGATGTCTGGAATTTTTTTCTTAATATTGATTCACACTTCTTCTGCAGCAACGAATTATCACACAACTCGTAGTTGTGGCGCGCGGCATTGACGGGAAGAGCGAGAGCCGCACAGCTAAGCTCCGTGTCAGCTGTTGTCATGTGCTCAGTGATCGTGGCGTGTGCCGAAATTTTATCCCAGAGTTCCGCAGTGTGACATAGTTGCAATTCTTGTATGGGGAATATTATCAAGCCAGCATGTGTGAGGCTTCACATGGAAGATATTTGTTGAGGATTTTGATTCCTTGTTTAGGAAGGTACCCAAGCACGCACTATTATTTATATACCACGCCTCAAATTTAGACGGACTTTTTTGAGCCTATGCAGAACTGGGCATTCATCAAACTTTGACACGCACTTCCACCCTTACCAATATGAAGACAGAAAAGTTAGTCTACGATTAGCAATGTATAAATGTTCCAATAATATCTGGTTAATACAACGGCCCACCTGTCCTATGTAAAACCAGTCGCAGCTAAAAGGAACTTTGTACAACACACATGTCCAAAAGTCATGATTTTTTTTGTTTTTCTGAACAAGTATCAGTCCCCATCTCGTTATTACTGACTTCTTCAGTCTCTCTACAGTGGCACATATCTCAGCTAGTATACGGACAGCCGTAGAAATAACATTAATGCCGTATCTATTTCCCACATTCCTTAGCCTGTGAAGTGAAATGCCTTGACAGGTATCTTTCGTGGTGACCCCCACGCGTGCCGAGGTCGCACAGAATATTTTCTATGCCGCCTTTATTTTTCATTACTGTGTGCCTCTTCAGTTGTTAGGCGGCGTTTGAGGTGGCTTGGCTTCCTCTTTGTGTCCATGTTCGCATGCCCTGACATTTAAAATAATTATCTCAAAGGTCTGCTAGAAGAGCGCAGAAATTATGCATTCAGGAAGGTAAGTGATACCGACTTGCGCGGGCGCTTTAATACTGACAATTGAAGATAAACTCTATAGTCAAAAGTCCGACGGATTCCTGTCTGGTCAGGGACAAGCATAGTGAAAAATAACAAAAACGCCGACCAAGGTGAAATACAGAGAAGTTGAAAAGACGTTGCGGCTCCCCGGAGCCTATTTCACAGACTGTGAACAAGGCTCCCGTGTGGGGAGCCGAAACGTCTTTTTAACTTTTGCGTATTTCACCTTGGTCGGCGTGTTTTTTTCTTATTTTTCTATATGAAGATAAACTCGACCACTTCATCCATGAGATAGACCACCTCTACAACACAACCGGCCAGATATCTGCACGTGTATTACTAAGTGGCTGCACTTCCGCGGGTATGTTTTTCCAACAATATACAGCGAAAACAAAAAAGCAACGACACATTTCATATAAAGTTTTATACAATACAGATGTCCAGAATATCGGGGTATCTGCGTAACGCCCGCACGTGTGCTAACGCCTTGACAATATTCAAGAGACAAGCAACTTAGCCGAAACGGGTGCCGGCAAGCACTTCAACTATGGCTTCATTTATATTCGTAAGTAGGTGAAATAGTTATAACCAGTATAATGTAGCCATACAATTAGATTTGAAAATATTTGTACGGCACACTCACCTGCCAAGGCGTGGAAAAAAGCAGGGTATAGTAGTTCTGAATGTTGCCATCTTCCCTCCTCCAATAGGCCTGTACTTTCTTTGTCCTCGCGAAATCTTCTTCGCCTTTCGGCGTAAACGCTTTTACAAGTGTGATGGGCAATATAGCCTTGTATTTTTCTTCATATTTGACAAATTCTAACATTTTTGCGCTCACGCTCACCGAATAATCACGAAACCTTGGGGCCATTACAGGCTACAGCTTCGTCTCCTAACGGCTGCGAATAGCTTCTTCCGGTCACCAAAGAGAATAAAACCGAACCAAATGTGTCCAATCAATGCCTTTGGTCCAACAGATATTCAAGAAAATTAAGTTAATTACAAGAAACATGCCAGAAACAAATATGCTTGAAAGTATTCACAGAAAATATGCCGTGGCGGTCAGTGTGATTGGGATCAAGAGAAGTGAGTTAGGTTCTAGAAACATGCCACCAACGATCATCGCTATATTTATTCGCAGAAAAATAACAGGGTGGTAAATATTGAATATTGTTGTAATAAATTGGGCAAGATAACAATGTCGTAGTGTAGGAAGTACTGAATTAAAAGTACGCGCACTAAGTGCCGATGAAAAAAAGAAAGCAAAAATTCTTGCTTTATCCTACGCCAGCTTGAGGTTGTACGTCCAGGGTGTGCATGGTGAAACGCACATCAACAAATTAAACTAAAAACAAGAAACCGTTGAGCTTTCAGCAGGCATGTTTGCCCGACGTGCTACTTTTTAGCGCGTGGTTACACAAACTGGAGGGTTAAACTGGAGGGTTAAATAGTTTAGAAATTTTCATGCGTCTTTGCGTGAGGGAACACCAACAGAATGGGCACGAGACACACAACAAATCATTTGTATACAGTAGGCACATAGTACCTGACAAATTAAATTATGTCTTGTGGTGGTTTGCCGTATGCATGATATTTTTTTATTCGGGCTTCACGAATTATTGCTCAGAAATAGCAATGTGAAGCAAACGTGCAACGTCCGCGCACTACACGCTCGCAGTTGCATTATAATTGTGAACAGGACGGTTAACGCCCACGGCAGCAAATAACTGTACTGGCGCAGTGGCATAGTCATAATATACCTACTCACCATAAAAGCATTAAAAGGGTACCCACGTCTTACATCAGTTACTTCGCCTCATGCATTACGAACATGTAATCATGCATTCCCTTGCGGACGCTTTGAATTCATTCTTTCGAATGTAGTTCAAACTTTTTCTTTATCTAACATGTGCTCTCGTTGCATTTACGGCTGCGTTTGGAATTGCTGTCAACGCATTTCACGCACACATCTAACTATATATTTGGTTTACGTTTTAAGTGTTTTAAAATTGCGGCACACTGCCCTTCTCCCGGTGAATGCTATTTATTTCAATTTTCAAATGGGCGCTATAGCGCTGACAGCTAGGATTTGAGGCCATTTGAGAAGTTGTCGCGTCGACGAAATCACGCAATATCCGTGTAAAGGGTTTTTCCGAGATAGGTTAGTGGAGTCTGACACATAGAGCTGCAAATACATATTTGAGGGTGGCTAAACACATCACACCCTCTTTCTGGTTCCACCCGTCCGCGCTGCAGACTGAAGCGAAAATATCACTGTTATAGAATAACTGCGAAGCTTTCTCGTTTCATTCAATAATATCCATTCAAAACACAGAAACATTGCGTTGACGGCTACATCCATACATAATGCCAGTGACGATGCTTTTGCCCCACATACACAGGCATGCGCAAACGTGCCAAGTTTCCCTACAAAGGGGGTGGGGAGCGCAGGTCCCATCGCAGCGATCCTTCTGGGGCAGATATTGAATAACACCCCCACCTCTTTTTTTAAATGAATATGTTTTCACGTATGTTCATAGAGTTCATCCGAAGCAGTGTCGGAGTGAAACGAAAATAAAAGAAAAAACAATATTCTGATCGGAACGAAAACGTTACCGGTACGTTCTTTATTAATTTCACTCCGTAGTAAACACAAAATATTTTTTTTGCTTTTTTTGTTCATGGGAAAGCTTTTGGACCCTGAACAACCGAGGCCAGAAGATCAGCGTGTATCTCGGGCAAGTATTGCTAAATACCTATTGAAAAAATTAAATAATGTCGCTTCGAATATCACTTCTTTGCGTTATTTTGCTATGAATTCACAGTACAATTACGTTCGCTTCTCTAGAAACCGCGAGAAGAGTTAGTTTTACTAGTGCTTCTGGTTTTAAAAAGGAAATTATTTGGTTTTAAAGTTACTTTAATTTCAAATTTTTACACGCAAAAGAAAAAGAGTACAAAACGTTAAGGAACAGTGATTTTTTTTGTTCCGGAACAGAAACATTTTTTTTGCAGTGGAACTAAGCTAAAAATTAAGCTAAAAATATTTCGTTACGGCCTACACTGCTATTCAAATTTAGTGTTACCATGGAGCATTCTTCTATTTCGTCACTCAACAATCTATCCAGGTGGTCCGTTAATTTATTTCTCTCTGTGATGTTGTAACACGATAATGCGCATATTAGTTGCGAAACTCCGATATATCGAAATCGAAACAGGGCATTGACCTCCCCCCCCTCCCACATTAGGAGTGAGCAAATCATTGCGCTCTCTGTTGATCGAAATGCCTACTAATAAACGCATAATTTGTATATTGTAAAGAGGCTTTGAGAGTCCCAGGTAACGCGAAGTTCAGCTAGCTACAAAAACATTTGGTCAACTGCGTGTCCGGATTTTGTAACGCAGTTTTGCAACTCGTATAAAAGTGTGGCAGCTTGGGCTACTTGGTATGGCATGACGATAGTTATAGCGCGAGAACAAAACGACGACACAGAGACAACAAAGAGACGACACAGAGTGCGTTGCTTCCTTCTTGTCTCTATGTCGTCGTTTTGTTCTCGTGCTCTAACTATCGTCGTATAAAAAGCTACATGTATTTCGTGTCCTTGGAAGTTGCAATAATAGTTTCAGTTCATGGAAAAAGCGGAGGCTATTGTAGTCGTACCACCTTTTTATGTTGAGTGCCGCGGAGGAAACCTTTGTGGCAAACACGCCCCATAAAGCGGTGCAAGGTGTACCTAGATCGCGACCAGTTCTTTGGGGGGCCGGCGTCAAGTTTTTACAAGCGAGTGGGAACCACGCCGTAGCGGAATCAAATGGTGCTTGCACAAATCCCTGCGACGAAGACGACGACTCGGTAGACGCTACGGTGCCTAGTATTGTGCAAAGTGACGACGATGGTGGTGAAGATGCGCCCCATTCCAGCGTACACAGTGATGACGCCTCTGGCAGTGACAACAGTGCTTACTCAACTAATGACGAAGGGCAGGTATGCTGCAGTTTCGTGGATAATGACGGGGAGGGCAGACAGGAGGATGACCAGAATTTGTTTCCTCAAATTTCCAGCTTCAGCCAGGAAACCTTGCCTGGCTCCGAAGTAACCAAACCGGTGCCAGTGGTCATGGCATATGCCGTTGCCCACGGACTGATTTGGACAGCACTCGGCGATCTGACCAAGCTCATCGACTTTCTCTTTGGCGCCACTGGTTTACCGTTCAGTGATTACATGTTTCGGAAACTGTGGACGAGAGAGACATAAGAAGTTTTGCAATACTTCTGCGTTTACAAAACATGCAGCAATGAGATGACAGCGAAGGCAAGGTGGCAAAGTGCACTCTTTGCCAGCGCACTGAAAGCCTTCAGTAATTACAAAAACGAGGCTCTTTTTTCTCAATCCTCGATTTGCACATGCAGCTCAGCTCTCTTCTCTAAAAAAAAAAGAAAATCAGAGTTGGAACCAAATTCGGCAAAAGAGCGACAACCTCAATCAACAATAACTGACATTGCGAATGCCCAGGGCTATCACGACCAACAAAAAGCAAGACCAATGGAAAATGACGATTTGACCTTGACCACTAGCACTGATATAGCTTAGTGTTTAATACCTCCAATACATCTGTGTTGCCCCTGTGTTCACTGTAATGACATCTGTGTTCATTGTAATGAGCTTTCATCACACCTGCGGCAGAAACATTCATTCTTTGCCGGACTGTGGCGTGGAAAGACTCATCCAAATATGCAGCTATTTATCGACGAGTTTTTCCGTGGAGTGAACAGTGCAAAGCCAGTCCAGTGGGTTCATAACAACAAGTTTCACTTGTCACGCCCTTTTGTGTTTTGCTGCGCTGTGGACGCGCCTGCGAGGGCAGCTGTTCAAAACATGGTGCCCTTCAACGCATACTTTGGACGCCCATTGTGCATTATTAGGTGTGAACATGTAGAAGGCGGGCACTCTATCAATTACTTTGTCTTATGTAGAACTAACTGAAGAAAACAGATTTGGTGGAGATGAAAAAATGGTAGAATCCTGTGTACTGTGCGATGGTAGTAAACTTTACAAAACACCAGATAGTCTAAATTTCTGAAGCTTTCCACCAGGATGTCCCTCATAATGTAGTGGTGTCGAGTTCTTAAATGCCAGGTAAACTTTTTGGGGAGAGTGAAATTAACAGATAATGAAGCAAAGGAAATTATACGGGACTATCCTGTTTCGCCTCAGCTACAATATATACCATATAAGTTTGAAGAGGTAGAAAAGGCAACTTGTAGCTGGTAAGGACCTACAACTTTCGGATACTGCGCCTGATGCTGTACAAAATGTGTTACAGTGGTGGTCGTCATCCCCTCTACTTTACTTGGCATTGTCTTGCACGTAATCGTGGGAAGGTAGCCAGCTCTGCTCATAGCCATGATAGCAAGTGTGGAACACTTTTTTCTTGTCAGAGGGCTTTATGCGTTATCTGATCTCGTTCCGAATTCGCAGCTGCCGAATATTTGCTCTCATACTGCCTGCAGGCATCAAGCCTGCCGGAATTATGCCCCTAGCTGTAAATGAAAGGAAGAAGTGAAATTGAGGTAAGGTTTCTTAACAGAGAATAAAGCTGACGAAATGGAATTGGTTCATGGTCAATTTCACTGCTTTTCATTTGGAGCTATTGTCTTGGGCGAGACTACATGCCTTCTGGCAATACGCAATCTATTGTTGGCCAGCTGCCAGTTCGTAATAAAATTATGCATTACTTGGCACCAGCGGACAAACAATAGCATACGTCATGGCTACACGCAGGGCTGGCTAAAACTTGCACAGTTACATGAAAGAAAATACCCAATAGAGTGAAGAGAAGGACGACCACCACTGTATCACATTTCGTACAGCATACGGTGAACTATCAAAAGGTTGTAGGTTCAGTTTCTACCAGCAGCAAGTTGTCCTTTCATACAAATGAATTTTCGACATACCATAATTACTGCATTACAGTTAACGACAAATAATGAACCTAAACTTCCAGCGGTTTCATTAACTATTTGTTTCAATATGTTTTATAACATTGACATTGAGCCTCTCATCAATTTCATTTTCTTTGTTTTGGGAAGCTTGTTAATTTGTGTAATCTTCCGTTTCTTGTTTATTGCTTTACAGGGAGCATCAGACACTTAACTAACGAGCCTCCTTATACGAGAGCGACTGATATTCTCAAGAGAGATATGAAGCTGGCTCTTCTTTACAAAAAGATAACCAACGGCGTGAAGGAACTATTCACATTGCTCAATTTGAATGCTCATAAAGGGCTCATTGAAAATTGTTTCTACGTTTAGCTTCCTAAATTTCTCATATTGAAAAACTTGTAGGAAAACTTGCTGCAAAAAACTTGTTGAAAATTAATATTGTATTTCTGTTGGCACCCAAATGTGACCAAGATAGCTCCTTTAAAAAGCACAAACACAAATTTTAAAAAATTCAGCTTTTTGCTCTAGATGAAAGCGCAAGTGTCGAGAAACCACAAAAGACTGTCACAGTGCCTGGGGTATGTATTGCATATTGTGACGGGGCAAGGTCTTGGCTCACAGGACAGCGTCCACCGAGAATCGGCAGCCGAACAAGATGGCTGAGTTGCCTCTCGTGCAAGCGCCTAACGCACAGGCGTCTTCTTCATCTTCGCTAAGTGTCACGCTTGCTCCTGTCGATGATGCACCGTAACATCACTCCCCTGTGGCGGAAGCGCCGTCACGGCGCTTAGTACGGCGGCGACGAACGAGAAGGGTGATATGGTTTCAGTCTGGAAACGTGTACAACGTCTGTCTGGAGTGAGGTGGTCGAAAAGGCATTGTTTAGGGGTGCGATCTCGTAGCTCACGTCACTAAGTTGTCGTAACACTTTGTAGGGGCCATGGTAGTGTGATAGTAGCTTCTCTGATAAGCCGACTTGGCGGTTTGGTGTCCAGAGAAGTACCAGAGACCCCGGCGAGAAGTGCACGCTTTGGTGGCGACTGTCATAGCGGTCTTTTTGCTGCGCTTGCGACAAGTGCAGCCGATCACGGGCAAGCTGACGGGCTGCATGGGCTCGAGAAACGACATCGCTGGCGTACTCAGTAGACAAGGGGGCAGCCGAAGGAAGGAGCGTGTCAAATGGTAATGCTGGATGTCGGCCAAATAGCAAATAAAACGGCGAATAACTAGCTGTGTCGTGCCGTGAAGAATTGTACGCGAACGTGACAAAGGGGAGTGCTTTGTCCCAGTCACGGTGATCTGGCGAAACGTACATTGACAGCATCTGCGTCAGCGTTCGGTTCAGACGCTCGGTCAATCCATTTGTCTGTGGATGATAAGCGGTGGTAAGCTTGTGCTCAGTGGAGCAGGCGCGGAGAATGTCATCCACAACACGTGAAAGAAAGTACCTTCCTCGATCAGTAAGCAGCTGCCGCGGAGCGCCGTGATGAAGAATGACTTCATACAAGAGAAAGTCAGCGACGTCAGTGGAACAGCTTGTCGGCAGTGCTTTAGTGATGGCAAAGCGTGTGGCGTAGTCTGTGGCGACTGCAACCCATTTATTTCCGGAGGTGGACGTAGGAAATGGGCCCAACAGGTCAAGGCCAACACGGAAGAATGGTTCCGTCGGTATGTCAATGGGCTGTAGGAGGCCAGACGGTAGCACAGAGGGGCGCTTGCGGCGTTGGCAGCTGTCGCAAGCAGTGACGTAGCGAACCACAGAACGATACAGTCCGGGCCAGAAAAAGCGACGGCGCACACGATCGTAGGTACGAGAGACGCCTAGGTGACCGGCTGTAGGTACGTCATGTAGTTGTTCGAGAACGCTGGTACGCAGGTGATGGGGAAGCACGAGTAGTAATTCCGGGCCATCAGCGTTGAAGCTGCGACGGTACAGAATGTTGTCGTGCAGTTCGAACAGGCGAACGGAAGGGTCTGTTGGAGCAGAGGTCAGACGCTCGATAATGGAGAGTAACGACAGGTCACGTCGTTGTTCGGTGGAGATATCACCCAAAGCGTGGATGGAGAGAACGCAGGGGTCTGAATCAAGGTCTGTCAAGTCGGGCGTTTCAACCGGATAACGTGACAAACAGTCTGCGTCTGTGTGGAGGCGTCCCGACTTGTAGTGGACCACGAATGAGTATTCTTGTAGACGGAGAGCCCAGCGACCAAGACGTCCAGATGGGTCCTTTAGCGATGACAGCCAGCAAAGAGCGTGATGGTCCGTAACAACGGAAAAAGTTCGGCCATACAGGTAAGGCCTGAATTTCGCCACGGCCCACACTAAAGCTAGGCATTCACGCTCAGTGATGGAGAACTTCCGTTCGGCAGGTGAAAGAAGACGACTGGCGTAAGCAATCACGCGGTCCTTCCCGTGCTGTCGTTGGCCAAGGACCGCTCCTATTCCATGGCCACTGGCATCGGTCCGAAGCTCTGTAGGTGATGCTGGGTCGAAATGGGCCAGTATTGGTGGCGTAGTCAGCAGATGGATAAGAGCCGAAAAGGCGTCCGCTTGCTCTATACCCCATGCGAAGGGAACGTCCTTTTTTAAGAGATAGTAAGCGGTCGAGCGATGTCGGCGAAGTTGCGGACAAATCGACGAAAATAGGAACATAGCCCTACAAAACTTCGGACGTCCTTGGTTGAGCGTGGTTCAGTTTATTGTTGTACTGCTCGCACCTTTTCGGGATCTGGTTGAGCACCATCGGCACTGACAAGGTGGCCGAGTATGGTGATTTGGCGACGTCCGAAATGGCATTTTGCAGAATTGAGCTGGAGAGCAGCTCTTCGAAAAACATCCAGAACGGCTGACAGACGTGTTATATGGCTGTCAAAGTTGGGTGAAAAGACGATGACATCGTCTAAATAACATAAGCAGATGGACCACTTATATCCTCGGAGAAGGGAGTCCATCATGCGCTCGAAAGTTGCCGGCGCATTACACAGTCCAAACGGCATGACTTTGAACTGGTAGAGGCCGTCGGGCGTAACGAAAGCGGTTTTTTCACGATCCATGGGGTCGACGGAAATTTGCCAATAGCCGGATCGAAGGTCGATAGACGAAAAGTATTGGGCACCATGGAGGCAATCGAGGGCGTCATCAATCCGAGGCAAAGGGTAGACATCTTTGTGGGTCACTTTGTTTAAATGGCGATAGTCCACGCAAAAGCGCCAGCTGCCATCTTTCTTCTCAACGAGCACGACTGGGGAGGCCCAGGGGCTGGATGAGGGTTCTATTACGTCTTTAGTAATCATTTTATCCACTTCATTTTGAATTACTTGGCGTTCCTTGTGAGATACGCGATATGGACGCCACCGTATAGGACTGGCATTACCAGTGTTGATCCGGTGAGTCACTGCAGTTGTTTGGCTGAGAGGGCGGTGGTCAAAGTCGAAAACGTCTCTATATGATGTTAGCAGACTACGGAGGCTGGCAGCTTGCACTGCAGTGAGGTCGGGAGCAATCATCTTGTTAATGTCATCTGCAGGCAGAGTGTAATTGCGGCCAAGACAGGGGGATGTAGTATCGGTGTCCAAACAAGTAACGTTGCAGCTGTCAAGTGGAGATAGGGTGGCCAAAGACATGTCTTGTGGAATAACTTGAGTCAAGAGACTCACGTTGAGTAGTGGTATAACCACTGTATTATTAGCGACGGCGACAACAGTGTGAGCAAGGGCGACGTCTCGGGCCATCAGTACGTCGACTATAGGAGTGACGAGGTAGTCACCGTCGGGCACATGACGTGAGCACGACAAAGTGACATATGTAGCAGCTTGCGGAGGCAAGCGAACGTGGTTACGAGAGCGTAAACGGGGAGAATAGTCTGCTGGAAAATCGGCAAACTGTGGCAGTTCAGGCTGAAGAGTACCAGTGACACAATCAATGAGCGCAGAATGGCGTGACAGGAAGTCCAAACCAAGTATTAGGTCATGAGGACACATTTCAATGACGGCAAACTGAACTAATGTAGGATGACCGGCAATGAACACACGGGCCGTGCACATCCCTTGAACATCAGGGGTCCTCCCATCAGCGACACGAAGTTTGTGGGAAGCGGCAGGCGTGAGCACTTTATGTAGGCGTCGGCGAAGGTTCGCGCTCATTACAGAAATGTGCGCTCCAGTATCTATAAGGGCAGAAATAGGCACACCGTCAACGGCAACGTCTAACAAATTTTGTCTCGTCGGAAGCGTCAAGAGAGGATTTGTGGAGGGAGTCGAAGATGCAGCGTCACCTCCGGGCGCTGCACCGTTTAGTTTTCCGGGTAGGCAGGAGCGGGGTTGAATGGAGATGACGGCCTGCGAGTCTGCGGTGAGCGAGACGACTGGCGACGTCCTGGAGGCGAACGCGACTGATGACCATGCGGTGACGGAGATCGGCTGTTGAACCTTCTGTAGTTGTTTTGCGGAGAAGGCTGCACGGCAGACGCGAAGCGGCTGCTGTCCTGTCGGTAGTGAGGTTGAGATGAAGTCTGAGGTGGCGAGGACCAGCGGTAATTGCAGTAACGGACGACATGACCGATACGGTGGCAATGAAAACAAATTGGTCGATTGTCGACGGTTCTCCACGCCGCAGGGTCGCGAGATCAAGCCGTGAACTGCTGCTCGCGATAGGACGAGGGTGGACGCCATGAAGCTCGCTGCGGGCTGGGCATAGCGCACACCGAGGGAATACCTATGCTGGCGAGTTCTTGGCGGACGATAGCTTGAACCATGTTAGCAGTGAGTGGGGTGGTGTCACTTGCAGCGGTGTGAGCCGGAGCAGAGGCAATGGCTTCAAGTTCACGCCGTACAATTCGGGTCACCTGATCCGATGAATCTAGAGGTGGTGGCTGTGTTCTTGCACGGTCTTCGCAAGAGGATGTTGCAGCCGTATTCGGAAGGCGGGTGAACACGCTGTTAATTCACCGGCTCTTCGCTTGCTCAAAGCGCCGACATTCTTTTATAATGGCGTCCACTGTAGAAAAATTTTTGCAGATGAGGAGGTTGAATGCGTCATCCGCAATCCCCTTAAGAATATGCCCGACCTTGTCAGCCTCCGGCATGTCGGCATTGGCTTTGCGACACAACGACAACACATCTTCTATATAGGAGACGTAAGACTCGGTCGAGGTCTGCGCCCTAGACGCGAGCATTTTGTTCGCGGCCATTTTTCTTCCAATCGGCTTTCCGAACAGGTCTAGCATTTTCTCCCTGCACACTGCCCAACTCACAAGTTCTGTTTCATGGTTCTCATACCACGATTTGGCGGTTCCCCTAAGATAGAATAACAGGTTTGCCAGCATAAGAGTCGGGCCCCATCGGTATCGAGTACTCACACGTTCGTACTCTGCCAGCCAATCTTCCACGTCAACTTCATCTGGATCGCCGCAACCGCTGAACGTGCCAGGATCCCGCGGGGGTTCGAGCACAAAGGTTGTGGTCGCAGAAGGAGGTGTAGTTACCGCATCATCTCCGGCCGCAGGAACACCAGGAGCAGATGCAGACGCCGTACTCTCCGTCATCGTTGTGGAATGACGCTTAAAACGTCGGCCGCTGCGAAGTTCCGTTGCGAGGCGGTTGCCCAGCACTTCCACCAAATGTGACGGGGCAAGGTCTTGGCTTACAGGACAGCGTCCACCGAGAATCGGCAGCGGAACAAGATGGCTGAGTTGCCTCTCGTGCAAGCGCCTAACGCACAGGCGTCTTCTTCATCTTCGCTAAGTGTCACGCTTGCTCCTGTCGATGATGCACCGTAACAATATATTTATAATACTGCTTCGTTTACACCAGCAGTTTCAGTTTCGAGAAGGTCATTTCACAGTGACGTGCCACGTGCGCGCGTCACGTCACGGGCAGACTTCAACCCACGAAATACGCACCTGCTGCCTTTTGTTGACAGTATAATGTGGTTCATGATTAGTACTGTGTCGTTCAGTGTCTGTCACAGGGATTTCTGTGATTTAGGCTGCATGCAGGATCCAGACTTTGCAAACCAAGGGAGCTGGTTTGAAACGCCATAGGACGGTCCACGTAGTGAAGCTGGCTTGCCGATGCTGGAAGATGAAAACTTTAAAAATCAAACTTAAATAGTTT
Source organism: Rhipicephalus annulatus (assembly GCA_013436015.1). Classification (NCBI taxonomy): domain Eukaryota; kingdom Metazoa; phylum Arthropoda; class Arachnida; order Ixodida; family Ixodidae; genus Rhipicephalus; species Rhipicephalus annulatus. Next base: position 290,639 of record WOVY01000213.1, on the reverse strand, counting down.
TACGTGTTTTTCGTCTGCAGTGCGGGGAGAGCATTCACACTACATGACAAGAAAACCAAAACGCCCGTGTTGCTGTCCTTCGAAATTCTGTGAGTACTCCTGAGAGCTATAGAACTGAGAGCAATATATATTACAGTGAAGAAACTGCATCCCCTGTCACTTTTGCTGTCTGGGATGGTAGTGTACTACTACGACAAATTTTAGAATTTTTTTCATATTTGCTAGCTCTTGCTTTGGCTCCTACTTCATGTACCAGGGAGTATGGTGAACTTAGAATAAATAGAACTGATAGATACGCCCTTCGATGCTGCCGAATGCATATTTTCGAACATATAAGCCAAGAGGAAAGACCCTTCAGCTGTTTATATTGCTACATGCAAGCATACTGAGACTCTAGGGGGCGATCCGCGCGTGTGCCTGACGAGAAAGACGAAGGGTTGTCTCCGCTCGATCGCTGGTGAACTGGTCACGCCATTACCGCTGGTTTCAATTACATCTAATCCACAGCTTCATCAATACGGTGTCTCGTTTTTTCCGTGAAATATTTTTCGTGGAGGTGGAACCCTCCCCGTCCTCACCACGAAGCTTTGCAGTGGCCGCACCGTTGAGTCTCCGGCCGTGGCTACCAACAACAACAAACCATCAGCGTCTCCATATGTAGCTCCAGCCACCACATACCTCACGATGCTTCACCCCCGTGATCCCAGTGCACGCTCCGCACAACCTAGGCTTGCCGTTGACTACTGGCTCCGTATGTACGAGCGTGTTAGCCAGACACACCAATGGGATCCTACAATGATGCTCGCCGACATAATATTTTACTTGGGTGGCACCTCACATGTTTGGTTCGAGGCCCATGAGACCCAGCTCACCAGCAGGAATATCTTCAAGGAATGACTACGTGACCTCTCTGAGGACCCGTACAGTCGCCAAATGAAAGCACGAAAAGAACTTGCCACTCATGCGCATCCTCAACTGAGTCGTTTGTCTCGAACATACAGGACGTGCTCCCATTCTGCCAGAAAGTAGACGAGCAAATGACAGAGAGTGACAAGGTGGGCCATATACTCATGGGCATCGCGGACGACGCCTTCAACTTGCTCATGTGCACCAAAGTCATCACCATAGATTTGATTACTAAGGAATTCCGCCGCTTCAAAATGGCCAAAAGCCACTGTGTTCTGCCTCAGTTTACGTGGCTACCAAACACGGCTGTTACATCAACCTGCACCGATCTCGGTCCCGCAACACCCATGCAGGAAAGTGTGACACGTATAGTTTGACGGGAGCTTCAGGCGCAAATTCTGGCACCATTTCCTCCACATCCGCTCGACCATGGCGCCGCATGATTGCCTTCGGCAGTCTCCGTTATTCAAGCCATCGTGAGGCAGGAAATTGCAAAGCTCGCTATTTCAGTGGCCTGCTGTGCCTCCCCGCCCACCTACAGACCAATGAAAATAAATGCACCATGCCATGACTTACATTTTATTCCGCGGTTCCACAATCCGACGGAAGGGAGAACTGCAGAAGACCAACCGATCTGCTTCCGCTGCCATTGTGTTGGCCATATCTTCCGCTACTGCCGCAGCACTTCGACGCTGTCCAACTGGAGCCCATTTTCCTCTACTCGACCATACGGGGACTCCTGTCGGTATTCACCCAGTCGGGAGTACCCTTCTTTCGACGTCCCTAACAGCCGTTCCACCGCTAGTTCCCGTCACCTCGACGCCACAGGTCCCCATCGCCCCAACCATTCCGCTATACGTCACCGGTGAACTATGGATCATCTCGGATGGAAAACTAGATCATGCAGCTCTGGGAGGTAGTGCTGCATCAATTGTGACTGATTCAAATGCTCCGTTGACGCTTCCCACTAATACGATCTTGATTGAGGTGTATGTGAATGGTATTTATTTGACGGCGTTTGTTGCTACCAGAGCTCAAGTGTCCATAATAAGTGCTCATCTGTGTCGCCTGCTCAAAAAAGTCCTCACGCCTGCAGCAAATAAAGCCCTCCATGTCGCTCATGGTGGGACTGTGACCATCACTGGAATGTGTACCTCTCGCGTTAGTATTACCGGCCGCTATGTTCCCGTTTTATTTACGGTGTTTAAAATTGCCCTCACGACCTAATCTTCGGCATGTATACTTTCTATCGACGAATTCTGTCCTGATCGATTGTGCCGCCGGAACTCTCTGCCTAGAACTTCCTCTTCTCCCGGATTCTCACCCTGAACTTCCGAATAGCTTATGCACCACTGACTTCTTCCGGATACCACCTAAAGCTCTTACATTCGTTAAATTGGCAACACCTTCCTCGTGCTCGACGGTGATTATATCAGGACGCTATTCCTGATGTTCTACTGGCGCGCGACAATACTGTCCCACACTCCGTCGTGACCATGCCCTCTAAGCGAACATATTTACCTGTTATCATTTTTGGTTTCATAAATCCAGTGCTACCTCAAGGAACATAGGACGCCACACTAAGACCCTTAATTGATGACCACGTCCCTTGTTTTGCGGCAGACGTACGTCCCGATCACCCACGTTACTCGCAGGAAGCCACTTGCCTCGATGCAGCCTTATGCTCCATGATCGCCAGAGCCTCGAACTTGCGATGTCAGCCGCGCTCTGGCACCTTCTGGCTTCATACCGCGACGTATTCGACATAGACAGGCGTACACTCGGCCATTATTCACTCGTCATACGCCGCATTAACACAGGTGATTCTCATCACATTCATCGGCGACCATTCCGGATGTCTGCCGCCGAGCATAATGTAATTGAACAAGAAGTCCCCAAGATGCTAGCCAAAGAAATTATTGAACCCTCTTTGAGCCCTTGGGCGTCCCCAGTTGTGCTCGTTAAAAAGAAAGATGGCATGTGGCGCTTCTGCGTGGATTACCGCCATCTGAATAAAATCACAAAAAAGGACGTTTACCCTATACCCCGCATCGATGACGCTCTCGATTGTCTCCACGGAGCCCAATACTTTTCTCCCGTAGACCTACGTTCCGGCTACAGGCAGATTGCTCTAGACAAAAAAATAGCAAGAGAAGACTGCGTTTGTAACTCCCGACGGCCTATATCGGTTCAAGTTTATGCCATTTGGGCTATGCAACGCCCCAGCCACAACCAAGTGCATGATCGACTCTCTGCTACAAGGGTTCAAATGGTCAACATGTCTTTGTTATCTTGACGATGTCGTTGTATATTCCCCAACATTTGAGACCCATTTTCGGCGTCTTTCTGCCATTTTCGACTTATTCCGCACTGCAGGCCTTCAAATAAACTCGTCAAAGTGCCACTACGGACGCCGGCAATTTACGGTGTTGGGCCACCTCGTCGACGCATCAGGTGTGCAGCTGGGCCCGGAGAAAATTCGTGCAGTCACAAGTTTTTCTGTACAGCGGTCAGTCAAAGACTTCCGGAGTTTTGTAGGACTTTGTTCCTGCTTTCGTAGGTTTGTGAAAGGTTTCACAACCATCGCTTGACCCGTCACTGAGCTTTTGAATAAGGACGTCACGTTTACGTGGGGTACCGACCAAGCTGCTGCCTTTTCTCATCTAATCACGCTTCTAACGACTCCAACTATATTGGCTCACTTTGACCGATCAGCTTCGACAGAATTCTGTACCGATGCTAGTGGTCAGGGGATTGGAGCCGTCTTAGCCCAACGCCAACGGGGTCACGACCGCCTTGTCGCCTACGCTAGCCGCCTCACAGCTGCTGAGCGCAACTATTCCATTACAGAGCATGAGCGTCTTGCTCTTGTTTGGGCAGTCTGAAAGTTCCGCCCATATTTAAATGGCACAAACTGCTCTGTAATAACTGACCATCATGCGCTATGTTGGCTTAAGTCACTGAAGGATTCTACTGGCCGGCTCGGGCGCTGGGCTCTGTGACTGCAAGAGTATACCTACACGATGACGTACAAGTCCGGGCGCCTACATCAGGACGCAGACTGCCGGTCCCGCTACGCGGTTGCTGAGTCGAGCACTATGCCTGACACCGATACCGAGCCTTGCATCGTTTCTCTTTCGCAAATGATATCCATCGGTGATGAGCAGCAAAACGATGCGTCACTGCATGCTATCATTGAGCGCCTCGAATCACCATCTTCCAATTAGTCCCTTCGCTCATTCGTGCTCCACGATGGTGTATTATACCGCCAAAGTTTTGAGCCGGATTATCCGGTCCTGCTGCTTGTCATTCCAAAACATCTTCGCTCGGAATTTCTAAATGAACTTCATGACCTCGCGACTGCCGGTCACCTTGGTGTGTCACGCACTCACGACCGAATACGCCGACGCTTCTTTGGCCAGGTCTTGCAGCTCAGTCAGAAGATACTTTGTGGCTTGTGAAAAGTGTCAGCGCCGTAGAGCGCCATCGACACTTCCCGCTGGACGCCTTCAACCACTTGACATTCCATCAGAACCGTTCGTCCGCGTTGGCTTGGACTATCTTGGCCCTTTCCCTTTGTCTTCCTCGGGTAACAAGTGGATAGCTGCGGCCACCGACGCCACGCGTTATGTCATCACACGAGCTCTTCCAACAAGTTGCCTCCCAGACGTAGCCTCAGGGACTCAGGGACTTGATGTTGCAACACGGAGCCCCACGGCAGCTGCTTACAGACCGTGACCGCACCTTTTTGTCGAAGGTCATAGCGACATCTTGCAGTCCTGTCAATTGAGACACAAGCTGACTGCGTCATACCATCCGCAAACCAACTGACTCGCGGAGCGTTTAAATTGAACTCTTACAGACATGCTCGCTAAGTATGTTTCCACCAACCTCACCGACTGGGATCTTGCATTGCCGTACGTCACATTTGCCTATAATTCTTCGTGCTATGGCACTGCTGGTCACTCTCCATTTTTTCTGCTGTTTGGCCGAGAACCAACATTGCATCTAGACACCGTCATACCATCGCCTGCAGTACTGACCAGTGAATATGCCATGAATACTATCACTCGGGCCGCTCACGCACACGAAATCATCTGTGCTCGCCTTCTGACCTATCAAGAGAAGCAATGGCGTTTGTATGACCAACGACACCGTGACGTGCACTTTCCGCCCGGTTCTGTGGTCCTGCTCTGGGGTCCAACTCGTCAAGGTGGCTTGTCAGAAAAACTGCTTACTCGCTACACAGGTCCATACCGAGTCCTTCGTGTGGTTACTCCCGTGACATATAAAGTTGATCCTGTGGCCCCGTCGCCTTCATATGCCCAACAGGCTACCGATATTGTACATGTTGCGCGCTTGAAGCCCTACCACTCTCTTAGTGACGTCAGCATATATATTCGCCGAGACGGCACTTCTGCCACCGGGGATTATGCTACATGCATGCATACTGAGACTCTAGGGGGTGAAGCGCGTGTGTGCCTGACGAGGAAGACGAAGGGTTGTCTCCGCTCGATCGCTGGTGAACTGGTCATGCCATTACCGCTGGTTTCCAATACATCTAATCCACAGCCTCGTCGATACGGCGTCTCTTCTTTTCCGTAACAATATAATGTTTCGTGCATACCTGATTGATTAGTTATTATACTGAGTACGTATTTTCGATTTTGCATCGTGGCTATAAGATGTCAGCCTCTCTGCATGTAATCTACATTTATCCCCAAACTTTCATATTTACGGTCAATAAGCGCTCACACCTTGGTAAGAATAGCACAATGTTGAAAACTTGCAGAAATTCAACATAAAATTGGCTACTATATATGAAAGTATTCATTAGTCTGAGAATGTCCATACCTTGTTAGTTGGTTGCTTGACCATCGTACCATGACACAAAAAATTTTAAAAGTAATATTGGCATTTCTTACATATTCAGGAAACGAGAAAATGAGTCAAATACAAGAATGAAAAGTACTACAGTACTAAAAACAAGATAGCCTAACGAAAAGAGCTCAGAAAAATTGCATTTAAAGAAAAAGAGCATGTTAACAATAAAATTGAAAGTTCTTGAAGCGACAAAGGTGTGGCAAAGCCAGGAGCTGCCTAGGCGGCAGTGCTCTCCCAGATATTCTGAAGGGTGTGTCGATTTCATTAAAATGACTAATAAAAGTTCGTGTTTTGTAAAGTCTTCAGCAAGTGCCTCCGCCTTTTCAAAAAAATTCTTGGCTGCAGGCCTGCGGCAAAGACATGCCAATCTTATTGGCTCTTTCTCCAGAGGATATTGGAAACCACGCTTCTATAGGGAACATAGACTTTTATGGCAAGCAATATCATTTTGTTGACAAGGGGATTCTCGACAACGTGCACTTTCAAATTGGTGCAACATCACATCCTATAAAGGCAATTTTAACAAGCATACACTTTCAATTCAATTCCAGTAGCTGAATGCTTCATTTTTCAAGTTTAAGGTAATTGAAATGCTGAAGTGAAACTGTCTGCCCAGCAGAGACAACTTTTTAGAGCGTGCAACACTTCAAAAGCGACTACTCGACTTTAGGATTTTTAGATTTTTATTATAATGTCCAGGTTTTTTCTTGTTGTTGTTTTTGTTAATTGAATTAAGTCGCACAATTTTTTCTAGGCTTGGACTTCATGAATGGTCAGAATGTGAAGTACATGCATTGTGTTCTTCAAGGTGTTCCCAAACAGCTGACAGAGACCATCCTGTCTTCTTCGAACTCCCATGAGCGCTTTTATGTTGGTAATGTAGCACAATGGAGCAATATTTTTATCTGGCGCTTAGAAGTAACATGCACTTTGTTTCTGATCACTCATTCGTTCATGGGCCATTTGGAAATCTGACTACATTGCTTGCAGTGCAACATCACAGCAAAATTTACAGACCTTTTATAGTAGTCATGAAAAATGTTCAGTATGAAGTGATGACTAGTGCACAAAACAGAACCCAGCTACAACAGCATGTAACTCTAAGGTTCCAGTTTGTTGGGCACCACTGCATCTTACCCATAGCTATTCAGAAATACCTTTGTCTCTGTACCAAAATGAAGCATGAGGAGGATCAAAGAAACTCCGCTATAATATTTATTATTATTATTATTATTATTAACTTTTATATTATTATTATTATTATTATTATTATTTTTATTATTATTATTAATATTATTATTATTATTATGTTATCATTGAAAATTTGTGTTGCACCAAAGGCAGCTAGGCACCACTGCAGCGGTAGTCAGGAAGTGAAGCATGGAATTTTACATCAAAACTGCTGACACAGCAGGAGACCTAGGAGAGCAGTGCGAGAACACGCTCACATCTAAACACAATAACGAATAGAGAATCCAAAGGAATGAGGATAGCAATGTACCTATGCTATTCAAGGTCAGTCTGATATATAAATCTACATGACGGCTGAACACTTTCCTCTAGCAGCACTGATATTTTTTGCACACAATTGCCTTTCGAAGTGCTCAAAGCAGACATCATATTTATTTTAAATGGTAACACTTAACCAATGCACCAACTTCCAAGCCTGCTATTGTAGCTACAGTGGAACATGCCTTGAAGTGCAAATACCTGAAGTATGTTCTACACTAAGCGAGCGCTTGAAATTGGAATAACGACACTAGCATGGAACAAAGAAAGAGAAAGATTAGATATTGTACTCACTAAAACCTAATATGTACTGAAAAACTGGAGCATATATCTTGAAGGAAGGTCTAGAAATTGAATGCACATAACCCATTATGCACATAACCCATTATGACAACTCAAGTGACTGACATTAGTTGCTTATTGGATCTTCTTATCTAGTAGTTTGAGAGGTGACATGTGCAATTCTCACCACTTTAGCTGCTAACTAACGCCTTTCATAGTTGTGCAAAATATGGAGGATATCACTAAATAGTGGGGTGCTACTATTCACATATGATGTGATGAGGTTGCTTGGTGCTCTGGATAGCAATGAATGAATATACTCTCTAAGTATATCCTTAGATCAGCACCTTCTCTGGCTGCAAACCAAGCCCTGCACCCTATTCAACAGTATATAAATAAAAATATTTCTATATCTTAATTTGAGCAACCATAACACTATGTGTGGTGCAGAAAATAAGCATAGTTAAATTTTGCATATGTCCGCAATTTATTATTTTCCTTGCCTTTTAAAGTACCCTGTGGACTTTGAGAAACCCGCAGCGCATTAGATTTAACACACACACAACAAAGTTGTTTAGTTTATGAATCCATGCGGAAAACGAGGCTATGAGTGAAGTGCTTCGAACAAACCAGGATATTGTCAGTAATTTTATTGTCAACACCCAGTCCACATTATTGTTCATTCTGCCCTATACGTTTTCTTTTTTACACGAAGCAAATAAGTTGTACATTGCAGTTTGGCCAGTGCAATCACATAAATTTTATTACAATGTTATATTTTTGAGACATGACTTTTTTACGGGCTTGTGGCAGAACGGAGACATTTTGAGAGCACTGCAGCAGATTCTCAGCATGCTTTCCCTTACAGTTGAACCTTAAATAAGATGCTGCTAAGTGCTTCAACTGGGGTGGAAACACCCAGAATTGTGACTTGTTTTTATTGCAACACACAATGTGGTAGTGTAGGTAAAAAATTATATTACAAGAGACCGTTTACAAGCAGCCATTTACTACAATATAGTATTACAAGAAGTCATGCTCACAATTAACCTTGATGTCAAGCAGGTATACGCTGTCTGCTTGAATGTAAGCACAATGTTTAGTCACATTTGGCAAAACAGCTGCAGACAGGTAAATAGTAAATTAGTTTCTTGTTACAACATGGTGTTCAGTAATTGTTTTTGTGGTAGGTAATTTACACCACTATATTTCTGTTTACAGGTGAACTTTCAATTTTGGCTAAGCTAAAGTCACGTACGCTTGCTATAAAGCCCCCACACTGCGTGACCAAGCTGCCATGACCACTGAAAAATCATGGCAACTGGAAAGCATCGAAGTCGAGGCAATAGATAATATTCTATGCACTCCCTCTCCTTCACGGTATCCTGCAGCCTGGATATTCGAGGGACTTGTCGCAGCTCTAAGAAGCAATCGACATCCTTCTTCGCGAGACACTAGATCAATAAAGCAGGTGAGTTTCACCTGACTCTAAAATTTGTATATATTGCATTTACCTGAAAATAGCTAGGGAGTTATCCTTTATGCAGTCTGTGTTAGAGCGCAGTGGAAGGTCACAAGAGGAGGGGGGGAGCAAACAGCCAACATGTGAAGGGTGAGCCGAGTGCCCTGAAAAAACTCATGACATCTTGGTCACCTGCTAAGAGAGTGTTGACATATATGGAACGCATCAATATACCAGAATTGTCTTGAGTGAAAATCAATACAGCGGGGCATTCTTTCTTAAGACTTGAAACTGAATAGTGCGCTGACACATAAAGTTTTTTTGTTACTGGTTTATGAATTGGTATCTGCTTTCACAACCTCACAACACATTCGCTGGAAGCACTGCCGCAAAAATCATTAGCACTGCACTAAAGCAAGCTACACTAAAGGCAAGCTAATTTGATTTTGCGGCTCAAGTGCCCAGTCTAAGTGATTCGTTGATCATTCTGTGTCTTTATTCCTTCTATGCCCATTCATCGCTAAACATCTTGACAGCCCTACTTCTTTCAATGTTGTTTTTACGCCGGTCATCAGAGCCTTGACCAAACCCGCGTGGCATGATGCTTGCTTCCTCGGGTCCTCTCATAACATTTCATTTTTTTCTATGACAAATTATGTGCAGGAGGGCTCTCTTTATATCTTATAGTGTACTCATAAACTTGGACAAAGTTGAGTTAAAAAAAGCCTCAAAATGGCAAAAATATGTTTGAAATTTGCAAAGTGCAGGCTTTTTGAGGCTATCTGCTTAGCTATCTAGCTGCCTACGTTTGAGTTCTGTCGTGATCACCTATTTAACTTGGCGTACACCAAAGTTGGTACAAGTGGGTACGAGGGTCTGAGAACTATCAGGTCACTGCATTAATATGACGAATATCTTGCCGCATACATCTTCAAACCCTTTGCTCTAGTCACGAGTAGCTCATACCCTGTTTTGTTTTGCTGTGTAAAGGTGTAAAATCACAATGCCCTGGCTACTTCGTATCAGTCAGTTCTCCAGCGAAAAAAAATAAAAAAATAATAATGCTGAATGGTACGCAAAAATGGACAATTAGCAAAAAAAACCAGGATAGCACACTAAAACCAGCTGGAAAATTGTGCCGATTTACAGTTTGCTTTAGCAGTTCTCACTGTCATAGGATGTTCACACGCACACCTTTCTCTTTCTACTCTCAGCGTGTGCACTAGCACTTCATTTCATGTATGTCAACCTCTGGCTATCTACCACAAGTGCTCATCCAGCCTGGTCTCCACTAAGAAGTCTGTCAGCATTATGTTCGCCTTTTTCTCAAGAAACATCTCAGGCCATTGTCCGAGTAATTTCCTTATTAAGAGGGGCCAGCTGTCCAAACCTGCTAGTTTTTGTCTTTCTTTTTCTCTTTCACTCGCGCACTTTATGCAATACAATAAGTATGGTCAACATTTTTTTCTGCATGACCACATCGGCATTCCGGGGAGTTGGGTTGATGTATTTTGTGCAGGAAGCTGTTTATGCTACTTCCAGTCGAAGTCTCCGGAATAATGCCTCTAAGTGTCATAAGAGATCTGTCGCTATTGAAAATTTTCTGTGCGGGTCTGCTTCATGAAGTACTCATTCCCGTGATTTAAGGCCATCAAACCACTCGTTCACTGAACAATGATTAGCTCCTTGCGTTATATATGTCCAATGTCCATTCCAGGCATAAGAATCGTGCAATCCCGTTCTTCGTTCAAAGCCTTCTTTTTGAGGCTATCTGCCTCTACATTTCTCTTTATTCCAACCCGTGTACCATGGGCTATGGTATTCGGGTATGCACCGCAGCTGTTCGACAGTTTTCTATTTACCCAGGATTGGTGAGGAAAGACATTAGTAACTTAAATGTCAGAGCGTCACTTTAAACTGATATCGGCAGCGTTGAACCGTTGAATGTAAAACTGAAAGAATCAGGATATCAGCAGGAATCAATCCAAAGCCTTCCGCAGGGCACTCTGGTATGCTACAGCAGAGATACGCCTGTTGTTGATATTGTATTAGAAAGAAACACTATGCAGGCACAAGTTCGGTGCAACTTCAGTTGTGAGGGCCGTGCTGGGTATATAACTTTCTAACAAAGCAATAAACATACCTTATGAAAACCTATGAGACAGACACCATGTCGGGTTAACGTCACTTGTGGTTCCAGTCTTCGTTACACTTTTATAGCATGCTTATAAGCTTTACCTTTATATTGCTATGATTCTGCTAGCTGTATTCAAGTATTGCTCTATGCCAGGGAATACGCAAACGAATCCAAAGAACGTTATGTGTGATATTGGGATTTGGACACCGTAAAACACACTTCGTTTTGATGATACCGATTCTTCGGCTGTCACGTGAGTGCTGACATGTCAGACCCTAAGTTACCCAGCCACCAGTAGACAGCAATGTAGTCGACATTCCTAATAAATATGGTGTGCACCCAGCTAGTTCCCTTAACGTCCATCCACCAAGTAACACTTGGCTCAAAGCAAAAAAATGCAGCATAGACATTTAATTGCTTGCTAGCTGATTTGCGTGAAACTGATTTTATGAAGGTAGATCGGCTGAATTTTCGTCAGCCATTTTTTTTATTTTACAGTGCAGCTTGCAAGTGTGAAGCTTCAAAACCCAGATTGTTCGCAAACATGTGGACTAAGGCCTGTGAAACTTTATCACAGAAGAAAAATGCTGTATGTTTGTGCTTTCCTTCACATTTGCCTCGTTTTAATATGTTGCTTTCTTTTTCAGAGACACTTCTTCGTAAGTTTGATTCCCGCTGTCAGGCACTGTATGGTGTGGCATATATGACGTGCAACGTGCACGATTTTCAGCACCTAGGAAACTGCGTTCAACCGCTCGGTCCACTTTGGGCACATTTGACCTCTGTCTTTTAGGAAGGAAATGGAGACGTAGCGCGCCTAGTGTCTGCTGCTGATGAACTGCCACAGCAGATCACCGAGCACGTCATTATGTTTCAAAAGCTGCATCAACTTATGGGAAGCGCTTCCCTCTATTCTCCCGAAAAAGAACATTGCCAAACTCTTATTGGGTATCAATCACTGGAAAGTGCACTAAAGGTGTGTAATGGGACATTGCTGGGAAAAGGAAAACAGCAAGCTCTCAATTCTCAGGGGAGAGAGACTTTTATGCACTCTTATGGTAACTGCGTAACACAGGTCATAGGGTATGAGCGTTTCATCATGAGGAGGCAATATTTCCACAGTACCACTCAGAGATCATCAAAGTGCGGTACTACATTTGTCAAGACAGATAGTGGTTTGAACAAGCGCACCTAACGCATACTGTTTGTAAAAAATGTAGACATGTGCATTCCCTTCTGCCGGCCACTAATAATTGCTGATGCAGCTTCAGTGCCTCCTCACGTGAAAAAATGCTTTCTGTCACCAGACAGAAATTTCAAGCTGTTGTTACCAGGGGAAGTGAGTGACTGTTGTCTCTACATAAATTTTTCACACGAAAAGAAGACCTTTATTTGTGACCTGCCTAACAAAATTGAAAGAGACTGAAAAGCACCACATGTTTTGCACAGATGTTTAGCCTTTTGAGGAGTGAAGGTTATATTCCACAAAATATTCTTTTCTTCGACAGTTTTATTATTAATATTTGTTTAAAATAAGTTTCCAAAACCACAATTTCAATATTTGAGACACTCATTTCATTATTTGAGATTATTTGAGTGAAAGGATATGAAAATTTTGAACATCCTGTATTCTTTATGGTGCACCTTAATATAATAAAGGGGCCTCAAGCCTCTTCGCCACCGTTTGTTGCAGATGTTGTTGCCGAAAATTGACCCGTGAACTTGCAAATCAACAAACAAGCACCATAACCACTAGAACGCCGTAGCGGGTATTTTGACAGTCTTGTTATAAGTGCAAAGGTCAATGTGGTCTGTGAGCGAAGAATCTTGTATAGTCTCGAAATTTCAACGCTTGGCTGCATCCTCAGTCATGTGCAAAACACTGTATTAGGGCACATCAGCAAATAAAAGAAATCGTCGCTACTTTGTTGAAGATAACCACTTGGATGGCTGCTGCCTCAAGTGACGTCAAAGCTGTAACTGTGTGCAGGCTGTGTTTTGTATAACTGCAACGGCCCCACCACTGGATGATGCGGGCGCATCATCTTGGTTCTTTGGGAAAATGATGTACTTGTGTAGGAAGTTGATGTGTTTCGATTTTAAGTGTGTTTATTGCACACAGCACTGTTGATGTATGTTTGTGTAAAACTTCTTGGATATCGTGAAAGTTTCACAGCAGTCCTTTGATGTTCCATTGTTGTATTTGTGACATTTTAAAGTTGTGTGGTGCTCTCTGTCAAAATGTTACCTTAAGTAACGGTGCCCTTTGGGGGCCCTGTAATGCGGTTTTTTTTCTGGTACGCTTTAAAGAGCTGTACCTGTTATTCGGCGTCTGAGGCGCCGAAAGAGTGTGGCTTGTATTCATCACCTCTTCCAAGGTGGTGGACAGTGCCTGCTTGGCAGGCACTTTCAGAACGTTTTCGGCACTAACCATGGCTGCAGTGGTCCGTGGTCCAGCCGAATCCGAAGTCTCGTGGCCCTGTTAGGCAGTGGGTACAGCAGCACAGGTTACTCCAGCCTTGGGCGTAGATGGCACCAACGTGCTCACACTCCATGCGACAGCCGCAGACGCAGTAAGATGTGGCGGGGCGCCCTGGCAAGTCAAATTGCTGCAGTGTGAAGGACACTGCAGCACTACAAAAAGTTTTATTTCATTTGTTGGTGTGTTATGCGTAAGCTCATACACTGTAGGAGTAATGTTATCACTATTCAAGACTGCAAGTGCTTCTCTTGTTGTGCTCTGTGTATTGCACAAAGGCAAGTTTAAATGAATTTAAATATTGCTCATGTTCCTGCACATGCTACCAAAAAAGAAAATGTATCCCACTGTAAAACTCTTGTGAAAATGTGTAACGTGTTTCAATAAATTCTGTGTGTCTCGTGTAACCTTACATGCGAAAGTGAAGGGGTTAGTTAACATTTTATGGTTTGTCAAAGGAATTTTTCTCATATATATGTTCATAATTTGGGCCTGAGTATTAGGAGCAGAAAGGAGGAGGATTCTTTTCTTAAATAGCTGTTTATTGCCCCTGTATTCACATGCTGAAAGTTTTGTGAGTAAATAGGAGAAATAAAACAATTTTTACTGAGGATAGTGCTTATGCAGGTTTACTTTCTTTATTTGTACTGTAATGTTGCACCGGGAATATCAGAGTTAAAGAATGCCTAATACTCTGTGCTTTTGCCTCCTTTTTTGTGATGTTGAAGTCACTTTTTTGTTACATACTGCTAACACACAATTCAATGAACGCTGTTTATACTACAATTTTATTTGTAATACATCTTTCATTGTAAGTTGCATATACATCAATTTTAATATTATAGAGTTGTATATTTATATTTTCACTTGTGATTTCCAGGTGTATGTAAATATGCAACACTTTGCGTAACAATACAGTTAAAAATAAAACAGGAAAAATTCGTCTTTTTTGACAAGCTAAACACAGATCTGAGGCACAATTCAAAATTATTTTAAAAGTACGTCAAGTACAACAGAAAAGGTGACACAGCTCTCTCAGACCTCTTAGGTGAGGAAAAAACTCCAATGGATGATTTGGAAAAAGCTGAAGCATTCAACGCCTACTTCAGTCAGTGTTTTCAACAAGGACTCAACACTCACCAAAATTATCTACTAAAAATATTGGTAATCAAATTGCGGCAATGGAAATCGACTACACTGGTTTGGATAGTCTCCTGCGTACTCTGGACACCTCCAAGGCTATGGGGCGGATTGGAATAATCTCATGCACTTGAATTATGCCAAATAATTATTCCACAATATTTATGCATAATGTACAAGTTGTCTCTAGACACCGGCGTGGTTCAAGAGAATGGGAAAACAGCAAATGTTGTTTCTGTGCACAGCATAGGAAGCAACAAAGAAGTACAAAATTATCGTCTCAAATCCTTAATTTCAACCTTTTGTAAATTATAGAAACATATTATTTATAGCGCATTGTTTCATTATTTAGAATCGACTCAATTTTTCATTCACTCCCAGCATGAATTTCGCCAGGGTTGTTTTTGCATGACCCAACTAACTGAATTTCAGCATGAAGTATTGTTTGCGTTTGATTGGAACAACGTTATCGATGCATTGTTTCTTGATTTTCGCAAAGCATTTGATACGGTCTCGCATAATCTGCTAGAACATTAAACTTCCCTCAAATATTATAAATGCCAAACTGCAAACCGGGCTCCAGAATTACTTAAGTGGTCGTAAACAGTGCGTTGTTCTATATTAAAAAATGTCTCCATATGCAAACGTCACTTCGGGCGTGCCAGAAGGTAGTGTACTGGCTCCGCTGTAATTCTTGATTTACATAAATGATATAGCAGATAACATATAATCTAGTACAAAACTATTCGCATATAATTAGGTCATCTACCATCACATCACTTCCATCGCCAGCACTGAATCATTACAAGATGACTTAGACACAGTAACACGTTGGTGCTACACGTGGCACATGTGCTTAAAGTCTCGAAGTGCAACCATACAGGTTTTCAAATACATTTCAGAAATCCAGCACATATACAGTATTGATGAAAAGCCAGTTAATACCGACCTGAGTGTATATATTTAGCGGTTTATTTAAGAGAATCATTTCATTGAAACAGGCACATAGACCAAATGATCCTAAAGGCTCGTAAAATGTTTTTTTATTCGTAGAAATTTTCATTGTGCAACAACAGAGGTAAATAAAACTCTCTACTTCCTGCATGCAAGGTGTATACTTGAATATGCTTCTGTTATCTACGATCCGGCTCAAAAGTATCTTGCAGAAACAATGGAAAAAATTCCAAACCAGCCAGCCCGTTTTGTCAGCAAAATCTACGACCCATTTGCTCGTATATCAGATATAAAGGCCACATTAGGCTGCGAAACTCTACAATATAGAAGACGAAATCTTCGACTAAGGCTTCTGCATATTATATACTATACCCTAACAGGAATTGGGAAGTCAGAATAGCCACTAGCGCAACATATCGTTCCACAAGATGCCAACACACACAAAAAATAAGAAAATACACATTAAAAGCCACAACTTTTGCTAACTCCTTCTTTTTAAAAATAATTAGAGACTGGAACAAACTTCCCTAAGACATCGTAAGCTTGGGTGACAACAGTGCTTTTTTTCATATTTGTGACATCGTGACAGGCCTATTCACTTTTATTACCTGTTTGCCACGTGTCATATTGTCCTAATTTATTTTTATTGCATGCTGTATTTATTATATGCTGTTTTATTTTGCAGAATGTTTAAACCGTCACAATTTATAGAATTGTTAGTAGCCAGAATGAATTTTGTGAGTACCCCTCCCCCGTGCATTAATGCCACTATAGCGTTGCAGGAATTTTGTAAATAAATATAAACAAACATTGTATGTGCTATATCTTGCTCACCGAAATCTTATTGACTACTGCTGCTGAAGACGTTATTATGAATTCATTAGGAACCTAGCGAGTACGCAAAAAAAAACAAATTCAAGCTTCCATGATTCACTCTAACAGGTGAACTTCACCCTAACTTCACTCTAACAGGTGAACGTTAGAAAATGGGACACATCTTCCTCTTAAATCATGCCTAGAACTGCAAGAGTTTTGAGCTGTGATAGGATTTGAGTGAAATACAGAATTATAATGCTGTTCAGCTGCTCCATTATTCAAGTTTTTTTCCTCAAATGGAGTATTTGTCACCTGATAAGTGTCTTCTTTAACTCTTCTGAATTCACAAAGTTTTCTTCTAAAACCAAGATTTGTTTGCAGCGAGATTCGTGCGGTTGTTTCACCATTGGCAGGGAATTCGAATTGATTGAAATGTGGGTTTTAACATCCCAAAACCACCATATGATTGTGAGGGACGCCGTATTGGAGGGCTCCGCAAATTTTGACCACCTGGGGTTCTTTACCGTGCACTTAAATCTGAGCCCGTGGGCCTACAGACTTTCCGCCTCTAGGGAAAAACAGCCGCTGCAGCCGCGAATAGATCCCGCGAGCTGAGTACCTTAGCCAGTATACCACCGAAAAAAGTTTTAAATAAGTGTTTGATTCGTTGAATACACCATTCAGTAGCTGAGTGTAAAGTGCTGAATAAAACTGCTTAGAAAATCTTAACTTTGTGACAAACTGCTTCTTGGCATAATAATAAATTAGCCAAGACAGGCAACGAATTTGTTCTTGGCTTTCTCTGCGCCTACTTGAAAGCGTCCTTACCACAGCATACACAAAGAAAAAGCAAGAACATTCTCTCAAATGTATGTCAACTTTGTCATTGTATACTGAAATATATGCTCAACAAAATGTGTTTTTAACTTGTTGCTCATTGTTAACTTGTTGTTACATGTACATTTAGGGGCAAGTGGCAGCTTCAAGAATCGTTTTAAAAATATTCACAAATACAGTTTCAAATGAATAGAACAGAAGACTGCAATTTTGGTGCAAACAAAACATTGTTATGTAGAATTGGTTTCATGTGTGACGAGATTGGTTGTGACTGAATGTCGAGAAATCAAGGTAAACATACATGATGAAATTGTGAAAGGAGTGTGTTTAGCGGAAGCAACATGATTATTATTTGGCCTTAACCTATATATGAGCATTTTATTTCTTATTGAGTGCCTGTGCAGGGATAAAAACCGCTAGTTATAAATCGGGTTAAAACGGCTGCCAAGAATAAGATATCAACCATACAATTTATTATTCTATAAAAATTGTCACCGAATATTAGCTTGGAGAATCTTGAGGAATATGCAAAGTACGATAAATGATATGTATGTTTATGTGTGATATGTGCATACACTCTCGGGGCCTTAGCACCTAGAGCAAGTTATATATCTCCTCGTGTGTGTCACATCAAACTATGTATATAACAGCGCATTTCTAGCATGAATGACTACCATATTGTAGCGATGCTGAGGCAGACAGGCTAAAAAACAAGCGTCTTTATTAGGGCAAACTTGTGCCCACGAGTCTAATGACTATGGTAGTCGAGTCCGAGTAGCCGAGTGGCACAAATTCAACTATCTTCCTCTTCCTCGTAGGCCAAGAACACGAACGTGGCGCATGCCAGCCGGGTCTTGCTGGTGCTCTTGCCACGATGATTGCGGCGGGCTGCTTGAACGTGGCCCGCCTGTCGCCGCATTATCCCTCACCTCAGACGCATCGTCCCGATGCTTGAGAGAGTGAAATAATACATGCGCACTATCACTCGTTTTCCGACGATCTGTCATGATAGGGTTTCATGCAGACTACGTGTACCACTTCCATGCAATTGCGGCGTCTTCAGCTCACGTGTCCCGCGGATCTGACTTCATAAGTGACGTCGCTGAAACGGTTGAGTACTTCATAAGGGCCCATGGACCATTCGAAGGCTGCATGACACCATCCGAAAGCATTTCTTCCACTTGCTTCTTAATGATCTCCCGTTCTTTCGGTGACACTCGATATAGATGCTGGCATATAGGCCTCGTGTGGTCTTGCATTTTAATTCTGGGTTTCGTAATTGACGTGCGCTGGACCTTCGAGGCAATTGAAAAGCAATCAGAGAATTTCTTTAAAAGGCGTAAATCTGTTTCTTTTGACTGTCCGGAAGGCTCTGGTTGACGGTCACGGATGTGTCGATGTTGCAGGCCACTGGTCGAGGGGTTGACGTCGTTAAGCTGCATAGTTCGGTCGCCATACAGAAGTCGTGTAAATAGGCAATAGCCGTGCCTCGAGCGACGTGTTGAAGTTCATTGGAGAAATTCGTAAGTAGAACTTCTGCACGGCCATTCGTCAAGTGAACAAGACCCCGAGCTACGCAGACACCTTTTTTCAAAAACAGCCCTACATTTGTAACCGCTATGCCTTCGCGTTTGTAAAATGCGTCATTCTCTACGAGCACGTTTATACTGCAGCGTTGCGGCACAGTTACGTCATCATGAACAACGCGTAGAGCAGTTAGGCGTCGTTCCTCAGATTCCTCTACAGGTATAGCTCGTTCAGTGGAAAATGACACGCTGAACCTACGCAGGTTAATTACGGCGCCATTAGCTCGCAAAAAATCCATTCCTATAATGAGGTCCCTTGAACATTCCGGTAGCACAACGAAATCGGCAACGTAAATAAAGCCCCGTATTTCAAGTCTTGCAGTGCATCTGCCAAGGGGCGTAATAATGTTACCACTTGCCATGCGTATCTGTGATCCACTCCACTGTGTCACAACTTTGTTTAGCTTTTCACCATATTGTGACTTATCACTGAATAATCAGCACCGGTGTCGACTAAGGCATTCAGCTCCCATCCTTTCATTCTCAACCGCAAATCTGAAGTAACCCTTTCGTTGCTGCGCCCATTTACCGGAAATACACCGTCGTCGCCCTCAAGCCATATTGGAGGATCTTCGTAACTGATGTTATCACCAACCTCACCTACACAGGTCGCTTGCTTCAGTTTTCCGGGAGTGGACGTGGAGAGCGATCACCAGGCTGCCTCGAAGGTGCACGTGGGCTGGATGACCGGTAGCGCATAGGCGATGGTGACCGTGACCGATGTTGGCGTAGAGGTGGCGAGTTCTGCCGCGTGGACAAGTACTCCTCAATCTCCGCTGGTCGTTCATCGTTTCGGGGGCACGGTGCATACGACGAGAAGCCTCTTAATCCAGCCTGTCGGTAAAGGCAGAATCTGTACAAATGACCCGCTTCGCCACAACGGAAACACAGAGGCCTGCGCTCGTGATCACGCCAGACGTCACTTTTCCTGGGCCTAGGCTCCACATAGCGATGCGTGCTACGTGCTCCTGGGGGCAGATAGGTAGCCGTTGGTTCCCGTGGACGAGGTGCGCTGCGTGCTGCAGGTGGGAGAGAAGTCGCCGCCATCGCAACTGCTGCATTGCTGTGTACTGTGGGTAGTCTGAGAACTTCAGAGTACGTTCGGATAGGTCAAACCGGCTGCAGCTCACGCTCTGGTTCTCGTATGACCTGCCCCAGTTCGTCACGATTAACGTCTGTAACAGATAGTGCAGTTGGAGTCTGGGGCACTTGCAGTGTGCTCAGTTCTTCCCTAATAACTGATCTAATGAGCTCTCGCAGGGCTTCAACGTCATTTCGCACGCCTCCAGAGAATACCTGTGCAGATGCGAGGTCAAGATTCCGGTTGTACTGCCGAGCCCGCTGTTCCAGTGTTTTTTCGATGGCCGTCACTTCCGAATAAAACTCAGCAACTGTGCTTGAAGGGTTTCGGACGAGAACGGCGAACAGCTCTTGCTTCACACCGCGCATTAGATGGCGTGCCTTCTTATCCTCTGCCATGTTGTAATCCGCACGCTTGAACAGACGGACCATGTCCTCAATGTACATGGCAGCACTCTACTTTGTGAGCTGGTTCCTGGATTGAAGAGCAGCTTCCGCTTTTTCTTTTCGGTCTATGTTCGCGAACGTAGCCACCGCTTGTCGTCAAAATACCTCCCAGGTAGACAACGAGGTTTCATGGTTCTCAAATCATGTCTTTGCGAAGTCTTCCAGGGCGAAGTATACGCGACGGAGCTTCCCTCTTTCGTCCCACCCACTCAAGCTCGCCAGTCTCTCGAGCAGGTCCAACCAATCTTCCACGTCCTCGTACGAGTCGCCGTGGAATACTGGCGGCTGGTTCGCTTGACTGATGAACACTTGTGCCGGTGTTACCTGGCTAGTCATAGTGGCGGCGTCCATCGTTTCACTTCCCCTTGGTTTGAAGTGGAGAAGACTGAACTCAGGTGAGTCACCTCGAAGACGGCGACTTGCCCTCTGGTGTACAGGAGTCACTTCCACGGGATTGACAGGCTGGTCATCGGGGCTACGCTGTCTTGAGCTCGCGGGGCTTCGATTCATTACCCAGCACCTCCGCCAGAAATGTAGTGATGCTGAGGCAGACAGGCTAAAAAACAAGCGTCTTTATTAGGGCAAACTTGTGCCCACGAGTCTAATGACTATGGTCGTCGAGTCCGATTAGCCGAGTGGCACAGATTCAACTATCTTCCTCGTCCTCGTAGGCCAAGCGCACGAACGTGGCGCATGCCAGCCGGGTCTTGCTGGGGCTCTTGCCACGATGATTGCGGTGGGCTACTTGAACGTGGCCAACCTGTCACCTGTCGTGGCATTATGCTACACATTCCAGCTTGGTACAATATATATTACCTGCCATTATAAGCCTTATCATCTACTTAGTGCTTCCCAGCGTTATAGCAATGGTGGGCAGAGCCTCCCATGATTGCTCACTATTTAGCCACTAATTCCCACCATCGTTTCCACTTTACCCATCTTCCGTACACCGTGCCCCAGATATGTCTTGGCTTATCCATCATTATTTTTCACTACGTCCTACCATTACTGTCATAATTTCCACTATACCCACTATTATCACCCCTACGCCCAGCAAGTTTTCCAGTATCCACTTTGGTAAATTTTCTGATAGGAAGTAAAATCATCAATTTACCACAGTGGCAGACGCTTCAGTGTGTTTACCCTTACCCCTCTATGAAAAGACACAAGCCTATGTAACAGCGAATTTGGACTGTCCATAATGGCACAAGTGACAAGTAATCTTTGGCTAACTTTTTTATGTTTATGGTAGTAACACTTCATGCGCACATATGAATATGCTGTATCTGATCCTTAGACAACTAGAAGTTTATCAACGGTAGCATAATAATGAACGGGAAAATTACTAGAGCTTATCAAGTTTCCGCGAAAACGATGACTCCAGACCATGCATAGAATGCCAACGGCATTTCGAAGGCTCCGCCATCTCTCGACCACTGCCAGAGATAATTTTTTAAGCCTACGAGAGGGCAAATGCTTGCCCCGCGCCTTCCATTTCGAAGGTCTTGTTTTTTTTATTCTCCCACTAGTTACTCGGAGAGGGCGCAGCATGCAGGCCGAAATTTGTCTCTGTCGTCACATCGACTTCTTTTAGTTGTTTCGCTTTAACGTTTGTTTACATTCTATTTACGCGCTTACCACAAGTATGACCAAAAGCCATGGAAACAGTACAGTGCTAGCCCTTCGATGACAATGTTTTTGATGCGGTAATGACTGTCGGACTTGCGTTACGCACGTTACAACGCGGGTCATGAGAAAGAAATAAAAGAAGATGATCCGATGGTGTTCTTTCGTGAGCGATGTCAGTGGCTGTTGGCGTCAAGCCACCTACATTGCTTGAGCGGAGGAACTAGCGCTAGTGTGCGTGAATTTACTATACCCTTGTAACATGCTCTGCGTATACATACTTCTCTGCTACAGATACGTCTCGCGATTCGCCTTGCTGGTCAACTTGCGGTCAATGTGTCACATTTGTGCTTTTTGACGCTGTGGCTGTGGTGGTTCCTGTTTCTCTGGAATACTCTTTTCGCAAAGATGAGTGAGAGTGCTAGTAATTACCTGCTGTGCATTGTAGTTACAGAAGTGCATTTTGTGCTGAGTTTCGCTTAGCAAAGCAGAAACATCTGGACGAGACAGGCATACTGCATGCGTACATCATCCCGTCATAACTCCCCGTGCGGGCATGGGCAATTCAAAACGCATGCTATTGAGAATGTTGGTTTCATTGACAGACACCATTTGGTTTTACTGACGGAAACCAGAAAAGCTTAGTTATGATGCTATTTACCATTTGTGATAATTGTAACCCAGTATGAAAAATAAACGCTCGGTAAAAGTTTGCAGCCTGTTTCGGTGTGTACTTTCACCTGCCGGGGTAGCTTAGCCCCAATTGGTATCTTGTGACTTTGCTCGATGATGCAGGTTTGGCTTATGGATATGGTGGCCGTATTTGGATGGGGGCAATGTGCAAAGAACACCCATGTGCCTATGTTTGGATCCATGGTGAAAAAGCTTTAGTAGGTCTAAATTTATCTACAGACCCCACCCCCCGGCGTGGCTTATAATCATAGGTGGATGCAGCACGTTGAACTCCAGCAAATGTATATGATCGTGCTTTCATGTGTGGACTGTGCAGTGGCGTTATGTTTGCTAGGATGTTGAAAAATTACCTGTGATGCTTCTTTATGTGCCTCATTGAATTGATGAGTGCTATTAGTGCCGTACGAAACTAAACACACGTTCGATTAACAAGTGGACACCAAGAAAATCCATTATTTGTGTATAGTCTAAGGTATCGATAAAGCAAGTCTGTTTAGGGAAGCAGAGCTCCTTGCGTTCCTGAAAAATTGGTAGAATAAAACAACACGAGACACACACGGATGTGTTGGGAGCATCCCGCGACTGCCTGGTGATAAAAAAGAAATGGTTGGTGTTGTTTATCACTAAAACAAAAGAAGAAACGTCACTGTAGCATTGATTGCATCAATCGTAGGTAAAAGTAGTCGCACGCGACTGGCCGCAGCCGACCAGGCTAGGCTCGGTGTGCGCATGCATGCGTACCAGACCCCATTGTTGAGTAGAAACTGGAACACCGAAAAAGAAACTTTTCTCATCTTGTCGTTACCGCGATAGGGCGCAACGGGTAAACCACTCAAAAGGAAGAAAGTCACTGTGCTAAAGGAGAAATGGAGCCCGTTGTTCCATTCACGGTCCCTTAATTTTCCTAGAATGCAGCACGTTTCTTTTTTTATTCCTGGGGTCTCTACAAAGCTTCAGTTTTCGTGGAGCGTAGAATACGGCCGGGCATGTTTACACTTCGTGCTTGCATTTACAGCAGTTTGATATGCACGGCGTGATGCTTTGTTGTGATGTATACAACACCAGAGTCGCCGCTTTGAACAGCGCTGGTAAATGTGTTACATCGCTGCGCAGTTGCCATGAAATATATGAGCTCCAGTTCCCAATCGCCCCTCTCAACGTAGACCAAAATACAGCAGTCACTTGATGTCGCCACACTAGCAACACAACACTGGCAATTCTTGCGCACCCAAATACTTGAGCCGTACTTTTAGGTCAAGGAAGTGAGTGCGACCCTAGCATGCCTAAAGTTTTGCCTTCTACATGCATGGAGCCGAGCCCCAGCAAGTTTCACTTTCGCCCTTCTGTTCTAGCACTATGATTTTCCCCAAAGATAAGGCCGACCGGCCGAGTCTGTACAGATTTTATTGGCACTGCTGGCTTTCAAAATACACAACTTCGACGAGTAAAAATGGAAATACAGCCCAGCCGTGGCATCATGTAACCTAAAAAAGCATTTTTATTGTGTATCGCGTTCGCGCAAAAAGTGAAGTGGTTGCGCAACTTCCACCAAACATATGACTTCCCTCACCGACAGCCGGCCGTCGAACTCACCGACACTTGTCTGACACTTATGAGAGTACATGGAGTTGTCACTTCGTATGCTTACTGAACCAATATGATAGAGGAAAGTTCCCGGTGCACTGCATTCATTTCGTCCAAGCCGTTATGAAATTTTCGCTAACGAAGGAGCTACAGCAGTGTGCTGGCACGATAGCGCTGACACGATTGCAAGAAAACCATCACAATACTCCATCAATTCTGTGGGCGTATCTACCAATTGAGTCTAGAGGCATCATAAAGCCTGAGCAGATGTCATCCTTTAGAACGAGTGAGAAACGGACAATAAACTTCACAGTAACCGCCGGTAAACTGTACCTGCTCCTCAGTCAACTTGTAAGGAGCGAAGCTCCTTAAGGCATGGGCTGTGCGTCCCTTGCATGTACTCACCTCTCGTTTAGTTCTTGCAGCGTTTACTAGATGGCGGTACTTGTGGCTTGTGTGTTTGTGTGTGTAGTTTGTGTGTTAGTTTGATTTTTGTTTTTTGTTGTTTTTTTCTTTTGCTACCTCGTGGGGGAGGTGCACGTACGTTGAACACGCAATTTTTTGTAGTAGAACTTAGACTTTCTCTTTTTCGTAGGGCAGGGCTCGAGTTTTGTAATTATCGAGTGAGACAAGTCATAGAACAATTGGTGACGGAAAGACATAGTTAAAAAGACTGTGAAGTGTTCAGGATGTGGAGTTGGTTTGAAAGTGGACCCAAGTGTAGAAGTGGAAGGAGAAGAGGCTGACGCGAAGTGTAGGCGATGGGAGGTCGAGAAAAAAATGGAAAAAATGATGGTTACCCAGAGTGACATGCTGATGAGAATCACCGAGCTCGAGATTGCATTGGCGACATAGCAAGAGAAAATGAGGGCTATGAGAGAAAAGCTGAAGTCTGCCGAGGAAGCACTAGCCATGGTAAACAGGGCAGCGGCCTATGGAGACAACAGAAGGGAACCGGCAGCCAGAACTGCGGAAGAGAAAGAGCAAGCAAGTTAGGAAAAAACAGGTTCAGCCGGTTAATTTGTCACAAGGCTCAGCTTCAGCGAAGTAGTGGTGGGGCTGGGAGGGGACAAAGCAGCCGGGGTCACAGGTGCAAGTAATCCCCAGGTGCAGGGCGCTCCAGCTGAAAAGTCACAGCATGTGATAATCGCCGGGGACTCGAATTTAAATCGAAGCACACAACCCATCAAAAAGAGGGTAAGAGGTGACAAGAGGGTTGCAGTAGGGGCGTTCCCAGGACGCAAGCTGCAAGCGGTCATGAGGCAAGCGAGCGCAAACTCAAAACTACAGCTAACAGACGAAACCTCGTGATAATTTCACGCGGTTTAAATGATGTCTTAAGTTAAGATACAGCAGGACTTGCAACTACACTGGCGAAAGGCGTCGATGACATGCGCGCCACTTCTCCTCAGGTAGAGGTAGCGATATGCACGATACCAGAGGTACCGGTGCGTGATAGCAACCTGCAAAGAGCGGTTGTCAGCGCAAACCAAGAGATATGGCGGATGAGTCGAGAGAAAGGCTTTTAGGTGGTGGAAATAAAGAGAAATGCATAGGTGGGGTGGTTTTCAACGAGACAGAATTTACTTCGATGGGCGGCTAGGTCATGAGGTGGGTTGGCGACTTGCAGGACGCGCAGAAGCTTTTTAGGGGGGGCAAGCGGGCCCTTCGGGGTGCAGGATAGCTTGTAACAAGAAAAACAACCAGGGAGACTCTTTAACAGGTGGTATGGACAGATACGATTCCAAAGTGGCACCAGTATCTAAGATAGGTAGAGTCCGGTTCACAAATAGACGTGGCCACGAGCGCCAAGCCAATTCAGACATAGGGTATATTAACGTGCAGGGTGGTAGGAACGGGCTGAAGTGGGAAGAGATAGAAAAACAGCTAAGGGAGGAGAGGCCGATGGCATACGGTTTTGTAGAAACACATCTCAGGGACAAGGAACAACCTCCTTACAATGCGGACTACGCGTGGCAATATTGTAAAAGAACAGAAGGCAGCAGAAAGGCGGGTGGTATTTGGGCATTCAATCATAAAAGCACAGCCTGGAAAAGGGTTAAGCAGGAGTGCAAGGAACACTTATGGCTAAAAGGGAAAGTGGCAGGGCAAATGACACTCCTTGGTTTCATGTACTTGTGGACGGGAAAAGGCCAGAGAGGAAAACCAGACAAAGGTAGTGTGTATATCAAAGGACATTCAGGAGTTAGGAGGAGAGTGCGAGATAACTATATTAGGAGATATGAATGCACACATAGAAGATATAGATGGTGTTGTGACTTTCTCTATTCATCCCTCGCAGCAGAATAGCAGTCATCATCATTATTGAGCCTGCTCACGAGCTGACGCTTGACCTCGTGGCAGCGCCGGCTCAGCCTTGTCTTTTTTTTTCTGCTTTAGTTCCATTAAAGCCTTTCATCTGGCAAGACGTGTTTTTGCTTGATGTGAGCCACGAAGCAGCAGAAAGGCTCAGAGGTCCAACACATGGTGCCAAAATCCCGAGACCTTTGACGACGCCAACATCATCGACTTAGAAGCCGAAACACCTCGGAAGACGGCGCCTGCGATCTTGGCGAGATACATCGACTGCGAGAGGCAGAATAGACTGATATCTCAGACGACGCCACAGCCTGCGGTCCCAACTGGATGTCCTGTTGTCCTAGGCGGAAGACCACTTGCGAGGAAATCAAGCCGCGACGGCAGCAGCAGTAAGTGTATTCCTCGACTGAATAAGCTCATTTTATGGTCAGATAGAGAAAATGGATGAGGCAATTTTGTGGAGACGCCAGAGGACCTGTTTGACAGCGAGACGTTAGACGCTGGAGAATACCGCGACAAGGTTGTTAATCTCACAGCGAATCTACGAGTCAAGCTGAATGAATGTTTGGCTGCTCCATCCCCTCTACTTACGAACGTTCACCCGTTATCGTCTGACAGAAGCCAGCTTCCCCAACTAGAACTCGTAAAATTTGATGGTAACCGCATACTATGGCCGAGATTTTGGGTGAAGTTTACATCAGCAGTACACAACAACAGCGAGTTAAGCACAGCTTACAAGTTCAACTACTTGAACAGTTTGGTTACCGGAGCGGCCGCGTCGGCCATATCGATATTACAAGCTACCGAAAAGTGCTACAAAGACGCTATTGAAACTTTAAGTAAGCGTTTTGGAGATGAACAGATCATAGTGCACGACCATTTGCAAGGTTTGCTGGATCTAAAGCCGGTGTCGTCGTCAGCAGACGTTCGTAAGCTCAGGCAACTTTACGACAAGGTACAGGTTTATATTCGAAGACTCAAGGCACTTGGCACAAACTTGACAACTTATTGCTCCATGCTTCGGGAAATTCTGCTAAGAGTTCTACCGACGGACATGGTGCTGCGTTTTCACGAGATGCACAAGGCATCCGCGTCGGCTGCATCCTCTTCGAATATGCAAGGCAATTCAAACCGCGTAACGGTTCCAGAAGATAACGATCTTCGAATGCTTCTGGAAATCTTGAACTTCAATTCACTTGTAGGGAAGCTGTTTCTGAACAAGACGTAACAGAAACTCGTCGAGCCCCAGATAAAGGAGGACTAAAACACAGTCATCCACGTGACGTTTCCACGACAGCTGCTCTACAAAGTTCAACAAAATGTCCACAACAATGTCTGTTCTGCCGGTCTGAAAAGCATCCTGCCGAAGTCCGTGATACGAAGAATATCGACTTCTCAAAAAAAGGGAGATGCTCATCAAAGCTGGACGATGCATTCGTTGCCTAAAGTAGGGCCACATGGCAAAAGATTGCAGAAGCCGGTTAAAATGCGGCAAGTGCGTAAGAAGGCACGGAACATCTGTTTGCGCATCCCACGACATCAAAATCGACAAGAAGGCGATGTCTGCATCGGTCAATCTGGTGTCCAAGCAGGCAAGGTCAGTCGGAATGCTGCAGAGTCTAACAGCCACCGTATTGAGCACCAAATCATCCGGTCGCTACCGAGTCCTTTTTGATGGCGGAATTCAGCGAAGCTTCATTACAACCAGAGCTTATGGAAGACTTGGATGCAAACTAATAGAAGAGGAAACGTTAGCTATCGGTGTGTTCGGGGGCGATAACATACGGAAAACCATGAAGAAGGTACATGTATCGATCCTCCCTGCGAACCAGAAGCTTCCGATTTCAATAGAGACGCTGGTGGTGGACACGATATGCACTGAATGCATTCTGGTACCAGAAGAAAACGTCATAAGAAAAATGAACACGATGCACTTGGATACGCGAGCTCTCTCTTTACAAGGAGTAGAAGACAAACAGATTGCGGTCTTTATTGGATCAGACTATTATTGGGATATAGTAACGGGTGCTGTGAAGCTTGTGTTCGAAAAAATTAAAGCTGCCAAGACGAAACTGGAATGGACTGTGCAAAGACCATTGTCTACTGCAGCCAATGTTACACAGAGTGCCAGTATTGCAGTCCTACGACCCACAGTGACCAAACAAGATATCTCGAAACTTTTGAGTCGTTTCTCGGATATAGAAAGCACCAGTATACAGGCCGAAAATGAAGAAACGACAGCCGCTGAATCGGTGCTGGCAAATTTTGAGAAGAAAATCAATAAGAAAAACAATCGATATGAAGTGGCGCTACCGTGGAAGGAAAGGATTAATCTGGGTGAAAACTACGCAGTTGCACTCAAACGTCTGCACAGTTTGATGAATAAGCTTAACAAAGACATTGAGCTTTTAAAACGATACGAAGCAACTATTCGAATGTACCTCGAAGAGAGATATGCTGAAAAAGTACCTTCAAAAGAAGACCAACCAATTGGATCCCGGTAATATATGCCACACCGAGCCGTCTTACGAGAGGACCGATCTACTACGAAGGTACGCATCGTGTTCGATGCTTCGTCTCACGAATCCGGGATGAAGTCCTTAAATGACAATCTAGAAGCCGGTCCAAATCTAAATCCCGACATAGTGACGCTACTGCTTCGTTTCCGACGCTACAAGATAGCAATGAATGCTGATGTTGAGAAGGCGTTCCTTCAAATTGGCCTGCAAGAACACGAAAGAGATGCACTTCGCTTCTTGTAGTTCAAGACTTCATCTCAAGTGGACAGAGCACTGCCGGAAACAGAAGTTTGGAGAATGACGAGAGTGCGCTTTAGAGCTACTTCAAGTCCTTTCCTTTTGACTGCCACTTTAAAGCACTACTTCAGGTCAGAAGAAAATCGCTTTCCTTCGACAGCCCGGCTATTGCAAGACTCCTTATATATGAATGATCTTCTTATTGGCACTGACACCATTGAACAAGCTATTCAAATGCATAAAGAGATCATTGAAATTTTCAAAGATGCTGCAATGAACATTCGTCAATGGGCCAGCAACTACCCCGTTGTATCTGCCGTCTTCGTAAAAGGAATCACTTCATCCGAAAAATCACTCTGCTCACCTTCTAGATCTCTGAAAGTTCTGGGACTTAATTGGAACAAACAGACAAATACCTTTTCGTTTATGCCCCAGAATATTCTACAGTTTATAGAGGAGCATCGAATTACCAAACGTTTTGTGCTCCAAGCTGTTGCAAGGATATACTACCCTTTGGGGTTTCTGTCACCCTTTATAGTAAGGGCAAAGATCTTCCGACAAGATCTCTGGAGGAAAAACCTCGGGTGGGATGACAGCATGCCAATGAAGCTGTCAGCTGTCTGGAAAAATGGAGCAAGGAGGTAGCCATGCTACATGACATCAGTATTTCCAGGTTCCTCACAGCGGGCAGCGGAGGCGCTTATCAAAAGGCAGAACTGCACATCTTTTTCGACGCTTGTGAGTCAGCATAAGGTGCTGTAGCCTACTTTCGTACCATCGACTCAAGTGGTACCGTCCACACTATACTATTAATGGCAAAGACAAGAGTTGTACCGTTAAAGACGCTTACCTTGGCAAGGCTGGAATTAATGTCAGCTTTGCTTGCAGCCTGCTTATATGCCTACATCATCAAAAACTGTGACCTGGGCATTGGTGAAGTAACATTTTGGTCAGATTCCCAGATTACCCTTTGCTGGATTTACAAGGACCCCGTTTCTTGGAAGGCATTCGTACGGAACAGGACGCAGGAGATCAAAAATTTGGCAGAATAATCTCGACGGCGATTTTGTCCCGGAAAGGAAAACCCTGCAGATTTGCTCACTCGAGGCTTGACTGTACACAAACTGAGTAAATCACAGTTGTGGCGGTATGGACACGGATGGCTTGTTATGTCTCATACATTTTGGCCTGAATTCAGGGGAACCTTGGCCTCGAAAACGAAATACTCGAGGCAGCTGAGACGGGGCCAGAAATCAATATCCACGCTGTTAACACGAGAGCATCGATGCCAACGCTGATTGATAACGAACGATTCAGCAGCCTCACAAAACTTGTAAGAGTAACGGCATGGGTTTTCGGTTATGTTAAAAATTTGAGGAAGGAAAGCGATAGGTTCGCGGAGCTGTCTGCTGAAGAAATTCAACAGGTGGAGTGCTAGTCGATTCGCGTAGAACAGAGAGCTCACTTTGGTAACGAAGCCAACTGCGTCGCAAACGAGAATGCTATTCCTTCCCAAAGGCCAGTTGGACAATTGATATTGTTCCTCGACAACAACGGGCTTCTTCAGGTACAAGGTAAAGTTCACAATACGGACGACTCGTACGGTTCTCGCCATCCAATCCTCCTACCGAAAGACTGTCACCTCGTTCCTTTATTCATCAATCTTGCTCACGAAAAAGTCTTTCACGAATAAGTACGAGACACACTGACTCAAATACTGGATTCCACAATTACGACAGCTGGGAAAAAAATACGACGGTGTGTCATCTGCCAACGCCTACAGTCTAAACCAGTTGAACAAGTTTCACCTTATATGCCCCAGGATCGTTGTAAACAAACGCCTCCGTTTCTTGTAAGGGGAGTAGACTTTGCGGGTCCACTTTACATCAAAGGGCATCTTCACCAGCGCTCTTACATCGCTCTTTTTACTTGTGCTGTAACAAGAGCTGTTTACTTGGAACTTGTTGAAGATTTGGCGACGGTGGCTTTCCTTTGTGCACTTCGGAGATTCGTATCACGTCGAGGCCTCTGTCACACAATGTACAGCGACAATGCCCGAACCTTCGTTAAAATGTCCAAAGATCTAGAGAAGTTCTGGCGAATAATTCGGTATCCCGATGTACTTGCATATTTCTCTTCCTCGAAGATTCAGTGGAAATTCATTTGCGCGAGTGCTCCTTGGCGGGGCGGACTTTACGAGAGACTCGTAATTTCTGTGAAGAGCTGCTTGAAGAAAATGCTTGGTTGACGTTTGGTAAATCAGACCGAGTCGGTCACTTTACTAACGAAAGTGGAAGCAGTAATAAATTCTCGCCCTTTAACATACGTGTACAATGATGTAGATGAGCCGTGCCCCCCATCTCCAGCAGATTTTCTCGTTGGAGGAAGACTGACAACGCTACCACCTTAAGGCCTCAAAATCAAAACCGAGTCGACCAACGACCTACTGAAGAAACTTCGGAGCAAAAGAGAAGAGGATCTCCAAACTTTCTAGTCTCGTTGG
This sequence comes from Rhipicephalus annulatus, assembly GCA_013436015.1. Taxonomy (NCBI): domain Eukaryota; kingdom Metazoa; phylum Arthropoda; class Arachnida; order Ixodida; family Ixodidae; genus Rhipicephalus; species Rhipicephalus annulatus. The sequence continues at coordinate 258,639 of WOVY01000213.1, read as the reverse complement.
TTAAAGGAGTACCTCAATGAACTCGGGAATTACACATTCAATTAAGCAAAAAGAAATCACATATTGAAGGAAGGCAATGTAGTTCTACTCGGAGAAAAACATTGTCCCAGGCCACTGTGGACCTTGGTTCGCACAGAAGCACAGAAGAACAGATCGGTGGACGTGACGGCATCGTTAAGGACTTGCTTTCTACGCTTGCCCGATGGCACTGTTGTGAAGCGTCCTGTGCAGCTACTCTACCCATTGGAAGCCAATTAGCGTCATCTGTCGGCGTGAGAGACTCTTGTGACTTTCTTTATTCATTCCTCGCAGCAGAATAGCAGTCTTCATCATTATTGAGCCTCCTCACGAGCTGACGCTTGGCCTCGTGGCAGCGCCGGCTCACCCTTGTCTTTTTCTTTCTTCTTTAGTTTCAATAAAGCCTTTCATCTGGCAAGACGTGTTTTTGCTTGATGTGAGCCGCACTGCAGCTGAAAGACTCAGAGGTCCAACAGATGGGTATACCGGCCCGACAGGCAAAATGATCATGGATATGTGTGAAAGGCTGGATTTGATGATTTCCAAGAGTATCGAGAAGTGTGAAGGGTAAATAACATGGAAGGTAGGAAGGCCGCAGTCGACGATAGATTACGCACTGATACCACATTGGATGTATGATAAGCTCTGGGGAATGCACATCGATGAAGGTGGCTCCAGAAGTCTGGGTAGTGATCTCAAACGTATCAAGCTAAGTTTTGAAATAGCAGTGAAAGTGGGAAGGAGACAAGAAGAGCAACTACAGAAAAATTTTTATTCAGAAAGGCAAATTGAAATGGCCACTAAACAAGTTAAAATGTAATCACTGAGGATAATAAAAGAGTGTGGACATACACGAATATAATTAGACTGTTTGAGCTAGAGCTTGCTAAGGCACGTGACAAGTGACCCTGGAAAAGAAGACACAAACCCAAAAGTTGGTGAGATGAGGAAGGTAAGAGAGCCATAGCAAAACGTCAGAAGCCTCTAGGAAACACAGACATGCTAAGCAGTGGGGTGAATCAACAGATGATGTGAAAAGATAATGGGAAATATTTGTAAGCTTTAGAAGGGATCCATCTCTTCTGATCAATGAAAAGGTTAGAAGAAAGGAAGCCCAGTGGCTGGCAGAAGTACATAAAAAGATAGAAAGGCAGCTGCGAAATTTTAGAACCAACTAAACTTCCTAAGAAATAAGACGAGCCTAGAGCAGAGGTTTATAACTACAGCTCAAGGTGCTAGGCTAGAATGGGACAAAGCTATTGAATATATAAAAACAAGGGTGACGGAAAAATTTCAACACAGAAGCGCTTTATGCACTAAAATAGACAAGGATGAATGAAGGGGCGCCATGGCTACATTTTCACAACAAGAGTGGGAAAGGGCTGAGAAAAAGGTTCCTAGTAGTACATCAACAGGCCCAGATGGCATTCCACTTATGCTGATATAGACATTAGGTTCGAAGTTCCCGATGGATGGAAACCTAGCAGGATGAGCATGATCTATAAAGGGAAGAGGGACAAAGCTGACATAAACAACTACCGTCCTATCATAGTAACATCAGTGGTCTATAGGCGGGCGATGCAGATAATAAAGAAAGACTGCAGGCATGGATAGAGTATGAGGGGGTGCTGGAGAAACTGCAGAATGGGTTTCAGAAACACAGGAGGTTGGAAGACAATCTGTTCTCACTGACGCAGTGCATCGAAATAGCAGAAAAGGAACACAGGCCCGTGTGGCTAGCATTTTTTGATATCAAGGAAGCGTACGATAGCGTGGTTCAAGAGAAATTGTGGGGAATACTGGACACACTAGGCGTGGAAGATGTAGTCACTAATTTTTAAAGGACATCTATAAAAGTAACAAGGTAGTTATAAAGTGTGAAAAACAGGTATCTAAACCCACAGAGGTGAAACGGGGGCTTAGGCAGGGGTGTCCTCTGTCACCCCTGTTATTCATGATGCACCTACAAGGATTAGAGGCCAAATTAGAGGGAAGTAGACTGGGCTTCAACCTCTCTTTCGTCAAGCAAGGAAAACTTATTGAACAGGCACTACCAGCATTGAGGTACGCAAATGATATAGTACTAATGGCCGACAACAAGGAAGATTTGCAGAGTTCGGTAGACATCTGCGGTAATGAGGGAGATAGGTCAGATTTCAGATTCAGTAAGGAAAAATCATCAGTCATGATTTTCAATGAAAATGAATGTAGTGAGTTCAGAATACAGTAGGTCACGCTAGAGATAACAGATAAATACAAATATCTGGGCGTATGGATAAGCAATGGGGCCGAGAACTTAAGGGAACACGAAATATACGTGTCGACTAAAGGTAACAGTAATGCAGCGGTAATGATAAACAGGGCCCTGTGGAATTACAATAGGTATAATGTTGTGAGAGGAATGTGGAAAGGGTCATGGTTCCTGTTCTGACGTTCGGCAATGCGGTCTTGTCCATGAGATCAGAAGTTCAAGCAAGATTAGAAATTAGGCAACGTGGATTGGTAGGCTTGCCTTAGGAGCTCACGGGAATACACCAAAACAGGGAGTACAAGGTGCTATGGAATGGGCATCATTTGAGGGCAGGGAAGCTAGCAGCAAGATAAAATTTGAGAAGCAATTGAGAGAAATTGGAAAGGAGCGTTGGGCTAGGAAGAAATTCTGCTACTTTTACATGAAGAATGTCGATGTAAAATGGCGGAAGCGAACAAGAAAATTGACTGGTAAATATTTGGAAAACATCACGGGGCCAAACCAAAAAGAATTACCGGTTAAAAAGAAGGTGAAGGATGCTAAGACTGATATGTGGAGAATGGACATGATTAAGAAGTCCGCACTAAAGATCCATCGAACTTTTAGGCAGAAAATAGCCAAGGAAAGGATATCTGATAATACTCAGGGTAGTTCTCTACAAATTGAGGCCAGGACGGGAGTAATGCGAACAAAGACACATCGGGCCAAATACGAAGGGGTACACATGGTATGCAGTGCGTGTGGAGAGGAAGAAGAAACTGCCGAACACTTGATAATGTTCTGTGAAGGGCTTCACATTATAGTTCAGGATGATGGCGCAAAGTTTTTCAAAGCACTGGTGTTCAGGGACAGTGAGGGCAAAATATACTTCAGGCGGGTCGAATTAACTTCAAAGAGGTTATTTGACTGGTGGCTAAAATCAAAGCACGAGTGAAAATTGAACCCTTCGCTGCAAAGTACGAATCCTCAACCTGACTATTTAAGGAAAAAAATAAATCTAGTTTTTGGTTCAATAAGTATTACGGCTTGGTGGCTTTAGCCACCGCCCAATCTAAAGGGTACAGCCATATCCATCCATCCATTCATCCATTAAAAGATGCACGAAGTTATAAACTAGACGGCGGTACTTGTAGTTTGAGATGAAAGATGCGAGTTGTTATAAATTGTAATGTTGTCACATATGGCACGTGCCATTGGTGGGAGGTAATCGCTCGATTTAGAGTGGCGATGTACGTTAGGGGGGAGCGTTGTAATAAATACGAGTGGGCAAAATGTACGGAGAATTCATGGTTTACCAGGTTTATCTCCGGAGTTTTGCCCACTCATCATCATTCACTTCGTGGATATGGCGGCACTTTTTTTTCTTGCGGTCGTGAAGAAAAACAAAAACATAGCGCTTTAGTCATAATAGCAGTGAAAATTGCTACAGGCAGCAGTTGTCTGTGCTTAATAATTGGGCAATATTTAGTAGCTGGTGCAGATCCCATCTAGCTCCCGTATGCGACGTACGCGACCTACAAAACTGAAGTTGAACTGTCAGTCAGGAAGTTGACTAGTTGTTTTACAGTAAACTTTGTGCGTGTAAGTATGGCGTACTGGTCAGTGTGTTCATTTCAGAATGCAAACGTTGCACGTTTGAATCAAGTTACGTATTTTTTTATGAGTGGGTGCTTTTGCATCCCTTTCTGTAGAATTACTATTTTTATTGGCAGCTCGTCACTGTAGATTTAACGCCGTTTCGCACTCAAGCAGTGCTGGCACTCCAGCATCCACCATATGCCACCGTAAACCATGTGCCAGTAATATCTCGAGCATCATATTTGACCAAATTGGTTAATGGCCGAATCCACCATTAATATGGCGAACGTTTCTGCAACAGTGTTGTAGTTGTAGTACGTAAATTATATAACTGTAGTTTTTGAGACAGTCTGATAATAAAAGCACTCGGCTGCTGACCCGCAGGTCGTGGGTTCAAATCCCGGCTGCGGCGGCTGCATTTCCGATGGAGGCGGAAATGTTGCAGGCCCATGTGCTCAGATTTGGGTGCACGGTAAAGAACCCAGGTGGTCGAAATTTCCGGAGCCCTCCACTACGGCGTCTCTCATAATCAAATGGTGGTTTTGGGACAATGAACCGCACATATCAATCAAATCAGTCTGGTAATAAAGTGAAATGGCCTGCAACCACAAAAACATACGAGAAGTCAATCGTAATGTATTGATGAGTCTTTAGGAATACTGCGTTGTAATGAAGTAGCCTAGCTTATTTTAGCGCGCGTGCTGCGAGCCTTACGTATGTTTAGCTAGCGAAGTGAGTGATTCGTGCGGACAAAAATATATAGCGTACTGCAATATTATTAACAGACGTACCAAACATCTTGTATCTGCAAGGATGATTGATTGATTTGTGGGGTTTTACGTCCCAAAACCACCATATGATTATAAGAGACGCCGTAGTGGAGGACTCCGGAAATTTTGACCACCTGGGGTTTTTTAACGTTCACCAAATCTGAGCAAACGGGCCTACGACATTTCCGCCTCCATCGGAAATGCAGCCGCCGCAGCCGGGATTTGAACCCGCGACCTGCGGGTCAGAAGCCGAGTACCTTAACCACTAAACCACCGCGGCGGGGCGATATCTGCAAGGATGAATATTTATGGCTTACCATGTCACATTCTTGAGACATGTGGCAGTCTGTGAAGTGTCCAGCGGCACTTGATTCGGCAAGCTGAAAAAACAAATGAAATATCACACCTGCGTGACTATTACCGTTTTACACTGAGCTACTCATACAAGTGGCTTTGTGCTGTTTGGTTGAAGTATACAGTGTTATAAATAAATAATTCAATCTTGCGAGCGTCACTGTAGAATTATTTTTAGGCCACTTCAACTGGTTAACTTTACCAAAAATAGTGGCCAATCAGGGTTACTGATGGCAGTGCTTCAGACACGTTGGTGGACGTTTTGACAGGAGGACCTATCTTTGTCGAAGGTGGCTTGTCATCTTTGGCGTGTTGCTTAGAAGTATCTCAACAGTCACGTCGTCTCCTCGTAGTGGCGTGTGTCCCTGCTGATAATCGCAGTCTGAAAATAAAATGCCCATAAAGCATAAGAGTGCAGCCCTCAATTCAGGTTAGGTTGCCATGATACAAATTGTTCGCTTCTCCAAGGTTGGGGACAGAGAAAGCAGAAAGAGTAAAAAAATAAAAAATGAAAAACAAGTGGCTGTGATTTTTTGTCTTTTTTTGCCTGCCCTTGCCCGAACTCCCAAAGGAGACGAGTTTGTATCATCTCAACCTGACTTGAAATGAATGGAGGGATGCACTTTCCTGCTCTATCGATTTTTTTTCTTTTCAGACGGTGTTTAGCAACAGAGGCACGCGCCACAAGCAGAAGATGATGTCAGAACTAATCCCATTCAAAGCTTTATTCCCATCTTTCATAAAAGAAATAGATAAATAAACCTGTGCGAAAGACCTAACCTTGCATTGCATACCAGGTTTGCAGCCTATGTAAAATAAATAAATTGGGGCCATTTAATTGGGCTTGTAACCCCCATAAATCTAACTCGCCAAGGATGGCAAGGCACCTTTGACAAAGATAGGTCTAATCTCTCAAAAAGTCGGCCAGCCTCTGTGAGGCACTTCTATTGTTCACCTTGATTATCCCACAACGTGCTTCCATCAGTCAGCTCCCATAATAATTTTTTATTTGCCGAAAACGCAAACTATACTCAACATGATGGCATTAACGCCAAACTAAGCAAAGGTAATGTTGCTCGTGTTACAACAAATAACTCTTACCTTTTCATGTTCTGAAAAACGAATGCAATATCTCGAATGTTTTGGTAGTTTACCATACTCGTTATTGAAAACACTAAGGCAAACTTTGTGGTCTTTAAACAGACAACTGAACCGACATGAGGCTGGAGTATGTCACGAATGTGAACGAAAAGTTATTACAGACTGGCGTACCCATAGTAGGGCAGAACACTCGAGGGTTTTTCGCTGTGCATTTAAACTAACAGGCAATGTAATACGGCTAAATAGCAGCAAGTTTTAAAACATCACACCATCTCCCGCTAAAGCGAACCATGTATGGATGCGAAGCAGCGAGGAGATGGTTCGCTCAAGCGGAGACGGTGTACTTTACTGTCATGGGGTCGTGGAGTGGACGAAGGCAGCACGCTGTAGATCCAAGATAAAACTGTATTAGGCTTAATTTGGGGCCGGTGAATGGTGTCATGTTACAACAGCGATATACACTGGCACTGATAGCGGTGAACGGAGCGTTAACTGTCGACCAACTGCCATGGCAAGAAGTGCGTGGGCATTTATACAAGTGTTGTAGAATGTTCCAGCGTTATCGCTAGTGGCCGCGTCAGTTCCAGAAGAATCTGTAATGTTTGCGATGGAGGCGTAAAGGTTCCCAGAATATCTCGGTGGTGGCATGCGACTCCCCTGGAGCTGAAGAGACCATTGAAAACGTCCTCTGCGCTTGCTACGACACCCAGCAATGGCAGCTGCGGATGGTTTTGAACCAACTGGACTATAGACCATTTCCTGTGCACAATATTCTGGGCCTATGGGTTCGTGCTTCAATGGCGCAGAAAGCGAGTAAAGTGGTACTGCAATAATTGAACACAACAAATCTGTGTGATCGCATTCACTTAGTTACATTTAAAGTACGGTGAGTTGGTGATAGCTCATGTTTACTTTTCAAGCAGCGCACGTAAACAAGAGCAAGGAAAACGAAAGGAACTCCGCTGCACTCGCGTTTATTTCTCGAAATAAGTAAGAGCGTTTCTTAAAAAACTGTTCTTTCACTTGCGGTGTACTTTTATCAAATGGAAAGAAGAATTGTACTTACCACGATGGGGAATATGCATAGGTTCAAAAGTGGCCCCGATATTTAGCGCAATTTTCTTCAATTGAAATCAACTTAAACGGCCTTGCAAAAGACTTATTTACATTTGTTTACGATTACTTAGTTTCTGTGGAACACAGTGTGCTTAATAGGGTAGATAGTAAATACCTTAAAGCGTTAAAGGAACGCAGTGGGGGCCTAGAGTTTGCGTGAGAATACTTAAAAATGTCAACTTCAGTTCTTACACTTGTTATCATGTAAGCGAGACCATGCTTGCTGTCTATATAGTCAGCGATCATTGAAGTCGTTGCTCAACCACTCCTCCGGGCACTCAAAGACGTAAAAAACGGCGTGGCCGTCTCATGCCTCCACGCAGCCTTGGCAAAATCTTGTCGCGACAAAATTAATAATAGTTTAAATAAACAGGTTGCTAGATTCACAAGTGATAATTACGAAGAACGTATTCTGCACAGGTCAGCGCAGAAGTTGGTAAGCGCACACAAAATATGACATAGAAGAGTTTAGGCAGCAGATACGGCTTACATATTGTTTTTCGAAAAAATCGAAAAAAGCTGTGTCAGGCTGGATCGAAAGCTATTGACAAAAAGAACAGATTTCAATGCTCCGTTAAGCATGTTTCTACGTTTGTATAGTGTAGAACTGCGGTGGTATATTGTGTGTCCTTTTAATGTAGAGAGATGCATACATCGGCCAAACTGGCCGGTGCGTGAGCACAAGGAATTCAGAGCACAAAAGAGCATTAGCAAGTAGTGCTTACTTTCTCGTTTACGGCATTGCCTAAAAAGTGACTGCATTCCGCTATTCCCTAAGACCTAATTACCTTACAGTCACAGGGATCAGGTGAACAGGAAAGTTATCGAGGTATTCAACCTCGCAAAAAGAAAGCTGTATCAGCGAAGCATCGATTAGTTTAAGCAATTGGGAACTGTTGTTTTCAGAAAATAGCCTGCAACTTAATCATTATTGAAACATGTGGTTCACTAAGATGTTGTATCAAAACCGTATTTTGTAAAATTAACTTGTTGCGAATGCAGCGGTGCTCATTTCGTGGTTTTTGTGCTTGTCTCTGCACGCTCCTTCACGAGTAAACATGAATTGCGTTAATATTCAGGGCCTCAAGGATCAGAGACGATTCAGGTAATTCATCTATGAAACACTGATACTTATTTTTTCCATACCATGCTGTGGGAGTATCTATAGAGAGCAGACGGGGGCGAGTTAATTCAATAGCTCAAACAGCGACTGCCTCTGGGGATATTTGTAGTGGTAGAAGTACCCTTGCTACTTATTGATTAACTAAGATGGCTACAGCACCATACAATGTCACAACATATTATGTGCCCTTTCATAAATAACGTATTCAGGCTGAAAATTCATGTTATTTATTTTATTTTATGTATTTTTTTATTTATTTGATACTGTCAACCCCGTGCTTGGGATCAGTACAGGAAGGTTGTCACAAATCACATAATGTTCGCACAAAGAAAAATTCAAAAGCACATATAAGTATGACATGAATAACCAACAACACAAAAACAAGGAACAAACAACAGTGACTATACACATAAAAATCAACGAATAAATGCTCACAACAGAATTTAGCACGCATCGCTACGAAGAAAACTATCTATTGCATTTTCAAAGTTCACTGATGTTGTTTGATGCACAACTGAATTGGGTAAACTATTCCACATATTTATTCAATGCTGTGGGTCTTTTTAGGCCTATACAGGAGAGGGCGTACAGAGCAAATAACACTTCATAACGCAAAGGTGAAAGGGAAAGAAAAATAACGATATAACAGTATAAAGCAATAAATGAACAATGCACATGTGTTTCACTGAAAAAACTACTTAGCATGATAACATCAACGGTAACATTGATATGCAGATGCTGGCGGTTAAGCACATGTAGCAATGTGGGAGCACATGCGCGATACACTGTTTCAACCTTTATTTCGGCGAATATAGCACAGGATTTATTGAAATGCCTCTAAATGAATTTCCAACAGCGATGAAAATGTTTCAGGTGATTGTGCACTGACAACGTCGTTCGACAAGTCATTCCACATCTCCATAGCAGGGGGAAAAAGAATGCTTCAACGTGTTACAACGTGACAGGAATGGGCGTATGCATTTGCCATTGTTAGTTCTACTGGAGTGACGGTGCGGAGCTTTAAGGTAATCATCCTTATTTAAATTTACCAGGTTGTTTGGAAGAAGAAAAATAAATTTCAGGCTGGCTAATTGTCGTCGGCTAGCAAGAGTTGCGACACGTGCTTGCAAACGCAGCGCGGAAACACTCTCCCGCCTGGCATACTTTAAAAAAATAAACCTAAGAGCCTGGTTTCGAATCTTTGCCAATGCATCAATCATGTTCTTTTAGTGCGGGTTCCAAATTATAGCTGCATATTCCAGGATGGGTCTAATGAGCGTCTTGTACGCTGTTAGTTTAACTTGAGGGAAAGTTCCGGTTAGTTTACAACTTAAGAAACCTAGTTGTTTAAATGCACGTGCAGAAATTCGATTAATGTGGACATCCCACTTTAACGATGATGTTATTGTGACCCCCAGGTACTTTACAGTATTTACGAGCTTGATGTCTGCCCCAGAGAAGTTGTACTGAAAGTGAAGTGGCGTCTTTCTACGGGAAATTGTAATGCACATGGTTTTGTCTGTATTAATTTGCATACCATGTTTTTCCCACCATTGCCCAATATTTTGTGAACATTTGTCACGTTTCACCTGGTCTTCTATAGTGCTGGTGGGAGAGTATATGACGCAGTCATCTGCAAAAAGCCTCATTGTAATACCTGGTTCTATACCAGTGTAGATGTCATTGATGTATATGAGAAAGAGTGTTGGTCCTAGTACGGACCCTTGGGGTACACCAGAGAACACGTCGGCACTGTCGAACTCGTCATTAATAAAAGAAACATACTAGGTGCGGTTGGAAAGATAGGCGGCAATTGAATCGACTATTTTTGAGTCCACCGCAAATGATTCAAGTTTTTGTATGAGCAACGAGTGCAGAACGTGGTCGAATGCCTTAGAAAAATCAATAAATATTTCATCTATTTGCAGTCTAGAATCAATAGCTAAAGCAAAGTCATTAGTAATCTCTAAAAGTTGTCTAGTGGTCGAAAGCTTCCTTCTAAAACCGTGTTAGTTCGGATAAAGCAGATTATTTTCCTCTAGATAGTTCATAAGTGCTTTGTTTATTATATGCTCCATTAGCTTGCAGCATGTACTTGTGTCAGTGATATTGGCCTGTATGTGTTTATCAGTTGTTTGTTCCCACTTTTATGAATATGAATTACTTTTGCACACAACCAATCACCAGGAAGCACAGCTCTTTCTAACAATAAGGAAATATCTTTTGCAGAAAAGGGGTTAGCTGAGCGGCATAGCGCTTAAGAAAAGCATTCAAAATTTCATCCGGGCCTTGCGATTTTTCGACATCAAGTTGCAGAAGCAGGTTAAGTATGCCAGACTCTGTTATTGTTAATTCTGGCATGTGATTTTCACTGTTAGACTACGGTAAAAATTAACGCTGCGTACGCGTGAAAACTGAATGGAAGTAAATGTTGAAAGCATCTGCAATATTCCATGAATCTTCAACAAGACTACCCGATATTTCCATTTTAGTTACTATGCTATTTGGTTTTGATAAGTACTTCCCAAATTTACGTGGTTAATTTGTCATAAACTCAGTCAGAGAGCTTGAGAAAAAGTGGTCTCTTGCCATCTTTATTTCTGGTTTTAAGTGGCGTGAAAGCTCATTGAGCGCAGCGGATTTCTTTTTATGTTTGCGGAGTCGTTGTACTTTTCTCTTTAGGTGGATTGTGTTTCTCGTAATTCACGGCGTTTCACGCTTAGTTTTCTTTAGCTTGGTAGGTATGAAGGTTGATTCACAATGCGCGATTCCAGATTTTAGTTTGTTTCATAGATCCACGACACCCGATGACGTAATAAAGAAATCGTCTTCTGATGCTTCAAGAAAATCTATAAAACTTTCGTCATTCGCTTTGTAGTAATCTTTAACTGATATGCGCGTCGTTGCGTGTGATACGCGGCCGCCCATGCCATGAAATGTCAACAGAATGAGCTTGTGATCAGAGATTCCCTCTTCAATACTTATTTGTGGTACTAATGAGCCAGACGCAAATGCAAGATCAAGCACTGAACATGCCGATTCGTGGAAATCGAGTCGGTTCTATCACCAGCTGTGTCAACGAGTGACTAAACATAATGTCAAAAAGTATATCTAAACATATAACAGCAGTATTTCCAATGGCAAAAGTGTCCCAGTTTATTCCCGGCATATTAAAATCACCAGAAAGTATTAGTTTCGTTTGCTCACCTACACAGTCGTGAAGAAAGTTCTGTAGCTTTACGAGGTGTTCAACAGGAGCCCCCGGAAACCGGTATACACCACCAATCAACACAGGAACGTTATTAATAAGGATTGAACACCACACACTTTCGTGACCAGCAATGCTACTTTCTTTATGAAAAGGCCTGTTCTGTTTAATGGCGACATATCTATTGTGTCTGAAAAAAAAGAGTGGCGGAAGGCATTTGTGCCTGTGAAATAAGGTTCAATTGCTCTACTATTATTAAGACGATCACATCACCTTCCAGGAAGCTGTAGATATAAATCCTTATTTATTTTTGTTTGCCCCAATATATTTCTAAAAAAAGAAATTTTAGGCGATGTCTAGCCTTCGATATTTCAAAGACTCAAGCTCACAGGACTTTAACAAAGCTGTGACGGAGTATGTGCGTCGGTATCTACCGCATATGAAACGAACTGCAAATTTTTGTATTCTTTCAATTTTTGTCCACAACACTTTCTGGGCAGGCGACCAAACAATACTAGCGAACTCTGAGACGAGACGTATGAATTTTCTGTAAACAATCACTTCTACATTCGGTGTGGCATGTTCGAGTTTTTTCTTTAGGAAATACAGTTTTTGTTAGCCTTAGAACCAATGTTATCGATCTGTGAGTGCCATTACAATATGTGCATTTGCTAACTCCTAGGTATTTGAAACAAGCGGCATTATTTAAAGGGGTACTTCCGATGTGATACATAAATTACGATTCCCGCCCACTAGAGTGAATATGCGTAAATGACGTCTTGCTATAGTTTATTTCCAGGTCCCATATTATACACCACTGATCTAGTGCCTGTGCGCGCCTGTTTAGATTATTTGGTCACGTTCGCAAGTAACCAGGGAATAAATCAAGCAGCCACCTGCAAAAAGATTCATTTTAATAGGAGCCTCAACTATTAAACAAGATCATTAACAAATATCAGAAAGAGAATTGGTCCTAAAATATATCTTTGGGGAACGCCAGAGTGCACGGCCAGTGGTCTTGAAGTGTTTTTTGCAATTTTGACAGCCTGTTGACGTGCGGATGACTAAGCCTCTGTCCATTTTAATACTTCTTCGCTTATTCCTAAACTTTCAAGCTTGAAAGGTAATTTACGATGAGAGACCTTATAAAAATATTCCTAAAATCGTCAAAAATTACATTAGTTTGCAGAAGGGCATCGCTGTTTATTTTTTGAAATCATGAAGCGTTTTGGCTAACTGTGTCATAGTAGAAAGACCATGCCGAAACTCATGTTGGCTTGCACAAGGCAACTGGTTTGAATCAAGAAAACTAAGAATATGTTTTGCTATTAAATGTTCGAGAGCTTTCCTGCGAACCGACGTCAAGGATACGGGCTGGTAATTGTTTACTAACAAACAGTTACCATTTTAAAAATTGGAATTACAACTGCAATGCGCCGGTCTTGTGGAAGTGATTGCGTCTCAATCGATTTCACAAATGTTATTTCTAAACAAAGCGAGTCCCATTCTGTGTATCTCCTGAGAAACTCTGTTGGTATGTTATCTGGACCACTTTCTTTTTTCGCATCTATCTCAAATAGTAACTGAAAAACGCCTTCGTGGTTGATAATAACAGGTTTCATTGCGGTTGTTGCATTGTTACTGATGGATGCCCTTATCTTATCGCCGTGGTCTATTGTGAAAACTGACTGAAAGAAGCCAATAAAATATCGGCTAAGTCTTCAAAATTTGTCAGGATACAACCCTAGTGTTCGATCTGCTCAATTCTTTCCTTTCTGTCACTGAAGTAACGCCAGGATTCGGATCGACAACTTCTAAGGAAGTTCATGAGCGTTTCGCCAAAGAGCTTTTCTTTAGAATTCACAAGGACTTATTCCAACTTGATTTTTATAGCTGAAACTTTCGTTGGATGATAGTTGGATGATAGTTGCTACTGACTATTTGACGCGATATTCTGAAACCGGCTGTCTTGCGTGAGGAACAGCAACAGAAGTCATAAAGCTTTTGTTTAGAATATTGTTCTTTGCCATGAAGCCCCAATTGTCATGATTACTGATCGAGGAGCAGCGTTCACGGCTAATTTGATGCAAACTCTCATGACAATGACTTACACCAGTCGTAGAAAGACCACTGCATACCATCCCCAAACCAACAGGTTGACGAACGCCTGAATCGCACCAACCCTTACATGCTGCAAATGTGCGCTAACATTGAGCAACCATTGTGGGATGAAATCTTGTCATAGGCAACCTACGTCTGCAAGACGGCTGTGCAGGAAGCCATTCGCGTCATATCATTTCCGCTGGTCTACGGTCACACTGTCACTACGACACTCGATGCCATGTTGACAATAGATAACGACAATACGAGCCATCTGAAGTTGACAGTTTCTGCAAAGGGCTGAAAAAACTCGTCAGACGGCACGACACCGATTACATCGACAGTGAAATGAGGACGCAAACTACTACTACCTGCGCCGCAGAAAAGTTCAGTACAACCCAGGCGAGCCAGTGTGGATTTGAACACCAATGCGACGCCGCCGCCTGTCGGAAAAGCTCCTTTGTTGATACTTTGGCCTCCATAAGGTTCTCCGACAAATTAGTGACCTAAGCTACGAAGTCATCGTCGATGGACACTTCTGTTCAAAGCTGTAAAACAGCGCAGAAGTCGTACACGTCGTTCGTATGAAGCCCCGTTGTGAGAGGCAATAAAAGAGCTCCCTTTTTTGTTTGCCTCCTTCCATCGCGCATCGGGACGATGCGTATTTTGAAGGGGGACTACTGCCACAGGGACTAATTACACTATCCAATATATGAAAAATCAGCGTCCAGAGTCTTGTGTGTGCTCCTGCTTGCGGCCGTGCCGTACGACTCATGCCTCTCGTTCACTGGCACGAGTCAGTGTGGTCTGGATCGGCGAAGAAGAAGGCGCGTTGGCGGAAGAACAGTTTTTGTTTCCGAACGCTTAAGAGGACTCTTCCATTTTTAGCACATAACTTGCAGGGCGCAAGCTCGCCCATAACAAGCTAGCTTTTGGAGTTTCTTCTCTTGGACCTGTTACAATACAGTGTATATAAGATATGTGCACTTGTATTTACAAAAATATTTTAAGTAGCAGATACGCTCAACTGCCCGCCACGCTTTTTCCCTCCTGCGTACTCCATAGACTGGTGAACGTGACTCCTCAGTCATAAATATCTTCAGACTTAGAGTTTCTGCAGTGACTCTTTCACAGACGCGTCAATTATTGCAAACGTTGCCGATTTAATGTGCTAGCCAGGAAGTTGCAAATATTTAGCACTTGGCAATTAGGCAAGAATGTTCATCAATTAACAGAAATTCCCATCCTATGGAAAAAAATTTGCTTATTTGATGGCCCCTTCGTGTTTTTTTGTATTTCTATTGTATTTATTAGGCGCAAGTGTTGTCATGGTACTCAAAAAAGTGTAAGCACACCCATGGACGAAGCAAACGATCTGTATAAAGAAATTCGTGATTATGATGTTAACTTACTGTTCTACCTTTTGAAAGAAATGAGAGCAGGGTGTGTAGGCAATCAGTGTATTGGCACCTTTTACCGCATAAAGTCCGACAGCTGCTGTGGCACCGCGAGTTGAGATATTTTTTGTACCATCATACTTCTTCGCCGCATTTTTGCCGATTTCGAATAATAACGGATAACTAGACTCATACAAACTGGGGGTATGAGCCCCTTCTTGTATACCGATTACTTGCGCTTAGGTTATCTTTCCTTGCTGTCCACATAGTACCGATGTGCTTGCATCTAATAGTTTCTCAAGCTGCATAGTTGGTTTATTAGGGACCTCATACTTGTGAAACATTACAAGAATGCCTGTTGCTTGAATCGTAGAAGTATCTCTGGTGGACATGCGGCTTCCAGCTTTTGTTCGCCAGCATAGTCGCTGTTTTCAGGAGCGAAGCTCCGCTCTGTCTTACCTTGTCTTGCGTGTGGCGTAACAGAGAAAAGAAGAAAAGAAGACGAAAAAAGAAAGGAAGCCAGTATCTCTTAAACAGTATACTAGATGGCACTGTCCCTTAAAAGTACACTCGGTTCGGCCTCAGTTCGGGCTGTCAGGGTGGATGGACCTGTTTTTTGAGCGCTCCGGATCGACTGCGCAGATAAGTGTTTTTGGATGTTTTGAGCTTGTCTTTACCATTATAAGGCAGCAGTAAAAATCTTCGTAGCACTTATTTTATGGTACGTCTTTTTCGGGGGCCAGTCACCAGGTATTTATTAGTTAGTGCGGGTGTGTGTGTTTGAAATTTTTTGTTATTGTTTTTTTTTTCTTTTGCCAACCCATGGGGGAGGTGCGCGTACATTGAACAAGGAAATTTCTGTAGTATAGCTTAGACTTTCTTTTTTTCGTAGTGCAGGGCTCGAGTTTAGGTCGAGCCAAATCGACAGGATATTTTTGGACTTTAAGAAAGCGTTTGACCTTGTTCCTTACAGTAAACTTATTGAAAAACTGCAGTCAATTAACCTTCCCGCATACATAGTTAACCTTCCCGCATACATAGTTAACTGGGTAGCAGCTCATTTGTATAATCGCAAACAGTTTGTATCAATCGGTAATTACTCTTCTAATGAACTTTCAGTAACGTCTGGAGTACCCCAGGGTAGTGTTTTGGGACCTTTACTATTTCTATTATATATAAATGGCATCGTTAACGAAATTTACCCCTATTCAAATTAGGCTTTTTGCAGACGATTGTATAGTGTTTAACGAAGTTTGTTCTCTTAATGATCAATTAATGCTTAATTCTAACCTTCAAAACATCTTGTCGTGATGCGGACCATGGGGTATGGAATTGAACAAGAAAAAAACAGTCTACATGTCTATAACAAATAAAATTAATATGATGTCGTTTGCTTATAACCTAGGATCTACCCGCTAACAAAGTAAACCAATACAAGTATCTTGGAATCATGATAACTAGTGACCTAAGTTGGAATAACGACATTTCCAACATATGTAACTCCTCCTTCAAAAAACTGTGTATCCTGAGGCACAAACTAAAGCACACTCCTCATTATAATAAATGCTAGCCTACACTTCACCCATTCGCCCGAAACTACAATATGCAAGCATCGTATGGGATCCCTACACAAAAACTAACATAAACGCTCTAGAGATGATTCAACGCAGAGAAGTTAGGTTCATTTTTTCTAAATATAGAATAACTGACTCTCCCACTAGCCTAATGAAACAAGATAATATCCAGACACTTCAGCTTCGAAGGAAAATACACAGGCTAAAATTTCTCTACCAACTGAAAAACAACTCTTTCTCTCTGAACCCACACGCGTATGTGACACCACTTGCAGCACGTCGAACACGGCATCGTCACGAATTTACTTAACACCATATAAGACCAGAATAACCTTTTCAAATATTCTTTCTTTCCGCGCACAATAAACGATTAGAATAATCTGAATTCATCACAAGTAATAAGCGCAGATTCCATTGAACATATATCTACTTGATGTTTCGCCATTGTCTTGTTGATTATTCTTTCATTTCTTATTTTTAGTGTTCCTTTTTTGTATTTCAATTCTTTTTTTGTATTTCAAGTGTCTTGCGGGGCTATAGGCAAATGTTTATGCGCATGCGATGCGTTCTTACTTCTGTTATTTCTTTCTGACGTTGTTTTCATTTATTATGTTTTTCGTATTTCTTCAGTGTACATTTTACTTAGTTGTGACTTTCTCCTTTCATTTGTTTTGTGATCGCTGTTCATGTATATATATATATATATATATATATATATATATATATATATATATATATATATATATATATATATATATATATATATATATATATATATATATAGTGGGAGTAATAATTCAATGGGCCAGTTAGTCTTCGTGAAGGTATGGGATATGGCACGACGGGAGCGTTGTCAACAAGGATAAATATATTTATTTCCCAACAGTTTCGGGAGGGGACCTCCCTTCATCAGGGGATGAGTTATATATATATATATATATATATATAGAGAGAGAGAGAGAGAGAGAGAGAGAGAAATTGGCTTGAGTGGACAAACGTGCGAAAACATTTATTGCTCCTACGTTTCGGCCGGGGTCCGCGCTTCCCTGACGAAGGCCGGACCCTGGCCGAAACGGCGGAGCAATAAACGTTTTCGCACGTTTGTCCCCTCAAGCCAATTTCTATTCATCACTGCATTTACAGAAGACACTCGCTGGATATATATATATATATATATATATATATATATATATATATATTCATGTATTTGCCCTCCTGCTTGGACCCAAATAGGGTCTGCAGTATTGTCTAAATATAAATAAAAATAAATAAAAATAAAATAAAATTATCGAGTATAGGGAGAATTGGTGTCAGAAGGACATGGTTAAAAACACTCTAAAATGTTCAGGATGTGGAGTGGGTTTGAAAGTGGACCCAAGTGTAGAGGCGGATGGAGAAGAGGCTGACGCGAAGTGTAGGCAATGTGAGGTCGAGAAAAAAAAATAGAAAAAAATGATGGTTGCCCAGAATGAACTGCCGATGAGAATCGCCGAGCTCGAAACTGCGTTGGCGACAAAGAAAGAGAAAACGAGGGTAATGGGAGAAAGACTGAAGTCCGCCGAGGAAGCACTAGCAAAGCTGAACAAAGAAGCGGCCTACAGAGAGAACAGTAGGGAACCGGCAACTAGAACGGTGGAGAAGGAAGAGCAAGCAAGTTTGGAAAAAAACAGGTTCAGCCGGTTGAATTGTCGCAAGGCCCAGCCTCAGCGAGGTAGTGGTGGGGCTGGGAGGGGACAAAGCAGCCGGCGTCACAGGTGCACGTAGCCCCCAGGTGCAGGACGCTCCAGCTGAAAAGTCACAGCATGTGATAATCGCCGGGGACTCGAATTTAAATTGATGCACAGAAGCCATCAAAGAGAGGGTAAGAGGTGACAAGAGGGTTGCAGTAGCGGTGTTCCCAGGACGCAAGCTTGAAGCAGTCATGAGGCAAGCGAGCGCAAAACTCAAAACTACTGCTGATAGACGATACCTCGTGATTATTTCAGGCGGTTTAAACGATGTCTTAAATGAAGATACAGCAGGACTAGCAACCACACTGGCGAAAGGCGTCGATGACATGCGCGCCACTTCTCCTGAGGTACATGTAGTGATATGCACGATACCGGAGGTACCGGTGCGTGATAGCAACCTGCAAAGAGCGGTTGTCAACGCAAACCAAGAGATGTGGTGGATTAGTCTAGAAAAAGGCTTTGAGGTGGTGAAAATAAACAAAGAAGTGCATAGGTGGGGCGGTTTTCAACGAGAAAGAAGTCACTTCGATGGGCGGCTGGGTCGTGATGTGGGTTGGCGGGTTCAAGACGCGCAGTAGCTTTTTTGGGGGCAAGCGAGCCCTTCGGGACGCAGGATAGCTACTAACGAGGAAAACAGCCAGGGAGACTATTCGACAGGTGGTATGGACAGATACGATTCCAAAGTGGCACCAGTATCTAAGATAGATAGAGTCCGGGGCATAAATAGACGTAGCCAAGAGCCCCGAGCCAATTCAGACATAGGGTATATTAACATGCAGTGTGGTAGGAACAGGCTGAAGTGGGAAGAGGTAGAAGAACAGCTAAGGGAAGAGAGGCCGATGGTATACGGTTTTGTAGAAACACATCTCAGGGACATGGAACAATCTTCGAACAATCCGGACTACGCGTGGGAATATTGTAATAGAACAGAAAGCAGCAAAAAGGGGGTGGTATTGGGCATTCATTCATAAAAGTACAGACTGGCAAAGGGTCAAGCAGGAGTGCAAGGAACAATTATGGCTAAAAGGGAAAGTGGCAGGTCAAATGACACTTCTTGGTTTCTTGTACTTGTGGACGGGAGCACAGGCCAGAGAGGAAAACCAGGCCATGGTAGAGTGTATATCAAAGGACATTCAGAAGTTAGGAAGAGAGTGTGAGATCATTATACTAGGAGACATGATAGTGCACATGGAAGATATAAATGGGTGCACCGCCCCGACATGCAAAATGATCGTGGATATGTGTTAAAGGCTCTAATTGATCATTTGCAACAGTACGGAGAAGTGTAAAGGGCAAACAACATGGGAGGTAGGAAGGCTGCAGTCGACGATAGATTATGCACTGATATCACATAAGATGTAAGATAAGCTCAGGGGAATGTACATAGATGAAGGTGGCTCCAGAAGTCTGGGTAGTGATCACAAACGTATCTAGCTAAGTTTTGGACTAGCAGTGAAAGTGTGAAGGAGACAAGATGAGCAACTACTGGAAAATTGTTATCTAGAAAGGCAAATGGAAATAGCCACTAAACAAATTGAGAAAGTAATCACGGGGGATAATAAGACAGTGTGGACATACACGAATTTAATTAGACTCCTTGAGCTAGAGCTTGCTAAGACGCGTGACAAGTCACCCCGGAAAAGAAGACACAAACCCAAAAGTTGGTGCGATGAGGAAGTTAAGAGAGCCATAGCAAAACGTCAGGAAGCCTTTAGGGAACACAGACATGCTAAACAGCGGGGTGAACCAAGAGATGATGTTGAAAGAAAATGGAAAACCTTTCTAAGCTGTAGAAGGGATGCATCTCTTCTGATCAATGAAAAGATTAGAAGAAAAGAAGCTCAGTGGCTGGCAGAAGTACATAAAAAAGATAGAAAGGCAGCTGCAAAATTTTAGGACCATCTAAACTCCCTAAGAAATGAGACGAGCCTAGAGCAGTTTTATAACTACAGCCCAAGGTGCTAGGCTTGAAGGGGACGAAGCTATTGAATATATAAGAACAAGGGTGACAGAAAATATTCAACAAAGAAGTACTTCATGCACCACAATAGACAAGGACGAATCAAGTGGTGCAATGGCTCCATTTTCACAACACCAGTGGGAAAGGGCTGAGAAAAGGGTTCCTAGTAGTACATCAACAGGCCCAGATGGCATTCCAATTATGCTGATAAAGACATTAGGTCCGAAGTCTAAGCAGGCTTTGAGAGAGGCAGTAAGCAAAATAATAATTGATGGTGAAATTCCCAATGGATGGAAACTTGGCAGGATGAGCATGATCTATAAAGGAAAGGGGAACAAAGCTGACATAAACAACTACCATCCTATAACAGTGACATCAGTGGTCTACAGGCTGGCGATGCAAATTATAAAGGAAAGACTGCAGGCATGGATAGATGATGAGGGGGTGCTGGGGGAACTGCAGAATGGGTTTTAGAAACACAGGAGGTTGGAATTTAATCTGTTCTCACGGACGCAGTGCATCGAAATATCAGAAAAGGAACACAGGCCCTTGTGGCTAGCATTTTTGGATATCAAGGGAGCGTACGATAGCGTGGTTCATGATAAATTGTGGGTAATACTGAACACACTAGACATGGAAGTTGTAGTCAGTAATATTTTAAAGGATATCTCTAAAGGTAACAAGGTAGGTATAAAGTGGGAAAAACAGGTAAGCGAGCCTGCAGAGGTAAAACGGTGGCTTAGGCAGGGGTGTCTCCTGCCCTCCTTGTTATTCATTATGTACCTACAAGGATTAGAGGCCAAATTAGAGGAAAGTAGACTGGGCTTCAACCTATCTTTAGTCAAACAAGGAAAACCTATTGATCAGGCACTACCAGCATAAATGTACGCAGAGAAAATATAGTGCAAATGGCCAACAACATGGAAGATTTGCAGAGATCGATGGACATCTGCGGTAATGGGGGAGCTAGGTTAGATTTCAGATTCAGTAAGGAAAATGCAGCAGTCATGATTTTCAATGATGACGAAGGTAGTGAGCTTAGAATACAGGAGGTCACGCTAGAGATAACAGATAAATACAACTATCTGAGCGTATGGATAAGCAATGGGACCGAGTGCCAGAGGGGACACAAAATTTACGTGACGATTAAAGGTAACAGGAATACAGCAGTGATGAAAAACAGGGCACTGTGGGATTACAATAGGTATGATGTTGTGAGAAGAATATGGAAAGGGGTCATGGTTCCTGGTCTGACATTCGGCAATGTGGGCTTGTGCATGAGATCATAAGTTCAAGCAAGATTAGAAATTAAGCAACGTGGAATAGGTTGGCTTGCTTTAGGAGCTCACGGGAATACACCAAATCAGGGAGTAAAAGGTGATATGGGATGGACATCATTTGAGGGCAGGGAAGCTAGCAGCAAGATAAAATTTGAAAAGCGATAGAGATAAATGGGGGAGGAGCGTTGGGCTAGCAAGATTTTCAGCTACTTGTACATGAAAAATGTCGATACAAAATGGAGGAAGCGAACCAGGAAATTGACTGGTAAATACTTAGAAAACAGCAGGTGGCCAAATCAAAACGAACTATCGGTTAAGAAGAAAGTGAAGGAAACAGAGACTGACATGTGGAGAAGGAACATGATTAAGAAGTCCGCACTAGAGATCTATCGAACTTTTAAGCAGGAAATTGCCAAGGAAAGAACCTATGATAATACTCGGGGTAGTTCTCTACTCTTTGAGGCCAGGACGGGAGTACTGCGAACCAAGACATATCGGGCCAATTACGAAGAGGTACACACAGTGTGCAGTGCGTGTGGAGAGGAAGAAGAAACTGCCGAACATTTGATAATGTTCTGTAAAGGGCTTCACCTTATAGTTCAGGATGATGGCGCAGAGTTTTTCAAAGCACTGGGGTTTAGGGACAGGGAGGGCAAATTATACTTCAAGCGGGTAGACCTAACTAGAAAGAGGTTATCTGATTGGTGGCTAAAGTTAAAGCACGAGTAAAAATTAAACCCTACACTGCAAAGTATGAATCCTCAAACTCACTTTTTAGAGAAAAAAAAATAAATCTAGTTTTTGGTTCATTAAGTATTACGGCTTGGTGGCGCTTGCCACCGCCCGATCTAAAGGGTACAGCCATATCCATCCATCCATCCAACTCTAAGGCAAAAGGGTGTCACAAGGGTGTGTGGTTCGTCCTTTTGGGGACCAATGGGGCTGCTTCATTCATTAATTGCTTTAGGGCACCGCGTTTAACGGCACCGCGTCTAACATTTACTCCCCACAGACTAGCTCAGGGAACTAACACTTAGTCCTCACATTTACACCTTAGTGAGTAATTGTTAGTCCCCCAGTTCACGTCAAAGGACCAACATTTGTCTTTACATTTGCACCTTATAGGGCAACTGTTATCCACACATTTACAGCTCATCGGGCAAACGTTATTCCTCACAGTTGCACCTTGGCGGACGAACGGTTGATCCACTGAAATACTGCAATCGGATGAAATTTTTGTCCCCAGTTCGCACATTGTTTTTGTTTATTTTTGCCTGGCCTAATACTTTTTTCGCCTGTTTTTCTGCGCAGTGAGCAACAAAGTGCGCAGGAAAGAACCCGCGAAAAAGTAGTTAGCCACCTATGTGTAACTGCTTTCACAGTCACGGCAACAACGAAAGACAAAAGTGAGACATCGAAATCATTTATTTTTCTACATACACATGAAGTTTCTGCATTCTTTTATGTGACTTCATGGTGAAGTCTACAAATCTAGTCTCGTTGTCAGATCTTGTTCATTCCTTGTGGAGCTCCTCCGACGGAAGCAATAGATGACAGACAGTGCTGATGCCAGCGCACACAGCCTTCTGCCAGTTGTGTTCCCATGGCTTCAAGAACAATATTATAGTAAGAATAGGTAGACACACGTGACAGAAGATGAAGATGCACGCATAGGACAAGTGCGTGCACGTTAATTTAAAAACAAGCGGTAATATATGACGCACAAATAAATTTACCTTATATCTCGCACAGTCTTTCTGAAGCTGCTCTGACGAAAGAGATGGATGAAAGGCATCACAGATGCCAGTGCACACGGTCTTCCGCATGGTGTGTGCCCACGGCTGCACTATAGGTATGCAAAATTGTGAGTCACACGTGACAGAGGTTGAATACAAATGCATACGAGAAATATGTGCAAGGTGAATTGAAAACATACGTGAGATATGACATGCTAATAATTTCGCAGACATGTCACAGATCATCAAAGACTCATTTAGATCCCCGCAGCGCAGCAGCTTAAGAGCGGCGGCCGCAGCCACCACTCCGCCTACCACCCCGCCACTAACAAGTCGGCGAGTCCTAAGTGAGCGTCGTCATTCAGCTCGAGCAAGCGAACGCGAGACCCAACACGGCGCTGCACGCGGAGTGTCTGCCGCCAGCAAACTTCGAACAGGAGAGCGAGCGTACGCTTGGCCGCCGCCACGAACAGTGCCGAGCTGGTTTAGAGCTAGCGCCGAAGAAATCGATGGTAATGCAGCCTTTTCCACAAACACGAGGGAGTGAAGCGCGCAAACGCGAGTCCACCGCCACGGCCAATGGACGATGCCGAGCTGCTTGGGACCGACTGAAGGGCAAGCCAACTGTAATGGCGACCGATTTTCAGTGAGTCCCGACGCTAGCGAAGGCCCCGCCAGCCCGCGCTGGTGCACCTAAAGCGCGCGACATACTACAACCAACCTCTTTACGAGAACCCGCAACGTGTTTTCGACGACTCTGAATACAGCGACGAGGTCTCAGCCCAATATCGTCAGCCCGAAGCTCATCGCGGCGGTGAAGACATGCGAGCACTCGACGAGCGAGCGTACGAGAGGCCGACGGCAATTGTGGCCAATTTTCATGCGGTCGCAAAGCACAGGCGAACTGCAGACGCCGAAGCTAACCTTCGCAATTCATTTCGTGCGTGCGATATACAACACGACCGAGCACGTTGCCGGCAAGTGCCATCCGTATCCCACACGCAACTAGTAGAGTTGAATGAGAAATGGTAACCTACTTGCTTAAGACTCCAGAGCTGATTTCTGCCCTGAGTCGGACTGAAGTATATATCCGATAGGGCTGCTGTCTTCTCGGCCGCCATATTGGCCTTCCCAACTGTTGCTGTTCTGAGTTGGTCATGACTATCTTGAAGCCAGAAATATGCAGCGTGGCGTGGTGACAAGTCGAGACTTGCTCCAGACTTTTTGGGTGCAGCGAAACGCAAAAGCAGCCGCCCGTGCTTATTCAAGCGTACACACAATTACCACGTCGTAATTCCTAGATCGTCGAATCCAGGCGGTCATGGTCAAGCACTCCAAGTGCGACGCAACGCGAACAGTCGCCAGCACAATACGGGGAAAGACTGAGCCAGCAGAGGAGGAGAAGGACAGCTGGTCATCTTGGCAACGCTTTTCGCGCTGTCTGCAATCCCGGGGTTGTTCATTCCTTTGGAGCGTGTCTGGAGACTAGGTGGTTTCGTGCGGGACGCTTCCCTCTGTGATTGCTCCTCAACAGTCTATCGGTTCATCGCGCACGCCAATTGGGCTCCATTACTCCTTTTTCGGGTAATTTGCCTTAGAGTGTACACACAAACTGCAGCTGGTGAGGATACTCTAGAGGGCGCTGTATCGCTACTCTTCGATTGGTCGCTGTGCGGGTTGTGCCTGGGTGTACGAGGAAGGAGCTCCTCTCTCAGACTCATGGATAGTCGCCGTACGTGGCAGATCGCTGGTGTGGCATGGATGAAGCAGAGTGGTGGGCGCGTTGAAAACGCTTGAGCTCGGCATTCTTCGTTCACGTCTCGTTGGTGTTACCCGCGCGCCGTATGCACTGTGGGACGTGATCGGAGGCGTGGACGTATGTATGGACGAACGGAAGGACAAACGGAGGGACCAACAGACGTATTCGGGGACGGACGCACAGAAAGACAGACAGACAGGCGAACAGACGGATGAACAGAAGCACGGGTGAACGTATCGACGCTTCGCCCCACTCATCATCAATCACTCCATGGATATACTGCGATTTTTTTATTCTGCCAGACATCTCCTTCTCCTACATTGTCACTGCCACAAGCTCAAAGCCTGCAACCGCTGCCGCATTTTGCTGCACTCTTCACACCGAGGCCTTCAGCCATCGCTGACTGGCCACTTTCGTGCTTCAGGCCCCTGCATGGGATTGCGCCTGTATCCGTTTGAAAGTGGTTATGAATTATTCTGATCTCGAGGGGGTACATAGTGTACCAAACAGGGAAAAGCCAGAATCGAACATCATTGCGAAGTTCACTTCACTCATTCCCAGAGATAGGTTCGTGATCGCCACGAAGAAACATAGACTGACTACTTCAATCGTAGGTTTCGAAGGTTCTACCCCGCTCTTTATTATTGACCAGCTATGTCCAGGTAAACACAAAATGCTTGGCGAGGCATAAAGGTGATCCGCAAAAATAATTGAAAATTCACGTGTGTATCCGGAAGGAAATTTCTCAAGAGAAAGACGGAATTATCCCGTGTATCGCACATAACATGCAGATAAGATTTATCCTAAATTGTCAAGCAATTGTGTTTCATTTTTCATGAATTGACCAAGCTTAACATGAGTACGATAATTTTTATTGCTGTTGCTGTTGTTTCGGTATTGCATTTACCGAAACCTGGTTGAAAAAAGAATAATCTGCACATATTCCAAGATACAGATCATTACTTAGAAAGAGTACTTCGCTTGGTGAGGGCGTTGCTCTGTTCTTAAAAAAGCATCGATTGCCAGTGCATGCCCAACCACTCCACAAGCCAACCTAAATACGATGCCATGTTCGTGCATTTGCATTGTGGCCTAATACTCGGAGGTATTTATCGCCCACCAATCTCGTTTATAGCAACCTCCATTTCAGCTTTGAAAACTGTCTTAGATCTTTTGTTAGCCTACAACTGCCCTCTGCTTATATGTGGTGACTTTCATATCGATCTCCTCAAAGATGAACACCCTGATTAGGTACTGATGCTCCATTCGTATAATCTAGTAAATAAAATCAACGCCCCAACACGAATAAGTTACAACTCTTTCTCACTTATACATCATATAACTTGTGGAACTGATATAATTGTTTTTGCGGAGTGTATGACAACACTATTTCTGATGACTGACACCCCGCCGCGGTGGTCTAGTGGCTAAGGTACTCGGCTGCTGACACGCAGGTCGCGGGTTCGAATCCCGGCGGCGGCGGCTGCATTTTCGATGGAGGCGGAATTGTTGTAGGCCCGTGTGCTCAGATTTGGGTGCACGTTAAAGAACTCAGGTGGTCGAAATATCCGGTGCCCTCCACTACGGCGTCTCTCATAATCATATGGTGGTTTGGGACGTTAAACCCCACATCTCAATCAATCAATCAATTCTGATCACTGCCTCACCTTTTTGTTTATGCCTAATGCTATTCAGAGACCTTCGTGTCATAAATGCTCAAAACGAGTTAGTCGGAGAAATGAGGCTTTAATGCGCAAATTACTTGAGTGTACAGATTTTGAAGCCTTGTACCACATCAATATTTACACTGAATGGGAAAAGTTCATCTCTCATATAATAGATGGAAGTAGCCAATGAACACAAGAATACCCAGGCCGTAGACAAAAGGAAGCAATATGTCCTTGGGTGATGCGAGACATTCTGAATGTTGTAAAGAAAAAAAGATGCATATTTCACTAGATGCAAACGAAACAATACAAATGAATACTATAAAAGAAATTTAAACACTTCAGAAACATATCAGTCGGGATGCCAAGGAAAGTCAAGAAGCAGTAGTACTGTGCTAAATTCGTACAATACCGCGGTGACGTCAAACAGGTATGGAAGCTTGTGCGTGAAGGAACGGCAATAGGCGTGAAAAAGCAGATGGCCCCCGATAACGCTACAAGAAATACCACTGATAACTTCAATAAATTTTTCACCAATGTTGGTAACAACTACTCGTCTCAGTTCCAAGCAGCTTCTTATATTCTTGTGGAAAGAAAGTTGTGGTGAAGACTTCCAGCTTCCAAATGTGGCCACTGTGAAAATAAAGTCAGAAATCCTCAAGCTTCCTTGCGATAAAGCCGTTGGACATAATTGCATCACTGCAAGGAGGCTGAATGAAAAAGCAGGCCTTCTTTCGGAGCTTCTTCCTCACATCATAAATAACTGCCTTTATAATGGCACTTACCCACACATCCTAAAGATTGCGAGAGTGGTACCCGTCTACAAATCCGGGGATGGAGAAAATCCGAACAGTTACCGTCCCAACTCGGTGCTCAGCATTGAACACGTTTTTTGAAAAAATAATAAAGCCCCATCTGTGCCAATTTCTAAGCTGCATTGACATAATCTGCATCTAACATAATTTCATCACAAATGAATCCACGACCACAGCTGTTTTTACTCTAGTGCAGTTCGTCAACTAAGTACTTAGTGATAGTGAAATTGCCCTAAGTGTTTTTATGGATATAAAAAAGAACATTCGGTACGATTTCCAAGTGTATACTGCAAATATATTCTAATATTTATGACTTTACCGAAAAAACACAGCTTTCTTCTTGCAATGCTTTGGTTTTGATCGTGGATTCTGAAACTTTCGAAAAATAACATGTGGAATACCCTAAGGAAGCCTTCTCAGCTCTATGTTGTTTTCGTAATACATAAATGACCTAAAGTCTGTTCTTTCATAGAAAACCATAATGTACGCTGATGCCACTGCAATACTTTTCCGGGGTAACTGTCTCTGAACGCTAAAAGAATAAGTCAAGGCAGAGTTAGCACATATTTTCACATGGTTCGCCTGGAACAAGCTAGCAATAAAAATAGCCAAAACTAAAAACGTTATGTTTCATATTTGGAGCAAAAATTTCGAATATAGCCATCTGCACTTGGAAATTTACAAGTAGCCCATTGAGCGAGTTGCCATGTTTAACTACTTGTGGGTTCAAGTAGGCGAAAAGAATCATTAAAATAATAAGGTTAATTGCATATCCAAAAAGCTTGCTTTCGCGTGCTTCACACTCATTAAAGTCAAACGTTACTTTCTTAATAACACGCTTCGACCATTATACTTCTCTATATATTACTCTCATTTCAGTTATTGTACCAAGGTATGGACCTTCACTTATCTAATTTTCATCGAACCGATCGTACGGTTATAAAAAACGTGCATTACGAATAATTACGTCTACTTCTAGCACAAGCTCGAATCTGCTTTTATCTACTCGTGTACTGCCTTTCTCGCCTGAGTGAAATTATAAAACCGCAGTATTGATAAATTGAATCAATAACATCCACTTTCCACTACCTGCGAGTACGTTTTCTGCACCTACCCGTAACATAAGGCAGGCAGACAATGGCAACTTTAACCTTCCTAATGCTGGGAATGTATATGGTGAATGGTTAATCCAGTTCACAAGTGCTAAAACTTGAAACACCATTCTATTGAAGTTATATTCACCCGCAAATGTAATTTGACTTGCGAAATACATTTTGTCAATCATTCATGTTTTTAACCACAGTGAAGCTCACGGCCATAATTTTTTTTCTGTCTCAGCTGGTATATAACCCGGCAGCACAGAACGATGACCCAATGTTGGGGATAGGTTGGTAGTTCATGGCCCTAGAATATCCCAGGTATCACAACTTACTGCCAATAATGGCTGTGCCAGCCGAATCGAACGGCTATGTTGTGCCAGCTTTAGCAACAGACCGCCAATAATGGCTGTGCCAGCCTAATGGAACGACGATGTTGGACCAGTTTTGACAACGTTCCGTCAATAATGGCAGTGCCAGCCGAAGAGAACAGTGATATTGGACCAGCATCTGAACTTCCCGGCAATATTGGCCGACCCAGCGTATTTGAACGGTCACATTGGACCGAGTTGTACAATCAGCAGGCAATATGGGTGGAGCTATGCAACAAGGCTGGCATTATTGGCCCATCATTCGAACGTTATTGCTGGCGTAGAAAAGAGTCAACTTCATTGGCATAACATCCGACCGGTATTACCTAATTTCTGCGTCTACAGTTTTTGCAGCTGTTTTGATCTTACTCACGTGTCGATTCTTCTAGTTCGAGAAAGTGTTACGCCGGGTGCATGAGTAATATATTTTTGTCATTAAATCTTGCACATCTAGTTGATATGCATGATTGTTGATTGAAGTTGCGCAAGGTAGACTTTTTTACTGATAAATATTTATCGAGTTTGTCGCCCGTCAGACATCCGATGCCGCGCCTTCCCAGATGAAAATTGTGCAGATCTGTGCGATGAAGCAGCCGCGAATGCTACTGCTGTACGTAACCCACTTTGACGTGACCCGGCACACGCGTGTGCCGGCGTTCGTTTCATCACATCACACCGGCGATGCCACGTTAAGCGCTTTGGACTTCGCGGATATCGGACAAAGAGCGTATTGTATCGTGTGTCCTGTTAGGCTATCGCCACGACCGATTGGGTTTTTTTGCGTTCACAGCACTGTACCAGTTAATGGCACACAAGTGCTTGACGTATGGGAACTGGAGTTATCAGTTGTGTTACGGGGATTGAATCGTACAACCCACGCATTTGTCGTAATTGAACACACGCACCGACGCTCGCATCCTGTATCGCAACGACCCCACGAATTACCTACAGCATTGCAGCGAACGGTTGGTAAAGTGTGGTACGTGGAGTGCAATGGCGTCGGGAACCTTGTCTCCGTGGCTCGTCGCAAGTTACAAATTTCTTGTGGAACGCTTTTTTGTTATTTATTTCGATATATATATATATATATATATATATATATATATATATATATATATATTACCACGAGCGAAATAACAGACAGTGACGAATCGACGTCTTGCTCGCCCCAAGACCAGAAAGCAAAGTTCTCTTCTTTCCTCACTTCCAAGTGATTTCACGCTACAGTTGAAGACTCATACCCATTACCCGTGACATTAATCTCTCTCCTCGAAAAGCATCGTCTCGATGCTGGTAATGCGCGTTGAAAAAAAAATGAAAAAGAAAAGATGCTACCATAGAACCCTAAAACTGCGTCGTAAGGCCAAAAAATGGGCTGGTCTTATAGAAGTACTCAATAAAGAAAGGAGTTAGGACACAAGACAATCAGAAAGAAACGAAAGTCACAAAAAATACTCATTGCATGGTAAATCAGTCCACGTTCGATTGATGACGCCAGAAATATGGCTTGATCCTTGACACGAGCACCACATCACTCTGTGGAAACCGACGGGAACGTCTCGAGGTGCCCTCAGGGGGAACTTCGTATGTAACGTCACTGAGTCGGCGTAGAACTTTGTACGGGCTGAAGCACTGCCGCAGCAACTTTTCAGAGTGACCACGCTGCTTGATGGGAGTCAACAGCCAAACTTCATCGCCTGGTTGGTAGGTAACCTCTGGGTGTGTAAGGTTGTAGCTGCGTGCGTCGGCAGTTTGGCAAGCCTGAATATGGCGTCGGATGAGTGCACGGGCCTCCTCGGCGCGTTGAGCAAACAAGGCAGGGTCCGCGTTGAGCATGTACATGTTGTCGGGAAGGAACATTGTGGTCGAGCATTGTAGTGACCTCTCGACCATGAACTAAGCGAAATGGGGTGAAACCTGTACTCTCTTGGAGTGCTGTATTCTAAGCAAAAGTTAAGTAAGGGAGCATATCATCCCAGTTCTTGTGATCAACGGCCACATACATTGACAGCATATCTGCAATGGTCTTCTTCAACCGTTCAGTGAGTCCGTTTGTTTGGGGGTGATAAGCCGTGGTTTTTCGATGTTCTGTACCTCTTAGACTGAGCACATCTTGAAGAATCTCTGCGGTGGAAGCTGCACCACCATCAGTAATTATCACAGCTGGCGCTCCATGCCGAAGTACGATGCTGGTGACGAAAAACTGGGCGAATTCGGATGCGGTAGCTTTGGTCAGGGCCTTTGTTTTGTTGTAACGCGTTAAGTAATTGGTGGTGACCACAATTCACCGGATCCACGACGAATACGTAGCAAACTATCCGAGTGAGTCTATGCCAATTTGGTGGAATGGTGTTTTCGGCGTGACAATAGGCTGTAAGTCCTGTTGGTCGGACAGGTGGAGTCTGACAGCGTAGGCAGTCGCGGCATGTGCGGGCGTACTGCTTGACTGTCTTCGCGAGACGTGACCAGTAGTATGAGCAGCGAATTCTTTCCACTGCGCACGTGTAGCCAAAGGTGTTCCGATGATGGTTCATTGTGACAAGCATGTAAAATATCGTCAATAAGCGAGGTCGGCGCAACCAGTAGGTAAGTCGCCTGGGTATGGTCAAAATTTTTCTTATAGACGACTCCATTACTGATGCAGAACGAGGCCAGCGAACGTGCGAAGCTTCGAGGAAGACTGCGTTTTCGGCCTTCGAGGTATTCAATCAGCTGGCTTAACTTCCTGTCGTCGCGTTGCTGTTGAGCCAAGTCGGTTGCTGATACAGAGGAAAGGAATGTATCGTCCTCTTCGACGTCCGCCTTCGTACTTCCAATTGGCGCAGGTGAGAGGCAGTCACCATCAGTGCGTTTGCTTCCTGACTTGTGGATGACTGTAACGTGAAATTCTTGCAGCCGAAGGCTCCACCGTGCTAGACGACCGGAAGGATTTTTCTGGCTGGTGAGCCAGCGTAAATAATGGTGGTCGTTAACTACCCAGAATAGTCAACAGTACAATTAAGGCCAAAACTTTGTTATAGCCCAAACAACGGCTAAGCTTTTTTTTCTGTTGCAGAGTAGTTTTTCACTGTGGATGATATGTTTGACTTGCATAGGCGATCACGTGCTCTACGCCGTTTTGCTTTGAACCAATACAGCTTTAAGTCTGACGATGCTGACATCCTTGTGTAGCTCTGTGGCAGCGTTGTCGTCAAAGTGACCGCGTACACGTGGGGCTTTGAGATGATTTCGTAGCGTGTCACAGGCGTGATGCTGGTCCTTCCCCCAAAGAAGTGGTACGCCGTCTTTTGTAAGCTCATTTAGCGGTTTAGCGATTTTAGGAAAACCTTTGACAAAGCGTCTGTAGTATGCGCACAGTCCCAGAAATAGGCGGAGATCGCGCTTGTTCGCTGGGACAGGAAATGCGGCAATAGGTTTTGCTTTCTCAGGGTCTGGGTGTATACCGACGTGGCTGACAACGTGAGCAAGAAACTTCAGTTCCTCGAAAGCAAGGTGGCATTTCTCAGGTTTCAGAGAAAGTCCAGCTGTTCGAACCACCTGAAGAACTGCCGGGAAGCGCTGGACGTGCTCCTCAAACATGTCCGAGAAGACGACCACATCGTCAAGGTAGACAAGACATGATTGCCATTTTAGCCCAGAAATAATCGTGTCCATCATTCTTTGAAAGGTAGCTGGCATCGAGCAAAGGCCGAAGGGAAAGACCTTGAACTCATATAGTCCGTCAGGAGTAATGAAGGCGGTGTTGTCGTGGTCGCACTCATCAACAGAATTTCGCCAATTGCCGCTGCTTAGATCCATAGAAGAAAAGTAACGAGCGTTGCGTATGCGGTCCAGTGAGTCATCTATTCGTGGTAAAGGATACACGTCTTTCTTCGTGATCTTATTCAGTTTTTGGCAGTCGACGCAAAATCGCAGGGTACCATCTTTTCTCTTTACTGACACAACAGGGGACGCTCAGGGACTGGTCGATGGCTGGATGACTCCATCTTTGAGCATCTGCTGGACTTGTTGGCGTGTAACGTCCTGTTCTTTTTGCGAGACTCTGTAGGCGTGCTTTCGAATGGGTCTCTCGGTAGGCTCGGTGATGATACGATGCTTTGCAAGCAGTGTTTGGTTCACTTTTGAAGTCGTAGCGAAGCCGTCCTGAATTGAGTCGAGTAGCTTCAAAAGACGTTCCCGTTGAGCGGACGGTAGAACCTGGTTTACGTAGAGAGTGCTTGCGAATGTCATGTGGGAATCATCGCACGACGAAAAAGCAGATATTGTTGAGGGACCAGGGACGTCGGCAATACCCTCAAGATATGCGATCACAGTCTTTTTGGTAAGATGGCAATACTCCTCACTGAAATTTGTGACTAATAGGCAAGCCTGCTTCCTCCTGGACTGAACAATACCTCGAGCAACGCAGATTTGTAGTGCGAAAAGTAGGGACAAATTTCGTTCTGCAATTACAGCATCAGGGACGTCTTGGTCACATTCAACATTGACAAAGAGGCTGCTGCGAGGAGGCATAGTAACAGTTTCGAAGGATACACCTAGGGCAGCCTTCAATAAGTGGGTGTTTTTAGGTTCAGGATGAAAAGGGTCCTCAAAAGACAACTGCATGTCTCGTAGGGCAATAATGGCGCCGTGTTCACGAAGAAAGTCTAATCCCAGAATCAGTGGACGAGAGCACACAGGAAATACGAGGATAGAGCCTGTGAATGCCGAAGCACAGACTCGAACACGGGCTGTGAATATTCCAGTCGGGGTGACGAGGTGGCCCCCTGCCGCGCGCAACGGAGGTCCTTGCCAAGGGTAGTTACTTTCCTCAGTTGGGAGGCCAGGGCACTGCTCATAACCGAACAATCAGCGCCGGTGTCGACGAGGGCAGTGACGACGTGATTATCGATGTGTACGCTGATGTCAGCGGAAACAGTCTTATGACTTTCAGAAACGACTGGAAAGTCAGAACGGTCTTCATCGGGTCTTTGCATCGAGGGAGGCTCTTTGACAGTTCGTTGGGACGCAGCTTCACTTCCAGGAGCCCCGGTTTCCAGTTTCCCCCGTGGGGATTCAGAGACCGGCCTCTGAAAGGAGCATGGGATTATGAGAGAAAGCTAGGTGACGTGGGGTGGTGAGGTGATGGTGATTGTGATTGGGGGCGTTGGCCAAGGCGAGGAGCTTGCTGGCCCGTAAGGTACGCTTTGATGTCACGGGGTGGCTCACCATAACGCAGGCACCGAGCATCACGGTGAAAGCCACGGAGACCAAGTTGCCACTATAGGCAATTGCGGTAGACGTGACCCGCTTCGCCACAGTGGTAGCAGAGTGGACGGTTATCTGACGTACGCCACACGCTGGCCTTTGTGGCGTTTTGTCGCGATCAAGATGGATGATACGTTGGTCTACTCGGAAACCTTGAGGCTGGTGGCGGGGTGAAAGAGGTGCCCTGGAATTGATGGCTAGTCTGATTCATTATCCACATAGTGTAATCAGAAGCATTTGATGCAGGAGATCGCAGGGCCACCGCATCAGTCAGCACAGGGGCCTCACGCCTTGTTGGCGCGAATGGGGTGACCACCTGTTGGATCTCATTTCGGATGAAGTCTACGAGAGCATTCAAAGGTGGTTAGGG
Organism: Rhipicephalus annulatus; assembly: GCA_013436015.1. Classification (NCBI taxonomy): domain Eukaryota; kingdom Metazoa; phylum Arthropoda; class Arachnida; order Ixodida; family Ixodidae; genus Rhipicephalus; species Rhipicephalus annulatus. The sequence continues at coordinate 224,017 of WOVY01000213.1, read as the reverse complement.
TCCCGCTGCTTGGAGTTTGCGCAGCTCATCCCGCACGACGCTTCCTATGAACTCTGTGAGGGCATGCCTCTCGCTGTCAGCCCCGATAGAGCATGCAGGAGTGGCCACGTCGTGGCGTTCATACTGTGACGACCGATGCTGGAGAGTACGCTTCATTATGGTTGCCAATTTATAAACTCAGCTACAGTCGTCGGTAGATTGCGAACGATTCCTGCGAAGAGCTGCTCTTTTACCCCACGCATTAAATGCTGCACGTTTTTTTCCTCGGACATTGCAGGATCGGAGCTCGAAGAGTCGAAGCATGTCCTCGACAAACATCATAACTCTCTCGTTAGATTGTTGGTTCAGAGACGAGATGGCCTGCTCTGCTCTCTCTTTGCTTTCAGCGTTGCGGTATGCATCACAATACTGTCGGCTGAACTCTTTCTGCATTGCAAAGGAACACTCGTGATTCTCATACCACGTTTTAGCAGAGTCTTCTAACGCAAAGTAAACTCTTCGTAGCTTGCGAGCTTCATCCCATTCGTTGATGTTGGCAACTCAATCGAACTGGTCGAGCCAGTCATCAACATCCTCATAAATGTCTCCATGAAATGATCGTGGTGTTTGCGGCGCATGAAAAACATGCGGGAGAAAAGAATAGGCGTCGTTGGTTTGACTCGCCTGGTTGGTTGTCGAGGTTGCTATCTCGTCTTGAGAGAAAGGACCGTATTTGGGAGATAGTACTCATAAACGGCGACTGCTTCTTGCCGGGGGAGCTGTAGCTGTCTCCAAGTAGCTCGGTGTGTTGGCTTAAAATCTGGAGCCAAGGCGCATTTACCCAGCACCTCCACCTGCGCCACGAACGAAATAACAGGCAGCGACGAATCGACGTCTTGCTCGCCCCGAGACCAGAAAGCAAAGTCCTCTTCTTTATTCATTTCCAAGCGATTTCACGCTACAGTTGATGGCTCATACCCATTACCTGTGACAATATGCATTACCCTACTGTTGCCAAAACATCGAATAGCTCACACAGTACGTAGAAGTAATTGAACCCGCAGTACGACGCACAAAAAAACGTTTTGTGAGTTCATACGTGCTGATGCATAGAACACATAACACGTAGGCTAAATCATTTATAAACAAGAAATTTCTCCCCCAGTACACAATTTACTCCGACTCTCATGCCGCCATCAGTTACAAACAGAACAACACGTGTCCCCCTGTTCTTCAACAGGTGGTCGAGCGAGCGGCCTCTGCTCTTCAGCCCTCCACTGTCTTCCTCCGCTGGGTTCCTGGGCATTCAGGTATTAACGGCAATGAGCTAGCTCATCAGCTTGCCCACGATATGTTGCACCGGGCACTGTTCATTCCCTGGCCCAAACCTGCGGAAGACAGTGAGAGCTCCGCGAATAACGATAGGCATATATCCTTGCGTCACACTATCAAGGAGGTGTATCTCCAGCTCCGGCTCGACAAGCGCCTTTACCCTCCTCTCATGCATCACTCACTGCGCTGGAGGCTCGAGCTCTACGACCCATTCAAATGAATTGCCTGATAACCCCCTCTCTCAATTTCCTTTATAAGTATAGGGGTAACCCCAACTGTCTCAATTGCCCCTCCCCATAAGCCGACCAGTCACACTGCCTGTTTTACTGCCCGGCTGCTCAGCAATCCAGCTATTACCCTCCCCCATTTCTTTCCATCACCTCCTCGCTCGACTGGATAGGCACCGAAAGGGAAAGGAGAACAGCGTTGACTGTTCGCACAGGTGGTCGAAATGCTGGGCCTGTAAATTGCGGCTAATTAAAAGTCTATTACTACTACTACTAAACAAGAAACACGCACGCTTACGGCGTCATGTTGTTTTATCGAATACAGAACCACAGACCCCTCTCCGCCCCCTCCATCCTGCTTTATTTAGGTCTTTGGAAATAAGGAAGTGCTCTGCACAGATCTGGCAAGCTGGTTCCTGTAAAGTAGAGAGTTTTGTTTCACACTCGCTGTAATTTATTAATTTTCCATTTAGTGAGGAGGCTAAGGCCAGCTGGCTGGCTTTCGAGAAATCAAGGGTTGTGCATATTACAAACCGGAAAATGTGTCAAAAATTGCTGTAATCTCCAGAACATGAGGAGGATCACTTGACAGCTGGTGTCAGGACTGTTTCTTACAACTGAAAGGCAATATGTATGAATAAATCTTAAGGTACGAGTGGGTGACTGTTTGTAGTACTGAAATGCCAGTGCTGTCGGCAGCTGTGCATTTTTTGTATATTTGGCATGTGAGATCTTGAATTTTTTTCTCAGTGTTTCTCATTGTGGCCCAGTTACATTTTATAGTTTTCTTTCTCCAGACTCAGTGCAGAAGTTGAAACAGAATTGTTGTGATCAGCGAATAACTTCTTGATTTGTCTTAATTATCACATACTCTGTGTGCAATTTTGTGGTGCATGTGTCTTCAGAAAGTCCTATAATCAGTAGGAGAGTCAAACAGAACTAAAAGCAAAGAACGACTTGGTTGGCCAAAGTAGCTGGTCCATATCACTCTTCCCATATTTTATATCTTTGTGACTTATACTGCTCTACACACATAAAATTCTCATTGGTTTTCATATTCATGTGGTATATGAACATGTTTCCTCAAGGCTTTTCAAACTGAAACGACCCTTTTAACCTTTAGTTTGGCATGCAGATCAAGTTATTTGGCTTATCTGTATTATCACCGGCTGAAATGGTCACGCCCACCAAGAGGCAGTTTAATTGATGAGCCACAGAAGGCACAAAATTGCAAGATGGGTGCTTCATAGTTAATGCGGTGGTGTAGCAAAGAAATGGGACAATGGGCAAATGAGCCGCCCGTGAAATTTTCAGCAATGGGATACCGAGAACCAAATAACACACACTCGACTTGCCGGTACTGAAGACCAAGTACGCCATCCCCCTATCCTACCACCACACAAAGTTCCGCTTGTATATCAGGTTATAAGAACAGCGCCCATGTTCAAGCATTTTGTCAAGCTTTATGCAACCTTATGTTTTCAAATGGAAACATTTTTTCTAAGAGAAACAAATATAACCCTTTAGCATCAGTGGCGAAATTTTTGTATGCAATTTGTTTATGCTAGCTACGTCAACTTGAGGCCAGAATAGAGTAAAATACATAGTTCGTTAGATGAACTGAACCTTCTCCCTAGTCATTATGTCCTGACTTGACCCTAGTCTGCTGCGCACAACCGTAGCTGATCACTCTAGTGAAGGAACTGTTGTCATTATTGGGTCGTTCAAACAGTGTTCTAAAACCAACATCAAGTGTTGCTTTTCTTCTCCCTAAATCAATGCAAATAAAAAATAATTGCACACACATAAGGAGCTCATGATTTCATTGTTTTATATCAAAAATAAATATAGCTTACAGTAGAATGATGAAGTATTTCATTTCTTAGAAATTGTAAGAACTTGCTGAAGCTCACACAAAATAACACATTTTCTTCCTTGGAATGTAATATTGAGTGCCTTGTGATTGTGCTATCTGAATTTGTGACATTTGTTGACAGTGCAACCTAATTCACACCTGAAGGAGCTATAATCTCTGCAAGTATTCTTAGTGCTCTTCGCACGTGATTTGCAGCTAACTAAAAGAAGTGGCTTTGCCTGTAGAGCAAAAAATACATACTCAGGACATCACCACAGCAAAGATACGCCAGCTGCAACCAATGAACTCATGTTTTCTGTTTTGCACAGCAGAAAACTTGTGACGTTTTCTGCTGTGTTGAAAAGGCTGGCTGAGTGAGCACTGCATCCAGTACCAGGAGGCAGCAGCGACAAAGTCCTACTTACAAAACACTCAGCAACTGAGAGAAGTATTGACGTGCCAACCATCTAAAACGGAGTGCCAGAGAAAAGAGCGGCGATTACTTCTACAGTTGATAAAAACATGCTAAGAGTTCAAAGTTGTAACGTTTCTGATTTTCCAGCCAATAAAATAGGGGTACACTGAGAAAAGATATTGAAGATACGCCATCAGGAAAAGACTAATCAAGAACTGACGGAGGTTTGTCTTCATCACACGAACAGCCTTCAACTGATAAGGCGAGTAAGAAACTGACAAACAATGAGTTCACGAGGGAGAGCTGTCCCACGAGGTTGTCAGCAGTGAAATAAGACAGGCTGGAATTGGGGGTGACACTAGAGTAGCACATAGAGGCTGGACTGGACGCCCCCCCTCCCCCAATTTTTCCTGACCCCTGTGTTGTTTTATGACTATGTGTTACGACTATGTTTCTGTGAGAGAACATAGCCGTAACACAATGGCCAAGTTTTCCGCCTCTCTGCTCCTTCTCAATAACTTCACTTATCGTGGATGCACCCACGGTATAGGCCAATCCTGGCATAGACCCTGGCTAAAATACTTAGGAACAACAGAAGACTCAAAGCAAATGTTACCACCATACCTTGACTTCTGGCTTTGTGTGCAAATGAGTCTAGCGAGAAGTATGTGGAACACCAAATAAAAGCACCACAGTGCTTTTATTTTATTGTTGCTGGTACTTGCTTTCATAATAGTACAAAGTACTGAAAAAGCATGCAAACAGCAATCCTACGAAGCAAACTATTATAAAGCAACAGGAGGCTGTGTGGCCCTGACTGAAACAACACCACAACAAAAAGAAAAACATTTCAGTCATGTCAGCAGTTCATGCACGGTACTGAAGAATCGTGAAAACCTACCTTCAATGTTTTTCTTCCACAAGAACTTTGAAAAGGATGCACAACGATGGAGAAGAAAGCCCTTACTGAAATCTGGCTCTTATTCACTGATGGAAGATACATGCACCTGGATTCCGGACCATGGCTTCAGTACAACTCCTGAACATACCCTCGAAAGAGCTGACAGCAAGTGGATGAGACATGAAGGCAGACTACAATGTGACACAATGAACACGTCAACCACCAACCGTGAACTTAAGCTACAGTGAATGCCGCAAGAAATTTTGAACACTGGGAACAATAAACGTTCCTAACCTAAATCTTGACCTCACAAACACGATAAGAATGTTCCGATGACCAGCTGCTCATCGCCATGATGTGAAACAGGGGATATACACACACACAACTCATCTTTACGTGATTAAAATACTCTCGCTTCCAGGTTTATAAAAACCGTCTCACATAATTTCTCTCCAATAGGTTTAATACTCTCTAGGTGAGCTATTACTGTCTAATAGCTAACCACCTTCATCGTTGCTGGGAGTGTGTTCAAATTAAAGGAGACAGAGGGCACTGGTGGGGCTGCATGCAGATGGTGTTCTTCGAATAAATGAGAAATGGCCTGCATGGTCATCTTTGACCACCTTTCACATCTGAGCCATTTGATATGTTCACGTTGACATGTTAGTTAGAGTAGTTTGTGCCTAATGAAAAGCGCGTAGACAGGATAAGCGCGTAGACAGGATTACCGCTGGTCATTAACGGTAACTAACTGGATTCCCAGAGAAGGGAAGCTGGTTACGGGGAGACAGAAGGTTAGGTGGGCAGATGAGATTAAGAAGTTTGCGGGTATAAATTGGCAGCAGCAAGCACAGGACCGGGTTAACTGGCGGAACATGGGCGAGGCCTTTGTCCTGCAGTGGACGTAGTCAGGCTGATGATGATGAGATAGGGCTCACATGGTCCTCAATTTATATGGTCTTTCTTAAAATCTACTGCTGCGGCTTGCTCTAAACAACTTTTTGAATATGAAAAAGGCCATCTTTAGTGGTCCTCTTACTTGATTTGCCTTGAATGCGTCTTTGATTCAGTGAACTGCAGAAAAATTTGCTGCATTCACGTACAAGTCAGCGACAAATTCAGTTTATTGGACTCTATCTTCCGGAAGTCTGAATAGTAGCATTATTTCAGTGTGCTAGAGTTGACTCAAAAAAGAATTACTCAGGCAGAAGGTGCACAACAATTCTAGCAACAGTTGAGTTGAAAAAAGCTCACATTAGTGCATTTTCATATAAAAAAGTAGAGGAAGAACTACTATATGTTATCTAGAGATTCAGTAAGCTTTCTGGTTTTTAAACTAGCACGACAAAGCAGTAAAAAAGACTATTGAGTAACGTGCGCGAGCACAGCCTTCCTGAGTTGATGTTTTGAAAAAAGAGGGAACTAATAAAGAAGGTACAGTCAAAATGAAAAGCAATCATGCATCAGCTTTTTTTCTCCAATTATACTGCAGGGTAATCAAACCCTTAACTCTTGGGTGCAATATTTTTTTGTATTGCTTGTCAATTTTGCGTATTGCCATGTAGATGTACTATATATCTGTTCTGTAATTTTGAATAAACTTCAGCCGCGACTTGGCGCCTGTGTTCCTGTGGCTCAATTGTCTTTAATTTTTGTTGTACTGCTCTTATATAATGAATCCACACCTACTTATTCTGTCAGCCCTGTTCAAGCTTTCTAGCACCTATCGTTGCAATATTAAACCATGTCAGTTATGACCAAGCATATCACTCAAAATGTTTGGAGGACCGTTTGATTTACGACAGTGTTCACAGCATTCATCACGTTGGTTACGGGATTATTGCTTTTTGCTGTTCAGGGGCACATGCACGGTCCTAATTTTTGAAATGTGGCTTTACAAGCTTCAGTGCCTTTATTATGTGAATGAGTTAGGAAAGACAATTAATCATGACTTACGACCATAAGCTTGTTAATCTACAAATGAAACAAAGCTCAAGGTGCAAGACCCCTCGGTTTTTTATTCCAACTGATTGAAAATTTGCGTAGTTAGAACAGTGCCTCAACCTTTTTTAAGTGAGGTCTGGTTGCAGGGGTCAAGCTCACAGCAAACATGAAGTTACACTTTATTTTTTATAGCAATTTAGCATAAGCACCAGGCAATAAAACTTGAAATTACATTGCCACTTTTTATTTGTGGCACTCGAAAACAATAACATTAGCAAACCCATGCAAAACATATATTTACTGAATCATGTGGTAACATTGCAGCTGTGATTCAATAATTTTTGTAGACACATAACTCAGGTGTCACAAATTCAATGGGGCATTAGTTTCGCACCTAATTTATTATTTCAGATGTAACAAATGCATAAAACACAGGAAGAATTTGTTCACTTTGCTTGAAGAAATGAGGCTGGCAAAGGCGTTATTATCTAGATTGACTTGACAACCAGTAAACATGCAATTTTAATCACGACATTGTGGGGAATGATTTGTGATGTTATGTAAGTGGGAAATTTTCGCTGATTCATGCCATTTGTGCACTGATGTTGACTTCTGCATAGGATGTGAATCACCTGTTTTGTTTTCATAAAACTGCAGTAAAAGTTACTTGAAAGGTTTCTTTTAAAGTTGGCAGCAATGCACCGACGATGGAAGGTTAGCCCATATCATTTTATTATGCATTCGTGTAGACAAGTCTAGTTCACTCTTACCATATGTGCCTTCCAAAGCGCTGTCACACAGCTAAAGGCAGAAGTTTCCTTATGATGTACCATAGACGAGATGTGTAGTCACTGACAGAAATGTGGGCTTCGTGTCGATCAGAGTAAAAGAACCCAGTCACTGGGTAGACCTACAGTCACGCCAAAAGCAAGCTAGTTTTACAGTGTTGCAACCAATGTCTGCCTTGAATGTCATGCATATACGTTTAATTATTTCCATTGCTCATTGTGAGGTAGGGCTTGGTGCAATACTGTCGGTCAATATTGGCTTTCTCTATTTGTTGGGACCAAGGATGACATCAGTGATGCAGCCAGCAGCTACAAAAGCAGGACCAACATTGCGTAACCTAGAAATGTCTGGGGCAAGAATATATTCCAGCCAACGCTCAACCATGCAATCAACACAAACCTACAAGTTTGTCTTTCGCAAGACAGCAGTATAGTAAATGGCACGATGAGATCTTCAGAAACGTCGCTAAATCAAGTGGTTGGCCTTGCAAACATATCCAGCAATGTCACAATGTGATTAAATCTTGAAGTGCTGCAAAGCATTAGACACAGGTGGTACGTTGACCCACGTGATGCCATACACCTTACGCTATCTGCCAGGGGAAGCCTTCGGATTTTTCACGTATTTTGGCATAAAAATCAGCCTAGTAATTTGCCTAATTGTGCTTGCAAGTGGGCATAATTGGTCAATTCTTGGGTCACAGCATATGTTGAAGCTAATATGTCTCCTGATACTGACAAACGACTCTGCATTACTGAAATTCTTGCAGCATCGAAGCTTATATTTCTTGCAGATGGCAGAATTTGTTGTCATGTCAAGCAGTCGTCAGTTTTTTGAGGTGAACATTTCTCTGTGAAGGGTGAACATGTTGATTGGGCTATGTGACAGGGCATCAATGACAATGTTGACAGCTCCTACGATATGTTTCCGATATGTTTGACATCTGCTGCAGTTCATGAGAATATGGATGCCACGATTGTAACTCAGGGAGTGTAACATGTACTGATAAGAGATGTACCTACGTATTCCATGACAAAGAAATCACGTAATTTCTTCCGTGTAATAATTTATTGACATAAGCATTAACCATTTATGCCCACTTGTAAGCACAATTAGGTATATCACAATTAGAGAGTCTTTCACATACACCTAAGTACACGGGAAATCCAAAGACTTCCCCAGGCAAATAACATAAGGTGAAGTAAAACACCACGTGGGTATACGTACCACCTGAGTAGATAGCTTTGCGGCACTTCAAGATTCAGTTGCATTGTGACATCTGGATATGTTTACAGGGCCAACCACATGATTCAGTGCGTGACATGTTTGAGAATATACTGGCTCCAGTCTCCACAAAAAATGCTGAGATGCTGTTCAGACAGGGGACATACGTTTTCAGAACATGTCAGAGAACTGTTTGGCCGCCATATGTACTCCTTCGACGAGTAGGTGATCTAGCACAAATTGCATTCCAGATGTCGTACGATGATATGAAGTAGCAGTCTCATTTGATATTCAGACAGTAGCATATACTGTCACGCAAGTACCTGTTCACCCCCAAAAGTTTGTATGGGAGTTCTTGGTCTACGGGAGCTCAATATAGTAGCATTTCTGTGTATCGATAGCACGAAGTGGAGAAAATACGTATAATGACCTGGTACCAAGGTACACAATGTTAGTATATTGTGTAGCTCACAAAAATGAGACAAAGGAGCTTGTAGGGCTTTTGAGCATCCAGTATTCGGAGATGAGAAGCTCTCAACACCTATAAATCTGCCTGGGTAGAGCTGAATACTGGATGCGGAGAACACAAGGATAGGACAGGTGAGCTTTTGGACATCAGATGCACACCTGCTTATGCTGACAAATGTGCCTTGTTCAGGTGTTGGATTACGGAATTCAGATGGTAACTGTGCTCATCTGATGAACTCGCGATGAGTAGGTTGTCGAGGCAAGCACGACAGAATTCAAGGCTGGGGAAAATGCTGAAATATATGTCTGGAGTTTGTCATGCCGCATGGCATATGAAGACGATCAGACACGATGAACGGTGTTACTATCAGTATGTTATTCGAAATCTACATATCTTCCTAAAAGATTTGATGGTTGAACCACATGGGGCCGATGTCGGAGGAAATTGCTGCATCATATATGTGACATCATATACGAACGTGAGGTGCTGGGATGAAACAGCTAGGCTCAGTTGACTGTTGGTGCTATGCCGTCAGCATAATAATTTAGACTTGAGCACCATTCACAGAACACAGTAACCACAACACACAGCCCACATTGCGCTTAGTGAAGTCGGCAAAATCTGTAAATATATGCGTAATTTTGTATGGCTGCTTCGAAAATTCTTTTTAATTGCAGCCCAATTGAGATAGTGCTTCTAATATAATTTATGTAGTACATCAATTTCATGGTTGAGTTGCCATATGCAAAATTGATTCTTCTTTGTTTCTGTGTTATCAGAGTGCTGAGACTAGAGCTCATTCTCAAAGAACCATCCCATATTGTTGTGGTGGCTCCACAGTTTTATATATGAAACAGTAATATATGCAGTGTGCTATAATATCGTTGCAACGAAAAGAAGTAGGTACATTTGTTATGCCTTAAAACACTAGTAATAATCTCCGCGATCGCTTGTAACCGATGCAGACCTTTCCCTAGCGGTTAAGCTGTGAAAAATGTTTAAAATTACCGCTTGTGTTGTGCACACTCTTTCATAGTCCTCGTTATTTTTGCGATGTTTTGCTTATACGCCCACTGGTAGCATAATCTGGTACTTTTCCAGAGTGTATACATGTAATGTTGTTAAGACTAAGTTATTAGCGCACAGTATTAGTATTTCTTAATAATACGCACAGTACGCGCAGTACTAGTATTTCTTACTAATAAACCATGCACGTGCATACGATTATTTATTGTATTTTACCAGCTGATGTGTTGTGTTCACGCGGTCTGGTGTATGTCGCAACCCGAGCGAAATGTATCTGCGATTAAAAGTACACACACATGAGACCATGTGCTGGGTCGCGTTTTCAAGGGCGTAGCCAGTGTTTATTTCTGGTTGAAGCGTCGAACCCAGGATGTGGCTGAACCAGTAATATTGTATTGAATTGTATAGTTTGAACCCAACTTTGTGGCAAGGCCTAGCACCTTATACAACCACTTAATTTATTAAGACAAAAATTGTGCGCTTCTTCGCCTCTTTACGGCCGTCATTTTCGTACGCACAAACATGGCTTTTCACGCATGTCGAGTTCAAAACTACTGCAGCTGCATACCATTTGGAACCCCGGCATGCTTAAATAAAATATATGCTGCAATCAGATCAGCTGATGCTGGTTTTCGCAATTTTGCGAGGATCGCCTTAATTTTCTTGCTGATTCTTTCTAACTGGGTCTTTTGTTCATGATCAGACCCCTCAGGTTGTGTTTGGTGCATAATCACGCAACTGAGGCGAAGACGTTAGCTTAATCACGGCCTGAGAGTCAGAACTAGCGATACGCAGTTCAAGACCGTCTTATTCCCTCCGCTATGATAGGTGTCCGTGTGACACGCAACGCAAGCTTAGCACAGTCGTAAGAAATAGTAGGCTTGTTTTTTTTTTGTTATACAGCCAGCTGTTGCTGCATAAAAGCTATCAAATGCATGCTACTTAATGAAAAAAATTTCGTATTATAGTCTTTTGCACCAACCACGACCTCGGTCGTGACACCAGCACGCCAAGCTGAGCGACAGTAGATTTTGACATTTGCTGACTGACTACACCATAGCTGCCTTTTTGAGGGCTAAGTATAACTTTTGTTAAGGAGGCTTGAAATAATTTTTAGTTTTCTTGTGAATAAATACTTCCCTGGAAACATTGCGGATGATTTTGTCCGATTTCATCGACGCTTCCTTACCTAGATCTGGCAACACTGTTTTTGTCATACGGGTTCTGGGCAGAGAAAAGAAAATTTCAGCTGCCTCAACAACGCCAGCGACGAGCCAGATTACATTTGTGAGTATGAGTTACTGTTTTTCTGTACGACGGCCTTCTTGTTCATACCTGTCACGTGCACCTTAATCAAGCGCTAGTTGTAGTGTGCGAGTATTCCGTGAGTAAGTAGGACGAACAGTTGCGGCTAGTCGCGTACGTGTAACCCGAATGATCGATCTTTTTTCTTTTGGTACGAGGGTACACAGTAGAGTACAGGTAATCTTCCAATTTGCAATTTGTCTAAGCTTACCGCAACATGACGAGAACCTATGTCGTCTGCCTATGTCTCGGGTATCCTTTAGAAAAGTGCCTGCCTATCACCAATGCTAATTGGGGACAGGCAGGCACTTAGCTCACACTGCAATTGGCAATGTGAGCTTAATGGTGCATACACGTAGCACATGTTACACCATTTTTCATACCCCCGTATTTACGATGCTTTCGACAACAAGGCGAACTACTGCAGTCTGCCGATATTTCAGCGTGGCCATTATGTGGAGCGTGGCCCATTGTAACTAGATGCAGTTCTCTGTGTGGCAGGTTAGTACGCTAGACAAGGATTGTGCAACTTGCTAGCTACATTAGATATATTGAGCAGCGACGTGTAAAAGCTCCGTGACATCAATACGAGTAAATAAAAGTGCCATCAACATCTATGCAAGTTATTTCGCAGCAAAAAAAGTTCTGGTGGGGATTATGTTGCTACAAGCGGGTTTAGCTTGGCAGACAACAAAAGGAGGTCTGATTACTTTTTCGTTTTTTTCTTGCTTTGCAAGCCCAACAATACATATCAGTTTGTTTTGAGAATTCACTCGTGGTGAGTTAGAAAGAAAATATGAAGTTTCAAGCAATTATTCATCTGAATTTCTGTTTGCCTTGTCTGTTAGCTTCGTGTGGTTTTATAATGTGAACACCCTTCATTCTTCATCGAGTGATGCTGCTTTTACGCAAAAATGTGCCAAACTAATTTTCCTGCACCATCCTAATAAAATAAATGTAGATTATGCCATGCTGCACCTTAGTCACATGTTTGACAGTGTGTATCAGTGGAAAAAGCATTGCTGGTCTAAACATTCGCCGCTTGGTTTCGAGGCCACCAATCTCACAGCCATACACCAAGGATTATTTTAATACCTGAACAGTGCTGGCACGAAATATTTGCTATACTGCATGCAGCCAGAAACCAGATGCATTAATTAACCACCTAGAGGTGGTAATTCAGTTGTGGTGAACAAGTTGTGCGCAAGTGCACAACTACCATAAAGCCGTTAAAATTTTTTGAAACGGTGCTGTAATAGCGGAGTTAAATGCGTTGGATCACCTAAGCCCCGTAATCACTCTTTTCATTCTTTTTCAATACTCTCCGTTGGTACCTCTCCCGAAGTCGCTTTGCCTTCTTGCCTTGCACCTCTCCTAATCTTGCGCGACATACATCATCAATGAAATATTGCTCCAAACGCTGTCTTGTTACGGTTGCCGCAACTCCGCCCTCTGTCAACTGTGTGCTTGTTGGCAAATCACCAATGCTGTGCCAGCCGGTGCTTATACGTATAGTGTCGGTATGAACCCTGTCCTACGGACCACAGTACCTGATTTTCAAGCACGTGCATGCCTGCGGACATCACGACAAACGACGAGTGGCGTGGACAGCTTCTTGCAGGCTAACAGGAAGTCATAGGTGCTTGCTTGAAAAATCGAAGCATATTTATTCTGCACGTTAGATTCAACTTCTTGATCTCACGTGCCAGCCCGAAAGGCATCAAATGATGAACTGTTGGAATTTGTGGAGCACTGGCGGCTTGTTGCGCTGCCACGTGGAGAATCATTGATCATGCAGCATATTGCATATAATGCACGTTTGAAAAATGTTTGAAAAAAATCTATAGGGGGTAGTTGAGAGGCCCTATAAATGGACCGGAGTGGTCGCCGGATTTTAAAATAAAGAATGCTTTAGTTATTTGCTATTTATGAGTCGCCCATCAGTATACTATAGTGATGGGCGACTTTAATGCAAAGATAGGGAAGAAGCGGGCTGGAGACCAGACAGTAGGAGATTATGGCATCGGCACTAGAAACGCCAGAGGAGAGCTACTAGTAGAATTCGCAGAACGCAATAATTTGCGGATTTTGAATACTTTCTACCGAAAACGAGAAAACCGCAACTGGACATGGAGGAGCCCTAATGGCGAAAATAAGAACGAAATAGACTTTATAATGACTGCACACCCAGGAATCGTGCAGGATGTGGAAGTGGTTGGCAAGGTACAATGCAGTGAACATAGAATGGTACGGTCTCGAATTCGCCTAGACTTTAAGAAGGAACGACAGAAACTGATACGCAAGAAGCAAATCAATGAGCTATCACGGAGAGGGAAGGTACAGGAATTCAGAATGTCGCTGCAGAACAGGTACTCGGTTTTTAGTGAGGAAACCAACCTTAGCGTAGATACAATGAATGATAATCTAACGAGTATCATTACGGAGTGTGCAGTGGAAGTTGGAGGCAGGGTAGTTAGACAGGACACTGGCAAGCTTTCCCAGGAAACAAAGAACCTAATTAAGAAGCGTCAAAGCATGAAAGTGTCAAGTACAACAGACAAAATAGAACTGGCAGATCTTTCGAAGTTGATTAACAGGCGTAAAGTATGCGATGTAAGAAGGTATAACATGGAGAGAATTGAACACGCTCTGAAAAACGGAGGAAGCGTCAAAGCACTGAAGAGGAACCTTGGGATAGGCAAAGGTCGGATGTATGCACTAAGGGACAAAGAAGGCAAAATAACTACCAATATGAATAGAATAGTTAAAATAGCGGAGGAGTTTTACAGAGATCTGTACAGTAGCCGAGACAACCACGACCTTAATACTATAAGAACTAGCAGTAACCCAGATGACACCCCACCAGTAATGATAGAAGAAGTCAGAAAAGCTTTGGAGAGCATTCAAAGAGGCAAAGCTGCTGGCGAGGATAGGTTAACATCAGATCTGCTGAAAGATGGAGGACAGATTGTGTTAGAAAAACTAGCCACTCTGTTTACGAGGTGTCTCCTGACGGTAAGGGTACCAGAGTCTTGGAAGAACGCTAACATCATCTTAATACATAAGAAAGGAGATGACAAGGACTTGAAGAATTACAGGCCGATCAGCTTGCTCTCTGTAGTATACAAGCTATTTACAAAGGTAATTGCTAACAGAGTAAAGAAAACATTAGAATTCAATCAACCAAAGGAACAAGCAGGATTTCGAACAGGCTACTCAACAATTGACCACATTCATACTATCAATCAGGTAATAGAGAAATGCTCAGAGTATAACCAACCACTATACATAGCCTTCATAGATTACGAGAAGGCGTTTGATTCAGTAGAAATATCAGCCGTCATGCAGACACTGCGGAATCAGGGCGTAGATGAAGTATATATAAACATTCTGGAATAAATCTACAGGGGATCAACTGCTACCATAGTGCTTCATAAAGAAAGCAACAGAATACCAATTAAGAAGGGTGTAAGGCAGGGGGACACAATCTCCCCATTGCTATTTACCGCGTGCTTACAGGAGGTTTTCAGAAGCCTAGAATTGGAACAGTTAGGGATGAGAGTTAAGGGAGAATACCTTAGTAACCTGCGCTTCGCCGATGACATTGCATTGCTGAGTAACTCACGGGCGAATGGCAACTCATGATTACGTAGTTAGACAAGGAGAGCAGAAAGGTGGGTCTTAAAATTATTCTGCAGAAAACGAAAGTAATGTATAACAACCTCGGAAAGGAGCAGCGCTTCGAGATAGGTAATAGTGCACTTGAAGTTGTAAAAGACAATGCCTACTTAGGGCAGGTAATAACCGCAGAGCCTAACCACGAGATTGAAGTAACAAGAAGAATAAGAATGGGGTGGAGTACATTCGGCAAGCACTCTCAAATTATGACAGGTAGATTGCCACTATCCCTCAAGAGGAAGGTATATAACAGCTGTATCTTGCCGGTACTTAGCTACGGAGCAGAAACCTGGAGACTTACAAAAAGGGTTCAGCTTAAATTGAGGACGACGCAGCGAGCAATGGAAAGAAAATGGTAGGTGTAACTTTAAGAGCCAAGAAGAGAGCAGAGTGGATTAGGGGACAAACGGGGGTTAAGAATATCATAGTTGAAATAAAGAAGAGGAAATGGACATGGGCCGGGAATGTAGCGCGTAGACAGGATAACCGCTGGTCATTAAGGGTAACTAACTGAATTACCAGAGAAGGGAAGCGGGTTAGTGGGAGACAGAAAATTAGCTGGGCAGACGAGATTAAGAAGTTTGCGGGTATAAATTGGCAGCAGCAAGCACAGGACAGGGTTAACTGGCGGAACATGGGAGAGGCCTTTGTCCTGCAGTGGACGTAGTCAGGCTGATGATGTGTATGATGATTTATGAGGAACAATGCAGGGCGGTTGAGAAAAGGCTATAGCGAGACACACCTGGGGGATAAGCAAGCTCTGTTACAACATTGCAAAGCTCAATGTACCAGAAACCGGCAATGTCGACGTGGGGGTTAATTTGTAAGCGTTTTACTTAGAACGGGAGGAGATAGAATGAAAGAACAAGGAGGATCAAAAAGCTTTTAGGCAAGCTAAGAGAATTCAGAAATCCTTTCAACACACGAAAAAATATACAGTGAATACAGTGCATCATCAATATTGGCACGTGTTGTTCTTTAAAGCTTGAGATATCAGAGTGGGTTGACATCAGCCATTTATTTGTGTCTTGAGTAGACGCTAGGTGGTGTTGCAATTTCGAGGAGTCATTTTGTTGTAATTATCGCAGCAGGTATATGGTAACTCCGGGGCAAAACAGGGAAATTCAATACTTTTGGCTCAAGTGCTTCATTTCAATGGAAAACTATGTTGTTCGGATGCCATTTTGTGTCCATTTTATTGACGCAATGTGGCCTCCACCTGTTCTATGCACCTTCCATGGCTATACTCGTGTCTTGACTATGAGAATAGCCTTGACCAATCTAGTGTGGCTCCATTTCATTCTTTTGTTTCATGTCTGCCCTGTTTTATATAGAATACTTACAAAATAGCCCCTCCGATTTATTCCACACCTAACTTGAAATGAAACTTTTTGCTCTTTCTTTATGTTTCGAGTATATAATGCTTTGCTGCTGCAGTCATCAACGTACACTATATATATATCATTACCACGCAAATAAAATTTGCTAATCTTTTCGTGTTCTGTTTGTGAAAAAGAAAAATGAAAATCGTATCGAAAATGTAGGTGCTGATTAGTTGTATTTCATTGAATACCCTATGGGGGGGCATGTGCATGTAAACAGCACAGTAGGTGTGAAATATTTGCGTTCATGCCATCACTTTCGGGGCTTATTTAAACCTTACAATTTTATGCCATTGCAGCAAGGCATCTGTGTATCGCCTACTGAAATATCGCCAAACCACCTTTGTGCATGAACAGTGGGAGCGCCCACACAGTTAAGAGTAACAGATTTGCCAGAACAGCATTTTTTCAGTTTTGAACAGTGTTGACACACTTGAGCCATCAATTAACCTTTTACGGCACACAAAGGTATATATAAGATTTTTTTATGAAGAGGGATCACCGTTTGAAATAACACATTTGCTCTTCTTGGGGTATAAAAAATAATAACAGGGGGAGAATCACAGCATTCAGTTTGCCCTTATGAATATGGCCGCCCCCTCTGAAAGAGCACATGGAATGCTTGAAAAGTACACGTAGTGAAGCAATACGTGTGCAAACCACACCACCAAATGTTACCTTATTAAACTACACGATAAACAAGTAACAATAAGCAACATGTTCGAGCACAACCCGTCCATTAGATGAGAATCGATGACATGCAGAAGCTACGTGGCTAATATGGAATTGTTATCGCAATGTAGTCAACAAAATAATGCTGTAAACAGCAGCAGGGGCAAGCATGACTAGCCGTGATGCAGCTTTGAAGCTCGTGCACAAGGCCGGTTTTCTCTGTGCCTGCATTCACACGGTGCAAAAACTGTTCCATTCTGACATGGCATGAAATAACGTGCTGTGATGAGTGCCTATGCTGTCCCACATCTGGATAGAATGGAGAATATGAACAGGCATTTAATTGTAAGCAGAAAAATGAGCAACAGATCTGGCCCTTCGCGTCAGCCACGAGGAAGTCAAATAACATAGAGGTAGACTTCCTGCAAATATTTTTTAGCATCCCAGTTTTCTTAGTCAGAGCAACATGGCACACAAAATTTTGTTGGCACTGCCGCCCCTATCTGTCAGCACACGTTAATATGGGCATTCGGTGCCTTCACAGGTGGAGCGCACCAAGCCTTAAACATTGCAGAAATGCGCTCGGCATCTGCTAGATGGCAGCAGAATGAGACAACGTCTGTACAGCGTTGTTGGGTGCTTCAAAAACACATCAGTTTTCCAATTATTTCTTTTTTAAAGCCTAGCCAGTGTTGTCGTCCTGCCATATAACAAGGAATTCTTTTTTTCTCGTGCTGTTGACCTAAGGTTTGCATACGAAGGCTTGTTTAGGACAATGTGTCGGCTATCGCTTGGACACCAGTTCCAGTACAGAGCGGCAAGTTTCAAAGTGTCTCGTAAGTTCTTTCTATTCATACAAACCAGAAAAGCTGAAGTCTCAAAGTGACACTTCCCTTAAAGGCTGACCTCCTGTTAGTCACTTGCTCTTTAAAGCAGGGCATTTTTTGCGATATAAAAGCACCTTAACCATATTTGTCTGTCAGTCGGTCTGTGTAGTATCTATCTGATCGATCAATTTAATCTTGCCTATTAAGTTGGGTGCTCTGTGATCGTCTCCTTAACCTGGCACCTTAGGTCAGACACTCACTTCTGGTTTGACTTATTCGAGACTCGCTCACACTGAAATTAATTCATGTGCTTGAGTGAGTAAAGGTGAGTAATATTTCAGCGAGCTGGATACCGAGCGAGTCTGGTTTGCCCAAGTTGGGTGGCAAGCATAGCGGGGTTGACTCTCCGGTTCTCTGCCGTGCATCGCGCGTTCCTCCAGCCTCTGTGGCTTTCATGTTGACGCTTTTGCATGCGGTCACCTACGAGTACGTGTTTGCTGTGAGCGAGTAACTGTAAAGGTGGAGTCATTTTTCCCTGCATCCGACGCGTCTCGCGGATGCTCTGACATGTGCACATGGGTTCTCAAAATGGGTTCCGTGAGCAGCAGAATGTGTTCAACCTATTCCCGGTTTACATCCATTAGCAACTAATTTATTTTGACAGGCGAGTTGTCATTGCATTTTGCATTTAAATAGCCATCGCAAGTGAATTCTGCACATCATCGTCTGAAGGTAGAGAGAAACACTTGGTTACATGCGAAGCCACGGTGACAAAACGTGTGTTCGAACCATTGTAAACAATAGTAACGGGCACCTTGGCGCTTCTTTCGTGGCTCATTACGCATCGGCAACCACTTGGTACAGTATTCATTAATGGCGATTCGCCACATCTTGTAGTCTAAACTTGCAACAAGTGCTTAAAGGGGTGTCGCTGCATGCTTGCTGGCCCTGGGGTACACCAGCTTTTGGCTTATCTCTGTCAATGTTTTGGTCGGCGGCAGTTTGACTTAGTTTTCTTTCTTTTCTTCTTTTTTGCAACAAAACCTGCCTCTCTATGATCAGCCGTTTGTTTGCGTTGACATAGATTGTTTCACCTGTGCTGCGCAAGCACATTACGCGAGTCACGGAGTGGCGCAGGCAGCAATCGCAAGTCGATATAATATTGGGAGTTCTTCATCGACGGTGATGACCTATAGATATTGTAAAACGTGAAACTGGCCAACTTGTGCTATAATAATTGCACGTGGTTGCTTATGTGGAAAGGCGTTACCAGTATCACTTCCTCATTACTTAGTGCCATATGCACGTGCTTTACGAGATAGTGTATGCGGCGACATTTCTTGGCTCTCACGCTGCACTCTCGGAGGTGGTCCTGCATAAGGTGTCCACGAACGGCAGTGCAGCGTGCTTTTGTTTCTTAAAAGCTCTTGACGCTATCATGCTAGGCTTTCTTCAGGCGAACGACCACGGTTACGTCACTAAGATTCTTGAGTCATCCCAATTTTTTATCTTCTTTTTGAGTGTAACGTGTGTTTTTCTTAGTGTTTCCGCGGAACATAGCTTTCAATAAAACTTTTTTAGATATGTTTCACGTGTTACGAGGGCTAGATAGGTGACGTGTGTGGTATGTTGTGCAGTTCATACCTTGCGATAATCTGTTGCAAAACTTTCTTCAAAACCTCTTTCAGTGTAATGTGTTTTATAAGCCAAAAAAATATGCACTGGTGCCCCCACGTTGCTAAAGATTGGTATTTTTAGGCTCCCAGGACAACTTAAGAAAGGCTGCTAACTGCTCCAAAATTGAAATTTCGCTGCTCCGAAAACTGATCACAATTCAGTTTCAGTAGTCTCACCCGAGTTTGAGTAAAGCGCTCGCCTTAGGTCTAAAAACCGAAGGTTTAATTCCTTCGGCAGTTCTGCCGTAAAGTGAAGTACGCTTCCATTCTCTTCAAAGAGACACTAAAGAGCAAAACAATTTGTGGCATAGTAGTAACTGTAATTTCACTATCCCAAAAACACCTTTTTGCCGCAACATCATGGTCGGCAACAGAGAAAGCATGCAAGAAGAAAATTTGGGTGGAGATATCACCAAACACAATGAGGTACGAAATATTGAAGGCGTCTACAGGGGAGGGGGGGGGGGGGTCCCACATAGCTTCAACTCAATAAACGTGAAGTACATTGCGTTAAGTGGGTGCTAGACCTCGCATACATAGGTTGGAAATTTTCATTGAGCCAGGGTCGTGAAAATACGAAAAAGACATCTTGAATTTTGCTACGTGATGCTCAATTGCAGGGATGCAACAGCTGCGCTCATTGCGCCAATTTGATAAAATTTCTCACTTGTGCACCGAGCTGTGCCAAAACCACGAAATTTGCCGAAATGGCGCCACGCTGCACCAAAATGCCCGACCAGCCTCAAAATTTTTCTCATTCCCTAATTTAAGCGAGAAATGGAGACCACTTTATCCACTTGTAGTTTGCATCATCAATCTGAGCGAGCAGACACTAACCTTAAACCGCAGTGTAAGATAGCTGTTCATTAGGTCAAGACACTCGCGAAACTAGATCGAACAGATGAAGTAACGACGCCGCATGTCTGTCGGTTTGCTGACCGCAGTCGATATTTACCGGCGGGAGGACGCAATCATAACACAAGAGATGTGTTGCTGTAGCCAGTAACACTTCGTTGGAAATATGAATTTTCTAGTCAGCAAGTGTGGCAATGGCATGTTAGGAACCATTAGGAACTAAAGCTGGAAGTGTGCGAACCCTCAGCACATCGAGCTTGTACACTACCAGCTTTAGTTCATGCCGTGACCACGTCAGTTGCCATAGCAACGCCACACGCGATAGAGATCCGGTGCCAATGGGAGGCGAACTGGCGCGTGCCATTATTACTTTACCTGTCCAAACAAACGCGCCTTGCAAGCAAGCCAAAAAGTTGTGGACTAAACGTAACCCCTTCATGAAAAAATTGGTGGGGCAGGTGATTGCGGATCGAAATTTTCTTGTTCTTCTTCTAACCTGTGCAGAAACACCGCTTAAGCGACCTTCGCCATAGTACAGTGGAGGCCTGCGAAAAAGCGTTATTATATTTAGAAAAAACTTATAGTTGTAGTCTCTAGACACTGCAGAGTTTGTTCAATGACTGATGAATGTATATGCCACATATTTGTGAGTACTAATATGCTCACTGATGTCTACAAAAGTTACTGGTAAAATAATTTTGAGTCCAATATGGCATCTGTGCAGCTGTAAAAAGTCAAGCAGATTTTTCCAGTTTTTCAAATCTCATGGTTACCATCTTAGGAAATCCACATTTATTTCTCAAACAATTAGACAAGCCTGGTGAATTCTAATGTGGACCTCATCATTGTTTGCTGATTGGGGTTATTGAATAAATACTACTTTGTCGAAATAGCAGTGGTCATATTCACTCTCCATAATTTAGTAAATGTTAAATGGCTTGCACACACACACACACACACACACACACACACACACACACACACACACACACATATATATATATATATATATATATATATATATATATATATATATATATATATATATATATATATATATGATTCAAAAAAGAAATTCTGTGGGTCCGGTGCAAATATAATTAAGAATAAAAGAGCACACTTACGAAAATTTGTTAATTGTTTACTCTACGTTTCGGCCGTGGCACGGCCTTCGTCAGGATTAACAGAAATACGAGTATGGGGCCGCTTTTATGGGCAGGCATGAACACGTGAGTACAAAACACGTGCGATCAGCATGTGAGTGTCACAAAAATTCTTTTAAACAGCCGTGACTACACCACAAATCATTAAAATCTCATACAATAGACAAGATTGTGTGCATGTAAAAGGCATTTTTAACATTCACCATTGACGACGAGAATCACGCATGAAAAAAATAAATATGTGATAACCTTTAGGAAGTATATTATACGTCAGGGATGCTTGTTTAAATATTTCTCAAAATTTCGGACGTCAGGGCATCGTAGAAAGGCATGACACTTTTCCTATGCATTCATTAATGCCGGATAAAAGACTGTTGAACTTGTGAATCAAGAACGATTCTCAAGAACTGTGACCAGCTCCGTAAAGCATTAACCGAACAACAATATCCTTCACAAATAATTGACGACGCTCTCCAACGGGCCAAATGTCTCGATCGGAAAGAGCTCATCAGTAAAGACATGCGATTAGCGCCACCTTCCCGAACCAACCTCGTTCTAACGCATTCTGCATCTATTCCTAACGTGTCGCATATACTCAGAAAGCATTACAACATATTGACACAGAGCGATCGGCTTAAAGACATCTTCACTGAATCACCGCGGGTTGAATGTCGGAGATCAAGGAACTTGCGCGACATGGTAACTTCTTCCAATACTAGATTCATTGCTCCCGTTGGTTGTCACCCCTGTAACAAAACGCGATGTAAAGTTTGTGCGCACATGACCACTGCAACTGTTGCTAAAAGCACGGCATCTAACTTTTCACTTACGATTAAAGGGGACTTAAACTGCGATAGCAGCAACATCATTTACTTACTTGAATGCTCAATCTGCCACATGCAATACATCGGTCAAACCGAGACATCTTTTCGCATCCGTTTCAACAACCACAAATCACACGTAAACAGTTTGCCACATCTTTCATTGTCCAAGCATTGCCATCTACAAGGTCATTCGTTTGACAAGATTATGGTAACACTATTAGAATGTGGCTTTAAATCGCACCATGATCGCGAAATTCGAGAATCATTCTTGATTCACATGTTCAACTGTCTTTTATCCGGCATTAATGAATGCGTAGGAAAGTGTCATCATGCCTTTCTACGATGCCCTGACGTCCGAAATTTTGAGAAATATTTAAACAAGCATCCCTGACGTATAATATACTTCCTAAAGGTTATCACATATTTATTTTTTCATGCGTGATCCTCGTCGTCAATGGTGAATGTTAAAAATGCCTTTCACATGCCCACAGTCTTGTCTATTTTATGAGATTTTAATGGTTTGTAGTGTAGTCACGGCTGGAAAAAAAGGCTAGCGCACTAAACAATGCTCAGGTTCATTTCAACTGTTACACTTCCTGGTGGTACCAATGCAATAGAAACATGGTAGGAAGCATATACGACAACTTTTTTGATACTTCAAGAAAGGAGTGTATTGATAAATATTTCATTCTTAACGCATGTACCATTGTGCGTCACGTTAGGAAGGCTCGGCCACCTGATCCATCACAAACTGGCAGGCGAAATGACAGAAAACGGGTCTCTTTTTTTTCTGAGGAAAACAGTTTTGGAAACATTTACTTTGAATCTACATGCTAGCAGCCAGTGCTCATGAAAACGCTAAATTTTGCACAATTTTTGTTCAAGGTATCACAATTCGTGCTTACTGAAATATGTACTTCAAAAAGGTGAAAGTAAAAGCATAATAGGCATGGTCACTCTTTTTCCCAAGTAGGTGTGAATAGCAATCGCAATACCAGGAGCAATAGCAATAGTAATAAGAAATTAAGTTTAAATAATAAGTGTTCAAAATAAAAACAAAAAATTAGAAACATGAAAGAGCATGTAGTGTTACAGTTTTGGAAAGCCGTTGTAGTAAAGAAAAAAAAACCCCAAGCCCACACATTCCCACATGTAATTTTCAGTGCCGATGAAAAACTGTGAAAGATTTTCATATGCAATAAGGCTCGCCAGAGACGCAGGGGAACAATACAATTTCAGAGAATCAGAAAATGTTCTCATTAGAACTAATATATTTTCATTGCGCCTAAAGAAATAAAACACACTGTTGGCAAAACTGTTGTGATGCCTTTAGCTGAAGTAGCGATATTGTTTCTAACCAGAAATGTTTTTGTGTGGGCTTTTAAACAAACAAAATCAGACGCAATGTCATTTTGATCCGCTTACACTTTAGGCAAAAAACTAGAAAAATTCGGAGAAATTTTTCCGAATTAGAGCCGACTCTTTTGCGTGACTCTTGTCCGCACATTCCGGACAGGCCTGTAGCAGTGAATCTTTAATGTATGGCTCAAGAATCAACCGTGATTGTCATGGATTTTTGTTCAAGGTAGTTATTTCACTCATATGTTTATGAAGGACGCCATAGTGGAAGACTTTGGGAATTTTCACCATGTCCAGTTCATTAACGGGTACCTAAATGATATAACCACGTGAGCATCAAGCCTTTTCTAATTCAGCAAAAAAAACTTTTAGAGCCTTAACAAAAGATTTTGTGCCATTGCGTGTGCTTATTCATTATCCAGTGCATGAGCGCCAAAAATGCAGGCTGTGCCCACAACACCTCTACTGCTCTCATGGCTTCCTACAAATTGAATAGTAATTGGCACGAGAAAGCGGCCAGGGACAGCTGATTTGCAATGCAATGCGTATGCGGCAAAATGCGTTTTGAAGAGTTGACTCTCGACGCCCTCATGCGCAGTGGGCTGTCACTGTATAAAAACAACAATATTTCACTCACGGTGGCTGCTTAGGCCATAAAAGCATGGAGCGAGCGAGCGCCTATAGACCGGCCCTGATCTACCATCCATTCGTTATTATTGTTCAGTTCACAATTGATCACGTCATCATGCATGTACCGAAATACGTACTGCCAAATCTTCTATTATTACTCTCCCGATTCATCTTGTTGGCATCACTTGAAGGAGTACTGAGACGAATTTTTAATATTTCGGAATTGTTGTATAGAAGAAGACTAATTTCAAGAAGAGAGTTCATGTTGCGTGGGAAAGCATCGCATATGTTTTTAATACCTCTACCTTTAAAAGACAATATCAGTTTTGATATCAAGTAGGTGGCTTCTCCGTGACATGACAAGGCAGTGTGACGTTGCAGGAACTTGGCAATCCACTACGTACTAATGGCAGATAAGCGATCTGCTTGTGGTACATATAAACCATGAGTGCATAATTTCTATTGACCATGACTGTTATTTCTGTGATTCAGGCTGCTTAGAAATTCCCTTTGCAAACTCGGAGAAACCTTCTTGACTCGTCACGATAATGTCCACTCCATTGATTGCCAATACTCTGAAACGAAAACTCTAAAATCAAAGTAACTGTCTTACGCATGCTGGCTGACTATTATGTAGTAAGCGGTAATACTACTTGCATACCGAGGAAACTAAAAATATCCATTTTGCGATGTCTCAACATTGTCTCGGTACATCTTTAAAAAACGCTAAAACCAAAACACATTTCGCGTATTAGTGAAGTACAATTCTCAATCCAGGAAACACCACTTGTACCTAGAAACGACACTTGGTAAGTGAGACAACCCGCGAAAAGAAAATGTGGGTGAAGATGCCGCCTTCATCTTCTCGCACGAAACCACGTGACATCATATAATTCAAACACGTGTAGTGGGCCTTACATAAATAATAATTCATAAAAATTAAGTGCACTGTCATCGGTCGGTGTGATGGACCTAAGATACGAAGTTTTAGAGATATTCATCATGCCAATGTTGTGAAAATACAATACATTTTCAAAATTTGAACATCATAAAATAAAAAATAATCTTCAACCCTAATTTTCTCCACTGATAATGAACTTGTGGCATGAGAGGTCTCCGTGTGCAGTGTGTTAGCCTAACTGAGACATTGGTTCTTTTTAGTGTGCCTGAAAGAAAATATTGCCAACTGCTAGTGCAACACGAGTCACTGCATACACTGCTTTGAAGCAACATTTCATTTTATTCAAGTACAATAACAGAGGTTCACTGACATTTTAGACCTATCACTTCATTGAACTTGGCCTTCTCGTTTATCTCGTGTTCTAACGACTTCAGCAGTCATGAGTTATTTTGGGGGCATGGCGTAGCGTTATACTACGATACCTTCCTTGTGCCCAATTCAGAGGCTATTGTGATATTTCTGCGGCAGAATGATCCGAAGACATGCAGTTAATTTAGCTTAAATGTCCAAGACTTGTACTACCTTGAAATAGGGTTACTTTGTGACAGATGTTTCATGTTTTTTTCCTTTCTGGAGAATCCTCAAAATAAAGGCAAATGAACAATGGCAGAACAATTTAGAAACCTTCCCTCACAATACGCAGTGTTCTACTGATCCGCAATTTTATTACAAATGGCTCCATTGAGGTGGGGAGGTAAGTTGAGGCAAATGACTCTACATCGTGTTGGACAGCTTTGTGACAACGTCCTTTTGTATGAATACGATTGGGAAAAAAGGCTAGCACAAAATCACACAATCAAAAGTTCATTTGAGTTATCTCCAACTGGTTTCTGTTCTAGCAACCTCACAGGTCAATGAAAATTTGTTCATGCATGTACCTCCTCAAAAGATATTTTACCTCAAAGATACCTTGTTTGCCTAGTGGATTCAATTGAGTACGGATTTGCGTCTTCACAGTCCACCCATCTCCAGTTCTTTAGGGTCCTCCCCACAGCGCTAATAATGTGCCTATCAGGTTTGACTTCTGTCCCTCATCCCAGGTAAAGGGTCGTTCAAAGTTTGCTATGTTGAAGTTATCTATCTCAAAGCTTTGTACTCCGGAACCCGTACCATCGAATCTCAAACGTTGCTAGTATAGGGAAGCACGACTGGAGTTTCCATGGCCAACCTAGTGGTGAGACAGCGCACTTCTCAGCTGCTCTCAAAGACGAGATTGGCGGCTTGTAGAGATGGTGAGTGCGAGCATAGCCGTAACAAAACCAAAAGAGTGGCTATTTGGGCTGGTTGTTATTGCATTTTTTCAGGGAAATATGCTTCCTCGGTGCGCAGAGAATGTTTCAGAGGGAAGATGTAGCTGGGAGATAGGACGTAGCACACACTTGTGATATATTTTATTTATTGTAAAGATGGCCCCGCCGCGGTGGTCTAGTGGCTAAGGTACTCGGCTGCTGACCCGCAGGGCGCGGATTCGAATCCCGGCTGCGGCGGCTGCATTTCCGATGGAGGCGGAAATGTTGTAGGCCCGTGTGCTCAGATTTGGGTGCACGTTAAAGAACCCCAGGTGGTCTAAATTTCCGGAGCCCTCCACTACGGCGTCTCTCATAATCATATAGTGGTTTTGGGACGTTAAACCCCACATATCAATCAATTATTGTAAAGATGGCGGGAATATATACACAGCCAAGAGGGTTAGGAGATCACACACAGAAGAAAGAACAAATCATGGCGCATGCGCCAGACCACCTTATTTTAGTTTTAAAGTGACAACTTAACTCAAAAGATATCTGTCAATCTGTCGAATAATGAATACACGTATTTTTCAGTCAAGTTGTCATTTTAAGACTAGAATAGGGTGGTCTTGCGCATCCGCCGTCATTTGTCCTTTGTTCTGTGTGCGATCTCCTCGCCCTTTTGACCGTTTATATATTCCCACCATCTATTCAATAAAATTGGCTGTAAGTGTGCGCTATGTCCTATCTCTCTGCTTTGTCGTCCTTTTGAAACGTTCCCCGCGCACTAAGAAAATATATTCCTCAAAAAAGCGAAAAAAAAACTAAAGGGCACTGGCAGTACCGCTGTGTGTTCGAGTGCAACAGTATATAAAAAAGAGGACGTATAGAGGAAAGGGAGAACGTAGAAAGAGGAGGCAGCGTTTCATCCAAGTGGTCAGCCAAGCAAAAGTCTGCTCTCGCTCTCCTTTCTAGTGCTGTCAGGCTCGCTTTTAAACCGGATGGCGCGTGCCTGCTATATTTATTCATTAGTGAAGGCAGTCATCAGTGAAAACCAGGGCCAAACAGTTTCGTTTAAACGGTGTTTTGCCAAAAATAAAGCGAGCATTGAGCGTTGAGTAGTGAACTTCAAGACTAACAATGTTTCCATGCATCCGTCCACTTGACCATCACCACCAAACTCTATCTGATGCCACCGCGTGTATAGTAAAAAAAAACAATAGGCAGGTAGTCTTTTTTGTAAACAGTTGGGTGTAAAGGAAAGCTGCATTGCCCACAACACTTGTGCAGGGCCACGTTCATACGCCTCTGAGAAGATATTCTCGCGGTAAACACTCGCAGCCGAAGTGCCTCTGATTAACTTAATTTGTGCAAAAGACAGGGTTATTGTTACGAACAAAGCAGTGGACTACTTAAAGCTTAGCTTTATGGAGCCAGCCGATTCGGTAAGCGTTTTTCTCACTGGCTGCCGTGGCTTAGCAAAATCGGAGTTTATGCGTTGCTAGAGAAGTATCAAATGTCTTCGATGTTTACTTGTTGTTTAGTTTACCTAACACGCAGTTTCAGTTTTCTCCACCTGCTTGTGTCGGCTTAAAATGAACACGTCTGTTGAAAATCAATCATTGCTAGGCTTTAATGAGCCAACAAGATATCACTCTGAGGTACGCTGTAGCGTGCGTACCAAGATCGTGACCGCTTTGAGTTCTCCAACGCGCACATAACTTTCGGTTCACAGTGTTCCTTTTATATTTCATCCCCATCTAAATGCAGCCATTGTGGTCGGAGATTCATGCCGCGCTATTAGCATAAGACCGCGACACCACCCATGCTATGCTATCACAGTGGTTCGCTTGATCAACGTCCACGTACATACATACCGCAGACAGGTTGCACATATGCCACCAGAAAAAAAGTGATGCAGCAGCCACTACTTATTCGTATTTTATTACAGAAGTGCGCTGTGTAGTATCGTCATCGCACGGGCATATAAGCCGGTACTACCATAGCACAAAACCTCAACCAGAAAATGATCAAGAGGGAGTTGCCATCACTGCAAAACACTGTCTCTTCGATGCCACATGCATAGATGCAGTCCACTTTGAAGAGATTCTCTCTGTTTTTAAGTGTTATTTATGTGAGAGCAGCCTTCGGACAACTTTGTTTTTTAAACCACAGTATTACTGGCGCAGTGGCTTTTAGAGCCGTTTGTTTCAAAATGAATCACGGCAGCGCCACACGTGCGTGCTCACTCTGCAGCCGGTCGTCTGGGCGCGAGCGGCTGAGTTGTGTCGCGACTCTCTGCCAAGTGCTGTTTTTGGCGAGCCACCTATCCACTCTTTGTCTCCTATGAAACCAAGACTTCGGATCAATGCAAGTCTCCAAAAGCACGTGAAACTTCGGAGGTTTATTTAATGGAAAAAGAATAACATAGTAAACTACATCAGCACATCTTTCATAGCATTTGAAGATACCATTTCAAAATTATAACAATAGCCTTGCATTATTCTACAAGTGTCAGTGCTGAAATTGGGTTTACATAGATTCTTTCATCTTGAGTTGTCTATCTGGTGGTCAGTAATCCTCTTGTGCAGTATTAGCGAATGTGTGCCTAAGAATAATCCATAGTTAAAATTTCGTGCAGTCGTGTGTCTTGTTGTCCTGTTATAAATTTACACAGCCATAGGCTATAGCTGCAGACTAGTTCACCTAGCTTGCTTCCCTCTAAGTCATCTTTCAAAATCATGAAAGACCTTGTGTTGATTTGTAAATTAGTCAATAAAGCTTGTTTTATTCAATCTTTATTGAAACCTAATAAGAAATATTTTGGTCTGGGGCAGATTTTTTTGCACAATGACTGTTGAAGTGTTCCTTCATTTCTTTTCATAATGGCCACATGGCATTTGCTCTGAATAGTACAATATAGTGTCTGATGACATTGTTTTTTAGTGTTTTAGCTTGCAGATATGTTTTACTGCAGTGCTTAGAACTTATTTTGAGGTGTTTATTTTCATTGACGTATGCAGGTGTTCGAAAAAGCTCATTGTTTCATCAAAACGTGGCTGTTGAAGTTTTGGCCTCGATGAAGGTTAGGAAAGGCACTTCACAGACGTTTTCATAAATTTTCAGCCCGATCGCGTCTGCCCCTCAGAGCAAGGATCTGCGACAACTTGTGATGGTTGGTTTCCTGCCCAGTCGCTGCTTGCGGGACCCTGGGCAGCCCACCGTCATTTCCTCATTCCCTAATGCAGCCTCTAAATCATCGCCCCACTTCTGCTGCCCTGGCCAGCCCTATGCACATAGAGCATTGCTGAACTCGCCTCCTTGTTTGGCCTGCAATACTGAACAGCAGTAACTTACTTGAAAAGCTGAACTGAAAAATCAATGGTTTGACTTGATATATTTAGAAGTTAAGTTACAAAAATTGTGTCAAGGTATTCTTATGTAAAAATCGCTTGTGTGCGGAATATTTGCACCGAGCCGTTATTTTAGTTATTATATTTTAGCTAATACTTAACGTAGCAGCCTATGTTACGATTTCTAGCAAAACTGAGGAGGAATGTGTGGAGAAAACTAGACAGTAACTAGACTAGTGAGTAGCCACAGAAGGTAATGGTCAAAATTTTTTGTAATCAGTTTTGTAATACCTTCATTGATTAAACACTGACTTGTTTATTTAGGTATGTATTGACTGATTGATTGATTGACTGACTGACTGATTAAACACGCTATACGCCATGGTCGACGCGGAGGCTGGTTCACAGCGGCCCTCTAATTGGCTGTTCTTTAAAGAACCCCGAGTACGAGCTTGCTTTATTAGTATGGAACATCGCTCGCGACACGGACTTAAAAGACAGATGTTTTGAGCTTTGAGGATTGTTTGTTCTTGGGTTGTTAGAATGTACGCGCCATGTTGAGAACAGCACTTTGCTCAGAACAAATTAGGTTTCCAGAGAGATTTTCGCACAAACACTCACAAACATCAAATGTCGCCACAACAAGACGATAACATAGGCATGTTCAGGAACAACGAGGATTACAGCTCGCTTGCTGATGGTGTGCCTTGCTTTGACAGAACTGTGGAAATGCAGTGGCAGCGACTCGGGAAGAAAAGTAGGTAAAATAACGTTGCTGTTTAGAGCGCGAAAACAATATACGTTGGAGACAGCCGAAGATGCGATACAACAGCGTTAAGTTAGGTAATGCTACCCAGCCTGTTGTGTCGCTCCCAGAAGTAGCAAGAGCATGCGTTTTTATTTCATGGCATAAAACCACACACTTGAAGAGATCATGTTACTTTCAGCATACTCACAGGCGATTCATCTAGACTCAAACTAAAATATCTGCCATTTTTAGGGGCGAAGCTCCTTAGGGTGTGGGTATCTCCTTCCTCCGTTGGTGTACGTAGCCACTAATGGCACAAACATGCTCTAGAGTGCGTATGTGTCACGGTGGATGCGAGATGGCGGTACTTGGAGTGTTCACTAGATGGACGCGCGGACTGATGAATAGACAGACTAAAAGACGGACGGGCGTATGGATGCACGAACGGGAGAAAAAACAGATTGACGGACTTACGGACGAACGCAGAGACAGGCGGACGGACACATTGATGATAGCACGAATGTTCACGCCGACGGACAAAAGCAAGAACGAACGGACGGATGGAAGCACGGAAGGGCTCATGGACGCTTCGCCCTACTCATCATCATTCACACGTGGATATGAATGTAAACATTTGACAGAAGTCTGTCTGGTTGGTTATGAAACTGGGAGATGATTTAGACTCCAACTAAAAGTTTTGAAGAACCCCGAGTTTCGAAACCTACTTGATTCCTTCTTCAGGGGTGACTGCGGGGACTTCGTAGCAGCAATGTCTTCAAAGCACTCGCGGGTAATGTGATGGATAAAGACCCCGCTTCCTTCCACTCGCTTTGCCGTGGAGCGCAGTCCATGCGTATACACTGTAAAGGTTCCGAGCGGGCAGTTGATGTAATGGGCTGTACTCTGTGTGTTCCACGACTTGAATATAAACCTCCTTCAGTTCAGGTCGCTTTCAAGATTCACTGTCGCTTTGAAATTTATGCATTGCCCCGCCGCGGTGGTCTAGTGGCTAAGGTACTCGGCTGCTGACCCGCAGGGCGCGGGTTCGAATCCCGGCTGCGGCGGCTGCATTTCCGATGGAGGCGGAAATGTTGTAGGCCCGTGTGCTCAGATTTGGGCGCACGTTAAAGAACCCCAGGTGGTCTAAATTTCCGGAGCCCTCCACTACGGCGTCTCTCATAATCATATAGTGGTTTTGGGACGTTAAACCCCACATATCAATCAATCAATCAATTTATGCATTGATACAACCTCTTATCATGTTCTTCTTTCTTTCATTTATTTTCTTCTGTTCTTCCGGGCAATTGTACGCTCGGTGGTGAGGACTTTAAAACGTCTCAGTCTGGCAGCTTTCGCTTGAACGCATTTTTAGCATCTCGTGAGAGGCCTTTTAGATCTACAATGTCTTCCCTCCTTTCTGTCTAGGAAATGCCTATCGATAGTTTCTGAGTACGTATTGTCGATAGGTTCATGATTATTGCACGCTGACAATAGTTCTAAAAGCGTGGGTCAGATCCTTGTAGGTAGCGGTTGTTCTGTGTGGTCCCCTTTAATGGCTGTTACAGCAGTCAATATGCTTACCAGTTGGCGTTTATTACGCTCAAGAATATGTTCAGAGGCTGACTCATCTGGCGTCTGTGCTTCAAGATTACTGTCCAATAGACTTCGGCTGGAAGGTGATGACGCAGTCGTTGAGAGTACCTTTGTTTCTGCTTCTGTTCTATTCTGTTGTTTTATTGATGTCAAATGAGCTTGTCGAGCCTTTAAGGTTTCCGCAGTCTTATATTTTGCCCTAACTCTTGCTAGAATAATCTTTTACTCGTAAATATCAGCTTCCTCCATCTTTTCTTCAAATTATTGATGTCAACTGCACTCTCTACATCTTTGTCAATGCATCCAAGTTCATCATACTGCTCAACCAAAACTCGGTGAATACTTCGTACCTCACAGATTGGTGGACAATCTAACTGCCGATAACATCCGATGTCTGCGATGACTTGCGTGACCGCCTTGCGTATTTGGATGCTGTAGGTAGTGATGACCGTTTTCTTTTCATTTTGCAAGCCCACACAGTTGCCTTCTTATTGCGTATCATTGCTTGTACATGTGTAGACTTATTTTAAATGGTGATATCAAGATGAATCCAGAGTCATCAGTCACTGATTTGCTTAAAGCCAATGTGAATGACGAACAAGCTATTATAACTGAAAAATCGAACTAAACTCAGGCTTTGAAACAACATAAAAGGCTGTTAACAATTTTGGCACGTGGCTAGAAAACTTGGAAGATAATGTGTAGACGCTGGCTACCTAAAGCTTGCTCAATTGACCTTTTTAAAGACAGGTACAGCACCCTTAGCGGCCAGAGCCGTAAGAAAGTTTGTTGTCTTTCCAGGCAACGTGAAAACGTGAAAGCTTGTGCGTTCCTTTGCAATAATTGCCTCCGAGATGGTGCGCCGACAGGTTTTGGAGGCCACGAGCTATTAAAAATGTTTTGGGGTGGCGCCGTGGAAGCGTTTCCAGTGCACATGCGCAAATGGCGCCCGTGAAAAAGGTCAAATGAGGGCATCAGCACATCAACGGAATCTATGCAGGCCATGCTGAAATGGCAACGAACAAAGCTAGCAGACGTAGAGAACCGTAGTCATAAGGCTAACCTGGTGATCCTCGGTTTGACAGAGCAGTCGAAAGAAACAGAATCACGCTTGCGAGACAGTTAATAATGACATTTCTTGAATAAATAGGCCTGAGTGCTACATGAGTAGCAGGAATCCATAGACTAGTTAAACGTTCCCCACAGCGACCAGTTATTCAGTATTTTGAAGATATTAGTGAAAAAGAAACAGCGCCTAGAAATCGTTAAAAAGTAGAGAAGACGGTAATAAGCATTTTAATGAGCAATTGCATAAGCACTCTTAGATATTGCAGAAGAGAAAACTCCTCTGAGAAAGCGCGAGAGAGGATAAAGTAAAAAAGGCAACAAGGGGTCGCCCGTGCATGATAAGATCTGTATTGCCAACGAGACGTACACGCGAAACGACACATCTAACTCCCAGAGCGAACTGATAGCAAGACCAAAAAAATTGCCATCGGATATTTAGCAGTCAGCGCCACGTCAGCTTCGTTTGCTCTGTTTAAATGCAAGAAGCATTGTCAATAAGGTAAATGTTGAAAAAGTTGCTACGGTTGCACAAACCTCAGTTCTGCATTAAAACTGAGACAATATTGCAACCTTTATTTCGCGACGTTGAAATTGTTCCCCCAGGCTACCAGCTATTCCAGAGAGATCAAAAGTCTAAAGGTGGGGGTGTAGCAATCATTGTAAAGCGTGCCATCGACGCAACAGTGGTGAATCAGATCATTGATCATGAAAGCTTGAACTCAAAATTGATATTTCTGGAAACGGCTTTTCTTTGCACTATTTCTCGTCACCGGAGGGTAGCGATGTCTTTTTGAGCAAACTGTATGACTGGCTTCTAAAAACCTGAAGATTACCGGAGACTTCAACCTTCCTTTTATAGACTAGAGCTGTTTGCAGTATGGAAATTCTACTGCTGACGACATTCTTGTGGATATTATTTACACCCACAATCTTGAGAAAGTTGTGTTAACTACCACTCACGAAAATTTTGTTTTACATCTGCTATTCATCCGTTAGAAATTCAGTGGTGCAACAGTTTTTGAGGAGCCCTAAGTTTCTGATAATATTTTAATATTTTAGCTAGGCTAAAGAGCGCTTTGAATTAGGAAAACTATTTTTGACTATAATTAGAGATTATATTAACACTAATGACACGGCCATTATTGATTATTTTAACATATGCACCTTGTATGTGACAGTCGTGATGTTTGATTGGTTGTGGTAAACATTTCACTCAATTTCAGAACATTTCATTCGTCACTTTTCCACTAGGCTAATTCACAAGCGCC
This sequence comes from Rhipicephalus annulatus, assembly GCA_013436015.1. Taxonomy (NCBI): domain Eukaryota; kingdom Metazoa; phylum Arthropoda; class Arachnida; order Ixodida; family Ixodidae; genus Rhipicephalus; species Rhipicephalus annulatus. Next base: position 189,265 of record WOVY01000213.1, on the reverse strand, counting down.
TCTCAAATCCTTGGATCACCAGGTCAATAACACAGAAAAAAAAATAATGCGTCTCAGAATGCAGTAGAAGAAGTCTGTGCCACAGATCAACGAACTAAAATAAGAAATATTGAAAGAGCTTAGACAGGCAATAAAGAATTTCTTCAACAATACCTTGGCTGAGTTTATTAGGAATGACCCTCCTAAATTTTGGCGCCACATAAATCAAGCAAATGAAGAGATAAATAAACCACAAGTGCCTGATGTAGTCGTTCAAGAACCAATGAAAGTCTCAGAGGTTTTCAATCGATATTTTCAGACAGTATTTTCAGAGCTAAATGAATACGGTTACCAGGGGGCCAAGACAGAACTAGAGAAAACACTAGTAAAAAAGTCACAGCTTTGCTGCAAAGGCAAAACTTTGCACACGATAGCAATTAATTGAAAGGTCACGCGCAAAATGACAAGCAGATTGAAACGTGCCCTACGTTCCTCACGCACAAATGACGCACGAAACGTACTCATAGTATAATAAACACGAATAGCCCCACCACGGTGGTCTAGTGGCTAAGGTACTCGGCTGCAGACGTGCAGTGCGCGGGTTCGAATCCCAGCTGCGGCGGCTGCATTTCCGATGGAGACGGAAATGTTGTAGGCCCGTGCGCTCAGATTTGGGTGCACATTAAAGAACCACAGGTGGTCAAAATTTCCGGAGCCCTCCACTACGGCGTCTATCATAATCATATGGTGGTTTTGGGACGTTAAACCCCACATATCAATCAATCAATTATCAACAAGAATAAGCGTCGCAGTTGTTACTTCACTGTGTCTAAAAAGCGCACCCTTTTCGAAAACGCACACTGTTAACGATTTCAGTGACTTTTGTGGGGGCAGTAACTACAACAGAATTGTTCCAATGAAACTCAAGGCCAGCCAAGGCGTACGATCTTCTTCACCTCGAGATAAGGGCGCACAAGTGAGCGTAATCCCCTTCCTCTCCGCTGCGCAAAGTGCGCGTGGGAGATGAAAGGCAGAACCGTGGCTTCGTGATGATGTGGCAATATGCGCTTAATTCGCGATCTTGCTGGCGATGCTGAAAACGCGATAGTTCTCCCCGAGATGCCCGTCAGCAGCGTTAAGTTGTAGATATAGACAGCTTGTCGCTTGAACGTTGATCGAGGTGCACCTCTGTGGCTCAGTGGTCACGGAGTCAGAATAAATTAAGTGATGATACTACGCCCAGCGGCGCGTCCAGATTTTGTGCGCCGCCTGGGCTGTTTCGGCTTGGTGCGACAGGTTGCGCTCACTGAGGGTAGATAAAGGCGCTCACTGCAGAGTGACTCTGATCTCTGTGTAGAAGGTTATTGCAGTGGAGCCTAGCTTGTGTATTACGCTCAATATACCCATACACATGAATGTCATTAAATTATTACACTGTGACTCTGCTGCAACGAAAGTAATTTACCAGATTGACAAACGGTGTGTTTGTCATATAAATGCTCCGATAGCAGCAAGCAATGAACTGGAGAGCGGTCGTACTTTGACGCGACAGCACTCAAGTGCTGCTTCCGCTAAAATTCTGGTGTTGGCGCCAGTGGTGTCGGCGCCAGCATGTTTGGTTCAGAACAAAAAAAACAGCATACTACGTCAGCGAAAACGTGAAGTGTTTGAAATAAGGAATCTAGCCCGATAGCAAAGGCACGCTATCTTTTAGGAAAACGATAGTCTGTGTGCGTTTGTGCGAGTGTGTGGAAGCATGTGGGCCTGCGTGTGTGTGCGCGCATGGGGGGATCTTGCGTTGTGTTTGGTTAACAAAATGAACCAAATAACTTCGTTCGAAAACTTTCAAATAATGTATCACGACACTTACAAGCGTTCTAATAGAAACCTATATCGACACGCTTTTCTTGCCAGTCTTACTTTTTGCGCCACGCAGATGACTTCATTTCGGCCTATGGCATCGTAAACAGCATGGTATGGGGGTGAAATTTTATTGGGTCCCGAAGGTCAACCCTGGATTAACCCACACAATACCCGTTTAGGACTAGTGCCACCAAAAATTCTTTGTCCTATATTATTAGGCCATGTGGACTTCAACATGAAGTGCTTATCAGACAGTGAAAGAAAGTGTCCTACCTAAATCAGTATATTTTGTGCAGCTCGGCCCTCACGCCAAGTACGAGGGACACCGACAATTATATTTCGCGTACGAGAAGGTATCTACGGCTATCGAAGGCCTTCACGCAAGCAAACGGTGTTGTATCGTAAGCACCGTGGTCGGAAGTATCATCGCGGTGTTGAAGATGGTGACAATGAAGCGCTATGAATACCCAAACCAGAAAGTCTTGCCTAATTACATCAAACAAGGCAAACTAAATATAACCAGGTCAATATATTGAACGTGAAAAATAAAATGGCATAGTTGCATGACAGATATAGTATGCACTATGATTTCTGTTCAACAGCATTCAAATATGTTCGGTCCAAATAGGCATAAATGAGGCAGCTCAGAAAATGACATCTGAATTTAAAACAAGAATTTTTTTCCGGCGAGATGTGGAACTGAGTCAGTAGCACATATGCTCACACTATCAGTGTTGTGCACCACCACGGTGGTCTAGTGGCTAAGGTACTCGGCTGCAGACCCGCAAGTCGCGGGCTCGAATCCCGGCTGCGGCGGCTGCATTTCCGATGGAGGCGGAAATGTTGTAGGCCCGTGTGCTTAGATTTGAGTGCACGTTAAAGAACCCCAGGTGGTCGAAATTTCCGGAGCCCTCCACTACGGCGTCTCTCATAATCATATGGTGGTTTTGGGACGTTAAACCCCACATATCTATCTATCTATCTATCTATCTATCTATCTATCTATCTATCTATCTATCCGTGTTGTGTTAAGAAGCATTCCTTACTTTACGTGTAGGAGGCCCGTCACTGCTGAAGTCGAAGTGCTGCCTTTTGCATGTGTGCCTGTTGATTCATCATTGTCATGCTGTTGACTCACTGTCTTTACGCACAATCAATGTGGTGCTCTTTGAGCGGTCGTGTCAGGCACTTCAAATGTAGTTGAACCTTTTGTTCCCTGTCGCCTAAGAGAGGTCGGTAATAGAGCCAGCCATTTTCGCAGAGCTTTTTTTTTTTCGCTGCATTGTCAGGTACATTGGGCAGCCCCGGTGAAATGGCAGACAAAGCATCTGAAGTGATCGCAAGTTTGTTTGATGTGTTCAACAAGACGTTTTCCTTGTATTCTGCATATTATCTGGTAGTGATTGCTTCTTCCAGCAATTGCTTCGCGCTTACATGATCAGTAGGCTGAAAAACGCAGTCAGCTCTTGAAATTTCCCGCTGCCACTAATCCAAGCACGCAGAATAGCGCGCAGCCTTGAAAAGTGACAAACGGTCTATACAAGCTTTCGGCACTCCGACTTGCGATTTATACAAAACACCACTTGCCGATTTCGTGGCGCAACCACCGACAAGGCAACTCACCCACACTCGGGGTCATATGCAGCGTCGAGGTGTACGTGCACCGATTCAGAAAGAGTGAATCGGCTCAACAAATGCACTAGCAATGCTCACAGGCACATGGTAACGTGTTTCTAAATAAAAAAATCCCATGCACACAAAGCTTTCAGGAAGATGTTTTTTTGCGCACGAATTTCAGAATAAGCACTGCGCGAATACCTGGCACGCCCTACAGTAGCGCCTACTCACCTCGCGTGACAGAAAGTACTCGTAGCTCCAGCTCAAGAGCGAACACAATCTGCCCACGACCTTTTGTACGCCGAGCAGCGAGTTTCCACACCTAACTTATTCTTACACCGTGCTGAGTGGTTAACGCCTCGAACTCACGAAACAGTCGTCCCAAGTATGATTCCGTGCGCCGAAATATTTGTCTGGACTATTTTCATTTTTTGCACCTACGTATATATAAATATATACATATTTGGCGAGTAATGAGTGTGGCAAGTCGGGCGCGTTGGTAAAGATGCATAACTTTGAAATGTTTGCGTCACAAAAACAGAGACAAAAAGAGGAGACATAGACAACATGAGCGCGAACTTCAAACTACATTTATTTGAGAACACACATGAATATATATGAGCTAAAATCACAGCATTCCACGCATTCCTCTCTTACAGATAAAGTACCACCAAACATCGTACAAAATCTATAATCGGGAACTAAACAGATAAACGCGCTTGTGTAAATAGAACGAAAAAACTTACAAAATAATTCACAAAAGCTCCAAGGAAAAACACTACAAAAACTGATTGATTGATATGTGGGGTTTAAAGTCCCAAAACGACCATAAGATTATGAGAGACGCCTTAGTGGAGGGCTCCGAAAATTTCGACCACCTGGGGTTCTTTAACGTGCGCCGACGAATCTGAGCACACGGGACTAGAACATTGCCACCTCCATCGGAAATGCAGCCGCCGCAGCCGGGATTCGATACCGCGACCTGCGGGTTAGCAGCCGAGTACCTTAGCCACTAGGCCACCGTGGCGGGGCACAACAAAAAGGTTCAAGGTCACGTTGCAGGCCCGGACGCCTGCAACGTGACTTTGAACAGTCAAGGTTGCAACGGACACCTGGGACGTGACCTTGAACAGCCACTGCTGGAACTCTGGAAAGCCGCGTACCTCCGAGTATACCATGGGCAGCTTGAGCGTCCTGGCCTTGCCTGACTTCACGTGTTCGGGTCCGGAACCCGACACCGCAGTTGCGTGACACCAGGATCTTCTCTTGAGTCGGCTTGATCTTGTTTTTCCCTCGACTCGTCTTCGACTGTCCTCCTCTTCTTCGAAATTGTGCCTTGACTGCGAAATTCACACAAACTTTCTCTTCCTTTTGGCGAGCTGCAGTTTCATGCGTGGCGTTTCGCGCCGACGTCATTATCGTCTCTCCGCCACTCGATTGAGAAGCACCGCTGCCGTCGCCTCCAGGTACGTTGTACATAACACCACGATACCACCCCCACTTTACCGACACCACCACGTCACTATACTACACCAGAGTACCCTGCCTGCTGCAACTTCACCGCTTGTTTGCACATGCTTCGGCTCAAAAGGTGTGGGCAAGGCTTTCAGATTTCAGACCGGATACAAATGCTCGCTACCCCATTTTTCAGAAGTCTAGAGTTACCAGACTGGTAGTCAAGCAAGACCTTTTGTGACATCGGTTTATATTGCCAGTATATCCTATCAGCACCAAATGCTAAATAAAGGTCTAGATAATGCAAAGCTTAAATATCAGGGTGCCTCAGACGTGAACGGGGTGCACGTTAAAGAGCACCATGTGGTCGAAATTGCCGGAGCCCTCCACTATGGCGTCTCTCATAATCATATGGTGATTTTGGCACGTTAAACCCCACATATAAATCAATCACACCTGAACGCCAAATCTTTTCCTTGCTCTGTGAAAACCTTCAATAAGTCAATTATTTTCTGATGAAATCGCACCTGTCAACTACAATGAAGTAATCGTCAACAAAACGGAACACTTTCATCGCCAGATAAAAAAGACCATTCTGAATAGCCTTTTCCACCTTTGGTAAAATTCATTATTGCACTCAGAATAGGCGCGTTACAAGGACAAATACATATGCCAGATTTCTGAGCAAATATTGTCGTTTTACACGAAAAGAATGTCGCTTTCAGGTAACACCTCAGTACCTCGAGGAATCCCTCAACCGACACACCTGAACGAGCGGTGAACACATGTTCATTTTCTTGATTACTAACAAACTCCTTTACCACAAGCGTTTCCTCTGCAGAGTGTAAAGGAGAGTGTGAATAAGTTGTTTTGTAAGTATTTTTCACTCCTGTTACGCATGCGCGTTTGTCTGTTTAGTTCCTGACGATACATTTCTTCGTTTTGTATGGTGTTTGATAGTACTTCATTTGCTGGAAAATAAGGCGTGATATTGCTGTGATTTGAGTTCATCTAAATTCTTGTGTGTTCCAAAATAAATTTAGTTCGAAGTTTGTGCTTGTGTTATCTGTCTCTTCCTTCTGCCACTGCTTTTGGAGCTAAGATTCTCACGTTATATATGGTGAGTGACGATGACGGCAACGTCGACGTTGACGCCAACGGCAAAATTCAGCCGAGAGTGTCCATATGATTGCTATCACAATAATAGCTCAAGATGGTGTCATCGCCGTAATTCTAAATTTGAGATCAAAAATTTTACTGGCTCAGACCGTATTCTTAGCACATTTCTTTGAAACTATGCTGAGGAAATTCATGGATTTGTGACTGATATGTTTAACCTATCGATAACGACAAATCTCATCTCCAAGGATTGGCACATTGCGCGTGTTACACTCCTCCACAACAAAGGTTACCGGCCTTCGGTAAACAATTACCACTTTGTCTCAGTATTAAGCACGTGTTGTAATACGTTGGAGCACGTTGTTGTATGTTGCATTCAAAAATTTCTAACTGATCAAAGTCTCTAGTCACTGCATCAACAAAGCTTCAGAAAAGCATTGTCTTGGGTTACTCAGTGGTTTCTACTGTGCACACAATCTTGGCAGTACGTGATGTTTCCGGGCAGGTTAGTATTCTATTTTCAGTTTTTTTGAAGGCCTTCTATGAAGCACCACACGCATCGACCTGGCATCCTTCATTGGTATATGAATCGGTAATAAAAAGTAACTTGTAGAAATAAAAATTTCCTCATCCCCTGTGCTTTAAGTTAGCTTGGGAGTGCCTCGAGGTAGTGTTACAAGCCCTTCATTATTTTCTATTCATGTAAATGATCTGGTTGAAGTAGCTTCTCATACTGTATCAATACGTAGGTTTGCGGATGGTTGTGTTGTTTTCAAAGAAATCTCAACTACAAAGGACCACACGTTATCACAAAACAGTGTATCTTCGATTCGAGATTGGTGTAAGCGTTGGAAGATGGTTTTAACCTCAGACATAACAGTGCTACTCCATGTAACTAGTGAAAAACTCGTCAGCACTTTTGTATATTCAAATGATAACAGTCTTGTCGCAAAATTGGATCAGTTTAAACACTTAGGCGTTACCCTAGCAAATAAGTTCACATGTTCAGAACATATATTTATTATTTGTTCAGCCTGTACCGCAAACTGTGGCTTCTTAAAAGAAAGCTTGAAAATGCGCCAAGATGCATAAAACTTTCAGCTTACAAAGGCTGCATGGGGTCTAAATAAGAGAAGGCACCCATTGTTTGGAATCCGCATAATCAAAACGATATTTGGCAACTACAAAATGTTAATCGTAAAGCAGTGAGACCTATATTTGGAAACTACAAACATTTACATTCTCCTACAGATTTGATGAAGCTCTGTAACATGCCAACTCTATAAGTCCGCAGAACAGTTAACCGCCTTTTATTGTTTCACAATTGCCTTGCAGGTAAAATAAATATATCTCGTCCGGAATTCGTTAAGTATCTTAGTACAAGAGCAAGACGCATCAATTACAAAAATGCGTAGGCACCAAACTTCGTTCGCAAAAAAAAAGCATTTCAATACAGTTTCTTTCCTCGTATGGTGGCGGAGAGGAATTTGTTGCCAAATAGTATATTCAGCTTCGACGAGCTTGTTAGTTAAGCTTGTTAGCTTAACTGAGCTTGTTAGCTTAAGATGAGCTTGTTAGCTGTTAATTCAATGCGAATTTTTCAAGGTATATCACTCTTCTTTGTTACCACTTGTTCTTGCTCCTACCAAATGTTTTGATGGCCCTATCTTTCAATGAATGTCATCCTAGATTTATCATTCGTTTTTTTTTTGTGTTCGCCCATTGAGTTTCTATGTCAGCTAGTGCCTCCGCGCAAATTCTTTATAAGCCGGGTGATGGTGATGCTGTAGGCCGTTGCTGGTGCGTCTTAGTCGTGCTGCGCCATGGCGAAAGATGGACTACGAGCGAAGGGCAATCGCATGTGTAGCGTTCCTATCTCCTAAATCACCCTTGAATCTCTGCGTCCGTGTCACTCGAATATTTTGAACAATTGTTTGGCAGCGAAGCGAAACTGTTGTGACTGAAAAGGATATGAGTATATCGTGACTGAAAGAGGTATTAACGGCTTCGTACACACGCTTGTAACGTCAGGAATAGCCGCGTTGGTATTTGGCATAGCGTTGCAGCACGTGTGGCTGCGAACTGCTTTCGCATGACACCATGATTGTTGGAAAAAACAGAAATAAGAAGGCAAGAGGAAGAGAGAATTTGTAAATTGGGGCACAACTTCGTCAGCGGTCTCTCTCTCAGTCTTTGCCAAAGTCTTTCCTTGGAATTTCAGAATACCACGCGTGACCGTTGTGGGCTTCTTGACTCTTTTGTTTGTTTTTCACGTTTTGTGAGTATACATCTGTACGCTCTTCAAGATATGCTTGTTTGTAGTAAGCGCTCCCCTTCGTCCCTTGCCTTGTCTTGTGTATTATATTTTTTGCGCTACGTGATCAATCACGTATTACCAACACGCCGAACTTGTAACTTCTCTTGTAAAGTGAAGCATCTCATCCACGATTCACCGCATTGGTCAGGTCTGACTACGCGAGACCTTACACTCATTTTATCGGCTGTGGCAAGGCTGGTCCTCTTTTGGCAACTGTCGAAACGCTCGAATATATATTTCGCACCGGCCCAGCGTACGCAAGCGAACGTCTGAAACTGATTTCTTCGATTGGACGATATTTTAGTCGACCAATAACTGATGAGATAGTATTATGTTTCTAGCCTGACGCCAGAAGCACACTTGTTGTTAAAGGAGACATCGCATAATTCTTAGAAGCTGGACTGGATGCACGTTTTTAGAGTTACATCACCGGAACAAGACCATAACTTCCTCTCCTTCCTTTACCATTGTCATTCATCACTCTTTCGCTCTCCTGTCACTCTTCCACAGTGTAGAAGGAAAGTGTAAATTTAATGCCTGGTATTCTTTTTTTACACGCATTATTGATGAAGACTAACAGGAAATCATGCCAATGATTGTATAGGTAATATTATTAGGAGTGGTTGTAATGTAAATGGTGAAGGATCCGAATTTGTGACCTTCAAATCACGCTTCTCATGTTCTACCACATAGCTGTTCGTGGCAGTCATCCCCCTCTCCACGTTACAGGTGGCAGTCATCCCCCTCCCCACGTTACATATATGTGCACTAAATGTGGGAGCGTCGGTCAGCGTCATCTATTGAGGCATCGTAGCATGCTAGCACAAACTGTAGCTTAGGCTGACCTGTCTACCTGCAGCTTAGGCCGACCAATGTTTCAGTTTATTCAGTACTCGTTTCATAGGTCCAGTCTTTCTTTGCGTTACTACATGTTAGTATTTGAATTAACTTGCTGTCTTATTATTTGTATAAACATAACTGTCTTGAATGTTCAAATTCTCACAAGATGCAATGCAGAGTGTTTCGCTATCAAGTTTTGTTCCAGTTCTTGTCAAGTGGTGTTGCTTTTTCCATTCATCTTGCTCTTAGGAGGCTACTAATAATTCATTTTTGTTTGTCTTATTAGTGCAGAAAGTCACCTTGCAGCGTTCAGCTTTAGGACCTCCTTCTGTTTAATATATTGTGAAGTAACATTTTTTGAATGACTAAAAAACCTTGAGTCCAGATGATAGCTTATCAGTTTAGGTATGATGTTTAGCTCGTGCTATGACCAACAGCTTCATTGTCTTGCAGTGGCGATGTTTACTTTTAAATCATCTATATAAAGACGTCGGTTTCTTCGGAAAGCGAACCACTGTTTGGCATACCTTATTCTTTCTACATTAGCCCCCGTGAGGCACTGATGACGCACTTAGTGTAGAATTTAAGAGCATACCTATGGATCTTGTTCACGCATGAACAGCTTTACGTACATAAGATTATGAATAAGTAATCAATAATTTATTACCCTATTGATAATTAACAATACTGCAAGCCCTACGGGCTGCTACATGGGTGGAAAATCACAGTATACAATGTCAAAATGCACTATTAGGTACAAATCAGTTCCAAACGACGCTGGAAAACAACAACATCGGCATTGAGCTTCTTCCAGTCAATAATTCTGCGAGACAGAAAGAAAAAATAGAACACAACAATTTTCCTGGCATAGCATAAAACAGCACATGGAAGGTCGATGCGCGGTAACACACTGTGAGGTGTGGGTGAGAGAAGTAGTATAAAGCTTAATCTAATTTTAATAACAATTTATAGAATTGTTCAAAGCTTGGTATAGAAATTTCAAGGATGCCATTTGTGTCCGTGTAGACACTTGTAAAGGTTAGCCCTGCGAAGGAACATGGTCCCTGATTACGTCATTTGGTAACACAAATAAACATATATGGAGCCATTCGCCCAACTCTTTCTAGCTCGTAAACACGATTTTGACTGTGTGAATGCCATATAATACTGGCGTATACTAGGTTTGGGCGCAAGCCGTTTACTTTTTCTCAGACCAAGCATTTCTTAAAAGCTTGCGCCGCAAAAGACTCAGCTTACATTCAGCCGGATTCTTTACACCTTTGTAATAATTGTTTGACACGCGTATGAAGCGTTCAACTAAAAGATAAAAAAAGCAGAACGGACTGATATTGAAGCACTTACATTAACAGCTCTGGAAAAAATTGCATAACAACATAAAAACAAGGAATAGGAAATGCAAAATTACTCGCCTCTTGAAGACAAGTTGCCTTGCAGCGCGCTGTGTCCAGCCAGGTCGCTGAGAGAAGCGCTCCGTGCTCCGCATCCTCCGAGCCACCGACGCCGACGGGAGGCATGACGGCGCCCGACGTGTCGTGGTGCACCCGCACGCTCAAAGCGGACGGCAGGGCCAGCAGCAAGGAAATAAATGCGACTGCAGCACTCTGACACGTGCCAGAGTGTGATGATATCATTGTTAACAAAGCAAGCGCGCACTTAAAAACAGCCGAAGTTCAATCGCCTACCCTCTGCTGGTGTATGCTACCTGCTGCATTCTTCAACGGGACCTTTGCTGTTCCCCTATACCACCCGGTTGCTTCCTTACGCAAGGTTCTCATCAAGTACAGTTGACTTGTTCGTGGTTACGTGCTTGTAAAAATCCTTAACCAAAAATGTCCTGGCTGCTCAACGTGCGGCTGCCAGGTTTCCGCTCTGGTGCTGCGGAGAGCATCCAGAGATAAACTGACCAACTTGATCATGTCAACTGCCTTTCCCTTCGTCTTTCTCACGCCAGAGGAGCTCCACAACTATTTCGCTGAGCAGAGGGAGCTCACTGTCTCCTCCTCTTCATCGCAGCAATGCTGGCGCCAGAGAGACGCCCATTCAAAAAATCGATTCCCTCCTTCCTGTCTCCCTCTTGTTTTGCTTCCTCTTTGGGGCTCCTCCTTTCCAGCTGGTTCTTCGGAAAGGGAAGTGCTTCCACGTTTCGCCTGCGTGTCTTTCACCAGCGAAGAATGGTCGGCCTAGTTCACGCGACCGCAGCGTCGACCGCCTCCGAGAAAAGCGGCTGTCGGTAACGTTAAAGGAAGAGACTTTTTGCTTTTTTGGTGTAGGCCACACGGAAAAAGGAATCTATCATGCTGAAACTAAACTGGAGAGGAGTAATATCACGTTTGATTATAAAACTAGGATGACGAGGGGGGCTAGTCAGTAAATCCTAATGTTTTTAATGCACTGCAGGTAAACGAAAAAAACTACAGACGACACAGAGTGTTGCGCAAACTAACAACTGCTTTATTTTGATTGTGAACAAGCTGAGGTACGATGAAAAAATAGACAGGAGTGGAAATCAGTAGTATCCCTAATGCAAAAATCAGCGCCACTGGGTACCAGCGTCCAGCTACACGCCTAATTAAGGACCCAATGAATGGATGGATGGATTGATTGATTGATGGATGGACGGATGGACGGATGGATGGATGGATGGATGGATGGATGGATGGATGGATGGATGGATGGATGGATGGATGGATGGATGGATGGATGGATGGATGGATGGATGGATGGATGGATGGATGGATGGATGGATGGATGGATGGATGGATGGATATGGCTTTACCCTTTAGATCTGGCGGTGGCTAGCGCCACCAAGCAGTAATACTTAGTGAACCAAAAACTAGACATCTTTTTTTCTCTTTAAAAAAAGTGAGGTTGAGGATTCGTACTTCGCAGTGAAGGGTTTACTTTTCAATCGTGCCTTGACTTTAGCCACTAATCAGATCACCTCCTTCAAGTTAATTCTACCCGCTTAAAGTTTATTTCGCCCTCCCTGTCCCAAAACCCTAGTGCTTTAAAAAACTCTGCGCCATCATCCTGAACTATAAGGTGAAGCCCTTTACAAAACATTATCAAGTGTTCTACAGTTTCTTCTTCCTCTCCACATGCACTGCATACCGTGTCTACCCCTTTATATTTGGCCCGATATGTCTTGTTTGGCAATACTCCAGTCCTGGCCTGAAACAGTAGAGAACTACCCGAGTATTATTATAAATCTTTTCCTTGGCAAATTCCTGCTTAAATGTTCGATAGATCTCTAGTGCAGATGTCTTAATCATGCCAATTCTTCACATATTGGTCTCAGCTTCCTTCACATTCTTCTTAACCGATAATTTTTTTTTTGGTTTGGCCCCTTGCTGTTTTTCAAGTATTTACCAGTCACTTTTCTGGTTCGCTTCCTCCATTTTGTATCGACAATCTGCATGTACAAGTAGCTGAATACCTTCGTAGCTTAACGCTCCTCCTACACTTCTCTCAATCGCTTCTCAAATTTTAACTTGCTGCTAGTTTGCCTGCCCTAAATGATGTTTATCCCATATCACCTTGTACTCCCGGATTTGGTGTATTCCCGTGAGCTCCTAAGGCAAGCCTACATATTCCACGTTGGATAATTTCTAATCTTGCTTGAATTTCTGATCTCATACACAAGACCGCATTGATTAACGTCAGACAAAGAACCATGACCCCTTTCCATATTCCTCTCACAACATCATACCTATTGTAATTCCACAGTGTCCTGTGTTTCATTGCCGCTGCATTCCTGTTACCTTTAAACGTCACGTATATTTTGTGTTCTCTTAGGTACTCGGCAACATAGCTTATCCATACGCCCAGATATTTGTGTTTATGTGTTATCTCTACCGTGACTACCTGTATTCTAGGCTCACTACCTTCATTTTCATTAAAAATCAAGACTCCTGATTTTTTTTACTGAATCTAAAATCTCACCTATCTCTTTCATTACTGCAGATGTCCACCAATCTCTGCAAATCTTCCTTGTTGTCGTCCATGAGCACTATATCATCTGCGTACATCAGTGCTGGTAGTGCCTGTTCAATGAGTTTTCCTTGTCTGACGAAAGAAAGGTTGAAGCCCTGTCCAGTTCCTTCTAAATTGGCCTCTAATCCTTGTAGCTACATCATGAATAATAAGGGTGACAGGGTACACCCCCACCTAAGCCCCCGTTTTACCTCTGCAGGCTTGGATACATGTTTTTCCCAATTTATAACTACCTTGTTACCTTTATAGGAATCCTTTAAAAGATTAGTTACTACAGCCTCCACGCCTAGTGTGTCCAGTATTCCCCACAATTCCTCTTGAACCACACTATTGTACGCTCCCTTGATATCAAAAAATGTTTGCCACAAGGGCCTGCGTTCCTTTTCTGCTATTTTGTTGCACTGCGTCAGTGACAACAGAATTTCTTCCAACCTCCTGTGTTTCCGAAACCCGTTCTGCAGTTTCCTCAGCACCCCCATCGTCCTCTATTCATGCCTGCAGTCTTTCCTTTATAATCTGCACTGCCAGCCTGTAGACCACTGATGCCACTGGTATAGGAAGGTAATTGTTTATGTCAGCTTTGTCTCTCTTTCCTTTATAGATCATGCTAATGCTGCTAAGTTTCTATCCATCGGGAACTTCAACATCGGGATCATTTGTTTGCTCACTGTCTCTCTCAAAGCCTGCTTAGACCTCGGACCTAATGTCTTTATCAGCATAAATGGAATGCCATCTGGGTCTCTTGATGTACTGCTAGGAACCCATTTCTCAGCCCTTTCCCACTCTCGTTGTGAAAATGGAGCCATTGCACCACTTGATTCATCCTTGTCTATTGTGGTGCATAAAGTACTTGTTTGTTGAAATTTTTCTGTAACCCTTGTTCTTATATATTCAATAGCTTCGTCCCCTTCTAGCCTAGCACCTTGGGCTGTAGTTATAAAACTCTGCTCTTGGCTCGTCTCATTTCTTAGAAGTTTAGATGGTTCCAAAATTTAGCAGCTGCCTTTCTATCTCTTTTATATACTTCTGCCAGCCACTGAGCTCCCTTTCTTCTAATCTTTTCATTGATCAGAAGGCATGCATCCCTTCTACACCTTAGAAAAATTCCCATTTTCTTTCAAGATCATCTGTCGGTTCACCCCGCCGCTTAGCATGTCTGTGTTTCCTAGAGGCTTCCTGACGTTTTGCTATGGCTCTCTTAACTTCCTCATCCCACCAACTTTGGCTTTCTGTCTTCTTTTCCGGGGTGACTTGTCACGTGTCTTAGCAAGCTCTAGCTAAAACAGTCTAATTAGATTTGTGCATGTGCACACTGTTTTATTGTGCTCAATGATTTCTTTTTCAATTTGTTTAGTGTCTATTTCAATTTGCCTTTCTGAATGAAAATTTTTCTGTATTGCTCATCTTGTCTCCTTCCCACTTTCACTGCTCTTCAAAAACTTAGCTTGATAAGTTTGTAATCACTACCCAGACTTTTTGAGCCACCTTCATCTATTTGCATTCCCCTAAGCTTATCATACATACCATGTGACATCAGTACGTAATCTATCGTCGACTGCAGCCTTCCTACCTCCCATGTTATTTGCCCTTCACACTTCTCGGTACTGTTGCAAATGATCAATTCAAGCCTTTCACATATATCCATGATCATTTTGCCGGTCGAGTCAATATACCCATCTATATCTTCTATATGCGCATTCATATCTGCTAGTATAATTTTCTCGCACTCTCCTCCTAACTCCTTATTGTCCTATGCTATACACTCTACCATTGTCTGGTTTTCCTCTCTGGCCTTCACTCCCATCCACAAGTACAAAAAGCCAAGGAGTGTCATTTACCCGGCCACTTTCCCTTTTAGCCATCAATGTTTCTTGTTTTCCTGCTTAACCCTTTGCCAGCCTGTACTTTTATGAATGAATGCCCCGATACCATCCCCTTTCTGCTTCCTTCTGTTCTATTACAATGCTCCCACGCGTAGTCCGGATTGTTCGGAGGTTGTTCCATGTCCCTGAGATGTGTTTTTACAAAACCATGTACCATCAGCCTTTCCTCTCTTAGCTGTTCTTCTATCTCTTCCCACATCAGCCTGTTCCTACCACCCTGCATGTTAATATACCCTATGTCTGAATTGGCTTGGTGCTCGTAGCTATGTATATTTCTGCCCTGGACTCTACCTATCTTAGTTACTGGTGTCGCTTTGCAATCGTATCTGTTCATACCACCTGTCAAAGAGTCTCCCAGGTTATTTTCCTCGTTACTAGCTATCCTGTACCCCGAAGGGCCCGCTTGCCCCCAAAAAAGCTACTGCGCGTCCTGCAAGTCGCCAACCCACCTCAAGACTTAGCCGCCCAATGGAGAGAAATATGTTGTGTTGAAAACCACCCCACCTATGCACCTCTCTGTTATTTCCGCCACCTCAAAGCCTTAATCGACTCATCCGCCATATTTCTTGTTTTGTGTTCACAGCCGCTCTTTGCAGGTTGCTTTCACGCACCGATACCTCAGGTATCGTGCATATCACTACCTGTACCTGAGGAGAAGTGGTGCGCATGTTATCGACCCCTTTCGCCAGTGTGGTTGCTAGTCCTGCTGTATCTCCATTTAAGACATCGTTTAAACCGCCTGAAATTTTCACGAGGTTTCGTCTGTCAGCTGTAGTCTGGAGTTTTGCGCTCGCTTGCCTCATGACTGCTTCAAGCTTGCGTTCTGGGAATGCCACTACTGCAACCCTTTTCTCACCTCTTACCCCCTCTTTTATGGCTTCTGTGCATCGATTTAAATTCGAGTCCCCGGCGATTATAACATGCTGCGACTTTTCAGCTGGAGCGGGCTGCACATGGGGGTTACTTGGACCTGTGACGCCGGCTGCTTTGTCCCCTCCCAGCCCCACCACTACCTCGCTGAGGCTGGGGCTTGTGACAATTGAACCTGCTGAACCTGTTTTTTTCCAAACGTGGTTGCTCTTTTTTCTCCACCGTTGTGGCTGCCGGTTCCCTACTGATGTCTCCGTAGGCCGCTCCTCTGTTAACCTTGGCTAGTGCTTCCTCGGAGGACTTCAGTATTTTCCCCATTGCCCTCGTTTTCTCTTGCTATGTAGTCATTGCAGTCTTGAGCTCAGTGATTCTCATCAGCAGTTCACTCTGGGCAACCATCAATTTCTCCATTTTTTTCGTCGACCTCACATTGCCTACACTTCGCGTCAGGCTCTTCTCTATCCACTTGTACACTTGTGTCCACTTTCAAAGCCACCCCACATCCTGAACACTTTACAGTTTTTTAACCATGTCTTTCTAACACCAATTGTCCCTATGACTTGTGTCACTCGATAATTACAGAACTCGAGCCCTGCCCTACGAAAAAGAGAAAGTCTAAGCTCTACTACAAAAATTTTTGTGTTCATTGTACGTCCACCTCCCCCACGGGGTGGCAAAGGAAAAAACAACAAAAAACAAGAAATTCAAACACACACACGCACCAACTAATAAATACCTGGTGACTGACCCCCGAAGAAGCCGTACAATAAAATAAGTGCTACAAAGATTTCAACTGCTGCCTTATTATTGTAAAAAAAAGCTCAGAACATGCAAAACCACTCATCGGTGCAGTCAATCGGGAGTGCTCAAAGAACACGTCTATTCACCGTGACAGTCCGAACCGAACTAGTAACGCGCTGTTACCAGCGCCTCCCAGCGCTGGTACTGAGATGCTGTAGCGGCAACGTCCCGATATCAGCACAGGGAGGCGCTTGGGACTTTGCGCGAAATGGGTTAGCAGGGTTATAACGCCCATTCACCATACTTAAATAAATATAAAAGTAAAAGAAGCAGTATTGCACACCTTCACAACTTGTTACCTTCGAATTCCAATCCGAGTACTCTACGCATTGATCGACGCCAGAACATGTTGATTGGGTTGTAAAATGACTTAATCTTAACACACGCCGCTTCTCCTCATGTTTACAAGTCGCAGAGTCAATATTTACGTGATATTCCTTTATAACAATTGCGTCTTGATTCGACAGTGGCGAATGGCTTTCGGGCACCGAATGACGTGCGGATCTTAGCAAAGCACAAAGTTTGTCGACTAATCTACATCTTAAGTCAATGTCAAGTCAATGTCAACTTAATTCAATTTCAAATTGACTGAAAAAGCAGCCACAGATGGTCGGCTTTTGCTGCCGATATTTTTTTTCTTTTGATAAACGCTTCTCGCACGTCCTACAGCTCAAGACGTGCAGATGATTTCTTGCATGTACAGTGTCTATGTTGCAGAGAAAACTACCACCGATTTTGTTTAGCCGATGTTCCTCACATGAACAGGTTCATACGAACTCAACGGTAGAGGCCAACGCTGGATGCAGAGGACACCACTTTGAATATTCTCTTTGGTAGGCGAGGACTGACGCTCAAAGCTTCGATCTTACGAAGTCTGTTCACACTCGTATTTAGCTCAGAAAATCACAGATCAAAGCACAGAAACACCGACATGCTCTAGTAGTCTGTACAATGTTTTCGCTCGGCCGACGATTGCACTCGAGACCGGCGCAAGCACAGCCGGCCGGCATTCGGTGGAATTGTTGGTGTCGCTCGAACTCCGTACGAAACCGGGTCACGCTGGTAACACTCGCAGTCGTTCGTTGTGTCGCTGTCGTTTTAGATTACGAAGCGGTCATTCATAAACGTTCGGAGTAGTTTCCGTGCTTGCTTCCAGCACTCAGCCGTGCCTTCGAAGCAGTGGTCATTAGACAACAATCCGGAGGCATCGCGGCCTCTGGTTTGTTGGCGCGTCGCGTATTGTTGGTTGACGCCGCTGTACGCGTGGTGACGGGGTGTAGACGTGGTGGCGGACATATCAAGCCAGGCTTGATCTCTCGCGCCTCGTCACGTATGCCCCTCCGACGCCGATGCCTAGAGGCACATTTGACGCTTTTGACGCGTACGCACGAGCATATGCGTGGCAGCGGTAGGCACTTGAAGTGCTAAGCACTGGCACGTGCATACTCGTGCGTACGCGTCTAAAGCGTCTAGTCGCGCATGTGGAGGAAAAGGGCACGCAACCACTGCCACCCGTTGAACGCGTTGATGCTCACGCGCCCAAGGCTAATGCACAACGTTGCTTGAACGTGTGGCTTAAACTCTCTGAGTTCAGCACAGAATGGCATGTTCTGAACTAGAGAGGGGCACTCGCTTGCTGGATTCCGTGCCGACTGGTTGTGCGCTCGCGATCTCCGGCGTCAGCGTAGCTCTGGCCGACTGGGCTCACCCTACGTCATCTCCTGGCGCCGACCTCAGACGACAGTGTAGCTCTGACCGACTGGACTTGCTCTACGCCATCTCCTGGCGTCGACAAGAGCTCTCGCAAGTCGTGCCCCGTCCTCTGAATCCTGTGACCGTGTTTCCATCTTTCCTATCTCTTCTATCCCCTCGATTTGTCGTCGCTCTCTCTGGCTTTCCTCATCTCTCTCTCTCTCTCTACACCTTTATTCCTATCCTTTTAATCCCTCCTCACTCCCATCTTTTGTGAGCAACTGCTGAGGTGTCGCACCCCGATGCAGACAGTTGCGGGGCTCACTGTTCTTTTCTTTTCCTTCTACTAAACATAACCACTTCCCCCCCTGAACTAAGCGGGCTTTTACAATGCCGTAGATATGAAAGCACGTTATTATAATGATAGTGCTTCACCCGTCACACTTTTGATTATTTTAAAAGTAACTGACATCGCAGTGAGCATAGTAACTACAGCGGTATGCACCAGAAATCAACATCGGTGCGTGCGCCGCTCCAATGAACGAAAATTCAAGTCTAGAATACTCTGCGTTCACCATAGGCGTGCGCAGGATTCTCCTTAAGGGGGGAGAACGAACATCACCACAGTGTCCCTCATTCTTATTATGTTAATGTAAGGGCTGCCTTAGCGCCCTCCTTTCTACTTTATTAATCAATCTTTTCCTTGACTCAGGGGTGGCCACCCGTAATTATGTTTACAAATCGTGTTTATAAAAACCAAGGTGTATTAATCACCATGTTGCTATACCTACACTATCAAACTAATTCCTAATATTCTGAATATCCTGGTACAGTCAGTACATTTACACTCCATAGCTTACAGCACTCATTCACTTATTATTCACACCCAAAATCTTATGATGTGTCAGGTTTAGGTAATAACACTGCCCCGCCGCGGTGGTCTAGGGGCTAAGGTACTCGGCTGCTGACCCACAGGTCGCGGGTTTGGATCCCAGCTGCGGCGGCTGCATTTCTGATGGAGGCGGAAATGTTGTAGGCCCGTGTGCTCAGATTTAGGTGCACGATAAAGAACCCCAGTTGGTAAAATTTCTGGAGCCCTCCACTACGGCGTTTCTCATAATCATATGGCAATTTTGGGACGTTAAACCGCACATATCAATCAACAGGTAATAACACTACAATAGAGCCCCATGTAAAGACTTTTCGGATTATGTGACGGAAATATCCGCTTATGCAACAAACCGCTCATGGCTCCTAATGATGCAACAGATATTGGTCATAATATAAAAACTGCGTGGAATTATTCTGGGCAATTTTTGTAGGTGAAATGTGCTTTTGCACAACTAACTGTGCCTGACACTTCATAACGTGAGAAATATTGGCCATATTATTGTAACTGAAACCTGTATGGAAGACTTCTGGATGTTTTGTAGTCATCTGTAGTCAAAATATTCTCTAAAGCGACAAAATGCACTCAATACTTCGTGATGTCACAGAGATCGTTCATAAGATTGCAACTTAGCCCTGTGTGAGGGTTTTGGGTGATGTGTGTAATAGAAATATCCTCTAATGCAAGAAAGCACACCTGGCTGCTAATGATGCAACATATATTGGTTATAATATAGGAACCAAGCACTGTATAGAATGCTTTTTGGGCATTGTCTCTAAGCGAAATATGTTATAATGTAACTAAATGACCCAGACAAGTCATGGTGTGACAGATGTTGCTTATAAGACTGCAACTGAGTCCTGTATGGAAGACTTTGGGACGTGTTATGTAGTAAAAATATTCTCTAAAGCAACAAACCATACCCGACACTTGGTGATATCACAGGAATAGATCATCAGAATACAACTGAACCCTGTATAGAAGACTTTTTAATGTTTTCAGTAGTCGAATTATTCTCTAAAATGACAAACCATAACGAACACTTCATAGAGTCACAGATATCGATCATAATATTGCAACTAAACTTTGTGCGGAAGGCGTTTGAACGTTGTATGCTGCCGAAATTGTTTTCCAATGCAATAAATAACACTCAACACTACATGATGTCACAGATTTAGGTCATAAGACTGTGATTGAGCTTTACTTAGAAGGCTTTCGATTATATGTGCTTTAGACATATCCTCTAATGTAAGAAAGCACACCTGGTTCCTACTGATGCAACAAATTTTGTCCATAAGATATTGATATGACAGATGTTGACCGAGCACTGCGTAGAATGTTTTTAGGCATATTGTGTAGTAAAATACGCGCTAACGCAACTAATTGGGCCTGACACTTCATCAGTGACAGATATTGCTTAAAAGACTACAACTGAATCTTGTATGGAAGACTTGTGGACGTTGTCTGTAGTAAAAATATCTTCTAAAACCACAACACTTCTTGATGTCACAGATATCAGTCATTAGATTGCAACTGAACCCTTTGCGGAAGGCGTTTGAACGTTGTCTGCAGCCAAAATGTTGTCCAGTGCAATAGACTACACCGGACAGTTCTTCATGCAACAGATATCAGTCATAATATTGCAAACAAGCACTGAATGTAAGTCTTTCAGGTGGTATTTTTATATTTATAATTTTCAAATACTGCAGCCCAATGCACGGCTAGTATAGCACTGATGTACATAAATACAAATTGAAAGCATTGAAACAGCAGTATGAGAACAAATGTGCCAACGTAAACAAATATCGCTATCTCCCCGTAAAAAATGAGAGAAATAGAACAAGTGCCTACAAAATGCCTGACACACTGGTATTACAAATAAAACCAAGTAGATCATTCCAGTGTTTGATAAGTTTATTTGAACGTGTTAGAGAACACTACAAATGGCTACTAAGCTGAATTGTGGTTGCAGATCAGTGATGTGTTGAAGGCTTTTGCAATTTGCTGGTAGTTTAATTATCCTTTAACAACTACAGAATGCATGTGACATTTTTTGACAAAACAGGTATTGGTTTTGATATTGCAGCCAAGTATAGCGTAGAAGGCTTTTACATCGTCAGCAGTCAGAATACCCTATAATGCAATAAAGCATGCTCAAAATTTTTGATTGGACAGATACCGGTCTTAAGACTGCACCAATGCACTGCACAGAATTTTTGACAAGTTTTCGAATATAGCTAAACTGAATATCATGATATTTTGAATATGCTTAAGTGAATGTATATATAGTCCACGTTAATGCGTATACTAAGAAAACTGAACAGAAGTGAAGCAGTCCTTGGAAATACATTCAAAGATTTAATGTTTATGATGATGATGTTTGGTTCTTTGTGGTGCAAAGGCCAGTTCGCGGGACAAGAGATGTGAACAATGATTGGGATTAGCTGCTGTATAAGGGCCCTAAATACCTCGCCCTAAGGTGGGTGAAAACATAGAAATAATAAAACTATGACCATGCAATGAGAAGTGTGTGGTTTTAATGGCTAATGATAGTTTGTGATCATATAAACCATGGTGGACATGTATGACATAAGCACTAGTGCCTCAATCGTTCACACCCTTGCGTCCAAGGGCCGTGAGGCAAGTGCTTTGTTGAGTGTAGTCACCGCAGTAGAGACCTCTCTCGAGGGGTCGCGGTAGGAAGCGCCCGGGTATATTATATGAAAAGTACAAACTTCTTTCAAAAAGGCTGACAACGATTTATGTGTGAAAAGTGGTTCCCTACCGGCGAATATTGCAGGATGCAGTTGTCGGTAGGGTAATGGAAAGTGTTGTCTTCTTAGCGTGTCTAATTCATTACAGTGGATTGGAATGTGAAGTAGGGTGAGTACTTCTCCACACCTACCACACAAAGGTGGATCGCTAAAAGAAAAAAAAATGAATGTGTAGTGTATTTATGTCCCGTTTTTAACCTTGTAAGTATTACTTCTGCGTGGCGCGACTTTGATACTGGCAGCCAACGACCAAGTTGCGGCTTGATGACATTGAATTTGTTACCTGTGTGTTCCATGTGCGCTGCCAATAACCCCTGAGCTTTCGTTTTAGAAAAGGTTTCAGTAGAGTGCAGGAATTGGTATCAATGTATTGGTAGTGGTTTTGTTGGCGGATCCAGCTAGCTTGTCCCCCAAAACGTTGCCTTGTATTTCGCGTTGTCCTGGCACTCAGCAGACTACAACATGCTGCTTAGATGAGTAGACTGTGCATAAGAGCGATCAAAGCAAGACGAGTACATGGTTTTCGTGCTTTTTAGGAGTATTCAGAGCTTTTACTATGCTTAAGGAATTTGTATTTATTATTGGCTTGTGTAGTTTTATTTTTTAATGAGTTTAACGACCGCAAGTATCGCATGAGCTTCGCCGGTGAAAATGCTTGTATCCGTGTGCAGAACGCCGGCTTCCGAAAAGGATGGGCCGACGGCTGCATACGAGACAGAAGTGTTAGACTTTGAAGCATCCATAAAAAACTAAGGACAAGAGCATTTATGTTGTAGTTGTAGGAAGTATATCTGAATATGTGCAATTGGCGCGTGCTTCATAACTTTTAAGAAATACACGTCACAACCTATCGCCTGCCACTGCCACGGTGGCAGGCATACTGCGGGAGCCATCAAGCGGTGTTCAAGTGGCACACCGGTTTCCTTCGCTAGACCTCTAACACGAAGTGAGTCTCATAGAAGGTCATTTTTCAAACACAGCAGAACTTTACTTGAGAAAAATTGTCGAATGTGAAGGTTGTGTGTTGTCTGCGTTCACTTTCAGATAATGATTGAAATACAAGTAACACCTCTGTAGGTGGAGTGATCATTCGCTCGATTCCTCGTACAGGCTTTCCACGGGGCGTGTGCTAAAAGCACTTTTAGAGAGGCGGATGCCTAGGTGAACAGGGTCAAGCAATTTAAGAGCATTAGGAGTCGCAGACGGATATGCTATTGCCCCATAGTCTAGGCGGGTACGTATGAGGTTTTTATACAAATTCATTAAACACTTCTTGTCACTTCCTCACGTAGTGCGTGACAACACTTCTAGAAAGTGCATTGCTTTTATGCACTTGTTGGTAAATACTTCATGTGTGGTATGAAGGTTAGCTTGGTGTTCATTATTAGGCCTAAAAATTTGTGTCCAGTAATAAGAGAAAGACTTTGCCCATGCAGTTGAATATTGCCTTCAGAATGCATGTCTCTCTTCCTGGAGAACAAGACACACGTGTTTTTGTGTGCAATCAGTCGGATCTCGTTTTCTTTTGCCGAATTGGACACTTTGTTTAAACCAAGCGGAACCTGCCGCTCGCAAATGGCCAGATTGCAAGACTTGAAACCAAGCCGGACGTCGTCGACATATGTGCAACAAAGTATATTGCGAGGGATAGACAAGCACAAAGAATTCATTTTGATATTAAAAAGTGTGCAAATAGGTACACAACTTGTTCAAGAAGCACTCCTGCTTCTTGAACAAATGTTTTGGAAAAAACGCTTCCCACTTGGACACGGAATGTGTGGTTTGACAAGTAACTCTCGAATATGATAACCATTCTGCCACGCACGCCAAGGGGGGACCGTTCTCTTATTATTTTATAGCGCTATATTACATCATAAGACTATTAGATATCGAGCAACATAGAAAGTATTGTTTGTGGACGAAAGCGTCTCTGATCTGTGCCTCAATACGTACAAGGTGGTCAGTGTTTGGAGAAACAGCTTGTAAATGCCTATAACTCAAAACTGAAGAAGGGCCTTTACCTTCTTTCAAAATGGGAATATTAATAGCCTCTTTCCAGTAAGATAGTGCCAGAAAACCAGATTGCATTGTACAAGCAAAGTAAAGTTTTTTTGCATTTTATTTGGGGGGGGGGGGGGGGTTCAAAATTTTATACAGCTCACGGTCGGAACATCGTGCGGAAACAGCAGGAGTTTAGTTATGTTTTTAGCTCAGCTAAGCTGAAAGCTTGGTTGTGTGCCTCGTATTTTGTACATTTGTGTTCTAGTTTCTGCTTTTCGATTCTTACTTGTATTTTTGGAAAGCGTCAGTGTGCCCCGCCACGGTGGTCTAGTGGCTAAGGTACTCGGCTGCTGACCCGCAGGTCGCGGGATCAAATCCCGGCTGTGGCGGCTGCATTTCCGATGGAGGCGGGAATGTTGTAGGCCCGTGTGCTCAGATTTGGGTGCACGTTAAAGAACCCCAGGTGGTCAAAATTTCCGGAGCCCTCCACTACGGCGTCTCTCATAATCAAATAGTGGTTTCGGGACGTTAAACCCCACAAACAATCAATCAAAGCGTCAGTGTAGGTCGACGAACTAGACACATGTTCGATTTGTGCGCCGAGAAAGTTCGCCTCATCTTCCGAGGTATCACCTTGTGTGTTTACGAGTGGGAGTGAGTGTGGTTGTCTTCCTGCTATTCTACCTACCACATTCCAGACTTTAGCCTCCTGTGTATGTGAATTGATCTGTCATAAGAACTTCTGCCAGCTTTGTCATCTGGCCTGGCGACGCATTCGACTGCCTTAAAATTTTATTTTCCCAAAGGTGAGATTGAGTGTTCGAAACCGTCTAATAAGTTATTCAGCTCATTACAGTCTGGGGGAACAGATAAATAGACTGAGTGGGAATGGAAGCACTACAGCCGTCAACATGTTTCAAACAGCTTTCCGTTTTTGGGTGCAGATTTTCATCGGATTCGCCGCGTGGAACAGCCTCACTAGTTCTGCGCAAGCGCAAGTGCTGGCGATCCCGGCAGCAAATGACGGAGGCATCAACTCGCCCAACCGGTTGAACAAGCACCCGTTCCGCTGTGAGGCCGCCGAGACATTTCGCGCAAGCTGGCCGCGTCTCATCGCAGCGCTGTCATTCCCGGCTACCAAATCGACAGACGCATCAACATCGGCAAGCCTTAAAAGCAGCTGGAATGGCTTACGCCACTTCAGTGGGAATGGAAGCACTACAGCCGTCAACATGTTTCAAACATTTTTCCGTTTTTGGGTGCAGGTGAGTACAGCACCTCAACTTCACTGCAAAAAGTCAAGCAATGTTTGGCTGCTAGTGCTTCCAGGCCCACAAACGTTGTTTCAATTAACATGTGAATGTGTGTTTATCGCTCAGTAGCTATTCATGTCCGGTGACGTAGAGCTAAACACCCTGCCCCCCCCCCCCAAAGACAATCATAACGAAGAATTGCTACAGCTCGTTAAATCACTGCACGACAAATTTGATTCCAAACATGAAGAAGTGATGTCTGCCTTGAGTGAAGTGAAAGAGGCTCAGTATTCAATGGAGCAACAAATCGCCGATATCTACAATAATCTCTCGGCAGTTGAACAAAGCATTCGATCGTCAGAGGGGCAACAGGGAGAAAGTCTCGTGCCTCAAATGACCGTTCTTAACCAACGGCTCAATGAATGCATTTGAAGATCGTTCACGTCGAGAACATTTAATATTTCGCGGCGTAGTAGATGTCGCTGCTGAAGCTTGGGCACAGTCAGAAAAAAAATGTTTGCCCGATATTAAATTCAGCTATAAGCCTGAATCTAGATAGCAGCGATGATCGCCTTTCCCGGGCGCACAGGCTTGGCCGTTTTGTCCCTAATAAGTCCAGACCTGTTATTGTCCGGTTTTCATCCTGTAAACTATTAGAAACGATTCTGTCTTCCAAAAACAACTTAAAAACAAGTGGTGTCTCCGTAAGTGAAGACTTTTGTAAGGCAACCAGAACTGTCGGGACAAAATTGTACGATTTTGGCAAGAAAAGCGGCGAATTTTTCATTTCGAGGTACAACAAGCTGTATATCAACAAAAAATGTTACATTTACTCCCCTGATACCGACAGTGTCTGTGAACTGCATTTGGGCAATGCCGCCAGTACTGCTGAACTGTCGTCTGCCGCTACAAACCGCCGTCCTGGTGTGTCTTTCTCCTAACAGATGTTAGGCATCAGCAACGCAGCCAGTCTTCTCAAGGCTTATCATTTTTATTGTCAAATGTGCGCAGTTTAATCAAAAAACGCGACGCTCTAACACCCATTATTGATTCATGCGCTGCTGACGTGGTTGCATTGACTGAGACCTGGTTGACCGATAAAATGTATATTGAAGAGCTGTTTCACTGCGACAAGAATTATGTAGCGTCCTGACCGCGATTTAAAACCGGGTGGTGGCATTCTAATTGCCGTTGCCGACAATACAGTGTCTGCTAGGATTGCACTTACAACGTCCTTAGAGTTGGTTTGTGTGCGTGCTGTCATAGACCACAAAAACACATTGATCTGTGCTTGTTATGGGCCGCAAAATGCACCAACTACTTTCTGCGATGAGCTGCATGACGTTCTTAATTTTCTCGTCTCAGAATTTCCTCACTGTTCGTTGCTTCTTCTGGGAGATTTTAACTTTCCTAGAATAAGTTGGTCTTCGCAATTTCCCTCCGGTTTTGGTTCATCCGCTGAAGGTCAATCTTTTATTAACTTGTGCTTGAATTTCGATCTTGCACAAATTGTATCTGGGCCTACTAGAACTGGCACTACTTCATCGAACACACTTGACATGGTCCTTGTCAGTAATCCTAATTTAGTGCATTCATTAACTTGTTTACCCGGAATAAGCGATCATTGTTCTTTAAATTTTTTTGTAAAGGGCCGTGTTACATGTCAGAAAAGCAATCCAAAATTTATCAGAGATTATGCGAGAGGCGATTATACAGCAATCAATAATGAGCTTGCATTATTCATTGACGAGTTCAGGCCAGAATTTTTTAGCCGTACTGTAGAAGATAATTGGACACTATTTAGGAACAAAGTCACGTCACTTGTCACTAAATATATTCCACTGCGCAGGCTTTCCGGAAAGAAACGCTCTCCTTGGTTTTCAATGACACTAAAAGATTATCAAACAAGAAAAAACGCACTTTTCGTCTTGCGAAACGCTGTCAAACATCTACTCGGTGGAATGATTACGCAAACACACTGCATGCATATCGCATCGCATTAAGAGAAGCAAAGGTCGTCTTCTTTAATACGTATCTACCTTCCCTTCTTTCTACTAATTCATCGAAATTTTGGAGCACTATTCAAACAAAAAGAAAAATAACATATCTCTTACAGATAGTGGTGGTTGCACCATGAGCAATGAAGAATGTTGCATGGTTCTAAATGACACCTTTGCAAAGTCATTTTCTCACTGCTGTACTGACACAGTCCCGTACATGCGCAAAAAAGATTTTTTTTCCATAGATACACTTGTTGTCGATTTTGCGGGGATTTTAAAGTTAATTCATAGTTTAAAACTATTCCTGTGGAGTGGACAAAATTAATTCGAAATTTCTGATAAATACTGCTGTGTACTGCTCTGTATTTTTTATGTACCTTTTCACCCAGTCTATTGAGTGCTCGCCTTTGCCCGCAGATTGGAAGGTGGGGAAGGTGGTACACCTGTTTAAATCAGGTAACCCGCATTCTCCTCTCAATTACAGACCCATTTCACTTACCAGCGTACCTTGCAAAATCCTTGAACATATTATATTTTCTAATCTCGTTTCATTTCTTGAGTCAAACTCTTTCTTCACTTCATTTCAGCATGGGTTTCGCAAGAACTACTCCTGCGAAACACAACTAATATCGTTTATACATAGCATTTCATCCTCTTTAGACAAAGGCCAAGTTATTGATTGTATATTCTTAGATTTTTCTAAAGCTTTTGACAAGGTGTCTCATCGCTTACTACTTTTTAAACTCAGTACTCTTAATATTGATCCTAACATCTTCAGTTGGATAGAATGCTTTCTAACTAACCGTACTCAATTTGTAACCACTAATGATGCTGCATCTCCGCGCTGTCACGTAAAGTCAGGTGTTCCTCGAGGCTCCGTCTTGGGCCCATTGCTATTTTTAATATATATAATGACTTACCTACTGGTAATAAAAACTCTATAAAACTTTTGCCGACGATTGTGTTCGATATCGTGAAATAACTAATTAGCATGATAACGTTATTCTTCAGTCAGACCTAGATAACATATCTAAGTGCTGCTCACAATGGCTGATGTTCTTAAATCCCATTAAATGCGAAATCGTCCTTTTCGCGTCGCTCTGGCTCATCCACTTCTTTCGGCCATACTATCAATAACATCAATCTGGGTTACGTAACCTCATATAAATATCTCGGAATTCAGATAACCACTATTCTTTCTTGCATTGCGCACATCGAATACATCACTAACAATTCCAACAGATCGCTCGGCTACCTACGCAGAAATTTTTCGAAAACCCCCTCCCATTTAAAATTAATGCTGTACAAAACGCTAATTAGACCTAAGCTTGAGTATGCGTCATCTGTGTGGGACCCCGGTCAAAAAACATTATCAGCAATCATTCGGTCAGTTCAAAATCGGTCAGCACGTTTCATTTATTCAAACTGTACCCGCACATCTAGCGTTTCACTATTTAAATCAAACCTTGGACTAATTGATTTGCAAATTCGAAGAAAAATTTCTCGTCTATGCCTTTTTCACAAAATCCTTTCAAAATAATTCACTTAAACAGGAACTCATCTCGCAACCTTCATACATATCGTCACGTCTTGTTCATCAGTATGAATTTTTTATTCCTTTCTGCCGTACTAACGTTTTTTCAGACTTCTATCTGCCAAAGACCAGTGCCGAGTGAAACCACCTTCCCCCCTCCATCACCTCCATTGAGGACGTGTGATCCTTCAAGACTGCACTAACCGATCATATCTTAAGCCTCTAATAACTGAGTATTGTTTGAACTTGTATTGTAATTAATTGGTTGTATTATCGTGCTCTGTTATTGCTGCATTTTTGTTCTATTACCCACTCTCTCTGTAACGCCTTTATAGGCCCCGAGGGTAATGTAAATAAAAAATAAATAAATAGATGCACAGTTCTGAATGGTCTCATAAATCACATGAGGCATTGTTTGCAATTCTTCTTAACAAATTGCAGTGCAATACTAGTGAAAATTATCTTATTCAGTACACAAGTGTTGTGACCTTCTCTTTCTACTATCGTGTCATCGTGCAGCTGGTTTCAAGTCAGGTGCTTCTTACTTGCAAGGTTTTTATTTATCTGTGGGGCTGTACACAAAACGCGTGTTATCTAACAGTAAATTGTAAAACGCTGGAGAGGTGCCACTCTAAGTGCATAGCTGTGAGTATCACAATGAACGAAAAATCAAGGATGTGTGTGCTAAAAAGCTGCCAAACAACGTATGTGCTACTAAGTGTGACGGAGAAGCAAAACAATTGAGAAGTGAAATAGCTGGCAGTTCCAGCAGCACTTAATCGTGCAACTTTTTGTTTTCATCACCACAGCAACGCACGTTCGAGTTTCTATCTTGTAAATGAACGAAAATGAGACCAGTGAAAGCTGAATGCGTCAGCGTTGCTGGTACCCAACACGATCTGTCCCGAAGACCGCGCGTGAGAGGGAGGGCTGAGGCACCGCTCTCTGACAAGGACCACAGCACACGCATGGTGGAGTAACAGCTACTGACTGCCGAGCAGCGCTCATCAGTGTTTATTTACCAGGCACGACCAAGCTTGCCTGCTGCACTTGGCGAAGTAGTGAAAATAGGCTAGGCAGGGCGCCCCACGCTCGTTACACTCCTCACCCCTCAGTTATTGCCCACAAAAAACAATTACAAGTCCCAGCTGGTTCCGCATTGCTTTAGGTAAGCGAAAAGCGGTCTAGCGCCCTTCGTAGTCAGTTGCTCCGCCTGGATACAGGTGTTGAGAGACTAGGTGCGATAGCATTAGGTGCTGCCTGAGCCGCTCTCGGTTTCTTCTTTTGAGATTCTCTCGTAGTTGGCAGGAATGGCACTGAACTTGCCGGTGGCCCAACTAGTGGCGCACAACAGGAGGCGCCTGTTTCTTGCAAAATGGTCGTCTCACTGACCGCAACTGGTGCTGCCACAGATGGAAGCCCTCTCCCATGGTTAGCCCTCACATTGTCAGCATGTCGGTGTCATGTGGTTATATCCTGCATTAGTACGAGCAGGGAGGAGGAGCTTGCAAGCGAGACCACTTGCCAGCGGACCAAGTTGGGCCAGAACGGAAGTTCTTGGAGATTACTGGCATTAAAGGCTCGCGCAATGGCCCAAGCTGGCACCCTTTGTCAGCAGCCAGCTCCTGTTTTAGCTGTTTGAGCAGCGCCGTGGACCGGAGGCCTGAGTGCAGAATGCCCAACGGTGTCTTCACCATCCGTCCCAGCAAAATCTCGCAGGGGGCACGACCGGCGACTTCATCAGCTGTGGTCCGATACTTAAACAGCATGCAAGCTACCTGCGTACGAAAATCCTCCACCTGGCTCTTCTTGTACGAAAATCCTCCACCTGGCTCTGTTGATCAAATTTTTCCTTAATCATCTGCACCAGTCACTCTGCTGCATCCTTTGAAGCAGAGTGATTCGGAGGAAGCACCATTCGGCGGATTTCGTTCTTTTTCAGCAAGGCCAGATGCTGTGAGCTGGCGAAAGCGGGCCCAATATCAGAGACCGTGATATCCGACAGCCACTGGGCTGCAAAGGTCGGCCGCTGTGCTTCATTGGTCGTACCTGATGACAAAGTGGTGACAGGTATAAACTCCACTCAATTTGAGAATGCGTCAACCACCACCAGAAAGTAGTGACCTTTAAAAGGACACCCAAAATCCACGTGAAGGCGGGCTCAGGGTCTCATGGGAATGGCCTTAGAGTGATCTCCACATGACGCGAAGCCCGCTCATGTTCCTCCCAGGCTTGGCAGCTTTGCACCATGTGAGCAATGTCCTGGTCAAGTCCAGGACACCAAACATGGGACTGGGCCACCATTTTTGTCTTTTTCGCGACTGGATGCCCCACGTGCCACAACTGGAGGACCCAGGAACGGAGATTTTGTAGGATCGCCACCCTGGAACCCCAAAGTAGGCAGCCTTGCTTAAGGCTCAGCTCAGTAGCCTTGAGGATGTAGTGCTCTTGCACCGATTCCTCCCCTCGGGATAGTGCCTTCATCACCTGGGACAGGGACGCGTCCCGGCTGGTAGCCTGCGCCACAGCAGACCCTGAGATCACCACGGGGTACGCACGCTCCAGCATGAGCACTTCAGCTGGCTCTAGAACAGCAGCAGCCACATCTGGCAGCGGCAACCGGCTCAGGGCATCAGCACACCTAGGTCTTTTTTTCGGATGGTACACCAACTGGTAGCTGTAGGCCGCCAGCTTCAAGGCTCATCATACTACTCGAGGTTATGCCTACACAGAACCACCTTGTCTGGTGCCAGTAGCCCTAGAAGTGGTTTGTGGTCTGTGACTGCCTCGAAGTTTTGGCGCCACAGGTACTGGTGAAAACGCTCGACGCCAAACATGAGGGCAAGGCCTTTCTTATCCAGCTGACTGTAATGCTGCTCTGCTGTGTGAAGACTACAAGAAGCAAACGACACCGGGCGTTCCTAGCCACCCTTGTAGTCTTTGTGTGCTAGGACAATTTCCACATCGTATCGTGATGCGTCTACAATAAGAACAACAGGCTTGGCTGGGTCGAAGTGCACCAGCACCGGTGTCTAAATGATTAGCTGTTTACTGTGTTCAAAGACCCTATCCTGCTTCTTTTTCACACCTAATTCTGGTCATCTCGAAGCAGAATGTGCAGTGGCTGCTGATGCGCAGACAGGTTGGGTAGAAACCTTCTGTAAAAATTGATGTGCCTAAAGCAGCCTTGCAGTTCTTTTTTGCATCGGGGCTTAGGCGCCTTCAGAACAGCTTCCACTTTGCGGGGGGCCGGAGTCAGGCCAGCCTGGGAGATGACGTGTCCCAGGTATTCTACACCAGGAACCAAGATCATGCACTTTTCTCGATTTAGCTTGAGACCAGCATCCTGATGTCTGGCCAGAACGTTGTGCAGATTCTGCATGCGGTCTCCATCGTCAATACCAGTGACGAGGATACCATCCAATTACAGTGCGACGTGCCTCATGCCCCTGAAGAGGTCGTTCATTTCTCTCTGAAAAATGACTCGTGCCGAGGCCACGCCCAATGGTAAGCGCACATACTGGAAAAGCCCCATAGTTGTGGATATTGTGACGTACTTACGTAAAGCCTCCTGGACCACCAACTACTGGTACGCATCTTTGAGGTCAAGCTTCGTGAACTTCTGACCATCAGACAAAGTCGACCAGAGATCTTCAACCCGAGGCAAGGGGTACTTTTTGATGGTAGCAATGGGGTTGATCGTAACCTTTAAATCCCCACAAAGTCTGACACTAGCGTCTTGCTTGGGAACTGGAACGACGGGAGTGGCCCCATCCGCAGTTTTTAGTGGTACCAGGATGCCTCCTCGCTATAACTGTTTCAGCTCCTGGGTTACCCCGTTTTTAAGTGCGAACGGCAGGGGGCGAGGCTTGAAAAACCAAAACCGGACTCCCTCTTGTACATGGATGCCAGCAGTAGTACCGGCGAATGTGCCCACCGCTGGCTTGAACAGTGACTGGAACTCTGTTAGGAGGCTCAGGAAGTCTTGTACGCCATGTGGGGCTGCTCACCGGCCCTCTGGCAGCCGAATACTCATTGCGCAAATCCAATTGCTACTGAGCAGCATCGGTGATTACTACATGGTCTAATACACAGGAAGGGTAGCTTTGCCGTTGCCAGAACGAACGCTAACCTGGACCTAGCCTTGAATCAGGAACAGCCCGCCCGAGTAACTTGGCAGCATGACGCCCGAAGCCTTGATGGCCACTCCGGAAGATGGAACGGAAGAAGTGGACAAGAAGGTGGTGTACAGAAAAAAGTCAGTGCGTGAGTGCGTGGCAATACAAGGCATAAAATGGGCTAACAATTTAAAAATCGCGATGACGTTCTCTAAATTTAGAGAGAAACGGCGATGTCCTTATTGTTCAGCATAAAATAGAAAACCATTTCTTATTTGGCCAGGGCTAAACGTGTTCCTCTCTAAGAGAATCAAGATAACTGAACCAAAGTTAGCGAAGCGAGTAGTCTTAGCAAATGCATCAATTCTCGACGGATAAAGAGTACACGGTACTGAGAGTTAGGAAAAATGGTCCCGCTGAGCATGATATCCAAAGAAATGATTATAAAAACAAGCAGACAAACCTGTGGTCATGAAAACATCGCGAAACAGAAGAACTGAGCTGGTAGGTTTTGTTCGGCCAGCGAGACAACGTTCACTTTGAAATACACGGATACTAAGAAGTCCTCTTCCGAAGAGTACATGCTAGGCTTGCTGTATTTATTTCTCGCAGATTCACATAGTGTAGCGACGTTATCCACGCGTTTACGGGGCTGCAGGCCACAAGATGTGCCTCGAAACCGTAGACTCGATCGCAGCGAAACCATTCCGGCTCACCAGTTTACGTTATATATGTAGCTGTAGGGGTGAGAGTGTCACAGCTGTGAAGTAGGCGGCAGCTGGCGCCGTCTGGAGGGACTGAACAATACTAAAAATTGTTGCCGGCGGCGACGTACTTTGTCATTCCCGCCAGCGCGGCTCCCTAATGGATAATTGATGAAACAGCCCTTCCATGAACTACGCACTGACATCGGACACCTAATTATTGCTGATGTAATGCATATAGCTACAGATCCACACGAAGAAACATAGTACACATGTAGAGTGAATTCAATAAACAAAAGTGCAATCAACAATTTTGCAGAGAAACACACACTTGGACGTGTTTACTAACGCCCCATTTATATAGCAATGAATTCTGTCTGACCATAGTGGCTTAAGTGACAAGTGCGCTTTGGTCAACGGAATGTTTTGTGGCCACGCCACAACATGCGCACACATAAATATGTTCAATCTGATTCTCAGATAATCGGAAGTTTATTAACGTTTGCACAATGATGAACGGATTAATTACTAGAGCATATCAGGTTTTCGCGAAAACGATAACTCCAAGCCATGCATAAAATGCCACTGGTATTTCGTAGGCTGCACCATCTCAAGACCACTGCCAGAGTAATTTTTTTTCTTCAAGCCTCCGAGCGGACCACCAGAGGAACGCTGACTCGTGTGGATGTGAAAACATCGGCTCCGTGTTCTGAAATGTTTTGGACAGTTTTTGTGCATTTGTGAGCGTCTTTTGGTGCCAGTTGACGCATAAAATTTCACGAACTACATTGATACCAAGTGTTTCACTGTGGGTAAGCTTTTTGACTCTTATGGTTGCCCATCTGCTCAGCTGAGCGCGATAGGCTGAGGCTGCGACGGAGTAGCCGCCAGTCGTTCTAGGAAGAGTTTTTCAGCGCTCTACGCACTGAATGTCTATGCAAGTCTCTGTCGATGGGGAGCATATCACTCCCGATGTTCTTCAAGATTCTGGATGGTCTGTGGCTACCACTAAACGTAAACTTCGTTGGACGCATAACCCCACGACCGAGACGCTAGGAAGCGTCTCCATGCATGGCAACGTGGGGTCGTCTCAGCACTCCCGAGCTGCGGTGAAGAAGCGTCTTATCACTGCTTCTAGACTTTCTCACCTTTCAAGAGATCGCTATCGAGTCATCGTGAGACCTAGAAATTGCCTGGACAGGATAACTGCGAGTGTGATGTCACTCGCAGTGGCTGCAGCGCTCAGTGAGGAAGAAGACGCGGAATACGTGGTATGCTCGAACATGATGCAGAACATCGCAGTTATAACCACTCCAGTAGAAAGAAACGCGTGAGCGTATTCCTAGATCACCTCGATTACTCTCGGTACCGCCAGTTTAGATGTTAGTGCCTACCGAGCTGCCCCCGATGACACGTGCAAAGGTATCATCAGGGGTATTTACGCGAACATCGGTCAAGAACAACTTTATTCACTTATCGTACACCCAAGGAACCCGACTGCACTCCAAGCGAAAAGAATCAAGAATTCCACCATGGTGATCATTCTTTTTGACGGACTAAAAGTCCCAAATTACGCCATAAGAGGACATTCTTTGGTTCGCTGCACCCTGTATCATCTACAGACAGACGTCTGTTATGCCTGCGAAAAGCTAGGTCACCGAGCCGATGTTTGTCCCCATCCAGAAGATTTATTGATTGATATGTGGGGTTTAACGTCCCAAAACCACCTTATGATTATGAGAGACGCTGTCGTGGAAGGCTCCGGAAATTTTGACCACCTGGGGTTTTTTAACGTGCACCCAAATCTGAGCACACGGGCAAACAATTTCGCTTATATCGCAAAGGCAGCCGCAACAGCCGGGATTCGATCCCGTGATCTGCTGGTTAGCAGCCGAGTACCTTAGCGACTAGACCACCGAGGCGGGGTCCCCGTCCAGAAGACGCGGTCTGTAAAGGTTGTGGTACGTCATCTCCTTCGAAAGATCACGTCTGCACCCCTGAAAGCAAGTTGTGTGGGGGTCCACATCCCACTGCAGACAAGACGTGTAACCATCGTTTTCAAGTGTCCTACATAGTCCGTTGACGAAGACGAGAGCGACGGATGCAATATGCGATGGAATTTGCGAACAAGACGCCGACGACAAGAACTTCCCAAATGGTGGAGGGGACTTCCCATCGCTAGCAGCTGCTGCAGGTGGCCGCACTACGATTGAGCTCCCGAGCAGCACCTAGCGTCCACCTGACGCCAGCCAACAGGCACAACCACCGCGAGGGCGATCTCGTTCCAGTTGCGAAGCAAGGGGCTGTTATATATCTAGAAGACATTTTAAATCCAAAGGCCGTTCTAACTCACGGGTGCCTGCCGTCAGCAACAGTGTGCAGCAAGGAACTCAACACCAAACCTGGGCATCCTAGATCAAGGGCTTCCAACCACGGGCAAAACGAGGTACCAACCCAGAGCAACACTCAGATATCTACGAGCAGTTGCAAAGGAAAAATACTAATCCCAGGGAAATTGTCGATCAACTCAGGGCTGAAATAGATGACTTAAGGAAATCACAGCAGGTTTCGTCTCCATCTCCTTCAAACACAGCTCCCTGTATAGAGGCCGCATCGGATGCGAGTAAGGATGAGGTGCCCATGGATGTCAAGCCAGGAGTGAAACCAACAAAAAGAGAGCGTTAAAACAACCGCCCAATAACGAGGACACAGATTTCAAAACACAGGTCAAGGATACCTTGAATGAGATCAAAAAAGCTCTCAGGGTGGTGGTCGAGTCAATTACGGTGTTGTTCAGCCGAGTCACAAAGATAGAGGCTGACCAAGGTAAAGCTTTACGATCTGCTGAGGCTACCCCTGCCCAAGTAATACCTAAGGTCAAGATCGTGCAGAAGGTGGAAACCCGTAGCGTCTCTCAGAAGACAGCTTTTGAGGGGCCCAGCAATGGCGGGAAACCTTAACAGTTTCATAATATGGCAGTGAGCTGCTGGGCCTTACAATCAAAGAAGGCAGCTCTGCAGCAGTATATTAAATCCCACCCAAATCGACAATATGTTATTATGCTACAGGAGATGCTTACGAAAACAGTGAGCATGTCAGGCTACACCCCACACACCACGAAACCTGCAGATTTCCGCGGTACCTGCACGTGTGTGTGCAAGAAGTACACTTTCGTTGAGCACAATTTGCACGTGGCAAATAGCTAGACTGAATACTCTCTTTTAGAAATTATACCCGGCAACAACCTTAAAAGTAGCATTTTCTTACTCAACATATGTAGCTCTCCAAGAGGCAGGCACTATCGCTTCACCTCATTGTTATCAAGAGTCATTATGATCGCTAGAAAAGTGAGCGCGCGCATAGGTATAACTGGTGATTTCGACGCACCTCATCTTGCTTGGGGCCACACCACTGCCAAGGGAACCGAGCTCTGGCAAGCGGTATCGGATCTGAATCTGACTTTGGTCACTGACCCCACGTTTCCTACCCGCACTGAAAATTCTTGCTCTAGGGATACTACCCCAGACCTCGCCTTTGTCGCAACCACGGTGGAGGTATCATGATTGAAATTGAGAGAGGACTTGGAGAGCGATCATTGTATTCTGAGTACGACACTACCAATTCAGGCAAACCCCCTAGAGCTTTCGAATTCACAGATTGGGACCTCTTCTGTAAGATCAGGGTGTAGAGTGACGAGAACATTATTGACACAACGAATTTCGACAAGTGGCTGTCTCAGCTGGCCGAAGACGTCAAGTTGGCCACCAAAACAATAGAGACTGCTCTTCCGGTCAATAAAACAGATAGCAGGCTTGCTCATCTTGTTCAGACTAAAAGCGCCCTCCTTTCCAGGTGAAAAACACATCGTATGAATCGAAGACTGTGAAAACGCATCACAAGTCTTAGCTAGGAAATAACCGCTCACTGTCAGACGCTCGAAAAACAGCATTCGGACGAGATTTACAACATGATGGATGGTCAGATGAGAGTTGGGGGAAAATGGAACCTCCTCAAACACCTGCTGCAGGAAACTTAATCTAAATCCAACTAGACGCGCTTGGTAAACTGAATACTCCTTTTAAAAAGGAAGGTTAAATCGAACACGGAAATAACAGAGTGTCTGACACAGAAATACCTTCCTTTAGCCACAACCCAGCCTTCTTCTGGCAACGCGCAACACACGGGATTACCAGCCTTCGAATCGGACAAGCCCTTCCAGTAAGCAGAGGTTCGTACCACCTTAAACAATCCTAATGGTAATTCCAGTTCGTGCCCGGATGGCAATAAAACAAGACACTGCGCAATTTAGAAGATGACTCTGTCACCTACCTCACCAAGTTAATCAATCGTATTTTGGAGAGAGGACTTTCCCTAAGCATTGGAATATGGCGTTGGTTATTCGCTTACCCAAACCTGGCCGGAGTCCCAGTCTTAGCAACTTACGACCCATTTCACTGAAGTCCTGTATAGGCAAGGTCACCGAGCATGTCATCAACGTTCGGATGTGAAAACACATAGAGAAGACTAACCTGTTCCCGTACAACACGGTAGGATTTAGACCACGTCGCTCTACTCAGGACGTCATGGAAATACAGAAGCGTCACATCATAGATCAGGACCCGAAAGACGTAAGAGCTATTCCCGGTCTCGATCTTGAAAAGGCCTTTGACAATGTCTCACAATCCCACATACTTGCCTCCATCTCTTCTCTCAACTTAGGAGCCAACTTTCACAAGTTCACCACCTCGTTCCTCAGGAACAGTAAAACCACTATACAGCTTGGGGATCTCAAGTCTGAGCCCTACGATCTCGGTTCCTTCGGCACCCCACAGGGCTCAGTCGTCTCCTCACTGCTGTTTAACATTGCAATGTGCGGCCTTGCTTCCAATCTCTCAAACCAAGAAGGCATCAAGTTCATCATCTACGTGGACGACATCACCATATGGAGGACGGTGGCTCGGAGGGCTCTGTTGAGAGCTCTCTTCGACCGGCCGTCGACATTGTTGAAGTCTACATAAAGGAAATGGGCCTCAAGCTCTCGCTGGCAAAGTACGAACTTTTCTTATATCGACCCACAAGAGGCGGACCCAAACCCAAAAACTGGCAACCACTTGCCGACATCGATATTAGGCTGCACGCGGCATCAGGGCAGCGTAT
The DNA here is from genome assembly GCA_013436015.1 of Rhipicephalus annulatus. NCBI lineage: Eukaryota > Metazoa > Arthropoda > Arachnida > Ixodida > Ixodidae > Rhipicephalus > Rhipicephalus annulatus. Next base: position 150,385 of record WOVY01000213.1, on the reverse strand, counting down.
TCCAGAGGTGGACTTCATACGCGTTCTGGGAATGATTATCAAGGCTAGTGTACCGAACGGCCGCATGATCGACTGCCTGACTTCCAAGGCGGAAGGGCTGATCCGACTAATCTCACGCATTTCCAACTGTCAGGGTGGTCTTCGAGAGCAGAACCTCCTCAGAATGTAACTCACAACAGTGGAAGCTTGGGCCAGTTGATGCGTAGTCATATTTGCAAGATGTTTCAGCGTGCGAACAAAGGAAAAAGGACAGGGTAGAGAGAAAGAGCGCTGACTTCCAACTAACTTTATTTCACAGAGTGTCAAGAATATATACTGCTAAAAAGGATGATAACAGAGCATGAAGGTAAAATGCAAGCCTAATCTACACATCAGTAACAAAACACGTGTGACGGGTCCTCTATTGCCTCAAAGTCCAGCCAGGTAATCACGCTAAGCCTGTGATAAAGCAATCGATGATGTGCTTACACATTTATCTCCTAGCAAGTGTATTTTTTCGGCTTCGATAATTTCTCGCGTAAGCTGCTCCCTGTGCCTTGCCAATATTGAGCACTGATCAAAGAGAGGGGTGCACCCACAATCTCGGCAATGAATGCCAAGATGCCCTTGTACCACATTGTGCACATTGTTTCGGTGTTCTCGGAGGCGGTCATTTATGCACCTGCTGGTTTGCCCGACATAGATGCACCCACACGTCAGTGGAATCAAGTATACGACTCCCACTGCGCATTGGACGTAGCGTGTCGTGTGTGCGACAGAGCACGAGGCAGAATTTGCACGAGGTGCATTGAAGCCTTATTGCAAAGCCTATGCAATTTTTCCGGTGCAGAAAAAGCTACAACGTTGGCGTCTCGAGCAATCTTCTGTAGCCTGTGTGAGACGTCGTGCACGTAAGGCAGTACGACAGGCCGGCTCTTTCTGACACTGTTTTGCTTATCCGGTTTGTCCCCTCGCTTCAAGACAGTGACCAGCTTTTCCGCCACTGAAACGAGAACGTGCTGGGGTAACCAGCTTTGGTAAGCCGCTCCACTTGTAGAGCAAAGCGTTGATGTACCATGTGGGGGCAGGACTTCTTTAAGGCATTGACAAGACAGAGGTTAGCAATGCCCCGCTTGACCAATTTAGAGTGAGCTGAGCTGAAGGCAGAAGTGGCTTGCCACTTCTTGGTTTATACATCCAGCAAACATGTCGGGATTCTAGCAAAAGCTTCAAATCTAGAAACTTCAGGTTGTTATTAGTGGGTGATTCATGGGTTAGGAATAGTGGTTTCAGGCACTCTCGAAAAACAGTCAACACGTCAGAGGAAATGGTCTGAAAATTTTGGCTGTCGCATTTCAACAACACTAAATAATCATCAACAAAACGGCAAACTTTAAAAACTACAGAGTCGTCAAGCTTGTTCGACAAGACACGATCATGATGTGCTAGAAATATGTCACTGAGAATGGGTGCCAAACATGAACCAATACATATACCACTTTTTTGTAAGTAGTTTTTGTCTACCCATGATAAAAAGTGGCCTTCAAATAAAAACTGAGTAATTCTGATAAGCTACTGTTATGAATTCCAGTACGCGTTTGGAAGGCTGATGATCCTAACCTGTCTATGGATTCGTCTACACATTTAAGTAGCTGTTCATGCGGCAAAGAGTATTACAAGTCCTTAATACCCACAGACATTTCCTAGAGTCCTGTGTTATTTCGCCCAATAATGTCAATAACAGCGTCAGAGTTCTTGACCAAAAAAGAATCGTCTATTTTATATGTTTTTGCTTTTCTTGCAAGAAAAGTGCTACCGACTTTTGACAGGTCCCCCTTTCTGTTACAATGACCCGCGATGGGCAGTCAATTTTGTGAGTTTTAATAGAACAGAACAGGTCCAAGCTAAGCTTTTTGCATTTATCAATCGCCTTTGAAAGCTTTTGAAACCACAGGGCCCCGGTAAGAGTTTTCGCACGCTTCTTAAGCTTGTCCAGACCAATCTCATCATTCTCGTTGAAAAGAGACTGCATTGCCTGCATAGCTTGCAGCTTCAACATGGAACTAGGAAGAACCGCAAAACCACCCTCCTTGTCAGCCGGCAGAAGTGACAAGAAATTTGCCTTTAGGTATGCGACAGTGCTTCCTGTTGTGACAACTTTGTTCAAAGGCTTAAATCTCGAGAGCACCTGCACTCCTTGGCCAACACATTTATCACATTCGGAGTCAGGAGCACGACGGGCGACTTGCCTGACCAACCAGAGTGAGAAGCTCTTGCGGTGTTCTTGAAGGTGTCACCACATATTTTGGTCCGACGCATTGGGTGTTGTCGGGAAGAAAAGCATCCCCGAGAACACGCACACGGTCCCTAGCAGCTGGAGACTTCCTTGGTGTTATGGCCCGCAGGTAACTGAACGACTGACGCCCCATGAACACGACGTGTCAGTCTACGAGGCTTGAGAGTTCACGACACTTCTTCTGTTTAACTGCTGTGCGTTCGTTCCCTAGGATTTGTAGTTGCAGAGCTTGGCGGTACAGGCGAGCCTGCCGAAGCCATTGTGAGCGTAGAATCTTGGATACTCTTAAACCATGGCCAACCGAGGGACTGAGGCCACCAAACAACGTCTTAACTTCGGGAAGAAGTATCTTTAGCCGGATGCAGTACGCCAATGAGCGTGGGCGGCAAGCAGCCACACTGATTAAACTGACGAGAAGCGAAGGGCTTGTAGAAGAGGAGATATAGATGTCCGATGTAGTAGAAATGTAACTCACAAGAAAGGAAGCTTGGGCTAGTTGGTGCGTAGTCATATTTGCAAGATGTTTCAGCGCGCGAAGAAATTCTGCCTCGTGCACTGTCGCGCACAGGACACGCTATGTTCCATGCGCAGTGGGAGTCGTATACTTGATTCCACTGACGTGTGGGTGCATCTATGTCGGGCGAACCAGCAGGTGCATAAATGACTGCCTCCGAGAACGCCAAAACAGTGTGCACAATGTGGTACAAGGGCATCTTGGCATTCATTGCCGAGATTGTGGGTGCACCCCTTTCTTTGATCAGTGCTCAATATTGGCAAGGCACAGGGAGCAGCTTACCCGAGAAATTATCGAAGCCGAAAAAATACACTTGCTAGCAGATAAATGTGTAAGCACACCAACTATTGCTTTATCACAGGCTGAACGTGATTACCTGGCTGGGGTTTGAGGCAATATAGGACCCGTCACCCGTGTTTTGTTACTGATGTGTAGATTAGGCTTGCATTTTACCTTCATGCTCTGTTATCATCCTTTTTAGCAGTATATATTCTTGCCACTCTGTGAAATAAAGTTAGTTAGAAGTCAGCGCTCTTTTTGTCTACCCTGTCCTTTTTCCTTTGTTCGCACGCTGAAACATCTTGCAAATATGACTCCTCAGAATGTTTCATGCATTCTTGATCAGCCACATAAGCTATGTCACATATATACATAGGTGGCAACTTTTTGAGAGAAATAAATTGAACATCCTTATAAGGAAAACATGACGAAAGTTCTTGGCATTCCTATGCGCACAAGCACTGAGAACCTTATGAAACTTGGAGTCCACAACACGCTTGAAGAAGTTGTCGAGGCTCCACAAACGGCACAGGTTGCCAGGCTTTCGATCACACCAGCGGGGAGAAAAATTCTGGTTGACACTGGATTCACCCCCCGGGCGCTCGAAGTGCAAAATACGCTACTTTATGAATATACAAGCTCTCGCATCAAAGTGTGTCCCATTCCACGAAATATGTATCCACAGTAAAACGTGGGCAGGCATGTCGCTCGAGCCTCCTCTCTATTACCTAATGTTCACACCCACTTGTCTGTTTCATGCTTTGTTGACGCCGCCCAGTACGGCGTACTGGGCAGCGTCAACAAACGGACATTACAGTAGTGTCCGTAGATACTAAGGGTCAGATTTTATCCTCAGCGTCAGTTCGAACCACTTCTTACAAAGCAGAACAAATGGTCAATGCACTTGCTCTCCTTGAGCCACAAAGACTGATTCATACGGACTCCAAATCCGCTGCTAGGGCTCTCTCTTCTGGTTCCGTGTGCAAGGAAGTTTTTAGAACTCTCGCTCACAAGGAACTCACCCACCACACTATTGTCACCAGCACGTAGTGGGTTGACAGCAAGAGCGGCTCTGAATCTGGAGGAAAAAGAAGATCGCGTGCTTCTTCTCTGCTCGAGAGAAAGCCACGACTGACGCATCATACAAGAGCTAGCTACACGGTGGTTTATTAACCCTCAGTACTTTTGACTCATCGTGACAAACTGGTAAAGGTGCTGGGTAGTCTCACGGATGCTGCAGACCCATCCCCCCCAGCAAGACATGATACAAGTCCAGTGCCAGTCAATACTCCCGTGCATCGAACCAGCCGCCGAATCAGGGTATTGCCTCCGGAAGTCGACGATACTGCTCCCACCACGTCGACAAATATGACCAGCGATTCGTTGCAAACCTCGTCAACCGGCACGGGAAGCACTACGTCGAACCGCTATACGTTGAAAAGCCCACGGGCACCGGCGACGTTCCATGGCACGAAGCACGAGGATGTTGAGGACTGGTTGGCGGACTTCGGGCGCGTAACCACCTTGAATCAGTAGGACGACGCGGCGAAACTGGGTCGTGTCTATTTCTATCTCGAAGACAGGGCACGTACGTGGTATAAAAACCGAGAGGAGCAGCTGACGACGTGGCCCGGATTCTCTCATAGACTTCTGCAGATCTATGCCAGTGCTGATCGCCAAGAACGAGCTCAACGAGCTATTCTGGCCCGCGTCCATTTGCCACACGAAACTGTGACCACGTACGCCGAAGACATGACGCGCCTCTTCCGACGGGTTGATTAAAGAATGACGGAGGACAAGAAGTTGTGTCACTTGATGTACGTTGTCAAGGACCAGCTTTTTGCCGGCCTCGTGCGAAGCCATTCGAAGACGGTCGCGGAGTTCTTGCCTGAGTCCGTGACAATAGAAAAAATGCTGCAGCAGCGATCCAACCAATACGACAGGCAAGTCAGTGGCATGTCCACTGCCGACATTTTCACCGCCACCAGAACCAGCAACGGCTGTCTACGTGAACTCATCCGTAATATAGTACGTGAATACTTGCAAAAAGCTGGTTTAACACCTCATCTTACGGTTAGCTGTATTGCAACTGTGATCACGCATGAGCTGCACCAGGCTCTCCGGGACACCTTGCCTCCTGATACAGCTGCGCCAGCTCCTGCTGAATACTGCTGTGAGACAACCTACACGGAAGCCTTGAAACGCCCTGCTGCATCGCCGCCTATATTCGCCTATCCTGTTCCTGCTGTTTCACTCCAGTCAGCGCAGCACATACCGTACTACGAATGCATGTACAAGCCACCGCCCTTGCTTTTTGTTCCTGGCGCTTCTGTCACCCAACGTTAGGTGCAACCAGTTCAGTACATCAACGATCGGCACACGTCTCCTCGGAAGTCTGATGTTTGGTGAACACCTGATCGCCAGCCTTTGTGCTTTTACTGCGGAGATGCTGATCACTAGTACCACCAGTGCCGATATCGCTGTCTTCGTCTTCTCGGCGTCTCTGCGTACTCACCGCCACCCCGTTACGGCCAGAGACCACGCGAAATCGAAAACGACCTCTCTCAGCAGCACGCACCACTGTCTGCCAGGAGCCAGGCGCGCTCGCCATCACCGAGGCGATATTCATCAAGGCCCCAGCGGTATTCTACCACACGGTCTCCCAGACCCCGCCGGATGAATGTATGAATGGATGGATGGATGGATGGATATGGCTGTACCCTTTAGATCGGGCGGTGCCTAGCGCCACTAAGCCGTAATACTTAATCAACTAAAAACTATATTTATTTTTTCCTTAAATAGTGAGAGTGAGGATTCGTACTTTACAGTGAAGGGTTTAATTTTCACTCGTGCCTTGACTTCAGCCACCATTCAGATAACCTCAATCTACTTAATTCTACCTGTATAGAGTCTATTTCGCCCTTCCTGACCCTAAACCCCAGTGCTTTGAAAAACTCTGCGCCATCATCCTGAACTATAGGGTGAAGCCCTTTACAGAACATTATCAAGTGTTCGGCAGTTTTCTTCTCCTTTCCACATGCACTGCATACCGTGTCTACCCCTTCGTCTTTGGCCCGATATGTCTTCGTTCGCAATACTCCCGTCCTGGCCTCAAAAAGTAGAAAACTACCCCGAGTATTATCATAGATCCTTTCCTTGGCAATTTTCTGCTTAAAAGATCGCTAGATCTCTAGTGCAGATGTCTTAATCATGCCAATTCTTCACATATTGGTCTCAGCTTCCTTCACATTCTTCTTAACCGATGATTTTTTTTTTGGTTTGGCCCCTTGCTGTTTTCCAAGTATTTACCAGTCACTTTTCTGGTTCGCTTCCTTCCTTTTGTATCGACAATCTTCATGTACAAGTAGCTGAATACCTTTCTAGCTTAACGCTCTTCCTCCACTTCTCTCAATTGCTTCTCAAATTTTATCTTGCTGCTAGTTTCCCTGCCCTCAAATGATCTCCATCCCATATCACCTTGTACTCCCGGATTTGGTGTATTCCCGTGAGCTCCTAAGGCAAGCCTACATATTCCACGTTGCTTAATTTCTAATCTTGCTTGAACTTCTGATCTCATGCACAAGACCGCATTGCCGAACTTCAGACCAACCACCATGACCCCTTTCCATATTCCTCTCACAACATCATACCTATTGTATTTCCACACTGCCCTGTTTTTAATTACCGCTGCATTCCTGTTACCTTTTCTTGACACGTGTATTTCGTCTTCCTTGGGGTACTCGGCCCCATTGCTTATCCATACGCCCAGATATCTGCATTTATCTGTTATCTCTAGCGTGACCTCCTGTTTCTAAGCTCACTACCTTCATTGTCATAAAAATTATGACTGCTAATTTTTTCTTACTGAATCTGAATTATAACCAATCTCCCTCATTACCGCAGATGTCCACCAATCTCCGCAAATCTTCCTTGTTGTCGGCCATTGTCACTATATCATCTGTGTAAATCAATGCTGGTAGTGCCTGTTCATTGTGTTTTCCTTCTTTGACGAAAGAGAGGTTGAAGCCCAGTCCATTTGGCCTCTAATCCTTGTAGGTACATCGTGAATAATAAGGGTGACAGGGGACACCCCCACCTAAGTCTCCGTTTTACCTCTGCAGGCTTGGATACATGTTTTTCCCAATATATAACTACCTTGTTACCTTTATAGGTATCCTTTACAAGATTAATTACTACAGCTTCCACGCCTAGTGTGTCCAGTATTCCCCACAATTCCTCTTTAACTACGCTATTGTACGCTCCCTTGATATCCGAAAATGTTTGCCACAAGGGCCTGCGTTCCTTTTCTGCTATTTTAATGCACTGCGTCAGTGAGAACAGAATGTCGTCCAACCTCCTGTGTTTCCGAAACCCACTCTACAGTTCACCCAGCACCCCCCCATCTTCTATCCATGCCTGCAGTCTTTCCTTTATAATCTGCATCGCCAGTCTGTAGACTACTGATGTCACTGTTATAGAACGGTAGTTGTTTATGTCAGCTTTGTCCCCCTTTCCTTTATAGATCATGGTCATCCTGCTAAGTTTCCATCCATCGGGAACTTCTCCATCGATTATTATTTTGCTCAGTGCCTCTCTCAAAGCCTGCCTAGACTTCGGACCTAATGTCTTTATCAGCATAATTGTAATGTCATCTGGGCCTGTTGATGTACTACTAGGAACCCTCTTCTCAGCCCTCTCCCACTCTTGTTGTCAAAGTGGAGCTATTGCGCCACTTGATTCATCCTTGTCTATTGTGGTGCATAAAGCACTTTGTTGAAATTTTTCTGTCACCCTTGTTCATATATATTCAATAGCTTTGTCCCCTTCTAGCCTAGCACCTAGAGCTGTAGTTATAAATATCTGCTCTAGGCTCGTCTCATTTGTTAGGGAGTTTAGATGGTTCCAAAATTTCGCAGTTGCCTTTCTATCTTTTTTATGTACCTCTGCAAGCCACTGAGCTCCCTTTCTTTTAATCTTTTCATTGATTACAAGGGATGCATCCCTTCTACAGCTTAGAAAGATTTCCAATTTTCTTTCAACATCATCTGTCTGTTCACCCCGCTGCTTAGCATGGTAGTGTCCCTAGAGGCTTCCTGACGTATTGCTATGGCTCTCCGAACTTCCTGATCTCACCAACTTTTGTGTTTGTGTCTTCTTTTCCAGGGTGACTTGTCACGTGCCTTGGCAAGCTCTAGCTCAAACACTTTATTAGATTCGTGGTTTTATTATCCTCAGTGATCACTTTCTCAATTTGTTTATTGGCTATTTCAATTTGGCTTTCTGAATAAAAATATTCCTGTTCTGCTCATCTTGTCTCCTTCCCACTTTCACTGCTCTTCCAAGACTTAGCTTGATACGTTTGTGATCACTACTCAGACTTCTGGAGCCACTTTCACCTATGTGCATTCCCCTCAGCTTATCATACATCATATGTGACATCAGTACGTAATCTATTGTCAACTGCAGCCTTCCTACCTCCCATGTTATTTGCCCTTCACACTTCTCGCTACTGTTGCAAATGATCAAATCAAGCCTTTCACACATATCCATGATCATTTTGCTTGTCGGGTTGGCATACCCATCTATATCTTCTATGTGCGCATTCATGTCTCCTAGTATAATTATTTCGCACTCTTCTCCTAGCTCCTGAATGTCCTTTGATATACATTCTACCATTGCCTGGTTTTCCTCTCTGGCCTTTGCTCCCGTCCACAAGTACACGAAACCAAGGACTGTCATTTGACCTGCCACTTTCCCTTTCAGCCATAAATGTTCCTTGCACTCCTGCTTGACCCTTTGCCAGTCTGTACTTTTATGAACGAATGCCCCAATACCACCCCCCTTTCTGCTGCCTTCTGTTCTATTACAATATTCCCACGCGTAGTCCGGATTGTTCGGAGGTTGTTCCATGTCCATGAGATGTGTTTCTACAAAACCGTATACCATCGGCATCTCTTCCCTTAGCTGTTCTTCTATCTCTTCCCACTTCAGCCTGTTCCTACCAACCTGCATGTTAATATACCCTAAGTCTTAATTGGCTCAGCGCTCGTGGCTACGTCTATTTATGCCCCGGACTCTACCTATTTTAAATATTGGTGCCACTTTGGAATCTTATCTGTCCATACCACCTGTCGAAGAGTCTCCCTGGTTGTTTTCCTCGTTACTAGCTATCCTGCACCCCGAAGGGCTCGCTTGCCCCCCAAAAGAGCTACTGCGCGTCCTGCGAGTCGCCAACCCACCTCATGACTTAGCCGCCCATCGAAGTGAATTCTGTCTCGTTGAAAACCACCCCACCTATGCACCTCTCTGTTTATTTCCACCACCTCAAAGCCTTTCTCTCGACTCATCCGCCATATCTCTTGCTTTGCGTTGACAACCGCTCTTTGCAGGTTGCTATCACGCACCGGTACCTCCGGTACGTGCATATCGCTACCTGTACGTGAAGAGAAGTGGCGCGCATGTCATCGACGCCTTTCGCCAGTGTAGTTGCTAGTCATGCTGTATCTTCACTTAAGACATCAGATAAGCTGAGAGTGGACGATGACATATACGAAAGGGATGAGCAGAAGGATTATCTGAAATGTATCCGCCCGCAACGTGACCCCGACGAATGACTCGATCACAAACAATTGGGAGTTGTTCTCCTTAATTCCTGGAGCATTGTCAATAATGTTCACGAGCTTGAAGAAATATTATTTACCTATGATCCCCAAATCATAGCAATTACAGAGACCTGGCTTACTCCGGACATTCTAGATTCTGAAATAGTTCCTCCAACTCATAAAATGGTTAGACGTGATCGAGGCTGCTTAGGAGGAGGCGTTGCTTTGGTGGTCAAACAGGAAATCACTTGCATAACTATGGACGGATTAATCGACAATGAAAGTGTATGGTGTCAAATTGATTTTCGTGGGCTCTCGGCTCTCGTAGGTGTAGTCTACCGGCCCCCTTCTTCGCCGGAGTCGTTTTTGGAAAACATTCAGTCTTACATGCAGCAGAAGTGCAAGCCTAATCAAAAAGTCATATTAGCGGGGGACTTCAACCTACCATTAATTGATTGGAACACTCTTCACCAAGGTTCAACAGACGTAGCGAACTGTAACTTGTTGCTTGAATTGATGGTGAACTTTAATCTCATTCAACTTGTTAAAGATGCTACCAGAGTTGCTCGAAGCACTGAAAGTGTACTAGATCTTCTATTTTTTGGAAACTTTCCAGGTAACGCTAAGGCCAGTGTTTATGATGGAATCTCTGATCACAAGCTGGTTTTACTTACCGCGGATATCTGCCCTGACAAAAAGAATTCTGCAAGCAAGAGTGTCTTTAATTGTTCTGCTGCGGATGACAAAGCTATTATAGATAAACTTGGTTTGTGCTTCGGTGACTTTGAGGCAAAAGCAGAAGTATTAAGTCTGTGGAATACGTTTAAACGTTACTGCATCGTGTCTTGATAAATTCGTAGCGAAATTTCAGAAAACGAAACGGTGCAACCCCTGGATAACACGCGATATAATACAATTGAAAAGAACAATATCCAGAAAACGTAAACCAGCGCGTAAAGATAACCAGGCCATATCTTCCCTTTCAGTAACACTGAAGCACAAAATACGGACCGCTCGAGATTATTTTTTTGGAACGACACTTGTTAACTTCATGGAAAACGCTCCGCAAAAGTTTTGGGGATACTTGTCCGCAAACAAAAAATCTGTTGAACAGCTTCGCGTTGACGGCTGCGCAGTTACTGATCCTTACGCAATTGCTAATTAGCTAAACAGAACATTCCACAGTGTGTTCAGTCAACAGAGTTTAACCAATAATCCGACGGAACCATCTCCTCTCTCGCCCAACGTAATGCCGGATATAGATATAATTGTAAATGGTATTCGCCTTCTTCTTCTAAAACTTAATACAAAGAAGTCTTCTGGCCCTGACGGTATCCCCAATGCCTTTTTGAAGCGTTATGCGGATATTATTTCACATTGCTTATATATTTTGTTCAATAAATCTTTAGATGACGGATGCCTACCTACTGATTGGTTGTGTGGAAAAATTGTCCCAGTCCACAACGATGGAAGCAAACTGCTCGCTTCGAACTTCAGGCCAATATCATTAATCAGTAGTTGCTGTAAACTACTTGAACACATCCTCTCCAGCCAGATAACTTCGTTCTTGGAATCAAAAAACATATTAGGCAGCTTCCAGCACGGGTTTAGAAAAAAGTTATCAACGACGACCCAGCTCGTATCAGTCATACACGACTTCGCTGATGCTATCAATGACAAAAAACAAATAGATGCAATATTTTCGGACCTATCAAAAGCCTTTGATAGGGTACCACACTCTTTACTGATACGAAAAATGCAGCGTGTAGGGATTGCTCCCCACCTCGTGGCCTGGATTTCTGCGTATCTGAAAAACAGAACGCAGTTTGTAGTAATTAGCGGCTGCCAATCACAAAACCTTGATGTATTGTCAGGAGTGCCCCAGGGGTCGGTCTTGGGACCACTCTTGTTCTTGATCTATGTGAATGATATTTGCGATGATATTGACGCGGGAGTGACTGTGAAAATGTTTGCAGACGACTGTATTATTTATACAACTGTCAGTAGCCCCTTGCATCAATCATTGCTTAACGACAACTTATGCAAAATTGCTGACTGGTGTGAGAGGTGCAGATGGTTGTTAACTACTCAAAAACTTGCGCTCTTACAGTAACACACAAGAAAACTCCTCTTAAATATAAATACCATGTCCGTAACCAAAGTATTGAGTTTGTTAATACCGTAAAATACTTGGGATTGACCATTAATACGAAAATTAGCTGGGACGCTCACATCGACAACGTTTGCGCCAAGGCCTACAAGAAGCTAAGCTTCTTAAGAAGGAAGCTGAGGTCATGTGATTAGAAAGTTAAACTTGCAGCCTATAAAACCCTAGTTCGACCAGTGCTAGAATACGCATCCCTTGCGTGGGACCCATATTTAAAGAAAGACATAGGTAAAGTGGAAAGGATTCAGCGGCTAAGCGCACGGTTCATTTTTTCAGACTTTAGGCGCCTCTCCTCCGTTTCTGAAATGTTAAATAAATGTGAGCTGGAACCACTGGAATGTAGGCGACGAATTGCAAGGTTAGTCTTCTTTTCTAATCTATACAACTATGAATCTGGTTTAAATAAAGAATTGTACATTCTGCCACCTCCTCAGCGCTCAGCAAGGTTAAATCGTTCAAAAACTGTAAGACTATATGCTCCTAAAAATAACACATTCAAGTACTCTTTTTTGTAAGAACCATTGAAGACTGGAATTTACTGCCTTGCGACTGCGTGCGCGCTCCGACTTCTAGTTTTGACCTCTGTGTTAGGAACCTTATGTAACCCTCTCCTGCTAGGATGGTGAAAAACTGTCTGCAGTATTCCTTAAATAAAGAATAAAAAATAAAAATCAGGAGTTTTCGTCTATCAGCTGTAGTTTTGAGTTTGCGCTCATATGCCTTATGACTGCTTCCAGATTGCGTCCTGGAAACGCCCCTACTGCAACCCTCTTGTCACCTCTTACCCTCTCTTTGATGGCTTCTGTGCATCGATTTAAATTCGAGTCCCCGGCGATTATCACATGCTGTGACTCTTCAGCTGGAGCGTCCTGCACCTGGGGGTTACTTGAACCTGTGACGCCGTCTGCATTGTCCCCTCTCAGCCCCACCACTACTTCGCTGAAGCTGGACCTTGCGACTAATGAACCGGCTGAACCTGTTTTTTTTCCTAACTTGCTTGCTCGATCTTCTCCGCAGTTCTGGTTGCCGGTTCCCTACTGTTCTCTCCGTAGGCCGCTCCTCTGTTTGCCTTGGCTAGTGCTTCCTCGGCGGACTTCAGGTTTTCTTCCTTAGCCCTCGTTTTCTCTTGCTCTGTCGCCAACGCAGTCTCGAGCTCAGTGATTCTCATCAGTAGGTCACTGTGGGTAACTATCATTTTCTCTATTTTTCATCGACCTCACATTGCCTACACTTCGCGTCAACCTCTTCTCCTTCCGCTTGTACACTTAGGTCTTCTTTCAAACCAACCCCGCATCCTCTACTTTTCACAGTCTTTTTAACCATGTCCTCACGACACCAATTGTCCATCCCTATGACTTGTCGCACTCGATAATTACAAAACTCGAGCTTTGCCCTACAAAAAAGAGAGAAGTCTAAGCTCCACTACAAAACTTTGTGTGTTCAGTTTACGTGCACCTCCCCCACGGGGTGGCAAAAGAAAAAGAAAAAACAACAAATAACAAAAAATAAAAAACACACACGCACAAACTAATAAATACCTTGTGACTGACCGCCGAAAAAGCCGTACAATAAGTTAAGTGCTACAGGGATTTTAACTGCTGCCCTATACATATAAAAACAAGCTCAAAACATGCAAAAGAATTTGTCTGCGCTGTCGATCGGGAGCGCTCGAAAAACACGTCCATCCACCGTGACAGTCCAAACTGATAGGGAAAAATAGTCGAAGTGACCTCTGGGGGCGGGGTCGCTGAACGTCGAAGCGCTGAAGACATCCTATTGAAGCAGAACCGTACAGAAACCGGTCCGACATCTCCTACTGCTGCAAGGCATAGCCGACTTTTACACGACATAGCAGTGACAATTGATGGTCGTGCAGCTATCACGTTAGTGGACACCGGCGCATACTATTCCCTACAGAGCGGGAAACTGAAAATGCAGCTGAAATAGTCATTACACCGTGGCATAACTCGCAGATTCGGACCGCTGGTGGCCACGTAATTACTCCACTGGGCACCTGCACAACTTGAGTACAGATTCAAGGGTATACACTCGTAGCAAGCTGCCTTGTTCTACACGAATGCTCCAGTGACGTCATTCTGGGAGTTGACTTTCTACAGGAAAATGGAGCTATCAATAATCTGCAAGAACGCTGCTTCACGTTCTTAGCCCAGCGAGCAATCAACGTGCAGGATGACGGAATACTTGTCGATGTACTCCGTAATTCTGAACAGAGCGGGACGCTTTCTTCACGAGCAAAAGTTCTAGTCGACGTAACAAGCTGTGGTTTGGCCGATGACGATGTGGTGGCCGAAACAAATTTAGAACGCCTCCTGCAGCAAGGCATTTGTGTAGCTAGAAGTGTAATACACCTTCGTGATGGCCTATCTGAATTGCTCGTAACCAACTTTAGCAACGAGCATCGACATCTTTTCCTTGGCACTTCGATAGCGTTTGCCCATGAAGTAGCAAACGTCACCAACTGTCTCACGTCAGAACTAGTGGATACCGCCGACACGTCAATGAGTAATATTGACATCTATCCTGATCCGTCCACGGATTACTAGACTGCGCTACGAGCGCCCTTGTTCGAGTTCAAGTCTTGCTTCGCAAGTTTCTCGAAGATCCGCGAGACGTCCATCACTCAACACAGAATCGTCACTCACGTACGAGGACCCACGCCCGATACACCAGAACCCCTACCGCGTGTCGGCTAAAGAACCTGAAGCGATACGTACGCAAGTCAGCGAGATGCTTGGCGATGGCGTTATTGAATCATCTAACAGCCCGTGGTCATCTCCAGTAGTACTTGTCAAAAAGAAGGACGGGTCGCTACGCTTCTGCGTCTACTACCGAAAGCTTAACAACGTGACCAAAAAGGATTTGTATCCACTGCCGTGTATCGACGATTGGCTGGGTAGACTTCGTCGTGCCCATTATTTCACTTCTCTAAATCTCAAAAGCGGGTATTGGCAAATCAGGCAGATCAGCGAGACCGTGAGAAAACAGCCTTCGTGACTCCAGATGGCCTATACCATTTTCGAGTACTCCATTTTGGCTTGTGTTCAGCGCTGGCAACTTTCCAGCGAATGATGGACACAGTCCTCTCAGGGTTCAAGTGACAGACTTTTCTTGTCTACCTTGATGACGTGGTGGTCTTCTCTACCACGCTCGAGCAGCACCTTCACCGCCTGCGCAGCGTGCTGGAGGATATCCGATCGGAGGACCTCACACTAAAGCCACAGAATTGACACCGGCAATAAAAACCTAAAATTTTTTGGACATGTAGTTAGCGCCGAAGGAGTCCGGCCTGATCCGGACAAGCTTGCTGCTGTCCTGAATTACCAGCTCCAGTCGATAAGAAAGTCGTCCGGCACTTCCTTGATTTGTGCGCCTACTATCGCTGTTTCATTCATGGCTTTTCACGGATAGCACAACCTCTGACTCGTCTCACAAAGAACGACACGCCGTTTGTCTGGGAAAACGAGCAACAAGCAGCTTTTGATGAGCTGCGATAGCGCATGCAATCAGCGCCAGTTCTCGCTCATTTCGATGATGATGCCGACACGGAGGTCCATACCGACGCTAGTAACATTGGGCTCGGTGCAGTGCTCGTTCAGCGGCAAGAAGACATCGAAAGAGTGATAGCCTACACCCGCCGCTCTCTATCCCGTGCCGAGGCGAAATATTCCACTACCAAGAAAGAGTGCCTCGCAGTCGTGTGGGCAATGACCAAGTTTCGCCCGTGCCTTTATGGTCGTCCCTTCAAGATAATGATGACCATCACGCGCTCTGTTAGTTGGCAAGCCTGTGCGACCCTTCAAGACGGCTAGCACAGTGGAGCATGCGGCTGAAGGAGTTTGACGTCACCATCGTCCATAAGTCCAGCCGTACGCATGAAGACGCTAACACACTGTCACGCGCACCCCTTCATGTCATTAGTCAGAAAGCAGAAGACGAAGGCTTCCTGGGCGCCGTTGCCTTGAGCAAACGGCAGCGAGATGACGCAGAGATTTGTTTAATCATTAATCATTTAGAGGGCCAGGGCGCAATCATACCACGTCATTTATCCCGCTCGTTGACGTCGTTCTGCCTGCGAGACGGTTTGCTGTACAAGAAGAACGTTCGTTCGAACAACCGTGCTTACCTCCTGGTTGTTCCTCGAGACATGCGAGACGGCATTCTCTTCGCTTGCTATGACGAACCCACATCCGATCATTCGGCCTACTCAAGGACACTTGCCAGAGTGAGCGAGAGGTACTATTGGCAAGGACTTTCATCAAGCGCCAAGAAGTACGTCAAGAGCTGTCGGGAATGTCAGTGCCGAAAGCAACAATCTGTTAAGCCATATAGTTTGCTTTAGCCCATCGAAGCACCCTGCACGCCATTCGACCAAGCCAGCATGGACATTCTCGGGCCATTTCTCGTGTCTGCGCACAGCAACAAATCGGTGGTCGTCGCGACCGACTATTCGACACGCTATGCTGAGACGCACGTGATCCCACGAGTCATGGCTTCTGAGGTAGCACAATTTTTCATGCACCACATCGTGTTACAACACGGTGCTCCTTCTAATATAATAACCGACAGAGAGACGGCATTCACGGCGCAGCTTACGGATGAAGTTTTCAAACTGAGCAACACCAGACACCGAAGGACAACTGCATACCACCCGCAAACCAACGGACTTATCGAGCGACTGAATAAGGCCCTCGCAAACATGATCTCAATGTACATCGACGTACAGCACAAACCATGGGACCGGGTCTTACCTTACGTGACCTTCGCGTATAATACCGCCGTGAAAGAGACTGCGCGATTCGCGCCATTTCGGATTCTCTACGCCCGCGAAGTGCAGACCATGCTAGACTCTATGCTACCGTGTCAAGATGAAAAAGAGTTGGCAACTGACGCTGAAGAATTTGCCGAGCGTGCTGAGGAAGCTTTGCAGCTCACGCGACTGCGTATCGGCCAGCAACAGCAGGCAGACACACGACGATATAACACCCACCACAAAGAAGTGTTTTAAAACCCCGGAGACCAAGTTTGGGTGTTGACGCCCGTCCGCCGCCGTGGCCTTAGTGAAAAGTTACTGAGCCAGTAGTTTGGCCCATATAAAGTGTAAAGCCGCGTCAGTGACGTGAAGTACGAAGTGGTTCCGGACTCAACACCCCATGCACGGAGCAGGACACGACCGAGGCCGGACGTTGTTCATGTGTTACGCATGAAACCATTTATTGCGCGTTGTTCGTAACTTTTCCATTACCGCACAGCATTCTTTGTGTTTTTGTTCATTTTTGTGCACTTGCTTTCTCGTTTATTGACGTTTCCAATATTGGCACACTCTGCAATTTCTACTTTCACTTTATCCGAATTTCCGATTTCTTTTTTCACGTGCCTATGTAGTTGTTGTTGTTGTTGTTGCCCCTTCGCACTGGCACATACCCACTATGGGGGATTGGCCATGAAATCTAGAAGTAGCCTATATGAGATCTACTAAAAGGTTTATCCTAAATGAAAAACTAATGATATAATAGAAAAGAATAATTAACTAGAAAAAGAATATTAAACTAACCAAATAATTGAAGATTGAATCAAGAAGAGTAAAGGTGAGGTAATACTACAGTGTAAGACAGAAATTTTGAGTAGACCAGACAATCGAGCTTATCTCACCCGGTCACAATCAAATGAATATGCAAATTTCATTCAAAAATAGACAAGTGTCGTCAGAAATATATTTAAGCAGGCATCATTATGACATGCGCTTTGATTCTCGAATGAAATTGCATACAGCATCGAATACGCTCCTGTGGCAATGTCCCAAGCTAAAGGCACCGAAACTTAGAACATTATCTGCAGTTAAATTTAATCCTACTGCGTGAAACGGAACAATTAAAAGTCTTTTCCTAATTAATGAATAGTTTTTACATGTTATAAAGTAATGCTCTATTGTTTCCGTTTCTTCACAAAATGGACACAGGGGGGATATCGCCAGACCAGCTCTGTGCAAGTAAAAGTTTAATGGAGGGACACGACATCGAAATTTGGTTAAAATAACTTCTAACTTTTTAGATTGACTCCACTGAGGTTTCCAGGGATATGTAAGGTGCTGATAGTCCGTATATTTAGTAATATTTTCCATCATATCCGTATAAATAGCCAATTTTCTATATCTGATCGACACTATGTGTTCCGATTCTGGTAGTACCGAGATCACAGGGCCATCAAGTGTGGCTCGAGATAGTGAATCGGCCATTTCATTCAACCGTATGCCACAGTGTCCCGGGACCCAGACTAACTTCAGGAACTTCACATGAGGTGGAACTAATGTTTGTAATGTCGCTAGAGCTCTTGATTGTTCTGAAGCTGTGAGAGTAGTACACAGCGAAAGAGAATCAGTAATTATCATTGCACTCTCTTCGTTTGAAGGAAGGTGCCTATGTAGTAGCATCGCGGTGCTTCTATGTACTTTTCTTTCCTCTTTTTGGGACTTGTTTTTTTCTTTTCGGAAGGAATAATAATGCTGCCAGCACGTAGTGGGTCGACAGCAAGAGCGGCTCTTAATCTGGAGGGAAAAGATGATCGCGTGCTTTTTCTCTGCTCGAGAGCCTGCCACGACTGACGCATCGTCCTTGAGCTAGCTACCCGGTGGTCTAATAAATCCCCCAGTACTTGTGACTCATCGTCACACTCTTATTTGGTTTTCTACTCACCTTGGCTTGAAGGTCGGGGGCCTTCCCAATGTCAATGAGCTAGCCCACTCCAAGGCGCGAGGCTTCACTTACCGCGCCGGGACTTGTGCTTCCCAGAGTGAGGAATCAGCCGCCAACCTTCATTTTAAGGACCTTTTGACTACCTTGAACGAGATCACAAAGCCCTATCAATTAGGCCATAGGTCTTTTCCATTGCCATACGAAAAGTTGTCCAGGCCCCAGGCAATCTCTCTTCGTATGCTTCAGACGGGAACATACCCTAGCCTCGTAACCTTTAGCAATTACTCCGATATTTCAGAACATTGTCCGCATTGCCACAATCGCAGTGATTTGAACCACATGCTCGGAAGGTGCCCCTCTTTAAAAGAAAAATTGAAGAATTTTAAGAAAAGTCTTTTCATTCAATGCTGACGAGTCTGGTTCTCATGCAACAACTCATGGTTGTCCAGAATACCGATGATGCGGCGGTGAGGCAGGGCCTCCCCGTCCCTACGTGGGAGCGGCCCGCGATCCTGCCACTATAAAAAGGCGCTGCAATCCTTTAGGACACAAATAAATGTTTTTCATTCATTCATCCATCCATGAAGCCTCCGAGAAGGCGAACGCTTGCCGCGCGCTTGCCGTTTCAGAGGTCATGTCATTTTTTTTTCTTCTTCCACTTGTTACTCGGAGAGGGCGCAGCTTAAGGCCAGACTTGGTCACCGTCATGGTAGGTGTTCTGTGGTCGCGTCAACCTCGTTTAGTTGTTTCGTGTTAACGTTTGCTTATAATCTATTTATGTGCTTACCGCTAGTGTAACGGTTAGCCGTGGACAGAGTACACCCAGAGTCATTCAATCATACGAGTTGCGGATCCCCACAGGCTCCATGTATCAAAATCTGAACACTGCATTGGCTGCAATGGCAGAAGTGAGTATGTTGTAGCACCATCTCTTGACAACAAAACTAACTAGAAAACTCAATATTTTGTGTGTTTGCGTTCAGCAAGATTGTGAGAGCCGCCGCATTTTGCCAAACAGCATGGCAGCGCCTAGAATTTGTTCTCAGGAGAGTTGGTGCCTAAAGGTGCTGAACATGTTGCTTTGGGGCAGAGATGAAGACGTGATAAAGGACAGAGGAGCTGCTTGTTCTCTTGATGTTGTGTCCTTTTTTCATGTTTTCCGCAGTGCGCTAGAAGTAACGTGGCTATAACCGGCATGTTCGTGTGGTAAGTACACAGCTAGGCACAGCGTAATGGAGAATGCAGCGAAGTCGGTAGTTTATCACATGCATGTGGCGAGCCCATGATGTTTACATTTCTACAAAATAGTGAGCGGCAAGGCGTGATGCAAGCGGGATGCAGCGTTGATCCAGGTGGATCCAACCTGTAAGTCTGTCAAAAGCTGCAGATGACGTTGCCCGAGCAGCAAACGCCGGTGCCATTGAAAAGACTTCGCCAACATAGCACCTGAAAAGAAAATGTATGCCGTGCTAGTTGCTAATAAATAGCGATGTTGTTCCCACTTTCTCTTCATTGGGCTTTCATAATTATATGGTATCCCAGCCGGTCCCTCATTGATTTCGCGATTAGTGGAATTCGACCGCTGCGTGCAAGACAAAGCGGCCGTTTCGCGGTAAGTTCTGATCAGTATTTTTGTGCTTCGGTTTGCACTATACCGTATCTATGTTTTCTTTGTGTGGCCTATACTCCCGTCGTGTTAGTGAGACACATCGTGAACCGCTGAGTGAAACAGTTGAAATGATTCATCATACTTCCCGAGAGCAATCGATCTCAAGCGCAATTTTTCAAACGAGCAAACGAGGAGTAATGTAAATATTCAGGGCGCAGCGTTAACACATTGGTACCACAAAATTGCAAGCATCACCTTTGACTAAACTGACCCGGCTTTGACTACGCCTTTGCAGAGCGAAAACAGCTGACAGCGGTGGCGGGCACCGCCAGTAATGCGTGCCGGGTTGAGCAGCCTAAAAAAAGCTCACGCACAAGTGGCGATGCAGTGCTTTGTATTGTCGCTCCCAGATTGTGCGACGATCGACTCACTCCGGCGAGGTCGGCCATTAGCGTGTCCGGGTTTCGGAACGCAGTTTTGCAACTCATGTGATTGAATAACTGTGAGTACACCGCTATTTCTTCAATGACAATGTTTTTGAATGCGATAACGTCCGTCTTAGCAGTGTATACGTACAGTTCCGGCCACTGTTCAGGCTGGTGCAAACTGGCGACTAGCAGTGGTCACGCGACCATTTGCGACTAGTCAGAAACAGTCGCGAATGGTCGCAAACGAACGCAAAGCGGCTGCTTTGGCTAGTCGCTTCTTGATCGATTTTTCAGTCGCGCTACTGTTGTCGCAAAGCTGCTGGAACCATTCAGCGATATTCAATTTTTCTTTTTTTTCATGTGCGCTGACCTGCTGCCGCCAGACACAAACGAGTGCGTTCCTCTGGGTTTGTGGCACCATAGCCACTACAGAATACTTGGTTGGAAATGGCGGGACGCAGCATCTCTAGCAAAGTGTCGAAATTACGTGGCGGCATTGACAAGAAGCTAAACACCGTTTAACTAAAAAGAAAACAAATTGTGCACTAGCTTTCTCCCGTATAAAGAATTGTTTTTTGTCTTGAACTTGACTTGCCAAAGCTTTCAATGCAGCGCGTTTAGAACGTGTTTGGGCTTTATGCCTTGGCGACAACATAAGACAGTGCGTTCGAGACGCGTTTGTGGTGCATTGAAGGCTGTGGCAAGTCAAAATAAATTCAAGAGCGTTTCTGAGTACCTACGACTCCCGGAAATACTCCTCGTCCTCTCAGCGCAACTCGAGAGTTAGGCGCCTTGCATGGCCGGCAAGCTATCGCGATCGAAGGGATGGTCCCACCCACCACCAGCTTTTTTTTTTTTGAGAGCATTTGTGCTGCCAGCGCTTGCACCATGGCACAGCGCATCAGCGGCATGACAATCTCTTGTTCTTCGCTTGAATTGAACTCCTCGACACTGTTGGGAACGCTGTGCGAGAACGGACGAAAACAATAAATGCGGCGCCCTTGGTTTGCTGCGCTCACTCGACTGGCGCCGATCAGCTGATCGGCGCCGGTCTCCGGAGTTCTCGCTGATAACGAGATCTGCACATGATGACCCTCCGGTTTTGCGACTTCCGGTCGCTCACATTCAGCCTCTGCCGGTGTGAACTCCGTCACTCTTTGGTCGCCAGTGACGACTGTTCGCGCGACCGCTGCTAGTCACCGGTGTGAACCAGCCTTTAGGATGAACTTGCGAGCGCGTGGCCGCGCTCCGGGATGCGCCACTGCTGCCAGCGCGGCCGCGCATCGAACAAGAACCTGTGCAGGTGTGGCAGTGCCTGCAGGCGTGGCTTCGCGTCGTCTCCTACGATTATCGCGCTCTTGGGCGCACCGAACTTGCACTGCCCTGAAACAAACTCTGCTTACAATATCACGTATTTTCTGTAGCCCATGCAACATTTTTTTCGCATTATAAAAACGTGCCAGACTCTAAACCATCTTTATCGACTAAAATACAACTGTCATTTTGCGCACACGCACATACGTCGCTTTTGGAGCTGCTGAAGTTAACGCTTACTTATTACTTTTTATCAAATTTTTAAGCTAGCCAGCACTGTACATGAAAGTAAATTAATTGATTTTTATGCTTCTTTTGCGGCAAGAGGAAAAATAGTGGGAAGTTGCACCCAAAATATTGATGACGCCCAGTCTCATTTGCTGAAAAATCAAATAACAAAAACACATGAGCGAGTTTTCACATCCTGTTGTACGGTTTTATTAGCAAAGTTATGGCTTATGTTACACCTATGCTATCCCAGCAGGCATACTTGTAGGCTCGTTTCTACAAGGAGGTTGGCTATGGAAATTCGCAAAATGTTATACTATCGTCACACTCGCAGTTTTGCAATGATGGTTGGGGTGTCACGACACTGAACGTCCTGTAACAGTGCGATTATGAGGGACATCGTCGTGGAGGGCCCAGGAATATCTATCATTAGCACCTGAATATAACCACACGGGCCTCCAGTATTTCACTTTCACCGAAATGCGGCCAACCTGGCCATAGGGAATTCCATCCGCCAGATGGATTTGCTGCGTCGACCTTCAGAGAACTTAAGAATATTCCGGGGCTCTCTGCTGCATGCATCGATTATAACGGTGAAACGTCGCCCACATTCAGTGGCCATCCAAAGGCCGATAGTGAGGGCAGTCAACAAAGACAGGCGACTAGTGTTTGCCCAGGAACTCGAGCACTGGACTGACAAGTAGCAAAATGCCGCCTTGGCTGACGAGTCGACATTTACCACAAGGTACGAATAAAGGCACCGTGTGTGGCACTCGGACATCTGTCGGTCAGAAACAGCTTCCATTAGCCGAGAAATTATTAAGCAGTACGTTTAGATCGAAATTTTGTACGCCTTTGTGATCACGTTCACTGCTTAGACTGAAGACGCAATATCCATTTCTGCATTTCATATAAAATATAGTGATAATAAATATAAATGAAATTTGAAATGTATTGTTTCTACAGCCAGGTCACTCATCGTTTTCGGAAGTAAGCGTAGAGTACGACATTAAAACCATTGCTTTTATGAAATTGCATTCCTTGATTTTATCTTCACTTAAAACCCGATTCGGCACATTACTGCAAGATTGTGAAAAAGGGTGTTGAAACCCGCAGATGAAAGCACGGCATTTTGTGCTCCGAAAGTTGAATACACTTCTTAATATTTCAAAACGTTTACTTAACTTGCTCATGCAATTCAGGAAGTCCAAACAGATGCGATATTTTGTATGGTTTTGTTTAAATAAGAGTCGAAGTTCCACAAAAAACATTCTTTTTTCTTTGGATATATGCCCGAATTCATCCAGCGGGTAGCAGCAGCCAGTGACCGTTCGTCTTTGAGTACATGTCTGGAGCGCACTCCCACCAGCCAGTAGTGGAATCTGAGTGAGGAGAGAACAAGTTCACTGCTGACATGAGCTGCACAGTCCTGAACGATTTCGTGTCACCATGCCTTCTGAACGGGCTCTTTCCTGAAGGCAACTTTATATTGCAGTTCATCAACTCTGCCATTCAGAAGTCCAGAAAAGTTGGCGCATTACTGCAGTCTCAATATGTGGAAGTTCGTGAGTGGCGTGCGCAATTTGCAGAACTCAATAATATTGAGAACATGTGAAGCCCCATGATAGCGTTCATGTTACACCAGCAGCTCCTTCGACTCACGGCGCAAGCACTGTGGACCGCTGTAGAAAAAGAATGGGAGCAGCGTAAAGCCAATCGCGGCCTTTGCACAAACTTTACCGCTGTCTGCTAGGCTGAGAGCTGTAAATGAGGGCTGTCATTTATGCTGCCGGAGACGCCGCTGGTTAGTGAAGCGAAACAGCGATCAAATTCGAGTTTATCGCAAAGGCGTGGTCCGTGTGGATTGGATGTAGCATAAAAGCTGACCGGCAACTTTAATCGCCTTCATGCTGCGGCGTCACCAAAAAGTATGTGCGGTGTCAGATTGCCTGATCTTGTTTTAGCATTAAGAATATTTGGCCATTATAAGTCTTGAATAAATTTTCGAACTATACTCTTCTTTGCTTTATAAAGCTCAAATGTGTAGTTTTATTGTTCACGTGAGAGAAAGGCCATATATTGGTGTCTATAAAATATGCAAATGAATATTCTTTTTCAGTGAGTTGTACCCTCACTATTACAGAAACCAGCGCCGCTGGGTACCACGGTCCAGTGCCATACCTGATTATGGGCCCATGCAGTATTGCGCTGGTGCTAGCACCTCCTAGCGCAAGTACTGGGACGCTGCTATTCCAGCGTCCCAGTACCCCGCAAAATGGGTTCACATGGTTCAAACGGGGATGCCCATTCGCCATGAATAAATGAATAAACAAATAAAATAGCGCGAACTCACAATAAATTAAAATAAAAAAAATTAAAAAAAACGCTGCTTGAAGGGATTTAAACTCGACACTTCCTGCTTTCGTACCGAGTACGCTACCCACTACGCCACGCCAGAGCAGTGAGATAGGGTTGTAAAATGAGCATCTATCCAAAGAACTTGCCGTTCAACTTCATGTTCACAAGTTGTACAGTTAAGACTGATACGATATTTTTTTTTCCAAATAACAATTGCGTCTTTATTTGACAGTGACGAACGGCTTCCGGGCACCGAATGACATGCGAATATTACCAAGAGCACAAAGTTTTTTGACGCATCCACATCTTAATTCTGAAAAATCTGAAATCGACTGGAGGAGCAGCCCCAGATTGTCGGCTGTTGCTGCCGATAGTTTTTTTTTTCTTTTGAAAGTCGGTTCTCGCACTTGCTGCTAGTCAACATGACTTAAATGTCTTGTTCGGTAGATAGCCGCGCACACGAGTGAATATTGGGTGATTTTTCCGTGCAAGCGACGATGTAGCATTACACATTCGGCGTGCCAGATTACATATTTGCAGTTATAACGATACCTGCAACTAGGAAACTGCCGAAGAAATGACGAATGAAAAAAGTATGCCAGTATGTTAGTTCACTAACGCGTACCAAATTACCAACTCAAAATTGCGTGTTCTTACGTACACGTCAGAGAAGTACCGGCTCCTGTGCTCAGAAGGAAGCTTTCGGTGACAGCCTACGTTGCTGAAAGCACGACACATCGATGGTCACCGGTCCATGTGCGGCCACCGCACACGCATATAAATGGTCGATTTAGGCTCAGGCATGTCTAAACTGTACCTTACGGTCATTTTTACACTTTAGAGTTGAGCCTACCTAAAGTAGAAATCGCCGGCAGCATGTACATCGACGCAGCCGGCGCGCTAGTCCTCGCTGGGGCGGGGCACTGGGTATAAGGCTGCTCTCGAAGCAACTGAGTTACGATGCTTGAAGTTTCTGCATTTGAGCTTCGCAACATTTTTAGCTGTTACTCAAACTGTACCTACAGTAAGTAAAAGGTCAATCGATGCCAGAAATGCATTTACGGAGTGGCGATGGCGAGCGATAGCCATTTTTCGGGCCTCTGTTTGCAGTATACAGCGGGCGTGCCTATGTACAGATATATGCAGTTATATCAATATCAACAATAAAAAAAACACCCACAGAAATACCAATGGAATCCGCTGAAAACGTATTCCAGGGAGTCAGTTCACGAATGCGTACTAAGTTACCAACTGAAAATTGCGTGTTGTTACATATCAGTCGGAGAAGTACCGGTTAAGAGTAGCTGGCCGCTTTCGGTAACAGCCTGCGTATCTGAAAGCGCGACGTTCGATAGTCAGCGCTTCCTGTGCAAACATCGACGCAAACCAAAATAGCTTATTTATGTTCATGGATGTCTAAACTATTCTTTACAGTTATTCTCACACTTTAAAGTTGTGTGTAAACGAAGCAAGAAGCGCCGGTAGCATATATACCAACGCGGCTGGCACGACAGCTTTGATGCTCACTGGGCCGGGCACTGGGTGAGACCACTCTCGACGAGGTGAGTTGGTATGGTTGAAGATTCTGCATTTGAGCTTCGGAACATATCTAACTCTTACCTGAAATAAGCAGAAGGATAAGCATGCCCAGACATACATTTATACTGTGTTGCGGAATCGAACGACAGCTTTTTTTCTCGCCTTTGCTGGGAAATCTTGCGAAGCGACCGAGAGAGCTCATTAACGTTTTATCAACTTTGCGGCAAAAACAATATCTTGTATCTGTTAGGAGTGGCGTGCAGCTTCAGGCTTACAAACACTGCAACTTGGAATCGTTACAGCAATACGCGGATGATGCGAATAAGGCCGTTATACGCGGGGGCATATGCGAAAAGGGTGCATTATAATTGCTGCGATACGTACGTGCGCCGCGAAATTTACGTATGCTCGGTATCTGTTAGGGTAGCACCTCCCCGTGTAGTCGAATCAAACGTTTTATATTCAACGACGCTGAAACATACTATGGCACATGCTACTATAATGTACACGCTGCGCTGGTAGAAACAGTGCGTGCTCCAGTATTCACCAGCGCTTGCCAGTGAAAATTCCAGCGCTTCCAACCCTTCGCAGCGCGCATCAGCATCACAGCGCCTGAGCCACCACCCCTACCAGTGCGACACAGCTTTTTCCCAGTGCACCCATTGAAGTGCCAGTAATTACAAGCGTGTACCAGTTTTTCCAGCGTGTACTGGCATCACGCTGTTTTTGAAATGGGGCTGTCGAAAAAAACAGCGTGCCCCAGTGTGATTTTGGCACTGGGTGACGCTGGAAACGCTGTTTCTCAATGGTAAAGGCACTGGAGCATGCTGTGAGACACTGGGCGGCGCTGAATTTCACTGACACGCATTAGGTAACACTGGAATGCCACTGTGCAGCATTGGGTAACGCTGAAACAGCGCGGCACACACTGGGTTTGACGGTGCACGCTGGGACAGCGTGCTCTGCGCCACACAGCACGTTGTTACTGCACGCTGCACGCTGTCACTGGACGCTCTTATTGCACGCTGCACTGGCACTGGCACTGGCCAGGCTACACTGAAAACGGCAGCGCTAGCACTTTGGATGGAATACCTGTCGATTGATTGATATGTGGGGTTTAACGTCCCAAAACCACTCTATGATTATGAGAGACGCCGTAGTGGAGGGCTCCGGAAATTTAGACCACCTGGGGTTCTTTAACGTGCACCCAAATCTGAGCACACGGGCCTACAACATTTCCGCCTCCATCGGAAATGCAGCCGCCGCAGCCGGGATTCAAACCCGCGCCCTGCGGGTTAGCAGCCGAGTGCCTTAGCCACTAGACCACCGCGGCGGGGCGGAATACCTGTCGATATGTACAGGAATTATCGCAAAGCCCACGACGCGGTTGCCTTCCGCGTGGCTGCAAACTAGCTGTTAACATGCTACGAAGTGGGAAAACGTCGTAAATAGAGTTCTTTTTTTTTTCGGAAAAATGTGGTTAATTTTTTTCTGCAGACCAAGACAAGTACGTTATCGCCCAGCCGATTCAGCGTGGCTTTCTGCTCTCGCCTTAAATACTTGCCGACGAGGTAAGAATAGTTCGGTGTTTAGGTTGGTGAGACTTGCTCTCGTATCCCCACAACATTTACTTACTTACGTATGCAAGTTACGCGCCGCCACCGTGCGCGTACACTTGCTTCGACGTAAAAAATCCTGCGTTTAGTGTGTTCAGCTTTTGTCCCTAATGCTTGCGTGCGGCAATGTTAGACTGAACAACGCGTCCGTACGCACAATATAGCGCCATCTTATGCATGTGACCGATCGAAAGATTTGACCGTCGGTCCTCACGCGAGTTTAAACGCCACTGTGGTGACGTACGTGTCTATGTACTACTATACTCTTTGTATAGCGAAGACACTACTAGGTGCACGAAAATGCTGAAAACCTGGTTCATTGTTAGCACCCGCGACAAATTGCTCATGTACGACGGGACTGTGAGTTTATAGGGTGCAGGTATTCAGCAAACTATTTGTTTTGCTCCCTCATGTTCTCCAGTTCTTGCACTTTGAATGCAGTCTTCAATGAGCGCATTTTACATACACAACAGGAAACTGTAAGTCAAAGTAATTCAAGAAATAAATGACTTTTACAACATTGCCCACTGTATTTGATGGATGGCTTGCATCTGCGCCCCTATTCAGAACGAACATTTACATAGCAACAGTGTTTAATGTCTCAATGCTATAGCACTGCCAACCCACACACTCCGTAACTGCATGTGCCAGAAGGGCTATAGTAGGGGCTATAGTTTGTTGTACAAATATTTAGTGTGTTGACACTTGTACGTATTCAATCATCACGTCACAAGTGTCCACTACATATGACAACAAAAACTAATATCCGCGGAGTTTTACATACCAAAAACGCAATTTGATTATGAGAGTGGGAGGTTCCAGAAATTTAGACCATCTGGTGTTTTTTTAAAATGCACTGACATCGCACGGTACACCAGCCTCTACCATTTTGCCACTACAAGCAAACAAAAATGTATGCAAATATGCCTATAAAAATGCTTCTTTTAGTGGCAATTGCCTTGGCATTGATGCACTTTGTTCAGGACATTATACGACCTAAGCGACAACCACAACCTGCATGCTGCTCGTTGACAAGGTAATTAAACAGCCAACAGTAGACAAGAAGCATTTTAATAACACGTATGTGAACTTCTTATTATTGCTTGAGGAGTGGTGCCAATGGTGTTATGTTTTTTATTGAAAAAAAGGATATAAACTTAAGCAACGATACAAGTGAGACCTACGTATTGATGTCAGACTGCTCAAGTCTGGACACTTTATTCTGACATCATTTTCTCTGCAGCGGTCTGTTGAATTATCATATATTTGATAATAGCCCGATGCCACCCAAACCCCCATATGCAGAAGAAAGCACTCAAAAAGAAAAGTTGGCAAAGCGCTCCCGTTTCAGCGGAGAAAAGATGAGTACACCTATTTTAAAAGGGACAAAAAATGCACACAGAGATAATGTAGAAACAAGAAGTGTTACTCTTGATATTATTTTGCCCTCTATATACAAGAAATAGTAGGTTGAAAACATGCACACAACTTCAAGCCAACTATTAAAATACTAGCAATAGAAATAGATAACGGCTGTCATGTTTTATGCATCAAAACAACATTGTTTCATCTTGTGGAGTGACATAATGCTCAAGAGCACCATCTCAAGCAGTGATGGCAAGCAAATGTGTTGGTTCATTCAGTGGACATGAACTCAGCACCACAGCTATAGGAGCCACATGTCAATCTATTTGGAAGTGCAAAAACATTTGTGTACCTATATTTAGATGCATGTTAAAAAATACAGGTGAGCAACAACATGGTATAACCCACGATGGCCTGATAATTTATCTGTTTCTGCAATTTCTATATATTGGTGCATTTTACCTGAAGCACATAACCACCCACAGTTTTAGAAACTCGGCTCCATGGCTGTGCCAGCTTCCTGCATGGCCATATAAGCAACATATAGAGCACCTTTTTATTTACCTGGAGACCGCCAGGTGGCGCCGTTTTGTATGGCTGGGCGCATACAGTGCTCCGCTTTCACGTGTTCTTGGCCCGTTACCGGGCCCCGCCCGTGTCTGGACGAGCTCACTATTCCTTCTAGAAGACTTCTGGGAGACGCCAACACCATCCGGGCCTCGGTCCGACCCCAGGCTGGCCCTCCAGGCCCCTTAAAAAGTATGAAGTGGCGCGGCGCCACGCTAACCCTAACGCGCCGCGCCTGCACCTCCACGATGCAGCGTCCCGCCCAGCACTTGACACCAACGACAACTGACGCCCTGTCGGTAAGCCCAGCCTCCTCCGGTCGTACCGCTGAGACAGCAGTGCCTCCGCTGTCAACATCTGGCAATGTCACCAGCCCCGCGCCGACAACAATACAGCAACAGGCAGCGTTCCTCAACAGCGCGCACGGGCCAGCAACGTGCAACGCTGGTGGCGTCTCTGCTACTCTCAGCTTGATAGCCACGCAAACTCCGGACCCCGAGAGTCATAATGCAGCGTTGGCGTTGCAATCAACCACGCCTGCTGCTCTCCCCAACTTGTCTGCGTCTGGCCTACCCATAGGAAATTCCAAGTCTGTCGACAAGCGCGTTTCGACGAGCGTCGTTCCTTCCATCGCCGAAGTTTTGCCTTCCATCACTTCAGCTGACGACTTATCGACGGAAATGGACTTCACGGCATCGCAGGTCAACAAAGACAATACGCCATCCCCTGAAGGCAGCTGGAACACTGTTAGTGCGAATTGAAAACCTGCCTCGACCGCCCGCCCCCGCTCCGAGCTCATCACCGTCGGAATCCAACTTCCACCTGGAACACTCACGCCGAAACTGCCTCTATATAACCTACTTTCTACCATCATAGCTGCCGCAAATCTCTCTCCCAAGACCAGTGCAGAGGTCACCCTTCAAGCCAAACCTGCTCAGAGCCTTGTGTTTCTGAAAACGCACTCACCTCTCATTGCCCACCTCCTACTCTCCCTCACAAGTCCGGAACTTAATGGCAAGCTGATCACCATTAAGCCCTATGTCCCCAGTCCTCCAATATCATGTCTCGGCATCATACACAACATCGGTGGTCACTTCACAACCTCTCAGCTCTTGCATGACCTCGAATCCTTTACTTCACATATACTCGCTGCGCGTATGATGGGCTCCACTGAATCCGTCCTCATAACATTTGCTGGAACCACCGTCCCTCGCTTTGTGTACTTCAAACGCGTCTCTTTCCCATGCCGTCCACATAAACCTAAGCCCCCTACTTGCACTCGGTGCCTTGCTATAGGGCACCGTGCTTATCAATGCCCCCAACACAGCGTTCCGGCCCTGTGCCGCCGCTGTGCGTCACCTCTACCAGCAGATCCCGATGCTCACGTTTGCGCCCAACCCTGGTGCATCCATTGTCAAGTCAACACCCACTCATCTCTCGACTCCACCTGCCCCTACTTTCTAGCTAAGCAACGCGACTGCGCCAAAGCAGCTTTTCTCCGTCGCACAGCCATGCGCCGAGCCACTCAGCCTTCGCCGACCTCCTCTTCAGCGCATGAGTTTCTACCACCTCCCGCAGCATCCCCCCGGGCTCATACGCCGCTAAGGTTAAGAAAACACCTCCCATGTGCACTTCTTCATCAAACACACCTTCACCATCTCTAAGTAACGAGAGCCGCTCCTTCGATCTGTGACTGTCTATGTTGGAGCGCAACCAGTGCGAGCAACAACGCGTCTCAGATGAGCTACAACAGAAAATACTCGCACTGACGCAGACACTCGCAACTACCACATCCTCTCTTACCTCTCAACTCACGGAGCTAAATAAGCCACTCACCACACTCACCGGCCCGACATCCAGCTCTAATGTAACCGAATTGGCCGACATGGTCAAAACCACCACCACTGCGCATCACACTCGTTTGGTCAAGCTGGGAAATTCAATTGTCCGGATTCTTACGGCCCTCGAAACCCAATCTAAGCAACTGGAATCTTTCACATATATGCTTAACTCCCTGCAAGAGTCGCTTCCCCCGGCAAAAAAGAAGGAACGCGCACGCGTAGGCGCTTCCTCTACTTCAAAGACCTAGATGGCGCGTGAAAAGGACCTCGATATTTTGCAGTGAAACTTATTATTACGTTAAGTTTTATTGGCGCAAGGGCATCTAAGGCCAAAGAGTGCCAGTACAAGCGTTGTTTCATTTCGGTTATTAGTTTAAAAATTAAAACAACTGATTAAAACATGATTAAAAATTAAAACAAATATCTACGCACCATTTAAAATACAGTGCATTTAGAAAGAATCTCACTTTGTTAAAAAATCATTTTGTTGGCTGTAGTCTGTGCTGATAAATTAGTCTGCCAGGCCCAAGACCCTCGCAGAAGTCCTTGCCTGAGCAAGAACTGTGAAGGCTCAGACATACTTTTTATGCACCAGGCGGTACCTCACACTTGAGGCGCAGCCTGGTGCCAAGGATGGAATGATATCATTGTTAAAAATTTCACTTTCCCAAGATAATGAAGAAGTCTTTTAAGGTCAACCACTGCATCAAGTGATAAAAACAGCGCTGGATGAAGTGGGATATGATATCGATAGAGCTCTCTGAAATGGGTCAGTCGTGCTTGGTGAAGCACAGGACATTGTACGAGGACATGCACAACGGTTAGACTCTCTCCACAGTGTATACATGTAGGTGGATCAGTGCCTGTCAAAAGGTGTTTATGTGTGGCATAAGTGTGGCCTATTCTGAGCCGTGTTAGAGTGACTTCAGCGAACCTGTTGAGTTTTTGGGGGATAACTTTTCTCAGCTGGGGTTTTACAAGGTGGAGTTTGTTGTCGACTTCTCTGTCCCATTCAGCTTGCCAGTAGTTGCGTAGACCTCTACGTAGAACAGGTTTTAGATCTACACCCGGAACAGAGGTTATATCTAAGGTTTGCCGACCAGCGGCTTCTCGTGCATTCTTGTCCACTATTTCATTGCCCGCAATTCCAGAATGACCTGGAACCCAGAAAATTACAATAGAAAGTTTCAGGTTAGAGGCTGCATAGATTTCGTTAAGGAGCTTTTTGAAAGTAGGGTTCTTGCTGTACTTGCCACAAGACAGGGCCCTGACAACACTTAAAGAATCTGTGTACACTATAGACTTTTGTATCTTATGTTGTTTAATATGTTGTATAATAAGCATGATACCATAGGTTTCCGCTGTGAAAATGCTGGTATGTGTATGCATGGTTCTGTGTCCGAGAACTTTTGTCCATAGGCTGCCCAAGATATTGATGTTTGAGACTTTGAGCCATCAGAGAAGAACGCGGTTGAACGATATTTGAGTTCAAGGGCGAAGAAATGTTGCTCAATGAGTGCTTTTGGACATTTTTTCTTTATGATGTCTTTGAAAGACCAGTCACAAGTGACTGGACACTGCTGCCAGGGAGGGATGTGTTCGACATGCTCACTTTCCTCTAAGTCATCGAAAAAAATTGCAAGTTGTTTTACTGCAGGTCGTATTGCCAATGGAAACGGTGGGGCGATAGAAGGACGGTTTAGGTATAACGAGGTAGTAGACACATCGTTCATAAGTGTTTTACATGGGTGCTGCTTCAGAGACATGATCTTAACTGCATAGTTGACTCCTATATACGTGCGCTGATAGTCTAGTGGCCACTGATCTGACTCTGCATAAAGGCTTTGAATAGGGCTGGTACGGAAGGCACCAAGTGCCAGCCGGATACCTAGGTGGTATACAGAGTCCAACATTTTCAGTGCTGTCCTTGAAGCTGACTGATATACTATGCATCCATAGTCTATGCGTGACAGAACCAGGCTTCAAAACAGAGATATGAAACAGTGCCTGTTTGTCCCCCACGACTGATGCAATAAAATCTTTAAAAGGTTCATGGTCTTGAGACATTTTAACTTCAGCTGTTTTATGTGCTGAATGAAGGTGAGTTTGGAATCAAAAATTACACCGAGGAAGTTTTGTTCTTTCGCGATGACTATGTTTTGTCCATTCATTAGTATGCAGGGGTCAGGATGCACACCTCGTCGTCTCGAGAACAGCACACTAGTAGTCTTGTCAGTGTTAAACTTAAAACCATTCTCGTGAGCCCATTTTGCAAGTCGGTTAACACCTAACTGTATCTGGCGTTCGCATACAGTCAAGTTACACGATTTGAAACTAATTTGAATGTCGTCCACGTATACAGAGTACGATATCGCAGGTGAAATAACAGAGCGAAGAGAGTTCATTTTAACTATATATAGTGTGCAGCTTAATACTCCTCTCTGCGGCACTCCATTTTCTTGAAGAAATGTGCGCGATAACACAGTACCTATTCTTACACGGAACTTCCTTTCAGACAGGTAATATTTTAAGATGTTAATCAACCTGCCACATATTCCGAAAGACAGTAGATCTTGCAAGATTCCATATCGCCAGGCAGTATCATATGCCTTCTTAAGATCGAAGAAAACAGACAGACAGCATTGATTGTGTACAAACGCGTCACGTATATACGACTCGAGGAGGACAAGATTGTCGGTTGTGGATCTAGCTGTACGGAAACCAGACTGGCACGGGTCCAATATTCCGTTGTATTCCAAGTAATGGACCAAGCGGCAGTTAATCATTTTTTCAAACACTTTGAGTAGGCAGCTTGTCAGGGCGATAGGCCTGTAACTATTTATCGAAGAGGGATCTTTGCCCTGTTTAAGGATTGGTAGTACTATTGCCTCTTTCCAAGCAGAGGGTATTTTGCCAGTATTGAAAATCTTGTTGTTAAGTGCTAAAAGGCAGTTCAGGGTTTCATCAGGGAGATTTCTGATCATTTCATAAGTAATTGTGTCAGAACCAGGAGCAGAACTTCCACAGGAACCAAGGGCGAGCTTCAGTTCATATAGTGTTAGTGGTTTATTGTATCCGTCTCATACAGGCTTGTTCCGGCACAGAGGAACACTTTCAGCTATGCTTTTGTGGCGTAAGAACTTGGTGGTATAGTTTTCTGAGCTTGACATTTTCTCGAAGTGTTCGCCAAGAGCGTTTGCCTGTTCTTCTATTGTATCACCGCGGTCATTCACCAAAGGGAAGGGATTCGGGCCTTGTCCTTTAAGTTTATGCACATTGCTGGCGTCTGTGTAGGAGTTTATTGAGGATATATAGCGTGTCCAGCTTTCCCGTTTGGCTATACGGCGAACACGCCTGCCATTCGCTTTGCAACGTTTAAAGGTTATAAAATTTTCAGCTGTTGGGTAGCGAGAAAAAGTCATCCATGCTTTGTTTTGCCGTTTTTTAGCAGTTTCACACTCCCGATTCCACCATGGCTTTGTGTTAACCTTATCACTCCTGGACTGAGGTATGCACTTTTTTGCACAAGTAAGAACATATTCAGAAATATAGTTGGCCATCTCTTCTACTTCCAAATGGTATACCTCTTCGAGGTGTAGTGTACATAGCTCTCTGAATTTCAGCCAGTTTGAAACATATAAGTTCCACTTTTTTGGGATAAGACGGCCGGTCATCCCGTTGTTTTGTTACTAAAATAGCTGGAAAATGGTCACTTCCATATGGATTAATAATAACTTTCCAATCTAAGTAAGGTAGGAGTGACGGTGACCCAATGGCTAAATCTATGCATATGTATTGTGTGTGGTACTTAAATATGTTGGCTCTGCCTTATTGAGCAGACAGGCTCCAGATGCGAGAAGAAAATTTTCTATTGCACGACCTCTCGCATCACATTTGGTATCACCCCATAGCAAACTGTGAGCATTAAAATCTCCAATTAACACATATGGTTCTGGAAGCTGATCAATAAGCTTTTCGAACTTTGTTTTATTGAATGGTTCGTCAGGGGTTATGTAGATCGAGCAGTTAGATATAAGACGGTTGAATAGAATAGCGCGAACAGCCACAACCTCAAGAGAGCTTTGTAGCACAATGTGCTGGCACGCTACGCTTCTTTATGCAATGATGGCCACACCTCCAGAAGAGAAATTGCCACCATTTCGATCTTTACGAAAACCACACATTGATTTAAGAAATTCACATGAGTTGACTTAAATTAGTTTCCTGAACACAGAACACTTTTGGCTGATAGTCATTAAGCAAGTCTTTGATATCATCTAGGTTTTTAAATAGGCCTATTTAAAATATTCTACTGTAGTATTTAAAATATTCTACTGTAGTATTTGTGTGTCGATTTTAGATGTGGTTTGTGCTGTGTGCTCTAGGATGGAAAGTTAGCTCCCGGACCCTTTCCAGGGGCCGTGACACGAGATTTTTTTTTGGATCGGTCGACGGAGTCGCGCCGATCCTTAGGCGCTTGCTGCGCCCTCATGCTCGGAGTTGTGTCCATTGCCTCTTGCGAGACACTGGACAAGCGCTCTTGCGAGCGCTGCATTTGTTTTGAGGACCTCGCCTCAAACGAGGAGGCCTTCGCGGCCCCCAGCCTGAAGGTTGGTGGGTTCTTCTTAGATGGCGGAGCAGCACTGGCTGCAACCGCCGAGGGGGCGGATGGCGTCACCGCCGGCTCACTAAGCGTGTGTCAGACAGCCGCCGGGGGCCGTCGTGGCGCTGCCCCCTGACGCGCCACTTCGGCAAAGCTAGTTTCTGGTAGGCAGGACACCTGCCTTCGTGCCTCCCTAAATGAAATGTTTCGTTTTACTTTAATTGTGATAATTTCCTTTTCTTTTTTCCAGCATGGGCATCACTGTGAGTATGCGGCATGCTCCTCATTACAGTTCGCACAGTGAGGAGAGTTTTCACAGGATCAGATGTGTGGCCTTCAGCACTGCATTTTGTGCAAGTTAGGCGGCCTCGGCAGTTCTGCGAACTATGGCCGAACCGCTGGCATTTGGAACATCGTAGAGGGTTTGGAATATAAGGCCTCACTCGAAGCTTGATGTACCCAGCTTCAACGGAGTCGGGCAGTACACTCTAAATAAACGTAAGTATTAGGTGCTTAGTCTGGACTTCTTTGCCATCACGTCTCATCCTATTTCGCTTCACGTTGATGACATTCTGTTCGCTAAAACCCTCCAGGAGTTCAGCCTCCGCAAGCCCTAACAGGTAATCATCTGAAACAACGCCACGGCTGGTGTTTATGGTTCGGTATGGGGTTACTATAAATTT
This sequence comes from Rhipicephalus annulatus, assembly GCA_013436015.1. NCBI lineage: Eukaryota > Metazoa > Arthropoda > Arachnida > Ixodida > Ixodidae > Rhipicephalus > Rhipicephalus annulatus. The sequence continues at coordinate 113,687 of WOVY01000213.1, read as the reverse complement.
GGTATCTCCGAATTTCGCTAGATTAGACAATTTTTCAAACTGTTTCTGGTCGCGGAGCTCCAACAGGAGGTCACCACTTGCCGTTCTCGATGCTTTATATCCTGGGCCAAAGATTTCTGTCAAAGACTTTGAAACATGAAAAGGTGAAATTGTTCACAGTGATTTGCCGGGTGTGTCAGCGTGGATAACGTGGAATCGGGGAAAGGATACTCTCTGGTGACCAAAAAACTGGAATACTTCATCGGTGCGCCCTGTTTTCTGAGGGTGATCAGGGAGTGGGGGAAGGAACTATTCATAAGAAAAGATTTATTTTCGGCGGCGGCGCCAGCCACCCACCATGGAGTCCTACAAGGGGACGCTGCAGGGTCTGTAAGCACAGGACCTGCAGACGCCAGCTGTACACCACCACTATAACCGAATATGGTGTATCCAAGGTAGGATAGCCACACAGCGTTAACCCTTGCCGCCAGGAAACATGGAAGTCAACGGAAAAGAGTAGAGGACAGGAAAGATTTGAAGTAAGAGAAAAGACGAAGATGCGAGGGGGAGACAGGAAAAGGCGACTGCCGATTCCCTCGGGCGGGTCAATCCGGGGGTGCCGTCTACGTGAAGCCAGGGCAAAAGGGGTGTGTTGCCTCTGCCGGGGGGCCTTAAAAGTCCAATCACCCAGCGTCAGCTCAACCCCCAGGATCCGTTTTCCCCGGAGACGGCAAAGCCACGCACGGCTAGGCGTGGGAGGGAGTAGAAACTCCCCCGTTAGCTCGGGTCCGTGGTGTCGCTACACACCAAACGCCTACTTGCGCAGGTGCCCCTGCGGAGTTGCAGTGGAACTGCCGCAACTTTCGTCATAATAGTACCCCTCTCCAACAATATCTTCTCACCCGCAAAACATTACCCCATTTTCTCCTAATACAGGAGACTCGGGCAGCCCTCTCCATCCCGGGCTACCGTGCATATCACGCTACGACAGGAAAGCCACTTGCGTCCATTTATGTACGCAATGACGTTCTCGTTGAACCACTAGACGTACCCTCCCTCCTCCTGAAAGATTTAGTTGGTGTGGTCTATTACCAACCATCTACCCGTATTTCTTTCGCTCGCATGTCCTTTTACAACCCTCCTGTCACATCCTTTTTGTTTAGAGCTCTTGGCAAATTCCTGCACTCCCTTCCATCGACCACCCATATACTTCTTGGGGGTGGCTTTAATGCTCCTCATAGGCTCTGGGGTTACCCGCAAACACTCAAACCAAGTCGCCTTCTACACTGCCTCGCCCAGGAACGCCATCTTGCCCTTCTTAATACTCCTGACACCCCTACTCAAGCGGGCACTGTTTCACAGCGTTCCACGACACCCGATCTCACGTCCTCTCGGAGTTCCCTTCCTTTTCACTGGCAGGTGTCCGCTGAAAACCTTTTCAGTGATCACATTCTCATACACATCACCACCCCTTTTTCCCACAATAGGCGGAAACAACGAGTCGCTCACACTGACTGGGAAGCATTCCGTAATAACCTTTTGTCTGACTCATTTAAAACTTACGACGATTGGACGTCGCGGATCTCTGCAGCAATGACATCCTGTAGTCGCCGCGCTCGTTCTCCCCATTCCTGACCCTGATCCTCACTTCCTCCGCTTATGGCGACGTCATCAACGTTTGAAACGCGCTCTCCGCTCCCAGCCACACAACGTCCAACTTTCCTTCCGAATTGATGCTCTGCGGGCTGAAATTATCGCTTACGGCACTTCTCTCGAGCACTCTCGTTGGAACACGCTGTGTGACGGCCTTGACTCCGCACTGCACTCGCGCTCCACATGGTCTCTGTTTAGGTCTCTCTTAGGTACCAAGCCTGCCGTTGCTCCCACCCTAGCTAAAGCTCTCGCTCAAGGAACTCCATCTGATGTGTTTGAAAATTTAAAATCTCTGTATCTCCCGCCCCCCTCACACCTTCCTACCCAGATTACTGTGGCGAAGCTAGCCCAGACCTGGACCGCCTATTCACGCTCAGGGGGCTGGAAGCTGCCTTAGCCACTCAATCTACCCGTTCGGCACCCGGTGAGGTTGAGATAACATATACTACATTACGTAATCTCCCCGACAATGCGAAGGAATTTCTCTTACACACATTCAACGAAGCATGGAACAGCGGCTGTCTTCCAAGCTCTTGGACATCATCTCTAATTTGCATGATTCCGAAGCCGGGAAAACCTCCTTTCTCTCTCTAACCTTCGCCCTATCTCTTTGACGTCATGCGTTGGCAAGACACTTGATCGAATGGCCTTGACTCGACTGTCTAATTTTATTGAGGCGAAAGAGTTTTTCCCTCCTTTTCTTATTGGCTTCCGACGCCACGTTTGTGCGCAGGACATCTTCCTTGTTCTTCAGCGTACTTTTCTTTCACCTTCTCGTAGTCAGATCCATGCGCTTGTAACCGTCGATGTACGGAAGGTATTCCATGGCGTGAGTCAAGACCAGATACTCTCTCAGCTCTCCTCCCTGTCATGTGGCTCCCGCATCTATTCTTCCATCCGATCATTTCTTTCCAATCAAGTTGCTCGCTTTAGAGTAGATACTCATTTGTCTAACCCACACTCCCTCACACACGGCACTCCTCAAGGTGCCGTACTAACTCTTATCCTATTTAATATGGCTATGGCCCCCTTGCCTCCCAACTGTCCCAAATACCTGACCTCCGCCATATTTTTATGCAGACGACATCACTCTCTGGTGTACGTCTGGATGTCTCGGCCACATGCAGGATACTTTGCAACGTGGCCTGGACCTTATCGCTTCCTTTCTCGCTACTGCTGGCCTGTCCCCTGCACCGGAGAAATGTGAACTACTTTTGCTAAACCGGTGTGCGTACCAGCGCTCCCACAATACCCTCATCTCCCTACATCTTTCTAGCTTTCTCATCTCCACTGTTTAGCAATGCAAAGTTCTTCGCTTTCCATTGCACGCGACAAAAAACGCGCAGGCCCTACATTACGCTGTGAGGACTTGCCACTCGGTGACCCATCTCCTGCGACGCTTTGTCACTCGACAGTTGGGGCTCCACGAGGCTCATGCGTGCCGGGTTGCACATGCGCTTGCCCTAAACAAATTCTTGTACTTTGTACCATATGTTCATTTCACCCAAACGCAACTCATCACACACAAAAGAGCACTAATAGGCCTCTACAAGGCAGCTCTAAACCTCCCTGTCACTACCTCTACTACTAATCTCTTTGCCACAGGCCTCTTCCATCCATTACGTTCTCTCATTTCTCTGCACCATGACTCTCAGATTGCCCGTCTTTCTCTCACTCGTCAAGGCCAATGGCTATTAGCCCAAGCCGGTATCCCTCACAATCCCGATTCCGTTCCCACCTTGTCTTCATCCGCTAGCACCGCTGCTTCTATCCTTCGCATCCTTCCTCTCCCATTCAATATGTCTCCTGTTCTTCACGCCGGCTGGCGTCATGCGGCAGCAAAGCATCATTCTCCTCCTCTCTCTACACAGGGAGTTGCTTACACGGATGCCTCATACATGGCTATTCGGGGCTCGTGTGGCTACGTTATCTACCATCCACACCTTTCGGCACCTGACACGCACACCAGTGGGCCATACTTACACCCGCCAAATGTACTTTTGCTCGAGGTCCTTTCCATGGTCCACGCCATGCAGTCATTTTCCTCCCTCCCTTCTCTCCCCGAGTACACGATTTACTCCGACTCTCACGCCGCCATCCGTCACATACAGAAGAACACGTTGCCCCCTGCTCTTCAACAGGAGGTCGAGCGAGCGGCCTCTACTTTTCAACTCTCCACTGTCATCCTCCGCTGGGTTCCTGAACATTCGGGTATTAACGGCAATGAGCTAGCTCATCAGCTTGCCCGCGATATATTGCACCGGGCACCGTTGATTTCCTGGCCCACACCTTCGGAAGACAGTGAGAGCTCCGCGAATAATGATGGGCAGATCTCCTTGCATCACACTATCAAGGGGGTATATCTCCACCTCCGGCTCGACAAGCGTCTTTACCCTCCCCCTCATCCATCACTCACTGCGCTCGAGGCTCGAACTATACGGCACATCTAAATGAACTGCCTGATAACCCCCTTTCGCCTTTTCCTTTATAAATATAGGTCTAACCCCTGCTGTTCTAATTGTCCCTCCCCATACGCTGACCTGTCACACTGCCTGTTTTACTGCCCAAGTGCTCAGCAATCCAGCTATTACCCTCCCCCATCTCTTCTCACCACCTCCTGGCTCGACTGGATCGGCGCCAAAGGTGAAGAACAGCGTCGACTGATCGCACAGGCGGTCGAATTGCTCGGCCTGTAAATTTGGCTGAATAAAAATCTATTACTACTACTACTGTATTTACCTCTTTTACTGCTGTTGCGGACACAAGATAGCACTATCTCATATAAATAACTACCTAGCTCCAGTTATGGCACACTTACTATTTTCAGCTAACACAGCCACTTTTATTATTGGCTGCACACCAATCTGAACAGAATGAAGTTCGAATGCAGAAACACGGAGAGGTTGGTCATGGAGGCCAGTGACAATCTAGCTCAAAGCGTAGAGCTGCACCTTGTAGCACACAGTAATTTTTAGCCCTCTCTATCAGCTCTCAACAAGTTGTACTCAAAATGGCAATAGGGAAGAGCTATAAGCAGCAGCTTATTTTATTCCCATCGTGATGCGGGAGTAGTCGAGCAAAATCAATGAAAAAAAACCACTCTGTGGTGCATTCACAACCCCGAGATTACTTTTAGTCAACACAGGTTATATTAGTATCTGAACCTTTACTGTTAATTCTCCCACAAAGTGTCATTCACAGTTTGCATAAAAGTTCTTTGTTCTGATGACTCAGTTGATTGATTGATTGATTGATATGTGGGGTGTAACGTCCCGAAACCACCATATGATTATGAGAGACGCCGTATTGGAGGGCTCCAGAAATTTCGACCACCTGGGGTTCTTTAACGTGCACCCAAATCTGAGCACACGGGCCTACAACATTTCCGCCTCCATCGGAAATGCAGCCGCCGCAGCCGGGATTCGAACCCGCGACCTGCGGGTCAGCAGCCGAGTGCCTTAGCCACTAGACCACCGTGGCGGGGCTCTGATGACACAGTGAATGTAAACATAGTTACTGGGAATGTAAACATGTAGTCACTCAAGTACAAAATAAAAGCTACCTCTTTCATGTTTCTCGATTTGATCCATGATCACAACATTAGAAGATTGCAGAGTTCATATGGCCTCTACCTTATTTATCATAGGCTCAATTGGTCTCTGTATACCAATATTTCAAATTTTATATTTGTAGTGAATTTTCATAAATAGGTATCCATTCCCTGCGTTTTCGCCGAAAACTTGTTACTAGTACCCAATCCAATATCTGTAATTAGGGCTCGATGTCAAAATCTCTCTTCGGAGGGTGGTAACACTTTTTCAAGAAGCTGTTGTACTCCTTGTATTAACTGAGTGCAGTGTGGTCAAAACGCATTCGAACAGGCTTTTGCACATAGTGGACAGCACAAGACCACATGCACGCTGCTTGGTTTGCTTTTTGCTGTCCCTGTGCACAATGGTCATTGATTTGCAGCTAGATGTCGTACCCCTTCCCATCCTCTGAACCGATTCGGATGCGGCAGAGAAGCACCCTTGACGTTCTTGACATTGTGCTCAGCAAAAAAATTGCCCGCAGCTTCCCTCGGGGAACACTGAGGAGGATGCGGAAGCGGTTCCGCCAACAGTTTGGCCGGCGCTGGTCGAAGGGACGTCGATCATTCTGTTTGTGGATTCGTTGGCATTCATTTCACGGCGACTTCGGACGTCGACGCGCCGTACAAACCAACGGACGAGCGGCAACTGAGTGAGCGAGCGCCGACCTTGAGTATATATACAGCGCGACGGCGCATGCGCTGTCAGCTGTCGAATGTTCTCGAAGGAGAAGCGCGCGCGCGGCACAGATGGCGACGGCTCGACGGCGCATGCGCTGTCAGCTGTCGAATGTTCTCGAAGGAGAAGCGCGCGCGGCACAGATGGTGGGCGACGGCGCGACGGCGCATGCGCGCGCGTCAGCTGTCGAATGTTCGAGAAGCGGTGTGGACGGCACGGACGGCGCACTACAAGGCGCGAGTATAAGATGCTTCCGCATCTAAAAATATCAAACATGGCATTCTCATTTACTTGCACAAAACGTGGTCGGGTTATGTCAAGTTGCGCATGGTGCATCACCACTATGCTGCCACCGCTGTTGACGATGTGCATGCTCAAGACAGTCGTTGACCTGCTCACCTGCCATCTCAATTTTTTCCGAGTTTTTGTGCCAGTGACGCTATCATCAACTTGATAAAAACTGTCTCACTTGTATATACTCTTACGAGAAGGAGACCGACTCGGAGGGGTAGACACCGATGTATTTACAGCCGGTTAAGCGAACAGCGCCAGCCACGCAGATTAGCTCGCGCCCGTCTACCTCCTTTGTCTTCTTCAACTCCATGCACTGGCAAGTAGTAATACTTTTCTCTAATACAAACAGATGGTTAATCTCTAAGGTTCGCAAATGGGTCCCATCCATCCCAGTGACATCAAGGCACCATACTGAAGATAGGTCAAACAATAAAAGTCATAGCACCATCTCTAAAAGTCTGGGTGCTGTTGGAATTCAGAAGGTGAAGGCTGATCCAGGTCAAAAAGCTTGAGGACGTGTTCTCGTAGCCTGCCAATGTTCTTGCGGCTATAACATGGCACTTGCTACAGCAGGGCTGGTCTTGTTGCAAACCTGTGCGGTTTCTGCACAAGGTCACGATCTGACTTCATCAGTGACAGCAAGAATAACATCAAGTTTGGATAATGCTGACTGCTTGTCCTTTCCATAGCACAGTTGCATGTTAACACCAGAGAGGCCACAATCCGTTTGCTGTAGCAGGTTAATTGTGTTAGGGCTCGGTGGACGCTAGTACTGAGAATACCACAATTCTCGCGCAGCAGGTCTTAGTTCGCCATGGCCATGACATGCAGGTGTCTCTCGAGGGGCAGTCTCAGGTTTAACGCCGCAAAATATTGCCAAATCTCTGTTTCTCACAACATAGAAGAGATACGTCCTTTTTATTGCTAACGCTATGGGCGATCTGTTACGCTGCCAACATGCGTGTGCTTCCTTGCCTTTGGTGCTCCCTCCGTTTTCTCTTTGATGAAGGTTTATACACTTCAGGCTGCTTTGTTCCACGCTACGTTTGTACAAATTCCAAACTAAAAGACGTCGTCATGAAATTTATCACGTAAACTAGAGGCCTAATCTGTTGAGGCCTTGAAACGTCAACATTAAATGCGAAGAATTTTAAGCGAACTTCGGCAACTTAGAGCGTATCTATGTATCTATCTAGCCACCTACGACTTTTAGCTCTTCTGGCCGTTTCGATAATGGCATCGATACGAAAATTGGTATAAAGTAACATGATAACATAGCAAGTATAAATGGCTAGTCATAACATGAAAATTTTGACATATGTATGTCATAAAAGTCAAGATTTGCATTTTATGCTCTCACTGCTCTAGTGGTGGTTTTGTTCACATGACATATTGCAAAACTAGCATGGTATGACATGACTGCGTGGTGAATATTAGTGACAGATCCAAACGTAGAAAATATGACATGCATGTTATGTAAGTCATGGCCTCACTCCACGTTCATGATACGCTCGTGGTCATTTCGCTAACTCTGCATATACCAAATGTTGTATTACATAATGTGAAAAAACGACGAAGATAAATGACACGTCCAAACATAATAATCATGACATGGAAGTCATCTACAGCATAATTTTACGTCCGCTTCCTAATGTTGTGCTAATTTTAAAGTGACATATTGGCCTTCTTCATGCGTGCTTTGGATACCGTTGATTCCCACTGTGTGTGTGATCTGCCAACTTTTTATGTAAGCACCACGACAATCATGTACTATTGCAGAAAAAAATATATATAAATAATAAATAAAAAACATTGCTAAATTGAGTACCTTCTTTACAACTGTGTATCATGACAAAGAGTATTTTTCTCGTACATATATTGGAAATCGTTCACCTATTTACACTATTTACAGTTTAATGCAGTTGAAAAAAGAAAACAATTCTATTAGAGGCAATCAAATAAAAAATTGACAAACAATTCCTTATTTCATAGCTTTTTAACTGCAGAAGTTTTTAGTCTCACTCAATCGTGTTTGTAATAATCGCAAAAAAAGCCTTTTGTTCCTGAGCAAATTCAATAAAACACAGCTCCTTATCACATCTTTTGCCTTAAATATTGTGAATTCACCAGTTGCAGACAAAAACAAAGCTTTGTGTGCTCAAGAAAAATGAACTTTGGAGAAAAAAAATTTTTCTGCACAGTAGAAGGGACTCTGCGCTGCAAGAAAGATGCAATACTCTTTCAATTCTAAAAAAAAGCCATGCTTGGCCTCTACAAAAGTTGTGTCACTCTTGCTTGGTTTCCTATACAGAACACTATGATAAACTTGCCTAATAAAGACAAACCTTTCATAGCATTCTACCTCACTGACATCATAGCTGCTGTTCCTCAGTGTATTGACTTCTGTGTCAGTCAGGCTAGCACGCCTGGCCCGTCCAAGAAGAGTGACGCCGTCGTGTTCAATGGCATCCAAGATGTCGTTGTGGCCTAGGAATTTCAGGCAAAATGTCTGCTCCTGCTTTTTGACTTGTGCTGAGATGATTAAATTGTTCAAGCATTGTCCCATCAAAATGCGTTCTACTATTTGGTGCGGCAAGCCATGGGCAGCTGTCACAGATTTCACCACTTTACTGATGCCACTCTCAAAAACTAAGGTGGAGTTAGCCAACAGAGGTCCTAGCTGCTGAACATTTTTAGCCAGGTGCAGGATTTGGTGAACATTAAATATTGCCGCAGCCACGCCATACAAAGTCACACACCTTGTAACAAAAGAAGACAGCATGTTTTCTGCAAAAGAGAAAAGTAACCCATTACAAATGTTTTTAGGCCAATGGATCGTGTTTGTGTCCAAAAGGACTTGTATGACACATTATCTACAGTAAGTCAAGTGTGAGAGCATTAAGAAAACTTACACTGGCAGCGTTCACTTTATGCTTGCCAGTGTCAAATAAAGTGTAATACCTTAAGTCACATAGAAATGGTTTTACTTATACATAATGTGAGCATCCTTAGTAAATGTTTGGGATTTTGGTGGAAGTCACAATGATATATTATTTACAAACAACTTTGAGTGGTGAGTTGGTTTATGCACAGATTATAATTACACAATTGTACTTTTTAAGCCCTCTCTTTTATCGCGATGTGTATACGTTAGTACTATGGCTATTTCTATTCTAGCTTCTTGTGACAACTAAATGTTATGTATGTTTCTGTTTGTTTTCTACAACTTTGTTAATAACTGATCATCTATAATAACTCTCAGCTCAAGCACTGCAGATATTTTTAATGCACAAATAACATCTTCATCTGTGCACATCAATGAATTTAAAAGTGTTACCAAACATACATTTCTCTACCCAATTATATCACCTATTTGAGCCAGAATAAATGCTTCTTTTCTTAAAACTCTCCTTTTAAGCACAAGAGATATATACTTAATTTCATTTTTTGCAATCTGTCACTAAATTTTATTAGCATCTTTTTGCAACGGCATATTTTTGGTAGCGCTATTGTTGATGAAAAGTTTCAACCTTACTTCTTTTTTTCTACACGACGGTAAGAACCATGGCAGGTATTTTGCTTCAGAAAAGTACCCAGTGCATGTTCAACATTGACAAAAGCCTTCAGCATTGTAAATTTGTAAATTTACTCAGAAATGTACTCAGAGGAATAAGGTGGCTTTGATAACACAAAAGTTTTGATTCAGTATCTTTTATGACAATTCAGTATCTTTTTACCGAATATTATATTATGTTCATAGATGCCAACTCTATTTCACATGCTCATTGTGTTCCATCTTCTGAATCGTCTACTGTACGTACTGAACATACACTAATTCTGCACGTATATGCAGCATATTAAAACAGTTGTGAAGTTCCACAAAGTCTCTTGGTATCCCCACATCGAGCCGTGGGCACCACTACTGCACGCTTCCAAATTTACTTATATTTATAAGCATTTTTACATTACAAAACGCAGACTTCTTGGTCTTGTTTTAACGGGATTGCAGTCTAACGTGATCCTAAAGTTATGCAGAGTCTGCCAGTCTGCAACACAAAGACAGCAAGCAACCTGGTGCACTGCATGTCACAGTAAAAAGCATTGCAGAAATGTGAAATGAAGCTGCCATTAGTGAAGGAAACAAACATTTTTTATTCACTGCAATAACAGCATGTGAAGCAGCTCTTAAAGGAGTACAAACATAAACTTTAGGTATTTTGAGATTGTTGCTCTAAATAAGGACATGGATTTCAAGAATCTACAAAATGAAGCTCAAGTGTCTGGGAAGGCATCACATATATTTTTAGTACCGCTACCTAAAAAAGAAAGTTTCAGTTTTGATATTAAGGAGGCGGCTTCTTCTTGACATGCCAAGACAGTGCGAGGGCATGGCATGACAGCAGTTCATGACGTAGTAGTGGCACATCTGCCATCGGCTCGAGGTACATGTAAACAACGAGGAGTGCATCATCACCAGTAACCCTGACACCGAGTTCTGTGATTCAGGCTGCATTCAAGACGCAGAGTTGGCAAACTCAGTGGAACTGAGTTTATTCGTCGGGATGATGTCCACTGTGGTGGAGCTGGTTTTCCTGATGCTCAGTTAGAAAAACTTTCATATCAAAGGAAATATTTTGTACACGTTGGCTGACTCGTGTGTGGAGAGCTTTAACACTGCATATCAAGAAAAAACGAAAAATCTCTCTTTTACAAAGTCTCAAAGTCGTGTCAGTACTTCTTCAAGCTAGCAAAATGTACCTTCTTCAATTAGCAGCGATTTCTTCATTAGCAGATTCATTATCTTATAGTTTTTTTATACAGTGGTTGTTCTAGAGAAAACACCCAAAGTAATCTTTTTTGTAAGTAAATAATGATAGTTTCACACCTGCTTTTAGTTTTTCCGTCATCATACATAGCCTTTTATTGGCCAACTTCGACAGTTTAAATTTTTCTCCCTTGACAAGCATATTCTTCAAGTTCAAATTACATGAACCCTAAAGTACTCACTAGCTCAACCACAGAATATATATGCCCTGCTAACGAGGTGCTGTGTAATGTGCACCTTAAGTTAAAAATCAACTCTGTGGAGATGAGACTAAGTGTTTATCAGTGTGTTTAACAAACCAACACCCTTCACATGAGTACACTATTAAAATTTTTTCGTAGCATAACTGAGGAAATTCTACAGACATGCATGGAAGCAGGTACCACACTCTGCTCTTGAATGTTTTCCTTCACTTTGACTATTTCAAATAATGCTGAGTATCTTCTGCACAATACAATTTCTTGTGTTGATAAAATCAAAGACTATCACAGTAGCTCATGTGCCTTTAAAATATAAAGTCTTAACGTGCATTATATCTGCCAAATGTAGTCAGCACAACAGAACAGTACCTGCATTGTGCACATCGAGAGCAGATAATGTCTCCCTTAGGAGAATATGCACTCCTTCAGAAAGTTTCGCCAGATGACGCCAGTGCTCTTGAGGCAGCAGACCATCCACATATGGAAGAGCATAGTAAAGTAGCCAGTGCTTCCATTCTGAAGCCTTCTAATCACATCTGTCATCGATGCGACGAGGAAGACGTGTGATGCAATGCGGTGGCTGAATGCTCAAAAGGCGGTCATTAACCTTTCGCAGGCGTGAAGGAGCACCTACACAGACAAAAATGCATCATAATTTCACGGCAACCCATGAAATTAGTTGTATTTGATGCAAGTAACAGAGCAGATAGAACTGAAAAGTAGAGCCCCTGTCACAGAGCACCCACAAAATCTATTGAACTTCATCAATCATAAACTCCGTACAAGAGTTCACCATTTAGCTGTTGCCATGTCACGCACCACCTATAGTAGTCATCAGAACTATAGGTGGTGCTACTAGAGAGTTGGTGTGGATCATCTTGGATGAAAAACAACGCAAAAAGACAAGGAACACCAAAAAAAGACACGTACGTCTACCAGTTAGTCTTCGATAGCCTAGTCACATTACAGGCAGAGGTTGGATACCTAAGTTTTTGCAGATAAGTCAATAAGTCCGCCATGTGCTTCATACTCATAGGCCACTTTTATGTTATTTTGCTACCCTCTATACATAAGATGCCTTTACATTATTATTCCTCTTGCATTCTCTGCTTATTCAATTTGATTAGCAATAAAGTTTTAGTTGTGAGTCAGTGCCCTTGTTTATCGATTCTTTCCTCACCCTCGTATTTTTATACTGTTCTTTGTTCACGATGGATATACTTTTACATGCTACAAAAATGGCAGCAAGGGGCCCGTTCTGCATCACTGTGAGAGTAGAACAAGGACTAACAGCATGCAGCTTGAAATTTGACTGATTTTTATGGCGCGTAGCATTGCAAATTTCGTAAGACCTGATCCTGAAAGCCCAGTATATGCATTGTGCTTGTAAGCTCAAAATGCTCAGACTTTGTGAAGGGCCCTTAATTATTTGATGTACCGATGTCACAAACAGTGAGTAACCAAAAAAGTGCTGCAGTATTTTGTACTTCAAAAGCCATAGTGTTATTTTGCAACAAAAATACATACCAACATAATATCTCTCAGTACCATTGGATGTGTTGAACAGCATGTCAGTAATTTGCCCGGTCACTCCAAGTAACACACAATGCATGTAATCCACACTGATTCCATTCACCAGATTGAAGCCTACAAAGGCAAAAAAAATATGTTAATATTCACTATCTCTTTTTGATGGCTGGTCTTGGAAAGGGGCGCAAGGCAGCAAATATCTTGTCTAAGTGGAAAGCTAAGCAAGAAACTAGCACTAAATCAATAACAAAAAACAAAAAAGGAAAGACAAACAGGTCATGTCAAACTATTTTCTCCATTTTTAGCAACCTTGCAGAACCATTGTAATGTTCCAGTGATTGTTTCAAAGAAATAAAATATATTCTGCAACCTTGCTAGCCACAACCATGATATTATAAGGCATTCTATAGTGTAAACTCTATGTTTGACAACGTGAGAGTCTGTAATGTTTTTTTTTTCTACCACATACAAATTAAGCTTTTCTACGTGGTTTGTACCACTTAAAGAAGAACGGCTTGGCTCGACCATACTGAAAGAAGTGTAATCAAGGTACCCTGATTCCTTTTGCCGGGCTGTGTTTGGCTTTGGCATATGGTTTCATAAAAGATTTAAAACTTTCTGAGCACACACATATCATTTGAAAAATGACTTACTTCTGAAAACGAGAATTACAAATGGCACCTTCTGGTGGCTGTATGAGTGCATGTACTTGCAAAAGCTGCACATAGAAATAAAAATAGATAAGAGACACTCGCTCTTCAAAGCACCGTAGGATCTAGAGAGTGCAGATTAATTTCTATTCTCCTATGAATGCGGCCTTGACAGCATACAGCAGTGCATTTTCTTCTAATCATTATAATTGGATTATAACCACATCTCGACGTATCGGCAACGAATGCTGACAAAGAAAAAGAAAGCAAGTTTTGTTTCATGTTTCTGCTCGTCACTTAACTTTTTAGGGGCATTTTTGTAGCACAGAGAAGTCAATCTTTTGCGTAATAAAAAATGTTTCTGCAGGTGTTTTACAATAAAGTGCCTTTTCTCGTTACTTTAGTTATCTTGACATACATTGATACGCCCATAGCAAAGGCTCGTAGGATGTTTTATTTTATTCGCAGAAATTTCAAACAGGCGACGCGCAATATTAGGAAAACCTTATATCATTTGCAGGTCTGGTCTATACTTGATTACGCATGCATGGTATGGAACCCCCCCATGACAACCTCATAAATAAAATTGAAAAACTTCAGAACCAAGTGGCAAGGTTTGTTTTAAATAATTAGAGCCCCTACACCACGTAGAAAAGCAAAAGGAGATCTAACAAAAGGAGGTCAATGAAGGCCCCTTTGCGATGGGATATGCTACATGTACGTAAAAATAAACAACGACTTAAACTGCCGCACCAGACAAATCCCTCTAACACAAAAAACTATCACCATACCTACCTTGTTACACCCCCCTACACATCTACTCACTTTGATAAGAGCAAAAATATTTCTAGCAAAAGGAGATCTAACTTTTTTTCAGTTCAGTCTTCGCAAAAACAATCAGACAGTCGAACAGCTTAACTGACGACAAAGTAGGAACCAGGCGACGTCTTTCGCGGTGGCGGCTGGTAGCGCAGATGTTTCTGCGTACCGCGTGAGGTAGTCGATGGCGACTATTATCCAGCGGTTGCCGTCATAGTGGTCGGGAGTGGACCGAAGAGATCGACTCCGACGCTGTCGAATGGTCGGGCAGGGCAGGACAATGGCTGTAAAGGACCAGCGGTGCTGTGAGTAGAAGCCTTGCGACGTTGGCATGCAGGGCACGACTGAACGTACCGGCGAACGTATCGATACATGCCTCGCCAGTAGTACCTCAGGCGAAGACGTGAGTACGTCTTGAACGAGCCAGCGCCACCGCACTGAGGGTCGTCGTGGAAGGCACTGCAAAAGTCCGCGCGCAAATAACGGGGGATCACGAGGAGCCACCTGCGGCCTTCGGTCAGGTAATTGCGACGATACATCAAACCTTCACGAAGTGCGAAGTGTTGGACTTGACGACGTAGGGTGCTTGAGGCGGAGTTTGGGGCCCTTTGAGACAAAATGTCAAGCAGAGAAGCAATCCAGGGATCCTTGCGCTGTTCTTCCGGCATGCCGGTGATGGCCGGGATGATGAATAACAAGTGGAAGCTGGTGAACCGGCAGTGTAGGAAGGCAGTGGCGATCGAAATATGGCGTCAGCGTCCGAGTGTTTTCGTCCAGAGCGATAAATAACACGTATATCGTACTCCTGTAATCGTAAAGCCCAGCGAGCCAGGCGTCCAGTAGGGTCTTTCAAGGACGACAGCCAGCAAAGCGCGTGGTGGTCGGTAACAACATCTAACAGACGCTCATAGAATTAGGTGCAAAATTTACCGATTGCCCAAACAATTGCCAAACACTCCTTTTCTGTGACGGAGTAATTTTACTCCGCCTTTGTGAGGGTACGACTGGCATATGCTACAACGTACTCGTCAAAGTCTGGTATTCGCTGGGCGAGTACCGCGCCAAGGTTGACACCGCTAGCATCCGTGTGTATTTCTGTAGGCGCGTTGGGCTCATAGTGGCGCAGAATTGGAGGAGACGTGGGAAGTAGGTGAAGCTTCGTAAATGACTCATCGCAATCGGCACTCCAAGCTGAGAGGTCGTTGCTGCCGGCGAGAAGCTGTGTCAAGGGGGATATAATGGAGGCGAAATTGGGGATGAAGCGCCGAAAATATGAACACAGCCAAATAAAGCTTCGGAGATCTCTTTAGAGTTCTGGCCTTGGGATATTCGGCAACCGCTCGAAGCTTGGCAGGATCTGGCGAAATTCTTTCTTTGGGAACGACGTGGCCTAGGATGGTATGCTGACAGGCGCAAAAATGACATTTCTTCAGGTTTAACTGCAAGCCGGCGTTAGTGAGGCACTCGAGAACTTGTTCAAGGCGAGCGATATGAGAGGGGAAATTCGCATAAAAAACCACTATGTCATCTAAGTAGCCTAGACAGATCTGCCATTTGAG
Source organism: Rhipicephalus annulatus (assembly GCA_013436015.1). Lineage (NCBI taxonomy): Eukaryota > Metazoa > Arthropoda > Arachnida > Ixodida > Ixodidae > Rhipicephalus > Rhipicephalus annulatus. Next base: position 97,910 of record WOVY01000213.1, on the reverse strand, counting down.
GCTTCTGAGAATGGTGTCCATCATCTCATCCTTTCGAAGGTAGCAGGCGCGTTGCAAAGGCCGAAAGGCATTACGTTAAATTCGCATAATCCGTCAGGCGTGACGAACGCTGTTTTCGTAAGCTCGGCTTCAGCCATGAGCACTTGCCAGTAGCCTGAGCGTAAACCCAGTGATGACAAATATTCGGCTCCTTGAAGGCAGTCCAGCGCGTCGTCGATGCGGGGTAGGGGATAAACATCCTTTCGCGTAATCTTGTTTAGGCGGTGGTAGTCAACGCAAAATCTTATTGAACCGTTTTTTTTTCGCACCAGCACGACAGGAGAGGCCCAAGGACTGTTTGATTCCTGAATCACGCCACGTTTCAGCATGTCATCGACGTTGTGGGTAATAACGCGGCGTTCGGCCTGCGATACCCGGAAGGGTCGCTGTCGCAGGGGAGCATGATGATCGGTGTCAATACGATGAGTTACTACAGACGTGCGCCCCAATAATGGCTGGCCAACGTCGAAAGAGGCACGAAAGTGTTGAAGCAGTTGAACAACCTTTGTGCGCTGGACTGGCGTAAGCGTGTTATCGATGCTACGCAGGAGGATGTCTTGGACAGGGGAGGTTGTAGCCACGTTGCATCGCACATTGCATCCGAAAAGAAGATGGCCTCAAAACTGTCTAGATGTCCAACACATTCGCCGCGTAACAGAGTTGTCGAGCAATGAAAGGGATTGCACGCGTAGACCACACCGGCACCATGCACAAGGGTAACGACGGCAAATGGGAGTATGAGGTTCCGTCGGTGTGCACAGTCTTCAGACGATGCCGATGTGCACCATATATATATATATATATATGGGCTATATCAAGTATCACGCTGGCTTTGATAGTGTGGAAAGAAGCGTAATTCACACAACGAACGTTTCAGCACATTTTAATCCGACGTTTCAGCCGTGGAACCGACCTTTGTCTGGGAATACAGAGTATAGAATTCACGTATTTATATGTGTCAATGATCGAGGCCCCCCAAAAACACGTCCCCTAGTTTAACGAACAAGGCTATTCTGTATCAGCACAAAAACGGTTTTCAGTTATGAAAACTATATACACAGCACTGTGCGATATTACCCTGTGTGAGTCATTGGCTAGTGATACGGCTTTACTGGATACCCGTGTAAATCACGGCACTCCAAATCGCATAGTTTTCTTACAAAAAAAGTTGGTATGTAAAATATCCGCGTTGCAGATGAGAAGCAATAACAATATACATATAATCAGATTGTTTAAATGCGAAGTATTTCTTAGCGAACATCAGCGATTTTGAGCGTATCTATCTATCTATCTATCTATCCATCTATCTATCTATCTATCTATCCGCCTACGACTTTTAGCTCTCCTGGCCATTTCGATAATTGTATCGATACCCAACTTAGCAAGGCATAACATGACTGTATGAAGAACAGATCTGACTACTCATTACATGAAAATCATGACAAGTATGTTGTGAATGTCATGATTTACATTTGGTGGTCCTGCAGCTTGTGGTAGTTTCTTTCCCATGGAATGTTGCAAAACTGGTATGGTATGGCATGATTGCATGGCGAACATAAGTGACAGATTCTAACATGAAAATCATGACATGCGTGTCATGTCACAGCATGACTACATACTACGCTCATGATGCGCTCGCGGCCATTTCGCTGGCGTCACATATACCAAATTTGGTATTGCGGTACGTGAATGGTTGACGAAGGTGTGTGACTGGTGCAAACATGATAATAATGAAATGCGTATCATGTAACAACATGACTACATCCCATGTTTATGATGCACTGGTGGCCGTTTCGCTAGCTTCACTTATACCCAATTCGGTATTACGGGATGTGAATTGATGACGAAAATATGACGCTGGTGCAAACATGACAATCACGACATGCATGTCATGTAACAACATGACTACATGCCACACTCATGATGCGCTTGCGGCCGTTTCGCTAGCTTCACATGTACTAAACTCGGTATTGTGTGACGCAAATGGACGACCTAGGTGAATGACACATCCAAACATGATAATCACGACATGCGTGTCATGTACCAACATGACTACATGCCACACTCATGATGAGCTCGTGACCGTTTCGCTAGCTTCACATATGCCAAATTTGGTATTACGTGACGTCAATAGATGACGAACGTATGCGACTGGTGCAAACATGATAATGACGAGATGCGTCTCATGCGAGAACATGACTACGTGCCACAGTCAAGGCGCCAAGACATTTCGACATGACGCGGTGCGCGTGCTCGCCGGCGTTTATTTTGTCACGTCACGACGGCGTTGCCACGCCAGGCACTGTTCCTGTCATATACTCGCAGGCGCGTGCTGCGCTGCGTTGCTTTGACGCATGCGCGTTTCAGGGCGTCCGGCGTCCCTCCGTCACGAAAAGAGGAAGATGCAGTGTTGTTTGAGTAACACATCGGCGTGAATTTCACGCCGGTTGCCGTCGGGCCGCGCCGACGGATGCTGGTTGCGTCGGTCGCAGCTGGCGTCAAACTTTAGAGTGCTCGTGTTTTGTTAACGTATCGTTGCTGTGCCCAGCGTGCGCGTGCGTCAACGCAGCATTAAAGTATATTGCGCCCTTTATGATGCGTTCACGGCCGTTTTGCTAGCTCCACATATAGACCCATTCCATGTTTGTAAACTCTAGGCCAATGTCGACATTCGACGTCCGCGCGACCTGATGTCGTATAGCGACGTCCACACGTAATTTTCGCCATAAGCGCTGAGGGTTGCGATGTGCGCCAACAAACAAAACTAAGTTGTGAGACGCGACCCTAACTAACCACGACGCAGCTCGTCGTCATACCGTCTTTTTTTTCTCATTGCTTGACTGAGAACACAACATGCACCATTGAAAACCCAGCAGAAACTGCGGTCGGCAGAGCGCCTTTTGCTTACCAGAACAGCGCCACCGCATTTTCGTGACGTACGTCCGGTGAAATTTGCCTATACCGAATTTGGTGTTACGTGACGTCAATGGAAGATGAAATATATGACTGGCGCAAACACGATAATCCTGACCCGCGTGTCATGTAAGAAGATGACAACATACCACGCTCATAGCGTGCTCGCGGCCCTTTGGCTAGCTCCACATATACTAAATTTGGTATCACGTTACGTGAATAGATGACAAAGGTGAACGACACATCCAAACATGATAATCATGACATGGAACTCATGTACGGCGTCATTTATCTCCACCTCGTAACGTTGTTAGATTTTAAAGTGTCATATCAAACTTTTTTATTCGTGCTTCGCATATCATCGATTTCCACTGCACGTGGGATCTGCCCATTTTTTTATTTGTATACATTCTCACCAGAGCGCACTCTCAAAAGAAAAGTTTCATTGTCAAAATACTCGGCTGTAGTAAAGAAGCAGGCTGGCGTACTCTTGTACTGTTGACAAAGATAACTTACGTAGAAGGAAGACACGTCAATTTGCCTGCTGTCTTCAGTGATACCATCTGCTAAAGTATTAAACTCGATTATCAGGTCTCATTTCCGGAGTTCGCGATCATGACTTGAGCGGAAAGCAGATTCAAGAATGGTTGCTTTCATTTGGTCGAAAGAGTGACTTGGCTTGCGAATATGTTGTGATAGCGGTAGATGAGGGAAAACATTTACATGGGATTTGTGGTTAATAAAGCGTATCCTGAAAGAAATTTTTGAATGACCAATATACTGTCTCCAACAGGCACTACATTCCAACGTGTTCACGGTATTATAAGTGTCGCAGTCAAGTCTGCACGAATCTTTAATCTGAAGACCGAAGACGTGCTAGCGACGTTTTGCGTAGTTTGCATGTGCACACATACTTAGCACCACGGTTTGTTACAAGGTGCGCAGCCACGTATTTTACAGCAACCAATCTTAGATGACGTTAGCATGTCCTGCAGGTACCCTATGTATATGTATATATATATATATATATATATATATATATATATATATATATATATATATATATATATATATATATATATATATATATGTAAAGTACCTAATAATGCTCGCAATATATATATATTGCCACGCCCCGCCGCGGTGGTCTAGTGGCTAAGGTACTCGGCTGCTGACCCGCAGGTCGCGGGTTCGATTCCCGGCTGTGGCGGCTGCATTTCCGATGGAGGCGAAAATGTTGTAGGCCCGTGTACTCAGATTTGGGTGCACGTTAAAGAACCCCAGGTGGTCAAAATTTCCGGAGCCCTCCCCTACGGCGTCTCTCATAATCAAATGGTGGTTTTGGGACGTTAAACCCTACAAATCAATCAATATATATTGCCACGCTCTTTTGGTGGCAGAAGACGAGAGCGAAGAAGTGAATGGCAGCTGTGGCTGAGTAAACAGTCCCCTACTTCGAGTTCCTGCCTATCGTTTCCTCTCGCGACAGACTGGTGGACGTGCTGAGTACTGTACTGCAACGTCTTATGCCTGCTGGTCCTGAACCAAAAGCAACCTCCGCCAGTGCACCAGGGTCTGCTGATATCTATCGAAGCAGCCGCCGCCTTCAAGGACTACCACCACAGTACGGCCCCTTGGCAAGTTCCGTGAGGACAATGTTTGCCACATCCGCAACCCAAACCGAGCATAACCCACTCGCTAGCGTACCCTGTGTCATCAACACGCCTCGCACACCCAACCCATTCCATGGTGATGCCGGTGAGGATGTCGAAGACTGGCTTGACCATTTCGACCCGGTCGCTGCCATCAACGACTGGGACAATCGCCGTAAGTTGAAGAACGTGTATATCTCCCTCTTAGACGCGGCAAGAGTGTGGTATAAGAACCACGAAACCTCATTGACAAGTTGGCGGGAATTCCATCGGCAGCTTCGTGAGGCGTTCAGCAACCCCGAACGGAAAGAGAGAGCGGAGCAGGCACTTTCTTCGCGGTTTCAAATGCCGAACGAGAGCGTCGCCATGTTCGTCGAAGAAATGTCGCGATTGTTTCGACGGGCTGACCCCAACATGTCAGAAGACAAGAAAGTGCGCCTGCTAATGCGAGGCGTAAAGGAGCAACTTTTCGTGGGCCTTGTGCGCAACCCTCCTACGACAGCGTCCGAGTTCATACGTGAGGCCACAATTATGGAGCGCATGCTTCGGCAGCGGGTGTCGCAATATGAGCGTCAGACGGCCATGTCCGCTGCGTGCTCGCTTGTCCCAGGAGGTGATAACAGGAAGGTCCTCACAGAACTCATACGGCAAGTTGTACGCGAAGAACTTCGGAAATTTCATGCAGCGTCTCCTCCCAGTAGTGCTGCTCTTACGGACGTCGTTCGTAACGAAATCAGGCAGTTCGTTCACTCCTCACCACCATCGCAAGTCGAAGCTCCCATGCTTTCCTACGCGGATGCCCTACGCGTCTCTACGCCGTCGACGGCACATTTCGCTCATCCACCAGCTGGGAATCCCAGACGCTTTCCAAGTCCAGCCCATCGCCTGCCTTCTCAGGCCGATTCTCGTCCTGGCCCGCGGAAGTCCACCATCTGGCGTGCACCCGACAATCGTCCTTTGTGCTACCATTGTGGTGAAGTTGGACACATGTACCGCGACTGTTACTACCGACGAATAGGCCTACGCGGATTCCACCCAGATGCACGTTGCCCACGCTATGGTGAACGCCCACAAGAAATTGCGGATTACTTGGAAGGTAGTCAACACGCTCCTGTCCCGCCGCGACGACAGTCACGGTCACCATCACCCCGTCCGTCCACATCAACGCACCGCGCCCGACCCACCTTTGGGTCCCCTGGTGTCAGTGGCGCAAGCCCACGCCGGGGAAACTGAAAACGGCGACCTCCGGAGGTGCGGCCGCTGTCACGCGAACCGACAAATACCCTCCGCCGCTGCCTTACGACGTGCCGTTAAAGCCTGTTTGTGAAACCGCCAACAGAACGTCCGCTGCCATTACCATTTCCGTCGACTGTTATCCGGTGACTGCGCTTGTCGACACGGGAGCTGATTACTCGGTTATGAGTGCTTCATTGGCCACCCGTCTACACAAGGTGCTGACAACGTGGGACGGCCCTCAACTAATCGCCGCTGGAGGACACCTCGTACCCCCTATGGGAAGGTGCACCGCCAGGCTTGAGATTTGTGCGTCGGCTTTTGTAGCATCATTCCTTGTACTGCCCAATTGTTCTCGGCCGGTCATTTTGGGCATGGATTTTCTGCAAGAGTATGGAGCGATAATTATTCTGCGCGATTTGTTCGTCAGTTTTGTTAACTGTGTTTCTCCAGATTCCGACATCGAGAACAAACATCGTGGCGTGGCCTTACGCGTAGTCGATGATTGCGTCACGTTGCCATATCACAGTAGTATCTTCGTGCTTGTTGAGTGTAAACAGAAGCAGTCGATTACGGGCATCGCCGAAAGTAACCTGACGTTATTGCTTGATCGGGAAGTGGCCATTGCTCGAAGTCTCGTTCAACTCCAAAATGGCCAGACAACGGTTTCAGTTACGAACTTCGGTGGCGAACACAGGCATTTTGCGAAACGCACAGCCATAGCTTACTTAGAGGCATTGGATGATTTGGACGCTTTCCCTTTGATTACGACAATCTCGACTGAGAACAGCTGCGATACTGACGTGACTAGTCGCCTCAACGTCAATCGCCAGTTAGAAGAACCTAAGAGGGCAAAGCTCCTCAGTCTCCTCTCATCCTTTAGTGACTGTCTTGCCACTACTTCGAAAGTCCGACAGACTCCTCTAGTGACGCACAGAATTATCACTGAGACCAACGTGCAACCCGTGCGCCAACATGCTTACCACGTGTCGCAGAAGGAGCAAGATGCTATCCGTCATCAAGTGAAACAAATGCTCGACGACGACGTAATTCAACCATCGACTAGTCCTTGGGCGTCACCAGTTGTTCTGGTTAAAAAGAAAGATGGTTCATTACGATTCTGCGTCCACTACCGCAAACTGAACAAGGTAATGAAAAAAGACGCATATCCTCTTCCTCGTATTGATGACTCCTTGGATCGCCTGCGACACGCCCGTTACTTCTCTTCCATGGATCTCCGTAGCGGATATTGGCAGATTGAAGTAGATGAACGGGACCGAGAAAAACCAGCGTTTATTACACCGGACGGTCTCTATGAATTTAAAGTTCTCCCTTTTGGCCTGTGCTGTGCTCAAGCAACGTTCCAACGAATGATGGACTGTGCTCCAGCCACGTTCCAACGAATGATAGACACAGTTTTATGTGGCTTCAAGTGGTATTCCTGTTTAGTGTATTTAGACGACGTAGTCGTTTTTCTACGACTTTCGAACAGCACATTGAGCGACTTGAGGCGGTTCTTCTGGCTATTCGCACTGCCGGCCTCTCTCTGAAACCAGAAAAGTGTCATTTTGGATATGAGGAACTGAAATTTCTTGGCCACATTGTCAGCAGCAGTGGTGTTCACCCCGATCCTGACAAGGCTATGGCAGTTGCTTTGTTCCCGATACCGAAAACAAAGCATGATGTACGCCGCTTTCTGGGACTTTGTGCTTATTACCACCGCTTAGTGCCAAACTTTTCGAAAATCGCCGACCCTCTACAACAACTCGTCAAGGATGACGTCGCCTTCGTCTGGGGTCCCAAACAATCCAGCGCTTTCCGCGACCTTCAACAACGCCTACAAACGCCACCGATCCTAGGTCACTTCGACACCGAAGCAGACACAGAAGTCCGCACTGACGCGAGCAACCTTGGCCTCGGAGCTATTCTCGTGCAATATCAAGATAGCGTGGAACGCGACATCGCCTACGCTAGCCGCACGTTGTCATCTGCGGAGAACTACTCGACGACTGAAAAAGAATGTCTGGCGGTTGTATGGGCCATAACGAAATTCAGGCCCTACTTGTACGGACGCCCCTTCCGAATCGTAAGTGACCACCACTCTCTGCTGGCTAGCGAATCTGAAAGATCCTTCAGGCCGTTTCGCAAGATGGAGCCTTCGGTTACAAGAGTTTGATATAACGATGGTTTACAAGTCTGGCCAGAAACACACCGACGCTGACTGTCTTTCCCGCGCACCCGTCGAGGTCGCTGAAGAATACAATGATGAAGACTTCAGCTGCCTTGCTATTCTACATCCTTAAACGTGGCTGAGCAGCAACGCGAAGACTTAGAATTGCAACCACTGATCGAATACCTTGAGGGACGTCGCCCACTACCTCTCCATCAGTTCGCGCGTGATTTGTCATCTTTCTGTTTACGCCAAGGCATCTTTTACAAGCGCAACTTTCATTCAACGAAAACTGTTTACCTCCTCGTCGTTCCTGCTGCTCTCCGCGATGATGTTTTGCGTGCTAGTCACGACGAGCCATCGTCAGGGCATCTTGGCTTCGCGCGTACGCTGGCGCGGATCAAGGACAAATACTACTGGCAGAAACTTACGAAAACCGTCCGGCAGTACGTCAAGACATGCACAGCCTGTCAGCGCCGCAAAACTCCAACGACAAAACCAGCCGGTCTGCTTCAGCCTTTGCGACCCCCTCACGAACCTTTTGAAAAGTTCGGGATGGATTTACTCGGCCCATTTCCGAAGTCTACGGCTCGTAACCGGTGGATTGTGGTTGCCACCGATTACTTGACCAGATACTGCAAAACACAAGCCGCCCAGCGAGCAACTGCTTCCGAGGTGGCTGACTTTTTTATCAAGAACATCGTTCTCCGCCACGGTGCTCCTGCTGTCGTCATCACAGATCGTGGTACTGCTTTTACGGCACAGTTCCTCCGACAGATCCTGTTGCTGAGCGGCACGACGCACCGAACAGCAACTGCGTACCACCCACAGACTAACGAGTTAACCGAACGTCTTAACAAAACGATTGCAGATATGCTTTCGATGTATGTCGCAAAGGATCAGAAGAATTGGGATGAAATCCTCCCGTATATAAATAACATTTCCCTACAATACGCCTTTGCAGGAAACCACCGGCTTTGCGCCTTTTCGTCTGGTTTACGCCCGCGACGTCCCCACAATGCTTGACACCATGCTACAACCAACTCTGCCGGACACGATTACCCCGGACGCAGATGTATTTGTTCAGCGTGCCGAAGACGCCCGGCAGCTGGCGCGCTTTCGCATTTTATCGCGGCAAAATCAAGATGCTCGCCGGTACAACACCCACCACAGAGCAGTAATATAGGAACCCGGTGACCTAGTCTGGGTTTGGACTCCTATACGTCAACGTGGACGCTCAGAAAAATTGTTATGTCGGTACTTCGGACCCTACCGAGTTCTTCATCACCTCGGCGATGTGAACTACGAAGTTGTCCCAGCAGACACGTCGCACCGTTCTCGCTGACCCCGCTCCTCGGATGTGGTTCACGTCTTCAGGATGAAGCCGTACTATTCTCGTTGACTGCAAGACAAGAACTTTGTGATGTGGCAATATCCTTCAAGGCAATTGCACATTACTTTCTTGCCTCTTTATTTTTCATCTTGTCCTTTTTCTTTTCAATGGACACAGACATTTCTTACTACCTTTCGTTGTTTTTCGGAGCCATGGCATTCATTCGATGCTTCTTCTTCTTTTTTTTCTTTGGGGAGAGGGTAATGCCACGCTCTTTTGGTGGCAGAAGACGAGAGCGAAGAAGTGAATGGCAGCTGTGGCTGAGTAAACAGTCCTCTACCTACTTCGTGTTCCTGCCTATCGTTTCCTCTCGCGACAATATATATATATATATATATATATATATATATTGTGAGCATTATTTATGCGTCCTACTGTACATACTCATCATCACCACTCCAGTTTAGGTTGTGGGGCACATACTCGAGACAATAAAGAAGAGTCTTGCGGTACTGGTCGCGGTTTTACAAGCGGTCGAGAGTGCTGTCCGATTCCTGCGTCCTCTCGGACATCGCCAGCGTCTCTTAGAACACATCCCTGGAGCTCCGTTCAGGCCACCGCCTAAACTACCTTGGTTCGGTAATGTCGCAAGCCGACCAGCCCATCACGCCAGCTTCGCCACCGCTCCCACTGCCAAGAAACCCTTCTCACATTGTCACCAGCCCTCAAAAGCATCCTCCGCTGTTCGCGGGGTTTTCGGGTGAGGACGTTGAAGACTGGCTCAAGAAGTATGACCGCGTGAGTTCCATCAACAACTGGGATGAGCCTGCGAAACTCACTCACGTTGCATTCTACTTAAGCAGCGTTGCAAAGACGTGGTTTTTCGACCACGCCACAGATTTTCCGACATGGCCCGCCTTTGCACGCCAGCTCCGCCAGATTTTCGCCAACCCGTCAGTGCGTTCGGATATCGCCAAGAAGAGGCTTGGTGCACGTGTTCATCACCCCGGCAAGTCTTACACTTCTTACATTGAAGATGTTCTCGCCCTTTGCCACCACATCGACAACTATGTGGCGGAAAACGACCGTGTGCGCCACCTGCTAAAAGGCATTGCGACTGTCGCTTTTAATGTGCTTGGGGTGCAGAGTCCCCAGACCGAAGCCGATGTTCTAGCTACCTGTCAGTGCCTCGAGGAGCTTCAAACCACTCGGGTGCAACCTGATATGCCTGATCTGAGCTCAAGTCGTGACAAAACAGAGCTGCGCGCATTGATCCGCTCTATCATCCACGAGGAACTCTATGCACAGGCTTCACCTCGTCACCTTTATACTTAAACGACGCCACCTGCTACTAGTTTATGCGACGTCGTAAGGAAGGAACTGGCCTTGATCAATGGCACATCTCTTCCAAGCTCACATCCCGTGCCCATTCCTAGTTATGCTCACGTTTCTTCAACGACACCTGCGCCCAACCAAAGCCTGGCCTCGATGACCGCCACACCTGTTCTGAGTTCATATCGTGTGGCCATGCCAACTTATGCTCAGGTTGCTGCAAAAACACCTGCACCCCAGCAAGGCCCAATGCAGCTACCAGCACCGGAGTGCATGGTTCGCTCAACTCACTCGCACCGCGACCATCTTCCCAGCCTTACAACGCCTGCCGCATTACGCGACCGACTTGCTTCTATAGCGGCATCCGTGGTCATATTTCAAGGTTTTGCCGACACCGTCAACAAGACAAAATACAAAGCTACGATGAATTTGAACGGTACGACTTCTACCCCACTGGACCACCCTGACGCCTACTCTATCAGAACAGCACACGTCGGTCGCCGTCTCCGCAGGACTTTGGCTCAGTTGGCAGTTCCCGTTTCTCACGTCGTCGCTCACCTTCACCGATGCGGCGTTCTTCCTCTCCCCATCGACCTTCTATTTCGATTCCTGACCACCCACTGTAAAACTAAACAGTGCAGCTTCGAGAGGGAAAACTCCATTTTTCGAACTGCGTCAAACTCCTCCGGATCACCCATCAAATGTTTTATTGGTGTATGTTGAAGGTATACAGACAGAGGCACTGGTAGACACAGGCGCATCACTTTCTGTAATTCGTGCAGACTTCTGTGCCCACTTGAAAAAGTTAGGACGCCATAAAATGGCGCTCCCCTTAGTTGATTGATTGATTGATTGATTTGTGGGGTTTGACGTCCCAAAACCACCATATGATTATTAGAGACGCCGCAGAGGAGGGCTCCAGAAATTTCGACCACCTGGGGTTCTTTAACGTGCACCCAAATCTGAGTACATGGGCCTACTACATTTCCGCTTCCATTGGAAATGCAGCCACCGCTGCCGGGATTCGAACCCGCGATCTGCGGGTCAGCAGCTGAGTACCTTATCCACTAGACTACCACGGCGGGGCACTCCCCTTCGTTGCACAGATGGAGTGCCTATTCAGCCTTCAAGTGTTTGTACAGTCCGCGTGTTCATAGATGGCATCCTTCACCACATTCAGTCTCTCGTACTTCCTTTGTGCACTCACACAGTTATTTTAGGATGGGAATTCCTTTCTTCGGCATCAGCTTTCATATCGTGTCGTCAGCGAGTATTTCATATGTCAGCTACTTAGAGTTCATTTGATGCCGATCCATACAACTTCTGTTTTGTTGCTGTTGCTGATTGTTTCATTTCGCCAGGAGATGAACGGATTCTCACGATCACTTCGGATACTATAGCTCACGGTGACGTGCTCATAGCTCCATCGTTTCGCTTCAAGCCTGCGGAGCTTACTATTGCACTCGGCCTTGTGCGGTTTAACGACGGTAAGGCATTGGTCACCGCCTTGAACACAACTTCTTCGCCAGTGATGCTGCCCCAGGGCACTGCTGTGAGCTGCTTCGCTGAAAGCGAGCCTTTTTCGCTGGTTCCCCTTCACCGCCTTTGTCTGCTACAACTGATACAAAGGCTACCCCTGTTGCTTTAAATGCTATCATAAGTCCTCACCTCTCTGCCGAGCAAAAGAGAGACCCCTTAAACATTCTCGAAAAGCATAGCCTTTTATTTGATGTACATTCCAAAATTCTGGGCCGCACCTCTGTTGCAGAGTACATCATCGAAACCGAAGGCAGCTTCATTGTGCGCCGCCACCCATACCGTCTGTCTTCGGCGGAATGGCAAACAATTGAGGAAAACATCACCGACATGCTCAAACGGGATATTAGTCGACCTTCATCTAGCTCTTGCTCGTCTCCTGTGGTGTTGGTCCGGAAAAAGGATGGCTCTATCGGCTTTTGTGTTTGATTACAGAGCACTCAATAAGATAACGAAAAAAGATTATTATCCGTTGCCACGCATAGATGATGCCCTGGACTCCCTACAAGGCGCAGAATATTTCTCCAGCCTCGACCTCCGATCCGGGTATTGGCAAATACCCATGCGCGAAACAGACAAGGAAAAAACAGCGTTTGCAACGCCTGACGGGCTTTACGAGTTTAATGTCATGCCTTTTGGCTTATGCAAGGCTCCAGCAACATTCGAGCGCATGATAGATACTGTCTTACGTGGTCTCAAATGGAAAACCTGCTCATGTTATTTGGACGACATCATAATTTATTCTACTTCGCCTCAGCACCTTAAGCGTTTGGACGAAGTTCTTACGTGAATTTCGAATGCTGGCCTTTGGCTCAATACAAAAAGTGCCACTTCGCCAGCAGGAACACCAAAGTATTGGGTCACCTTGTCAGGAAAGATGGCATTCGACCCGACCGTGACAAGGTTGCTGCCGTAATTAGTTTTCCACGTCCGGGCAATCAAAAACAATTGCGAAGTGTTGTGGGTCTGGCGTCTTACTTCCGCCGCTTCATCAATCACTTTGCTGCCATTGCGGGGCCGTTACACAAGCTTCTGAAGTCAGGAACGGTCTTCACTTCGAATGACGAGTGCGAGTGTGCTTTCCAAGCCCTTAAGCGTACTTTGACATTAGACCCCGTCCTACGTCCTTTCGATGAGGGTGCACCCACTTTCCTGCACACAGATGCCAGCGGCCACGGAACCGGTGCTGTCCTCCTCCAGCGCGACGACACTTCGCGTGAGCGAGTAGTTGCGTATGCCAGCCGCGCACTAACACCCGCAGAGCAGAACTACTCGATAACAGAGCAGGAATGTCTTTGTGATAATATGGGCAGAAGAGTGAAGACGACAAAGAAGAGCGCACGGGATCGAGAAGCGCGTGACAGTGTTTGAAGCAGCGAAGCGGGCAAGGACAGACGATTCTTGGCTGGACGACCGGTCCTGGGAACTAGGAGACGTCCTCTAGGCGCTGTACTGTCCTGGACTCCGGCTGGGTGACTAGCCCAGGGACCTGGCGAGGTTCCGCTGATCCGGCTGCCGTCCCAAGTGATTACGAGTTCCCGTTTGCTGTAAGCCGCTGGTCCTGCTGCCGTTCCGGGTGGCTGGCACTGGGACGTCCCCTCAAACACGGACTGAACCCCGGTCCTTTCAAGATTTTTTCGCTCGTTTCTTAAACCCACAAAAAAAGGAAAAGAAAACCTTCGGTGTAACGAATGGGCATTCCGGAGTGGAGTACCGGAAGGATTATTTCTACTGTTCTCGCCCCCCCCCGCGCAAACACGAAGACCAGGCGGCGCCTTGTCGTCTACAGACAGTGTGACAGTGTACGGTGGAGGTAATCTGCGCGCACCCTTCAGATTTGTGGCATGGGAGAGCAGCGGAGCACCTTTTGTTGGTTCGGGGAATGCGACCCTGCCGCAGCGCCTGTGCCGGGTCTGGTCTGGTTTCTGTCAGCCTCCGTGGCTCCAGGACTCATTACTGCGTTCTGCGCGGATGGCCACCCGCGGCGTTGATTGACGAAGAAGCGGCGGCTACGGAGAATTTCGCGGGAGACACCGAGCTGCATGGAAACGTTGAGACTTGGTCTGGACATCGGCTCATCAAATACCGGAAGCATCGGGACCATTGTTCGCCCGTAATTAAAGTGTCTTCGGACGGCTCGCCCATCTCTCTCCCTCAGGCTTGAGTTTGAACATTGTTACTTGCTCGGGTTTGCTTGGGAGAGGATTTTCCACTAGTGCGGGCCGTGGGGGCGGCCGTCGAAGATGATACCCTCCGACTGACAAGAAAATATGCCGCGGCGATAGTGGCAATTGCTTTGGTGCCCCGGTAGGGCGGAGTCGGGTCCTACAAAAAGGGACTACGAGACGATACGAGAGGGTCAGAGAGACGATGCGATGAGCTCGCGATGGTAGAAAAGCTAAGATGGAAATCACTGAGAGGCACGACGTGGGCGACGATGACGAAGACGATGAAGACGCTGACGAATTGGACAGATCAGACCTCGACGCCAAGAACCAACCTTCGGCCCCGATTCGAGCAGCCAACTCAGAGGCCCCGACTACATGAACATTCTGTGAGACGAACTTCACCTCCCTTACTTAAACGAGCTTTGCGGGAAACGATGCGGCATATTGAGACATTGAGCGGTTTCAATAATTGATAACTTCTTCATTTGTGTCGTCGTGTGCTTTTTTATATGCATACCCTTGTATCGTTACAGTTTCTTTATGTGCCTGCCTTGTGTCGAACGTCGCGAGTGCCTATATCATTTGTTATAATTTTGTGTAGTGGTTGATGTACGCGGGTTGCAGTTAGTAATAAATTAAATGAATCAGTAAATAGGAACAAGTCGAAGCATCTCTTACTTCCCGGCCCCCTGCACGAATCCCTGTATGTGGAAAGTGATTGAGACACGTAGCCAAGAGGGAACCGGATAGAAAAAGGATCGAGTGTTCTTCCCTCTCTTTGGCGATCGGTGGCGTAGCGTGGACGTCTCAGCACGACTCAGCTGTTCTACTGGGACGAACGCGGCGGCTGAGAGCTGTTGCTCAAGGACGGAGCTTCCGAGCGACCGCTACCCTCCTGCTGCTACTGCGGCAGAACGCCATAAGATGGCGTAAGCCAACTCACGTTGAAGACGCCAACGAGACAGACAGAACGTCACCTCGAGCGATTAGTGTCCAAGTCCAAGCAAAAAACGGCGAGACACTTTTAATTAGCGAGATTTCCCATAGAACTGCATGTGACAGACTATGTTTAGAAATGCTCTATTAATATTTGCTTTTCCCGTGTAAATATATTTTGTGTATGTGTGTGTGCATTCTTGGCTCGATTGGTTCTTGGCTAGCGCTCCTGGGCCCAAACCTGACACTACGTCACAATCTGGCGAGCCTGTCAGGATACCGCTGTTAAAAGCATCGAAGGTAAATATATTCCCTCGAGTGCACCCTCACAGGAATTCACTCTGTCATGGATACTGAGAAACTAGCCGCGGTAGGGTCACAGCTAGGCTTTTCCGGCACAGAATTGCGTAAGTGGACTGAGAATGAACAGGCAAGAAAAAGGGATGAACGTGCTGCCGACAGAGAAGCGAGCAAAGAAGCAGATGAAAGAGCTCGACAAATTCTTGAGCTGAAGCCAACACTTCAAGAAGGAGCTAGTGGAGCTCCAGCAACTAACTTTGAGCTTTGCCAGGATCGGCACCTAACATCTGTCAGCCAAGAATTGGTCACGCACAAGATGCATGTTAAAGGGCCACTCACCAGGTTTGACAATATTTAGCTGACAAGCGCAATTCGTAGACGAGGCGTTCATGATCACGTCTGCCGAAATTTGCAACGCTACTCGCCGCGGAAATGGGTCAAATTTCAAATGAAAGCTGCTCGCCCTCCCCTCTACCTGGGCACGCGTAGAGAATGAGGGCATGACGTGGGCGTATGAAGGGCCCTACGTACACAGCACTTCGGTCACGTTGGCCCTCTACGTAGACGACTCTGCTCTGACGTTGTCAACAGTATACCACGTAACATGGCAAAAATTATTTAACACAACATGTGTAGTTTATGTATTTGTTGGTTTAAGAGATGAGTAAAACTTGAAATAAATAATAAGACGCGATAAAATATTGTGCACGTTTTTCTTACATTTTTTTCCCGTGAAATGCTACGAGACGCGGGGCTAATGTGCCAGCGTTTCACATGCGTTCGGGTTTCCACGGTCAGCGCACTGAGCAGACGACCGCCATGGAACGCTCCTACGCGTTCGCGCACTCATTGTGCTCATCTACTCTACCGCGTCTCCAAACCATCCCGCAGCCAGCGTTTCCAAACAATCCCGCAGAAACAGGCAGAAGACCACAAAATAACGCTGGTCAACAAAGCAACGCCGCTCACGTGCATGGGGGCTGGGCTTGTTCGGGCACGTCAGGCGAACGTCACCTCTTAGTCGGATGCCGGAGAGGGTGGGGAAGACGTTTGGCTTGCGAAGGCTACGCGGAGGAGCGGCAAGGGTTTTGAACTCGTCTCCTCTCACCCTCGTTTCGCGTCGCTTCGAAAAACCTGTTATCTCTGCTCGTAATTAACCGATTCGAGAAATTTTTGTGGCAAAACGTTCCTCATCGAACACCCAACAACTTCCACTGTCTAACTAAAATTCGGTATGGGGCCTGGTGAGTGGCCCTTTAACATGCAAAGACTGCTTTGTATTAGAGAAGAGGTCGGGCGGTTTTGCGCCGACTTAGAACGAATGTTGTAAGAAGACCTCAAAGAGGAACATAAGAGAATTGATTTTGAACTGCGGTACATGTGCAAAAATGACAATGAGCGTGTGCGTTTCCGACATGAAGGAGAGAAAACTGTTGTCTGAGATCAGCACAGCTATCTTGGAAATTCGAGAGATTGCAAATAGGGTAGTGCTTAAGGAGGTGAATGAAGAGGACCAAGTCAATCCTCTCAAGAGTGAGATAGTTATCCATGATGTTGACACAAGTCTGTCAGGTACACACGAAAAAGTGTATGTCAGAGAACATGATGATGTAGCTCTGGGTACACGATCTGGAAGTGGATGTGTTAAGCAGATACGTGCTGGCATTGAAGGTGACAGAAGTATGGAGCAGCATGGTCTCTGCAGTTGTCCGCTGAAACCTCTTGACCAGAGAAAGAGCACGTCATGCGTATCTGAGACTCTTGCTTCGGAGCCCAACGAAAAGCGAGTGGCAATGACAAACCCTAAAATACAGCCAGAAGATGATTATAATTCGAGCAAGAGGGGCCGGAACCCCCAGAGTAGTAGTGGAGCTAGGAACGCTGTGAGCCCAAAACATGGTACTCCATACCGTGCGGAGGCACACGAACCTCGAGACATCCGAAAGATGTGGCGTGCTTTGGACTGTGTAGCTTAGCGCTAAGATCCCAATATTTGGATGGAATACTGCTCCATCTATATGAACATCGCTATTGACGCCATTCGCTATTGATGCATCTTTCTTCAATGTAACGACAAAAACGTCCACGACTACGCCAGAACATTTCATCTCCAGGCTCGCTGACACACGGCAACGTGCTCAACTCCACATGGAGACCAGTCAGCTAGACCGCAAGCAACGCTATGACAGCTTTCGTCGAGACGTCACCTTCCGTCCTGAAAATGAAGTACTACATTGGACGCGTGTTCGTACACCCGGATTATGTGAAAAGTTTCAGTCACGCTTTGTCGAACCTTACGTTGTTTGTGAACAAAAATCTCCGGTCAATTACCTTGTCGCTCCCGTCGAGGGTTTCTCAGACCGTCGTTACCATGCCTCCGAGATAGTCCACGTTTCTCGTCTTATGCCCTTTGCTCGCCATACCTTTCCCGCCTAAGTCTCGGCCGGGGTGGCCGCTCAAGTGTGCGGGGAAAATAAGTGTGAGCATTATTTATGCGTCCTATCTTTTCATCTGTGCATACTCATCATCACCACTCCAGTTTAGGCTGTGGGGCGCATACTCGAGACAATAAAGAAGAGTCTTGAGGGTACTGCACGCCAACTTACAATATATATATATATATATATATATATATATATATATATATATATATATATATATATATATATATATATATATATTAGCTGCCCCTGCTAACTTTAACCAGCGTTTAAAGATATGCCGACACACGCAATTACGATGCGACCGAATGTATACATGTTGGTGACCGTTGCTTGGAGTTAGTCGGATCATTTTTAGTGTTCCAAAAAATTGTTGAATTAGGCCTGTTTTATTAACTAACTTTTGAAGGAACAAAGATGGCTAAAGATTTCAAATCTAAAGTTGTGGATTGTTAAGAAAAACGTCCAATAAGACAGTTTTGAACGTCGTATCTTTTAAGTATTAGTGTTTTTCTGCTAATTACAAATGCCCGGTAAATACAAAAACACATGACAAACCTGCGCGATAATTCCACTTCCACACTGCGGTATGTGCCGACCAGCCCGTTCGGGGAAGCTGCCAGAAACCCGCGTTCCAAGTCAACGAAAAGGCTGGACAATCGTGCTCTGGTGCATACAGTTGAAGCGTCGCGTTCACCACGGAAGGAAGGCACCGTTCACGAGTCCAAGCGAGCTCCAAACAAAGGGTGCCGGTGAATGAAAAAGAAATGCATGCTCACCCTTTGTGGTCCAGAGAGGTCTCTGACCGAAGCCCGACGCGCGCGCGCGATACATCCCGGGAATGGAGGAAGGAAAAATGAGGAGGCACTATTGTATCGCAATGCATTGCGAGAAGTGTGGCGAAAGTGACGTCAAAGTTATGGGTCAAACAAACTGGTATGGGGCAAACAAAACAGCTGAAGCTCCACGGCGTGCTCTCGGCGCTGGTTCTCTTCTGCGCGTACTTAATGTTCGGGCGTAAACTTAGCACGTCTTATAGGGGTTGCATGCAGTAAATTGTAGCGAGCACACCTTTTTCAGACCGTTCATGCGTGTCAGGCCCGAGTGTAGCGTGCTCAAATATTTCGTGGAGTGTTTTTGCGCAACAGCCCAGAAGTACAGGTACGTGCCTAGTCAAAATCATTCAGCCCACCCGACAGTGACTTACGCGTTCTGCCCACCATAAGGCCTTTATTTTTTTTTTTTTTGTAGCGTTAGCTACACTGGCCTCGCTGAGCTAATTTCGCGTGGCACTGGTCTGCGCATGCGCAATAATACTCCGCCACCACCGCGCGCAGCTCGCCGCCGGTGTGCGCGCATTTCGATGCGCTGCGCAGACGATCAGTGGTGTCACGCACCGGAGCCGGCAACTCCCTCGCACTCGGCCGCGTGAAACTCGCCGCCGCCGGTGTGCGCTTTCCAGAGGAGTGCCGTCATAGCCTTGGTAGACATATGGACGCCGACGCGCGCGCCTTCCCTGTGCAGTCGCCATCTAACACTGCGCTGGAGCCGCTTGAGAGCGCCTCTGACTGGCGTTTGCCACTGTAGTATAGCCATGGAGAAGGAGAGTGCAAATGCTGCTCAACGGTGCAGTATAGTGGAGAAGCTTAACTCATCGGATCCCGAAGTAGTTGCCCGGCAAAGTAAATATACATGTGCCACATAATACGTATACCTTGTGTGTGTCATTGAAACAGCTGTGCGCATGATATCTGGAAAGCTAAGAATAATTAGCTGAACCTTTGCTAACGCTACGTATATCCTGGCATAGCTGAGCTAAGCCACTGCCATTTTTTTTTCTCTTAGCCAGATCTACGGGCCGATTATCAGTCATTTGCTGCCATATAGTGTCGATGCAGCAATGCCGATTTTGAGAGCTTGCTTCGTAGCTACACCGTGCAACGTCAGCCAAGTACTTGGCGTACTTCACACCGATAAGAAGGCAACACTGTATTGTATACGCGATCGTGGGTGTAAAGTGTGTAATCCCAGTGCGCACACAACCAGCACGCAACGAACGCACACTGTACAATACATACGCACTTCGTTCGATAACAGGAAAAGTTTATTGTCCTTTCGTATGAATGACCTAATTTATAAAACGCGCCACCATGCCTAAAACACTAAAAACAAAAGTGCGAGTGTGTTCCCAGTTGACACAATGAGTAGGAACCAACGGAGTGAACAGCTGAGAGCTCCGAATGCAAATACCATGCATTATTGACCAACAGCGAAGCAAACATACCTGAAAAGTGCCACCAGGTACATACGGCAGTGCACGCGATTCGCACCGCGTATGCACTACAGCTGGGCATCACACAGCTTTCCTAAAGAAACACGCATAAGAAGCGGCACTAGTGCATGGACCTTTTCGCCCTCCTACGGCGGCTGCGAAGCATTATGGGAAACTAGAGTGCCGGCGGAGTGTCCTCTGCTCGCGGAAGCGTTGGCTTACCCCGTTTTTCACGGCGCGCGGGTGTACAAACGCATCGTTGCAGGAACGTCGTGCGTCATAACCCTGCTTGTATCTGCACTCGCAGAAGAGGCACCACCCAGAGTAACATATATGCAGTCAGGAAACACTAGTACCCTTGACTTATTAATGACTTGGAAAATTGTTCACGTACCCGCGAAAAGGCCCATTGAATTGGAAATTTTTCTCGGCTTTCACAGCGAGTACCCTGTGTTTTGTTGATCGTAAATCTGCGTAGCGGAAGCTTTTGTCATTTGTTTTATTGTCAGTATGACCATCCAGCTTCTATATTCGTACTTTAGGTCGGAGACTGTCACTGGTAATATGCTTCCGCGTGATACGCAGTGCGAGATTATGCACTTCGAGAATAATAACGTCAAAATTCTACCCGTATAAATGAGTTCCAGTCCCACTACGCTGTGTATATTTGAATACTAATTGCCTGGTTCAAATGCTCCGTTCGAGAAAGTTTGCACTTGGGACGCTGAGAGAAGTAAAAACCAGCTAACAGCACGTCCTTAGAGCGGATACTTCGCATGCAGTATTTGCTTTCAAACAGCGCAAAACCTGCTGTCTCTGCGTAGTTCCTGTTTCCACAAATGTGTGTTGGAAATAAACTTAAGAATGTTTGACCTGAGTGCGCAAAAGGTCATGACTAGTTAACAATTGGAAGAAATATACAACGGAATGCGCGTCAGTGTGCATAATTCATACAGTATACTATTTTACTGTTTCAGCTCTCATCATCTCTTGTTTCATTACAGTTTATGATTATTCTCATTTAGTAATTTGTCGTATATCGATCTGCCTCTTCGAGCTGCCCCAAACATACAACCGTTCCTGTCACCTTTGCCAAAAGAGCCAAGGAAAAGACATCTGAAGAACTCACCTCAAGCGTATTCAGAAAGAAAAATTGCGCAGAGTGAACATTCTTACGGTGCTCATAAGCAATAACTATCTGGGCACAGATGGTTTAAGTCAGAAAGATTTGCTGTGGAAGGCTGGTAATGGTCATAATGACTTTAAAAGCAATGGTGAAAGCCTCATTCAGTGTGGAAAAAGTATGGACGGCCACAGCAGCGCTTCCATGAACTGACAATGTGAAAAAAAAGAGAAACTGACGGTGAGTGTAGTAGCTTTTGTATGAATAATCATGAAGCTACAGCTAGCGCTCTTTGCCTTGACACAGGAAAAAAAATAGAGAGATGCGCGAAGGAAAAATAGATGAGGCCTCTGGGTTTATGGCAAATGAAAAGCAGATGCGATTGAACATAACCATGCAGCAAACAGCAAAATAAACACTACGTAACATCGCAATAAAAAAAGTCACAGGGTTTCTTATGCTTTCACCGAAAGCGACCTGAAGGTGACAGCCGTCTGTTTCTTTTTGTTCAGTCAATTTATTGGTCCTCCTCCTCCCCCCCTTGGGAATGTTTTCTGCACCTAAAGTGGCCTTGCACTGAATTATGACTGGAGGCATTCCAAACTTTCAGCACTTCACCTGGTTCTGCTCGGCCTCCGTGATTGGTGGGCCGATCAAACGATAACAATGCAGTGCAAAGCGACGATGTCGTATCACGACGTGATCATGGGACCGTCACGATGACTTTAAACATTCTGGTGATCCGTGATGTCACGATGACGTCGTGTGGTGACGCCATTGTGCGCTGATTTTTGCATCATTTCTGTTGACGCTGTCGCCGTGGGTGCCAACGCCACCAACGGTCCGTTTTTTTGTGTTTAGGCAAAAGCATTGGATGCCTCATCAAATGTGAAACTCGACCGTTTGCGTCTGGCGTCCGCGACGTGGAGTGACCGAAAAAAAAAAACACCGCGTGATGACGACATATATCACGCCAGACATCGCCAAAAATTGTGACGGCATCGAAACATCACGTGACTTAACCTGATCACGTCCTCGCATGACATCCGAGCTTGGTGCAATGAGGTCTCATCATATAGGCAATGCGATATCAGTTTCCCACTGCCTCTGTTTTTGGAGGACGTGCGAACATCGTTAGGTACAGCAAGTTTTCAAATTGTGGTGTGAATGGTAGTTGTGTGAGGCGTCGGCCGGCGGTTGCAAAAGGGCACTGGCCCCCTTTTAGCCACACTGGCATCTGCCCACGCCCAAGCTACGCCAGTGCTCTCCTCCAGCTGCGATGCAACACGGGTTCACACCCACGGCAAAACCGTGCTGACAGTCATACACGTACTGGCGGGGTAGGATCAGTACACTGACTGAGAAAAAAAAATAAAATGGCCTTCTCCATCAAATCATCTTAGACGGATAAAGAGGGGACTCTGTGAGTTTATAACCTCGTATCTAAGCCTTTCGCCTTTATAAATTCGTGTAGTTAATAACAGGGTAAGCTGCAATTGTAAAATTCCTGCCCCGTAATTACAGTGAGGACACAGATAACAAAGGGGCAACTTAGCTGCAGCACCACAAACATCGAAGCCATGAAGTAGTACTAAGCAATGAACGAATAATATAAGTGTTGAGGTTTAACTTCCGAAAACCACCATGTGATTATGAGAGACGCCGTGGTGGAGTGCTCCAGCAATCTAAGCACACGGGCCTAAAGCATTTTCGCCGCAATCAAAAATGTGGCTGCCACGGCCGGTATTCCACTCCGCGACCTGTGGGCTAGCAGCCGAGTGCCTTAGCCACTAGACCACCATGGCGGGTATAAGCAATGAATGAAACGTCCAGTGACTTTCACGTATTATCAGTTTATCCCATCCCAGAACCGAGCAAGTGTGTCCGCCACTTTCCTTATTCGGCATAATCAGTGATGATTACGGTTATTTGCGACGAAGAGTACAGTCTAGTATGCGTGAATGAAAGTCAGAGCGATCAGAAGAAGCGTTTCTTCACAATAGCAGCTCCTTACACTATTTAAGACCACTCACGGCGCGCCATGAAAGCAGGCGAAAGCGGGAAAGCGTCGTCTGCTTTGACCGCCGGCGCTCCGCTCTCCCATAATGCCCCAGAGCAAATCCACCAGAGGAAGGCGTGGCGCTGCGTTTTCTGGAAAGGTTCATTGCTCGCCGCCGGCAGAAAACACCTACCACTCCGCCGGCACTGCTTCCAAGGCCGCTGCGATGGCTGCGGTAGAGTGTACTAGAAGTGTTGAGTGGCGTGACTGTGCCTCGTCGCCTGATCCCTTCCGCGTTGACCATAGCGGCGACGGTGCAGTCGAATAAGGCACTGCGCCGTGCTCCCGACCGGGTTGCAGAAATTAGGTGCCTTTTCTCATCTTCTAACCACTACCACCACCACAAGTCGAATAGTACTGAAAGAGCCACGCACCACGTGCAGGAACTGCTATGCGCTTCGACTCCCCCGTCGCGCTTTCTTGATGCAGATTTCTTCGTACTTGCCCATAATTTATGTCTAACGCATGATGCCATATCCCTTGAAGTAGGCCACGCCAATATACCGATTTTGAGCTGTATTAAAGCCCGTGGGAGAAATCCAAAATAATTAAAAAACGCCCTTTATACTGATTTCTTCTCTCCTCACTCTGTCATCGTTGATTAGGCGTCTACAATATGCAAAATAACTGAGCTGATTTATTGGAAGTTAGCTGTGCTCAGGAAGCTGTGAAATTGAAAAAATATACGACTTCTATTATAGCACACAGAACCAGGAGGCTTATAGAAGAGAGGAAGGAAACCTGAACCCCCTACACTACAAATTGTTATCGTAATTTAACTTTTTAGGGTGTACTAAAATATTTACGCGCATTCACATCGACCACGTATTGCCAAAGTTAGTCTTTCTGCTGCAACACGCCCCCTTTAAAAAATGTGGGTGCTAGCGCTGTGTGCAAGGTTTACAGTTGACGAAGCTGAATACAGCGTGTCTCTGTACAAATGCGCACTGTAAATTTCATCTTTTCCACAGTATGACGTCCTATAACTTGTTCAAGACCAACGTAGTCGGACGAAAAATGCACCACCTAAAAATTATATATATATATATATATATATATATATATATATATATATATATATATATATATATATATATATATATATATATATATGTGTGTGTGTGTGTGTGTGTGTGTGTGTGTGTGTGTGTCTGTGTGACTGTGCGTTTACTGTGTACATATAAAAAGTATATTTCTCAAAACAATATGCATCACTGCCTGCCTACACTTTTGACACATCATAATAGAACTACACTTATAATACAAAATAACATCATAAAATTGCTGAATTGCAATGACGTTACACCAATAGATTATTTGGAAAGCCGCAAAAATCAAGCTCTCGATACAAAATGAGAACTGGTTACAATGAATTCACGCAGATTAACAGACGGGCTATATATACCATTGGCACTTTTTATATGTTTGTGTGTTGTTTTTAATACGTTCAATATGTAACAGGTCTTTAAGAAAGCAATAATTATTATCTTCCGCAAAACTGGCATTATGAAACTGAGTCGTCACTGATATAAATGTTGTAACAACGTTACTTATACTCGGGTTTCTCTTGAAACGATCGAGCGCATGTAGTCTCATATGAGTAACACTGTGCTCTGCATATTGTAGAGACTACCGACAAAACCAGCACATGATTGAATCGCAGTTTTGATACTTCTCCTCTCTTTGTAGTTCACCAGTAACCACTTATGATGTAACGCAGCCCAAAGCGCTGCTTGAGTGAGAAGCTAGGCGGATCCGTGAAAATTCCGATTGACATTTTTTTTTTGTGTGTGGGGGGGGGGGGGGTCGGCAGACTCTTGAAACAGTGAATGTATCGACGCAATTTTGGCCTCCCTGCATATTCACTCGTGCACCATGGCGAGTAGCAGGTGAGTCTACCTATACACCTTTTCACAGGAAGGAAAAAAACACCGTCATGATGGGCTGTGCGCGGAAGTATAAAGGCTATAGGCGCAGCGTTGTCAGTGCATTTTCGAGGGGACGCGCCAATTTGCACAGCCCAATGAGGGCTATGGCGGTGCCCAGGGAGGCGTTTATGAAAAGGTGAATGGACGGTTTCGCCGGAGCCTGCCGGTCTCTAGCAACATTGTGCGTTCACAAGAAAATCACCCCTGAAAACTTCCGGTATCGCTTGTTTTTGCGTGGTTTTAGCGTTTGTTGCTGGCCGCGGCTGCTTGTGTTCCGAAGTTTTATGCGAATAAAATTATTTTGATGAAGCGCTGGCAACTCGATCACAGCTGTGTCAAGCCCGGATGCAGTCTACATGCCTAAATTAATTTTATGTGCTAGTGAAAACGTACTGTTTTCAGACAACTGATGACAGAAAGAGAGCCTGCATTGTAGCGATCACGCGAGAAAGCTGGATTCCCACTAAGAGCGCGTAGGTTTGTTCTGCACTTCATCAAACGCAATGTAAAGCCCAGCGCAGACTGATGGCGCAGAGGCGATATTGAGACGTTAGACTAGTCGAAGGCGCCCGGTTACTGGGAACACATCACGCAGTCACTGTCATGCTCCACACGTGGCACATAGGTGTACGGACGCCTGAAATGGGCAGAAAAACGTGAAAGCTAACAATGAAAAGCCATCGCAAATGTGTTTATTTTATAGTTTCAGTGATATCAATGATGTGCACTGTTCTAAACGACCCGAGACGCAAAGTAACCGCACCTAACATGAATCACCGCAAAGTGTACGCGTTGTGGTGTGCACGCTTCGCTGTCGTTGCATTTGATTTTTTTCAAGTGACGCCGGCAAGTGGGCTCTCATCTGTGCGAGCACATGACTCATCGCCTGTCTTTATGCCACTGATGAATATCGCTGCATTCTCGCTAATGTATATTTCGGGTGTGAACATGGACTGTAAATTTAGGTAGATTCAACGTGAAAGCTTGATTCACGAATAGCTTACTCGTGAGTAAACCACAATAGTTCGCGTGACCCTGTAGCCACAGTTGACGTCATCACATCAGCACATTTTATAACTTCTCGGTCATATGAACTCTTCAGATCACTAACGATTCTGATCACCGCTGATCTGTTAAAAAAAGTTCCTGGTGTGACACAGGTGCAGATATAAGCGTTTTGCCCTGAGGTTGTATGCTTAGACGAAAACACAAATATGTTCGAGGTTCAACAGGAGGAAAGTTTCCAGATTTAGTCCAAAAGCTGAACTGAACAACTTCACAATGAATCGAGCGACTCTCCTTCTGTATGTCGATGATGTGGCTGCGCTTTAAAGACACGGACAGGGAAAAGGGAGGTGTGCGCTGTCAATTCCCAGTCCGCATCTTCAAAGCGCATCTATATCGTTGCCATGCAGAACCGACTGACCCAATTAAGTTCGCTGACAAACTTCTCCTACGGTTTATGCATTTTCCGTTTGTATAGGCATGACCACTATCAGAGGCAACACGCACCAGGGAGCCTCACTCATCGGTACGCCAGGACGGATATTTTGCGTGGCACCCATCGGCCACGCGAGCAGTGAGCCCCTTCATGTAGCCGCTATACATGGCTGCAGACACCTTCTAAGAAATTCGCCAGAAATAACAGAGCAGCAAACTTAAACACACTACGAAAACACCGCCGGAACCATTGAAAAAGCATTGCCGGAAGTGCCGCACCGAAAGTCTGCTGGAGTAGGTCGTTTGGCGGGAGCCAGTTTGTTTACAAACACTGAAACCGTCTATAACGGCTCCGAAACGCATTAAGCGCGGTAAAAACGAGCAATTACACGCTTTCTCAGGCTACTGCGCACGCGCTCCCAATGCAGACGCTCCTGAGATATTCAGTAACATAGGACAACAGCGCCGCCACTACTGTCACCCACCGGAGAATCGGCCGAGATGCGGCGCAGCCGCCTCATTCATTCCACTGCCCCCTTCTAGTACACTGAAGCTGCGGCAGCTGCTCGCCAGAAATCGCGAAGTGTTTATCTGCTTCGCCGCTAGGGGGTTTTAGATGCGGCAGCTTCACGAATATGACGTCATGCCTTCTCATTAGTTTTTTCTTTTCTCTATGGTCCCCGGAGATTCGAGTGCAGTGCCACAGTTGACTTCCGCTACCGACTGAGCGGGGTTAACATCACTCCCACTCTCCCAGTGCCGACACACCACGAAGGAGGGGAGAGCCAAGTTAGGACATCAGAACGGCAGAGGTAGGTGACAAAGCTCGTGTACTGGTGGCGGGCTAGCCCCCCACAATGTTTTAAAACATTCACAAGAGCACTGCTTTCAAGCCTACCTTTCATCAAAACAAGGCGATCACGAACGAATCAGAAAATCTTCAAATCAATTACATCTGGCTGCTTCTCAGTTCACCTTCCAATAAATATATTGCAAACTGGGGCGACAAGGGAGCCGATACAGATGCCTGCTTTTTGGACATACACCAACTCACCCCAGCTATCAATGTAAACTCAAGAAAACGTTCCAGCAACTCCAGAAAAACCTTCAACGGGCACCCCACTAGCGTTACAAAAGGCAACTTCGTCATTGTATACTATGATGCACTCTTCGACACCTTGCAGTGAATGTGCAAGAGGTACTAAATAGTAAAATTTAATCTCACCAACACTCAAAAATTGCAAACCTTCAGTTCTAAAATACCGAACAACAATAAAATCGGGCACAAAAAAAACAGATGAGAAAGGTGCGTGGAATCTGAATGCGTTTGTAAAAACCTAGGAATCCGTGCACCTTTTTCGGAGATAGCGTTTCGGAGCAGTTACAAGGACTTGTGGGCCTTTACCCTGAAAAAAAAGCCTGTAACACAAGACCCTTCTCTTTCTTCAAAGCCGGCCGAGGCTTCGATCGTTCAAAAGCTTTTCAAAGCTGCACGTCTTTTAACGACAGTGGCCTTTTCATGACTTCACAAAAAATTTTTTCTCTTCTCACTCTCACTTTACTCTGTTGGTGCACCTCAATAGCTGAGTGGACACGCTCACTTTCGCACGATGGGTGCACGGGTTCAAATCCAGCCTCGCCAAGAAGCCCTTTTTGCCAACTATCCGCCTCTTTCCTGCGCTACCCACTACTGTTTCGGCCGGGACAACCAGGATAGCTAGAACGAAAACTTCCGATATCTAGAAATGTGAGCATGGTGCACCCGTCGTGAAAGAGCTCTTGATTTCTCCCTCTTTGTTCTCGTTCTCTCACCCAACAGAGTTGTTTCTTGCCAGTACATCTGTTCAACTAACGGCGCTCTTCCGAGCTCAAATGGCTCCGCCGTTACAAATCTCAAGCAATACGCTCAACAGACTGTATACCAATTTTCTTTCCGATGCACATAATTCTACAATGGTTTTATAATGATTGGTTGCATGTTATTTGAATGACACCAGAGTGGAATTTTGGGTTTATTCGTATTCTAAAACTTCTAGAAGCACGGCACTTCCGGGCGATGGGCGACGGTTTCCAAATCTGGAGAACAGAGCGATCGCGTCAAAACTACCATGCGACACGTCGCGCGAACACCATGTTTCGTCGCTCATAGCATCTCTCGTTGCTGTCGCGTGCATTTTCGCGTTTATGAGGTTTGGCCTTTATTGTGCAAGCCACAAGGCGACGGCGGCGGTGTTTGGCACGTGTATAGCACGAAAAAGCTGTGCTCCTTCCTCTGTGGTGCTTGGCCGGCGCTTCGCTGCTCTGGCTTTCACAGTTTTCTTACTCCACGCTGGTGGGACCAGTGTAAGGCCTGTGCGCTAGCCAAACAGCACGTCATATGCAGACAGGGTGCCCGGTTGGGTTTCATACGTATTGCACCTTCTTGCTTATCAAAATTTATTTTCAAATTTTCTGAGCAATTCAGCTATTGAGCTCGTGACAAGAGTGTCTCAGGAACATAGAAACACCATTATCTTGGCACAATCGAAAAATCGCCGGAGTTAGCCTTTAAAGGCCAAACCTCATAACCACGAAAACGCTCGCGACGAGTGACGCGACGTAGATTGCCTTCGCGCCAACAGTCACTAGCGCAGGCAAACCTCATTCACGCGACGGCTTCGGCCAACGTTTATAGAACTAGGCAAGTTGCAAAACTGAGCGATGTTGTGCGGCACCGCCGCTGCCAGAGACAAATGTGGCGCTGCTGTCGCATCCGGATTCACTCACTGCATGCTCGCTCGTGTCACTCCCGTAACTTCGTAGGCTGTGCACGTTGCAGTGCGTCGCTATTCATGGAGGCTTCTTTCTGCGTGAACAGTTTTGTGTTTCAGCGTGCCCTGTTCTGCTTTGTATGTGTTGCGTGTTTTCATCATGCCCACATGTAGCGTTCCCGGCTGTATGAGTGGCTACAAGAAATGAGACAACACGACATTTCTTTTGTGCACCGTGTGTATACCGAGCAGCGAGATGCATGAAACCACGCTATTCCTTGTGCGCATAAGAAACTGCCCCGCACATCACGTGTGTGTGATATGCACGTTCATAAGGAGAACATGCTCAAGACTTCCACCCACGTCATCGATAGTAAGAAGGTACAAATCACCAGTAGAAAACGAGACCTCATCGGAAGATGCGTACCATGGATATTCCAAATTTGCCTCCTTACCATTCGAAACCCGCTAGAAAGAAGTGGAAGCTGTCCAATAGAAGCGAAGTACTTTCCAAAATATCATCGGCGAAAAAGAATAGACTATCTTCGAGCACTGAGCTCGAATACGGTGAAATAAATTCTGACATGCCGTCAACGAGCGGCGTCATAATTTCGCTTCAAGGCATAGAAACCGTTTGTTTGCTGCATTTTGGCGGAAAGTTGTTGAGAATGGCGAGACAACACGTCTTGTAGTGTTTATAGTGCTCAAAGAAAAAAAGAGCGCTATTTGTGGAGAAATACGTAGTCATGGTAGTAAACATGACAGTCACTAATAGTAGCCTTCACTATTGCTTAGCCAAGTCTCCCGGCAATACAGATACCACTACCCAATTGGTAGAACTTCTGGAGGACATAGAAAAGCTGAAAGTGTGTTCATGGTGTCCCAATACGTCAGCAGAAAGTCTCGAAGGTAATGACTACGAAGTGCTCACCGATACCACGAAGTGAGGTCCCTACCTGCTCGAAACTTTGGCTTTAGCTGTGCTAACAGGTTTCATTAGAAGAACTCAAGAAGCAGAGGGAGGACATGCTTAAGAAAAGTGCCGCATGCGCAGCTTTTCGACGGCCTAAGTTGCTAAAGAATGTGATTGACATGAAAAAAAAAAGCTGACTACAGAACCAGACAAAAGCGACGGGATTTGCGCCACCTAATTAAAACTTACTTTAAGGCAAGAAGTCACAAGCGAGAATACAAGACATTGAAATTAGGTTTTTTGTGCCTAAAATTAATTGCGAACGTACACCAACTAGCAACTAACGGGAATACTCGTATGTTACGCTATCAAGCATCGTTTATCGTGGGCAATTCAGAAAGCCACAATTATGCTGTATTTGCCTTACACCGCTAAAATACCACGCAGTACCAAGTTTCTGCGGCAGCATAACAAGAAATTCCGATAATATACTGTTGGCAAAGCTCTTTCAGAACGGACGCCACGGCGTCTTGACACGACGACTGCGCGTTTTCGTTTGCTTGCAGAAGCTTGTTGCGCGGCCAGCGCCACCAAACCGAAAGTTGTCTTCGCGCCGTGTGACGGGTCGTCTAACGGGGGGAGTTTTGCAACTTACCTAGTTCTAGAAACGTTGGCTTCGGTGAGTGAACTCCACTGTCTACCTCTTTATATTCGGGTGTAAACAAGAGGGGAGAATTTTCCCAGTCAATATGGCCGACTTCCGGCTTCATCGCGACTTCTCAACGTGTGACCTCAGGGCCTCTCCTACCTTTCGTCCGTGACTCGTACCAAGAAAACCGCGTAGTGAGCGGTATGCAATTTAAAAAATAAAATATATTGCTGTGTAATGGAACGGAATGTTTTTATTATTGTCTTGCAGCACTCTTTTATGCGCACGTGCGTAAACACTACGTTATATATATTCGTTGTGCACGCGTGACTCGGGCGGAGAGGAGCATGAGAGGAGGTGGTGATTTCGTGGCACGGGAAGAGAAGTGTGGCAGCTTGAGCTAGTTGGTATGGCATGACGATAGTTATAGCGCGAGAACAGAATGGTTACAAAACGTGTCCTTCTTGTCTCTTTGTCGTCGTTCTGTTCTCGCGCTATAACTATCGACATGAAGAGAGCCAGCAGTATGCCAGTCATGTACATACACCCTGTTCCGGCGTTGAGCACAGCACTTCTGGGCGATGGGCGACGGTTTTCAAATTTAGCAAACCGAGCGATCGCGCGAAAACTACCTGGCGATTCGTCGCGCAAACGCCCTGTTTTTTCGCTCATAGCATCGCTCGTCGCTGTCGCGTGCATTTTCGCGTTTATAGGGTTTGGCCTTAAGGATTGAATTTCACTCGCACCTTGATTGTAGCCATCAATCAGTTAGCCTCTTCTTGGTTATTTCTACCCGTTTGAAGTCTATTTTGCCTTCACTGTCCCTAAACCAATGCTCTGAAAAATTCCGCGCCATTATGTTGGACTTTAGGGTGGAGCCATTTACAGAACATTATCGAATTTCAGCCGTTTCTTTCTCCTCTCCACACGCACTACATACCATGTCTGTGCCTTCGTATTTGGCTCGGTGCGTCTTGGTCCGCAATACTCCCCTTCTGGCCTCAAACAGCAGATAACTACTTCGAGAAATTATCGTAAATCTTTTCTTTTGCAATTTCCTGCTCGAAAGTTTGCTAGCTAGGTCTCCAGTGACGATTTCGTAAACACTCCAATCTTCCACTTGTCCCTCTGTGTTTCCTTCACCTTCTTAACCGATGTGTCCTTTTGGTTTGGTATTCTGCGCTTGTATAAATACTTGCTTCACAATTATCGAGTTCGCTTCCTTCATTCAACATTCTTCATGTACAAGTAGCTGAAAAGTTTCCCAGCCCAACGCTCCTTTCCCATTTTCTCAATCATTCCTCAAATTCTATCTTGCTGCTAGCTTCCCTGCACTCAAACGATGTCCACCCAATGCCACCCTGTCCTCCTGATTTGGAGTATGTCCGTGTGCTCCCAAAGCAAGTCTACCTATGGCACGTTGTTTAATTTCCAGTCTTGCTTCAACCTCTGATTTCATGCACATGACCGCATGGCCAAACGTCAAACCCGAGACAATGACACCTTTCCAAATCCCTCTCACAACGTTATATCTAAAGTAGTTCCACAGTGCCCTATTTCTTGTTACACCTAAATTCCTGTTACCTTTAGTCATTCCTGTTACCCTATTCGAAAGCCTCTTAATCTTGAGAAAGTACTAGCTGCCATCCAATTTACTCGCCGCCGCGCGCTCGACCTCCTCTCTCCCTCCTCGCCCCCCTTCGCGTTCTGCCTGTATCCGACACTTTTTCTGCATGATGATTGGTCTCCTTCATGGTTGTGCTTAGAGACGCGTAGACCTTGCGCTTTTCTTGTGTTTTTTTTTTGCCCTCGCGCCAGTTTTCACCGATGCTCCGCGTGACAAAGGTAGCGTGGGCTCTGCTTTCTGTGCTTTGTGCGGGCGCTATGCAGTGCTGTTGCGCCTATAGCTGCAACAACCACAGTGAAAATAGTTACGCTCTTTTTATGATACCCCAAGGTAAAAGCGATAGGTTGCGCAAGCAGCAGTGGCTGTGCAACATCGGCCGAAAAAACTTAGTTCTATCAAAAAAGTGTTCTTTGCAAGATAAGGCACCTTTTTATTGCCCGTATCAAAACATCTTCGAATGCGGCCTTTTAAATATTGCTTCGCCCTGCTCATCAACATGCATATTTTCTAGAGGTGAAGCTTCTTACGCCGTGGGTCATGTGCCCCGTGTCGTCGTAGCAGCCAGTTGCGTTGCATTGCATGTCAATAAAAACGGTGTCACAGCCTCTCCACGGAGTTAATGATGATGAGTGGGACGAACCGTCCGTCAGCCCGTCTATGCTTCCATGCGTCTGTCCGTCCATGTGTACACTCGTCGACGCGTCCGTCCGTCCATCCATTTACACACTTCGCCCCATTCGTCATCATTCACCTCGGGGATATGCTGCGATTTTTTTTCTCGGCTATCTGTGTGTTGCTTCGAGCTAGAGTTATCTATATGCTGAATTTCTTTGTTAGAAACAAGAAGAAAGTTGAATCGTTTAACGTATTTTTACAAATTTATGTCAGGGAAAGTTGCCTTAAACGACCGCTGACATCAAATTTCAATATTGAGGTGTGCCCATTATTCAATCGCTTGGTATGCACAGGTCTCCTTGGCCAAGTTTGAATGGCATCCGTCACGTGGAAGTTATTTAAATTCGATGTCAAAAAATTTAAGGAGAAAAATCGGAAAATAGACTGCCCTGCGACATCGACGATAGTGCTACGGTTCGGTGTGATACATTCCACAAATACCATCCTGAGTGACGATACGCAAGTAACAATGACGTCGACGATCTGAGTCTGTTTGGAGCCGACACCCGTCTACGCGCTCACTGATGACTCTCCTTGCTGTGCTGAAGCGTGCGTGCGATTCATCGTGTCGCATAGACTGATTTGACATGTGCGCCATTGCTTGAGTACGATCATTCAGAGTGACAATACGTGCCAGAATGTCGGGAAACCGCTGTGCACTGAGAACCTGCACGTCGAGCCGCGGAAAAGCGGAAATTGCGTGGTGTTTCACACATTTCTAAGGCACGAACCTCAACGCCGCCAGTGGGTTGACTTCATATGCACCGATGGACCGAGGGACTGGACGTCTAGAAAGAACAACCGTATTTGCTCACTTCACTTTGCACCGAGCTGCTCCAGGGTAGATCCTGGGTTGACGAACGAGTTGGATTTCACTAGTAGTACCAGGCCCCTTCTCGAGGCTGAGGTACAGTGTACTAGAAGAGGGCAGTGGGCTCACTCTCCGGCGGAGGGTATGCAGAGGGGTGGCTCCAGAAATGTCGCACGTTTGTGGTTCTCTGATCGCACGAGCGGCGGTCCTGGCATCGCCATCAATGGAAGAATATTGGGAGGGACGTTGCAGCTGAGCCGGTTGTGAGCCGGTCAAGTCTTGCAGAGCAACAGAGTTTGAGCCACGTTGTGTGGCTGTGGATATTGTTGCGCCGAGTTTTCGCCCGGAGCTTTGAGCGTTACGCACAACGCAACATGACAGTATGCTTTACAATGCATACTGTAACCATGCCGTGACAACGGCAAAACCACTGTTAGGCACTTGGGTGTATAACAGGCAACGTGTTCGTGAAGAGTAAGCAGGACCTGTCATTGTTCGGCGTCCTGAAGGATGAAAACAGGCCGAAAGAATGCGAGAAAAACCAGCACAGAGCGGACAAGCTTCTGGAAGACACCAACGCAGTTTGCCAACTCCACTTGCAACCGTGTCTGTGCATATTATCGATGAAAAAAAGTGCGCATACCTCACCCATTATCCACGCGGAGGCTGTATTTAACTTGTTTGGCTGACCAACTTTTGTGACCGAGGAGGCCTCCTTCATCCCTCAAGTCGTACAGCTTCATGAAAAAGCTCGAAGATATTTTCACAGAATGTTTTTGCCAGAGTAAGCTGCACTCTGACAGCATTATGGACATACTGGCAATTGTTCAGCGCAGACTCTCGAATGAGGTTGGTTGCAGTGTGCACGCAGCTACCCTCAAAGCGAAAGTAATTACGTTGTCACACGTCTTCATTCCATTTGAAAGAACTGAACACTGACAATTAGGCAGGGAAGCGGCAGAGGGCCAAGCAGCTGAAGATGAGACGTCCCACATGAAGTGAATATAATGTGTAAATCAGTGGCTAGATGGTGTACTTCAGTTCTTGCAAATAAGAGCTTCATGTCAGGAGCAGAAGCTTCGTGTGTATATTTATTTAGTTTTTCACTATGTCGCTCTACATATGTCTAACATACGTGTATATGCATAATTATGATTATTATTAACCCCCAGAAAACTGTTGTGCCATGGTCTACAACTGAAGCAGAACAAAAATTCTTTAAACACTACAATTTCACTTTATAATAAAGGCGCAAGCCCAGCCAGCACGCCTGCATGTTAAAGCTTTTCTAGGAAGTGAACGTGCACTGTTTGCTAATTATGTCGTGAAAGGGCGGGCATAATCTTGTTGCGAATTTTTTTTAGGTTCGGTCTACACAGCATAAACCGTACGTTTGGTCACTGTATAAAAACATATAATTTGTGAGATACATCATTCTTTTCGACGAGGTGTTATATTCGAGGAAACAGGATGTGGCCTGAATAAATATAGTGCTTAACAGGAATACTCTACTAACTGAAGCACACACCCTCCGAAACACACACACACACACACACACACACACACACACACACACACACACACAAAGCGTTAGCTGCGTCGCACTAGAAAGGAGAATGCACAGACTGCACCGGCTTCCATCGGACTAATTTTCGGGAAGCTGTATCGCAAAAGAAAAAAAAACACTGTGAAGCGAGAGCAACAGAAGCTTTTAATATAATCAAAGGGCTGTCAAAGCAAGCAAGTTTATTACAAATATCGAATAAATGCACGTTTCAACTTTTACGAGTGGCCATCGGCAAGCAGCTTCTGCAGGCGAAGCTTCCATTGCAGATGCATGTGGCGCTATCTCTCTTATGTGACGCCAAAAGCGTCAGAGTAGCTGTGGAGTAAGCCCACTGCCCTCTTCTTGTACACTGTAGCTGGGGCTAAAGGGAGAAGGGAAGACCAAGTTGACACTACTTAACCTATCCGGCGGAAAACGCATGAAGGGGCTTTAGTCTACTACCCGTGTTACACAGGCAAAGCAAGCGTGGTTACGACCAACCACGGTGGACCGCGTTGAACAATGGTTAGCACAAACTACGGTTCACCGATGATACACAGCGCGAAAGCATCCTCTATTAAGGTGGCTAACGCCATCTGGCGTAGAACAATCAACAGAGCCACTTCCTTGTGCATATATGCTCCGAATACATTCAGCAGCAACCAGGCAAAAATGTCGTATGTGCCCCATAGTATATTCGTGTACTTACCAGTATATCTTGTTCAGATTGTTCTTCTTCTCCCTGACTTGCTTTGGCGTAAATTGCTCAGCGTCAGTTTGGTGTTCAACTCGGCTGT
The DNA here is from genome assembly GCA_013436015.1 of Rhipicephalus annulatus. Taxonomy (NCBI): domain Eukaryota; kingdom Metazoa; phylum Arthropoda; class Arachnida; order Ixodida; family Ixodidae; genus Rhipicephalus; species Rhipicephalus annulatus. The sequence continues at coordinate 61,267 of WOVY01000213.1, read as the reverse complement.
AACTGCCGCGTACACTTTTGCAATGCGTGACTTGCTCCGCAAATCACTCAAATGATTTTCCCACACCCTTATCAGGCTTTACGCGTGGTTCGTGCCGTCTAGCTCATCCATTTCTCGCGCGCTCTCGCCGGCATGCACTCATCGGTGGTGGGCGCCGCCATTTTCTCGGTTGTCTGCGTAACCGAGGTTGCAGAGCTTGGTTTCTCAAAACCACGGTTAGCGGCATAACCGCAGTTTCATGTGCCGTGTAGCATCAGCGAACCGCGGTTAACGTAATCGTGGTTAGCGTAACCATGATTTAGGTTGCCTGTGTAACAAGAATATAAACACAGAGACACAGCTGGACTGACTGCACGAGCGCTCCTAACAGACGAAACGCCATTGTGCGTGGCGTCACCATTTTTTGTGAAAGCAGCATCAGCTGTGCAGTGACCTCGACGTGACAGCGAGGTAGCGCTGACAGCGACACGATTCAGTGGGCTTTCGACCCATTTTGAACCACGTTCGATGGCGGATATATAAATCAGTATTACAGATATTCATTCGTACCTCAGATGCGTTTTAGATCGCGAATCACTACCAGGGGATCGATGGCAACTCGTTGACGCAAAAACCTTGACATGAATAAATTTGATGTCAGTGCTCTTTTAAATGTACTTTGTTACGTTCAGCCAGCCACTGCTAGGAATACCCGCTGTAACCATGATCGAATTTTGGCACTCATATTTGCACCAACTAGTAGTGCGTACAAATACAGCTATTTTCCCAGAACAGTTGATGACTGGAATTCACTGTCTGATGAAGTTTTTCATCTCGCCAATTTTGCTATATTGCTGGAAAGTTGCCTAGTTGGAGATTAGAGTGTGCAAATGTGTTATAAATTTTGTTGGCGTTTCACAGACATGTGACCTCTGTTAGCATATTGATACACGTTTTTTGTTTTTGTTGTTACGAATTATTTGATGTTTTTATGTCCCTCCTGTCTGGACCAAAATGCTGGTCTGCAGTATTTCTAAATGAACAAAATCAAGTAAATAAACATATTCAGCTGATACTTTATCATCTCACACGCACCTCGTCAATCGTCGAAAATGCACCACTGTATTGTGCTTTCGCGGCGAAGTATTACGTGAGTTGACACATCTTCCTGATCACGCTATTTGAAACTGTTAGCATTCGTTTACAAAAACGTTTGTTGAAAAACAAACAAATGAATGAATGACTCGGCATTTATTTTGTTTATTTTGGGGGGATATGAACACATAAAAATCATGATAGAGATGCGGTTCATCGAAAGAAGGAAAGAAACACAGAGACACGACAAAAAAAAAGCAATAGCACAGTGATCGCGAAAGTGAGCCATTTTCTATGAGACCATAGCCGCAATTGTCTTGGTCACGCCTGCATGTTTCTGTTCACCAATAGGAAACTATAGTATCTTTTATACCAGTGTCACATGTGTACTACTGACCAGGATCAGTCATTCCTGATAGGGTTTTTTTGGTCGCTATCGATGCGCAGAATATTATGACCTTGCTGGTGCAGAGTTTATCCTCTCACATTTAACCCGATTGCTAGTTTCTCTGAAAACGTCAAAACACAGTTCTAATAGTCACTTTCTTATGTTTCCGTTATTGTTGTAGATGAGTCACTGTTGGTGACACCTGATCGTACTGAAATTGCCCAAAGGACTTCTTTAGTTTGGAGACCACTGCGCAAAGCGACTTCACGCCGAGTAGATGAACACATGGCTAAATGATCCAGTATCCACGAAGTCACTGCAATATGTGACGCTGTAAGTACCTGTGTCGTATACTGGTATACAACCACGAAAAAAAAATCCCAACACAAACGGACATGTAACAGGCGGAACTACATCAAATGCAAGCGTACAGCGTGTTAGAAAAACATACGCATCTCAGAGCTCCCCATAAGCCTTTATTTAATTAGCATGCCCCTCTTATACAACCTTTGGAAAAAGCTAATCTTTTAATAAATGGTTGCCTCAGTGTTCTTTGTTTTATTTCACTTTTTAGAAAAAAAATTGAGCACTACTGTGGCGCGCAAGAGGCTGCAAATCACCCGCCTCCATTGAATTCTGCGGTGCGCCCGCAGGAGCGTCGGCGGGAAATGGTGCCGCGCGTGCGGCAAGCGGGCGAGGAGAATCGAGGAGGAAACGCACGCGTCGAGGAGAGTGTCATTACTTTCCCAAGATCAAGACGTTTTACCCTGTCCTAGAGTTACTGTATATGCTACACTTAGGTAGCATATATACTTAGAGGTAGCACATAACGTAACTCTACCCTGTTCTAACCACTACCGCCGCCTACCACGTGCTCCGGTTGCTAGGGGCGAAAATAAGCGCGCGTGACCCTGCTTTTGCTATGGGTGAGGAAGTGAGAGCGGAGAGATAACACTTGCCGGCACGCAGTGACATGCCCCGACAAAGAAATACATTCCTACAAAAAAAAGAGGCGTCAATTGAAATTCTCACGGATAGATTCATGGATATGGCTGTACCCTTTAGATCGGGCGGTGGCTAGCGCCACCAAGCCGTAATTGAACTAAAAACTGGATTTATTTTTACTTTCCTTTAAATAAGTAGGTTGAGGATTCGTACTTTGTAGTGAAGGGTGTAATTTTCACTCTTGCCTCGACTTTAGCCACCAATCAGATAACCTGCTTCTATTTAATTCTGCCCGCTTTAATGTCTATTTTGCCCTCCCTGTCCCTAAACCCCAGTGCTTTGAAAAACTCTGCGCCATCATCCTGAACTATAGGGTGAAGCCCTTTACAGAACATTACCAAGTGTTCGGCACTTTCTTCTTCCTCTCTACACGCAATGCATACCGTGTCTACCCCTTCGTATTTGGTCCGATATGTGTTGGTTCGCAATACTCCCGTCCTGGCTTCAAACAGTAGACAACTACCCCGAGTATTATCATAGATCCTTTCCTTGGCAATTTTCTGCTTAAAAGTTCGATGGATCTCTAGTGCGGACTTCTTCATCATGCCAATTCTCCACATATCGGTCCAGCGTCCTTCACCTTCTTCTTAACCGATAATTCTTTTTGGTTTGGCCGCCTGCTGTTTTCTAAGTATCTACTAGTCAATTTTCTGGTTCGCTTCATCCATTTTGTATCGACATTTTTCATGTACAAGTAGCTGAATACCTTGCTAGCCCATCGATCCTCCCCCATTTCTCTCAATCGCTTCTCAAATTTTATCTTGCTGCTAGCTTCCCTGCCCTCAAATGATGTCCATCCCATATCACCTTGTACTCCCTGATTTGGTGTATTCCCGTGAGCTCCAAAAGCAAGCCTACCTATTCCACGTTGCTTAATTTCTAATCTTGCTTGAACTTCTGATCTCATGCACAAGACCGCATTGCCGAACGTCAGCCCAGGAACCATGACCCCTTTCCTTATTCCTCTCACAACATCATACCTATTGTAATTCTACAGTGCCCTATTTTCCATCACTGCTGCATTCCTGTTATCTTTAGTCGTCACGTATATTTCGTGTTCCCTCAGGTACTCGGTCCCATTGCTTATCCATACGCCCAGATATTTGTGTTTATCTGTTATCTCTAGCGTGACCTCCTGTATTCTAAGCTCGCTACCTTCGTTATCATTGAAAATCATGACTGTCGATTTTTCCTTACTGAATCTAAAATCTAACCTACATCCCTCATTACCGCAGATGTCGATCAATCTCTGCAAATCTTCCTTGTTGTCAGCCATTACCACTATATCATCTGCGTACATCAATGCTGGTAGTGCCTGTTCAACGAGTCTTCCTTGTTTGACGAAAGAGAAGTTGAAGCCCAGTCTACTTCCCTCTAATTTGGCCTATAATCCTTGTAGGTACATCATGAATATTAAGAGTGACTTAGGACACCCCTGCCTAAGCCCCCGTTTTACCTCTGTAGGCTTGGATACCTGTTTTTTCCACTTTATAACTACCCTATTACATTTATACATATCCTTTAAAAGATTAGTGACTCCATCTTCCACGTCTAGTGTGTCCAGTATTCACCACAATTCCTCTTGAACCACGTTATCGTACGCTTTCTTGATATCCGAAAATGCTAGCCACAGGGGCCTGTGCTCCTTTTCTGCTATTTCGATGCATTGCGTCAGTGAGAACAGATTGTCTTCCAACCTCCTGTGTTTCCGAAACCCACTCTGCAGTTACCGCAGCACTTCCTCATCCTCTATCCATGCCTGCAGTCTTTCCTTTATAATCTGCATCGCCAGCCTGTAGACCACTGATGGCACTGTTATAGGACGGTAGTTGTATATGTCAGCTTTGTCCCCCTTTTCTTTATAGGTCATGCTCATCCTGCTAAGTTTCCATCCATCGGGGACTTCACTATCGATTATCAATTTGCTCACTGCCTCTCTCAAAGCCTGCTTAGACTTCGGACCTGATGTCTTTATCAGCAAAATCAGAATGCCATCTGGGCCTGTTGATGTTCTACTAGGAACCCTCTTATCAGCCCTTTCCCACTCTCGTTGTGAAACTGAAGCCATTGCGCCACTTGATTCATCCTTGTCTATTGTGATCCATAAAGCCCTTTTTTTGTTGAAATTTTTCTGTCACCTTTGTTTTTATATATTCAATAGCTTCGTCCCCTTCTAGCCTTGCACCTTGAGCTGTAGTTATAAATCTCTGCTCTAGGCTCGTCTCATTTGTTAGGGAGTTTAGATGGTTCTAAAATTTCGCAGTTGCCTTTCTATCTTTTTTATGTACTTCTGCAAGCCACTGAGCTCCCTTTCTTTTAATGTTTTCATTGATTACAAGGGATGCATTCCTTCTACAGCTTAGAAATATTTCCCTTTTTTCTCACATCATCTGTCGGTTCACCCCGTTGCTTAGCATGTCTGTGCTCCTAGTATAACTATCTCGCACTCTCCTAACTCCTCAATGTCCTTCGATATATACTCTACCATTGCCTGATATTTCTGTCTGGCCTTTGCTCCCGTCCACAAGTACACGAAACAAAAGAGTGTCGTTTGCCCTTTCACTTTCCCTTTTAGCCATAAATGTTCTTTGCACACCTGCTTGACCCTTTGCCAGTCTGTACTTTTATAAATGAATAACCCAATACGACTCCCTTTTTTTGCTGCCTTCTGTTCTATTACAATATCCCCAGGCATAGTCGGGATTGTTAGGAGGTTGTTCCATGTCCCTAAGATGTGTTTCTACAAAACCGTATGCCATCAGCCTCTCCACCCTTAGCTGTTCTTCTATCTCTTCCCACTTCAGCCTGTCTCTGCCACCCTGCATGTTAATATACCCTATGGCTGAATTGACTCGGCGTTCGTGGCTATGTCTGTTTCTGCCCCGGACTCTACCTATCTTAGATACTGGTGCCAATTTGGAATCGTATCTGCCCATACCACCTGTCAAAGAGTCTCCCTGGTCGTTTTCCGCGTTACTAGCTATCCTGCACCCCGAAGGGCACGCGTGCTCCCGAAAATTATATTGCGCGTCCTGCAAGCCGCCAACCCACCTCATTACCTAGCCGCCCATCGAAGTGAATTTTGTCTCGTTGTAAACCACCCCACCTATGCACCTCTCTGTTATTTCCACCACCTCAAAGCCTTAATCGACTCATCCGCCATATTTCTTGGTTTGCGTTGACAGCCGCTTTTTGTAGGTTGCTGTCACGCACCGGTACCTCAGATATCGTGCATATCACTACCTGTACCTGAGGAGAAGTGGCGCGCATGTCATCGACGCCTTTCGCCAGTGTGGCTGCTAGTCCTGCTGTATCTTCATTTAAGACATCGTTTAAACCGCCTGAAATTATCACGAGGTTTCGTCTATCAGCTGTTGTTTTGAGTTTTGCGCTCGCTTGCCTCATGACTGAGTCCAGCTTGCGTCCTGGGAACGCCCCTACTACAACCCTCTTGTCATCTCTTACCCTCTCTTTGATTGCTTCTGCGCATCGATTTAAATTCGATTTCCCGGCAATTATCACATGCTGTGACCTTTCAGCTGGAGCGTCCTGCACCTGGGGGTTACTCTCACCTGTGACGCCGGCTGCTTTGTCCCCTCCCAGCCCCACCACTAGTTAGCTGAAGCTGGGCCATGCGACAATTGCACCGGCTGAACCTGATTTTTCCAAACTTGCTTGCTCTTTCTTCTCCGCCGTTCTGGTTTCCGGTTCCCCACTGTTCTCCCTGTAGGCCGCTCCTTTGTTCAGCTTTGCTAGTGCTTCCTCGGCGGACTTCAACCTTTTTCCAATTGCCCTCATTTTCTCTTGTTCTGTCGCCAATGCAGTCTCCAGCTCGGTGATTCTCATCAGCAGTTCACTCTGGGCAACCATCATTTTCTCCATTTTTTCCTCGACCTCACATTTCCTATACTATCATCAGCCTCTTCTCCATCCGCTTCTTCACTCGGGTCCATTTTCAAACCCACCCCGCCTCCTGAACACTTTATAGTCTGTTTTAACCATGTCTTTCTGACACCAATTGTCCCTATTTATTTATTTTTATTTATTTTCGAATACTGCAGCCCAATGCAGGGCTATTGCAGGAGCAGGGTACATACAGTAGGAAAGAATATGAGTAACATCAAAACAAGTTCTTCATCAGAACAAATCACAACAATTATCGCCACATTCAAGCACAACCGGGTACATAAAAAAAGGACAATAATGTCATTCCAGTGCCTCCAAAAAATCTGACATATTCATTTCACGAACTGAACCTGGTAGTTCGTTCCAGTAGACAATAAGTTTCAAAAGAAACTATATTTGAACATATTAGTACGCGCGAAGAATGGCCTTATGTTAAGATTGTGACCACGTCTAGCTGGCAGAGCATTAACATTCACGATGTAATTATCATTAGAAAGCCGGCAAGATGAGTGAACATGAGAGTGCAAAAGTTTCAAAGAATCGATATCACGCCTAGTGCACAATAGAGATAACTTCAATGATTTCATTGCAGATGAGGGCGAAAAATCATGGTCATATTGATGAATAATGAAGCAAACAGACATCCTTTGGACAGATTCAATTTTATTCACGTCACCCACTTTGTATAGATTCCACACACACGAAGCGTACTCTAATATAGGGCATTAATAAAACTTGTTGTTGGGCTAGTTGGTTATACATCATATTATTAGAAAATTTGGCGCAACCTCGACTCACGCAAACACTCACACAAGCACTCACACTTCCACCAGAGCAACACACACGACACGCAGCGCTCACTACCAACTGCTTTATTGCTCCTATCTGACCTTCTTAAATACATACATCGAAATGCGCAAAGGCACAAACTAACAGAACTGCGCCAGTAGAAAGCCAACATCACGTGAAGTAAATGGCGTCACCACACCACAAGGAACAAGTAAAAAAAGGGTTGAACACGAAAAGGAGATATAATCGCTAAACCCTCGCATCAAGGAAAGATATTTCTTGTTGATGCAACACCAAAGAGGGCTCGCTGATACATATATTTTTATTCTTTTCTATATAATATGCTTCTAACAGCAAACGTGCTGATAAATTTGAGCTTCTCCCTAGAATCCTTGTATCAGAGAATCGTGGTTCACACCCACATGCGGCAATATGCGACACAAGATGTGCGTACTTGTCCTCGTTTTTCTTAACCTTTAGCGCATGCTCCCTAAGCCGGTCATTGAGGCATCGCTCGGTAATGCCAATGTACACGTTACCGCAGGAAAAAGGAATGGAGTATACAACTCCCATGGAACATTTGACGAAGGCAGTCTCATGTTTTTTCACGCAACCGCGTCTCTTGCCATTGCAAATACGCGGACATAACTTGGCGAGCTTTTCTGGCGCTGAAAAGACCACAGCCACACCATGCCTTGCAGCAACCTTCTTAATATTGTGGGAGAGCTTGTGTACGTAAGGCACGACTTGAAGCTTGGAACCCGAAGGATCCCAAGAAGCTCTATCCCTTTGTGTTCCACGTTTCATCTTCTGCAGTAGTGACTCGGCGACCGCGTTTAGGACCGACGAAGGGAAGCCCGCCGCCGTCAATCGGCTGATCTGATCATAAAAACTAGTACGCATGTGGTGTGGGCACGACTTAATCAACGAGGATTCTAGACATAGCGAAGCAATTCCTCTTTTAACTATTTTCGAGTGCGCAGAATCATACGGCAACAGCCCCTTCTTCACTCTAGGCCGGTACACCCAACAAAAGTGTTCACTACCCCATAGTAGCTTGAGGTCTAAAAACTGGAGACAAGTCTCTGTGGGTACCTCGGTAGTGAACCTAAGTCCGCGTCCATGATCTTTAAAAACACTAAGCACATGGTCACAATAAGAACGCTGCACTTCATATGGTACCTCTTCCGCACACACACTCACTGAAGTACAGGCGTCTACTTGATAATCTAAAAAGTAATTGGGGGGTGTATAGGACCCCCGCTTGTCTAAAAGAATTAAAAAATCGTCAACATATCTAAAAATCTTCAAAACCTTATTCCCCCTTAAAAATTTATCCAACGTCCTATCTACATCTGCTAAAAAAATATCAGTAAGAACAGGGGCGACACAAGAACCTATACAGATGCCTTGTCGTTGTAGATAGGGCTTGTCGTTAAAAGTAATAAAAGTAACGTTAAGATAAAATTCTAAAAGTGCTAAAAAGTTTTCAACGGATACGCCCGCATTATTCATAAAAGAAACGTCACCATTATCTTCTATGCACTGTCGGACCGAAGTCAAAAGCTTGTCATGAGGTACCGAATAAAACAAGTCTTCAACATCTACTGAGAAAGCAAAGGAAATCTGCTGGTTATTCCGTATGAAATCTGCGACATCACTAGAGCTTTTAGTGCGAAACGGGTCACTGACACTGAGTGGCTTTAGTTTGCTTAACAGGAATTTGCTAACGTTGCCCTGCCATGAACCATTTTCACTAACAATGGTTCTGAAGGGAATGCCCGCTTTGTGGGTTTTAGCAGAAAAAAAGACGTTCAAGTTAGTGCTTTTGCTACTAGCTAAGGTTCCAGCCAGCGTAGGAAGTCCTACTTCCCTGCAGAACGCGGTGAATTTGGATTTAACGCGTACAGCACTTTTTTTAACAGGTAAAAAGTTCTTGTCAATGGCGCTAATCGCTTTCTCATTGTAAACACCCTGTGGCAAAACAACGAAACCACCCTCCTTGTCGGCTTGTACTAACATCAGATTCTGCTTCTTGAAAAAAGACACCACACTACTCAGTCTTCTGCTACCGCTACTGTCCGGAAGTTGGCCTGCACTACTCGTGAGGCAGTCCATACCGTCCAGCAGGCATCTTTCTCGGTCCTGGTTGGCCTTGGATGACAGGTCCCTGTTCAGGCCTACCAGGTCATGGGCGGAAACACTTGGTGTGCACGCATACTTCGGTCCCTTTCGCAGAAGCTTATCAATGTCTTCAGGTAGCACTGCACCCCCGAGAACAACGAGGTCCTGACACTTATCTCTTCTCCGTTTACCTTGAAGCCTCAGTAGGGGGGTCAACACGTTCCTCCACCTAGATTCAGTTGTCTGAGCTATACGCCGCTTTACTTTCCCGAGTTTATAGGCCGCAAGTTGTTCAGGGTATTCGCACTGAAGAATCACACGAAGCCAATCATAGAGCAGCCTTACTTGGCGCCACAATTCCGCTCTAAGAATTTTGAGCACTCTTTTTACGTGTCCCCAAGAAGGTCTCACACACCCAAATAAGGCACTTACTTCTTCTGGTGTGATGGCTTTCCGGATGCAGAAGGCGAAAATCCTTGCTCTGCATGTGGCTTCATTGATGTAGCCCATAAGAAGGTCAATCTTCGCAGACACATTAGGAGCATATAAAGAGGGGCCCATTGCACTAGAAATATAGCTTAATAAAACTTGTTGTTGGGCTAGTTGGTTATACATCATATTATTAGAAAATTTGGCGCAACCTCGACTCACGCAAACACTCACACAAGCACTCACACTTCCACCAGAGCAACACACACGACACGCAGCGCTCACTACCAACTGCTTTATTGCTCCTATCTGACCTTCTTAAATACATACATCGAAATGCGCAAAGGCACAAACTAACAGAACTGCGCCAGTAGAAAGCCAACATCACGTGAAGTAAATGGCGTCACCACACCACAAGGAACAAGTAAAAAAAGGGTTGAACACGAAAAGGAGATATAATCGCTAAACCCTCGCATCAAGGAAAGATATTTCTTGTTGATGCAACACCAAAGAGGGCTCGCTGATACATATATTTTTATTCTTTTCTATATAATATGCTTCTAACAGCAAACGTGCTGATAAATTTGAGCTTCTCCCTAGAATCCTTGTATCAGAGAATCGTGGTTCACACCCACATGCGGCAATATGCGACACAAGATGTGCGTACTTGTCCTCGTTTTTCTTAACCTTTAGCGCATGCTCCCTAAGCCGGTCATTGAGGCATCGCTCGGTAATGCCAATGTACACGTTACCGCAGGAAAAAGGAATGGAGTATACAACTCCCATGGAACATTTGACGAAGGCAGTCTCTTTCCTTTCCTATCTTTCCTTGATGCGAGGGTTTAGCGATTATATCTCCTTTTCGTGTTCAACCCTTTTTTTACTTGTTCCTTGTGGTGTGGTGACGCCATTTACTTCACGTGATGTTGGCTTTCTACTGGCGCAGTTCTGTTAGTTTGTGCCTTTGCGCATTTCGATGTATGTATTTAAGAAGGTCAGATAGGAGCAATAAAGCAGTTGGTAGTGAGCGCTGCGTGTCGTGTGTGTTGCTCTGGTGGAAGTGTGAGTGCTTGTGTGAGTGTTTGCGTGAGTCGAGGTTGCGCCAAATTTTCTAATAATATGATGTATAACCAACTAGCCCAACAACAAGTTTTATTAAGCTATATTTCTAGTGCAATGGGCCCCTCTTTATATGCTCCTAATGTGTCTGCGAAGATTGACCTTCTTATGGGCTACATCAATGAAGCCACATGCAGAGCAAGGATTTTCGCCTTCTGCATCCGGAAAGCCATCACACCAGAAGAAGTAAGTGCCTTATTTGGGTGTGTGAGACCTTCTTGGGGACACGTAAAAAGAGTGCTCAAAATTCTTAGAGCGGAATTGTGGCGCCAAGTAAGGCTGCTCTATGATTGGCTTCGTGTGATTCTTCAGTGCGAATACCCTGAACAACTTGCGGCCTATAAACTCGGGAAAGTAAAGCGGCGTATAGCTCAGACAACTGAATCTAGGTGGAGGAACGTGTTGACCCCCCTACTGAGGCTTCAAGGTAAACGGAGAAGAGATAAGTGTCAGGACCTCGTTGTTCTCGGGGGTGCAGTGCTACCTGAAGACATTGATAAGCTTCTGCGAAAGGGACCGAAGTATGCGTGCACACCAAGTGTTTCCGCCCATGACCTGGTAGGCCTGAACAGGGACCTGTCATCCAAGGCCAACCAGGACCGAGAAAGATGCCTGCTGGACGGTATGGACTGCCTCACGAGTAGTGCAGGCCAACTTCCGGACAGTAGCGGTAGCAGAAGACTGAGTAGTGTGGTGTCTTTTTTCAAGAAGCAGAATCTGATGTTAGTACAAGCCGACAAGGAGGGTGGTTTCGTTGTTTTGCCACAGGGTGTTTACAATGAGAAAGCGATTAGCGCCATTGACAAGAACTTTTTACCTGTTAAAAAAAGTGCTGTACGCGTTAAATCCAAATTCACCGCGTTCTGCAGGGAAGTAGGACTTCCTACGCTGGCTGGAACCTTAGCTAGTAGCAAAAGCACTAACTTGAACGTCTTTTTTTCTGCTAAAACCCACAAAGCGGGCATTCCCTTCAGAACCATTGTTAGTGAAAATGGTTCATGGCAGGGCAACGTTAGCAAATTCCTGTTAAGCAAACTAAAGCCACTCAGTGTCAGTGACCCGTTTCGCACTAAAAGCTCTAGTGATGTCGCAGATTTCATACGGAATAACCAGCAGATTTCCTTTGCTTTCTCAGTAGATGTTGAAGACTTGTTTTATTCGGTACCTCATGACAAGCTTTTGACTTCGGTCCGACAGTGCATAGAAGATAATGGTGACGTTTCTTTTATGAATAATGCGGGCGTATCCGTTGAAAACTTTTTAGCACTTTTAGAATTTTATCTTAACGTTACTTTTATTACTTTTAACGACAAGCCCTATCTACAACGACAAGGCATCTGTATAGGTTCTTGTGTCGCCCCTGTTCTTACTGATATTTTTTTAGCAGATGTAGATAGGACGTTGGATAAATTTTTAAGGGGGAATAAGGTTTTGAAGATTTTTAGATATGTTGACGATTTTTTAATTCTTTTAGACAAGCGGGGGTCCTATACACCCCCCAATTACTTTTTAGATTATCAAGTAGACGCCTGTACTTCAGTGAGTGTGTGTGCGGAAGAGGTACCATATGAAGTGCAGCGTTCTTATTGTGACCATGTGCTTAGTGTTTTTAAAGATCATGGACGCGGACTTAGGTTCACTACCGAGGTACCCACAGAGACTTGTCTCCAGTTTTTAGACCTCAAGCTACTATGGGGTAGTGAACACTTTTGTTGGGTGTACCGGCCTAGAGTGAAGAAGGGGCTGTTGCCGTATGATTCTGCGCACTCGAAAATAGTTAAAAGAGGAATTGCTTCGCTATGTCTAGAATCCTCGTTGATTAAGTCGTGCCCACACCACATGCGTACTAGTTTTTATGATCAGATCAGCCGATTGACGGCGGCGGGCTTCCCTTCGTCGGTCCTAAACGCGGTCGCCGAGTCACTACTGCAGAAGATGAAACGTGGAACACAAAGGGATAGAGCTTCTTGGGATCCTTCGGGTTCCAAGCTTCAAGTCGTGCCTTACGTACACAAGCTCTCCCACAATATTAAGAAGGTTGCTGCAAGGCATGGTGTGGCTGTGGTCTTTTCAGCGCCAGAAAAGCTCGCCAAGTTATGTCCGCGTATTTGCAATGGCAAGAGACGCGGTTGCGTGAAAAAACATGAGACTGCCTTCGTCAAATGTTCCATGGGAGTTGTATACTCCATTCCTTTTTCCTGCGGTAACGTGTACATTGGCATTACCGAGCGATGCCTCAATGACCGGCTTAGGGAGCATGCGCTAAAGGTTAAGAAAAACGAGGACAAGTACGCACATCTTGTGTCGCATATTGCCGCATGTGGGTGTGAACCACGATTCTCTGATACAAGGATTCTAGGGAGAAGCTCAAATTTATCAGCACGTTTGCTGTTAGAAGCATATTATATAGAAAAGAATAAAAATATATGTATCAGCGAGCCCTCTTTGGTGTTGCATCAACAAGAAATATCTTTCCTTGATGCGAGGGTTTAGCGATTATATCTCCTTTTCGTGTTCAACCCTTTTTTTACTTGTTCCTTGTGGTGTGGTGACGCCATTTACTTCACGTGATGTTGGCTTTCTACTGGCGCAGTTCTGTTAGTTTGTGCCTTTGCGCATTTCGATGTATGTATTTAAGAAGGTCAGATAGGAGCAATAAAGCAGTTGGTAGTGAGCGCTGCGTGTCGTGTGTGTTGCTCTGGTGGAAGTGTGAGTGCTTGTGTGAGTGTTTGCGTGAGTCGAGGTTGCGCCAAATTTTCTACTAATATAGGGCAGATGAGTGTTTTGCACCTTAGTAATTTGGTCGATTTTGGCGATTTAAATGAAGCACGTCTTAAGTAACCTAACTTTTTTAATGCTTTAGACGTAATGTAGTCTATGTGATGCGACCATTGCATGTTGTGTGTGGGCCTAACGACAAGGTATTTGTACGTCTGTACTCGGGGAACTGCGATGTTGTTGAAGGAGTGTGCATATCGCGATACTATGACTTGTCTCACTCGATAATTACAAAACTCGAGCCCTGCCCTACGAAAAAGAGAAAGTGTAAGCTCTACTACAAAAATTTGCGTTTTCAATGTACGTGCACCTCCCCAAAGGGGTGGCAAAAAACAACAAAAATGAAGAAATCAAACACACACGTGCACAAACTAATAAATATCTGGTGACTGACCCCCGAAAAAACCATACTATGTAATAAGCGCTACAAAGATTTTAACTGCTGCCTTATTAATTATAAAGGCAAGCTCAAAACATGCAAAACCACTTATCTGCACAGTCGATCGGGAGCGCTCAAAAAACATGTCCATCCACCGTGACAGTCCAAACCGAAAACCAAAATGCCACTAGACGTATGCGTCTAACGAGCGCCTCCTCTATTTTTTCAGTGTCCGGGCGAAGGAGCGTGGTTTTCAATGGGAAGCGACCGTCGGTGCTAGTGCGGCGTTTCGCCGCCGGACGCTGAAGCTGGAGTAAAGATGCCACCGCATCGTCTCTCGCGCAGAGGAATGCCGCGGCTGCATTCGAAGCAGCTACACGGCTTGATTTTCGGTTGTATTCGCATTGTTTAAGGTGTGATGAAAACTTGGAAACGGGAATCGTGAAGCACTTGTTCTGGACACCCAGCTCAGTTCAAAGGCATGTGTCATTCGCGACTGCATGATCGAGGCGCTGACGCGTCGTCTGCTAGGTCAATACAAGATAACTCATGCCAGTAACCCGCGGAAGATCGTTTTGCCACCGCGGTTTTCCCTTGTCTGAGAGGTGCTCTTTTGACTAACTGAAAGTCGACTTTTGAGAGAAGCCTTTGCGAGAAGCTAATATTACAAGCTTGGGTACATAATGTTCCCCGATGTTTGCTATTTTCTAGTGACGTAGCATATTATGCACAAGCCTGGAGTTCAAGCACTAAATAGTACGAAACGCCACTAGAGTGCTTCCAGGGGTACACGTCTTCATGCATCCATTCTCTTCGTAAAGCATCACATGTGTTGCCAACGAGAAAAAGCAAGTGTAAGAAAATGGGGAACTATGGCGGGTGATTTCAGAGCTTAAACAATGAAATCATCGTGAAATAAACAGAAACGGCTCCATATGCGGCGTGATTTTCGTGTTCATCGCCTATGTTTTGAACAGGCGCTGGCAAAGTTTGAAGTCTAATGCCGACTCTCCACTTGAGTCAAGGTGACAGGAATGAAAAATATGGCCTGTGGTCAGTTGCTCGAGCTTGTCTGCGTATTCGTGCATGAATAGTCGTCGCCTTAATGCTTAGCTCTGTTCCCTTCTTCTTCTCTCTGGTCTCCTTATTGTAGCGAGCAGAGTAGAGGCCGAGTGGCTGTGGGGTGACTATGGGCCCCCATTCAGCTTCAGGGAGTAATGTTAGCGTTGCACACGGCAGTGATCGCGAGGCAGCGTTGTTAATGATACTCATTTGTTGACTGTTCGGATGCAGCGCACTCCCGTATAGTGATACCAATTGCCATGTTGCCAAACGTGACGGGTAGTCTCCAGCCACCACTACTTATAATCTATAAAATACTCGGGTTATAAATGACGGCTACATATTAGAGTGTAGTGCGAAAATTTATTAAAATACCAATTGTTCTGCCTGATTACTGCTACCGTCGCTTCACAGAACACCAGAGGAAGCTGAAATTTCACGGAGCTACAGCCGTGCATTCCATTAAGGCGATAGCTTTAAGTACCTCATCAAAAGCAAAAATTGATCGCTGGCGGCGCCTGGCGTCTTCTCGCATCGGCGGTGTGAACACAAGTGATGCGATAAATCATCATTACGTGAAAAAGTCGTCACATACTATAAATGTTTGTGACGTATCGGAATGGCACATAACTTGACGGCGTCATATAAAATCTTTGCTTGGTTGAAATGGGCCGATTATAATGGGAGTGCATAGCCAGCTGAAGGGCAGAAAGCTAGCTTTGTCTCCAATCCTTGAGGCAGTAAAAAAACAATGTTGGGCGCAAAAATATCCCGGAGGGAAGTAGGAAACATTCAGTGCATTTAATCGGAAAAAAACAAGGTTAGTTTTTGTCTTTCAATCGTCTCAGGCGAATCCTTAAAGGGACCGGCGAGTTTTTTTTTCACTAATGAGAAATGAAAGAAGAAAATCAGATTTCTTCCCGTCAAATATGAAGAGTGGTACACAGCAGTATTATATACTGATGTATGAAAATAACGACTTTGCAATAGCTTGAAAGAGAAAATAAATTGCAAATGCTATAAAGCTTGAACTTTTATATCATACCGGTAGCACGGCCTGGCAAAGCCCTGGATAACAGCGTGCCGCTCTGTTCGTGTTACTTTGCATCCTTTCTGCATCCGTGAAAGCCGTCGAGAAGCACGAATGTAACTTTACTCGCATGAAAATACGAATTCGGAGCATCCTTATGACGACAGAGAGGAGGTCGTGATCATACTACGCGCAGCCGTTCAGTGCCAGCATCCCGATGGATGGATGAATGGATGGATGGATGGATGGATGGATGGATGGATGGATGGATGGATGGATGGATGGATGGATGGATGGATGGATGGATGGATGGATGGATGGATGGATGGATGGATGGACGGACGGACGGACGGACGGACGGACGGATGGATGGATGGATGGATGGATGGATGGATGGATGGACGGACGGACGGACGGACGGACGGACGGACGGATGGACGGATGGACGGATGGACGGACGGACGGACGGATGGACGGGTGGATAGATATGGCTGTACCCTTTAGGTACGAAGCCTCGTCGCGCTGCGCCACCATGCAGCAGTGGCGAGCGGAGGCGGAGCGCACGCTCGACAGCCTGAAGCTAGGGGTGTGCGCCGAGGCGATTTCGACCGGCGGTGGCGTGGGGGTCGTTCAGAGTCGGCGGGTGCGGCGTTGTCAGCGCACGCGGGTTATTTCATCGGCGGCGGCGCGCCGCCAATTTTCATCGGCGGCGGCGGCACGGAAACCGAAACAAAAAAATCAAAAGGTTCTTCTGCCACAGGTCACTAAATTAGTTGAAATTCAGGGATTTTTATCCAAATAGCACTAATGACACTACACAGAGGTGTCGACATCACGATGAATGCAAAGCGTTTTGTAAAATAGTTTTTATTTCGCTTTCATAATAAAATACGCGTATTTCAATATATGTCCATGTTCTACCACGAATGTGCAGCACTTTGCTTGTTTTTTTTATTTAAGATGAAGCAGTTTGTTTCTGTTGTTGGCTACGTCATACTTCATGAAACCTCCTTTCATTGAACTTTGAGCAAGCACCGACGCACGTCACTCAGTTCGCTTTTTCCGAATCGGATCTCTCTTTTACATTGTACGCTGCACGAAAAAGAAGCACATCTGCTACGAGTTTTCTCATTGTGATTGCAGAAAACCGCTCTTTTGAGCATCTGTCATGCCTTGAATGTTACTTTCCTTCAAACGAATCTAAACAGCTACTTTTCACAGTATGAGAATGTTTTATGCAGCGGTATAAGATGCGGAAGAAAACAAATCTGCGCATTCAGTTTGTCCTCACCGCAGTGTTCAATGAATGAAGTGTAGACATGGGCGTGGGCGAGGCGGCTGATGCAAAAGGGGCACTTGACCCCTTCAAGCTGCACCAGCACTTGCTACCTACTCTAGCGACACCAACACGACCCCCTCCCTCAGCCATGATGCAAGTTGAAAGAAGGGTTTGCTTACCCCCAAGACAAAAACCTGTCGATGGCCATATGTGCAGATCAGAGCAAATGCAATATTTGCTCCGATACACCGTCCACACTGGTAGGCCTTCGTAGGCCTCCGTGGTTGCCTACTGGCGCACGGAGGGCCATTTCGGTTGCTCGGATCAACAGTACCGATTTCGACATGCTTTATTGAAGGTGCTGAAGGATGAAGAAAAAGACTGATTGTTGTAAATTTCTTGAGAGTTCAATGATAGCTTCTTTGTGAATACCGTAGATTATTGAACCTCACTTTGTGTATAATGCTCCAATGAAAAAAAATGGTTTCACCCTGTGTCACTGCAGAGTCAGAAGCCATCACATGGGCAGGCGTCATTACGCCTCTATAGAACATTGCTAAGGTTCAGCACATTTGTACAAATCATTCTCGTTAATTGAACATTGAGTATATTCCTTGCTTGGGTTAGTATGTGAGAAACATAAATTTGAAATTTAAAAATTTTCATTGTGGGTTTCTGCAGCAAAGACACATTGATTAAAACTGATGATTCCGAAGCTACAGCAGAGGTAACATTCATTATGTTTTTTCGGTTACGGTGATGGTAATTCGTTACCTTTTTTATGTATATATATAACGTGGAGCCGTGAAACGTTCCCTTTTTATTACAGTAACGAGTAACGTATTTAGTTACTTTTTACTGTAACGAATACAACCCTATATATATAGACTTACAGGAGTGATGTCGGCCCACACCGTCAGTTGTGGTTGTGGTCTATAGGCTGGCTCTAAACATTACATAGATAATGCCATGTTCCATTTCTCAAGTTTTGTTTTCGCCCAAAAACACTACACAATTCTCAGCGCAAAACGCGCGTGCAGTTTTCGAGAAGCTTCCGCACTTTAGGAGGTGTTGCGAAACGCACCTCCGACGACGTTACGAAGGGCGCCTCGAAATCTCACCGCTGCAACCACTGTTTCGAAAGACGGCGACGCCAACACGGTCCCGAAGGCGCCACTGTTTCGAACTCCACCGGGAAGGTCACCAGCCGTTTTGGTAGCGTAGGTTTCTCAGCTCGCGACTGCTTCTGCGCAGAGCTGATAGACGAGCGGACGAGACGACGGTGAGTTAAACAAGGTTTATGTACAGCATATATACAGAGGCGTTACAAATTCGGCACTGGGGCCGACAGAGACTCGAAGAGCCGAGCTCTCCTCTCTAACACATAGGTCTGCTCTCAAACGGGTCCGCTCTGACACACATGTCAGCTTTCACCTAGGACCGCCGATCGCGACGCGCCGCAGGGCTTCTTTTATATGCACCGGGTCCAACTCAAATGTCCAACCAGAAGCGCCGCTGGTCGTCAGGGCAGACTCCTCCAATGGGGTCGCCGCTGGGCCGCGTCATTCTTTCTCAACGAATCTGGAGAGGCTGCGCTGCAGGTGGCTGCACCCAAGGACGAGTGACGTCGCAAGCATTGCGTCAGACCCGCCAGACAGGAAGACGCCAGTTGTTTACTCGACGGCTCGCTTTCGGTGACTCACTGCACGTGGCCGACAGAATGGCGCCGTGGCGTGCTGACGCCGTTGAGTTGCTGATCGCGTCAGGCTGGCTCGTGGCCGGCCTTGACACAGATTGCCTTTTTCAGAGGCACGGACGTTCGCTGTCGACTCGCAGGCATAACAGCACCCCCGCCGCCAGACAATGCGCCGAAAAGACGAGCTGCTTCCACGGGGCTCGCATGTCAGGCGCGCTCGTTCGCCAGGTCCCTCCAGGTTCGCCTCCAGGGCCATGGGGAGAATACAGCTCCAGACTCCGTTCCGGGAACACATCCCATTCTTGACGACGGATCCCAGCTCCTCTGGATTGTCGCCACAACTTGCCGGCCAGCTTCGCTCGTCTCTTCTGACCATCTTCGATTTCAGCACTTGTCGATGGTTCTGCAACTTGTCAAGAACGGATCGACAACAGACAACACACGACACGAGCAAGTGCCCTCGGTCACCCGACAGAACACCAGACAAAGTATAGTTCAAAATATACCTAGCTACGTGTCTATCTGAATTTAGTTCCCTCTACATCAAGAGGCACATGTGGGACACAAGACCCCTAAAATGACAACTCAATTTTTTTCCCACGTACAACAACGTAACGAATTAGAATGCAACATAAAGTTGGCTCCTTGAGCTCACTCTGGACGAGAGCGCTGAGCCCAGGTCGTGATGAGGTCAAAATTTTGCCCCGAATCGCCAGCGAGAAACCGAAAGGTGGAGAAGGTACTAGCTAGAACGCACTGCTCAATGCACCTGCATTAGCGTGTAGCTTTCCCTTTTCTTTTTTTTGTAGCTAACGTCAAAGTTGCGCTGTCGGAGTATCACGCTCCATCTCAGTAACCGGCCACTTTTAGGCGACGATACCTATGCGGTACCAAGAGCGGCTCACACTTGCGACGTTGCACAGGCAAGCAACGATACGGCTTGCTACGGATTGACTCCTCACCGCTTAGCTCGATATCGTGTTCGATCACCCTCGTGTTTCCGGGGCGGTCCGAAAACACGTCTCCAAACTCGGAAACAATCCTTCTCAGGTCCTCCTTCCGGGCTTCACTTAACCTAGACTCTAGGTTTATCTGCTCCCAGATTACTTTCGATCCCCCTTCGATTACCTCACAAAAACTAAAAATTTGCGCTCCCTCTTCCTCTGAAGCACTTAACAGCTGATTTACGACCGCTTGATGTTGAACGTAGGGTTTCATCAAGTTGTAAATTTTGTTCTGCCGCCTTCCTAATTTCACTTCATAATTCGTATCGGGGAGGTTCGATATTACATTGGCAGGCCCTTCCCAATCAACCTCAAGCTTGTTCCTTTTGGACGGCTGCAGCAGCATTACCTCACTTCCTACTTCAAAAGCACGCTTCTTCGCCGATTGTCGTAGTACTCCTTTGACAACATTTGTGAAGCTTTCATGTGGCTTTCCACTGGCGCTTTAATCGAGAGGTCCTCGCGCTGCCCTTGAATGGGCGTCTCTCGATCATCCCTCGACAGCTCGCTCCAACTTTCCGCTACAGGCGAGAGCATTGCAACCCTCTCGCTCTGACTCAATGGCGCCATGTCGTCTCCCCCTACGCATACCGCGCCGGTCGCGTCGGCGACGGGCCGCTCGCATGACTGCTCACATGACTAACGCGGAAAATTTCCTTTCTGGGGTTCCGTCGACCCGCCGACAAGGTCACTTGAGAGTTCACCGCATTGAACAAGGTCAAGCTTCCGCGAAAGCTTCCGCGCTTGCGATCGCGTGAGGGCCATGCACGCTAAGTTGGGGAAGAACGA
Organism: Rhipicephalus annulatus; assembly: GCA_013436015.1. NCBI lineage: Eukaryota > Metazoa > Arthropoda > Arachnida > Ixodida > Ixodidae > Rhipicephalus > Rhipicephalus annulatus. The sequence continues at coordinate 40,416 of WOVY01000213.1, read as the reverse complement.
TTCGCCCTGCTCTTTGAGAAGCTGCTCTGAGTTGTTGGAGAAAAAATAAGGAAAATGATCGTTTAGCGCGGCAGACACAGCCGCTTCGGTGCGAAGCTTACCGAACGGGCCTTCAATGACAACCGTAGCGATTGGTAAGCGAACACTCTGCTCCTCGGCGACTTGCCTGATCCACGCGCATTCTCCTGTAAAGTCATTCGGAGACACCAATGAAGCATGGACAACGTCCATGGTTGCCGCTGAGGCTCTAAGTGCTCGGCACGTTTTCTCATTCACCCTAATTTCTTGGAGATATGGCTCCAACAACCGCATGTTTTTTTCTGATTCTCGGATTGTTGCGAAGGCAAACTTTTCCTGACAGTTTCTCGCGATGTGCCCTTCCTTTTTGCAGTTGTAGCAGATTAGCGGCTTCCGTGATTCGAATGCCCGTGTGGTATCAGTGCGTTGTTTAGGAACCTCACTCAATTTCTCCGCTTTTGTTTGCCCTTCCCTTACACTGTCCTTTGTAAGAGACGGGTCCTTCTTGAAATTACGGTACGGAGCGGGTTTCCGTTGATCAGGTTTCTTTGAAAAGCCCTCTTTCCTTTCATCCTTTTCAACGCGCACTGCCCTGCTGTGCAACTTTCGGCGAGTATAATAATCCTCAGCTAACTCTGCTGCCTTGTTTAGCTGTACTTCCCCAAGTTTGTCCTGCAGCCAAAGTTTGACATCCTCCTCGATGCAGCGGTAGAATTGCTCCAATGCAACGCATTCCACCACTTTATCGCGGTCGTCATAAACACCTTCGCCCTTGAGCCATTCAATTAAATCGGCTTTAAGACGAAACGCGAAGTCAACGTGTGACTCATTCTCCTTTTTAGCATACCGGAACCTTTGCCTGAAAGCCTCGGGTGACAACTTATAACGTCTCAAGAGCACTTCCTTAACCTCGTCATAGCTCTCAAACGCTTCCCTCGACAAGCAAGTTATCGCGTCGGACACTTCGCCGGGAAGATGAGCTAACAGGTTCTGCGCCCAAAGAGACCGCTCCAAAGCGTTTCGCTCACAGACGTGTTCAAACTTGACGAGATACTTCGCCATGTGCTCGCCTACTACGAACCGTGGCAATTGGTCCCGAATTCTATAACCGCTGACCTGAATCATCGGAGAAGCTACGCTAGCCGCCTGCGAACACTGGAGGATTGCCAATTCTTGTCGTTTCAACTCGAGGCGCTCCTGTCTCTCGGCCTCCTCACGGCGTTCTCGCCTTTCAGCTTCGTAACGAACTTCTCGCCTTTCAGCTTCTTCACGTTCGCGAGCTTCGTGCATTTCAGCTTCTTCACGAGCTTCTCGCCTTTCAGCCTCCTCGCGGCGTGCTTTGATCTCCACCCAGGCCTCATCGACTTCCTCAGCCGACACTCCCTCATCCTTCATGATCTCAAGGATCGCTTGCTTTCGTTTCGCACGGCCCAAAGTAATGCCGAGTTCCTCACAAATTTCGATGAGTTCCTTCACTTTAAGGTTCTCCATCGTTCACACTAGCCTCTTGCTGTTTGCCCCTGTTAAGAATCTACTTGCCGTACCCACTATAAGCCTACTAGCCAGACGCGCAAGCCATTTTTCACACTCCCGTGTTTACCCCCTCCGCATTAACTTTGGTTTTAAAGCGCTTCGACTTGGTTTGAAACGATCAAAGCTCACTCTAATGCTTCACACAGCCCTTCTCTAAACTACTATAACCTGAGCTAGAGTAGTCTGGTGAACTGAGGGGAAAACATCAGGCACTCACCACATCGATGTCGCTGACGCCGGCCGATCCCGCAGCTGCCAACCACTGTTGCGAAACGCACCTCCGACGACGTTACGAAGGGCGCCTCGAAATCTCACCGCTGCAACCACTGTTTCGAAAGACGGCGACGCCAACACGGTCCCGAAGGCGCCACTGCTTCGAACTCCACCGGGAAGGTCACCAGCCGTTTTGGTAGCGTAGGTTTCTCAGCTCGCGACTGCTTCTGCGCAGAGCTGATAGACGAGCGGACGAGACGACGGTGAGTTAAACAAGGTTTATGTACAGCATATATACAGAGGCGTTACAAATTCGGCACTGGGGCCGACAGAGACTCGAAGAGCCGAGCTCTCCTCTTTAACACATAGGTCTGCTCTCAAACGGGTCCACCCTGACACACGTCAGCTTTCACCTAGGACCACCGATCGATACGCGCCGCAGGACTTCTTTTATATGCACCGGGTCCAACTCAAATGTCCAACCAGAAGCGCCGCTGGTCGTCAGGGCAGACTCCTCAAATGGGGTCGCGGCTGGGCCGCGTCATTCTTTCTCAACGAATCTGGATAGGCTGCGCTGCAGGTGACTGCACCCAAGGACGAGTGACGTCGCAAGCATTGCGTCAGACCCGCCAGACAGGAAGACGCCAGTTGTTTACTCGACGGCTCGCTTTCGGTGACTCACTGCACGTGGGCGACAGAATGGCGCCGTGGCGTGCTGACGCCGTTCAGTTGTTGATCGCGTCAGGCGGGCTCGTGGCCGGGCTTGACACAGATTGCCTTTTTCAGAGGCACGGACATTCGCTGTCGACTCGCCGGCATAACAGAGGTCATTTTGATAACATCACGCCCACTCTGCGAACTGAACAGATTATTCTGAAACCTACGCCACCGCCAGTGATAACGCTAGAACATTCGATGGCAAGAGTATAAATGCCGACGCACTTCGCCGCTTGTCAGTAGTTGATCGACGGCCGACGCTCCGTTCACTGCTTACCTGGTGCCGGGATTCCCGCGACCAGGCACGCTGCCAGTCGTCGACCCCATCTTATCGAACATAAAGCGAACCCCTGGACACCCCCCCGGCTCTGTCCAGGCTTTCATCGTGAGCCAACGCCTAGGCACCCCAGCGCAAGCCATGGGAGCCAGGGCAAGGACGAAAGTGTGATAGCTTTCGCAGCGCCACCGCCAAAAGCTCATTGCTTTAACTTCAGCGCTCCAGAGGGGAGCACCGTCGACGACATCATAGATGCCCTCGAAGCAGTAACCGACCCAGCCGGTATCAAGTCCCTCCAGCACATGGGAGGTGCAAAGTTCAGCACCACAGCCGCAAACGTCCATGCAGCCACCAAGCTGAAGAGCCGGGGCGCCATTCTCTTGAACGGCGAATCAGTTCCACTGGTCAGCGTAGGTCCTGAAATAGTACCACGTCACAGTCTTCTAGGTACCGCTGTGGGTAAGCGACGCAGCCCTAGCGACTGCTCTCTCCGTCTACGGCAACGTGGGACATATCCACGAGCCAGTGTTCAAGGGCCGCCCTGGGGTGGGCACACGTGTCCGTGTGGCGCGAGTGGAAATGAAAAGCCAAATACCGAACTTTGTGACAGTCCAAGGCTACAATGTCATGTGTGACTACCGGGGAGTCAAGAAAGTGTGCTCTAAGTGCAGCAATGCTGGCCACATCACCAAAAACTGAGCCACGCCCCGTTGCACGCGCTGCAACGTGTTTGGACATGCCACAGAAGGATGCGCAGAACCGTGCCGCAAGTGCTTGGGCAGCCATGCAACAGCTGACTGCGTACGTCTGAAGTCCTTCGCAGCTGCTGCAGCAGCGGCAACCGAAGAACAAGCGTGCACCGACCTCACGCCCGCATTGCAAGATAATTATTCGGCGATCGAGCCTGCGAGCGACACTGACACAAGCGACACTGACGCCCATGCTGAACCACAAGACGCAGGATACCTGCCTCCCCCGTCTGAGAAAGCCTCATCAACCCTTCACACCCCGTCTGAGACCAGCGACTTCTCGTCGGACGCCTATGAAGAACACAGCTCATCCAAAGCCGAAGCCCGAGTGCCCGTACTTAGCAGAGACCACGAGAGCTACAGCTCTGACACAGTTGGCACCACCAGTAGCTCCGAGGCGCCGAGAGCTTCAATGGGACGCGGCACCCGAACGACGGGACGTGCAGACGCTCCGATCATTGGCCAAGACAAGACCACAGCAGCGATTATGCCACCGACAACGACGAGCGCCCGCGCCAGCAAGTACTCGGCTCAGACCCGCAAACTGAGCCAGTCAAACCCCTTTTACCAGATTACAGGTGCCGCCGCCGGTGCGAGTGTCGGTGCCAGCGCCATGGAAATAGACCGTTCAGCCACCAAACGAGCCAACCCACCGACCACGGACTCTGAGGGCTTTACGGACAGTAGTAGGCACCAAAACCTCGCTAATGCTCTGACGACGTCAGAGCATTACTCTCTTTAGTTTTGTTCACTCGTTGAGCGCTCGCCCCACCCCCTGCAAGGGGTTTCTCTGACGTTTGCGCGCACTCCTCCTATTTTCAAATAGGCTACGGTGCATTTTCTCTCCTTTAACGTCAGGGGTTTCAGACGCCGAGATAAGCAGAGAGAAGTCATGCACTTCGCAAGGTCACGTCATGTCGATATCCTTTTCTTACAAGAATGTAATTTTAGAACCCCTTTTGATGTGCAATCCTTTTGTTCACATTTTGGAGTCGAGGCCTTTTTTTCGCTGACTGATTCAAAAATGTGCGGAGTCGAAGTTGTTTTTTGACACCAGCGTTACGTCGAAGAGCACACTGTGTTTATGGTTTTGACGACCGCACACTAGCAGTAGACTTTGACCTTCACGGCAGACGAGTAAGGGCGCTCGTAATATAAGCCCCAGCTCAACGTGGGGGCACGGCCGACTTTTTCAATTCACTCGACTTATTTATGTATGACAGTTACCTTACTTTCTTAGTTGGAGATTTCAACTGTGTTGAGGACACCGACAGAGATGCGCGCGGACGCAGACAAAGCAGACAATATAGCGGAGTTAGCGCATTACAACTCATCCGCAATTTCAAGCTCAAGGATGCGTGAGTCGACACTCACGGGAATGACTTCGTTGCAACCTGGCAACGGGGTCCCAACATGACCCGGCTAGACCGCTACTATTTTCCAGAAGTGCTAGCCACTCATGTGCTTAGTTGCGAGGTCCTACATTTCCCACCGGACGTTCCATTCATTACAGACCACTTTCCAGTGTCTGTTAAACTTTTCTTTGAACAATCCACTACATTTAGAAACCATTGGAAAATGAACACCACAATCGTGCACGACCCGGAAAGCGTAGCATTACTGCGCAATGCACTAGAGCAAGCATGCAAAGGGCCCCATGAACCCCGTAACTGCGACGCATTGAAACACAGTTGGCGCGCCGAGCTTATCAAAGCGGGGCGCGAAAGGAAAGCGCGTCTGACGACAGAGATAAACGACACGCTACGAAAAGCGCGCATTGTACAGGCGAGACGCTGACGGTCGCAATGCATGACTATCTCGATCAGTTAAAGGCGCTGTACGAACTTTTGCTACGTCTTAGTTCGCGTACGGCTGCGCAGTCTTTTATCAACGAACGACCAGTTTCAGATCCAGCTGTTCTTCGAAGTGTTCGCAATGGCTCCTTGGGTCAACAAATGCATGTCCCTTTCTTTCAGTTGCTGAACGGCGAACAGTCTACATGAGCAGAAGACATAATGACGGTCTTTAAAACACATTTTTCGAATCTTTTCAGGGCGGAGAACGCAAACGACGTGAACTATACCACCATATTAAATGAGTTTTGCGAGGGAATTTCCCCCGTACCGGAGGAGCTCCGCGATGGTCTGTGCAGCCCAGTGACGCTGGATGAATTACGCACCGTGCTTCAGCGCATGAACACCACCACCGCCGCCGGCCCTGACGGGATGCCTTTGAGTTTCTACAAAACCTTCCTTGAAACAATACAAGACCACCTTTTGATAATGCTAAATGGGCTTCTTGCTGACGGAATCAGACCAAATACGTTTCGTGAGAGCAGAGTTATACTCTTGCTTACAAGCGAGGGTGAGTCGTCCAACACAAGGGCGTGGAGGCCCATCTCCCTACTTAACTCGGATTATAAGATATCCACAGCCTTCTTGCAAACCTCATAACAATCATTCTACCGGAAATAGTAAGCGGCATACAAACATGCTATGTATGCCCAAATCGTACGATCTATACCTCGCTTGCGCTGACTCGCGATTTACTCACGTACGCTACAAGAACACAAATATCTGGCGTTTTGTTTCCTTGGATCAGGATAAAGCTTTTGATCGCGTAGAATGAAACTACCTCTTCGCTGTGCTTGAGTGTTATGGCTTCCCAGCAAATTTAACCGACACCCTCCGTTTACTCTACATAGACTTAGAAACGTCATTAGTAGTGAATGGCTATACATCTGAACCCATTGCAGTAAGTAGGGGCATTCGACAAGGGTGTCCCCTCTCCGCAATTCTCTGTGTATTATGCATAGATTCATTATTGAAACAAATCCAGAAATGTACTTCGGTGCGTGGTTTCCCTCTTCCAGGCTTGGGCGAAGTGAAAGTAGCGGCATACGCCGATGACATTTCGTTGTTTATTCGGAACATAGATAGCCACAGAGCCTTTCTGCGAATATTCCACACGTATAGTTACCTGTCGGGAGCACATATTAATCCCGGAAAAAGCAAGGCATTGTGCTTTGGGATGCTTATTGAAGCCCTAGCTGATGGCGTCCAAATCATCCAAGACGTTAAAGTCTTAGGTGTAACTTTCCTTTCGACTGGTGAGGTAGCCCGCACCACATGGAAAGAAATCCAACACAAAGTGGACAGACGCATTGAAGTCGCCAGAACGTTTCAACTACCTTTTACTCAAAGAGCTTATCTAATTAAATCCAGCATAACAGTGCCACTGCTTTATGTAGCCAGAATTGCACGACCACCTGACGGGTTTTGCTGAAAGTGGCTACTCCGTGCGGCTCCTTTTTTTTGGGATGGCCACGCCGAAGCTGTTGCCAGAGCCTTGGTCTGCCTACCAGTAAAATTGGGAGGGTTCAGTGTACCCAATCTTGATGTAATGTACCGCATGTTGGCTCTCGAAAACACCTGGGCACTCTTAGAGAACTCATCGTATCGAGGCAGGCAACTTGTAGTGTATCTGCTAGGAACCTCTAGAAGACTTTTTGGTTTGGCAAACGACACGGGACCAGCTGCTGAGCAGCCATCAGCGTATTACACACATGTTATAAAATCTTTGCAACAATGGCGAAACGATTTTCCTGTTCAAGAACTTATGGAAATGTCCCCCCCCCCCCGACATGAGCGAATTAATAGCATTTAAAAGTCTATCTGAAGAACAACGCCGGAAATGCCGGGCGAAAAGACGCTGGACTCTTACAAACACGTCTCTTCCCTCCGAGGTCCGTGACAAAAACTGGCTCTGGGAATGGGAGGGCTTTACCAACGGCCGACCGCCTTGCGGCGTGGGGCGTGGCGCCCTCCGCCACATGCCCGCAATGCGGTCGCGTCGAAACACTGCACCATGTCTTCCATGAATGTATAGTAGCGCGCACATTTTGGCGCATGGTTACCAGGATGTTCCAAACAAGTATGCAGTGGAATCTAGCCACAAGGATAACTTTGTCGTACTCCTATTGGCTATCGGAGCCTTCGTCTTATGGAAACGAAGGGGACTGGCCTGCCTGAGGGGACGCCTCCAGAGAGCCATGTTTCCCCTACTACATCGGCTAAGAAACATAATGCTTATGCATCTTAACGCAGAACTAGTCATGCTGGGAGAGGAGGCTTTCCTCCAACGGTGGTCTACGCGATTTATTATCGTAAAAAACAACAGAGTGTCCATGCCTTTCCTCTCTTATTAAGGAGGTGGGCTAGAGCTTGTACCACTGTGACAATACAGTGTGTATTTTTCTTTTCTTCTTTAGAAACATGTATTTTGTTCAATATTGTTCATGAGCGCGAGAGCAAATTGTCCTCACAGGTGAATGCAAAATATCACGCTACATTGTGAATGACCTCCCCTTGTTTGTTCATATAGCCTTACTGTTTATTTAAGTTTAATCATCTCGATGTCATGAATGTCCTGTCTGTGTTGTACAATTTTTGCATTGTACGTCACTGCATACGCTATAGGTTCTTTCGCTGTATATAACAGCTTGCCTTGTACATACACGTCGTTCACCATTGTCCATTTTTATGTGTGCACATAAGCTGTGTAAGATATATCCGGAAATAAGATTCTCTTAATTGCTATCTGTGCAAGACTGCTATTGTAATCAGACTTTCCTTTGGCCGGGCACAGGTTCGCCCAAATAAACTGGTAAATCCCAACACAAGGTACCTTGTATTCGGCCACGTCACGACCCCGTGACTTCTGGTGGAAGCGCTGCTTCGTTCATGTATCGGACGCCCCCGTCAAGCCGTGAAGCCAGCCCACGTCGCTGAGAAGACACCGACGCCAACCAACAGCAGCGAACAAGCCACCGACAGCAAGGTCTCCCACCGGAGTACGGGCTTCTACAAGACAAGGCGCGGAAGACCAAGGCCATGACCACGACTGCAGCGACATGACAACCGGAGCGTCCCAGCCCGCGATCGTCATTAATCAACCCATGGAACCAACAACGTTCCATGTGTCATCGTTTGAAAACCCGGTAACCTGGCTAGAAACATACGACCGTGTGGCCGCCCTCAACCACAGGTACAACGTAGAAAAGCTCCGTCGTGTGTACTTCTACCTGGAAGACACCGCAAGGACCTGGCTCGAGAATCAGGACTCCACGGTCCGAACGTGCGATGTCTTCTGCGGCGCATTCCTTCAAACGTTCGCGAGCGTCGCTCGCAAATAGAGGGCCGCTGCTCTACTAGAGACCCGGGTTCAGCTACCAAATGAAAAGGTTGCAATTTTCACAGAGCAGATGACCCACCTATTCCGTCACGCCGACCCAGACATGCCTGAAGAGAAGAAAATTTGTTTCCTCATGCGAGGGGTCAAACAGGAGCTCTACGCGGGACTAATGAAGAATCCACCGAACATTGTCCACGAATTTGTATCCGAGGTTACCACTATTGAAAAAACCCTGGACATGCGCAACGGACAGTATAATTGTCGCCTGACTCCCGAATGCGCTGCTGCTCAAGCCAGTGACTCCGAAGACCTGCGTGAAACGATCCGAGCGATCGTGCGGGAAGAGCTGCGCAAGCTGTTACCTTCGGCGCAGCCTCAAGTGGATTCGATCGCCGACATTGTGCGAGAAGATCGGCAATCGCTTCGAATTCCCCAAACACCGCTGCCCGAGCCAGAAACTATGAGCTACGCCGCTGCAGTACGCCACAACGCTTCTCCCCGTCCACGCCAAAACACAGCCCTGTCGCACTTCCGTCGCCAGACGCCACCGCCGCCACCACCCCCACCATCGTCCTACCTTTCGCCAGCGGGCCAGCGCAGTGCGCCGAGGAAAACGGACGTTTGGCGTGCACCTGACAACCGCCCCGCTCTGCTACCACTGCGGCGAGGCCGGGCACACATACCGCCATTGCCAGTACCGACAGATGAGACTGCGTGGCTTCGCCGTCAATGCACCGCGTCCGCAGCCAGGAGAACGGCTACGTGATATCGCCGACTACCTGACAGGAACTCAATGGACACCACGAAGTCCTTCCCGTTCACCGTCGCCCAGCCGCCGCATGTCACCACACCCCCGGCAGCACTCTGGCCCAACGCGGGGCCGGTCTCCTAGCCCGTATCTGGGAAACTAAGGGCAGCGACCGATGGAGGTGCGGTTGCTGTGCGACGAACTACCGACGATCCTCCGACGACGACGAGGACGCGACGGAGCTTTCCGAACACAACGCCAACCAGGCAAAGCAATGACGGCGAAAGCTCACTTACCGAAGGTGGCCTGACGACGCAACATGGAAGCAGTGGAACAAGCCGACGCAGCCGTGACCCGACGCCACGCCCTAACTGTAATGCGAGACGGCGAACTAGCGACCTCGACGTTCTTATCGACGGCCACAGTGTGACCGCTCTCGTCGATACTGAAGCCGACTATTCCGACATCAATGGGTCATCCGCCCGCGAAGTTGAAGAAAGTTAGGACAGCTTGGGAAGGCCCTGAAATCCGCACAGCTGGAGGTCATCTCGTAACGCCTGCAGGAATGGGGGCGCTGCGAGCACTCATAGGTGGCGGACTCACTCCACATCGCCTCCGTAGATTTTCTGCTATTTCTGCGGACATTCACCCTGGTACCCCTTAAACTTGAGTTTATCGCCACCGCCAAGTTCTCCGCTTCGCCTAGACAACACCTTCGTCCAGGTGGGCCCAGTTTTGACAGCTTGAGGGACGTCCTTCACTCCCGGCTACAACGCCGCCTCGTTGAGGGCTCTCAGCCCGGCGATGGCGGCCGCTAACGTGGTTACAGGCTATAATCCTACCTCAAGCCAAGTACTGTCCATGGAGATTTCATCCTCCGTAAACACTATGCCATCAGAAGACAAATACCTCGAAGACATGGTGAGACTGGGGCAACGCAAGCAAGCGAAATCGAAGTCTGCGTCTCAACAACAACGAGACGCCACAGCTGGCCGCCGTTTCCCAGCCTTGCAAGGAACGCCGGTGTGCCATCCCTCCGGTGGTGCACCTACCTCTGCTTCGTCCTCGCAGCCAGCGAAGCAACGCAAGTGGCATCCGCGTCAGACTCCTCGCCTCTCTCACGACGACTACATCGTAGTAGTGAAACCTCGCGTTCCCTGCGAGCTACGCACATTCGTCCCGGCCGATCACGCGGGCGACGCCATCCGCAGCTACATCGGCGACCGGACTACCACGCAAATTCAAATGTGGCCGATCTGGGAACAAAACATCTTGGTCTGTAGCACCACCATTTTGCCTATGGCACAGCGACTCTTCGGGGACTTCCCGCTGCAAGTGGGGGATCAGCAGCTGCCCGTTCGAGGCCACGCCAAGGCACCAGGGGATACATGCAAGGGCGTCATCAAAATAAACCCTGCTGAAAGCCCGGAGAAGATAAAGTCGGAACTGCATTGGTCTCGAGGTACTATCCTCGCGGTCCGCAAACTCGGAGATTCCGCGGCGGCGGTGGTGACTTTCGAGAGCACGAAGTTACCCCGCTTCCTCTTCTACCACTGCGTGGCGACGTATATCCGCGCCTACAAGAAAACGGTCCCTGTTTGCACCAAGTGCGGTACCATCGGTCATCGACCGCCTCAGTGTCCTCACCCCGCTCCAACCCAGTGTGCCAAATCTGGTACCCCCGCACCTGCAGGTCTCCACGCCCACGATTGCCACCCCAAGTGCCTCCTCTGCCACGGCGCCCATGAGACTGGGACCAGTAGCTGCACGGCAAAATATCGGAAACGCAAGCAGCCCTCAACATCTCCTCGAGGGACCACCTCATATTCGTCACAACCAGACAGCGGCACCAACCTGCATCAGTCGGCTCCACCACTCCAAGCCGACACTCCGGCATTCCCACTGCTCGAAGCACCAGCGGCGGTACCTCAAGTGAGCAGTTCGGCAGGGAATGCTGCTTCTAAGCCTCTCTGACCCCCTTCTTTCGATCCTCCTCCTCCCGAACTTGCGGCCCTTCGCCAGCATGTTGCGGCACTTCAAAATCAAAGTTTTTTTTAACTAAACAACTCGAACTCTTAAATAAGCGACTTCAATCCCAACAACAGTGTACTGAAAGGCCATCCGGTATTGCCTCCTCTGTCCAGGCGGCTTCGCCAGCTACGTCCAAGCTTAGTCCTCGCGCCAAGTCCACTCCCAATAAACCACCGGTTCAAGCAGCCATGTGTACTCCAGCACTCGGAACCGGTGCCGCCTCTACTCCAGAAGCTCTTGAGGCTCCTGGGGCACCTCAGGCTCTCTTGCCCACTAACCAAACTCTCCCCAGCGAGGAGCGCGCCTCGCGCATGGAGGAACGCTTTACGCGCGTCGAAGCTTCCATTAATCACCTCCTCACCAGCTCCTCTGTCCAACGCATAGTAGTGGAGATTACCCAGGCTATTCAAGCTTGGGCAATCACCCAGTTTCAACCCAAGGCATCGCGTTCCCGCTCCTGCTCGGTGAGCAGTGAGGGTGCAGCTCCACGGCATCGTCGTAAGGTGGCTACCACCACCCCGCCGTCGGACAATCCGGCCTCCGTGCCCCTCCCTGCCTCTGAGGATTCCGAGCAGGACATGGAGGACCAAATATAAAACTTAAGACTGTCACGATGGCTACCAACCGTACGTCCCGTTCAAATATTGCGTCTAAATTCGAGATCATACAGCGGAACCCTGGAGGCTTCGGGAACAGGCGAAAGCGTTCACATCTTTCCTTTTTCCTCAGCTCACTTGGTTCTCAGCCGGTCGTCTTGGCGCTCCAAGAATCTGGCCCTGCTCCATCCCTTTCCGGATACTGCTCCTATGTAGGCGGCACCACCACATGCCTCCTCGTGCGTAAAGCTTACACGGCGATACAGATTGACCTCGATCTGAATCTTCCTTACGAGTACTGCATGATATCAGTGCTGTCTCAGCGGAGGGGCCAACCATCAATACATATCTTAAACGTGTACTGTCCCCCTCGCCTTGCGAAGGCTTCGTTTGCGCATCTCTTTCATCGGGTGCTTCGTATAGCGGCCCGATAACCACTGGTGATTGTCGGGGACTTTAATGCCCCAGCCCTCACTGGGGTTACCACTACGAGAAGGCCCGGGGCAGAGAGCTCAAGGAGCTCATTTCCTCGCTGAGCCTCACGCTTCTTACCAATCCGGCACAACCCACACGTTCCGGCAACTCGGTCACGCGAGACACATGCCCCGACCTCTCTCTCACCCGTCACATCCGCGATGCTACATGGGAAAATTTAGGCGAAACCCTAGGCAGTGATCACTTTTTACTCCGCATTTCGTTCACACCGCGGCAGAAAATGTGCCAACACTGGGCCAAGCCTGTCTCACCGATTGGACTCAGTTCAGAATGCAACCATTCCCCGCCGTCCTCTCTTCGACCGAATATGCAGCGTGGGCATCATACGCCCTCCATATGAAACAAGCGAACACTCGCACCCTTGCAACCTCTAATTTCACTCCTGCAATCGATCCACACCTCCTACATCTTTGGCACGCTCGCCGCGGGCTCGTAAGGCGCTGGAAACGCAACAAACTTAATCGGAAACTTCGCGCTCGCATTGAGGCGCTCATTGCACAGGCGGCCGCATACTCTGCACAACTTTCCGATGCAAACTGGGCAGACACCTGTTCGAAGGCTGCAAACCAGATGAGCTCTAAGAGCGCGTGGCGACTCTTTTGAAGCCTTCTCGATCCCTCCACCACCAAGGGGGAACGCAACGCCAGCTCCGCCGTGCTCTGCATGCCTTTCAGGGCACTACGGATCAACTCGCGCGAGAACTCTGTGACCGCTACATCTGCCGCACAATTGATCCCACAGGTCCAGCATATACGTATTCCGGCGCCCCTTACACCGACCTCGACGTCCCATACACGCTTTCCGGTTTACGATTTGCACTCACGAAAATGCGACGGGGCACATACCCTGGACGCGACGGAATCACAGTATCGCGCCTGGCAAATCTTCCCGACCAAGCACACCTCTCGTTACTCCACCTTATAAATTCGACATGGGACGGCTCTCCGCTTCCAACGGAATAAATCACATCGGTCGTGACATTCATACCCAAATCGGCAAAATCTGTTAGTATCGAGGCACTGAGACCCATCTCACTTACGTCTTGCGCAGGCAAACTTATGGAAACCATGGTTCGCGAACGCCTTTCCGCCTGCTTGGAGGCCAGGAGGACCTTTGCAGACACCATGTTTGGCTTTCGCCCGCATCTGTCGGCGCAGGACATCCTGCTCCAGCTTCAACACGATATCATAGAGCCGACTACTATGCGCCATAACGATAAAGCCGTGCTCGCACTCGATCTCCGCGGGGCGGTCGACAACGTCAAACACAGCACTATACTCACTAACCTGTCTACCACAAACTGCGGGCAGAAGACTTTCAACTACATTCGCGCCTTTCTATCACATCGCACCGCCTTCATTCGCCTCAATTCTACCGAACACGGCCCGTACTTATTAGGCACGCGGGGTACGCTCAAGGGGCAGTCCTGTCCCCTCTGCTTTTTAACCTGGCGATGATGAACCTCCCCTCTCTTCTAAGCGAGGTCGAGGGAATACAACACACACTATATGCAGACGATATCACAATCTGGACCAACACCGGCTCCTTAGCGCAAATCGAAGACGCCTGCAAAAGGCGGCCCTTCTGGTGGACACCTACGCTGGTTCACGCGGCCTGGAGTGCTCTCCAGCTAAATCGGCTCTTCTTTCAGTCTCTCCGCTACCGCCGCCTCAAATTTTTCTTCCGTCTGGGCCCGTCCCGTCAGTGCAAAGTATTCGGGTTCTTGGCCTTCACCTCACATCGTCCTTAGATCACAAGGGCACAATAGCAGGCCTCAGACGCACCAGCGAACAGGTGAGCCGCATGATAAGGCGAGTGTCTACCAAGCGCGGCGGCCTCCGCGGGTCTCAGTCCCTCCGATTGGCCCACGCGTTTGTGACCAGTCGCGTCCACTACGCTTTGCCTTACTTTCGCCTGCGTCGTCGACACGAGCACCAGCTGGACGTCCTTCTTCGTTCAGTATACAAACGCGCTCTGGACCTACCTATCGCAACTTCCAACAGCCGATTCGCGGCTCTGGGGGTACACAACACCTTTGCGAAGCGCAAAGATCATCGCGTTAACCAAATCAATCGACTGTCGCAGACGCCTTCAGGGCGCCGTCTTCTACACAGGCTTGGCCTTAACCCGATATCTGACCAAGACCCTCTGCAGCCGGTACCAGAGCTCTGGCGTCAAAAGCTATGGGTGGAATCTCTACCCCCTAATATTAACCTTGACCTCCATCCTGGCCATAGACTGGCACGTGCCGTGGCCCTTGATACGCGACACTCCGATCGTCCTGGTGTTTTCTACGTGAACGTCTCGGGTCCCTCCCCCTCGGGTCACTTCACGGCGGCCGTGATTAGAGGGCAAACACGTCGATGGCCTCTCCTTTCCAGCAGACACAGTAACGCACGCTGAAGAGGTTGCCATAGCTTTAGCTGCCTCTCACCCTGCCTCACGCACCATCCTGACGGACTCGCGCTCGGCCTGTTCTCAGTACCTTTAGGGTTTCATTGCCCCGCTGGTGGCTAGCCTACTACAGGCAGCCTCTTGGCTCTTTAACCCTCATCCCATTCGTATAGTCTGGACCCCAGGCCACTCGGGCCTGCCCGGCAACGAGGCGGCAAATGCCTCTGCCCGCGCTTCTCCTGTCCGGGCCGTTGCCCCTCCTTGTCCCGAGACGGAATCTGGCAACACCAACCTGATGCGCTTTCACGAAATTTTGGCTTATTACCGGGCTTCGCGCCGCATCTACCCGGACCCCGCACGCGGTTTGGAGAAAGCGGACGAATGACTGCTACGCCACCTGCAGACGAACACCTTTATCAGTCCGAAGGTCGCCAGGCACTTTTTGCCGGAAATCAATGGCACCTGCTCGACCTGTCATGTCCTCGCCGACACATTACACGTCACAGCATCGTGCCCAGTTAATCCCGTCCCTTTCTCATCCCCTTTTCCTATCCCAACTAGAGAGGCTTGGGAGGAGCACCTGCCCGGCTGCTCTACCTTGGCTGCGCAACACTCCTTCGTGGAGCGCGCACGGGCAGCTTCCAGCTGCACTGGCGTCCCGGAATAGGGTCTGGCCACTCTTGCGCGCCGATGGGCCACGTCGGCACTCTCTAGTAGACTTTTTCTGAAATAAATGTTTTTTACCACCTACCTGCAGGAATCTGCTTAGTGAGAGTCACCATTAACGGCCGTATTTATCCTACAGACTTCGTAGTCCTACAGCGTTGCTCGAGATATGTCATCCTTGGTATGGACTTCTTATGCCTCCATGGTGCTGTCATCAACCTAAGAACTAACTCGATAACGGTATCCACAGAAGAAGCACTACCGCCGCGCACGCCGTCAGGAAACCATGCCTTGAATGTGCTGGAAGAACAGGTCACCATTCTGCCTCGCTCCAGCGTCATTATTTCAGTCGGCGTTCCTAAATCACCTGACTTGGAAGGCGTCGCTGAAGGCAGTCAGCATCTGTTGGTCACCCGAAATATTTGCGTCGCAAGAGGAATTGCAGAGCTGCGGGGAGGCAAAGCAGCGGTTATGCTCACGAATTTCAGCAATGAGTACAAACATGTGAACAAAGGAACAACGGTCGCATACATCGAAGAAATTGTGGACGCCACCAGTGCTTTCGCCCTCGCCGATTCTGCGGAACTTGCTCAGAGGAAGCAAGCCCCTCCCACAGCTTTCGACGTCAATCCCCGACTTCCGAACCATATGCAAGAACTGCTCAAGGCCCTGCTCCTGCAATACGAAGATTGCTTTTAATCATCATCATAAATTTGGCAGACCCCAATCACGAAACATCGCACCATAACCGAAGAAAATGCCAGACCACTCCGTCAGAGTCCGTACAGGGTTTCGACGCGAGAACGTGAGGCCATGAAGAGACAAGTTGATGAAATGCTGCGGGAGGACATCATCCAGCCGTTCAAGAGTCCATGGGCGTCCCCCGTGGTGTTAGTGAAGAAAAAGAATGGGACCCTACGTTTCTGCGTCGATTATCGCCACCTGAACAAAATCACAAGAAAAGACGTGTATCCTCTCCCACGAATAGACGACGCACTTGATCGGCTCCATAACGCCGAGTACTTTTCGTCAATAGGGCCTCAAGACTTGCTATCGGCAAATCGAACTCGACGAAAGAGACCGAGAGAAGACGGCGTTTATAACACCGGACGGCCTCTTTGAGTTTAAGGTGATGCCCTTCGGTCTTTGCTCAGCGCTGTAAGAGGTCGGAAGGAAGAAGGTCGCTGATGGCATCCCACCGGAGGAACTGAACGCTGACAAGAGGATACGAGAAACATAACAGAGGTTTATGACATTATTTACACATATTTACAGAAAGGAACAGGATAGTGGTTTCACAAACCACGAGCGTGGTGGTTGAACACTACATAGTTCAGAGCAAGGTTCAGAGCGCCGTCCCGCACTCTGCCTCATCGTTTTATGCCCTGTCGGGCTCCTCCTCTCCGAGTCGAACACCAATCACGCACACACAGGTGAGGGGGGCGAGCATGCACGGTCCACATGCACACTGCACTGGGGTGGCGCCAGCAGGGCTCGTCCTCGTCGTGGGTGTGCTGTTAGTCGAGAGTTCCCACGATCCTGGCCGCATACTTCAAAGGGTCCACTGCACAGCTCGCCCAATTAGCGGGGCGATCTGCGTGCGCGGTCCGTCGCGGTCTCTTTCAGGAAGACGCCGTCTTTGTTGGCCTTTCTCGAACGGATAACGGCGTTTTGGCGACACGACGTCTCCTCCTGCGGCCAGCACGTACAATGCCTGACGAGCATAGGCAGTCGGCCGGTCGGCTTGGTGATTGGGGATCACGCCAGCTTTGCCGTCACCCGATGAGTCGCCGAGTCCATTAGTCACCGCTTCTGCTTGAAGCGACGACAAAAGGCCCGCTTTTGAAGGACGGGAACTCGCCTCTGCCCGCCGCCTGGTCTGGATAATCGCTCAAATACTTGACAGCGTCCCTCAGACCGAGCGCCGACGGGATTGAGAGACGAATCTCCGGGCCAAACCTAACAGCTCCTCCACCGCCCGGAAAATCTCGGCTGGCCAGCGCTCCCAACCGCTGGGCACGAAGAGAATGGTTGGTGACGAGGACGATGGCCTGGCTTTTCTCTCTCCAGCTGCGAACTCGAAACCAACTCCCAAACCAGCTCACAAAGGTTGACAACAGCAAGGCGAACCACACAACACAACACCATGCCGAAGTCAAGCACTTTGGACCCGCTTAAACCCTCCAGGCTTCTCAAGAAACACAAACAAAAGAGAAACCTGAACGCTAAAATTTTGAGACAATTTTGTGCCGCCAAAGTTACAACAATCATGGATGTGGAGACGCTTACCAAAGATGGAACAATTGGCCGTGTGAGAAAGCACACAAAGGCAGGTACAATTTGGCCCCATATAACCGTAATCGCAATCAAAACTAGCTTTCTCCTACCATCCGCACTACTAAGTTATAACTTACATTTAACTTCATGACTCATTTCATGAAACACAACCCAATACCTAAATCCCACACAAATGTGGCCTGAACCTACAAAAGGTAACTGGGAGCATTCTCTATTCTCTCAATAACCGAACTGTGTAAACCCTAAAAACGCATCACTAATCTCAACGTTCGGTATATAACATAATGCTCAGCTAAAGAATTTCACCTGATCCCTGAGCACATACTAAATCAGAAAGGGAAATACAGCCCGTGTACTAACACGCTCATTTGTTGAATGTAGTTTCATGTCAGCCCATGTTTTTAAAGAACGCACATTGCTGTGCGCCCTAGCACGACATCATACTCTCATCCAAAGAGCGTCAGCACACCAGTCAAACACCTAACCATAGGCGATATCGCTCTAACCTATAGCCATCACTCTTTAAAATTTAGCGGGCGTACCAAATCTTCAATTACGACATGCGTGCTCTTATCTTAAAAACTCCTTTCACGCAGTCGGTTGACTGATGCGGGTAACTGCTTCCGCATACCGCTTAAGAACTTAACTCAAAATTTTGACAAAGCTTACACACAAACAAAATTTAGAGGGAAGAAAAAGTATCAAAGCAAACTAGCTGTGGAGATGACACAGGAACACCACTTTAAAACCAAATATAAACAAACAAATATGTTTCCAAAAAAACTCCTGTGTCCGACTCTCCAGCCTACAGCCGTCGCTCCCTCTTCAGTCGTACACGTGGCGGTCGAGGACTTGGCGGATTTCGAGGGCGCCCCAGGCAACGTCGCGTAAGTGCTACAAGCTGAACGGCAGCGCTACGCCTCATTTCCGATTTCGGCCGACTTCTGTCAATCTGGCGGAGGGAAACCGAGCAATGCAAGGGAAAGAGTGACGGTGTGCTATTAGGTCTAGCCGAGCGGTGTTTAGCTATTGTCGCTTTTCTTGTAGGACCCCTTCGACACTCCCGTCCCCGCAAAGCTCTTAATCTCCGGCGCGCATTCCGTCGCGCGAATGCGCGCTGTGGTCTACCCTTTCGTCGCTGGCGCCTTACTTCCCGCCACAAAGGCCTCTTCGCTGAACTGGCCGATGAGCCATCCTCTTTCCTTTTACCCCGATGCTTTCATCCTCCTTCGTGCCTTCGCTTTGTCGCGCGCGTACCGTTCACTTGTCTACGGCGACGTCTGCGACCAACTGTTTCCCCACTACTAGGAAGTTCGCTTTGGGTGGCGTCTTTAGAGTTCAAGGGCGCTTCTACACGCGATTTTATTCTCGAAGAACCTGCTGTTCTTTTACGTTTCGTCCGGTTGCTCGGACGCATGCAAACTGACTTAGGCTTCGATAAAAAGTGCCTAGTACTACTTGCTACACTCAAAGGTTTTTCGCCTTCTTTTACACGCTTAGAGCTGCTTGTCTCACTCGCGGCTCTCTGACGTCTCCTGCGTCTGTGCCGCTTCCTGCGATTCGTCTCTGAGCTTACTGCTCGCAGCTCAAGGTCGCTAACATTCTCACTGCACTCGTCAGCTGTCGACGCCGATCCGTCTAGAGGATTTTCGAAAAAACCACCTATCTCACACTCTAGATCGGCGGACAGCTTGACGCTCTTAGGAACAGTGCAACTGCTTTCCTGTAAACACTCTAGCTCGCATTGCTGAGAGCTGTCTGCGACTGCACTGATATCCCCGCTACCTACTTTCGCTGCTTGTGAGCTTTCTTCGGTGTCCTTGCATACTTCCGCACTGTCTGCAAGATCCACCGTCGCGACAAACACAGGTGAGGTCTGTACCAGTTTTTCTACAGCTATCCTAGCTGTTCCGCTAACAGTTGACTGGCACAGCACCTCGTCGCACTCGCTCTGGCCTCCTTCGTCGGCCTCGCTACGCAGCGCAGCATCTGTAGCAGCACTCAAATTTGGTTCTTCATTGAACCTGCTGCTGTCTTCACACGTGCTAGCCTTATCTACGGCCATCAACTGCACTTCACTTATGTTTTTTTCGCACTTTTCATGTGCTACACTTGCGGATGGCTGAATCTTCCGCCGCCTTGCCTCGACTTTTTCTTCCGACAGTTCAATCACTAGGCTGAGTACTCGCTCACGCTCGTCACCTCGCTCCCGTTTTTCTATCTCCCATTTTCGCTCACTACCCACCTTGGAGCTATAAGAGACACGCGGACCTCCCTCAGGCTTGGTTTTACTACCAGCACAACGTCGCGCGTTCTTCACGGGAGCGTTCGTGAGCTTGTACTCTATTCGCTTCCTGTCAACTCTGATGCCGAAGCACCGCAGTAAAGCTGCCTTAGCTATATCGTACCTATTGAACTGTTCCTCGGAAAGGTATAGTAACCTACCCATCAAGCTGCACGGAAGGACACTCGATAAGGCGAAAGACCAATAGTCCTCATCGAGCTCTAGTTCCCTGCAAACTTTCTCGTAAGCGGTTAGATAACTCTCTAAATCCTCGCCCGCTTCGAATGCATGGATCCTCGAATTTACTTGAGACGCTCTAAGGAACTGTATTCATCTTTTTCTCTCTTCCTGTTTTAATTTCAGGCTTTCCTCCCACTGCTCTCTTTCTTTCTGTCGTTCCAATTTTTCTTTTTCTTCTTTTTCTTTTCTTTCCCTTCTCCGTGCCTCTCTTTCGCGTTCCTCTCGTTTCCGTTTCTCCAACCCTTTTAAAGCTTTTAACGCGTATCCAATATCCACCTCACTGGCGCTTTCCAAAATTAGCTCTAAAATTTCTGACCTGCCCATTCCTTTCTTAATCTTAAAACCAAGGTCTTCACAAATGTACAAAAGACCATCTTTTAGCAGTGTCTTCACCTCACTGGCTTTTTGCGAGATCAGCCTCACAATAGCTGTCCTGCCCATTCCTTCCTCTACTTCAATGCCTAGATGCTTACTCACAAGCAAAAGCTCATCTTTTAGCATTGCCTTCCACGACATGATTGCCGTTGTACTTTGGTCCTGCATTTCACACAAATGTAGGGGATCCCTCTAACACACAAATAGGTGATCTCCCTAACTCACACACAATCTAGCTTCTAATCAACGCACACTCAAGAAATGAAGCCTGGACAGTTATAGCAAAGACCAAGCACTCACCACAGCACAGCACCATGTCGTGAAGTCCATCTCACCGCTGCCAACCAGTTGTAAGAGGTCGGAAGGAAGAAGGTCGCTGATGGCATCCCACCGGAGGAACTGAACGCTGACAAGAGGATACGAGAAACATAACAGAGGTTTATGACATTATTTACACATATTTACAGAAAGGAACAGGATAGTGGTTTCACAAACCACGAGCGTGGTGGTTGAACACTACATAGTTCAGAGCAAGGTTCAGAGCGCCGTCCCGCACTCTGCCTCGTCGTTTTATGCCCTGTCGGGCTCCTCCTCTCCGAGTGGAACACCAATCACGCACACACAGGTGAGGGGGGCGAGCATGCACGATCCACATGCACACTGCACTGGGGTGGCGCCAGCAGGGCTCGTCCTCGTCGTGGGTGTGCCGTTAGTCGAGAGTTCCCACGATCCTGGCCGCATACTTCAAAGGGTCCACTGCACAGCTCGCCCAATTAGCGGGGCGATCTGCGTGCGCGGTCCGTCGCGGTCTCTTTCAGGAAGACGCCGTCTTTGTTGGCCTTTCTCGAACGGCTAACGGCGTTTTGGCGACACGACTTCTCCTCCTGCGACCAGAGCGTACAATGCCTGACGAGCATAGGCAGTCGGCCGGTCGGCTTGGTGATTGGGGATCAAAAGGGAGCGCCGCTCCTCTGTCAGCTCCGGCGCCGGCCACGCCAGCTTTGCCGTCGCCCGATGAGTCGCCGATTCCATTAGTCACCGCTTCTGCTTGAAGCGACGACAAAAGGTCCGCTTTGAAGGACGGGAACTCGCCTCTGCCCGCTGCCTGGTCTAGATAATCGCTCAAATACTTGACAGCGTCCCTCAGACCGGGCGCTGACGGGATTGAGAGACGAATCTCCGGGCCAAACCTAACAGCACCTGCAACTTTTCAATGCGTTATGGATACGGTACTGGCAGGACAGAAGTGGCAGACTTGCCTTGTGTACTTGGACGACGTAATCGTGTTTTCCTCGAGTTTTGACGGGCATCTTCGGCGCCTTGAAGCTGTACTTCAAGCCATCAAGACGTCCGGACTCACACTGAAGCCAGAAAAGTGCAGATTTGCGTACGAAGAGCTTTTGTTTCCGGGGCACGTGATTACCAATTCTGGAGTTCCTCTCCCGATTCACGGAAAACAGCCGCCATCTCCGTCTTCCCGCCGCCCACTGACAAGAAGGCGGTGCGCCAATTTCTGGGCCTGTGCGCCTATTATAGGCGGTTCGTGAAAAACTTCGCCCGCATCGCCGATCCACTCACTAACCTTACCAAGGCCGACGTGGAGTTCAAGTGGGAAACGCCGCAGGAACACGCTTTCCTGAAGCTTAAACATCGCCTCCAGACGCCTCCGTTACTTGCTCACTTCGACGAATTCG
The DNA here is from genome assembly GCA_013436015.1 of Rhipicephalus annulatus. Lineage (NCBI taxonomy): Eukaryota > Metazoa > Arthropoda > Arachnida > Ixodida > Ixodidae > Rhipicephalus > Rhipicephalus annulatus. The sequence goes on along the minus strand of WOVY01000213.1, from coordinate 17,895 downwards.
CCGAGACAGAAATACACACTGACGCAAGCAGCGTAGGTCTTGGCGCCGTTCTTGTGCAGAGGGCTCACGAACTTGAAAGGGTTATTAGTTACGCCAGCCGATCACTATTCAAAGCAGAAGCCAATTATTCCACAACAGAAAAGGAGTGCCTCGCCATCATCTGGGCTACGTCGAAATTTCGCCCCTACCTCTACGGCAGGCCCTTCAAAGTTGTGAGCGACCACCACGCCTTGTGTTGGCTAGCCACCTTGAAGGACCCTTCAGGTCGCCTCGCACGATGGAGCCTAAGAGTTCAAGAATATGACATTACCGTCGTTTACAAGTCCGGCAAGAAACACTCCGACGCCGACTGTCTCTCTCGTGCGCCTGTCGACCAACCACCACCCGACGACCCGGATGACGACTACTTCTTGGAAACGATAACTACCGACGACTTCGCTGAACGACAGTGGGCCGACCCGGAACTTAAGGCCCTCATAGAATACCTCAAAGGCAAGACCGCCGAAGTTCCGAAGGTATTCAAGCGCGCACTTGCGTCGTTCTTCCTGCGAAACAGTCTTCTCCAAAAGAAAGACTTTTCACCGCTCCGAGCCAAGTACCTCCTTGTGGTGCTTCAGCTCTGCAACCAGAACTCCTGCAGACCCTGCACGATGATCCGACAGCAGGGCACCTCGGTGTTTCTTGCACGCTCGCGAGGATACAAGCAAGGTACTATTGGCCACGTCTTACCACCGACGTCACTCGTTATGTGAGGACATGCCGGGACTGTCAACGACACAAGACACCACCGACAAGGCCGGCGGGACTTGTGCTGCCAATTTAACCACCTCACCGACCTTTCCAGCAGATTGGTATGGACCTACTGGGGCCGTTCCCGACATCGGCTTTCGGAAACAAATGGATCGTGGTAGCTGCCGACTACCTCACCCGCTACGCCGAGACAAAAACCCTGCCAAAAGGCAGTACATCCGAGGTAGCTAAGTTCTTCGTCGAAAATATCGTCCTACGTCACGGCGCCCCGGAGGTCCTTATCACCAACAGAGGAACCGCATTCACTGCTGACCTAACTCAAGCGATCTTGGCATACAGCCAGACAAACCACCGCCGCACGACAGCGTACCACCCACAGACCAACGGCCTCACCGAGCGGCTAAACAAGACGATCGCCGACATGCTGGCAATGTATGTCGATGTCGAACACCCCAGACAACACTCGATGTCCTGAGGTCGTCCTCATATAGTACAATCGTCCTCGCACAGTTCTCATTGACCTTAGTACTTACCGAGGACGACACAAGCTGGTTTGACCCAGAAACGGCTTTTCGAGTGCTTTCTGAGGACAACAATTTATCCCGAAAAAGTACTTTTGAGGACGTTTTGGAGAGGACAAAAGCAACGCACGAGCACCGGTTCAAACGTTTTTTCGAGTGCTTTCTGAGGACAACAATTGGTCTGGAAAAGGTCCTGTCAAGGACCTTTTTGGGATGACAGAACATTGCACGAGCACTTAGATATACTTCCTCAAGACCTTTGCACACCAAATAGATGCATTTCATATGTGAAAACTTTCTTCACACGTTTGTTTCATACAGTCACAAAGTTATTGTATATTTTTGCCTGTTTCTTTTTTTTGGCAGAAAAATTTCAAATTACGGATTTTGCTTAATGAGACACGCGTAAATAATTGGCTTAGGTATCTAACCTGGTATTGCGAAATGTCCTTTTGAAACAGTGTGTTCCCAAATGTCACCGCCTTAAATTAGTCATTATACGCCACTGTAGCGCGTAATAACAAACTAGCAGCTGGCAACCTTTGATTAAGCAGCACCATTTTAGATAGTCAAGTAGCCAAGCCATTCCAAGCCAAGGCGAACTGACTGTCAAAATGGCAGCAGCTACCCTGTCAGGAAAGGTGGAGTGTACTAGTGGAAGTTCGTGGCCTTTTTTGTTTGTGTGCATGGTTTAAAGTGAGATATGTGTGAGTCGTAGGTGATGACGGCTGGTAAATTGCCGTGTTGATGGGTGCACTTGGCTACACAACGTTCAGACTGATCATAGATGCATTGTCACCAGCCAACCGCGGCGAGGTGTGGTTCGAAGCAGCCTGGAACACCAGATATCAGGTCCGTTCGATTCACCTGCACCGGTCGGAACCGGGTCACGGCTGTGCACGCGAAGTTCAGAAATTGTGCAGCGTGAGTTCAGCGGTGTAGGCACAGCACGACACCCGAAACAAATGATGATGTGCCGACCAGGTGTTGGCCTTATTTCTTTTCGGTTAATTTACACCGTTCAGCAAACACTGACCTATGGCGAAACGCACATGCGGACAGTTTATGAGGCGCGAAAATCTTGGCAAAACACACCGCATTTGTAGAGGCGGGTACGGCGCCTAAGCCACCTACTTCTAAGTGCTGCGTCGTCTGCTCAGCTGCACGCGCGCCTGCACCAAGCCGGCACCGTCAGCGAAGGAGGTGCAGGAAAATCGTGAACCGGTGCTGCACCTCTTCTGCACCTTTCGAAACGAATAGCAGGGTTCAGCGGTCGTCAATGCTGCACCGCTGAAACGAATGGCAAGGTGCAGCACCTCGTGAACTGGTTCACGTGGTACAGGCGAATCGAACGGACCTTTCAATTGTGCTTCGAAGCAGCATGGTCCCAACGTGGAAGGATCTACTTCTGGATCTGACACATGGCCTGACCTCGGGCAAGTCAAGTCAATGCCCGTGTCGAGTGTACTGATAGGCTGTCAGAGCGGAGCCTCTAACACTTATGAGTGCATTGGGCGCAATACACGTGGTGATGAAGACACTGTGTCAAACTTTCGAGGAAGATTAGAAACGTAGTTGATTGACCTGTGTTGACTGCCTTGATACTGTTTTTCTTTTTTCAGACTATACGCGGACTCGAATGCCTGACAAAACTGTCTGTTGTGATTAATTACTGTTAAATTAATTCCAGTCAACAAGCTTTTGTTTGTTTTGTCACCTGTCTGTTGATTAATACAGTATATATACTCGAGACCATGCAGGTGTTTTTCTTTTGATGTATGGAAATATCATGAAATGAAGTAAATCCTAAGTAGTATCACTGCCCACAGTACCGAACCGGCCACACAATCGTTCTGAAAAGATACTGAAAAAGTCCTAAAGTGTTGTATTGAGGATATGCTGAGGTTGTTATGTGTATGGACAAGGGGACGGGATTAGTGCCATTCTAGTACCATAAGAGAACATTCTGAGGGCGTCATATTGTCCTCACGAAAGCATACTGAGGACGTCCTGAGGTTGTGTTTGTGTTGTCTGGGACAAGACGAGGGACGCCATTCTTCCGTACGTGACCTTCGCATACAACACGGCGGTGCAGGAGACGACGCAGATATCTTCATACAAATTGGTCTACGGAAGGAGCCCGGCATCGACGCTCGATGGCAGGTTACCCAACATCACCGACGAAGAAAACCTCGATGTGAGTACCTTCAACGCGCCGAAGAAGCCCGACAACTAGCACGTCTCCGTATCAAGAATCAACATACGACCGACAGCCGCCGTTACAATCTGCGACGACGCTTCGTGGAATACCAGCCCAGTGAACGTGTTTGGGTATGGACGCCGACGTGGACTAAGTGAAAAGCTTCTGCGACGGTACTTCGGACCGTACAGAGTGGTTCGACGTCTCGGCCCACTTGATTACGAAGTTGTCCCTGACGGCATCACGAACTCTCAACGACGCCGATCGCGATCTGAAGTCGTCCATGTCGCGCTCCTCAAGCCGTTTCATGCGCGTTAACAAACTGAAACAGTGTTTTTTTGTATATTTATTGTATCGTAAATTATTCATTGTACTTTCTTGCATTATTGTTGTACCTTCATCTTTAGTTAAAGCATCGGGACGATGCCTTTTTCAGAGGGGGCAATGCCACGTTCCGTTTCTCAAGTTTTGTTATTGCCCCAAAACACTACACAATTCTCAGCGCAAAACGCGTGTGCAGTTTTCGAGAAGCTTCCGGACTTTAGTAGGTCATTTTGATAAGAAAACGCCCATTCTGCGAACTGCAGAGATTATTCTGGAACCTACGCCATCACCAACGATAACGCTAGAACATTCGATGGCAAGAGTATAAATGCCGACGCACTTCGCCGTTTGTCAGTAGTTGATCGACGGCCGACGCTCCGTTCACTAAAGACTGCTACTGTAATCAGACTTTCCGTTTGCCGGGCACAGGTTTGCCCAAATAAACTGTTAAATCCCAACACAAAGTATCTTGTCTTCGGCCACGTCACGACCCCGTGACAATATATTCCTTTCATCCAGCACGTGATAGTGAAGGTTTGCTCGACTATTGATGATCTCGACCTTTGAGGAACACACAGCAGCTTCTTAATAATATGCATATCATCCAACCGAAGCGTGCACTTCGTTTCGCTAAAATTTACAGTCAACGTGAGTGCTATCGTCACGCCGTATGTTTTAGTTAGCCTACTCAAAATACCCAAAGACGTCGATCCACCTAGCAACGCGTGGCTACCCGCTGACGGTTCTGGATGAAAATAGCATCTACAGTGGAACCTGTCGCATCCGCTGAAGTTTTATCGCAACATTATTATACTGCCACTTCGCTTGTATATTTATGTCACTGCCTAGCGCAAAGGAACCGCCATTGTGGTTCATTAGCTAAGGTACTCGGCTGGTGGCCCTCAGGTCGCCCGATCGAATCCCACCTGTGGCGGCTGCATTTTCGATAGAGGTGAAAATGCTGTAGGCCCATGTGTTCAGATTTGAGTGCATGTTAAAGAACCCCAGGTTGTCATAATTTCTGGAGTCCTCCACTTCGGCATCTCTCATAATCATATGGTGGTTTTGAAACGTTAAACACCACATATTAATCAATTGCCTTGTGCAAAGCACATGTGGCTGTCTGCGAAAATTCTAGATTATTTTAGAATCTTCTGATAAGCTTGAGACACCTACAATACGGATGATGTTCGATGCCACGGGTATATATAGCGACGTACCTTCACGCAGATGATATTCCGATGACCAATGCTCTAATTACCACTATCTGCGTGAATTTCTAGTACTTTGTACTTTTCTAGGCACACGTTCACGAAAGAAAAAGTGTCGTCTTGAGCAACCCAAGTACCATATTCTTTGCCGTCACAACCACGTGGCAATATGGTGAGATTTAAGAAAATAGCTTGTGGTATACGCATCTTAAATAAAACTTTGCCGTGTACTTACGCCCCATCTCACTGTTTTGTATCAATCGTTTCCCCGTTCTCATATGAGAACGGAGAAATGATTGATATGAGAACGGGGAAATGATTTATACAAAACAGTGAGATGGGGCGTAAGTACACGGCCAAGTTTTATTTAAGATGCGTATACCACAAGCTATTTTCTTCTATAGAACCAATATATGCGAATTTGTTAAATTACTGTGAAGTTGAATCTTAAGAAAGGAAGAACACGAACTTGAAAAGAGACAGTGGAGATGAAAAATGATAGGTATTGATCAACGTAAAGTTTGATCGGTCATTTCACGCCAAACGTCCAAGGCGTTTTGGTGACTACCTCAGGTGTACTCGAAAAATGTCGGTCTGATTTACTCCATAAAAGCAGTCTTTTGCGAAAATGTCTTGCAGAGAAAAATGTTCTAGGTCACCTATATGTGACCAAAGTACCGGCTATAGGCTGGGCCCTATATCGAGTCCTAAGATTAAAGCACATTTACTGAGCGAGTCTATAGAAGCTCCATTTATTTTGCCGACCTATGGTTCCGCATATTTAAAACCTACTACGGCGTGCCTTGTTGTCGTATTCACGTTTTGGCTTGTAAAGCCAAAAACTTTATTTTTCAAATGATAAAACTGTTCATATCTCCCCCTCCCCGGAACTCGTTCTACGGTTGGTCCTTTGACAAAAACCAGTCTTATATCTTAAAAAAATGCTTGGATATCAACTATTCATAACTCTCATTTAAGGATGTGGAAATGAAATGATCGTCACTAAATGACCGATGAGGTGAAATATTAACACTAAAAGCATAGTAAACGTGACTAAAAAGCTAATTCTATGCTAAAACAATGTAACCTGAACTAATGATGTCACCACACTCTAAAACCTAGTGCAATGTATATTGCATACCTGGAAGGTGCAGTTATTCGAGCGCTTTTTGCAGTTAAATTTGGCCATAGAGCTAATCCCGTTTATGGTGGTGCTATTTTTGAATGTGACGTTTGAATATATAACGAAGCATTAGGAAATTTTTTCCGTGAAACGCGGGGCCAGGCAGCGGCACTCAGGGCGAAATGCTCACCAAACCATTCGTCTTTGTGGTGCAGGTTGTGGCGACCATCTTCGGAACGGAAGCTGCTGAATATAAATCCGTTTTGACAGACCCATCACATGGCTGGAAGGAGCTTCACGGCATCGAGATTCCGCTGCGTGGTCACCGTTGTCTTATCGAAGAAGCCGCCCTTTCCTTAGTCCCGACTCCGACGCATGCGCCAACATCGGTGACGTCAGCAACCTCGGACCTTCCAACGGCTATAAGAAGCCACGTACCTCCGTCGAACTTCAGTGGGCCAGGCAGCGGCACTCAGGGCGAAATGCTCACCAAACCATTCGTCTTTGTGGTGCAGGTTGTGGCGACCATCTTCGGAACGGAAGCTGCTGAATATAAATCCGTTTTGACAGACCCATCACATGGCTGGAAGGAGCTTCACGGCATCGAGATTCCGCTGCGTGGTCACCGTTGTCTTATCGAAGAAGCCGCCCTTTCCTTAGTCCCGACTCCGACGCATGCGCCAACATCGGTGACGTCAGCAACCTCGGACCTTCCAACGGCTATAAGAAGCCACGTACCTCCGTCGAACTTCAGTGGGCCAGGCAGCGGCACTCAGGGCGAAATGCTCACCAAACCATTCGTCTTTGTGGTGCAGGTTGTGGCGACCATCTTCGGAACGGAAGCTGCTGAATATAAATCCGTTTTGACAGACCCATCACATGGCTGGAAGGAGCTTCACGGCATCGAGATTCCGCTGCGTGGTCACCGTTGTCTTATCGAAGAAGCCGCCCTTTCCTTAGTCCCGACTCCGACGCATGCGCCAACATCGGTGACGTCAGCAACCTCGGACCTTCCAACGGCTATAAGAAGCCACGTACCTCCGTCGAACTTCAGTGGGCCAGGCAGCGGCACTCAGGGCGAAATGCTCACCAAACCATTCGTCTTTGTGGTGCAGGTTAGTTCCTACTTGCCTACGCCATGTTACCGCAGTGAAAACCGCTTTTTAGTGTTGCTGCCACGCCCACTTGGTAGCTTTTTTTCATGCATTTGTGCTTTTGGCGTGGATTTGTTAGTTTGCGGGGATATTGAAGCAAACCCAGGCCCTTCAGATAAAGAAATACTGCAGCAGCTTCTTTCAGGACAAAAACACATCACTGATATGATGAACAGTGTCTTATCAAAACAAGAAAAAATCGAAAAAGAAGTTGCTAGCTTGACTGAAAGGATGAGTTCCGTCGAAATACAGACAAAACCTTTGATTGAACTGAAAACAGATGTAAACGACTTAAAGCAAAGAGCAACACAGCTTGAGAAAGACTTTGAATTCGCGGTCAAAAAAATTGACGAGTTAGAGAACAGAAGTCGACGAAATAACTTGATTGTTTTTGGCCTGGGGGAAGAAGCTAATGAAACGACTGCTGACCTTACTGAAACAATAAAAAAGGACTTGTTTGAAGGAAAGCTGGGAGTGAATGTCAGGGGCATAGAAAGATGTCACAGATTGGGAAAAAAGAATGGCAAAAAACGCCCAGTAATTATAAAAATACTCGATTACCGAGACAAGGTAGCTATTCTGCAGAGGTGTTCCAAGCTGAAGGGCACTGAGCTGTCGATAAGTGAAGACTTTTCCGCTCGTGTACGTGATATCAGAAAAAAGTTGTGGCAAAGTTCGTCGCGCGAGCGTGCAAGTGGATCTAAAGTGAAGTTAGTTTTTGACAAAATAAGCATTGATGGAAAGTTTTTTTGCTGGGATGATAATAAGAATACAAGATATAAGTTATCTAACCAAATTAAGGTTCGGGGAAACTAGATGAACGATGCTTAGTGGTGTTAAATGTAAATTGCCGCAGTATTGTTAATAAGGCTGAGAAGTTGGAAGGCATGCTTTTAGCACATGACCCAGATATTGTATTACTAACTGAGACATGGCTACGAGATGATGTTTTTGATAGTGAGTTTGTGCCGAAAAATTACAGAGTGTTCCGTAAGGATCGAAATGGGAGGGGAGGGGGCGTTGCTATTCTTTTTAGGAATAATACACGTGTCGTAAAAATGCCAGACGTTCAAGACATAGAAAGCATCTTCTGTAAAGTGTATATTGGCAATATTAAATATCTTCTTGGTGTCGTTTACAGGCCACCAAATGCTTCCCTTGATGTTATCGCAAAGCTTAAGGATTACCTTCATTGTCACGTAAAAACCGAAGATAAATTAATCATAGCGGGAGATTTTAATATGCCAAATATGAATTGGGAAACGTTTATATCAGACCCATGTCAAGCTGCGGATACTCAAATATCCGATATCATGTTTCAATATGATTTGACGCAAATAGTCACCGACCCTACCAGAATAGATCAGGGGACGAAATCTATCCTAGATATATATCTTGTAAGTGGCAATATAAAAGAAAGCATGTTGTGCAGCGTCACAAATGGCATATCGGATCACAAGGCTGTGGTACTAAAGCTAAAGGGAGTTGAACTTAGTCAGCAGAGGATGGTGAAGAAATTTCCCAATTTTTCAAAAGCAGATGATGAATCTATAATTGATGTTCTGGCCTTTGAATATGATCATTTCAATGCAAGTAATCGTAGCGTTGAAGATCTGTGGCTTTGCTTTAAGAGAATGATTGAAGATTGTGTGCAGCGTTTTATCCCTTTAATTACAAAGAAAGTAGAGAATCACAATCCCTGGATAACAAGAGAGACGTTACAGCTGAAGCGAAAGTTGAAACGGTTAAAAAAAAGGTCGAACAAGGCTAACAGTCCTAATTTAAAAACAATTATTTGCAATATACGTGAAGAAATTAAAGAAAAATCTTTTCGTGACAAAGAAAAGTATTTTAACGAAAAATTGCCATCATTTATTAAAACGTGTCCAAGAAAATTTTGGAAAGAGGTCACTCCGGGCACGTGCTCTACCGATGTATTTCTTTTAGATGGAAAATTAGAGAGTGATGAAAAAGCTGTCTGTACGGCCTTTAATAACTATTTCAACAGCGTCTATACAAAAGATAATAATCATCTCCCACCTTTCGATGCGAATCTACCACCAATATCAGATGTCACTATTTCTGAAGAGGGTATCTTTAATTTATTGCTAAATCTGGATGTTAAGAAATCTGTTGGACCAGATGAGATACCGAATGCCTTCTTAAAACGGTACGCAGAGTGGTGCGCGAAATATTTGTGTGTGTTGTATACTAGGTCTTTGAACGAAGGTGTACTCCCTGAGGACTGGAAGATTGCCCGAATTAAGCCTCTACACAAAGCAGGTGATAAAACTCAAATAAAGAATTATCGACCAGTTTCGTTAACCTCTACAGCTTGTAAAATTCTCGAGCACATAATTCACAAACAGATTGTTACATTTCTTGATGAACACAAAGTACTAACAAAAGCGCAGCATGGATTTAGACGTGGATATTCTACCACTACACAGCTGGTTGAAACCATCCATGATTTTGCTACCGCACTAAATGAAGGTGAACAGCTAGATGCCATTTTTATGGACTTCCAAAAGGCATTTGATAAAGTTTCGCATAAAAAATTACTTCATAAATTGCAATATATCTTGAAAAATCCGAAACTTATAGTATGGATACGAGCGTATCTTGAAAACAGGCAACAATTTGTTTCATTTAATGACAGTTGTTCCAGCAAACTACCTGTGGATTCCGGCGTACCTCAGGGCTCGGTCCTCGGACCTCTTTTTTTTCTATTATATATAAATGATATAATGAATGGCCTTTCTGTAAGTGTAAAGCTTTATGCTGATGATTGTGTATTATACACGAAGGTATCAACTGCTGGAGATCAGATAAGGCTCAATAATCAATTCAACAAGGTCGTCTCTTGGTGCCAGGAATGGCAAATGTCAATTAATTACAACAAAACTGTTTATATGAAAATAACACTAAAGAAAAATCCTTTATGTTATCAGTACGGCACAAATAGCGTCAATCTTACAGAAGTTGCAGAATACAAGTACCTTGGAGTATGGATAACTAATGATCTAAACTGGAACAAACACGTCGATATAACTACAGGTAAATGTCTACGGAAACTTTTTTTTCTAAAGCGATCCTTAAAATATTCTACCCCGTCTGTACGCATGTTGGCATATAAAACACTCATTCGTCCAATGTTGGAATATGCTGTAATAATATGGGATCCATTCACTAAACGTAATATTAATCAATTAGAAAAAGTGCAGAACAAGGGCTTGCGTTTTATTTATAACTCCTACGGTAGAACATCCGTATCTGAATTATTGGTAAAAAGCGGTCTGCAACCCGTTGTGGACAGAAACCGCACTTGCCGGCTTAAGTTTTTCTATCAATTAATAAATGGTCATTTAAATGTTGACAATGCAGGCATTCTTCGGTATTCTTCCGGTTACGCAACTCACAAGCGACATAGTAAAACGATAACTCCTTTACCTTCACGGATTAACTGCCACAAGTATTCGTTCTTCCCTAGAACTATTAATGACTGGAATAGCCTGACAAATGATGTCGTTTTACAGAATAAACTGTCATTGTTTGAAAACAGCATCGCCTAAACCATCACTACACATTGCATTGTATTATTTGTCTTATTGTAATTATTGTGTTAGTCTATAACCCGTATTCTACGTGTTACGTTATTATGTGTTATGTTACTCGAAAAATTTGTTGAAATAAGCGTTTGTGAACCTTCGCCTTGTATATTCAAATCGTACGATTTATTGTGTTTTCATTATTTTTTTGTATGTACCGATTCTCGAACATTTTTTTCCCACCCTGCCATGATCTTTCAGCTGAAGGATCGCAGTATTTATAAATAAAATAAAAAATTTTTTTGGCGATCTAATTGAGGATTGCATGCATTGTGTTGGCACGAAGTTTAATGTAGGTGATGTGTTTGTAGAGTACACCGTTCGCTGACTGTGGTGAAATAGAAACAGCACTTTATGTTAATTTATGCTACAAAACTCACGTGATCTGCTCCCAGAAAACAGAAAAATACATAACGAAGTGCGTTAGTAACGAACAGAGGAACTAAATATTTCTCGGTCTTTTAATGTTGTTTCTGTAATCCAATCTACAAATGTTTGTATTAAACAAGCATGATGGCACGAAGGCATGGAATTGGGTTCTGCAGTTTGTAGTGACACATGTGCCACTCCAGGTCACCTATATTACGTGACATCAGAATTTACACTGAGCTTGATCTATGATTATGTACCTAATCAATAAAGAATAAGTGCTAAGCTCCAGATTCATTATTAATGTGGCTTCAAAGACGAGAAAGCAGCACGATTCGTGAGCAATCGAGCACCCGTTCTCTCTCTTCATTGCGTTGAACTGCTTGTGCCCTCAGATGCCACTTCAGTTGTTTCTTGAATAAATGTGGCGATTCGGAAAGTTGTGAGCACTAAACAAGACGTTAAGAAGAACGAGAGAGACAGGATGGGTGCTTGTGAACGTCGTGAGGAAGCATAAGTTTGCGCTAAAAATTTCCCGATAGCAATGCGCCATCTGGCTGGATTTCAAGTTTTGTTAAAATGTACGATGACACAGACCATGGGCTTTTGTCATGTCATTTGCTACCAATTAAACAGCGGCTGCGTAATTTAGGGTACCACGAAAATTCTCCCAGCCAAATTTCAAGAAGGAATGAGGCAGAAACGCACCATTCATGCTGTACGTGATCCTTTATCACTCGCGGAAATAAATTTATTCAAGCTGAAACGTGGTCGAAGAATTCTTTTACCTCTCGGCCATCAGAGAGGTTTTTAATTCTCGAGTCTCTTTATGAGATATTGCTGCCATCTTTTTCCAAACGGCCTGCAGTTTTGTTGTACCGACACAACATAGCAACGCCCTTGTTTTTGTAGATTTTTTTTCATTCCCATTTAAACACTTTTCCATTCATAGTCATCTTTGAAGCGCGTAAGAACTTCCTATCGTTCCTCAGCCATCGTTGCGTTTTTCCAGTCCACGCTGCAAAAGGCTTGATGGCAAAGTCGTTTACCACGCTCAAGTTTCTCGTACCCAATCTTTCGCGCTCTTCAAGGAATGCAGAAAGACTACAAAACGCAACGAGCTCTACACCGTGCCTTCGGGGCTGGTATGGGACAAACATGTTGCGAGTGGTGTCGCAGTCTTCTGCAATTGTGCTCCGTTCGCTGTTCCCTGCGCTCAAGTTGGGTCGACATGCAGCGTCGTTGCGGTGCCATTGATGTCGTGTTTCCCGTGTCTTTTCTTGCACACAGTGTTCTGCGAATGAATGCCTCTGTGTAGCCGCTCGTGCCGAGGTTACGGATTACGTTTTTAAAGGCAAAGCTCCTTATGGCGTGGCTTGTGCGTCCCTCGTAGTACGTAACCACCAGTGGCACATACCCGAAATAGGTATAACCCTTTCATGCATTTACTACAGTAGGTTCCACCCACCTAGAAAATATCCAGCGTGAAAAAAGACGTGTGTAAACTGCGGCAGGCAGAACAATTTTGCTGTTTGAAGTGGAGCCGGAAGCACGCGAGGATTAAGAAGACTTCCAAATTCTGCCCGTGCAAATAAGTGGTGTGAAAAGTACAGTGGGTCGAGACTGGACAATTGATAAAAAGATGGGCACAAAAATCGTGATGTTCAAGGTCGACCCTGACGTGCAGGCAAACTTGCTGCCTCACTCTCTTTTCGTAAGGCTAAAAACAGCTATGAAGGTGCGCCCAAGCAAGACAACGCTGACAAGCTACGAAGGAAACGTGTTTGAGCATTTTGGCACAGCATCGTTGCCACTGTGTGTGGGCAACAAGAAGCAGCAGATTACATTTTAGGGGCGAAGCTTCTTATAGCGACACCCATTCGTCCCTCGTAGCCGTTGTATTATGTAACAAGTATAACATTTTGACCTCCAAGGTGGTGCCGGTGAGAGACTTCTTCTGTGCGTTGTTTAACAATAAAAAATAGTGCTCAATGTACATGCCAATGGCTGCTAATGGGGAATGAGAGACCGCAGCATTCGGCTTTTAGTCAATGCGCACGCTGCGATCCCCATTAGCAGCCATTAGCATGTACATTGAGCACTATCGGACAAGGAAGGGTTGCTACATTATACTCGCTGGGTGTAACCTCCTTAGTTTTAGAAAGGTTTAGCGAGCGTTGAGCCGCAGGGCCATGAATACAATGAACTAGTATATACCATGAATGAATTCGAGGTGCTTAAAAGAGGGAAGCAGACACGAAGCGCAAGCCGTAAGAAAGTGCGCGTGTGCCACCTCTCGTTTAGTCCTTGGAATGTCCACTGAATGGCGGTGCTTCTATATGGGGAATATATGATAAAAAGATGCGAGATGGTGGGACTTGGAGTGTTGAATAGATGGACTAACGGACACACAGACAGATGCATAGATGGACGCATGAACGGACGCAGGGGCAGATGCATGAACGAACGCAGGGACGGGTGCATGAACAGACGCCATGGACGGTCACACAGACGGACGCATGGACGAACGAATGCTTCGTCCCACTCTCCATCATTCACTCCGTGAATATGCTGCCATTTTTTCCTTCTTTCCCCAGCTGTGGTGACAATCGGTGGTTGGAATTAACGATTGTTTATTTAATTTAGTTTTCTCGTTTAGCTAGTTTTCTGTATTCTTGCCCAAGAAAGGTGATCTAGGACATTTTTTTCCCTGTGGGAACGGTCATAAATATGTGCGTACGCGGTTGCAGCTCCACATTTCCAAGTCGTACAACTGGGACTGCCCTGCCAACAGCCCCTATTCTCTTTCTGCTCTGGCAGCCATGGCCGTCACGTTCTTCCAAACCTTCTCCTCCTTCCTACTTCTAAACTCATTTCTCCACTCCCCTCCCCCCTCCCTTCAAGCCACTGAGCCCTGCTCTCGCAAGAAAAGAGAGCGTCTTTTTTTCCTTTTCTTCAACCACAGATTCATCCATTCAGGGGCCACTTCTATTCGTACATTGAAGTATTGAGAAAAGTCCAACCAAAACATATTAAAAAAAAACAACGTTTTGAAGCCAATCTCTCACCCCTGAAGAAGAAGCCAGACCAGCGAAACATCGGATTTTTTTTTTTTAAATATATTTAGGTTGGAGTTTTCATTCCTTCAGTTTCTATCCAAAACAGACAGGCTTATGTTGAATGTTCACCTTTGATTCCTGTCGTACATTATATTTTAGCTGCTCCGACAAACCCCTTCACACCGTAACATTTAGAGAAGCAATGATAGGTGCGCAACCGTAAAACAGCCCCCTCTTCCTTCTTGGATGCTTATAGCTCTGGTGTGCGTGTGTGTGCGGGGGGGGGGGCGCAAAAGAGCAGTACTGAAAGAAAAAAAATGTTGCATCTTCTTTTTTTTATTTGTTGCAGCAGGTAGTTAAGAACCTAGTCATTATTTTCCTTTTGAGGAAGCAGCATACAATACAACACAATGATGCATACCTAAACAGACGCAAACACAAGCGCTGTATTGCAACTGATGAGTCATTGTCGAAAGAGACAGCTTATGTAGGATGACACGTACATGTGCACTAACACCAGTGCATCCAATGGAGACAAGTTTTTCTTGTAGCGTTTAGCAGGAAGGACTTGATGATAGAGGTGAACCATGAATGCACCTTACCTGATACGAAACTCGGGACAGGTAACAGACTTTTTAAAGAACGCGACCCTGTCAAGTCATGGTTCTCAGATTTTCTGACGGCAAAAATTTTATAATACAGCATTCCGCACAATGACCAAATTACTAGCGTGGGCGAATGTATATACCAGCATAGTATCACCAAATTTCAAATAGCACAGGTATTTACAGCAGCCAATTCATATGGTACTCATTGTATTTAGTGCTATCAGCGCGCATGTGCCTGTCGCGGAAATCGCTTGTAATGTCAAGTTCTCTATATTATTAACATTTAGAGGCAGTGGAAATAACTTGTTTTTGTATGTTGAAAGCTAATATATATATATATATATATATATATATATATATATATATATATATATATATATTTCTAGGTTGCTTGGAAGTTGCAATTCTTCACAAGTGTTTTTTAATGGTGCTCCTTCGACGTTTATTGTATGCACCGGACCAAGTCGAATATCGCTCATTTTCAGCCCAAGTGCGTCTGTTTTTAGAAACATTTGGCGAGTTTATGAGTCCGAGTAAGTCCCCTGGAGGAACGTTTTGATCAGTCTGAGTATGAGTGGGGATATTTGAGGAAAATATTAGTGGATGCGGCTGACAAAAACATCAATGAGTCTGAGTGAGTTTAAATAGAGAGAAATTTCGTTAGTCTCAGTCCGAGTGAGTCCAAAGCAAAATATTTTTATATGGTTATTGAGTTAGTCTGACTGAGTTCTATTTATTTTGCCAACCTGTGCCGTACGTGGGATCTTTCCGTATTTTGCAAAGTGTAGTCTGAGTGTTGTTTGCGAAATTTAATATAACCTTGCTCGTTGAATGGCGAATTTGGTTTTCATGTTAAGCAAAATCGTTTGTGCCAGGTGTTAAAAGCTGAACAATATTGCTGCTATTTTTCTGTCATACAAGCATCCAGAAATCTTGCCGAAATATTCTGTTTGCATTTTTTACAAGTAGCGGCGCAAGGGGTGGGCACGGGTGAGCTGGAGCTACCCCCTCCCTCAATTTTCACTCGCCCCCTACTGCCCCCCCAAGAGAGAACATAGTCACAACACAATAGCTAAGTTCCCTGCCTCCCTGCTCACCGTTAAGGAACTCACTTATCAAGAGTGTTCCACCAGTAAAATAATCCTGATGCTGCCCCTAATTTATTTCTTTGTGTTGTTGCATATGCATAAATACCCGAGTAAGAAAATGCTTGCTCTGGGGAGAGTATATTATGCTTATATTTTTAGGAAACTAAGGTTTTGTTTTTGTGAGAAAAAAATACGGGCTTAAGAAAATCGTAATTTGGGTCCACATTGAGACAAAATTTACACCAGATGAGGTTCCAAGTGAAAATACCTTTATACCTCAATCTAGAGCACACAAACTGCTTTATGTGGCAAGTATTATCACTGGGCTATTCCACGCCATCTCTCCAAACCTTGGTCCTCTACCATTAGAGATTAGCTTTAAAAAAATTGAGGATCTTCTATTTATAGAGCAAGGGATTTTCCCCTGAAATGTTTCTTGACATACATTTTTCAGTACCATAAGACGTATGCGAATCGTTTTCGGAAAGCTTGAAGCTTGACTCGTAAAATGCATTGCCAAAAAATCTGTTCTACATGCTCAATAATATTTTCAATAACTCACTCTAATATTAAAATAAAGCAAAGTTTGTCCAATTGAACAGGGGTGTCCTTTTAACTTGAAATAATTTTTACGAATCCTTTCATGGGTGTTTATTGCTGTCTTAAGGAAGAGAAATATGGCCCATATTGGAGATTTTTTCATAGACATGAAATAGTGACATGAAACAGATTGTATTGTGTAGTAGGCCAGCATTTACTATGCTACCCTTCGTCATTCTTTGGAGCAGCGTGGTATCCGCTACACACTGTTTGGAAATATTGTGCAATTTTTATGCAGGTGCCTGACGATGATGAAGAAATATGCCTTAAGTGCACTTAAGTGCGTATGTGCCACAGTTTTCAGGTGACCTAGGACAAGTTTCAGCTGTTAATTGTACCTGTTTGTGATTAATTCAATTTTTGTATTGTTTTTTTTGCCTGTACCACTCCTTTTTGGGTGAAGTTTGGGGGTGGTGGGATTGCGACAGCTCCATCAATTAGAGGCACTTTAGGCGAAAGTGTTTAGTTCTCTGACTTTTTAGAGGTCCTCGTTTCCTTTAGCTCCTGCATAAATAGAGGGATATCGCAAGATCAGAAACTTTGGCATTGGGAGCGTAGTGTTCATGCAAACATAAGAAACTCAACTTTCCAGAAAAGCAGAGCGGGTGCTACATTAACCATCTTTCAAAAATGAAGCGCTCATTTGTGTTAGGCACACTCACGTACTGGGTTTTGTAAGTGCGCAAGGAAACGATGCGAACACGGTATTAATGTTACAAGCCCGTCCAGGGGCTTCGAAAGTATCTCTGAAGTGTGGGGGCGATGTTTGTGGGCAGGGATATGTATATATATATATACATATATATATATATATGTATTACTTTAAAAAATGAAGATCGACAGGTCTGGTGCAATAAATGATTGAAGAGAATTTATGCGCATGGATTTATTAGAATAGTTCCTAGGACTGCACTTTGCCATGAGTACGAGTGTGGAAAGATTTTTTTTTTGCCAGCTGCGTCATGTAGCATGTGATCTTTCCACTCATTAATGGACAGCTGATCGAAACGGTAAGCGCTCCTCAATAAGCCCTTGGTTATGCCGTCAAGTAGTAACATCGATCATGCCTACCGTAACGACACACTCTGTATGAATGCATGAAAAAAGGAAACATTGAGAGCTTCATTTTTGTGTGACAGAATGGTAATGAAAAGCAGTAGATGACACCAAGGACAGAATAAGGGATGTGACTTTAGCACTTCTGGTGCCAAGTAAGCAGACACTTTGTAGAAGGTGAACCAAGTGCTGTGTTTTGCACTTCTGGCAAACACCGCAGGGTG